>OX578146.1:141256648-142649148 GCA_951213105.1 Amaurobius ferox | reverse complement strand
ATGGCAGGGTGTCTACAGGTCACGAAAGTCCCGAAAATATAGCGAAAACGGAAAATGGGTCCCGAAAAGGTCATGAACTATGAAACCGAGTCACGAAAATTCTGGTCGCGCCTCAAAAATTCCGTGAATTTTCCTACGTATGTAAAGTTTCTGTGGCTTTTCTTTCCAGAATGCAAAAGAATGTCACGGCAGCTGCCAGCCGTGATTTATCAAGAGAAAGCTATTTCTACAACGATGTCATCTTGCCGATTTCGTCAAGATGACAACTTTTCCATTGTTTGCTCTCTACCATGGATTCGCTCCCCGGATGTTATGCCTGAAAGAAACACTGGTTTCGAATGTATTCGGGTGTGGTGCTTACAAAATTCTTCGGCGAATAGATTTGCTTTATCATAATCAGGTCCGCCCATACAAATCCCCCCCCCCCCCCACGCACACACCGTATTTGATTTTTTTTTGTAAATTTTTTATTTTTATATCTTTTCTGCTCTCCAAACAAACATATTATAGGTCTAGGCCCCCACTTCAGTTATACCTGTTCCAAAGTTAAGATTTTTGAGTTGCAACTTCTCTCTATTCTATCATTGGACTTTCAAACTATTATATATATATATATATATATATATATATATATATACAGTACAACATCTGAAACCCAGACTTTGCCGATTCCGGATTTTCGATTTTTCCGTATTATAGAATTTAAATAAAATTCAGATTTAATATTAACTAAATACACTATAAAGCAGTATTTTTAGTAAAAATAATGACAAAAGTTAAGTTAATCAATTAAAACATATTATTTAATCTAAAAAATAGGGCAAAAGAAATTTCTAAGAAAAAATATACACATTAATAATTTAGAATGTGTGAACGAAATGATAAAATTACATTTTATTATTTTGTTTAAATATTTGAATTAACATTTGTTATTTCATTAATTTTGGTTTATGAGAAAGCAGCTTTCTTTATCCTGTAGATGGACATTATTTCTGCTCGGTTATAAAGCTTCTTTGTTTAAGACCTTTAATTGCATGATTGATTGTTTGCATAAAATTATCAAAAGGTATTTTTTCTTCTTCACATTTATCGTCACTACTTTGATCTTTTTTTTATTTAATATCATATCGCGAATTTCGCCATCACTCAATTTATTTACGATTGGCGCATCGTCATCACAGTGTAGAACTTTCGGCTTTGTCGAGATTTAATGAAGCATTAGAAGATTTAATGAAGTCCCGAGATTTAATAAAGATCGAGGATTAGCACTTTTGACGATATCTTTAAAGGTTTTAAATGTGTTTAAACCGTTTTCGCAAACAAAAGACCGTTTTCACAAACAAAGAACAAAAAATGAGAACTTAAAAGTTTTATTTATTTTCTAGATATAATGTTATGTTTAAAAAGGCTGATGGCTCTGAAAAAGTTAAAACATTATTAGTAATAGTCAAATATGTAAAAAATATCGCAGTAGATAAAATAAATATCTTTTCCAAAAAAGAAAAATATCTCTCCTCTCAATGATTTTTCTAAATTACGATGAGTCATTACTAGGCTGCAGCTGCAGGGAGACGTGGTGGGGATGGGAAAGCGAAGAAAAGAATTTGCTTAGTTGGTAATCGTAAACGCAGCCCATCCTTTGAGAGATCCGTGTGTTACTGACTTTGTTGCTCGGTTCTGTGGGATTCGATATTATTTAGTTATTTATTTGCTATTTAATAGTATGTAAATATGGCTTTCTGAACAAAAGAGGCAAAATATGCAGTCGATTTCAAGCTGACACGTGCGACGAGAACGAAAAACTCGTCAGATATCGGGATGGGGAGATTCGGGAGACAAAACAGAATACATTGAAGAATGGGATTCGTACTACGAAGTGAACAAAATAAATTTCCTTGAGCGTTAATATGAATTCTCGGGATTTTTAGACTTAATTGAACAATCTGTCATAAAATGTTACGATAACGTTTTAAAGTGTTTAATATTAAATTTAAAGTGTTTAATATTGTTTCAGAAAAATATCTTTTCCAATATGAGAAAAGGAAATTTTGATAATAAAAATTCAGTATTTAAATAACGATGTATATTTTACGTGAAATGATTCATCGGGAGTTGTGACTTGAATAAGGGGGATGAGGGATTAACTCTTAACAACGTAATGCATGCTCCAACCACAAGCCCGATCTACAGCCGACCATCTAAACTTTTGTTTCATTTCAGGATTTAGAAAATCGACCGGAAAATACGGTATTTGTTCATAAAATATAATTCCATATATATAATCTTACCCTGTTGTTTTAATTCCGTGACTTCGTCAGTCCGGGAAAAAAAAAACGAAAATTTGGAAAACGTCTGGATTTTCGAGGTTGTACTGTATATATTGTATCATTGGATTTTCAAATTTTTTTTATTATATATATATATATATATATATATACTATATATATGTTTGATTTCTATTGAATTCTTTTGAGGCATAAATTCTACAAGCAGTTACATTTTAAATTCACAAAAGCTATTCTTGAAAGTGTTTGATATTTTATTATTTTATTCTATATTTGTGTAGTTTATTTATTTTCAAGCATAATCTCATAATGCCTGGGAAATGCAAATTTAATGATTTATGGCTGTGCTCTGAAGATAAAATCCTATTTAAATGGTTATCTCCAGTGACTGATATATATAAAGCATATTGCAAGATATGCAACTCTAAATTTGACACAAGTCATAGTGGTATTGGCTGCATTAAAACACATGCTAAATGGAAAAAACATTCAACTCTAGCAAATGCATTATTAAATAGAATTCAAATGACTATTGCTTTTAAAACTTCTGAAAAGCAAGACAGAAAATGTTCTGCAAAGGAAGGAAAAGGGCAAGCTGTTGATCCAACTGTAAAAAATATAGAAAATAAAAATGTACAGCCTGCTGATGGGATGAAAAAATGATCAGTGGAAAATTTGAATAATGTATTTAAGAGCAAATAGAATAATAATGCAGCATACCGCTGTTGATATGCTAGAGCTCCTTCGTCAGCACTAAGAAAACTAATTTACTTACCTTTTGCAAGTGTTTTTTACTTATTAATTTCCTTGGTTTCAGGTGCCCATTTCATTTTTTTTTTACATCGGGTTTGTTAATTCTTTAGCACTGGCGATGAGGTAACTAGCATATCCCCGAAATAGTTGTTTACTGCATTATTATTTTATTTGTGCTTGAATATGTTGCTCAAATTTTTCTTATTCTTTGCACATTGTGTTTTTTTACTTATAAATTCCCGAGAACTGCGTCATTAGCAAAAAATCCAGTTCACTTTTTATTAAGAAAATAAATACATGAGAGTGTTGGGAGTTATGATGTTTTATACAAAGTGGTAATTGTTCTATATATTTTAATATCAGAGGTTACCATTTTTAAGATATTGTGATTTTATATTACGCCTTTAATTTTTCACTTAAAATGCCATTTACATATCAATAATTTGTTTAGGCCAGCAAAATAATTGCAATATAAGTTATTGAACTACAATTTTTATTTGTTTTCGTTTTTTCCTATAGAGAATCTATAATAAGTGCAATTTAAGTTTCTTGTGATCCGACTTATGCTTTGTCTTCATTTTGAAAACTGTTTATTGATTAAACCTAAAATTTGATACTTCGGTAGTATTTTAATTAATTTTCCAGACTAGACTATGAGCAATATATAAGTAAAAAAATAGTGTTTTTCAAAAGATATTTTGAAGTATAATTACATATAATTGACCGACATAATTAAGTAAAGTCTGGAATTTATTTTGGTAAGTTCCCAAAAAGTCAAGAAAAAGTCATGAAATTGACTTTTGGAAATTCTGTAGACACCCTGTATGGGCTCATGCTTCCGAGTCCGCACTAGGTAAACTGGATAGAATTCAGGCAAGAGCAGCCAAATTAATTATTGGTGCTGTCTCCTCCACCAACAGCACAAAAACAGTGTGGGAGTGTGGCCTTCAGACACTTGATCAAAGAAGGAGATATCATACGATTAAGTTCACAAACAAGGCTAATAGTCGAGACACTGAACACATTTCCCGCAGGACCTTTTTGAACTGGAATGGGAAGTCAAGACTCAAAAGGTCATCAACTATGAAATATGACAAGGAAATCAGAGAAGGTCTTGGCCTTGAGCACGAAAAATATCCCCAAAACACCACTATTAATTTGGATCTCGTAGAACTTTGTATCAAAAAAGGAAAAGGAAACTATTGTCAAGGCTAAAGGAATAGAAACAATTAAAACCTATATGGGGTGTGATTTAGTACAGATGTACACCGATGGATCCTTAAACGAGACTATCCTCAGGGGAGGAGCTGGCATTCACATTACTATGCCAAATGGTACCAAAAGACTCCAGAGCTTTGGAGCAGGTAATATTGCTTCCAACTTTACATGCAAACTAAGAGCAATTCATGAGGCCTTGGGCATTTATATTTCTTTCGAAGATGTAGACAGAGCTAGCGGACTTGTAATTTTCTGCGACTCTAGAGCTGCCCTTCAGGCAATACAACATGGACGCTCAGGGCTCTCGCAATGCATTCACAAACACATGGATACAATTAATAAAATGGGAAAGCGTTACATTCTAGTGGATGCCTGCACATGTAGGAATTGACGGCAATGAGGCGGCCCATGAATTGGCCAAGGAGGCAAGGAACTTAAATAAAGACACCTCAGGCACCCTCACTCTTGACGATGCTAATGCTATCGCTAGATACAGACTTAGAGTGAAACCTATAGGATTGGACCACCAGGTCTGTGTAATAAATGCGAATAGGGAGATCACCAAGACAATTACCAGACTAAGAACTAGACACCTAGGTGGTATGAAAATTAATGCGGATGGCACCAAAACCTACAAATACTGTAGAAACTGCCCAGGTGAAGAGCTTACACTGGAACACATATTTGACTGTCCAGCAATTCTTGCGGCTTTGCAATGCATTGGCGAATTCCCTTTCCAGGGAAACCTTTATAATGAGAAGATTGTGGATCTCGCTAAGGCAGCAATATCTGCACATGGTTCAATCTGGCCTCTTATGGACACGACACCAACCAACCAACCATATATATATATATATATATATACGTACACACACACACGGTAGCAGACCAATTATCCAGAATTCTCCAGACTGCTAGCTTTCTGAATTTCTGATCCATCGCGAAAGCGGCCTCTAAACTGGGTATTGTTGGGTTACTTTTGACTATTTAATAATTTTAGGAAGTTTGTTTTTAATTTAAACTTGTTTAGGGGTCTTATTTAACATGGTATTCTCTTTTTAGTTATCCATTTTCCAATTGTTTTGGTTTTTGATATTCTTCTGTTCCCAAATAGTTCTATTCCATAGTTATTGTGTTCAAAATGGCGAAAGTTCGTTCTTTTTAGGTTTCAGCAATTTAAATTTATTTAAATTGGCTAATTTGTAATTCCATTTATTGCCCTTTTTATTTCCTTTGATTTGATTCCAAATTTGTTGTTTTCGGTTAAGAATTCATTGATTTATTGCAATTTTTCAGTTTTATTGTTTTTTTAGCTTTTTAAATATTTCAGAATCATTCATATTTAAATTATGCCGAATTCGTATATTTCAAATCGTTTCACTTCATTTCCTTTTAATTTTTGTCTGCTTTAAAATTCCTGTTCTCTTCTTTAAAACTTTTGAGTTTTTGATTGGTTGACCGTAATATTAAACTCGGTCATTAATTATTTTATCTCTCATCGATAATTTTGTTTACAGTATGTGGCAATGATGTTTAGCAGTATATAAATACATTCAAAGACTCTTGAGTGTACAGACTAAACTGCGCCTCCACGGCAGGAAAAATAAACAGAACAAAATTAAAAGGCCGGAAAATAAAATGTTTGTTCCTCAGAACGCTTGCCAAATGGCACAGGGCAGCTTAATAGCTTTACATCCTTAAATTCCAAACAATAATAAGAGAAGAGAGTGTGAAAAGAGAGCGAATGTATTTATATACTGCTAAACATCGTTGCCACACACTGTAAACAAAATTATCGATCACACTGTAAATAAAATTATCGATTTGAATGCTTATTTATGTGCAAGTCATCAGTTGACAAATTCAATACTTTTACATTATATATATTAGATCTAGATACATTATTTACTGATCTAGCAATTAAAATTTCACTGTTGTTTAAAGGCTCAGTTATCACAGTAGGTGAATTAAATTTAACGATTTCTTTTAATTTTAGTTGTATGAAAGCCTCCAATAGAGGAGTAATTGTGTATTTCTTAAGTGCATAGCACAAATTATCCTTACATACATCAGAATTCAAAGTACTTTCTCTATTAATTTCATAGTTAGTAAAGGATTGAGTTGCACGAGACAATGAAAAAGGTACAGATTCATCATTCATTACAAAAGGCACAGTTACAATATTATTGTATAAGACGTTATTAGTAAATTTTATTGACATCTTATATCCCTTTAAAAATTTCACACAAAGTATTGCCGAACAATTACAAGAATCACAGTCCATAATATGAAAATCAACATTAAATATTTTGTTATTTAAATTTAAATTAATATTTAATTTTCTGGATACTTTTACAATATCACTCGAGATACCTTTTAAGTTAATATTACACTTAGTTAATTGGCTACCTAGTATATTTAAATGAGTTAATACATCTGAAAACATCACATTAATAGAAGCATCAGAATCAATAAGTATAGGAACATCAATATTATTAATCATACCAGAAATCACTGGTAGAGACAAATTATGTAAAGAAATCAAATTTGAATTTTGCACCACAGGTAACACTCCGAGAGCTTCAGAAGGTAAGTTGGAGTGATGACTCCCTTCACCCCTATTTAGTTTAAATTTTGTTTTTCGCTGTCATTCTTATCACCCCTAGGTGCATAAAAAGTGTTATAACTAGTTTTAGGTTTAGTTTCATTTATGTTAGGCTGAAAGCTTTGATTTGGCTGATGGCAAAAAAATTGAGTAGGTTGTTGAAATCCCTGCATTTGCTGCGGAAAATTGTATGAATAGTTTTGTGTAGGCTGTGGAAAATAAAATTGTTGTTGATACATTTGAGTAGACAGATACCCAAAATTTCCTTTGAACCTGTGTGATTGAGGAAATTTGCTACAATTCACACTTATGTAACCTACTGTGCCACAAGAAAAACACTTTCAGCTATCCTTTTTCAATCTAGTTTGAAGCAACTGTGGTTTGGTGTCAATTTGAGTTTGTAACTCAGCAAGCCTTTTATTGAGGTTTTCTACCTCCACTCTATTTCTCTTGAGCTCATCATGAAGCTGCTTATTTTCAGACTCTCCAAGACTCATTACTGGGGGTTATCCCCATGTTGCTTGCTCCACACCTCTTCCTCTGCAACAGCATGCCTTTTTGCTGAATCAAAACTCTTGTAATTTTGAGGTAGGATTAGCCGTTTGAAATGAGGCTTCAGACCTTCAATAAAAACTGAGCACAAGACATCATGTCTTTGCTGGTTTACAACTTTATCATGTAGAAAATCAGGTAGAACAGTCTTATATGAAGAAGCCTCAACTCGAGCAGCAAACTGATGCACTGATTCATTGGGTCTCTGATGCCTTCGTAAAAATGATCTTAAGTTACTATGCAAACATTCGATTGAAGAAAATCTGTCGCGTGATGCTTTGAGAATTTGAGAGAAAGATTTTTCCTCCTTTAACCTAGGATTATCACTAATAAATCGTGCAGCTATGCCTGACAGTTTTAATTTTAAAGCCAAGACCTTGTCTGATTCAGACCAATTTGCATGGTCGGCTAACATTTTTATCCTATCAATGTAATCCTCCAATGGGAGGCCAGATTCCTCTCCAGAAAACACTGGGATTGAATCCAAAAAGTCTCCTATTGAAGAGACTGTTTTAAAATTACTTATTAAGTTACATTTAGAGGAATCCATTTTTAATCCCTGCTCAATTAAATCATTTTGTTTAATATTAACATTGGAATCAGTATTTTTGTTACAAACAGAATTTAAATCATCAGACATTGCATCGATGTTTACGTTAGAAGGTAAATTTCTTTCTAATAACGATAACCAAGTTTTGTTGGCACTAACAACTTGACTTCTGCGAACTAAATCCCAATCCTTACCATTATTTGAATTAGTATAAAATGAAGGAAATGGCTCTTTTCCATGTGAGAGCATAGCATACAATAAGGTTTCAAAAGGTTTATCCTTAGAGCCATCCCCAGTTTCATCAGACCATAAAACAGATACATATATACAGTTATTTTCCCCAATATCATTCATAATTGTAATAAAATTGAAAGCTTAACACTATTAATAAATATTATTAAACATGACAGCAATTTCTGAACTGGTACATGGCACCAAAACCTGTTGTGTTTAAAATTATAAAGGAAGACATAGTTCAAAGAAAATTAGTTTATTAAATTGAAACTTCAAATTAATTCAAAGAACAAATTACAAAAACTCACAGGCAGGCAAATCATGAAGAATTAACAAGTTTTAATTAAATTTATCACAGACATTGGAATTTTAGTTATTGGATTAGTTAAAATTAAAGAATCTGTATAAAAACTTTACTCTAGAAAATCTATTTAAATCCCATCTTAAAATATTAACAATAGAATACTAAATTAAAAAAAAAAATTAAGAATTTTCCAGGCTCTAATAAATTTAGGAATGTTTAGAAAATTGCTCTCTCAGAAATAAAACTTTAGAATTTTAAAGAATGAAATTTAGATCATACATTTCAGATATTGAGAATTCATATATTCAGAATTTAAGAAATTAAGAGTTTAGAAACAATAATCATATTCACCCAACCAGGTCATCAGACAGGGTGGAGATAGCCAGCAAAGTAAACTGGAGAAAAGTTCCAAATCTAGAGTTTCACTGGAAAGACACAGAATTACCCAGACTGGTTTTCTTGGGATCACCATACTTTATTCGAGAAGATTCAGTTAAATGGTCTAACATCTACAATGGGAATGCTTGGATTGTCTTAGAACAGCCGGAAGAAAACTCCAGAGACGCTTCTTTTGCGTAGCACACGTAAAAGTTCTCAAAACAACTTTTTCCATAAGTCACGCTGTAAATTATGTCATAAAAACAAATAAAATTTTCATTTTAAAAAAATAGCAAGTGTTAAAAATATATCGCAAGGAACTTAATGTTCCATAGGAAACATCGCGGGGAACACCAGTTCCATTGAAAAGTGAGTAGCGCGCTTTTAGTGCAAATTTAAACGAGGGATTTCAACAAAAAAAAACTCAAACTGAAAAATTCCACAAGCGTATTTATATGTGTGGAAATCGAAAGAGTTTAGATAACCAGTAGCAATTAAAATCAGCTTACCGAAATTAGAATTGCCAAAATTAAAGCTCAAAACTCTTGATAGCAAACGATCCGGAAAAACACAAAGCAATTAAAATAATTCAAGGATTCTGAAGAGACGTAAAAATCATTTAGGCTTCGCATCAATCGCGGTAAAAAGTGTGCAAACCCAAGATTCCAAGATGGCCGCAACTGAAATTTTTGAAACGCACTGAACATAGAAGTAACTGGAAACTATAGAACAAACGGAATTTCTAGCCAAAATAGGAAAATGAGACATCAAATTAAAGGGAATTTTAAAGGGAATCAATTAAATAATCATTTTTATAAATTTTCAAATCAAAAGTAATATTAATTTAGGGAATGGAACATTTTTAATTAAGAATATTATAAAGAAAATTAATATAGAAGATTAAAAATATTCTAATTAACGAATAAATGAAAAAATCAATAAATATTATTTAAATATTACCAACTTTAGAATATTGAGCCAGGAAAAATAAATAAAAGTAACTTTCAAACCCCCAAATTACATAAATTCTAAAGCAACCCAACAGTATTACATTGATTTGGCCATCGATTGTTAATTGCCGTATTACAGTAAATACACTATAAATCTTTATATATTTTGTAATTTATAAATTATATATATATTTTATAACTTAAAACTTATATTTTATTTATTTTCTAGCATCTATACACTGTTATATTTAAAAAGCTAATGCCTCTGAAAAAAGAAAACACTTATTAAAAATAGTCAAATATCTGAAAAACACTGCAGTAGTATCTACTGCAGTGTTTATTGTGTAGTACTATTGCACAGTAGTATATATTGTGGTGTGTATCTACTGTGGTTAAAGTTATTTATTGTATCAATAAATAACTTTTAAGAAAAATACCACTCCTCAATGATTTTTCTAAAATACGATGAGTCGTTATTGAGCAGCATCTCTGGGAAGGGGTGGGGCATTGAATGGGAAGAAAGGAATGTGCTCAGCTCCCAAATACAGCTGACCTCTTTGAGAAGTCAGTGTGTTAATGACCTTGTTGAGCTTTCCAATAGGATCTTGGTTATTTAGGATAAATATGGCTTTCCAAACAAAAGGACAAAATATACGGTTGAAAGTTGATACTTTCACTAATGAATGTAACTGTTCTGTTGCATGAAAGTTAAATTTCAGCGAAAAACTCAACAGGTATTTGAGTGGGGTGGAATGCTACAGACGAAACAGAATCCATTGAAGAATGGGATCCATACTATAATGAAGTGAATAAAATAAATTTTCTTGAATGTTTTGAATTTGGGGAAGGGTTAATGTCAACAACAAGATTCACGCTCCACCTACGAGCCGATCTACAGGCTACAATTTTTATATCCTATGTAAAAGTCAACTCCTACATTTTCATATAATTTTTAGGGTTCAAAAGTCCACTTATATATCGGAAACGATATTTGTTTATAAAATGTAATTCAGTGTGAATAATCTTACCTTGCTGTTTTAAATCTACGACTTTGCAATCCAGTAGTTCAAAGTCTGGGCTTTTTCAAATATTTTGAGATTTTCAGATTTTCGAGGTTATTCTGTATTTGTTTTATATCACAAAACCACTATATACATTTAAAGGAAAAGAAGTATTTTTTTGTTTATTTTATCTTTATTAAAGAAAATTAGTAATTTGTATTGAAAACACACATACACACACAAAAAAAATATTAAACATTTTATTCCGCTTTTCTGGTTTCTCCTGATTTTTAGATTCCAGATAATGGGTTCGTTACTGTATATTATTTATATATATATATTATTATTATTTTTTTATGACAAAAAAGTACTAATTATCATCACAAATTATACTTGCACTCATTTTTAAAAACTTCTTATATTTTTTCTAAAATTTAAATTTAGAAAAGAAAACTTAGACATTATAATTTTCTATTTAAAAAAATATTGATCTGGAGGGTCTATAATCTCAGAAAGTTTTTTATCATAGTTGGAACATAAATTAAATATTACACAAGTTTTGACTTGCAAAATTGCATAATGGGCAGTTTTCAGAACACTGAGCTTAAAACTCCTATACAAGATAGAAAAATTATTTTTTATATTAATACTTCAATATTATTTATTTTCAGGTACCTGCTTCTTTTTCCCATATGTCTTTTTTTATTTATGTATAAGAGTTTAATTAAGCTGTATATATGTATATATATTCAAAATTATATAAAACATGTAGAATAATTTTTTTATTGTTTCCTACCTTCATGTACCCACAATAAATATCAATTAGTTCTAAAATTAATTTTATAAAAATAGCAGTATGCACTATCCTGAATTTTGCTGAAAACAATATGTGAATTCTGAAAAACTGTGGGAATTTCATGTTGAAAAATAAGCAGTAAGTTGGGTAAACAAACACATTAGCTTTTTATTTATTTTCTTTCCCCTAATTGAATGTTTTTATAGATGTGCAGTCAACATTGTCAATTTCTTTACTCATATTTTGCTAATATAATTGCTAATATAATTGTCGACCAATTAAATTTTTTAAAAACATTTTTTTCACAGATAGCAAGTATAGACAGATTTTCAATTTACCACTTCTAAAGTTTGTAACTGTTCAAGTAAAGTTTGTTCTGCTAGAGCCTAGTGTTAATTGGGGGTCCACATACACTGATGGCATACCAAATATATGCAAAGAAACATCAAAGTAAATTTAGAAGTTTAGGACCACTGTCCTGAAGGCACTTTTGTGCAACTTTAAAAGATGTATAATATTTGAAACTATTAACATATTTTGAAAATTTGTAATAAAAACTAACATTATCGGTTTCTATTATTCTAATAATTAGATAAATAATTATTTCTGATTAAAATGCGTTTAACACATATAAATGTGTTCTGCTCCCCTCAAAAAGAGAGTGAAAATTGATCTGAAGAGCAAGTTGGTGAGCAACATACCTGAATTTATTTAGGCAGACACATTAAATATTATATTACTTGAAAAATAACGAGCATGTCAAATATTCTGTTTTGTGAAGAGATTCCCAAAGTCTGAACTAATCTTGTTTGTTGTGGCTAGCTGACTAAAAACAAACAAAAACTTGAACATATTTTGTTTCGTTAAGAATTTTGAAATTTATTTTTTATCCATAATAAGGATTATGTATTTATATTATGTTTGTTTAAGTTATAATGTTAAACATTTCATGTTTTTTCATATATCATATATAAAGACTTTGAAATGTTTGATCAAACATTATTCTGATTATTTTTGCGAATGATTTTTGTTCTCAAATCAAACCATGTGTATCATTACCGAAAGAGTTTCTGACTAGATTATTGAAGCTATAATTGAGAGGTTGCGATTTCTGTTGAAGCACATAAAATGGCAAATGACTGACACTAGCAGGCGATGAATGTATTAGAATTAATTATACCTTATAACATAACACATTTGGCCGTTGCAGCAAAATTATGACACATTTAAAATAACACACTTGATGGCAAGTAATCATGCATTTTTCCTTTTATCATTAATTCATTTCATTATCACACTTTGTTACTAATTAAAGACAAAAATCTAATTTTATCAACTTAAAATTGTTGAGTCAATCCTATGCTGTGAAACCTTCCAATAGAAATTTGGGATACCTGAGGCTTAGCTTGAAATCTAAACTGAAAACCATGCAGACATGTACAACAATGGGAAAAAGTCCCTTTTAAACTGTTGATCACTATTTTTAAATAGAGTCGCTTTTAGTCACTTTTTTGTATAGGTCCAGCCAAAAATTAATTTTAACTAGCCCGCTCACGATACTCAACTCCTGAATAACAAGAATTTTTTAATAATTCAATTTTTAGAGTGATTCTTTTCAGACTGTTCAAATATCTGTCTCACTTCAGACTGAGCATTTCTCATTTATTCAGCCAATTAAACATTTAAGTGTGCAGCATCCCTAAATTAGCCAATATTAGAAGGCTGAAATGTTACATTTTTTTTCTATCTAAAAATCTATCCTTGCACCCATTTTAAAGTTTCTAACTCATTGCAAACTCTGTTTTAACTATCATGCCACATTTTGAACATTTTGGTGTGGAGCACCCATTAACTGAACATTTTTGAGAAATGCAGTTTTTTTTTCTCTGAGGTCTTTATCCATTGATTGACCCGCACATCACATTTCAAGTCTTTATTTCTAAAACTTTTCTTTTGATTAGCTGCAATAACCCCTATAATATTTTACTATATGAATTCCTTTTTATTTATCTTTACCATGAGTCAATTTGTAATTTTGATCCCATTCAGACCCTTAGGTATGCTTGGTGTCTCGTTTTCGGCTCAATATGGGAAAAACCCAGACCACACGACTGAACCGAAGGCTTGCTGTAGCTATTTGTGTGGCTGGCGGCTCAATACGTGTCAAACCTTTATACGATTTTCTGAAAATTTAGTAGTTGCTTTATTTCATTTCTTGACAACATTCCTATTGGCTACCATTTAATGTATGTTCCTTTTATTGTAATTTGCATTTTATAATTAAATTATATTTTAAATGTCTCACATTTAAAAAACAAAATGTAAAAACGTAAATGGATTAATAAGTAAATTGTGCCTGGTGGTTATGGCTTATATTTAAGCACATGTTCGCACCTTGTTTTCACCTCCCCACTGATTAAGGACATAGTGTCCAAAAGCGCTATGGCCATGTGATTTTGTATGACATATAAAGGAGATTTTAATAAAATACTTTTAAGTCTTATTTTTTGGTTATCTTTGATTTTAAAGTATTATTAGTTGACATGTTTCCATACTATTTTATACTTTATTTTACAGTATACTTTTTGAACACTTTGGTGTGGAGCTACCCTGCAAAATATTTTTGATAAACTTGATATTTCTTTAATCTTATGATTGACCCATGTATCAAATTTCAAGTCTGTATATAATTTAAAATAAAGTTCTTCTCCTTTATTCCACAAATGGGACATTTTTATGGGCAGCACGTCTAAAGAAGTAAATATTGGAAAACTGAAAGTTTACACTTTCTTCTTTCGAACTGTTTACCCTCACACTTCATATATAATCTATATCAGATCATGAAATATATTTTTCTATCATTTCACTTTTCGAACATTTTGATTTGGAGCAACCCCCCCCCCCCCCCCCCTTTACTAAACATAAAAAAATAATAATAATTTTTCCGAGAATGTTATTGAATAATTGACCTGTGTAAAAATTTTCAAGTCTATCTCACTTGAAAGAGGGTGTTTTTCATTTTTTCACAAATCAAACATTTTGGCAAACCCTAAAGAAGCAAATATTGAAAAACTAAAATTGCACACTTTCTTTTTAACTCTGTGCCCATACATCAAATTTGTTGAAAAAAAAAAAAAAATCGAAACATCGCGATTCACGATTCCCGTGAATGGACGTTTATGCAAATTTAATATGAACGACTCTTTCCATTCACCGATGTGAACCGTAACGTTTTACAACATGAGGTTTCATACAAATCAGTTCTCAATGCGTACGCATCTCATTTGCATATCCCGGGGGCGTTTCTGCAACAGTCCATTGACGGATATATCCCATAACCTGATGGAAACTAGTAATTTACTTTGTTACTGGTTTGCTGAATAAGAAATTTAAATATTCAGCAGTATAAGATTAATAACAATAATACTCGAAATGCTACTAATTTGACTTGTAAAAATTTAGACATAGCAGATGAAGCAATGGTTCGATACGTATTGGTTGTCGTATTCTAAAACACAGTTCTTGAATATTATTTTAAGCATGTTATGGGCCAGTTTAATGCCCAAAAACCATAGTGTAAGTGTTGTGAAATATCTGGAGTTAAAGAAAAATCCATCATTGTTCCAGTGTAGAGATATTCAGATGGGGGCCGCGAATAACACCATTTTGAATTATGTGTGATCAAGTAAACATTGTAAAAAAGACTTTTGCTTCTGCTTCTTTGCTAATCTACCAGTGGCCATGGAGGTAAGTAGAATGGAGTTACTTACCCGAGACAACTACGTCACTTGGTGTACCGACATCTCATTCGTCCTCAAGGGAGAAGGGTGTTTCGGTCACGTAGACGGATCTGTGAAGCCGATCGAAGAAGACTCATCTCGCCGGGACTTTGACGATTTTCATCGACGGAAGGACCGAGCGCTAGCTATCATCTATCAAAGTTTATCCACAGAATACAAAGAACTGATAAACGTTACAGACGGGTCAAGTCATGTGTGGAATGCTTTGAAACAGCATTTCCAAGCGCCTACCCAAGCCAATCTCGTGCGTCTCCTGGATGAGTTCTTTTCGGTGCGGCCAGAACCTGACGAGCCTATTGACATATTTTGCTCCAGACTCAGAAAGGCAGTGACAAAACTTAAAGATGCGAATCACCCCATCGAGGACTTGTATGTTGCATTTCAAGCAATCCGCTATTTACCGGAGGAATACCGGGGGATTGTTCAAATCATATACAGATGGAGTGATGCGGACTTCAAGTTAAGTAAGATCAAAGCAGAGTTAGCAGCTGAAGAGAGTAACTGCGACAACAGGAAAGTGACATGGCAGAAACTGTAAGTTTTAATTCTGCATATTTTACTTCTAAAAAGAATGTAAATAAAGTAAAAATGCCTAAATTTAAATTGCCAACTATGTCTAATACAAATACTTCTAGAAATTATGTTAATAATAGAAATGTTCCTAAAAATACTGTAAATATTTCTAAGAGTAATGTTAAATGTTTTAAATGGTCAAAGCAAGGTCATACTAAAGCAAATTGCTCTGAATATAATGGATCTAATATTGTGAATTTCTTGGATCTCTGCATATTGAGGCAAATACTGTTATCATTCCTAATGATAGGCTCAGCTGGGTAGTAGACACTGCTGCTACGTGACATTTCTCCAATAACATTAAGTTATTTTCCAAATTTAACGAGTGCAAAGGCACTCCAATGTCGCTAGCAGTAGGGAATGTCGAAAGTCCAGTTGAAGCTATTGGGACGGTGGAAATGTACGTCCAATTTAAAGACAAACAAAGTGTTATTATACTTAATGATGTTATCCGGCCATCCATCTTGTTACTCTATGTCTTCGGATGAGTCGGTTGGCCTGGGCTTTCGACACTTGATGTTATGTATTCTCCTAAACTTAAGAGAAATTTATTAGCTGCCTCTGTTCTTGAAGAACAAAATTTCAGTTTTAAAGGAGCTAATAGGGTACTATGGTTTTTTACACCCAAAGGAGATAAATTCTTTTATGCAAAAAGAAAGGATGGGCTGTATTTTTTAAAACTAAAGTATAGTACCTGTGAACCAAATAACACTGAAAACCATCAATCTAAAGATAGGGATCGGGATGGAGACAAACACAAAAGGGATATGAAATCTAGACATCAGAATTCTAGTGCTTCCAGGAATGTAAATAATGTAAAAATAGCACCTAATTTTTAAGAAACTAAATGTAAATCTGACTCGGAAAAATCAAAAACTAAGCAGATTGTAAATGTGGATAGTTTGAAATCTAAGCCTAGCAGTTCAGTAACTGAACTTATAGTACAAACTGTCTTTGGCACAAACGATATTGACACATAAATGCTGAGTATCATCTCCAAACCAGCAAAGTTTCTGCAGTAAACGGACTTCCTAGACTTAAATACAAAAAGTTAAATTGTAAATCTTGTAAATTGGCTAAGTCTAGGAGAGTATCGTATCAACCCACCGGTAGGATACGGTCCACTAGACCATTACAATTGTTGCATATGGACGTTTGTGGTCCCTTGCGTACAGCTTCGCATGGTGGAAATAAATATGTCCTAACCATAACAGACGATTATAGCCGGAAAGTTTTTGTTTATCTAATGAAACAGAAATCAGGGGTGTTTTTACATTTTAAAGAGTTTCAGACCAGAGAGGAAAGGCAATTAGGTACTAAAATTCTATGTATCCAGATGGATAATGGAATGGAATTCTGTCATGACAAGTTCAAAACTTACCTGAATAATATTGGTATTAAGGCAGAGAGGACTAACACATATACGCCACAACAAAATGGAATATCAGAGTGATTCAATTTAACCGCATTTGATTGTGTTAGAGCATTTTGAACGAAAGCAAAATGAATGACAGATTTTAGGCAGAAGCCATATTGTGTTTTACACATGCTAAAAATCGTATATGTCACAAATTTAAAAGGAAGACTTCACATGATCCGCATATCCGGGGGCATTTCCGAAACAGTCCATTTGCGGATATATAAGACAGAAGTTTTTTGAAGCAAGAGAGACGCTGTCAGACGACGATCTCAGTTGAGAGAGACGCAGATGTCGATCGTTGGTTCGGTCTAGATCCCTGATATGGTCAGTTTAGACCAGTACATGTAGGATGTGTTTAGTTAAGAACACTGACTTATTTTTCTAAAGTATGATGGCTTTTACTGAAGTTACTTGCATTTAAATAAAGTTAAGTGTTGAATTTACTTACGTTGAAATGTTTGGAAGTCACTTTAATATTTGCCAGTATTTCATCCATTGGATCCTGTTTGCCAAGTGTGATACCTTCAACGGTGGCTGCAAATGCACGCAGGTTCTTTAAGGTAGTATAATTCTTTACTACAAACTCTTCAAGAAAGTTCTATCGAACTATTTGTGTCTACGAGAACCTTTGTACATAGAATTGTTTAAAGTTTTGCGGCATGGAAATTACCGTGTAAATTGCCTAATTATGTTATTCACACAATAAAATGAACAGTGTTTTTCTTTGAACTGGCTTGGTATATTTTTCACTGCCCAACCAACACTTCATAGGTGGTTTTTGAACTGTGCAAACTTCTGCTTAAAATAATATTCAAGAGCTGTGTTTCAGAATACGACTTCCAGTATGTATCGAACCATCGCTTCATCTGCTACGCCTAAATTTTTACAAGTCAAATTAGTAGCATCTCGAGTATTATTGTCATTAATCTTATACTGCTGAATATTTAAATTTCTTATTCAGCAAACAAGTAACTAAATAAATTACTAGTTTCCATCAAAATTTAAAGTCTCTGTCTCATCACAAAGTATGCTTTTCTATCATTTCACATTTCAAGCGTTTTACTGAGTAGCACACCCTCTTCAAAACGTTTTTGGAAACTTTTATTTTTCCAGAGAGTTTTATTGAACAATTGATCTGTGTACCAAATTGCAAGATTTTGCCTTTAAAAAAGACATTCTTCATTTATTCGGCAAATCGTACATTTTTGTGTGCAAATTATGGAAAATAGAAATTGCACACTTATTTCCTTTTGAACTATCTACCCTTACACCAAATTTGAATTCTCTATCTCATCCCAAAGCATATATTTATATATTTTATGGGATCATTTGAATATTTCCTAGAATTTATATTCTATTTTTTGACAATGTAAACTTTGTTTATTTTGTTTTACTTTAATTTCTAAAAATAAAAATGTCACAATGTGACTTATACTACATGAAAGGACATTATTTTTTGGATATCATTTCAATTTGTTTTCTTCCTCATGCTTTGTTAAAACAAAATCTGTTATGTCAGTTTTGTTGCATAGGGTTTGAAGTTTAATCAGTAAAAAAAAATAGTTCTAGAACGTGTTTTCAAATTATTTTAATTTAAATTAATCTGTGTGACTTACACTACAACTGAAACATGACTTTCACTACAATGACCCAAAGCACTTGTAAAATAATAAATAAAATTTAATTAACCCATTACATAATTTGAAAAACTATAATGGAAGTGGTGATCAAAGTTTGGCTCAGGCAATTTTTTTATGTTTTCCTCAAATTCAGCATCTGTGGCATCTTCTTTTTCTGGCCAATGGAAATTGTTCCTTGTCCATTGCAAAAACTTCACTTTTATTGTAGATCCTTCTTTTGTAATGATTTATCCAGCCAAATGCTTCACTTTTCTTTTCCCTAGAAATGGAACCAATACCCAATTGCCATTTTTAAGTTCTTTATCGTCATCTTCTCTTTTTTGATGGCTTCCGTTTTTTCTATCTTTACAATCCCATTCAAAAGGTCTATTATTGTAAACTCTTTTGGATGTAATGAAACATTTGCTACCTTCAGTCGATAAGGTTCTATTTTGATGAAGCAGTGTAATTTTCTCGTCTCGGATATAGGGAAAATTTCTGTTCCTGATAACGAATATAACTTGTCTAGCTGTGGTTTTTCTGACTGTACAGAGCTTTGAGAAATATAAAGCAGGGTTATTTTGGGACATATGTCCTTTGCACATTGAACGAATTCCTCTGCAGAATGAGGATATATTTTTCTTGATAATGTAACCTCTCTTATCCTCCGTTTGATGGTGCCTCTTTTTATCCTTCGTTTGATGGTGCCTCTCTTTATCCTTTGTTTGATGGTGCCTCCCGCTCCATCTATTGGCCCTTTTCCATGACTAGTAGCAGAAAAATGCCACTCCATATCTTCTATTTTTAGCATTATTAAACAGGTAGAGTATTTTTGTTTTAAGTGTTGGCCTGTTCCATCTGATTGATATATTATCTTGAAAATTAATAGTTCCAGGTAATCCTCTTTTATTTTATCAATGAGGGCATAATTGAATATGAAAACTGCATACTTGTCATGTTGCAGGTAGTTAGAAATAATAGCTATAGCTAGAGATTTATGCTCTTCTTTGTAAATAAAATATGTCATTATTGTATATATTGTGCAAAATGTCGATACGCAATGGGCTGATTGAATTTCATCTTGGTGTGAAAACTGTAATTTTCACTAAAGTCGAAGTGTAAGTGAATGGTGTTTGATGGCGAATCATCTCTCAGCTTTGGAAGTAAGAGTCTTGACAACACTTCACAAAAACATGTCGTAAAAATTGTGGCAATTTTAGTTCCAATAGCTTCTTGCAGTGTTGCAGAAATTTTCTGTCCACTGACTATTTTTTCCTCATCTCTGACTGGGATCCATTGAAAGCATTTTATTTCTTCCAATAATTTGCTTTCTTGTAGCCATTGTAGTTCTATAAACACAGCATATAGTTGTAACTTACACTACAGTGTTAATTTATTTAATATTCAATAAAAATGTTCATTCTTTTAAAAATCAAAACTGCAGTCTGACAGAGATTAGTATAGAGAAGGAAATCACAGAAATTTTTAAAGTTGTAGTTCAATTTAGAAAAACTTTTGTCCTTTTTTGGGACTTACACTACAATTAAAAAATCAATATTTCATTTGGTTCTAAATCATTAATTAAACCAGATAATTTTTTATGAAGTAATGATTATGATTGTACATTAGTTATATTTCTCCAACCCATGCTCACAATATTCAGAAAATATAACTTTCTGTAGGAATAAGCTGTACAAATAATGCAAATGCAAGCAAGTTCACTTTTATAACATAACAGCTATTTTGAATTTGCATCATTGCCTCAATAAGTGCAAAATTTTTATTAATGCAAAATTTAATTCATTCAATTATTTTTCTATCAAATATAAAAATTTTAACGCTGTAAAAAATATTTTTAAAATTCATTTCTTAGACACATTTACATGGAATTACCCATATATATATATTTAAGTTTTAATGTTAATCTCTATGCATTATATCAGTGTAACTATTTGTTATTAGTGCTTTCAAACAAATGTCATCAAAATGCAAAATAATGTAAATTAAAAGCTCCTAGATGGAGAAGAGATTTGTCCATCCCTGATCTATCCGTTTCTCATTCCAGCTATATGTATTGGAGTGATTGGGGCACCAGTGGCCGTATTGAACGAGCTGCTATGGATGGAACATCCCGAAAGGTGCTCATCAGCAAGTTGGGTAGACCCAATGGTCTTACTATTGACTATTTGGAGAGAAGACTCTATTGGATCGATATTGATGCACTCAGGATAGAGTCGTCTGATTTAGCAGGCAAGTATCCCTTTGCATTTCTTGGATACTCGCAATGGATGTTGTCAACTTTTGTATAGATATTGCTTTGAATGAAATCCCATTTTATGATCGATCATTGAAGAATTTTGATTTCATATTGAGTATAATGAGCTAATTAAGATTGGCTTGAAAAAAAGATACCTTTGATAAACAGCAGTGTCATTTTTTGAAAAAGGTCACTTTAAAATGCCTTCAGTAGAATCCAGTACCTAAATACAACTCAATATGTGGGCAGATCACAGCTACTTTAAGTATGCTGAAACTGAAACTCTAAAATCGAAAGTTTGCACATAGGCTAGTGTCTGTCCCTCAAATATATGCTATGTTGCCTATGCCGTTAATAATACAATGTATAATGGAAGTGTTGTGACACTATTATTAGGAGGGTGGCCATTGTGGATGGGTTACAAAACTATATACATTAACACATGTATGGTACTGTCGATAAATGCACTTTTCCTGTTGTTAGAAAACCCTTTTCATGACTCAAAAAATTGGGAAATGTTTTTCCTTACACACATAGTAAATATTCTGGGAAATGCAGTTGATTTGAAAAATGTAAATTCAATAAGTTGCTAGAAACTTTTCAAACGGATCCTAGAAATTATAGCAAAATTACAAGCTGCTAGAGCTGTAAAAATAAGGAATTTTTTAAACCCACAATTTTAGGCCCATTGGAAACTTTGAAAAATAATGTACCCATTTTTGTAACGATTCGTGCTAAGAAAATGTTACAAGACAAAATATTTTACCCAATTTTTTGCTTGATCCTGTTTTAGTTTAGCACTGTTACATAGTTTAATGTTACATGGATCTAAATATTTTCCCCCATTCCGAATGTGCCATGCAAAAATATTATTTATTTTTATTCAATATATATTTGGTTAAGAATATGGAATCAATCCAATTCTATTTGTACAGTTAGTCCAATTTTACTGTCTACACATAATCCAGTAGTATGCAAAATAAAGCTTATGATGTTCGTGTAGAGTAATACATTTCCCCTTCCAATTGCAAATAATGTAAAATCATTTATATTGAATTATAATGTACCCTTCAATCAGTTGTCTTAGTCCTTCCATTTTTGGTTCGAATTTTACCTTAGCTACTGTCATTATCTAATCCAGTGTGCCAAATAAAGCTTATGATGTTCAAGTAGTATAATACATATCCCTTTCCAATAACAAATAAACCAACAAGAAAGTGCTTGACTCCATACTGCACTGCAACCTGTCTTTCATCATACAAACTGCCTCTGTTTCCCAGGTCCATCTTGTCTCAACTAATCCTAATGACTAATAACCTCCATAACAACATGGTTTATCTATTTATTCACATTTACCAATCAGTAATACATCATTTTTAGATGACATATACAAGGTGTCCTAAAAAGATTGAAACACGCTTTAATTCTTTACCTGTTAAAGATATGCAAAAATGTTGAAAGTAAGGTAGAAAATAAGACTACATTAATGAAATAGTCCTCCCATTAATTTTCAAAAAGTTACACTTTTAAATTTTTATACAATCCCCTTAGACAAATTTGGTCAATCAGAAAATTTTTATTTTTAATGCAACAAGATCATTAAAAACAAGAGAAATCAATCATGTATAAGCATTGATTATGAAACACTTTCTAACTGAAATGCAATTTCATTTAAAAATCTCTAAAATGTGATACATTCAGTGGTAATATCTTTTACATTATCACAGTACTACAGTAATTTATTATACTTAAATATTTAAAATTTCATGGAAATATAAATCGTCTGATTCTCTATGCAAAATCAATGAATATTTCATTCATATAACTTGTATTCCAGACTCCAGAGCTAAATAATTTCGTGTGAGAAAAATTCAGTAATTCTTATATAACTCACCTTACAATTGCTTGAGATATTTGCATTCTGCATAAGTTAAAATTAGGCTTCGTTGTAGAAATAATAAAAGTTTAGGGATCATTTAAAATCACAACTATTCTAATTGTGTAGGCACAGATAATATATGTGTGTGTATGTATTCAAAGTATTGGAATCATGCCGAAGATTGGAACTCGAATTTTCGAAGGATCTACATGTTTTGAGACTTCTAGAACACGAAAAAACTATTTTTAGGGAGACGTCTGTGTGTATTTGTGTGTGTTTCCGTGTGTCTGTGAGGATATTGTATCCACTCTAACTGAAAAACTAATGGACCGAATTTCATAAAATTTGGTAGGTAAGTTTTTTGTGGAAAACCCTGATGTTCATTAGATTTTAGTACGATTCGTAATAAAAGAATCTGCCTTCTTTGTGAAATGGCCAGCATAAATTTCCTTTATCCACTCTAGGATAACTAACTAATGGACCAAATGTAACAAAATTTGGTATATAAATCACTTGTAGGTTATTCTGGTACGATTCGGGAAAAAAGAATGGGCTGTTTTTGCGAAATGGCCCGCAAAAATAGTTAAATCTAAAAATAAAAGACTACGTGTGCTCAGTTATATCAATTAAATGTTTATTTTATACGTGATTTTTGACAACAAAAAGAATAAGACTAACCCCATTACTCTAGGACTAGCCGTTGAGATATTTTAGCTTTTTCGCGTTTTCGCTACGCCACCTTTGACAATAAGTCCAGGTATCAAATGAGAACCAAATTTAAGTTTAACATGCAAATTCAGTGTCATTTAAAATACTTATGAGTGTTATTTTGTGCAGATAAACTTATTGAAGAAATAAAGAGAAAGTGAATATGAGTCTGCAGGGAAAGTCATGTGCTGCCTACATCAGAATTTTTAACAATCTTGCAACAATGATTCGTAGAAGTGAATGGGGATTATTTGCAGGCCATTTCGAAAAAAATGTAGGATCTATATTTGAGGATCCACCAAACTTTTGTAGAATAAAATGTTCTACAAATTTAAGCTGTGTACCAGATTTCAACTCTCTTAAAAAACTCTCATTACAACTCTCTTTCAACTCTCATTAAAAATGCAATCAAATCAGTATAATATGACAGACAGACAGACAGACGACCATCAATCGTGAAGAGTTATATAAAATTTAAATAAATTTGAAACATTGTTATCTACCATATTTATTTTAAAATGTGAAACCTCTCTTATATATAAAATAATTAAACTCTTGGAAAGATATTTATTATGAAATATATATCTTTTTTCTTTCTGGAGGATATAGCAAGAGTCAGAATTTAATTGAATTTGTTTTTCTCCCTATATTAAATAATTTTTATTTAAAAAACTACTTAACATATTTTACTGAAACTTTTTTTATATTTTATGGGATAATTTGAATATTTCCTAAAACTTTCGAAGCAATTTGTGAATTTTAAATTTGCTTTAAAAAATGTTTGAAAAATTAGGTCCCATAGGGTTCAATGTATTTCATTTTTTCAACACGGGTTCAATCCAAAACTAATTTGGTGATATTATTCATTTATATTCCCATAGGTCCCACAGACCGTCTGAAAAACATACTAAAATTTCATTTTGATAAAGTCATTTTTATGGCAGTTATCGTGCTAACGGACAGAAAGACAGAATGAACAAAGTCATAAACACTTTTCAACTATCTTGTAAAGTGTTAAAAAACCGCATATCTGTATCTTTAAAATTGAGCAAGTTATATTTAGTTGAAAATTGAACATTGTGAATGGGGACCCTATATCAAATTAGAAATGTAAATTTGTGACATATCACAAAAAAGATAAAACTGGATGATAATACATAGGAGACATTTTTGCAAATTCTGCATAGACTCACAATGCAATCACGGATTCTTAAGTACTTTTCACAATAAGTAAACAAATGCAAGTATGTATTTGATTTTGAAATTTAACATAATTTTTCAAAATGAAGAATAAAACTCATAGATGATTTTTTCTTTCCTTTAACTCTACTTTAGCCATTTCAAATGTTTATAGTAAAATAATTTTTAAAAACTGAAGAATGAAATGCAGACGATTTATTTTTTAATTTACATATTTATTCCCAGTATTATTTCTATTCAATAAAACTAAACTTTTTTTTAATATTATACCAAAATAAAGAAGATTAGAAATCATTCAGTGAACTGTCAGCATGTTTAATTCTGAATTGACGAATTAAGAACACGTAACTGGCTGTGCATTATGGTATTTTTAATAAATAATGAGCTTTTCGAATTAACAATGATTTATGCTCTGTGTAATAAAAATATTGCAAAAACTGCTCGGGATTTTGGACGGCAAGATCCAAACTTGCTTAAAATTTCACGTAGATTTGTTCATCGGATGATGAGAAAATTAAGAACTACCGGTTCATTTCATCCAAGACCTGGCCCTGGAAGAAATCGTTTGTATACAGAGAGACCAAGAAACTGACATCTCATATTTTTCTTTCAACCCACGAACAAACATTCGAAAAGCAAGCAAAACTTTGGGGCTATCTAGGATGTCAATTGCTAGAACACTTGGAAAATATCATTGGCATCCGTTTTATATTCATAGACTTCAAGCACTTCATCCCTCTGACTTTGACCGGCATGTAGCATTCTGCAACTGGTTGTCAATCCAACAAGACATCAATTCGAACTTTGTTAGGAACATTCTGTGGGCTGATGAATGCTTGTTTACGGAAGATGGAGCAATCAATACTCACAACAATCATTATTGGGATAATACGAAACCATTTTTTTTTTCGTGAAATACATCACCAAAGAAAGTTTTCTGTGTCTGTATGGTGCGGAATTTGGAATGGAAAACTGATTGGTCCTGTGTTTTATGAAGGGACTCTTACAGCTGAAAAATACATGCAGCCGATTTTAAACAATACTGTAACGGATTTTATGGAGGCAAAAATATTATCGCTTCTAAAAAACATGTATTATCAACAAGATGGCGCGCCTGCATACCAGGCTATAATTATGACAAACTGACTCAACGAAAACTCTGATAAACAGTGGATTGGTTTGAAAGGAGCCACAAAATGCCCCCCCCCCCCCCCCCCCCAGATACTCTGATTCAACCCCTCTCGATTTTTACTTATGGGGTCGTCTTCAAACACTAGTTTATAATACTTTCCCACTAAATGCAATTGACCTTTAACAAAAATAATTGATGCTTGCAACAATATTAGTGGTGAAGAACTCCATAATATTAGAAGCATTATTATTAGAGCTCTGTTATGTATTGCAGTTGAAGGAAAACATTTTGAGAATGCTTTGTGAATTGTATTTCTAGTATTTGTAACGAAATTTGTCCCTTTATATCAGTGGTTTTCTATCAATTTTGTGCATATTTTAATTATGTGCCCAAACAATGTAGTGAGTACCACTGCTTTATGTGATCTCTGTGTATTGCTTTATTTAGATGCATTTGTGAAAAAAAATTTTGACACATATTAACGTATTTTTGATCTAAACAATTTCCATCGTCAGTATGTTTATGATCCCTATTTTCACTTATGAAACAGCCTTTCACATGGTATGGAAAAATGGCATAAGTCAGATTTTTTCCTTTATCATAATTTAGTTGATTTTAAAGATACAGATATGCGGTTTTTTTAATGATCTTGTTGCATTAAAAATAAAAATTTTCTGATTGACCCAATTTGTTTAAGGGGGTGGTATAAAAATTTAAAAAGTGTAACTTTTTTTAAATTAATGGGAGAACTATTTTATTAACATAGTCTTATTTCCTACCTTACTTTCTACATTGCCCACTTATCTGCAACACGTAAAGAATTAAAGCATGTTTCAATCTTTTTGGGACACCTTGTATACTTTAAACAGGATGCATGTACAGCTTTAGGGAAATTTCTTATCTGTGGATTGTTATGTGCTGCTATGGATACAGGTATTAAAATATTCTTAAAAATCACATATCACACCAGATACAAAATTTGCGTTTGGCTGGTGGAATCTTGAAAGTTAATGATTTATAAGTTTTATGATTATGGGATTTTTTGTTTTGATGATGTGGGATTATGGAAATTAATTTTATCTAATCATGTAGAAAAACATGTTTTTATTAAAATGTTTTCAAAAATCGAGAAAATATTTTATGAATTCCAATCAAAGTTTATTGAAAAAAGTATTTTTTATACTTATGATGCGTTGGACCTTTTGTAATTTTCCTATCATTAAGAAATTAATTGGTGTGAAAATTCCACAAAATTCTGCTTAAACAATAAATAAATTAAATAACTCAACTGAATTATAAAAACAGGGTTCAATCTACGATTTCAAAAGGGCACAATTATAAATTTTAACCAAAGAATGCATTGCATAATGTGGTCCACACGTGAAATAGATACAGATAATTTATCTATTTTACATATTTATATAAAAATAATTAGTAATGCAAATAAAAGTATAAAAAATTAAAACAAAAGGGTACATTGTACTGCTTGATGCTGTTAAAAAATAGTATAGTTTTTAGGTGGTATCAATATTTTGGTAAAAAGTGATTAGTAATGAACACGGCTACTTAGTCTAGTAAGTAGCCAGCAGTTTATCATTTTAGGATTAGTTTATTGTAAAAATTTTAGTTGAAGCAGAACTGAAAGAATTTATATTTTATAAAACTTTTAAGTGCTTCATAAAAAAACATTATATAAACAAAATCAAGACATGTTACAAACATAAGTTATCCTTCTTAAAAAGTTTTGAGTTCCCGAATTCAAAAATTACAGAAAATATTTTTTCTTAAACTGCATTGTCAATACATAGAAAAATGAATGATAATAATACATTGAAAAATAATAATGAATTTTCAAAATTTAAAGTAATATTATATTAACTTCGAAAAACTAGAATTAACACAATCTTATGTAAGTAATTTAAATTTATTGAAGACCCAATGTTTACTTTATCTAAATTAAACATACTAGGAGCAAAAATTTTTGGGTACACATAAATAAAAGAAAATACTAAAATTTGTTAATTATAATAAAACTCATGCTTTACCAGTATAAAATGCTATATAAAATTTAAGACATTTATTAAAATAATTATTTTTAGAAAAGTATATTAATGGTATAAAAATAAAGCATTACTGGAATAATCGTCTCTGTTTCATTGCTTTCCACATTTTTACTGCTTTCTCAAAATTAATTTCCTTATTAAGTTTTATCATCATTAATTTATCGACATTGTCAAATTTTAATCTATTTCTGTTATCGGCTAACACTAGCTTTATTTGAGAAAAAATTCTTCCAACTTCAGCATTTGATATTGCTAAAACACAGGCTATACTTATTAGATGCTGAATTAATGGAAACCTTTTCCCAGTACTTATGTCACATTTTGCTAATAGAGCACATAATTTTTTAATACATAAGGGTTTGTCAATGTTCATATTTAAAACTACTGTTTTAAAATCATCCCACTCTTGCAGCAACTCGTCTTCATCCAGACTGAAATATTCAGCTAATTCCATTATTTGAGAATTTCCATAGAGGCTTATGATGGTTTCATTTATAATTTTCTCTAAATTGAGTACAGCAAGGTGATGAATAATTCTTTCATTTTCTAATCTATTCGATAAATTTTTATATAGAATATTTATGAAGAGTCGAGCATCTGTTTCAAAAGGACCATCCGATATATGAATTGGGGCAATAATATTTAATTTTTGAGCACGTTGCACTGATTTTTTAGAAAATGTGCCACCTGGCTTTTTTTTCAACCTCTTAAGTTCTGCAAGAGTGGTTTGAATGCTTGGTTCAATGATGCTGATATCAGCATCACTTTTCTGTAGTGTCAAATTTAGGCATGTTATTGGCTCTAGTACATCACATAAGAAATTTATACTCTGGAAAAACTCATAAGATTTGTAATTCTTCAAAAGTCCTGTTGCACTAGGTCCAGTAAGATTTGATGCTTCACCCTTTGTAACAGTGTTCTCCAAGTCCGTCAAAATTGCCTCATAATTAATTCTTATAGAATTTAAGGCTTCATTATGAGATAGCCATCTAGTGAAGCCTGCCCTTTTTATAGTTTTCACTTCCCCCCCCCCCCTTGTTGAACAAATTTTGTGCATTTAGCAGACTATTTGAGCGTATTAAACTATACTTGTAATATTTATAAATACTCGTAAGTATTTCATCGACTTTGTGAAATCTCTTTAAAGTTTCAAAACTATCCTTAGTGGCTAGTGCAAGTCTGTGGT
Organism: Amaurobius ferox; assembly: GCA_951213105.1. Taxonomy (NCBI): domain Eukaryota; kingdom Metazoa; phylum Arthropoda; class Arachnida; order Araneae; family Amaurobiidae; genus Amaurobius; species Amaurobius ferox. The sequence goes on along the minus strand of OX578146.1, from coordinate 142,619,685 downwards.
TCATGCAGTTAACTGCTATGATTTTATTATTTTGTCTTTGAAGTTTTGTTGCAACACCTTCCTTTTTTCCAATCATAGAACTTGCACCATCGCTGATAAAACCTGACATCTGCAACCCGCCACATTTTTGAATTACTGGTTCCAGTTCATTAAATATCGTTTCAGCTTTGCCATCAGATAGCTGACAGTCTTTGACAAAAGAGATCCGTGCTTCTCCATCAGCCAAATACTTAACGGCTACAGCCATATGCTTTTTATTGTTGAGATCAGATGTTTCATCTGTCATAACAGAGAAACATGGACTCTTATTAATATCAGCAAGAATCATTTTCTCTTTCTCTGCTGCCATACAGTCTATAAATTCATTGAGGACTTTGTAACTTGTATAATTGGCATTTTTTGCCTTTCTTAGAGGGGCTAAAATTGGAAGTTCATCAATACAGAAATTGATGAATGATTCATATATAGTGGTGTGGGGCAAATTAAACTTTATTAAAAATTCAACACATTTCATAGCTGTTTTAACTGCTAGAAACTCAGGTGATCCATCATTAAATTCTTTTTGAGAATCGCCTAATAATGTGTTAGCTTCAGCTGCAATTGATAAATTATGCATTTCAGATTTTTCATGCAATTTAATTTTATCTAAGCAAATGCTGATGCATCCTTTTTTAAACCATGGTGAATTTTTAAATGTGCTATTGCCATTATGATGCTTTGCACATAATTTACATAGTACTAAGGGTTTTTCATTTGATAAATATTGCAGCCATGGAAAATTTATCAACCACTCTGGATTGAGCTCGGATCTGTGCTTGTTACTCGAATTTTTGGTATTTGCAGCAGTTGGATGGCTATCAGAAACTTTTGAATTCATGTCCTGTAACTCAAGAGACATGCTACCAGAATTATGTCGGCTTGTATTATGTTTTGCTGGGATTGAGAACATTTTGAACTCAACTCTTTCTTTTTGAACTTCTCACTTTCAGAGATTGTAAGGCCTTCATTTTCTTTTTCGTAAATATTATCAAATGTACAATTTTAGTTTATAATACCAGAAAAAAAAATAAAGAAAATCTTTAATTATTAAGTATAAACAAGATGCTACTTTTATTTCTTTTTTGGAAATATCATCACGACTTATCTGAATTCATGAACAAACATTGCTTAATTTTGATAAAAGCTTAAGTTCATTATCAACTAAAAAATGTAACCAGCAGTGCCCGAAATTTTAGATGCAAACCTCTGATTAAAATTATACCGGAACCATGGTGAATTTTGCTTCCTCCTTTATCTTAAAATTCATATTTTAAGCAATGCAATTAATGCAAACTTAGTTTATAGCTGAATTGTAAGACCTATGTATAAAGAAAAGAGAAAGTTAATCCCTGTACGTCCTTGATGATGACCAGAAATGTAAAATTAATAAAAAGTTTGAGATATTAAACTTGATATATTCATTTGTTAGGTGTTTAGGGAGCGTTAATAATTTGCATTATGTTAGGGGATAGTATGTATGCTTGATAGGAAGTCACATAAGAAATGGTAATATTAAATGGGAGGAGTGTATGGTTGGCATGTGTCTGTGGATGTTAACCCTTTCGCGACGAACGGCACGCATAGGTGCCAGATGCGAACATGCATTCAAAGACGAGCGGCACTCACTTGGGCCAGAGGAAATTTTACCGCAAGCGGATAGTGGCGCACATAAGTGCCAGTACGCAGAACGTTTTAATTTGTGAACTAGATGGCGTTACTTGTCCATGGAACTAACTTCAATGCATTTTGCAGAGGCATGACCTTGGTAGAAGAGGATCGAATGAATTATTTCTCCATTTGGAGCGGTGAAAATCATTTTGTAACATAAACAAACAGAGCAATTCTCGTAGCATCAACAATTTTATAATTGAGTTTCGGTTTTTATTTTTATTTCAGCGTTATGATTTCGTTGGTGAATCATAGGAATATAAGAGAGTATTTTTTTTTGTTTGGGTTTTAGAGGCAGTGAAATTATTCGTTTATTTCGGATAAAAGAATGGGAGCAACTAACGAGTATTTTGTATTCAGATTTGTATGAAAATTATACATCAAATAGAACATAAATATTTCTTTTATTCCTGTAAAAAATAGATTTTTGTGTTGAATAGGTGATTTTTAGTGAATTTTTTTCGAGAATTAGGCTTAGCGCAAAAAAATGCGCAGTCTTTTTCGACCAGTTCGGAAGCGAAGACCGTCGTCCTTTGGGCCGCGACAGCTCCGGAATGCCGCCGTCCCGAAAGGGTTAAGAACGGATCGGGGAGTCGATGTACACCGGTTCCTGTTTCCTATGCATGGCCACGGTGTACATAGACTGGCGTGGTAAAAAAGCATGCAGGCTTTGCTGGTATATGTAAAATTAAAATCAATAATATAATCCACAATATAAAAAGGAATGAAAATATCTATTTGCATGTTAAGACACTGGAAAATGTAAATAAATACAAATTGCATATAAAATAAAAAATAAATAAATAAAAACATAATTTAATATATATGTTTCATATAATGTAAGTTCATTATGAAACAAGGAAAAGCAGAAAACTTGGGATTAAAGAGCACCCTTTTAGTATATAAGTTTATTGAAATGTATATAACTTAAATGTGTGGAAGACAATGAAATACCAAATTCGGAGTTCCTAGTTGCCCCGGTTCAAGAGTTATTTTCCTAAAACGAGTACTATGGCGACCTTAGGACAGATTGGGATGTTAAATTCAAAAACTTAAAATATACTACTGAAAACAGCAGGGGTACACTAATATGGTATTTTTAGTTACACAGGTTCTCGAATTATTCCGGAAAAACAAGTACATTATGGTGATGGTGAACTCAGGACTTGTTAACCGAAGAATGCCACTGCTTCTCAATATTAAGCATGATTAAGCAACGTTTATAAGCTTAACAAGAAGCATAGGATAGGGGCCCAGAACGAAAAAGGATATTTATGGCATCCAGATCAAATATTCTCAATCAAATTTTATTGAAAAATAATTTTATTATAAAAATTATACGTATTAAGTTATGTTTGATTATTTAACTGAATTTTATGATAAATACCAAAAAAATTTTTACACAAAATATTCATTACTCATTCAATCAAGTGTACTCAGCGTTGCTCATGGATTTTGATGCAAATCTCTCACGAGAATTACACCGGAACTCACGACAAATTCTCAGTAGCTAGAGAACGCTTTAACAATACACCCGTTTATAACAAAGTAAAATAAATATTGCATGGACGCACACACGGCTACGCTAGTCACGACTGCTCATCTTAAATACCGGCCAACGCCAGATACAATATTGTAAACAACCCCACAAATTATACAACACAATCGCCTATTTTGAACCAAAATCATTCTCGTGAGTCGCGACACAAATAAATGAAAATACTTGAAGGTGTAAAAAAATTTCTTTGATTCAGAAGCAATATTCAAACAATTATTGCTATTTCAACGAATTTTCATCCAATTTTAATAAAATTTTAACCCAATACTCATAATGATAATATAATACCAAATTGAAAAAATTAGGACGAAATTTTTAGAATTTGTAAATTTAGAAAACCCAAAAAATAAATACACTTAGTGTGTCACCAGCTGTTTTCAGTGGAAATGAAAGGTCTGCAATTTAATCAAAGCACCTGCTTGCAACTTATCCTTTGTGGAGGCAAGAATAGATTTAACAAGAAAGATCAATCATGCTTAAAGCATTGATTATGAAACACTTTCCAACTTCAATGCAATTTTATTTAAAAAAGTCGAAAATGCAATACATTCCTCGGTAATATTTTAAAACTTATCACAATACTACATTGATTTATTATATTTGAAAACTTAAACCTTCATTGAAAAAAAATGAACTTCATTCAAATGACGGCATTGAAATATAAATTGCGTGGTTTAAATATCTCTAAAATGCAATACATTCCACGGTAATATTTTTAAATCTATCATAATACTACGATAATTTATTATATTTGAAAACTTCATCGAAAACAACTGAAATTAATTCAAATGACGTCATAGAAAAAATAACACGCCTGGATCTCTCTATAAAAGCAGGATTTCATTCATAACTTTCTCCATTTCATTCATCACAATACTATAATAATTTCTTTTATTTAAAAATTAAGACCATGGAGCTACAATTCATAAACTTTATGCTTAAAACTTCATCGAAAAAAATCGTCCTTCTGTTTATAAAATCAATTAATATTTCATTCATATGAGCCATGCAGACTCCATGGACTGAATTATTTTGTGTTAAAGAAATACAGTAATTCTAATACAACTCATTCTACATATTTTGATGTTTACATTTTACATAGGTGGAAAATAGGCTTAGTTGTAGAAATAATCAAATTTAGATGAGCATTTAAACTCAAATATATTGTCATTGCGTTGTTTTAGTATGTAGATGCACAGAATTTAAGCAGAAATAAAGTAGTTTTAGGATGGATACAACACTCAATATGAATTAAGAAGAACTTTAAAAAATCACGAATTTGAAACAAGATGGATGCCATATATCATTTTGAAGTGGGTCATGTGATCGTTTCATATCATGGTCACGTGATCGTTTCATATAAGATGTGTAATTATTATTTTAATTTTTATTTAAAAAACTACTGAATATATTTAGCTGAATTTTTTTTTATATATTTTATGGAACAATTTGACTATTACATAAAATTTTCGAAGTAATTTGTGAATTTTAAATCCGCTTAAAAAATGTTAGAAAAATTAGGTCCCATAAGGCTCAATGTATTTCATTTTTTCAACCCGGGTTCAATCCAAAACTAATTGTGTGATATTATTCATTTATATTCCCATAGGTCCTACAGACCGTCTGAACAACATACTAAAATTTCATTTTGATTAAGTCATTTTTATGGCAGTTATCGTGCTAACGGACGGACAGACAGACAGACAGAATGAACAAAGTCATAAACACTTTTCAACTTTGTTGTAAAGTGTTAACAAAATGACGGAAAATGGGATTTTCAACTTTAAAATTTAATTACTGTTAAAATATTAATACGAATTTTAAAAAAAATCTTGACGAGATGCACATGATGAAGTAGGAAAGAACCTATGTAGCAAATTTCACCGCTGTCTGATGCTTTGATTTCCCGCTATAAAAGAAATAGACATACACAGAGTTAGTTCATTCAGTCATTAAAAATCCCCCAAGAAACTCTTCACATTTTGTTCTTAAGGACCCCTTAAAACTCCTAATTTTCGACTGAATCTCTGATCCGAAATACAAAAGGAAACCGGGCTGACGACGAGGCCTCAACCTTCAACTGTAAGGCATATTATCAAAATATTAGAGATTGCTATTGTCCCCCCCCCTTCTCCCCCCCCCCCCCCCCCCCCATCCCCACACACACACTTAAAAAAAAATACAAACTTTATTAACAAGATCAAAATCGGAAAGAGAAAGAAGTAAAAGCATCTCCTTTCACCTCTCCTAAGAAAAAGTAGAAGACTGGAAAATAATTTATTAGTGCGCTCTTTTTCTTCTTCTTTTTTTTTTTTTACAAACTAATATTTTCAAATATTGAACTACGATTGCCATACACTCCTCATTAGCAATATTTTCCCCCAAGTGTTTACTATTTATGTTACATCAGTCAATTCAAAACACTGTTGAACTAGAGTTATGTCTGTGATTAGTGGTCTCTGCTAGGAATTAATGGGATTAAAGAGGTCAAGTGTCTAATGAGATTGAAATCCATATAAATAAAATTGAAAATCTGTTTGTATATGTGTTTGTATTTGTTTCAGCATCACTGGAGAAGGGCTGAACAGGATTTGATGAAATTTTCGGCATAGACTTGAAATAGACACTTAAAATTCAATCCATATTTCGAGTTTTTATAGGATCTGGGGCTCTGGAGATATTAATAAAAAAACGCACAATTAAAGCAGTGATAATTTTCTGAAAATTAATCAACTGAAGCAGTGAATAGTTTTTCCAACGATTTGTATATATATATATATATATATATATATATATATATATATATATATATATATTACAATTTCCAATGGTGAATAAATATTGAAGTAAAACTGGTGAAGCTTCATAACGCAGAGCAGAAAAAATAACTGAAAACAAATGCTTTAATTTTTTTCTCTTTTTGATTGAACTAAAATTTGAGAGAGTGGGGGGGGGGGGCAAAACCCCTTCCACATAAAAGCATGGTCTCAATTGTTTTTATTTTGGAGAACAAAAATTTTTTAGCTTTGGGAAAATTATGAATATTGGGGGGGGGGGGGGTCTTTTACATATTTTGCTTAAGGGACTAAAATTGCTAGTTACGGTGCTGCTGAGAAGCAGAATTTTAAATTAAAATTTTGCACACATAAAGAAAACTTATTAAAATTAGATTAGGATCAGTTTTAATTTTGTACTATTTGATGTCAGCTATTTTTTAAATTATGAGTACTGTATTTAAAAAATATTCATCCCGTAAATTGCTGACATATCTCTTAGCAATTTTGGCTCAATTGCAAATTGAGGAAATATTATCTCCTAAATTAAAATAATTAATATATCAAATCCCGAATCAAATAATTTTGGCATTTCCAATCTCATTTTAAGATTAGTTTTGTGTTCGGGATCTCAGAATTACCATTCCTATAGTGTTGTGAAATGCCACTCCCAACTTTACGTGACCGTGCTCCGAACAATGGTGTGCAGGGCCTGACTAACGCAGGGGCATGTGAAGCGGCTGCCCAGGCCCGTGTCAGAGAGGTTTAAAAAAAATAGCGACTGCTTCCTAAAAAAAATTATGCCATCGGAATAGGTTTGCCCTGCGAAAAGATTCATTTAGGAAGATATAGACATTTCTTCACTAATTTAGCATGTTGGCATCATGACTGATAAGAAAGTTGCAAATAATTTAAATTCTGATCAAATATGAACTTCATTTTGTATACCTTTCTCTAGAATACAGTTATGTTTTTTTTTTTTAATATTTTTATTCATTTTATATATGTTAAGAGGTGATGGGGCTCCATAGGAATGTCAGCCCTGGGCCCCAGTTATGCAAAGTCGGGCCCTGGTATTGTGGTGAGGGGATCATATCCTCCAATCGTAAGAAAAATTATGTTACATTTTGAAAGAAGGTAGGAACGAAATACAGTATTGTTACACTTGCTTCTTATTTGACATTACCCCCCCCCCCCCCCCCCCCACATTTCGGAGATCCTGGCTCTGGTTATGACTACGAACAAATTTACTCAGAAAGTTTGGAATTATATATATATATATATATATATAACAAAATCTGGATCGAGAACTGTAGATATAAGCCTAGAGCAGAAAAATTTTAAATAAAATTATACTCACGTGCAAATATATATTTCTCTACATCGATTTCATAAAACATGTTTACGAAATCATGCATATATTTTGTAGAGATAAATTCTGCGAAAATGTGTAAAGCAGTACCAAGGAGAGGCTCCTCAGTTATAATTTTTGCAATTATCGGTATATTTCTGTAGTTAGTCTTTTCTTTTAAAATCCAGCTCTTATGTCATTACGTCGTAAATTTGAAATTTTCTCACTTTATATTAGGCTAATTCTGTATTTCAAATAAATTTTTCGATAATTTAGAGTTATTTTGCATTATCCTGATAATTTTTTATGGATTTCATAAAATGTTAATGCGCGTCATTCCAATTTATTTCGCACATTGTTTACATCACCCTGTTTTCAATGTAAAACTACGTTTACGAGAATACAAAGTTCCTAATCTAGTTGCCATCGCCATGGCAATCGCCTCTGCAGATTCATCGCACATTGTCACGGAGTTAGAGCTGCCCGTAAGAGGGGACGGACATAACTAGAGTTGAGGAGCCCTGGCTCCAGAAGCAGACCGAACCGTCAATATATCATAGCTGCCAACCGTTCCGAATTTTCCGGATTCGTTCCGAATTTTTACGTCTGTTCCGAAAATCCGAATTTTTTCCACAAAATCCGAATTTTTGAAAATATTCCGGTTTTACCCCATTTTCCCTCCTCTGCAACCATAAAAGTTACATATGTATACCAACTCTACTGAATTTGGCGGGAGATTCCCGATTTTTGAGTGTTTATCCCGATTTCCCGCTTTTGAAGGCGCATCTCCCGATTTAAAAAAAAAATCCCTACGTTTAGGGATAATATCCCCAAAATTTTCCCTATAAAAGGGATTTTTTTAGCTAAGTGGGAAATTTTTCTCTATTTGAATAAAAGTACGCTCATAAGATTACAGATTAGACGTGAAAAACTCTCTGGATTTGGGCAGGAAACTCCGGATGTTTCATTACTTCTCCGGCCTCCGAATTACTAACGAAATTCTCCGGATTTTTTTGTTTGAAATTTATCAATTAACCAGACATGGTATAATTCCTCGGAAACGCCGATTTTCCGCTTTTTTAGCACTGATTTCTACCATTCCCAGGATCGTAGCAACACCATAATAAAATGCAGGGTAATGCTAATCAAATTAACGTAGATTTACGGCCGCGTGTAATGTAAATTAAGATCTCGATCGCTTATTTTATGAAAGTAATAAATATACTTCTTCAAAGGTTGTCTAATTCAGCATAAATCGCTAAAATGTTATTTTGTTCATTAATTTCGCATAAACACTGCGATTGCGCAATTCAGTTTGTTCTCATGAATCGCCGAGAGTGCAATAATATCTTTTTCCATCCATCTCAATCTTCAACATATTGCATTTTTGATTGACCAAACTAGCTTATTTTCATATTCTGATTAATTATTATGGTTAATTTCTTAATTATTTTCGCATAAACAGTGCGATTGCGCAATTCAGTTACGTCGCGTGAAATGCCGAGATTACGTTAGTATCTTTTCCCATCCATCTCCATCATTTAAATGTTGCATATTAGATCGACTAAATGTTAGAAACTTGGTTTTGTTTACATCGCGATTCTCGTTTCGCGGGAGCGTGACGTCATTATTAAAATGATTATTCCGTTCTCGTGAACGAATCGCGATGTGGACAAAACTTGGCTGATCATGCAAATCACCTTTCTCGCCGCTCACGCATCCTGTTTTGCATATCCAGAGGGCGTTGCCGGCAACGGTTATGTTCCGGAACGCACCCATCTTCGGATATAAAGGCTAGACACTTTTCTGGTTTTATGTCAGATCGGTTTTAATAAAGATCGCTTTGTCAGTAGATCGCTCTGGTTTTAATGTAGATCGTTTTGATCGACGGATCGATCGCTTGGAAAGCTCGTTGGATAGCTTGCTTATACTGATCGATGGAAGGATCTAGATCGGGCAGACGGATCTTCGTAAAGTCATGTTTCGATGTTGTCGAAAGTCACGATAAAGTGTTTATCGGTGAACGCGGATATTTAAACTAAACTTAGTAGTTTTGATGGTTCTCAGTTAAGGAGACCATGTTTCCCGTGTTGTGGACTTTATAGTGCTGATCCGGAAAGTTTAAAGTTTTTGCCATAGCGTGTGCCCAGCTAGTGGTGGCGTCGGAAAGTGCACGTGGTCACGTAAGTGTGAAATGCTTTTTATTCCACTTACTTGTGTAAATAATACGTAAACCAGAAACGTGTCTAGGCATGGAACTTACACTGAAAAACCTTCATATGAGCTGTAGTGCTCATGTTTTGTAAATAGTATGCTTTGGTTATTTTGCTTACCTGTTCTCATGATATATACTGTAAGCAAATACAATGGATTCACTCTTCAATAGAAGTGATTTTGATTTAAACTGGAACTGTTCTCATTTAACACTTCTACAGCTACTTGTATTCCTACAACTACTATCTAACGTTTGTTATAGCTGCAACACTCTGTTTTAAATTTTCAACGAAGTTGTGGAACCAGAATTTCGTGGCTCATAGTTATTCTATCACCAGCTTCATCAGAAATTTAATTATACATTAATTTTCAATATATAACTTACGGATATGATACATATTTCCGTCACTAAATTATCTTATTTTCATATTCTGATTAATTATTATTGTTAATTTCTTAATTATTTTCGCATAAACAGTGCGATTGCGCAATTCAGTTACATCGCGTGAATTGCCGAGAGTACATTAGTATCTTTTTCCATCCATCTCCATCATTTAAATGTTGCATATTAGATCGACTAAACTAGTTATTTTCATATTATGGCTAATTATTAAGGTTAATTTTTTAATTATATTTGCATAATACAAATTTTTCTATTTTGAAAAATCTGTACCATGCTCTTGCATTTTTTCTGAAAAATGTAATTAGTGTTTTCGAAAAATTTAATGTGAGTTTGCAATCAGAGATCCCCAGAGTCCATAAGCTAAAGTTCCAAATTCAAGTTTTTTTTACAGATATATTAGTCAGATTCATAAAGCTTGAAGTCGTGAAAGCTTCGATATCTCTTATAGTGATTCAACAAATCATAAGGATAATGAAGACATATTTGTGGGATCAGAGACGTTAGAGTGCCTGAAAAAGTTAAAGTCTCATGAAACAAAGCAGTTTTTTTTAGTACGTCAAAAACTACTATTGTATGACATGTAATTATATTATCAGAAACTTTCCAATCAACTCTGATGTTTTACATCATGCTGAAGTCGCAGATGTGTCTCAGAGGAAAAAAGTTAAATTTCCTCGATAAAATTTTTTATAGACAGATTTCCCTCTATACTGCAAAAAGACTCAACAGAATCAACGTTTGATATTATTGATAGTGTAAAGACTGAGTTTTTGCATTATCAAATGGCAGATCTGCCAGAAGAAATAATTGCTGAAGACCAGATGTTCAGTGGGCTAAGTTAGGAGGAAAGCAAAAAGATCCTGTGTATAAACTTTTGTATGGTAAATTGAGTAGTATCATGTTGGAGATACTAACACTCCCCCATAGTAATGCTGCATGTGAACGAATTTTTAGTCTTGTAAAAAGAAACAAAACTGATTTTAGAAGTTCCATGAGTATTTTGACTTTACAGTCTACTTTAATTGCCAAATAATCAGATAAATGGTGCTTGGTATGAACAAACATGGTGCCACTTTCTTGAAAAAGGCCAAATCTGCTACCTATGTATCAATAAACCAAAAAGATTCTTAATTTGTCTTTGTTCTACTTACTTTGTAATAGTGTATTTAAATTGTGTAATGACATTTTTTTTTCAAATATGAAAATAGTTTAATTTTACTTTTAGTTGAATATTGATGTATTTAAGGAGAACAAATATAGTTATAATTTTATGGGTGTAAAAATATTATGCATTTCATGTATGTTTCAAAATTCTTATCTCATGAGGTCTTATTTTTTTTTTATTAAGATTAATTATATAGTATATATATATATGGGTTTCACCATCTTTCCTTCCGGGGGGGGGGGGTTGCAAAATCACTGTCAATACATAATACATTGGCTAAGAAATACTGACATGCAATTCAATGGGGGGGGGGGAAGCAAGTACTCCCATGTTGGAGATACCCATGTATATATATTTTGTGTGCAACTGTTGCGTGTCATTTTTCTTGCGTACATTGTTCCTAATTTTTTATTCTCTGGGTTGGCAGCTATGATATATTTTTTGGAGGGGGCGGGGGGATGGAGAAGTCATGAAAAAATTCACAAAAAATGATAAAATCAAATATGGAGGGTGGCTTCAGATAAATATTTGTAAGGGGGGGGGGGCAAAATTTCTATGGGCGGTCCTGATGAAGCTCGGCGGAAGTGAAGAGGAATAAATATAAAAGTTTTATGAAAGAAGAAAGTTAAGCTTGCGCCCAAAGTTTGCTATTTTCGCTCATCGGGAGGAAGATACAAATTGTCTTAACTGGTACTGCCCATGAATCTAACTTTCGCTTATTGCTGTAAAAATCTTTTTAGCCACTTTTGAAAAATAGTCATTCTATTTATGATATATAATCTTCCAAGTACGAAATTCGATAATAATTAAGAAATTTCCTTACAAAATGAAAATATCAATAGGTTGATAATAAAATTTGTGTGGGAGATAATTCATTTAAACTGACACACTATACAATAAACAGTAATGCAAAGCAGTCTTTAAAATTTAAGAGACCAGGGCACATTTTTCTTTCTCGAAGGAAAGAAAGGAATTTTATTGTTGATATCATTTAATCTTTCAATATTAATGCAATTGAGTTAAAATATCAGTAAATTGCCCACTGAAATTCAGGTGCCCAAGGTCGGACCCCAAGCGTTAAGATGAAGATGGCTCTGCGTGTTTCATTTTTAGATTTACATATGCACATTTTTATAAAATAATTTAAAGGAATAAAAACAACTTACCTGTGCACAAAAGAAACTTGTCAACTTCATGCACTTTGACGCATCTTGTTTAAGCTGGCGATCATTTTCTCTCTTCCTTTTATGTATGTTAGGCATTGTGTCTGAGCACTTGCAGTGGACAAGTAGGCAAATTTTGAAACTGCACCTTACGGAAATTCGTGAAAGAATAACTTCTTCCTCAGTATCCATAATTTAGCAAGAACTGCCCCCCCCCCCCCCACACACACACACACCCTTTTAAGAATTCCCCCTGTATCTCCTGATTGGATAGATGCTTTTGCCAAAGTGTTCATGTGATTTTATGACCCTTTAAAGGCAACCTATGAATTCTCTTCGAATTTTCTTTGAGGGCAGCCGTGGTAGGTATCTATGTGGGTGGGCAACTGCTTTCAAGATTAAAAGAATTTAAATTCCTTTGCGGTGTAAGCGTTTATAAAGGGTTCATAAAATACCAGTGACAGCAGCCCAAAAGTTATTTCCAGATCTGTGTGGGAATGGTGCTTAACAACCTTGCTTTAAATATTCATATGTCATGCAAGTGATAATAGACATTTTTATGATAGGGAGCAACTAGGAACTTTAAAGAAAAGCAATAAAACCCATTGTTATTAATGCCTGGGCTGGGGAGAAATGAATGTTTATCTGAGGAGTGGGGAACAATAACTCCTGAAAGGAGAAATCCTGAGAATGACACTCTGGAGTATATAGCTTATCTTGGGTCCCGGGGCTCGGAGGGATGCGACTTCAGACTTCATCCTGTGGGGTGGAAGTTGCCGACAAAGGGTGGGAGTTCAGCTAGTGGTGTCTAGTTATATTGATACATTCCTCATTCATTTGGCTGTCAATATTGTTGTGATGTTTGTGCAGCTTTAATAAATAATGAATGGGAAAAAACTTCGTACAATCACGGATGTTTTGAAAATTTGACTATACAACATAATAAGGCGCCATTTTGGAAAAGGGCATGCAGGGTGGTATTTTTCGATGTCAGGGCGCAAAATTGTAGTACTGGGGCAGGCAGGGCGGGATTTTTTATTTTTGAGAGCAGCGGGGCGGGCCGCCCCGCAAAAAACGCCTAGGATGAACCCTGTAAAAAAGTAACTCTGAGGTGTCTCGGGACTTCTCATAAAGTGCCTTAAATTTTCTGCAACAGGCACCAGAATTTGTGTTTCACTTAAAATTTTGACACACTACTGAAAAATTTCTGCGTCAGCCCATGAAAAATGTGAGACATTTTTGTGTGCAGCTAAATCAAATTCTATTTATGCTTTCTAAATGTATTTCAAATGAGCCCAAAGCATTCAAAATGCCTAAATAAATAATGTTTAAATCATGCTATGCTAAAATATATATCTTCATTTCATTAATATTAAGCATATGCAGGGCCCGCGCTAGGAATTTCAAACTGTTAGCCAGCAAATTAGCCAAATTGAAAAACCATTAGCCAAATTACATGATTATTAGTCAAAGTTATCGTCGCCATCGGTGAAAAATTTCTACTTTTAAGCCATAATGCAGCTAATAATATTAATTTCATTCTAAACAAGATATAAAAATAGGTAGATTTCATTTTTTTAGTCATTAAATAGGCTATTAGTAAATTAAACTTGTATTTACCAATGAAAGATCACAATGAGCTACAAAAACGACAACTTTATTTTATAATTCACATAGTTTCATTATCATATAAATCAGGCAAACGTCGAATTTTTGTACTATACACCAATTTTCAAAAGCTGCCTTAAAGTTAAAATCTTTCATATCTGGCCCTTCACTATGTATAAGAATCAAGTCACTGAGATGTTTTACTCTGATGTTACTACTTAATGAAATTTATGTTCTGTTTACTAAAGCCTCTTTCAACGATGGTTGTTGTCATAGGACATGTGAAACCAATTCTTGCTACATCCATAATATTTTTATATGCAGTATCACTATTATATTTCTTTAAAATTAGGCACCAAAACTATCTAAGGGATAAGTTTTTATGTAAGTTTTAAAATTCAGGCAGGCGTAGGGATCGTATAAAAACCACAAAGATGATGATGATGAAGATGAAACGAAAACAAGCCAGGCAGGCTTAAAAATTCCTAACAAAAAGATAAACTACGATTCAACTTATGACAAAAACAGCAAACCACAAGTTGGCATCTGGGATAATAATCAGCAGTGACCTTTTTTCAGTTGGTTTTAACTAAAATTAAATGCTTTTCTATTTACCGTATATACTCGCGTAAGTCGAGAAATTTGTGACAAAAAAAAAAAAAAACTGCTTCAAAGTGTGTGTGTGTGGTGGTGGGGGGGGGGGGGGGAGGCGATTTATATGCGAAGTCTAAAAAAAAAAAAAAAACACATCGTAAGTCTAAAAGTTATTTTTTCCCGCAAGACAATCGATCCTAAAACGATGCGGCAGTCATTACGCTATCGCACACTCCTAATTTCTCTGCCCTCCAGATGTTCCGGACTACCATTGTATATGCGTCATCAAAAAATATACATACATTTTCGTTCGATGTTTATCACTTGTTTCTCTGATTACGGCTGATCGTTTTTGACAAAAAATGGTTCTTTTCAGAAATAATTCTGTAACACGGATTGTTTAAAACTATAATGCAGGATTTTAAGTTGAAAGTGTTTTTTTGTTTTGTTTATTAGAGAGTATTTAATAACTGTGTTGGGGGTTAACGGTTGTGCGATTCAGGGTTAATGAAAAAAATCTGCTCACATAACAGACGGAATCCAGATAATGCGGGATTGCTGCGGTGGGTCAAGGACGCTTGAGAGACAGGAATGTGCTGTCTGCCGTCCGTTTTGAGGAGCAGCGTGCTGGGAATTAAAGAATACCTGGAGCTTGTCACACGAGAACGAGCGTCCCCAAAACAGACGGGAGACAACACTGATATGTCATAGGCCTACTTGTCTGGAATCGGACTTTTATTCCATATTACTTCCAAAATAAATATTTACAAAATTTTCACAGTTTCCAAAAAATCATTCGCCATTTTTTTCGCCAAAGTATTTTTTTTTTATCGCCAGTTTTGCAATCTTTTCGCATTTGGCGCGTAGGCGAATGGCTAGCGCGGCCCCTGCATATGTCCTATTTCAAATCTTAATGCTTATAATATTTACAAGTCAATTGTTAACTTACAGTTACAAAATCTTGTGAGTCACTATTTTCAAGATTTTTCCTGGATTTATATTTGAACCCTGGACACATTGTCTTTTATTATATAAGTTTATTTATTTATTATCTTCTCTTTTCTTTTTATAGGCAACCATCGACTTCAGATTATAGGAGAGCAATTGTACGATCCCTATGGACTAACACAGTATGAGGACTACATCTACTGGACGGACTGGAAAACAAACAACATTGAGAGGGCTAACAAAACGACAGGAGCCAATCGTACCATTATTCAAAGGAACTTGGATCATGTCATGGACATTTTAGTCTTCCATACTTCTCGCCAGTCCGGTATTTTAACCTTTTGTTTTTATCTACAGTAGTAATGTTTGGACAAACTGTGACATAAATATGCTAGAATAGAAGCCTCTGCCTTTTCGGATATTTTTCTGCATTTGCCTAATTTAAATTTTTGACCCAAACTGAGAAAAAAAAAAGTCCGCCCCCCTTCTCTCTCTCTCTCTTTCAGGTTCAAAAGATTATGATATCAATCTTAAGCATACGGGAAACTGTGTTTTTAGAAAGTTCCTGCATTTGTTTATATTTTATTTTCATTGAGCATAGTTTCAAAGTAAAAAATGTATTTACCTAGTGCATATCTGCCAGCCCTTCTGATTTACCTAGAAAGTTTCCCATCGGAAACTGATTTCTTCTGATTCACAAAGCAAAAGTCCCTACTTTTTCTCAATACTGCTACAAAAAAATCCTTAATATTTTTCATCTTTGAAAATGATAATTCCTCTTCACTTCCTTTCTGACAATCGGGGGATGTATTCCATCCACACAAAGAATAGCGGTTGTGAAGAAAAATAATTGCAATGCAATTTTTTTTGTTCATGATGTGATCAGTGCCCCTCTTAGATTCTTAGATGCAAGTAAAGTGTGATTCCTGGATTGATCTGGTGTACCAGCTTTGGCTGACAAAGTGGCATATTCACAGATAGGTGGTTCGTAGTTCATATTTAAGTTGGAACAGTGGCTCTTTTCTTCAAAAAAATTCCTCAAATACTTAAATACTTCAGTGTATAATAACTGATTTTTCAAATAGTATAGCATACCCCATGGTCCACTATAATATGTATATACAGTACAGGATCTATTATCCGGAATGCTTGGGACTTCAGGCATTCTGGATAAGGGGTTTTTCCGTAATTCGGAATACTTTTTCTAAAACTTACTGGAATGGTCTCAAATGTTGTTATAGAAAATTATAATTCATTTTAAAAACATAAATGTATTAAAAAAAGCTTTTTTACAATCTATATGGGTTAACTAAAATGCAAATTACATGTAATTATAGTATCAAATTTAGTGATTAACCCTTTCATTCCCAAAAATTTTCTGCTGAATAGAAATGGTGCGATTGATAATATGTCATCACATTGAAGCATTACAACACATTTTAGGCAAAAAAAAAATTAATACTTGCATTTTTTTTAAAGTTACAGCATGTTGCTCAGGAGCAACATTGGGCATATGTGGGCATTAATTCTTGAATATCTCATACAGGGAAAATAACACGTTTTTCCAATCTATTTAGGCTTTTTTCATGTGAAAATCCATAAAACAGTTTCTTTTTGGAACAAAACACAAGTGAACATTGCATTTGTTGCAAAATACAAAAGAAAAGCCATTTTTGCAGAATTTCCACCTTTGTTTTGTTGGGTTATGTTCCAGCCAGTGATTTTGTTCATCATAACAAACGTCAGGAATTGGACGTCTGGCAACTGGGTTTTTAATTGTTGCAATATGGCTTTTGGTTGTTGTGAGGTTACTATCACAACTCTTGTTCTTATTTTTTCGCGATGTAGATAAAGCCTGGCAGATATATGATCTAAAATTTACCAAAGGATTTATTTCCTTCTTCTTTTTGTTAATTTGCAAACAGTGTTGCTTATATAGTAGCCAACTGTTTACTACTGATGCATCCAACACCCAATAAAATATTCTCATATACCTCCTTTTTGACTTGTGGTCTATTCGATATAGTTCTATAAGCATATCGGCCAAATCCACACCTCCCATATACTTCCTGCACAATGTATGGCCTGTCTACGGCGCGAACTTTTTTTTTCTTTTGCATTCCATCTTTTACAAGCATCTTGTGGAGTGACACCTGCGTAATTTGATGCTAAAGTTAGTATCTTATTATCCTTCCAACTAACTACTACTGTCCCTGTGTTTTTATCTCTGACGCAATCTGCCGAACCTCTTTGTAACTTTACTTCTTTTTCCTCTCTTATGGGACAATTTTCTAATCTATCTTTTCTTATAGTGGACACAATCATGATTCATCTTCTTTGGAGTTCATCTAATAATTTTAATGATGAAAACCAATTGTCAAAAAACACTTTGAATTTTTTTTCTGGCAACAATCCATCAATGAGGTCTAACACAATATCTCCAGAAATCCCAAGTCCATGATCTTCAGATGTGCCCTTTCCTTGATAAATTTTAAAATTGTGCATTATACCAGATGAACTCGTTCGAGTGAAAACTTTAAATCCCCCTTTATGAGGTTTAGCCTTGTTATACTACTTCATTGAATTTCTACCCTTGAATGGTATAATCTGTTCGTCGATACTCTGCGATATCTTGCAATTTTTTACGAAATTTATCAATTACAGGTTTTATTTTAAAAAGCCTATCATATAATGGATCATCGCGAGTTTTTTTATTCGTATTATCATTGAAGTGGAGGACTGAAGATATTTCTTCAAATCTATTACGACTCATTACATATGAAACAGGAGGGTATCGCGTTTCCTCTTGCCAAAACAGGCGATAAGAGGACATTTTTACTATACCTGACAGTAAAATATACCTACGAATTTCCGCATTTCCTCCGTTATGATTTTAGCTGAACTTAGCCCATATTTTTGCATTGAATACAAGATAGATTGATGCACTATAATTTTCAGCATTTCTTCATCAAATAATTGATAAAAATGTTGATACAGCGTATAAACATCATCCGGAGGATCATGTAATTCTCCATAGAAAGGAATTTCCTCTACATGTTCATTTTCGTCGATATGCGTCAACTTTCTTCTAACCTTTCTTTCTTTTGAATTCTTCTTCTTGTCTTTAGGTTTAGAATAATGGTGTGATGATTTATTCATCATAATATCATTTTCTATATTATCAGTCAGAAAAACCTTTTTTTTTTTGATAATTTCAAACTGCAATTCATTCATTTGTCTTTTATCTGAAATATCCTTATCACTTTCTAAGCCTCTTTTTTCTGAATCTTCTTCATCACTACCCAAATAAACATCAGATAGCTCCCCATCTGGTAAAAATATAAGTTCTAGAGCCTCTTCAGTAGTAAAATAACGTTTTATTTTATTTGATGACATCTATAACAAACAATTGGAAAAATTATAGTATTAAGAATTTTTTTGACGTTGCAAGCAAAACAAACCTAACAAAAGTAACAATTTACCATGCATTTACTAATTTTTGAGGGGGGGGGGCAAGGACCCCTCCCCCCTGGGCCCGCTACTGCTTTAAAGTATTCACATTGTAAAAAAAACAACTTTTGAACATCTAAATATAAATATTTCACTTTGCAGCGATAAATCGTTGCTACTCGATTTTGAATGAAAATAGCCGTTTCTTCCCAGCGTTGCTCTAGAGCAACACCCTTATTTGAAACACAGTTTCAGTAAATTATATGCCCCAACTACGAAAAAAACTACATGCAATTAAAGTACGTTCCTTTATTTAATAAATCATCCAGTTTTCAAGCTTTTAAAACAGCTAAAACGATATGAAATTTATGAGAACACAATGGAGGAAAACATTGAATCACAACGTGTAAAAAATACACTGACGCCCGCTCGCATTACCTTCTAAATAAAAATACAAACCGCATGGAGGCACCATCTATTGGATTTTTTAGTATCTTGAAACATTTACGATTAATAATATATCAATTAATATCCATAAAAATGAAATATTTTTTTTAATATACAAGATTAAAAACTATGTTGCTCAGGAGCAACAATGGGAATGAAAGGGTTAAGAAAAATTATGAAAGAAAAAAATGTCTGAAAAAAGTTGATTATTCAGGGTAGTTATTAGAAGTATTTTTTATTTTTTTTTAACATTTCAACTAAAGTGGGGCCCTCACCATATTCATCTAATATTTTGGCAGAAGCGCCTTTGTTCATATATTTCAAAATATTTTAAGGTACTTTTAATAAAATTAAGATGAGAAGGATGTTCATTTTTAATTGAAATGAGATATTCAACTATGGGTGCAAATATATCAAATTCTAATTTATGCTCTTCAAATGTATTTCTAATAAGCCTTATAATTCTAAATGCCTGAATAAATAAAAAAATTTTAATTTCGTTATGCTAAACATATATCTCATTTTCACCAACAATATGCATAAAAAGCACAAAAAATATAAAAATATTAGTGGATGGAAGCAGATTGAAAAAATGGAAAATATTTAAAAATAAAACGAAATATACCAGCAATCGTTTTAAATAAAAATATTTCGCGATATTGCTAAACTGTCTTCTATAAATTACTAATTAATAAATGTAACATGGAACTTTTTGCTAGGGTCGATTTTCGGTCCAAAATAGCCATTTTCATCCAAATAATAAGATTTAATTGAAAATGATTTTGATCTTGGAATTCCATCAATGTTTTTTAAAATATTGAAGATGTGTATAATGAAAAAAAAAATGGATTTTCCCAAGAAAATGACAAGTTTATTGCTTAGGTTAAGTATTTAAAGAGATCAATCAGAAGGCCCTGAATGACATTTTATAGCTGCTATACTTTTCTCTGCATTTCGGCAAAAGATAACTCTCATTAATTTTGGGAATTTCTTACTTAAATGTACTTTCTATCCTCTCGTAAATGCACTGATGACTCTCTTTTTTTTTTCATCTTTCCCAATAAATGTTTATTACATTGTGCAAAATAGTGTGAATTCTGCACGGCACATCGTGTTTTAAGAGCGTAGGATTTCTTTAGTGATATTGGGATATTTCTAGCAAAAAAGTTGGAATAGTTTTACCGAAAATCAAGTCCCGGAACAAAGAGCAGAAAAAAAATTGTAACGAATTCGGAAAAATCGAAACCTTTGTGCCTAGTGTGCTCTGCCTTATACACCCAGAAAAAAATGAAACGCCATTAAAAAAGCACCTTGCCGCGACTTGTCTGTAACTAACTCCTGTATTATACTATACAGGAGTTAGTTACGGACAAGTCGCGGCTCCTATATACTATACAGGAGACTTATCCGAAACTAGTGAAGAATGGAATGATGCGTCTCGCCGTCAATGTGACGGTCTCGCACGTGTCGAATCATCACCTCCGAGAGCTACTATCGGGGGTGACGGCCGGATGCAGCCGCTTAGGAAATTTTTGGGGAAAACTGTGCTATTTCGGATGTTTTCCGGAAAAGAGGAATTGTGGAACTTCTAAAAAAAAAACATGATCCACGGAATATTTTCATTCGCTATCGCAACAATTCCTTGCGTTCGTTTTCGAAATTTAAAAAGAATCAGCGGCAGCGAGTGCGTGCAGCATTTTTTTCTGCGTGGGAATTTTGAATTTCGTGCGTGGTTTGTGGGTCCTATTTCAAACCCTCTAAAATAGTAGGTTTCAATGCATTTTTTTTTATTGATATTGCTAATTAAAGCAAAAAAGCATTTGGCGGGATTTTAAACAAAAAATCGCTATTTGGTGCAATATTTAGCAAATAATCGCTTGTTGGCGCAGAATTTGGCATTATTTTGCCTTATTCCGGTTTTGGGAGAGTCCGGATATTGGAACGCCGGATAAGAGGTTGCGTACTGTAGTAGCATAAATTGCAACAATTTATTGAGATTGGATTGGAGACGCAGGCTCTCGACCAGTGCCGCCGACAAAATTTTAAGGCCTCTATGCAATCTAATGTGCCCTCTTATATGCCTCCATATTTTAGAAGTTACTAATCCGGGACCCCAAGCCCATATAGCATTCTTTTGCCCCTACTTTTCGGCCGACCTGTTCATGACGGATTTTCAGTTTATTCATCAGTTGACGCATACATAAAATTATTTTCCGTTTTCTGACTCCTCAGCAATTTTTCATTGAAATATTGTGTAACCACGGCGACAGTTGCCATGAATGTTTTCCACTACAACTGATTTTTTTCTAAAAGTACAAAGTGTTGGAAAATTTAAAATTTGAAGAAGCAAGATGAACAGCAAAGTACACACTGGCATAGAGTCAATAAGTGTTGGCTGGGTCATAAAAGTATGCAGATCCAGTTTCAAAGAAAAACATCGTTCACTTTATTTCGTGAGAAACATAACTAGGCAAGTTACACATTCCAGGTTTCCATGCCACAAAACATCAAAAAATACTATGTACAAAAAGTTTGCAGTTGTAAATAATCAGACAGAAATTCCTTGAAGCATAGGTAGTAAGTAACTATACTACCTCTATCACTTGCGTGTATTTGCAGCTACCATTGAAGGTATCACACTTGGCGAAGGAAAACCAAAGGATAAGACATCAGAAGAATATTTAACGTAATTTCCAGACACATGTAAGTAAATTTAATCTTCAATACATACTGGTCTAAACTGACCATCTCTGCGTCCATCTCGACTAAAAACTGTCGTCAAATGATATCCCGCAGTGCTTCTGTCTAAAGCATTTCTGTCTGCCTGCATCAGACCATCAGTGTCTATGTCTTACAAGGCCTTCTCCGCTCCGTTCTGGATCAGACTGAGTGGGAATGATCTCTGATGATGATTTTTGCTTCAAGAAATCTCTGCCTTATATATCCGAGAATGGACTGTTCCGGAAACGCCCCCGGATATGCAAATCAGATGCGTACGCATTGAGAACTGATTTGCATGAAACCTCATGTTGAAAAACGTCACGGTTCACGCCGGTGAACGGGAAGAGTCGTTCATATTAAATTTGCATAAACGCCCGTTCATGGGAACGTGAATCGCGATGTATTGATTTTTTCCAACACAAAGAAGATTATTAAACGATGTTTTCTACAATTCACCAGCATGGAATTAACTAGCAATGCACAAACGATAGAAAACTAGAAGTACAATTGATAGAAAAGCTTTAATTTATAGTATGATTTATTTTATTCGTATATTTCTATACTTTTATATCTGTGATTACAATCTGAAATTTTGTTATTTTATACAATGTTTTCTTATTACCTATAGAAATATGTTTTTAGATTAATATTTTTCAGATTAGTGTTATTGTTCAGATTAATGTAATTTATTTATTATTTCACAATCACATTCTTTTACTATGATTTTCAGAAGAGCGTATAAAATATGTATTAACATGTGTATTATAAATGTTTTCGTTTTTTATTATTTATGAAGGTGTCTAGTTAATTATGGCTGAAAAAAATTTTATACACAATTTTACAGCAATTATGAATTTGTTGTACATTGAGCAATCTAATATCGGTATCAGTATTGGATTATATTAGTCCGTCGGTAATCCAATCTGTTATTTGGTATTGGACATCCCTAATATGAGAGAGCTTATTTCCATCTTCTTTACCATCGATACTAGATAGAGATGGAAATGTTACTAGCTGCCTTTGGAGACCAGTCACTTTTTTAAAAGCGCTTAACTTGCAATAACTGTCAACTATAATCCTGCATCGAATACCTGCATCTGTACCCACGGGTGATTCACTTTGCAGGTCGGGTTTCTTTTGTTTTTTTAAGCTGTGGGTATATCTGCAAAATTTGTTTTTAAAGGCTATACCTTATCACATTTTTTTTAATGAAAGTAAGTGGATAAATGCATAAACGGAGGTTAGAAACTATAAACAGTAGAAAATTATGCATATGCATTGAAATACTACCGGAATAGAATTTTAAATACAACTCCATTGTGGGTGGACGATATTTTCGACCCACACAAGTCTGTGTACTCACTATGCGGACAGGTCGTGGCAAACAATATACCAACTGCATTTCATGTTGCATTCGCCGACACCTATGTGGAATTATATACAATAACAATATGTCCGCTGCTTGGGCTTATGTAGCGGATTTTCAAAATAAATCACCATTTATTAACAGGAATTAAAATATAAATAAAAATTTTCTATTCATACTTAATAGACTTTAAATTAAAATCTCCGTTCTAAATTGAAAATTTCAAAATATTGTTATAAATATTGATATTTCCAATATTGTATAAGTAAACATAACTTTTGTATGTCCTTCCTTAAAGATATTAGACAACAATGAAAATATTTTTGTGCTTAACAGCCAAATATGTTTTACATAGTATCCACTCTATATATTTTTTCTGGAATTGGAAGTATTATTTTTCTCGAAGAATTTTCTGGAAGTATTATTTTTCTATAACCTAAGATTTTATTATATCATAGTTAGACACAATTGAAAAACAGCCTTAAGATCTGTGCCTCTCTGGCTGGAGCACCTCTCCTTGGCTGGGGCACCTCTCCAGATCTGGCTGGGGCACCTCTCCTTGAGCAAGATTGTTTGATTTTCTTTGGAATGAGTGTCTCTCTCAGGCAAGGCATCCTTCTGGACAACGAAATTAATAAATTAATGTGTAAACTGCATGTGAGAACATAATTAAAGGCATTTTAGTTGAGCAAAATGCAGCTTTTGGGACAAATGGGTTATTTTGTATTTGGAAGATTCACCCATCACATGAGGTAAAATAATTTATGTTAGTATTTTGGTTCATGTAAGTCATTATTGTAATTTCAGGTTGGAACCCATGTGCTGTCCAAAATGGTGGATGTACCCACCTCTGCCTCGCTCTACCTCGCTTGCTGCAGCAGAAAACACACACACACCACTGCGGCTGCCCCACTCACTACAGTCTGGCCCCTGATAATAAGACCTGCATCTGTGAGTCCTTTATTTATTTGTATTCTTTGAACAATATGTTCTTGTTTCCATGCTCCTATATTCACCTTTTACAATTAGATGTCCATTCAGCTCTAATATACAACCTGGAACAATTCTTTATCACACTTTACTGTCAGTGGTAGAATTTAGAGAAAAGGTCACTACTGAGATTCCGTGATCTGCACTCATTAGTACTGGTGTTATTTTGTTTCACTAATTATGTTCTGCAAAATTTTTTGTATCGTCTTATGTTTGTTATTTCTAAGGTTGACTTGTGGTTTCTGAATAAAGATGCAATGCTGTGAAGAAACAATTCGCTTGATATATTGCAGCATGTAATTAAACATTAATGACTCATTGGATTTCATAAAGAATATCTATCTAATCTTAATTGACACTTGTGAAAATGCAATATTTTTCTTTCTTATTTGAGTAACAAAATGATTCATTGCACGATTATGCTGATAATATTATTTTTCTTTTAACCCTTTTGCGACGGCGGCATTCCGGAACTGCCGCGCCCCAAAGGACGGAGCGCTTCGCTTCCGAACTGTTCCCACGGGATGGCAATTTTTTTGCTCTAAGCCTAACTCTCGAAAAAAATACACTAAAAATCATCTATTCAACACAGAAATCTACTTTTTTCAGGAATGAAAGAAATATTTATTTTCTATTTGATATATATTTTTCATACAAATTTGAATACAAAATACTTGTTAGTTGCTCCCATTCTTTTATCCGAAATAACGAATAATTTCACTAACACAAACAAAAAAAAAAGTACTCTCTTATATTCCTATGATTCACCAACGAAATCATAAAGTTCAAATCAAAACAAGACCCGAAACTCAATTATAAAATTGTTGGTGCTGCGAGAAGTGCTCTATTTGTTTATATTACAAAACCATGTTTCACCACTCCAAATGGAGAAATAATTCATTGGATCGTCCTTATGCCAAGGTCAACTATCTGCAAAATACATTGAAGTTGTTTCCACGGACATTTAACGCCATCTAGTAGACAAATTAAAACGTTCCATGTGAAAACATGTATACGTGCCTCTCGCTGTTTAGGGTAACGTTTTCTCCGTCACGAATGTGTGCCATCCGTCATTGAATGCAAGTTCGCAGCTGACACGCGGGCGTGCCAACCATCGCGAAAGGGTTAATATTGCCTGGTACTTATTAATTTACACCAAAGTTTTACTGTAATGCTTAAATACAGTAGACCCACATAAGGATTCTCGCCAGGATTCTATAATCAAAGGAGGAAATCCCCCTTTAATATGGATGCGGTGTGTGGGATTTTTTGAAATATCAAGGGAGCTTTGAAAAACTCACAACAAAATACAAAATTCGTTACTTTTTTTCTGGAAAATAATACAAGCAAAAATGTCGCAAAAATATTTCTATTTTTTATAGAGCAATATTAACATGCATTTATGATTGCTATCATGACATCTCATTTGTGATATTTATTAAATTTTTAAAATTTATTTCTAGTGTTTTTCAATTTTAAGTTTCTCTGTCAGTTTTATATATATATGCCTACATTTTCCTTAAGTATTGTTCTTAGACCTCCTAAATACATTTTCACTATTTTTAGAATGATGTCCATCTGTATGTCTGTGGTAGATTTCGTGCGTACACTATAGAGGTTGCAAATGCTAATAGATTTTCACGAAACTTTATATCTGGATTTGTTATAAAAAAATCAAGAACTTAGTAGAATTTTTTTTTTTAATTCCATCAAAACCTTCAAAATTTTATATTTTTTTTAAATGGCAGAATAGGACAAAATGTGACGTAATTATGTATAAAAGGGTTTATTTATGGCACAATGGTCACGAAACTTAATAGTTTCAATCATTGTTGGAAAAAAATAGCCATAACACAATTGTTTTATTCATGATGTCATTAGCCCCCCACTGGGAGCAAGTTACCTCCCAAGGGTTACATTGTTAAGTATAGTATCCATCGGAAGATTTTTTTTTTTTTTTTTTTTTTAATTATTATTATTATTATTATTATTTCCAATGACTGGGACATATGAACAAAATACAAAAGTAACAAACCATGAGAAACAACAATAAGAGTTCAAAAGATAACCAAAGGTTATTGCCTCCCAATATCTGGAAGCCTCAGTATCACCATGGAAGGCTCCCCAGCTTTGCAGGCGGTGTTTGTCAATAGGTTCATCACCATCACATAGTGGGCAGGCAGCCTCAGTAAAAATACCAATACAGTACAAAGGTGCAGTTAAGATGGTCTTCCTTGCCACTTGGGCAAGTTGTTTAAGAAATTCTGCATGTCTCTTCACTTTTAGGCATTCCAGGGCCAAATGCAGTTTGTGTATACCTAAAAGGTACCTCGTCTGGATTTTCCTTATTTCCATAGACTAGATCTTTCCAATCTCTTTTTAGAAGCTTCGACTTCTTTCTAGAATTAGCCTTTCTTTAGGATTGAGAAAGGTTATTTCCAAAAGCATTTGATATATATCTATGAGAGGTCAAAATTTTGTTTTCAATACACATTGGTTCCTTTTATTCTGAAAACCTTTAAGCTATCTTCCCTATAGTTCATATTAGTAATAAAATTCACATTGCTTTTCTAAAAACTCGTGCTTGTCTACTCCAGGAAGTTCTAGTGAGTTCAACAAGTTCTGGAGCATTTATATGTTCTGTCTCTTTTTTAAGCTCTTTGAAGTGAAGAGTAACACACTATAATTGTAACCCGTGGTACCAATTTTCAAAATTTGGAATAAATAAATCTATATATACCATTTGCCAAGTGTCCGTCTGTCTGTCACGCTTTTTTGGGGCACTTCCCGAATAGATAGAAACTTGCAATTTCATACACGGATCGATCGTTCGATAAAACACCCTGGAAAAATTGAATTTTTCAAAAATGTTCTCTAGAGTGGATGCTCCACACCAAAACATTCGAAAAGTGAGATGATAGGAAACATGCTTCGCCATAAAATAGAGACTTCAAATTTGATGTATGGGTAAATCGTTTGAAAGGAAGAAAGTGTGCAATTTCAGATTTCCAATATTTTCTATTTAAGTGGGTGCCGCACACCAAAATGTTCAATTTACTGAATAAATGAGAAACAGGTCCTTTAAAATTTGATAGAGGCTTGAAATTTGGTATATGGAATAATCATTTGATAAAAACACTCAAGACGATTATAGTTTTTCAAAAACGTTCGTTTAAGGGGGTGCTCCAGAAGAAAACGTTCGAAAGGTGAATTGATAAGAAAACATACTTCGGGATGAGAAAGAGATTTGAAATTTGGTGTACGGGTATATAGTTTGGAAGGAAGAAAGTGTACAATTTCAGTTTTCCAATATTTTCTACTTTAGGGAGTGTCGCACACAAAAATGTTCGATTTTCGGAATGAAGTAGAAACACTCCTTTTAGAACGTGATAGAGGCTTGATATTTTGTATATGGGTGAATCATTTTACAGAAAACCCAAGAAGAATGGAGTTTTTCATAAGTGTATATTAAAGGGGGGTGGGTACTCCACAGAAAAACATTCGAAAGGTGAAATGATAGAAAAAGCATGCTTCGCGATGAGATAGAGACTACAAATTTTGTATACGTGTAGATAGTTAGAAAGGAAGAAAGTGTACAATTTCAGTTTTCCAATATTTGCTATTGTAGGGGGGTGCCACACACTAAAATGTTCGATTTGACGAACAAATAAAAAACGCCTCCTTTACAATATGATAGAGGCTTGAAATTTAGTATATGGGGTAATCATTTCATTAAAAAAAACCTTCAATTATTACGGTTTTTCAAAAATAATCATTTAAGGGAGTGCAACACAGAAAAAAGTTCGAAATATGAAGTGATAGATAAACATGCTTCACGATAGGATAGAATCATCAAATTTGGTGTACTAGTAGATAGTTTGAAAGGAAGAATGTGTGCAATTTCAGATTTCCAATATTTGCAACTTTAGGGGGTGCCGAACACCAATATGTTCGATTTTCGGAATAAATGAGACATGTTTCCTTTGAATGTTTTTTATGTGTGAGACTTGATATTTGGTATATGGGCCAATCATCTGATAAGAAACCCAAGGCGAACAGAGTTTTTCAAAAATGTTCATTTATGGGTGTGTTCCACAGAAAAACGTTTGAAAGGGGAGATGATAAAATAGTATGCTTCGGGATGAGATAGAGATTTTAATATGGTGTACTAGTAGATAGTTCGAAAGGAAGACGTGCGCAATTTAAAGTTTACAACATTTTTTTCTTTAGGCGTTCCGTACACTAAAATATTCGATTTGCCGAATAAATGTGAAACACGAATTAGTAAAAAAAAAGACAATATTCAGGGGTTGCTTATTGCGAGACCGTCGATTTGGGCTAGTAAACATGTAAAAAATAGATTCTGATATGGGACAGTTGAGTTGAGCCACATTCCAATTAATTTAAATTTATTTTCAGTTCATTTTTCTGAAATATTTGAAACAATTATGGCCACTACTTCATTTTTGGGGCAATTTTTAATCCCCACAGCAATTTTATCAACATTTTTTTATTTTTTACCAAAATAACTAATTATTTCCCCTATTGCTTGTCCCTCTCTTCTTTTTCCAGTTTTCTCATATTGATCTTTTATATCTTTACTTTCTTAAATTGAGGAACCATTTGCAATAATTTATTGCTTTTTTATAGTTAAAGAGTCCACTCACTAATTTTCTTTTATTTGAGATTTATTACCAATAATTGTTGGTGGGTGTTTTTGTTAATTTCCATTGTTTTCCATTTTAATTTGTTAGTCACTAATTCCATAAATTTTCAATCATCGCGATCATGATATTCCAGTCATTTTTCCATTTTTTTATTAGGCATTATGATTGTAGCAACTATTTTTATATTAAAATTTTATCATTATGTTTATTTCCTAATGATTAAATTCTTTAGCCTTATATTAACATTTCAGAATTTAAAAGACTTTCTTGAGAAATTCAAGTACAAACGTGTCAAAAAAAAAAAAAAAATTAGATAACAATAAAGATTTTTCTGCTTGACACTTAAAAGGGAATGAATGGCTATTGCTTTGTTATTTTTACATAGGCAAATGATTTGTTTGTCATTCTGCTACTCAGAGCAAATTTTACTAAAATAAATGAATCCAGAATATTTATATATAATATATTTTCAATTCCATTTTATGCGATTATTGAATTGCAGCTATCTTAAATAATCAGCTGTGAGAAAGAAATCCATTAATAATGTGTTCTAAGTAGAACTGATTTTTGTATTTTGCAGTACCGTCTTTTGTACAGGGGGCTGAATCCTGCATCTAAACTTTGAAAGTGACCTAAGTCTATTCTAATTTCTTTTCAATCTTATTATCACATTTCTAATTTCTTTTCAATCTTTTCTAATTTATTTTCAATCTTATCACATTTTTAAGTTGTTTACCTTTCCATCTAGCATGACTTTTGATGATCCTTTCATTATAAGCCCTGTATTCTAAATGCTGTGTTTCTTTCCCAGATCCCAAGGTTTTTATCTTGTTCAGCCAGCGCAACAGCATCAGTCGTTTTCTGGTGGATACGCTTGATTCTCCGGACATCACCCTTCCGATCCACGGTCTGAAGAACATCAAGGCTCTAGACTACGACCCTGTAGACCATTTCGTGTATTGGGTAGATGGACGCACAAAGACTGTCAGGAAGTCCCATGTCAATGGAACAAAGGTATGCAACTGAAATGAAAAAAATCAGGTTTAGATGAAGATTATCTCAAGAAGATTATCTGAAGATTATCTTTTTATCTCAACTTTCTACAGATAAAAGGGCATTTTCACACATTTAACACTTATTACATAATGGATACCATTTACTGAAATGGTCTCCAACTTTTTATTTACTTAACAGTTTTTTAAATGCGTTGTGTTTCAATTTGAAACCCATTTTTTTGTTTCCAGTAGTGCGATGCATCATACAAACTTCACCACTAAAGAAGAGGGTTGCAGAAAAATACATTTTCAAATGATTAGAAAAATGTATGTAGGGATATGTACTATTAGCAAGATTTATGTAAGCAAATGCTTACATAAATTACATCATAAGCAATGGAGTTGAGATAACATGAGACAGCGAAAGCAAAATTTTGTGTTCTCAGCTCCATTAGAGGTTTGAATGGGTCATGCCACATTTAATTTTTAGTGTTAACTCTGATTGAGTTTCAAAAATTTGTTGTACATTGAAAATGTTCATGCATGAAGAACCATTTATTAAACAGTTTAAATGCATAGCATCAGGAGAGATTTAGTT
The DNA here is from genome assembly GCA_951213105.1 of Amaurobius ferox. NCBI lineage: Eukaryota > Metazoa > Arthropoda > Arachnida > Araneae > Amaurobiidae > Amaurobius > Amaurobius ferox. The sequence continues at coordinate 142,588,966 of OX578146.1, read as the reverse complement.
TAGAATGATGCAAGTGGTTTGTAGTTCATTGCTGTTCCTGTGACATCTCTCGCACTTTCATGTCTATATGGAAATAGCGGTGATTGCTGCGCCAATTGCTCCAAACTGCGCCATTCAAAGTAGGCTGCGCCATTCTGATACAAAAAGATTATTTTAACTGATTTTGCACCAATACTTCGCCATTTCATGAAAATACTGAAAACGTAATTCTTCTCCGTAATTCTCGGAACGGAAAGAAAGGGTTGAATCAGAAATTTATCAAAAGTGTGTAAATCTACCTGCAAAATCAGAGCATGGTTCGTGTGCACTCTGGAAATTGGGTGGGAATTTATAACTAATTTGAAAGTGGACTAAAATGTCAGAGAAAATGCAGGAAAAATCGATTTTTTGTTCAAAATTCTAGAAAAATCAAAAAATTTTCAACTTTCCGACGTGCTCACAGAGATGTCGATTACTACGGATTCTTCACAGTTTCGACGGGAAACATCATACTACAAATTACCGAATTTGCCTGATTTCCTATACAAAATTGTCGTCTGTGAAGGGCAATGTAAATTTACGGTCGCATGCATAGTCATGCCAATCAGATCAACATAACAACTGCTGGTTACTTGAAATTTGTTGGATTTTATCCATTCGAAAAAAACCAGATGTTAGCAGAGTGTCGTAGCGGATGTAAGCAGAAAAATAGTCAACGTGAAAAAAGAAATGAAATTTATTTTTCACGAACTCAAAACGTTAAAATAACATAAGACTATATCACTTTCCATAACTTGGAAAATATATTTGCAAATCGTTGAATACTTTAAACACAAGTCTTGAAAAATTACAGTAGACTTAACAGCAGTTCAGGCCTAACAAACATCAGCCATTAATATTGTCGTAACTGGCGTACATGAAGATACCATCAAACGTAATCATGATGTTATATCACAAAGACGAAGAGATAATCAACTGGTACAAGCACTAGCTTAAATAGCCCAGTATCATTGAAGTTGTAGTTAATGTTTTTCTTCCAGAGTATACTAATCTCTAATCAGTTGAAGTAGAAATTAGAATAAACCGGAAGTTGACGTCTCAATTTGCAGGACCACAGACCATGGGGGTAAAACTTCTCAACAAGCGATCCAAAAGCGATTATCCAATCATAACAAAGTATCTTTTGGATTTTAGACCGTACATCGACCTATTCACGTACGTGCTTGTTTACAACTGAAGTTTTTCTAACAAGCGGTCCCCTCCTGCAGATTGAGTTATCTAATCACATAAATACAATTAGTAATCAAATTTAAATTTCAGTTGAACATATACTACATTATAGAGTTTCAAAATATCATGTATAAAATTCAGTGTATAATTATATTTTAAAGACAAAGTTTAAAAAAGTATAAAATGCATCATGATACAATTTACATGAGAAAACAAATTTAAAAATATCTCTGTGTCAAATACAGGAAATACAAATTTTCAAATCTTATATACTTCGCCATGCAGTATAAACTCAACAGCATCTAAACTACATGTTGAGGGAATGTAAAAAAAATCTTGTATATTACATCGAAAATCTTAAACTTTTAAATACTTCGCATCACAGTTTAAACTCATAAGTATCTAAGCTACTACATGAGAGATTGAAAAAATGTATGTTATTTTTAGTATGTATCAAAAACTTTAAAATCTTCGCCACACAGTATAAACACATTGGTAACTAAACTACGCAATGCGTGTTTTGAAAAAGTGTTGAAGTTAATTTTTGAAAAATACAACTATACAATTTAGAATGAATTTAACTTGTTTACATTAGATTTCACATTAAAACTTCTTAAGATGTTTAAATTCTAAAGATTTCACAGAATTTAGAGATTGCTTCTTTGGCGATAGGTTTCGTAAAACCGTCAGCTTTGTTATTTTTGCTATTTACAAATTTAATCTCATAGAGCTTCTTTTCCACTAGATTTCTTAAGAAATGATATTTAACATCAATGTGTTTGGTTCTATGATTCTCAATGGGCGAATTGGAAAAGTTTATGGCTGCTTGGTTATCACAGAATATTATACTATTTCCTAACTTAACGCTAAGTTTAGTACATTCAAGTAATATGTTCTGTACCCATACCATTTCCTTTGCCGATTCGGTTAATGAGATATACTCAGCCTCCATTGTAGATAAACTTACACATTTGTGTTTAAATGTCCTCCATGAAATAGGTACCCTATCTACAAAAAATATCATGCCTCCCATTGATACTCTATCGTCCCGATTAGCTGCAAAGTCAGAATCAGTAAAACAATTTAAATTTACAGATTGAATGTTTGATAAGTTTAGTTTAAAATCCCTTGTTTTATCTACATACCCTAGAAGTTTAAGTAAAACATACCAGTGTTTAATGCCTGGGTTTTCCTGAAATTGGGATAAAATGTTTTCGGCATAGCTAAGATCAGGTCTAGTTCTGCTGGCAAGAAATGATAAACAACCTAATAAGTTTCTGTAAGGTATATTCTTCATTTGTTCGATTTCTACATGATTTGCTGGACAATCTGTTTTGCTTAAACTATACCTTTAGCTATGGGTAAACTAAAAATAGGATATTTAAACTTTGAGAATTTGTCACAAATTTTTGCGATTATTGATTTTGATGGATGAAATGTTTATCATGTTTTTCCTCAAATTCAATACCTAATAACATTTTTGTTTTTCCTAACATTTTAATGTCAAATTTAGTTTTTAGTAATGAAGTTACGGAATTTAGATCCATTTGAGTTTTGGCAAAAAATATTATGTTATCAATGTATACAATCAATAAAGCCTTATTATTAAAATTATATGCACAATTGCACCATTTAAACTTTATGAAATTGAGTTTTCTGAGAACCTGGTCTAATTCAAGATACCATTCTCTACCGCTTTGGTGCAAGCCATAAATTGCTTTATTTAGCTGACATACATATCCACTTTTGTTTTTGTCAAAAAATCCTGGGGGCTGTTTCATGAATATTTTGTCACTGAGATTGGCATATAAATATGCACATTTGATGTCAAGCTCAATATGGAACCACCCTAATAAACACACAAAAATAGTAAAAAAAATCTTAACGATTGTAAAGTTAATCACCGGACTAAACACTTCTTCGTAAGTTTGCCCCTTTTCTTGGTTAAATCTCTGAGCTACAAGTCTAGCTTTATACCTGCTAACTTCACCCCTTTCGTCTCTTTTGACTGTATACACCCAACGGCAACCGATTACTTTGTCGGAAACAGGTGCAGGCACTAAGTCCCAGACACCTCTTTCCTTCATGACACCTAATTCGTCTGCCATGGCTGTATTCTATTCTTTGGATTGGGGTGAATCAGCCGCTTCCTTGTAGTTCCTAGGAATTTGGATCTCTACAATGTTGGCTTCTGGCCGATCTCATGATCTCTCTTGATCCCCCTTAAAATTGAAAATCTTTTTATCAAATTTTATTTTATATTTCTCACAAAAATTTTCTATATCTTTTAGTGATCTCAACCTAGGTCTCTTTCCTTTATAATAGTAATAAACATCTTTTCTTGTTCCAGTCATTCTCGGAATGACTTTTCTGATCCAAGTAGTATCTGGATCGAGAACTTGACGATCATCACCAGAGGACCCCGTTTCCTCATTACTATCAGTAATGTCTTGATCTTCCTCTGATGAATCATCTTTTACCCTCTCCACATACTCCTCGTCAGAAGAGTCTGGATAGATGGGTTCGTGAGATGAAAAAGTAAAATTTTCTTTAGGATTCTGATTTACATTGGGTCCCAGACCGCCTTCCTCTGCGTTGCACTCTTCATTAAATCTAATATATTTAGTTTCCACTATTTTCCCTTCATTCACGAGCCATATCCTATACCCCCAAGTTTTCAGTGCGTATCCCACCATAATACCCTCTTGTGCCCTCATATCAAGTTTCCCGCTAAGTTGTTTAGGCTTGCCTACAAAAAATTTGCATCCAAACGCTCTGAGGTGAGCAACTGATGGCTTTTTGCTGCTGTACAACTCGATCGGTGTCAGATTCTTAAACTTGTGGCATATCCGATTTTTAATGTATGCAAAACGGAGTAAAGCTTCTGCCCAAAAGTCATCCTTCAGATTGCTATCGTTTAACATTACCCTAACACAATCCAAAGCAGTTAAGTTAAACCTCTCGGAAACCCCGTTTTGTTCGGATGTGTACGTGTTTGTTCTTTCCGCTTTCATTCCCTGTGTTTCTAAAAACTTTTCAAACTCAGTGTCACAAAATTCCATACCGTTGTCAGTCCTGACACTTAAAATTTTGGTTGGCCTGCGTCTTTCAGCTTGGATACCCATCTTTTAATCCTTGCGATGAATAGTCCAATCGGTTCTCCCGGCACTGGTTTCTCACTGAAGAAGTTGTCAAAGAGCCTCATGAGTCCAGCCCTGGATTTTGGTTCGAATTGGTCTTTCAAGATGTTCCATGCTGACACAGGTTCCTCCACCGATGAAATCAAATCGCGGTACTCCGCCTCTAGACTGTAGTAGAGTGTTGAAAGTGCTCTCTCTTTACGTCTTTGATATATTCCACGTTTTCTTTCCTGGTCTTTTCCGCATCAGGTTTTTCCTCCGTACCCGTGACAAATGTATAAAGTCCTTCGTTCATTAACATGAACTTTATATCTGTACTCCATGTGGAGAAATTATCTTTCCTGAGTTTTTCCATGTTCGGTGTCACCATTTTCGTACACTGCTGCTGCGGCCCCCGTCTCGGGACTCGTTCGCCTTACCTTGATGTTTTGAAACTACTTCACTGGTACTAGTTTGCTGCTATACAAGGGCTGCTAGGGCCCATAACCCACTTGATGGTTACTTGAAATTTGTTGGATTTTATCCATTCGAAAAAAACCATATGTTAGCAGAGTGTCGTAGCAGATGTAAGCAGAAAAATAGTCAACGTGGAAGAAAAATGAAATTTATTTTTCACGAACTATTATTTATTTATCACTTTCCATAACTTAGAAAAGATATTTGCAAATCGTTGAATACTTTAAACACAAGTCTTGAAAAATTACAGTAGACTTAACAGCAGTTCAGGCCTAACGAACATAGGCCATTAATATTGTCATAACTGGCGTACATGAAGATCAAACGTAATCATGATGTTATATCACGAAGACGAAGAGATAATCAACTGATACATGCACTAGCTTAAATAGCCCAGTATCATTGAAGTTGTAGTTAATGTTTTCCTTCCGGAGTATGCTAATATCTAATCAGTTGAAGTAGAAATTAGAATAAACCGGAAGTTGACGTCTCAATTTGCAGGGCCACAGACCATGGGGGTAAAACTTCTTAACAAGCGATCCGAAAGTGATTAGCCAATCATAACGAAGTACCTTTTGGATTTTAGACCGTACATGGACCGATTCACGTACGTGCTTGTTTAGAACTGAAGTTTTTCTAACAACAACGAGAATTTATAGGCACATGGGTGTTAATGCCAATTAAATTAACGTGACAACAGGGATTTACGGCCGCATGCCCATTAATGTTAATCAAATTAACGTGACAACAGGTATTTATGGAAGTGTGCACGGTAATGTGAATCAAATCACCTTAACAATGAGGATTTACTGCAGATCGCTTTTTTCATAAAAGTAATAAATGTACTTCTTAAAAAGTTTGTTAAATTTGACAAATCGTTGAACCATGCGCCCATTAATATTATAATTATTTTCGCATAAACAGTGTAATTGTGCAATTCAGTTTATGTTCTCGTGAATTATCAAGAATCGATTAGTATATTTTTCCATCCATGTTCATCTTTTAAATATTGCCTATTAGATTGACTAAACTAGCTTCTTTTTATATTCTGATTAATTATTAAGGTTAATTTTTTAATTATTTTCGCATAAACAGCTCGATTACGCAATTCATGTTTCCGTGAATCTCTGAGAGTATCTTAAAACAAATATCTATTACATACCTGCCAATTCTCTGGTTTTTCTGAGAAACTCTCGGTTTCCCAATTTTAGACTAAAATCTTCAGTTTTTGTCAAATTTCAGAATTCCTTAAAGTTAGGGTTTTTTCAATAAAAATTCTCGATTGGGGATTTTAAGGAGCTAGGTCCGCTTTCCTCTATCCAATTAGCTTTATGGGATGCTTTCATCTTAATGAAAGTACTCACAGCCTGTTTCTTTATCTCTGTTACAATTGGTGGATTTGAAGTGTAGCTCTGCATAGCCGCAATCGGGGTGGTCTTAAACCGCTCCAATGATAATCCGAAGAGCCCTGTTCTGGGCTCTCTCCAAGGAGTCCATATTCCTCTGTGTAGTAGAAACCAAAACCTCACTTCCATATTTGATAAAGGGTTTGACATACGTGTTATAGGTTTTGTTTAGGATAATCTGTGTGCTACCCCATTTGGCTCCAGCAAGTCTTTTCATGATAATGTTTCTCTTCTCAACTTTTTCTTTAATTGCTTTTACGTGATTTGCAAACTTGAATTTATTATCCAGCACTACTCCCAAATATGTAATACTGGTGCTCTTTTGAAGTAAGACATTATCCAATCAGACATTATCCAGTCAGCATTTACCTGTCTCAAAGAGAAAAACTGGTAAACTGTTTTGGTTTTATTAATGATCATATTATTGTCTATAGACCAAATCTTCAAGAGCTTTATTCATAGTATTTTCAAGGCTTAGCCTTTGGTCCTGGAGTTTTCTTGAATTCTTGGCCTCGGTCCAAATTACAACATCATCAGCGAATATACACACATTTATTCCCTCAATGTTGTTTAATTTTGTTACCAAATCGTTTATATAGATGTTAAACAGGATGCAACTACTGACTGCCCCTTTGGGAAGACCGACTTTATTTTGTTTATATCCTGATTCCCCCTCGTTCCATCGGGTTTTCACCCATCTTTGGGAGATAAATCTTTTATACCAATTAAACATGTTTCCATTGATTCTGCATAGATGTAGTTTATTTAGGAGTCTGCGCCTCCAGTCGTATCGTACACCCCCTGGAAGTCAATAAAGACGGCCAGAGAGCTTCTCTTTTCGTTAAAGCCGGTTTTAACTTTATGGACTAGCTTCATAATAGAATTAGTGGTTGACATATCGCTGTGCTTGTTCTTCAACGAGGATCTCATTTGATTCCAGATAAAATTTCAGTCTAGAGGTCAGCATTTTCTCAAAAGTCTTGATCAGAATGGAGGTTAGAGAAATTGGTCTGTTTCTCTGATTTTTTATTTTTTTTATTACGTTATACTTATTTTTAATTTCATGAATTTATTTTTTTCTTGTGCTATTTCTGTTTTTAGCACGATATAAATGACCGGTATCCTTTTTGAGAAATATGGCATATTTTAAATGTTTTGCATTTCTTTAGAGTTTCCCTTAAATTATTTTAGATCATTTAAAAATTATTTATTGTAAGTTTTAAATTTTGTAGATCTTTCCTAAAATCATTTATTTCATTCTGTTAAATATTTTTTAAAAATTTTAATGCAATAATATATTTTTAGATCTTAAGCTATTTATTTTAATTTTTTAAAAAATGTTTTTAAATTGTTTATTGCAATTTTTTAAAGATTTTTTTTTAATTTTTTGGATTTTTTTCTAATTATTTAATTAATAAAATTTATTAAAGAATATGTATTGAAAAAATATTTTTTTTATGAAAAATAAGTATTTTTTGCAATGTAATTTATATACTATTTTAACTTATTAAAAGTTAATTGAAAATTCTAAATTTTATACATAAATTCTGTTAATTAGATTGTTAAAACGTCATTGTCTTATCTTTACTTGTTATATATACGACAAACTGTTGAAATAAAAAAATGCTTTGCACCGAACTGCTACAATATCAAAAATCGCTTGCTACAATTTGGAATAATTTCCTGCTGCAAACTGCTAAAATTTCGAATAATTGCCTGCTACAAACTGCTACATTTTCGAATAATTGCCTGCTACAAACTGCTACATTTTCGAATAATTGCCTGCTACAAACTGCTACATTTTTTTAATATTGCCTGCTACAAACTGCTACAATTTCAGAAATTTGTTGCTCCAAAAACTGCTCCAAAAGAGTTTTTTGTAAACACATCACTGAAATAGTTTTAAATGTTAAATTTAAGCATTGTGTATTTACATTACACTCGTTTAACTCAATCATAAAATAGTTCATATTAAGCTATCTTAGTATATGCTTAATTTGATGTGAATTGAAAAATAATTGAATGGTGAAAAAGTACACAATCTTGTTCCAAGATTGTGGAACAAGATTGTGTACTTTTTCACCATTCAATTATTTTTCAATTCACATCGGTCCACCGGTTGTCCATCTTGTTGCTCCAAGTCCTCTGGACGAGCCGGACGGCCTGGGGCTTTCACAATCTTGTTCCAAGTACGTCATATTGAAAATAAATTGCAGGAGTCGTACTTGTCCTAGAAATCCTGAAAAAAATATGCGTGTCCTGAAATATCCTTATTTTTTATGTGCCATCCTAAAATTCCTGAAATTTTACGTATCTCAAAAGCAGAAATGCAAATTACTACAGATTCTCCTTAGTTTCTGTGGAAAACATCCTCATCACATTCTATGGATTACGGAATTTACTTCGTTTTCTACGGAGTTTGCGTAGTTGCCTTCTATTTAGGTCAATGTAAATTAACAGCCGCATATACTTTAATGCAGCCGTAAATTAATGGGGATTTACGTCCGCATGTAATGTAAATTAAGATTGCGATCATTGGTTTTATGAAAGTAATAAATATGCTTCTTCAAATTCAGCATAAATCGTTAAAATATTATCAGGGATCGCATTCTTCCTAAAATTCCTTATTTTTTTCTGTGTTCCTTAATTTTCTAAAATATTATTCATGTTCCTAAAATTTTTGAAATTTTCATTAATTTCCTAAAAACATAAAAATTTAATTAGTTGAGATCGAAAGCATATTTTGATAAGTGCAGAAAATATTTCCACACAGGTTTTTCAATTTGTTTTGTAAGGAGTCCCAGTGATAACTGTTTGGATAAATATTTTACTTTCAGTTTCACTAGCATGGCCGATTGTGTTCTAAAAATAGATCCCCCCCCCCCCCCCCCCATAAAGGGAGATGCAGTGTGATGCCTTATGTATTGACTCAGGTGGAGAGAAGCTAAAAGTTTATTTTCTTTCATTGGTGAGTTTGATTATCCTGTTAGATATTGGTGTGGTAAGGGAGGGGGAACTAGATTGTTGGACTCTGTGAATTCTTTCTTTACTTTTGTTTGGAATAACTTTCCTGTGCCATAAGCATTTGGTTAGAATGCACTGCCGTGACTGCATTTTATCTTTTTTGTGTATTGTTGATGGGTGTTTCTATCTGAGCTTATATGACTAAATATATTTCCAGTTAAATTTTTCTCTTGCATTTTAGTACAAAATGCCTGGAGGTAAAACTAAATTTAATATTTCTTGGCTTACTAAAGAACTTGATGGAGTTGTTTTAAAAAAATGGTGTTCCGGAACTTGGTTCGGTTTTTTCTGCTCGAAGTTTATTATGCGCAGAAATGTTTGACATTTCAAATAGTGGCTTTGCACAAATAAAATCTCATCACAATGGTAAAAAACATAATCAAAAATTTCAAGATCGATTTCAAAATCAATCAATTATCGGTGCACTTAAAGCTGGTGAAATCAAAGGAACCGGCTAACAAGCTCAATTTATCATCACAAAAACAGAAGCTCTTTGGACTATGAAAGTTGCTCAAAGCAATATATCATTTAAGTCCTGCTCTGAAGCTGTTGATCTTTAAAAGAAATATTTCCCGATTCGTGTATTGCAGCAGGAATGCAAATGAAAGAGAAAAAACTTATATCTCACAGACTTGCACCTTATTTTGATGAGATATAACTTGTAGTGGAGGAAAAGTAACTGTAGCATTGGATGAGACAACAAATTCTCAAGTGAAGCACCCATTAGATATTTACATTAGTCTTGTGAAATCAATTCTGTATTTTGTCGGTATTTGACAAGCATTCTTTTAGGGACATGCAACTGCCAATATATTGCTGAGAGAGCTGTTAGATGCATTTTCTTCATTTTATATGAGAGATTTTTGTACATATCAACGGACAGTCCAAATGTTAATAAATCACTGTTACACAAACTCAATGACACAATTAAGAAGGAGTGCGAAGCAGAAACTCTGGCGTTGAGTTTTTGTAATTTGCATGTTATCAGCAATTCATTTAAGCAATTATTAAGTGCGTTGTAGTTTGAGTTCAGTGAATTTGCTACTGATTTCCATTACTTTTTCAAACACAGTGCGGCGCAAAGAGAAGACTTCAAATTGTTGCAAAATATTACAAATCTAACAGTACAATTTAGTATTACATCATGTAAGCAATAGGTGGCTAATAGTTGGACCTGTTTCAGAAAGACTTCTGGAGCAATGGCCAAATATTTCTGAATATTTTTTAAATTACCTACCATCTCAGAAGTCTCTTGAAAAAACTCTTAGTAACTCAACAAGGTATAAGAGCTACTTAAAAGATGAACTGACACCTTGCTATTTATCATTTATTTCATTTACACACAAGTATTTTGAGAAGTTCTTTAATTTTTCAAAGTGAAGCACCTCAGATATATCGTCTGTACACAGAAACAAATAATTTAATCAGAAATGTCATGCTTCAGTCTCTTCGAGATAATTTGATTGCTCTTAAGTGCGGTTATGACCTAGATAAAATTGATTTGGAGAGCAATGTCTCATGGAAGCCTTTAAACGATGTAGAAATAGGTAACTTCTAATGAATCTCAAAGATAAAAATAAAATTTTATTAGATGTTAGGGCAGGTTTAATTAAAACAACTAAATATTTGAAAGCAAACCTGCCATTTTGTAATCAAAAGCTAAAAGATTGAGATACTGACACCAAGATTATCTCCATCTGAAGAAACCATGTTTTGTGTCCCTAGCAGCTTACATGAAGTGACTAGGATATGTAGTTCTGTCAATATTTCAGAGGAATTTACAGATAAAATAAGACAAGAGTGGAAGTTATTAAGATGTGACAATTTGCCTATTTCTGAATTTTCAAAATTCATAAGTGATAATATATTGACAGAATCAAGAGTTCACTATTATTGGCGCCCAATTTTTAATCTCAATGACTCTTTTGGACAGCTGAAATTTGCAAATATTGCAAAACTAGTAAAATCGTCTTTAGTTTTACCTCATGGAAATACAGGCCCTGAGAGAGGGTTTTCGGTAAATAATGCTGCTGCAACAAAAGAAAAAAAAAATCAGCTAGGTGATATAACAATTAAATGCTTGAGAATTGCTGAAGGGGCTATAAAGCACAATGGTTGCATTTTAAAAGTGCTTGTTACAACAGATATGTTGATGAGCGTAAAAAATGCTCATAAACATTATTCAAATTATTTGGAAAAATGAAAAGAAGAAAAACAGATGCAGGAAAAGAAGAAAATGAGAAACTTTACAATAGTAAATTGAGAGTTGACCTTCATATAAATTAGAAGAGATCTAGCATGAAATGTGTCTGCTTCAAAGAGATAAAGAAGCTGCTTGCAAGAAGGAACTGACAGAATGAAGAAAGCCATAGCCTCTAAACATCATATTGGAATGCCAGTTGCTCAAAATATAATTACCCAAGGATCTGATCAGTTAAAAGAATTGGAAGAAAAAATTGCCTTTTTAGAAACTGAGAATGAAAAGCTTAGACAAAAAAGATTTACCTGTCCCTAAAATATACTTTTCAAAAAATTTTTAATCAACTCTAATATTATGATTTTGTCTCAGACTAACTTTCTAATTGAATTCAGACATTAACTTTCTAAGTTGTATTCCATCCAGGAATGATCTTTCTTTCTTCACAGTTGTTACAATTATACCATTTAAAATATCCTATCTATATAAGTTTTCAAAAAATAATGTAATATAATTTTTGATAAAAATGGATTGCATAATTATGATTATTCTGAAATCTGCTGATATTAAATTGATGTAAGTCATTTATCTATTTGAATTTAAATATAAGTAAATAACCTCCATATTTTTTAAAAAGTGAAAAAAATATACTTATGCTAAAAATTAGTATAATAAGATGCATTTGTTTTGCATAACTATTGTAAGTTATAACAGAAATTTTCTTAAAAGTTTTATTATATCCTAAATTTTTTTTCAAATATGCTATGATCTAAAATTTTATTATATTTTCCTAAATTTTTTTTCAAATATACTATGATCCCTGTGTTATGTTTTTCATTAATTTCGTATAAACAGTTCGATTGTGCAATTCAGTTTGCTGTCGTGAATTGCCGCGAGTATTTTGTATCTTTTTCCATCCATCTCAATTTTCTAAATATTGCATATTAATTGGACTAAAATAGTTTATTTTCATATTGTGATTAATTATTAAGGTTAATTTTTTATATATTCACACAAACAGTACAATTGCACTATTCAGTTTTTCTCGTGAATTGCCGAGATTTCCATCCATCTCCATCTTCTAAATATTGCATATTAGATTAACTGAACTAGCATATTTTCATATTCTGGTTAATTTTTACAGTTAATTTCTTAATTATTTTTGCATAAACAGTGCAATTGTACAATTTAGTTTGTTCTCGTGAATTGCCGATAGTATGTTAGTATCTTTTTCCATCCATCTTAATCTTCTAAATATTGCATATTAGATTGACTGAACTGGCATATTTTCATATTCTACTTAATTATTGCTGTTAATTTTTAAAATTACTTTTTTATAAACAGTGTGATTACATAATTCATTTTGAATTACCAAGTACATTAATATATTTTAAATGGTGCATATATGCTAATATATTAGATTGACTAAACTAGCTTATTCTGGCTAATTAATAAGGTTTTAATTATATTTTCATAATACAAATTTTTTCATTTTGAAAAATAGGTATGATCCCTGTGAAGGGATATTTTCCAAAAAGTGGTATTAAAGCAGTAATTTAGGCAAATAAAAAGGCAACCATTTTGGCAGAATTCATTCCTAATTTATCAATATTTGTTATTATTCTCTTTAGTGAAAACTTGTGTTTTGCCAAACATAAATGTTTGTATTCTTTATAAAGTAATTTTCACCGGATAAAAACTTTATCCATAAAAACCTTAAATATATTTTTTGTTTTATATATATATATATATATATATATATATATATATATATATATATATTGAAAACTACTATATTAAATCACAGTGTACTCTTTTTCCATATGGATTAAATCAAATGTATCTAAATGGTAATGTTGTAAAAAATAATTTTGTAGATAATAAATATTCTATTTTTAATCACCTTTTTTTGAAACCCCATTTAAATGATAGTGAATCAATCAAACTCAAAAGATTTAAACGAGGAAAGGGACATTCCATACTTAATGATCATAAATCTGAGATTATAACTCTACATAATCAATTTAATAGAACTTTTCAATGGAAATTCATAAGATCCTGGGTTTTTACGGTAAAGAAAAAACATTTAAATAAGGTTTATGCCATTTTTTTAAAATTAAATCTTGCTAATGAACATTTTAATCATATTTTCTTTGATTTGCTTATTACAAGATCACAGTATTTAAATTTAAAACTAAATCAATTTCATTATAATAATACAACTACTAATTCTTATTGTGTTATCTCTTTCAAACATCCTATATATAATTCTATAAATTTTGGACATCTGTTTAACAAGTTTAAACATTTATTGCCTATTGGTGATTTATTTGTTTCAAAGACATTCAAATACAATAAGCCTATTGGTAGGTCTATATTTAATTATAATGAAGTTTCACAATCGCTCTCTACTGATCATTCTTCTCAGTCAATTGTAGATAGTGAATGTATTTGTAAATTAAATAAATTTGCTAAATTTCTAAATACAGACTTGGGGCATATAGTTACAGGAGATTTAGACATTGTTAGTGACAATGTGTTAAGAACCATTATGTCATTTGGCACTAAATTTAGGATACCTTCTTGTAATAATTCTTTTAAAGTTTTAAAATCAATTAATCTAGATCTTGATAAATATATATATAAATTAGCTTGTAAATACGCTCTGCCATTAGAGGCATTTAATATGTGGAAATTTACTATATTAGAATCAATTAAAAATGCTATTAGAGATATTAAATTGTCTAGATCTTTATATAATATTGATAATATTAAACATTCCATTAATGATTTACAAAGATCCTTTGTTATCACCTATGTTGATAAAGCCTCTAATAATTATGCTATTATCTGTAAAAAATTTTATATTCAATTTCTGTTAGAATATTTAAAAAATAATAGTCTTTTTAAACCTGATTTACATTCCATCAATAGTATTAAATTGAAAATTATCAATATGTATAGTGATTTAAATATTAAATATAAATATCTTAAATTTCCTTATATAGTGCTTATTCCAAAATTTCATAAAAATCCTATTAAATTTAGAACAGTTACTAGTGGCCATAATACTTACTCTACTACTGCGAGTAAATTATTACTAAATTCTTTAAATCTAATAAATAATAGTTTAAGCCAGACTAGCAATAATTACCATATTCTAAATAATAGTAAAGAATTAAAGAATAAATTAACATCTCTTAGAAAAATAATAGGATTTCAAACTTTTGATTTTAAAGATCTTTTTAATAATATTAAGATATCTGATCTATATGATGTTATTTTAGCTCTATATAATGCTTATATTACACCTCTTTCAAATCAAATTAAATTTATAAATTTTCCTAAACTTCTTCACTTTGTTATTTTCAATAATTATATTTTTCAAGGAAATAAATTATACTTACAAGTCTCAGGAGTTCCACAGGGTGGCTGCAGTAGCAGTATGCTAGCTAATTTATACCTTTATCATTATGAAAAGTCATTTACTTCAATAGATTATACTTTTTACAGATATGTTGATGATCTGATTTGCTTAGTACATACAGAAAATTATCTCATAGATATAGATTACTATCCAGACAATTTGGAATTAATTCCTAATGAAGCTACTATTAGTAAAAATGTTAATTTTTTGGATTTAAATCTTTTTATTGATCCTTCTAATAGAATTGTTACAAATTTATATGATAAAAAAGACTTTTATAATTTTAATATTAATAAAATCTTACCTTTTAATTCCTGTAACTCGATTCAATTGTTTAGAAATATTATACTCAATCAGCTTTTTAGAATTTATAGATTATCTGATAAAAAATTTCATGCTATGCATATCAATAATCTCAAAATTACTAGTAATTTATATAAATATCCCTCTTATTTAGTAAATAGTATTGTTAAAAAATTTAAAATAGCTGGATTTTTATAATTCTTTTCATAGTATCATATAATTCTATTCATAGTATCTTATATTAGCCAGACATCTCCATTCTCTTGTGTTTTTTTTTTTTTTTTTTTTTCATTCACTTCCCACTTCAGCATTACTATTATTTGCCCCTCTTTTTAGTAGCTCTTTTTGTATATTAATACTTTTTCTTAACATTTCGCTTCACAGTTTTTCAATTCTTATGAATGGCAACAGTAAATGGTTTTTTATTTTTTTCTTTACGAATGGCAACACTGGTCTCTTCTATCAGTGTACCCTGTATTGACTCGATTGTACATACGCTGTGCTTTTTCCAGGTATTCATTTTTTCTTTTTTATTCCTTCTTTATGTATGTCGTCCAAGTAGAAATAGTTTATAGATTTAATCTATCTATTTCTTCAGAAACATACATTTTTGTGTTTGCTTCTACAAAAAACTTGGACATGATTAGATTTTTGTAGAGGTTAACAATTCATGATTTAGGCTTAGAGCCTCGTCCACGTGTAATGCGTTTGTGCTTGATTTCGTTTGTTATACTTATTTCGATTCCATACCTTTATATTTTTCATTGACTTGTTGATTCGATATTTATTTTATTTATTTTTTTCCCATTTGCTTGAGGATTAGTTGATTTTTACTTTTGTTTTGTAAGCCTGTTAGATAGTTGAATTTAGCTTAAGTTTTTCTTTTTTTGTTTCCATACCTTTTAATTTGGTTGATTTTCTGTAACTTGATAGCTTGTGTTTTGTATTTTTTATCCATTTGATTGATGATTTGCTGTATTATATTTTATTCTGTGGGTGTTTTTAAAAAAGTTAGGTTTATCGTGTTACATCTTCTTACTTTTCGTTCATTGGATTTTCAAACTTCTATTATTATATATATATATATATATATATATATATATATTGTGCTGAAAATTTGTTAAATTGGTGTCCTGAATTTTCATATTCTGCCAGTACTACCCCTGAAATTGTCTTTCTTTACAGAAATTTTAGAATTTTTATATTGTACGTTCAACGTAGTCATCGAAATTTTCCAGTTAAAATCACATTTTTGTTCTCTTTCACTGCAAAGTAAAACATTTCCTTTCCTGGAGATATACTTTAGATCAGGGCTCCCACTAAGTCAGGAAAAGAGGGGGAGAATTTCTCTCCTTCCAAAAAATTTTAGGAGAGATTTTTTGTCATAAGGAGAGACACTTAAAATTTCATTTTTTTTTTTACCATGCTAATTTAGAAAGTAATAAAAAAGAAAGCATTAACTATAACTCATATTCTTTGACATTTAAATTTTTTAATTCTTAAAACTAACATTCTTACTAACATTCTTTTTAAAAATTAATTAGGAGCCGTTTAAGTATTAAGTAAGCACATTTTTGGTCATTTTATACCTCCTTCCCCACTTGTTAGCAAAAATACTCAAATTCCTGACTTTCCCCCATGCTTACGTTATGATTTTATTTGCTGACATAAAAACATCTACATGGGTTATTTTATGTAAAATGACTCACATGCGAATTTACGATTTTTTTGTCTGTAAACTGCAAAAGTTGAGAGCCGACTGTATTTACTTTATATTTTGATTTTGAAAATCATTTTATAATCAATTTTCATGCAGCAATAGCAATTAAAAATTTTAAAGATTTTTGATCACCGAAGGCGAATATCGACGAAAACTATTTCACTAGGCAAATAGAATTAGGTAATAATTTTGACTTGATGTTTGAAAATGGATTTATTTTTTTTTTTTTTTTTTTTTTTTTTTTTTTTTTTTTTTTTTTTTACAAAACTTGAAGAACATAAGGGTTGCATCGTCCTTTTGTTGAATCTGAAGCCAGTCATGTGATTTTAGCCATTTTGTTTGAAAAGTGTAGACTTTTTTCTTTTTGTTTTCAAATTAGCCCTTTATTTCATAAATAATACGTTTGTAAAATAATTTTTCTGTATGAAACGCGAAACAATTACAAACACCGTAGTCGATGCAAACAGATTGGAAAAGTGTATCTCGTATATATTTCAAATTAAACGAGGTATGCCGAGGATAGCGTACAAATGCAGATTTTCGTGATGCTGCTGCAAAATAACCTTTCATTTTATTAATAATATGGTAGAAAAATGGTTTGGTTTTTATTATTTGTATATTAAACGACATAATTATAAGAAAATTCAGTCGATGCAAATATATTGTGAAAATGGCAAAAAGATATTCATTGGTCATCTCTCCTCAGAAAATGTGGGAATCGCCGTATGCGAACGCCGTTTTCGCAATCGCGGAGAAACAGATTTTCAGATCATGTAAGAAAGGAATGTCTCTGATAAAAAATTCGCTGTTTTGTTCAAATTTTGTGACATTTTTGGGGCATATATGGCCAATTTCACGACATTTTCGGGATTTTTGTAACCTGTAGACATACTGTGTACGGGGGAAGGGATTTTCGTCTGCGGAAAGAAAAAAAAAATTTTCGAGCAAAACACGAAAAATGCGGGAAGTACTCGGAAAAAGGATAATTCAAATCCGTGAAAGAATCCTATATAAAAAAAAAGCAAAATTTTATTTGATCGAATTTGCGACCTGTGCAAGCTGGGGGGACACTTATAGTTTTCTATAAAATATCTCGCTAATTAGAAACACATAGTACTTTTAGTGTACCCAAATCGCGATTGACTGCGATTCACACGTAGCTACGAAATCGCGGTCCACGACCGCTCGGCAATCGGCCCGCGATTCGCAACAATGAGGCAACTGATCGCGATTTGCGGTCGCGAAGCAATCGGCCCGATCTCCGATGCCCCACCCCGATCGGGCATCGGATTTCTCAGTATCCAGTTTGAAGGAAAAAATAATTTTAGGCTGGAACTGGAGAGAGAGAAATTCTCGCGCAGTCTAAATTTTTACGCGAGATTTTTTATGGATTTCGCGAGAATCTCGCGGGTTCGCGCTGAAATGGGAACCCTGCTTCAGATTCCATACCGTAGGATTCCTTCTATCCACTTGAAGGAAAACACCCCACCGCATTTGTCTTAATTTGAAATTCTGAAAATTTTTGGGACCTACCCCCCCCCCCCCCCCCCCCCCCACACACACACACACACACACACACGCACACATTATGATTTTTAACTTTTTAAGGCATTTAAAAAAATATAATTTAAAAAGTAAAAAATATAATTTAGAAAGTAAAAAGTATAATTTAGAATCCCATAAGGGAATTTCTCCATTGCTGGATAAAATTGGTAAATTGGTTGAATATCTGTGTTCTACTAAGGAGATGCATTTAATAATATTGTTTTTTGTTGAAAGTTTGTCACTAGTTTTTGAGGGGCACAGCAGAGAAACAGTGTTGGTTATATGGACTTGTCAGTAATAAGCTTAAGAGCGATATAACACTTATCGCTTGGACTGATGTTGCTGGGAAGGTATTTGATTTAAGAACTCATACAGGTCTTGAGTTGCATCTTATATCTTTCCCTACTTATACTAGTTCTATTTAATGTGACATGTCTACAAATGTGCCTAGACCTTTTATTCCAGCTATTTGGAGAAAGACTCTTGTAACAGTAGATGCGGTCAGGAGACCATTAGTTCCTCTTTAGCAAGGACCACACCCTGTGTTGTCAAGGGCAGACAAGGTGATCACCATTCTGCAAATTAGCAAAATTAAATGTGTCATTGGACCAGGCTTCCGGAAATCGGCCGTCCTCCCGTCCTCGCCGGGTTAAAATTCGGCGAGGACGACCAATTTTCGGAAGTTGCCGTCCTCTCGGACGGCCTTGAGATTAGAGATTCCGTAAAAAAAAAAAAAGATAAATTGTTGTCATCGTAAAATTGTGGCGAAAAGTGAAATGTCGTCACCTGTAAATCCCCCTAGTGTGCATTATCAATGCCTTCTTTCTAGGCGAGCCGTCAGATCTGAATTGTAACCATAGGCGCTAGTTATTTTTTCTCCCCTCATCCTCCACCCAGTGAATCCGATGATCGCACGAAAAGCGCACGATAGCGCACTCACGATCGAAGTGACATCTTCTCCTTTTCAAGGTCTACATGAGCGGAAATTTTCGGATTTTCATAAGACCGACAATACCAATGCTTAAATCCAGACCAAGCCCGAAGAAATTTATAAATGTAGAATGAACTCGGTCTGAAGATAACTGCGTCTCAGCAGGCCCGAAATAATGTGTATTCAAATATGTTAAAAATAAATTTTTCAAAATTTTGTACGGATAATTTAGTTTGTTTTCTTAAACATTTATCTTTACACTGCTGAAATAAAAGCAATAAGTTCATGCATTCAATTTAAATCCATTTTAAAAATTTTCAAAAGAAATATGTTCGGCCCGGTTGTAACGGACGTTTAAAAAAAAAAAAAAAAAGACTCAACCCTGCCCGAAACAATAGAAAACTCAAGTCCAGCCCGGGCCTAAGCCCAAATCACCATTTAACTCTTTAAAACCCAAACTATAAAATTTTCATTTGCTGTAATAGACGGGAGTAAGTAACAAGTTTGAATTTTTGGAATGGATTCTTCTAGTTTCAGCTAGAAGTGTTTTATTTTCTTCCCCACTTTGGCTTCAACTTTAAAACTAAAACGTTTAAAATTCATTCATGGCATTTGTTCCAGTTGTTTGACAACTGAAGTTAAAGTATGAAACATCTATTCAGTCCAAGAAGATTTTAATCTTGATTGACTACATTCCCTAGAAATTAAGAGTAGCGATGAGGTTTAAACTGCTTAGAGACAAGAGGATTTATATGATTATTTATTTACCAAGCCTTCAAGTTACCAAACATTGAAAAAAGGAGCGATTCCTTACAGATATTACCCCTTTGACCCCACCCATAGATCGGAATTCCGCCGGTCAGATCCATTATCGGAGACTCCGCGTCGGCGACTTTCATCGCGGCGGTTAAGTGCTGTGGGGTTGGTGTGTGAATATGCAGTTATCGCATTTCATCGTGAGGCAGTTGGTTCTAATTTATTATTGTTGTACGATGTATTTAAGCACATATATTAAGGAATATAAAGTGAAAAAAAATTCTTAGGAGGACGGGTAAAAAATTTCAATAGCCGTCCTCGCGGACGGGCTAGATTTTGCCGATTTCCCGAAGCCTGCATTGGACAGAGTCAGGCTAACTGACATTCTGAACCCAGTTGGAAGTGAGCACACAAGTTTTTTTTAAACTCCCAGTTCTAGCGGCCATAGTTTGACTTTGTCTGGCCGGAAGTCTAAACCTGTGGTCCATTTTCAAGGGCTAGGGTTTAGTCTGTGGGGGGGTACTGTGATGCCACTGTTACTGCAGAACTATGCAGTTTCTGCTAGACCAGTAAATGCTGTAATGTGCATGTCTGTGGTTCAATATTTAGGACTCTGCAATCGCCACGACTTCAGTCTCGAAGTTTCCTCCACATCAAGTTTCGTCTCGCCAACTGCAGACTCGTTGGTTGTCACAAGTCTCGTGAGCTCAACTCCAACATGCATGTATTAAACTAGATTAGTTACGCTGTGGCAGTTTGAGCCTAGCACATAATGTAAATCTACTTCTTTGTTAAGTTAAAGTTCTTGTTATTAAATTATTAAATTTTCAACCTGTAGTTCTTGTACAAAAAAGCCACGTCAAGCAACACACGCAACCGATCTCAGCATCTTAAGTAATTAGAGGTGACTATTACCTTGCCACGTATTGAAGTTGGCATGTCAACTCCACAAAATGGACACACCGTTCTGGTACTTCCATAAAGGTGTGTTAAGTTAATACACCAATTTAAATGAGCATTTTATTTATTATTTTAATAAAAATTGGGCCTATAAACTTATAATGATTAATACAGTACTTATTTTACTATTTATAACTATTTTCAAAAGCCTAGTTGCATGGAATATGAAATCCACCATACCTCATCAATATAGACTAAAAGGTGAAGCTATGAAGGTGCAGGCTCTCAGGTGAAGCTATGACTATTATTCTGAAGGTGTTTAGACCTTTAAACCCAAATATATATATATATATATATATATATATATATATATATATATATTTTTTTTTTATTTTTTTTTATTCCGTTTTGAGGTCATTCATGGATCCGATTCCTAACTGTCTATTTCAATTTCAGAGCACTGTTGTTGTAGCAAATCCAAGTGATAATATCCATCCCTACGACATAGCCTTTAACCCCTACCTTCGTGTCTTGTTTTGGTCCTGCTCTCAACACAACACCATCAATGTGACGACTCTTCAGGGACAATCCATTGGCACTGTTATAGGAGATGAGGATGACAGACCACGACTTTTGGCCCTCTATGCTTCTAAAGGGTATGAAAATTCCTTTTCTCAGCTCTGTATTTTGTAGCTCCACTTTCAATTCCCTAATTTGAATTTGTTTTTCAGACTTCTCTTTTGGGTCAATATGCTGCATCCTCCACTGATTGAAAGAGCCAACATAGATGGCCACATGCGCAGGATCTTGATTTCCACCGGATTAGAGAGACCCGTGTCACTGGCCGTGGATGTGCTGGACAACTACCTTTTCTGGGGTGATATGGGCACGAGGCAAATAGAACGCTCTTCACTCTCGGGCACTGACAGGTAATTTCTTTGTCTATCTTCAGATGCTGAGTAATTCTGCTGGATGTAGGAAGAAGCCAACTATTTTTGACTTTCAGTTTGTTGTGGGTTAATTTATTTAAGTGCTCAATCATAGTAGATATTTATTCAGCCTTTCCAACCTTTATACACATGAGTGCCATTTGACTGTCCATTTCTTTTAGTTGTACCCCCTGACTATCTATATCACATTTTTCAATGTAATAAATATTGTAATTTTTATATAAATTGAATTTCCTGTTATAAAATTATTAGTTTAAAATGAACTATGCGATCGCCAGCTGTTGAAAGTTCAGAACTTTTTAAAAAGTCATTGCTGAAAGCTACTAGGATATATATGTATGAGACATAAGCTTTTTTCCACCCATTTTTAAACAAAAATTGCAAATATTAAAAAAATGACTCCTACTTCAAGAGTAGTAAGAGCCAATCTTACTCGGAATTTTACAAGTCAAGAGCGAGTTCTACTGAATGCTCCAAAACATGTAAGGGAGAAATCTTACTGTTAAATAGAATTTCATTCCCCTTCGCTAACTCTCCTCTGCTGCACTATCTCGGTGAATTGTAATGTTTTGAAAAATCTCTCAAAAGACAGTTTTTATTCTTTTTAATAGGATATTTATAATGCAATTTCTTTTTAAAGGATAAAATAATGATAATAATAATAATAATAATAATGATGCAATTTGGAATGATTTTTTCTGAAAAGAGCAGTCACTTTATTTTTATTTCTCATGTTCCTGTATTCAGAATATTTGACTTCATGACTGCATGTTCTGTTATTTTATAGATTTCACAATGCCTCAATAGAGCCATAAAATTCTTATGTTTCCTTTCTAAATTTTTATAAAAACCATGGAATATTCATTAACAAACTTTTTATTTACTTTCTTGTTATGTTTACAAAAATAGACTCCGTAATCATAATAATCTTTGCCACTGTGATTACTGTTTTTTTTTTTAAATAAATGGATATTAGTCCAGCAGCTGGAAATTCCTGCATACTCTGTCTTTGTTAAATAGTTGAACGTAGCATGACACCACTTTTTCGTAATTTACAGAACCAGGCAACACTAAGAGTGTCGTTTCATGTTAGTCCTGGAAGTCTCTCTCAAACTGTTTCTGAAATCCAGAATTTGATTATATAACACATTTCTTTACATGCTCTTTCTATGCAATAAACTCGAGTCTTACTGACTGTTGTTAATTCATAGAATACTTTTGAACACTGCGTCATCAATATCCATATTGTTCATTTGATGTGGGTCAAACACCAGCTGCCTTCACGAAACTCAATCCAGGTTGGCAAAACTTAATTCCTTGCTTTTGGGATATGGATAATTCTGGGCAATAGTCAATATTTAACTTTGTTACAGTTTTGTGAAACACTTCTTGCAGAAATGAATTGTTCACAGATTGTCAAGAATAAGTTGTCTCTCATTTCAGCCATAATTTAGACCTCCACATGTTTCGAAAAAGAGGTCTGGCTGTGTTCCACAATGAACTGAAACCTTCCATCCGATACTTGCACACTGTTGGTGTCAACATAGCTGCCAACCTCCAAATATGAGAAACCGAGAAATTTTTGTGCGAAAATATGAAAAACCGGAAGATTTTGATCAGCCCAATTTTGGATGATACAGACAGATTGCAAAAGTGGAAATTATTTTTACAATTAAACGAAATATGAGGAGGATCGCGCACAAATGCCGTTTTTCGCGATACTGCTGTAAAATAGCCTTTCATTTCATTAATATTAAATTTGCACAATAGTTTTTCTGTATAAAATATGAAATAATTATAAAAAAAATTTGATGATGCTAACAGATTGCAAAAGTGGAAATTATTTTCACAATGAAATGAAATATATGGAGGATTGGGCACAAATAATACGTTTGAACAATAGTTTTGTATATAAAACAAAATAATTTAATAAAATTTTATTCGATGCAAATAAGTTTTTCCCATATTAATTAGATAATCATTGGTCATCTCTCTTGTGATGTTGTGGGAATAATCGCCGTTTGGGAGCGCCAATTACACAATAGCTGGGAAATTGATTTTTAGATGAAGGAACGGGAAAACTTCAATTTTAAAATTTGTGACTTTGTTTCTCATTTCGTGATATTTTCGGAATATTCGTGATCTGTTTCCTATTTTTTTACTTTTGTAACCTGTCAATACAAATACAAAAGTCAATCGCGATCCACTCCTACACCGCGGTAGCAGAAAACAACAAAGTCACGATATGCAATCGCGTGATTTCTGCCCAGAAAGGAGGAAAATAAGGGCAGCTGAGTGAAAACCGGGAGATTGAGTGACTTACTCGGGAGACCAGGAGATATAGCAAAAAATTGGGAGTCTCCCAGTAAAACCGGGAGAGTTGGCAACTGTGGTGTCAAGAGTCATTTCCATTTCACTATCAAAAGTGTGCTTAAGAAGTGTGTGACATGCTACTGCACTGATTCCAACCAGGAATTCCAGTGTGAGATACTGGGCATAGTTTGTTTCTCTCTGTTAAAAAGTGTGCTTTCTAGCAGAACAATACTTAAGCAACTTCTTAAAGCATCCAGTAAACTTATCTACTTCAGCAGAAGGCAGACTCCATTAGTCAAAGACTAGATTTTCATTATAAGCATTGCGAGTGATGTGCATTGAATTAGGAAATTGAGTATGTAGAACTTCTTTGTAAGCCTGAGTCAAATAGGATCCATTGTCATTGGATTACTGGCACTTTATTAAAATCAATATCTATATTTGTAAGGTACTGCATGTAGGCCTGAAAATGTGTTATCAATTGGACAGTTTCAAGATGAACTCTGTTCAGTAGATAAGGATGTATATTTGCCAAATCTGTAAATTGTGAAAGTGACCAATGCAGAGAGAGTCTGCTGACTTGGGAATTTAATTTATTTCATTCTCCTTGGCCTCTGAAACTTTGGGTAGATTGTTCTGCCATACAAAATCAGCCAAAAGTAAACACCTGTGACATTCTTAGTGAAGAATGTTCTCGCTTTAGGATGATCTAGTTTTTGTATGGAAATATTAGCACTTGCGAATGTGCCGACAATTTGGCAGCGCAAGAGATTATGCGTTTTGTCTTCTGAACATGAGTGATACAGTCACTTGATGCTTTTTCTGTTTGTCAGAGTTCTCTTGCTCGTATTTTCGATGACTTTTCAAATGTTGATAGATAGACTTTCTTGTGTGATCGATGGAAACATTGTAAATGGTACAAAAGGTTATGCCATTGGAAGCAAGTACCTTGTGCCTATCTTAGGCAGGAATATGTATGACATTCTTTCTAGGTTTTGGTTGATACATTTTGTCAGAGTATAATTACATGCTTAGAAACCCATTTTATTATTATAATTCTACTGTAAAAAGTGTTTTGTATAACTTCCCACGCAGATGGAAGTGCACGCTGACCTAGATTGAGCTGGTGGCACGAAAGTGAAAATCAGCAATTGACCACAAATATGAAAATATAACCTATTCCAAGCCTTATGGACTGGTCTGATAATGAAAAGAGTGGGAAAGAATTAAATATTTGTTATTATATTCTTATTAAATATTTTGTTGCTTACTATTTAGATCTGTCTTTTACAGTTTAGAAGATATTTCGAATTTTAAACATACACTTGTTCACTCCCTTTGAAAGGCATTTCAGTAAGCAAGCAAAAACAAAAGAAAGGGCTGGACATATTCCCAGAACTGAGACCTTGAACTTGATTTTGACTTTCCTAATGACAAAAGGCTAAAGCCAATGAAAGTATTCAGAGTAAAATTAAGCATAACATTTCAGATTTCTACAACTTTACATAATTTACAGGGCCCTACTTATAACTATAATAATAGAAGTTATTTTAAGATAATAGTTATTGTGTCTCCAAACATACAAATTTAATTTTAGACATTCATTTATTATGTTACAAAAACTAGAATGTTTTTTATGTGCACACCAAGAGAAACTGTATGCACCAGTTCTGGAAATCTCAACTTGTACTCATAACCTGAACTTGTGAACATTTTCAGATGGTCACGAGCTGTGTTTCTATTTTTAAAAATTAGATTATCTTATGAATAGTATTGGGAGGTGCATCACTGAATGAGGAACATATCACTATTCTGTGCAACATAGAGATTTCCATATAAACAGTAAACCTATAATCTATATTTATAAAGGGCCAGAAGATTTTGTCTAGTTAATTCTGGCTATGTTCCTTCAGAAGGTACAGAAAATTGGAGTTCCAGATGTAAGCACTATAAACAGGAGGAAACTCTGTTTAAGATATAACTACATCCTACAGTTTTGAAAACCATTTAAAGGTCATTTCTGCTGAAAATATTGAGAATAATTAGTGCAAAAGAAAAAAAGAAATGGGGTAAAGTAGAAGATGCAGTTCTGGACAACCAAAAGAGATTATTATATTAAATTGGTCAGCGGCTAGAGTTGAAGAAATTTTCCCTTCAATAGTGGCTAGCTAAATTAGACCCACGCTGGTCTACAATTTAGCCCATCTTATTCCAAGATTATAACCATTGAAGGTTTCTTCGTCAGAGGATCCAGTTGTAAAAACTTCAGGGAGAGTCATTAAGCCTCCAAAAGGACTGAGATTTTGTTTTATGGCTGTCCACAAAATTTCATTAAATTCAGCGCAGCGGTTCTCCCTTGATGGTGATACAAACACATAAATAAATAAACAGATTTTCGATTGTATTTATATAGATGTTTTAATAATAATTGTAAGTGCTAAAAAGAGAATGATGTTTTGTTTATATTTTTTCTGTAAGAAATATTTCCTGCCACTTTTTTTTTTATATTCCTCAACTATAATACCTTGAATACTAGAAAGTGTTGGGCGCTATAACGCCATGATTAATATCAGGTTCTGGAATAAAAAGTCAAGATTCTTAAGAAGAAGAAATTTGAAAGAATGTAGAAGAAAGTTTTCCTCCGCAAAGTGAAAACATTTTCAACTACTAAAAAAAGAACAGTCTGTATCCTCGCTTGAAGGATTTTTTTTTTTTTTTTAATTTAATTATGCTGTTATCAATGGTTTCTTACGAGTGACTTTTCTACACCTCTGTTATTTTTGTGACATAGAAAAAAAAGCATACCTGAACTTGTTCCAATGCTTATATAATTAACTGGAATGTGGCTCAACTCGAGCTTCTCATACGAAACAGAAACAAAGTTTGGCAATGTGTGTGGGGTAACTTGCCACCCCCACCCCGAGGAGGGCTAATAATGTCCTAAACCCAAAAATTGTATCTCGTCTATTTTCTACTGTAATGATTGAAACTGTTCAATTTCATCATCATTGTTTATACTACCATGTTAAGCAGTAGCGTAGTGTGATATTTTTGACTAGGGAGGCTGAGCAATTGATATTCTAACTTGGAAACGGTTTTTGTATTATAAGTGAATTTATATTGGAGTTCTCAGTTTCAATGTTTTATTTCCTTGGGGAGTAAAATTAAATAATTTAACATAAAAATGCTAAGAGTGAATATTTTAAAATATATTACCTATGTAAGTTAAATAAATATAAAGTATAACATTTTATATTTTTCCTTATTTCTAAATGAGTTGAACTTTCACAACCATTTTATTAAATATGAAGTCATAGTCGCTCATAGGGGAAGACACCCTCCACCTTGGATATTTAAAATAATAAAGACGAGTATCAAGCTAAACGATGTTATACATTTTATTCTTGAGTGTAACCCCACCACCACAAAACTTTCTATGAGTTCCTATAAAAGTGCACAAAATTTGTGAGAAATCTGGAACATAAGCTTACTTGAAAATCACTGTAGTCAACAATGTCCTTAAACAATATTGTATATTAATTATTTACAAATACTATACTATGAAAACTTCAAAATATCTTATAATTACAATATACTAGAAAATTATCAACCACTTTTATCTGAGATTCTCGTGTAACATGGGATTTTTAAAGGGAAATCAGATTTATTCCTTCTAAAACTCCTAAAATACACATACGGATGCTTTGCCATATTGATGCCGATATAAAGAGCTAAATCTACTTTGCAAACTACTTAAGCTTAATTGTAGTCATTATTAATATATTTCTTCATCTTCATATTGTTTAAAGTTAGGTAAATGCTAGGTTATTCGTGAAGAATGGCTCAAATTCTTTAGTATTAGAAATAATGTGATTATTTTCTACAAATATTAATTAATAAAATCACGTTTGACCCAATATAGAGGATCCATTAGCTTTGCACTACCCATCCTCACTTACTCATCATTAATAAAATGTCAGGTCCCACATCCAATCATTGTTTATAAAGGTTTGAAAATGAGGGAAGGAATAGTCATGCCTTTCTATAAGCTAGCTTCCAATGTTAGTTAATCAGCTAAGGAGGAGTTTAACAAATGGGTGGATTTTAATGCCATGCTTCTCCTTGTAAACCACGAAGGCTGGATGATTTGAGATTCTAAAAGATTAAAATATGCATTTTAATGGGAAAAATACTTTGAAACATGTCACTTTAAGCAAGTAAAATGTAACCATTTTCTAAATGATACATATATCTTCTCAAAATTATAATAAATAAAAGTATGTTTAAATAGTATTTTAAATTCGATTTTAAACAGATGAGGATCAGCTTTTTAGCTTCAGTGGATGCTACACCACTGATGTTAAGAAAATATAACATTTTGAATACATTTTTATGCAAAATATTAATGAAAAATGTTTATGCAAAAATTAGTGAAGACTCATTCAAGGATTACAAAAATCGGATTGAGTGGCTATATGTATTTCCCTCTCATTTTTGTC
Organism: Amaurobius ferox; assembly: GCA_951213105.1. Taxonomy (NCBI): domain Eukaryota; kingdom Metazoa; phylum Arthropoda; class Arachnida; order Araneae; family Amaurobiidae; genus Amaurobius; species Amaurobius ferox. The sequence continues at coordinate 142,560,190 of OX578146.1, read as the reverse complement.
TTCCTTCCAGTTTTCTAGATTTTTAACTGTCCAATTTCTTTTCATATTTTAATGGATTGTCCAATATACCTGCATCCTGTTCAGACAATTATTTTTTCAAGCCAGTCAGGATTCTGCTAGTTTTGTTGCCTTATTAAGCAAAAACTAACTAAAAAAATGTTTCATCTTTCTTATCTTTCTGCAAAGGTTGAATGGACGGAAGAGATTTACGATATAATCATGAGTCAACCATTGGTTTCTTAAAAGCGGATACACCCTTTCCAAAGTTGACATAAATTTGTGTGTCATTTTAGCAGTTTGGAGGATAGGTGGTCAATGCCAGGGAGTTGAGTGGCCATCTACAACCATAAGTAGCTATATAGCATGTACCCTATAAAGTGTTCACTTTTGTGATTTTTCTGTAAATGGTACACATTTATGGGGGGATGTTTAGAATATTGCATCCATTTTCATCTCCTGATGATGCAATAATATGAGAGCAATAAAACTAAATTCTACAATGGATGTAAAAATAGAAGAGTTCTACCCAGGTACAGGGGTTGGACAAAATAATATGAACACCTGTGAAGAAAGACAAAGCCTTTATTAATAGGCTGATGGTCCTCTTTTTGCATGAATTACAGTTTGTATCCGACGTGGGATGGACAAATACAAGTCATGCACAATAGTCACAGGGATACGTAGCCACTCCTCCTGCAAAAAGGTCTTTAATTCAAAAAGTGTCCTTGAAGGTGGAAACCAACTGTGCAACTTGCCCTCCAAAATACCCCACAAAGATTCAATTATATTAAAATCATGGGACTGGAGGGCGGCCACACGAAGTGTTGTACTTCATCATCGTGTTCATTAAACCAGTCTCGGACAATTCCAGCAGTGTGAATGGGAGCTTTATAGTCTTGGTACACAGGTCATTCATCAGGGAACAAAGTTTGCACCATTGGATGAAGATGGTTGGCCAGAATACTGACATAATCCCGTGCTGTTACCCACCCATGCAGGACAACAAGTGGGCCGATACCACAGTGCGACATCGCGCCCCCCACAGCATCACTGATCCCCCTCTATGCTGAACAGTAGGAAGGAGATAGTCAACATGATAGTCTTCTGCTGGCATTCTCCAAATGTAAACACTGCGTTTGGTCTGGAATAATGTGAACGACGATTCGTCTGACAGATTACATTCTCCCATTGTTGTTGTGTCGAATTTTTATGCTTGTGACATCATTTTCGTCATTTCAAGGCATTGCATGGTGTAACCAATGATTTTGGAATTGCAGTTCTACCGTGAATGTTTACCGCATGCAGTTCACACCAGATAGTTTTTGACGATACAGCTTCCTGTAGATGTCTGTTCATCTCAGATGTTATCTGGGATGCTGTTGTTTTGTACTTTCTGGCCACCATCTGCTTCAAAGCCCTTCTGTCTCTATCAGTCAGCTTTGACCGTCGGGCACTGTTGTGCTTGACAGATAATGTCTTTCCCTGTTTGATATAGGCAGTCATTACAGTCGACACGGTACTTTTTCCGACACCAAGGGTGGCGTTTTCGTTACTGAGGCTCTGGCAAGACAGGCCCCAACAATCATTTCTCTTTTGAAATCTGAGAGGTCAGCCATAACAAGGTTTTAACGCCACAATATATTTTGCATCCGACCGCTATCACTGCTACTCACAGACTGATGTGTGTACATTCTCTCCCACTAGGTGGCACGCTTCAACACTAGAGGGTGGGAGTGTACGACAGGTTTCCCTCGAGTATTGTTATTAGACAGGTGTTCATATTATTTTGTCCAACCCCTGTATATTTTGCATAAATAATACAATTATGCAATTCAGTTTGTATTGTATTGTATTGTATTTGTAAGGTAGTAGCGTTGTAGGCCGAGGGCACAGGTAATGAAACTGGCAGAATTTTAAAGTGAAACTTTAATGTACAAAAGAAATATTTACATTATATTTACAAATTTGAAATTTTAAAAAATCATCAAGTTTCTTAAGTATTGACTCTTGGCCGCAATTGGGTCCGTGAGCTGCAGAGGGATGGGTGGATTCTCAAATTGCTCTTTTTTCAAAGATTTTCTCTCTACACTGTTGGTATGTCATAGTTCACAACTCTATAAGTATGAAACATTTAACTCTTTGCGGACAGTAGACGTGCTCGTGCTTCGACTGCAAACTTGCATTAAAGACAGTACTCACGCATTCGCGTTGAAGAAAAATTTACCCTAAAGGATGGTAGTCACTAATGTGAGTTTTCATATGAAACGTTTTTGTTTGAATTTATTTGTGTACTAAATTACGTTAAATGTCCATGCAAACAAACAACTCCAATGTATTTTGCAGATACTTGACCTTGGCATAGGGGGGATCGATCCAATGAATCATTTTTCTATCTGGAGTGGTGAAACATGGTTTTGTAATATAAACAAAACAAACAGAGCACTTCTCATAGCCTCTGCTACTTTATAATTGAGTTTCAGTTCTTATTTTCGTTTTGGCTTAATGATTTCGTTGGTGAATGATAGAAATATATGAGACTATTTTTTTTAAGTTTGGGTTTTGGAGGAATGTGTGGCAGTGAAATTATTAGGTTATTATGGATAAAAGAATGGCTGAGCCAAGACGTTTTCTGTCGTTGGAAGAATATACTCGTATGATAAACGAACCAGACAGTAATGAAAGTGATGCAGATAGTAAAGATTTGTGGAACTGTGGTATTCCTGATGATGAATCTGAAAATGCAAGTGATTCTTCAGATTCTGAGCTTACTATTATTACAACACCGCCAGCTTCAGTAGCTGCTTCTGCGAATGATGTTTGGACAAGAGATTTGAAAGGTCTGAATTCTTTTGAGTTTTTGAGCATACCTGGAATCAATCACAATATTATACTTCCTAATTTAGATAAAGAAATTGATTTTTTTTAGTATGTTTTTCGATGGTGAACTAGTAGAATTCATAGTAAAAGCAACTAACGAGTATTTTGTATTGAGATTTGTATGAAAACTATACATCAAATAGAAAATAAGTATTTCTTTTATTCCTGAAAAAAGTAGATTGCAGTGTTGAACAGGTGATTTTTAGTGAATATTTTTTTTTAAATTAGACTTAGTGCAAAAAATTAGCCGTCCTTTGGGAACAGTTCGGAAGCGAAGCACTCCAGCCTTTGGGCCATGGCAGTTCCGGAATGCCACCATCTGCACAGTCTTGAGATTCCTTTTTCCGTTGTTATATACAGAAATCTCAAGCAGCTCATTTTTAGTGCTTACATATGTGGAAATTACATAAAATAGGTTGACACGTATGCTTGTAAAACCTGAAAGCTCAGTTTTCCATGTTTCAAGATAAATAAAATTTACAGATGTGGTGAGAAAGATGCTTTTCATGGCAGTTTTGTATACACCAGCAGAGTCTGTGGCATTTCTGTAAACGATTAATCTGCCATCTCCAGCACAATTTTACTTTGAGTGTTTTCAGTTCCCAGCTCCTTCAAGAGATCGGGGTATACTTGAGATGTAAGAAGTATCTTTTCCTGTCCATCTGCATCCTCTATTAAGCAGATTGAACTAGCTAATTTTCATATTTTAGTTAAATTTTAATGAATATTTTGTAAAATTAGCCACATATTATGAAACTTGACTAATAGGGCAGTAAGATTATTTTATTTAAAGTTAACATTCTCATATAGTATCTTTTCCAATTTAAAGAACCAATCGCAGAGAATGTTGAACCACATTTTCTGCATAGAAATCTAAATCCTTGTGTAGAATTTTCCAATGTTCATTTCCATGAAGGCCTTGAAACTACTCAAAATAAGAAAGATTGTTTACCCGTTTTTCTTAAACAATTGGCCCTGGAGATTATTGCCAAAATCCCTCCAAATGATATTACTATCTACTCAGATGGTAGTAGAATGGACGAAAAGGCAGGAAGTGGAGTTTTTATTAAAACACCTACAGATGAATACTCGATAAAACAACGAAACCCCGACTACTGCTCGGTTTTCCGAAGCGAATTACTAGCAATCAATATGGGACTTGAGATTATAATGAGTGCGGGCAACTATGGAGGTATCTGGATACTAACTGATAGCCGTAGCTCTATTCAACACCTTAAAAACTGGACCCACATTGGAGATAAAACCAGCTTATCTATCCTTCAGAAAGTAAAAATCATCTCCCACCAGCATGAAATACACTTTCAGTGGATATTCACGGAAACGAACTGGCGGATTCCCTTGCTAGGGAGGGACTGGATCATCCTGTTCCTGCTGCCGAGGAGCTTACTTACCTTGAACTATTCTCGAGGCAAAAGGCCCAAAACAAGGAAAAATGGCTTCTGCCTCCCTCTCACTGCTGGTATAAGGGAAATAGACCAGGACTTTCTCTGTCTCTTCCTTGTGACAGGCAACTCAACACTTGTCTAACCCGGCTAGCCAGTGGACACTTGAAAGGCCTGTTGTATTCTGGAGGCCAAAAAACTTTTCCCATTTGCACTAAGTGCCGGCAAGTCCAGGCTTCGCCAGAACATATTTTGGACTGTCTCGGGCTGGACAGGGAGGACATTTATGGTTCTCCCCTTTTGGTATCGAATTTTATTAGGGTCAACGGTTTTACTGATCTGATCTGACTCCGTCAGACCAGATGGGAGATTAGCAACAACCAATTTAAAGACATTTTTTCCAGTTTTAAAATTTTAGATTTATAAATGGTAAATTTGTGTTTAATATGTTAAATTTAATTCTAAAATAGGTCTCTTTTTAATGAAAATATATTAGATAATACATAAGTAGTAAAAATATAAAGACAATCATTTTTCAATCTGTTCATAAAACTACACATCCTGTAGATACCCTTACTTATTTATTTTTTATTTTTTTAATTATTCTCTTGCTATTCTTAAGGTGGAATAAATGTTTTATTTCCTGATATTTTTGTGAAATTTTACTTTGCGATATTTTTTAAAAGGACTTGGATTGTGTAAAAAGATACCTACTTTCTTTAAGTCGTGGGTTCCCCTAAAAGAAGCTTTGCCTCATCCTTGAACTGGCTTGATTCTATACATATATAGCAATTAAGACCATTATCAAAATTCAGCTTTTGTTTTTAAAAACCCGTATCATGTCTTAATCATCAAGGAAGAGGTGGTATTTACCAATGTCAGAAACTGCAAGTCCTCTAAGACCCAGTCTAGGAAAAACAGACTTGCCTTTAAATGTAAAGGCATTTAAAACTTATTCACATCGTCGTTTAACCTATTTGTTCAGGACCTGTATCGCGTCTGTTCCACATGATCGGATGCATTTTAATAGTGTAGATTATGTTTGTCTTTCGACAACCAAACTAACTATAAATAGAAACATTTAGTTGTTGAATTTTAACTTCTTGATTCTAGACCTCTATCATGTTTGTCGCTGGAGTTAAACATACACTTGGTCAAATACATTTTAATGGTGTAGATTATGCTTGTCACACTATAAATAAAGACATTTAGTTGTTGAATTTTACTTTAGAATAACATTTCTAATTGTTTGTATAAACATCTTCTTTTTTACTTTTATAGGAAGGTAATATTGAAAGGTGATCTTCTTCATCCTATTTCTTTGACTGTCCTTGGAGGTTATATTTATTGGATTGACCATGACCAGCAGATCATTGAGATGGCCAATAAAGAAACAGGCACTCAACGACAGCGAGTCCAAGCACGTATGCCTCTTCTTACGAAGCTTTTAGCCGTCAATAATGCTAATTCCGAACAGTACATCAGTCACCCATGTGCTATTAAGAATGGAGGATGCTCCCATTTGTGTCTCTTGACGGAAGATGGGAAACGGCGCTGTGCTTGTCCTTTGGACCTGGTACTCTCTACAGATCGTACCACATGCATAGACATTCCAGTTTGTCCTCCAGATAAATTTCGTTGTTTCTCAGGAGTGACTTGCTTTCCCTTAAACTGGCGCTGTGATGGAATAGCCGAGTGTGATGACATGTCTGATGAAATGAACTGTGGTGAATGCAAATCTCACCAGTTCAGGTGCCAAAATGGTGATTGCATTGATACCAAATTTAAATGTGATGGTATTCCCCAGTGCAAAGACTATAGCGACGAACGGTGCTGCGAAAAAAATGTGTTCTTGTGCCCATCGTACGAGTGCATAAGTGCATCTGCCCTCTGTGACTCCAAGAAAGATTGTAAGGATGGCTCGGATGAGAATGAGGGTAACTGTGCTGTCATAACCAGTCATCAATATGCCAACATTTCACCTAATCATACATACATCATACCCAGTGTTATAGTGACCATTCTTGTTATCGTGATTATCCTCTCCCTCTCCAAATGGGGTTGGTTTTGTAAAAAGAAAATGCCCACCAGAGATGAAGACATTCGGGTTGTGATGTTGCCATCCCGATCTGGCAATGATCGCTTCAGTACAATCAGCAGCTGTCCCCAGAGGAATGTTGCAGTCTCTTCCTTTGAAGGTTCTAGCTTCCTGATAGGTGGCTCCCTGCTTCCCAGTGGTAGCAGTATGTATGATCGCAACCATGTCACAGGTGCCTCATCCAGTTCATCCAGCCGAACTTACCCCCTAGAGACACTCAATCCTCCTCCCAGCCCTGTCACTGTACACTCTCAACATATCCATAATCATTGGACTATTAGTTCCTACAAGCATTACCGTTCGAGGAACAAACCACCACCACCTACGCCTTGCAGCACTGATGTCTGTGATGACAGCGAACCATCTTATCACTACTGCAGCTCAGAGATGGAATATTCGTATGTCTCTGATCCTTTCATCCCCCCTCCTCCCACACCCCGGAGTCCCTGTTTGTCAGATGAAAATTACAAAACTCTCCTCCGGTGTCCTCATCCCCCGCCCCCTTCCCCAGTCCCTCCATCCTCATGAATTTTCGGGCATCATTTTCCACCAGAATTCTTCTCCTACTTGTACAGATAATAATATTTTTGTACATACTGCCATATGTTCTCGCTATCCTTCATGAAGAGGCAACAGCTCTAAAAGTGGGAACTGTGTTTTAAAATTAGGACTGAACGTTAGATGTTAGACGGGATGTCTCTTTCATTCAGTATGTGTTGCATTTTTAGGTGGAAAAGCTTTTATGTCAATTGTAATACAATTGGACCTTTGGTGCAAAGAAGATGAGATTCATTGTTTCTATTTTAAAACTTTTTTTGTCTGTGTCACGTGTATGAAATTGCATTGAATTCATCTATAGAGTTGTTATATTTGTTGAATGTTTTGTTTTTATGCAGCTGTTATTTGTTATTAATTTATTTTTCACTTTTGTTAATTTTTAAAGTAATTCTGTATGTCTGTTGTATATGTAATAAGTTGGTTTTCATTTTTTCCTCTAAGAAGCTGGTAAATTGGAATTTAGTAACGGGCCCAGTTAGAATCTTTATGATAGGATTGGCATACCGCAACCTTTGTTTTATGCTCTGTGACATGAGGCATGCAATATGAAGTAGTACAATCTAAAAGTCCGTTTAAAAATTGTGTTCACTTGCATTTTTCAATAACACCTATAAATCTCCCTATAACAAACATTTGTATACAGCTGGCATTTTTGTAAAATGCAATCTTATTTTGAATGTGCAATTGACAACGACCATACTCTGAACAAATGTAAAGAAGGGTGACTACGGAACCTGGAAATCAGGGAATATCAACATTCTAGAAAAATTGGGAAATTCCTATAAAAAATTATAAAATCAGGGAAATAATTTTTTTTTTTTTTCCGACTCACGACACTGCACATATATAGAATTCTTTATTCACGTTTCATGTGATGAGAGACACCTCAATAAAAAGAAGAGGATTTTGAAATTTCTCAGTGATTCCATCTTATTTGTTTTGAAAGTTGTCAAGATATTTCATATGACAGGAAAAGCAGATTTAAAAAACACTGTTTCTGCTTATACATAATGGTATTGCAATGAGTGATATTTAACTATATGAATTCTTGACTGGATTTTACAGAACACTGCTGAGTTTATCGCTGCTGATCTAGAATTTTAATGCTTGAAGGATTAATATTTGTAATAATACTGTTCTTATGTATAACTCTTGCATAAATACTATGCTTTGATCATTATATTTTTCAATGCTGAAAGTCATTCATTTTAATTATTTATTCTTAATTATTGCTTTCAATTTTATTAATGAACTTTTTTATGCTTGTTACGCTGATATTCAGTAAAAGTAGATAGTGATACACTTCAAGTTTTTTTTTTTTTTTGGTCTGGGATCTCGTAGCCACCCTGTAAATCATCTAAAGAAGCAAATAACTGTTAAATCAAGCACTTCAAGCATGTAGTATCAAGAGATTTGCTTTCTAATAGGGAAAAGCTGTACATAGTTGTTCAGGTGACATCCCCAGGGACCACAGATTTTATTTTAAATTTTACCTATTTTTCCTATTTTATTTTAAATTTTACTTTTTCCCTATTTTTCTGATGATCTCAGAAAAAAAAGTTATAAATGGATGATCTATGGAATTTATCTCCTCGTTAAGGAATAAAAAGAGAACCCTCAAAATACTTTTATTTTTCTTTTCTGCTGCCTCCAAATCAGTATTTCATTAGTAGGATCAAAAGTAAAGTAGAAAAAAACAAAACACCTCCCTTCACAAAGCCTTAGACATGCATTTGAGCAAACAATATTTATATTTTCAGGAGTTAATCAAGTGTCTTGCTATTAATATATATATATATATTATTTATTTATTTATAGTCGTTCCGGTGACATCCCATGTATTTTTATGTCCATATGGATGAAAATTGTAGATTTAAATTCTAAGTTTAAGCATGACATTTATGTTATGCTAGTCTAATCCATTATTGAAGGACTCGCATCAAGTTATCTTAGTATATGCTTAATTTGGTATGAATCAAAAAAATTGAAAAATGAACTACACAACCTTACTCAAAGTATATCATATTGATAATAAATTGTCTTTCTTGACAGAAATTTTTGAATTTTTGTGGTATACATCCATCATAGTCATCAACATTTTTCAGTTAAAATTTCATTTTCAGTTCTCTTTCATGGACAAAGTGAAGCATTTCCATTTCGTTTACCTAGATATGTGCTACACAGATTCCACACCAGAGGTTTCCATCGATCCGTCCTCCATGAAGAAGTGGTCCACTACTTTTTCTCTCCATTTAAAATTCTGTAGAAATTCCTTGTAAAAACCGCCTCCCCTAAACTATGGGGGGAAATTTCATTGTTGAATAAAATAAATTTATTGAATGTAATTAATATTCGTTTGATGGAATTTCTGATGACGATTATAATGAACTAATGATAAAATAAAGGTTGGCCTTTCTTAAATGGATGAGTTTTAAATTTCTGAGGCATTTAAAAAAAATGATTTTAGACAGTAATTAAAGATATTAAAAATAAAAGATAAAAGCAATATGATACTACAAATCAACCTCTGCTCTTCAGTGTAAGTCTTTTGAATATATATATATATATTTAAAGCAGAAAATTTCACATAAGCTTTTTCCCTACATACTCTGCAATTTTGCATTGCATTTTCGGGAGCAGATTGATTAAATAAATACTTCCTATTTTAATAGAAAATTCCCAGTAAGTGTCCCTTACACTTTAAGGGACGGATCAACACGTTCTAAAGTACTGCAGGAATATATCAGCACAATGTGGGATGAACTATGTCTCAAAAATGAGATCAAAATTTTCAGTTAATTTTTTTTTTTTAAATAAAGTGTATAATCTTGTTCTTCATATACACATGATGTTGCTCCAGCCACCCAAATAGCTGCTCAAGTCGGATGGTCTGGGTCTTCAACACATAATGTTGCTGCTCATCAAGGGCACAAAATTTTCAGTTAAATTTATTTTTTTTAAATAAAGCGTATAATCTTGTTCTTCATATACACATGGTGTTACTCTAGCCACCCAAATAGCTGCTCATGTCGGACGGTCTGGGTCTTCAACACATGATGTTGCTGCCCATCAAGGGGCACAAAATGGGGAATTTTCCCACACTCGTTTTTTCCTATATTTGAAAACTAAAAAGAAAATCCCAATGTTGTTTTCACATTCATATAATATCTTTACAAAATTTAGTTTCAATTAATTGAATAGTTTTGGAGAATAAAATTTTGTAATGTAAATTGTGTGTGACACAAGCAAGATCTCAAATAAAATTTGGGCATTCATTCGAGTTTTATATGGGTATAGATGCCTTTTATATGACTGTACAAACTTACAGTTATATAAAAGGCATCTATACCCATACAAAACTCAAATGAATGACCTTGCGTAGCTCGGGTCCTAAATAAGTGTAAATAATACAGATGACGACACCCCCCCCCCCCCCCCCCTCACTTCCCGAAACAGAAAACATTAATTTTTTCCATGAAAATTCTACAAAACGCAATATAACAAAGATGCTTGCTCAAATTTCCCCTTCAATGTTAAATACTTTTAAAAGAAAAATTTCTTTATTATTATTATTATTTTAATTTCGCTATGTTTGGTGTTCATATGGGATAAAAAATTCTGAAAATCTAATATTAAACTAATACTATATTTGATCTAAAATCAATATTTATAAACATAGCTTTCAGGACTAGAGTTCCTTTACGATTGCACCATTTGCAGGAATTTGTGTTTATTTTGACTGGATCCAAACACAGGACGGGGATGGAAGTGAAAGGAAAAAGTTGTTTGGACTAGTGATCTCAACAGGTTTTGATGAGATGTTGGAACATTTATTTCCCCTCATATTATTTATTTTTAATTCTATTTTACCAGCTAGACTTTTGATCTTGGGACTCTATCCTATTTTAATCCACAGTTCTTTGATGAAATTTTATATGGTATTTTTTTTATTTTTGATACTTTTGGAGTTTGCTTGCTTGTTTCAAATTTGAAACTGTAAACGTTTGTTAAAAAGTTCTGCAGTGGTGCTGGTTGGATGAATTCCATCAGAACCCCTGAAAGGTGCTGATATGCTATTTATAGCATGATATTGTATGAAATCACTGAATTTTCTTTCATGAAAACTCTTGAGTATTTTTTAGCATTCAAAATTTTACTTACTTTTTTTTATTTTTCAGGGTATTTGATGTTTTACAATGCATCGAAAGCTATCGTAAAATCAGATATCTTCACTCCAAAATGCTAGTTTACTGCTTTTTTTGTGATTTCTCTGCTCTAAAATGCCAGTTTACAATGCCAATTTTGTGCCAAATAAATCCCTCCTTTACTGTGCCCAAATGCCACTTTACTGTGCCAATTGGGTGATTTCATCTTCTGTAAGTCAATTTCAATTAATACTAATCAGAGACAACCAAAATATAGGTATTAATTAATTGACGTGTTTCCATACTATTTTATTACAATTTCAATTATCTTAATTATATTCTTTTTAAAATGGCAAAGGTAAATACCAATTGCTTCTGAAATAGAGGATCTTTTGCAATCCTATTATTTCCAGCGGCCCGCAAAAGAATGTTCAAGAAATTTGTAACATTTTATAATGAGACTAGAGCAAACAGCCCATGGAATCAGTTAGTAGAAGATATCTCTTCTTAACCTTATTGGGTAAAAACATCTCTTCTATTGTGGACATGAATATTACATAAATACTTTAGACATTAAAGATAAGATTATAATTTTTAAAAGAAAAATCGATTCAAGGCATATTATTTCCATATTCTGATTTTATGGAATATCCAGGGCCTGATTAAGCCAATGTGGGGCTTCCATACACTCACGGCATACCAAATACATGCAAAGAAACATCACTCAGCAAATTTGGGACCACTGTCCTGAAAGCACTTTTGTACATGTAGAACTTTTTATTTAAAAGATGTATAATATTTAAAACTGTTAACATATTTTTTGAAATTTAAGATAAAAACTAACATTATCAGTTTATATTATTCAAATAATTAAATAAATAATTATTTCTAGATAAAATGTTTTAACACATACAAAATTTAGGGGTCCCTAGAAATTGGGGGCCCAAGGCCGCGGCCTGAAAGCCTGTGTGTTAATTAGGCCCTGGTAATATACAAGTGGATTCTTTCCATACTGTTGCGATAGTAAATTGAAACTAGCTTTATTTACTGGAGGTTATAGGAACTAAAACGTTCTCAGAGAATTTCTTTTATTTCAGAAGGATTATTTACCTGCATTGTCTTATCTGTTGAAACTTTACAATGTATGAAAATTGTAAAGTACTACAAGTCTTTTATACAATGTTTTTAGAAATAGATTTTTCGCATGTGCAGCTATCTTATGAGGTTAGTTGCTCTTCATTTGAAATGCCTTTTTGCCGAGTTTCTCAACCATTTTTGGTCTAGAAAAATTTCATTCAAAAAAATATTAAGAAAGAATATTTTTTTAAGATGAAGGACCTATCTTGAAATAAACATCTGCATCAATTGAACTCCTTGAACTGACTTGAGTTTCATCCAAACTAATTCTGATATCAGTTCTTATTCCTTTTATTAACTTGATCAGGGCTATGAGATCAGTCACGTTTCTTTCACTCAAAAATGCGTGGAAGTTTTTTGTCCATCTCTTCCTAAACAATATCATTGAAGCAAAGAAGAGAATTTTTGCCATGGGTCATGAGAACATTACATTTAATGGGATAGCATTGTAAATTGGCTAAAATTGTTTGCATGTGTCCAAATCTTATGTTTTACGGAAATACCAATGGAATGAAATTCATAATGTGTGTTGTTGCATAAACATTTTAAATACTCTACATTTCTAATGCAATTGTTGGTTTATCTCTGAACTATTAGGTTTTCTGTCAAGTCAGGTTAATTCTAGCCATTATAAATTATATAATAAACAGCTTGTCCTAATTCATTTCGTAAATGAGCTCCTATTTTAGATAAACTTTGCTTATACTCATGTTGATTCAATAATGAAGTATATTTTAAAGTATGAATTTGTATATAAAATTGTTATACATCTATTCCTTTGCTATTGCATTTATAGATCACTCATGTATATACTGTTTCTATATGAGAATAAAAAGTATTTGTGTTTTTATAATTTTTCTTATGGTATCTGCTTTCAGTTGAATGTCAAAAGAATAGCATTTCATACTTTTTCTTGTGTCATCTGCAGTACAATTGAATAACACTGCAAATTGTCTCAGTGTGTTCTATTACAGGTGCAGTTGTGTTTGTGTGTATTTTGACTTGCAATTTTTTACCAATCATGTGAGGATATTTTTGATATTAGCATTTTTTTTTTCCATGTGTCCGGCAATTTGAAGCCATAAGAAAAATATATTGAAATAACCAAGAAGAACATGTAGGGGAATGAAGATCATCACATAGTGACAATTTTAGAGATCAATCCAATGAAAAATAAATCACTGCAAAAGAAACATTAAATATATATATATATATATATATATATATATATATATATATATATATATATATATATATATATATATATATATATAATAGTAGTTTGAAAATCCAATAAACGAAAAGTAAGAAGCTGCAACGATAAACCTAACTTTCTAAAACAACCACAGAATAAAATATAAAACAGCAAATCATCAATCAAATGGAAAAAAATACAAAACACGAGTTATCAAGTTACAGAAAATCAACAAAATTCAAAGGTATGGAAATGCATAAAGAAAAACTTAAAAAATCAAGCTATATTGCTATACACGTCGGAAAAGGGCTAAGCCTAAAAAAATGGAAATGTCACTTCGTAAAATTCGTTCTCAAGTCCAAGTATTTTGACGAAGCAGACACAAAATATGTATGTTTCTGAAGAAATAGATAGATATCTATAAACTATTTCTACTTGGACGACACATACATAAAGAAGGAATAAAAAAGAAAAAAATGAATACCTGAAAAATGCTCAGCATATGTAAACGAGTCGAAACTGGGAACTCTGATTAAAGAGACCAGTGCTGCCATTCGCAAAGAAAAAATAAAAAACGATCTACTGTTACCATACATAAGAATTGAAAAACAGTAAAGCGAAATGGTAAGAAAAAGTAATAAAATACAAAAAGAGCTACTAAAAGGAAGGGCTAATAATAGTAATGCTGACATGGAAGAGGATGTAAAAATAAAAGTATTAAAAATACAAGAGAATGGAGATGTCTGGCTAATATAAGATACTATGAATAGAATTATAAGATACTATGAAAAGAATTATAAAAATCCAGCTATTCTAAATTTTTTTACAATACCATTTACTAAATAAGAGGGATATTTATATAAATTGCTGGTAATTTTGAGATTATTTATATGCATAGCATGAAATTTTTTATCAGATAATCTATAAATTCTAAAAAGCTGATTAAGTATAATATTTCTAAACAATTGAATCGAGTTAAATGCAGGAATTAAATGGTAAGATTTTTTAAATATTAAAATTATAATAGTCTTATATATATATATATATACACTGCTGGACAATTGCTAAGAACAGATGACACTATCAAACCACAAAATGAAAGGAAGCAAAATGTGGAAAATTAGAAAAAGTGCGGGATACAGTTAGAAAAGGTGTGCGTATGCAAATTTTTCATTTCCATGCCTGTTCGTCACGTGATAGCACTGATAAGAGATTTAAAGAATTTGATGCGTATGGACAGTTGTTGTTCCAAGTGAAAGTTTTGCGGGAAAGATTTAAATGATGAACTTGAAATTTTCAGTATGTCATCCCAATATCATGATTTTACACGTGGCCATATTATTGGAAAGATCGAAGAAAGGTGAAAAGTAACAGATGTTGCCAGGTAGTTCGGCATCGCCCACAGCTGTGGCAAGCATTTAAAACAACTAGAATGTGTAGCAAGCATGAGGGAGGTTATGTAAGAAGTACAATGCCTGCAAGAGACAGGTACATTGTCCTATCGGCAAAAAGGAACCGACGCATCACAGCTCAGCAGGTGGCAAATAAGTTTCTTGCTACCACAGGACAGCGGATTTCCTGAAAAGCTGTAGCCAGACATTTGGGAAAAGGAAGACTATGCGCCCTCAGACCTGTTGTGTGTGTCCCATTGTCCAGACTGCACTGTACTGCCCATTTTCAATGGTGTCATGAGCATCGCAATTGGACCGAACAGGGCTAGGCTTGCATACTATTCTCCGATGAAAGTAGGTTCAGTCTGTCATTGGATTGTAGACGCCAACTGATCTGGCGTGAGAGTGGTACTGCTTATCGTCCAGGAAAGGGACATATATCCAACATGCAGTATCATGGTATGGGCCAGCATCATGATCAATGGCCGCATGCCTTATACATGTGGTTACAACTGGGACTATGACTGGCCAACGATACATTGATGAAGTTCTACTGCCTCATGTTCGCCTTTTCTGTGGTGCTGTCGGTGATAAATTTGTTTTCTTGGATGACAATGCACCATGTTATCGAACACTTGCTGTTCAGGATTGTCTAGTCAGCGAGGGTATTCAATGCCTCATATGACCAGCACATTCTCCAGATCTAAACCTCATTGAAAATGCTTGGGATGCTTTGGGGAGGCAACTTGCTGGTCGACAATATCCTCTAACAAACAAGAACACCCTCATCTGTGCACTGACAGAGGAGTGGGATAACTTGCCTCAACAGCTGTTGGATAATGTTGTGTAAAGCATGACATGACGTGTGGAATGTTGCATCGCATTCCAAGATGAACATATCCCTTACTGACACCTTTCTCAAAGGTGCCTGCTCTCATTCATATGCATTTTTCTATTTCTCCGTACACCGCATCAAATGAACACTTTTTCCTTTCAGATGTTTCAAAACCTTCTGTATTTTCCAGAACAATAAATGATCTTTATTCTAATGTCTGAACAGTGTGGCAACAATATTTTATCCTGTTGGGCCTCCACCCCGCTTAATGTTGTGCTACATTGCAATTTCTGATGCGTCCAGATGTCCATTGTACTACCCCAGAAAAGAGACCAGTAGCTGAGGCAAAAATCAGCAGGCACTTGACAGAAATGTCATACAACTCCCAGGGTTCGATCACATGTTGACCCAAGTGTTCGAACCTCTGGGCAGAGAACACCTTACATTCACAAAGTAGCAGTGTATATATATATATATTATATATATGCATTGTGTTTTACTGCAATTAAATTCTTTGAACGTTGGGAAAATAGAAAAGAAGACGGAAACATAATTTTTGTGTACACTATTAAAAAAGCCCATCTCATACTATTCACCCCATAGACAATATCAATAAATGCTGGAGACATACATACAACAAATTATCTGCTACTGCAAAAATTGATTTTGCCTGATGAATTTGAGCTCAATAAAGATAAGTAATATCATCTGGATCCAGGAATGTTTGCTAGTAAGCAAATCATTGCAAAACGACATGATTTGCTTACTAGCAAACTAGTGGGGCTATGATAATTGGCACAAACTTCCTAGTGGGGCCATGATAATTGGCCCCACTAGGAATCTACACAAGACAGGGAACCCCCGCCACTTGCAAAATAAAACTTTACACCTTAATTTTTGTTGTTCAAAGATTAGTTCCAGAAGATGGCCATTGGTGCTGTCTAGCATATTTTTGAAGAAAACAAAATGGCTCATCTCACAATAGTGAGTTGCTGCTCTCTTCCAATCTCCTCTGACATGTTATCTCGAAACTGCTTCTGCTAGAAGCATTGGCAAGGTGATTCCCAAGAGTTTGCCAAGATGCATGGCATTTCCTGCCATCAGATGCACCACCTTAGCAGTACAGAGAAAATGAAACATGAAACTAGTGCTTAAAAAATCATGCTATCTACCCATGCAACAGTGATCCGATAAACCAAAATTTAAGGAAATTTATTCGACTTAGTGGCAACAGGGATATTTCATTCACAATTGGCCTGTTTGATTTCATAAAATTAACATATTTTGCAGAAGGCCGGTGAACTTTCTGCTTTAAATCCTTAACATAGTGTTAAATATTTTTCAAATACAGAATTTTATCATAGGCCTAATATTCAAGAGTAACTACAATGATAAACTAACTTACAAGATCAACCACAACTGCCATGTACAATAAAGCAGCAATCAAATGCTCAATTAACTCACAAGAAAGCAGAATCTATCCTTGAAACACTGAATTAGCTTACTGTTTAATTTGACTCATATTGCGTCCGATGACTCCCTGATATATTCTCCATAAAAAATCTCTTAAATTAATTATATCTTCAAAACTAATAAAGAGATTGAAAAAGTTCCAGAGCCAAAAATTCTCCAAGTTGGCAATATCTCGCCACATCTAGTGCCAATGCCAGGCAACTCTACCTTCACATAATGAATGGTAATTTTTGTGTAAATGATCTGTCTCCTTGATGAGAGACGGCATACTAAGATGCATTTTATGCATTCGTAACACTGCACATCTCAGGCAGTACCAGCCTACTGTGGTCTATAATATGGGGCTAATCTATAAATATGGACGACTTTTAGCTTGGTTGAAGTTGATTTCAGAATTCAATCACTGCTCAATCAGAATTCAATTCAATGGCACTGCTTATCCTCTTCATTATGACCTAGGGCCCTTTCCAGCCAAGGGTTGAAAATCCACACTTCCTGAAATTGTCCTTTATTAACTTTAACATCATTCTGGGACTTGATTCTATTGATAATAATATTTATCCTTTCACAAGCGAAACAATGAACTGTCTCCAACCATGCCTGTAAGTCTTGAACATATTCATCAGGCAATAAAGGAGCATCGCATGGTCATCCAAACATCCACACAGTAGTCGTAAATCCCAACCAAACGGCATTTTTAATAGAGAATGATGTTGATTCATGGGCCGCACTTCTGTAGGCCAGCAGGAACTCGAGGGGGATTGTCACCTATGACAATCCCAATTTTGCTGCTTTCTAGATGTGAATATAGATAGATCATCAAGTATTTGGTTGAATCTCTCTACCGAGCTGTCCAATTTAGAATGAAGGAGTAGTTCAGGTTTTGTCATTCCGAGTAGTTTGCACAGTCCCATGAATGTGCTCGTAACAACATATTCAGTTCTGATGAAACAGGACTTCACTGCTAGTTGTAGACTTTTGGTCAGGGATTATTGCTTAAGCTTCTGGTCACTTTGAAATAGTCCATTGTTACTAGGATGTATTTGTTATTGTCAAAAGTTCATGATAGTGGCTCGAAATGGCATGTGTAATTCTCTCGAAAAGAGCGCCAACATTGTAACCTGAAGAGGCCTACGTTTTCATTTTCAGTCCCTTCTGAGCGCCGCATTCTTTTCATCCGTGCTCAATATCAGACCATTGCACCAGAAGCATTCACAAACTTTATTCTGCTAAGTTGGCCTTTCATTCACTTGCTCTTTGTGGACAAATTGACTCATACTTTTGAGTTGTAAGAGTCAATTTGACTTACAATTTTACAAGCTCTGGTCTGTAAAACGTCAGCTGTAAAACCTCGAAGGGAAACAGCAAGTTGGCATGCTCTATTTGTCTTTTCATCCCAATCATTCTCTTTTGCGATAACATTGAATTGTGCTCAAAAACTCATCCAAATGCTTTGCTCATCATACATAGATTTTACTTGCATACTGACAGCATACAAAAAAATTCTGTCTTGGCAAGTTACAATTTTTGCTCCACAACCATTAATCGCTTTTCAAACTTCTTCACAGTTTCATTCACGTTTCCAAATTTCTGATGGACATCCTCTTGTACTCATAGTCTCCTTTAGTTTTGATTTCTTCTTTCACCTCGGATTTAATTTCTTCCTTTATCTCGCTGTTGGGTTGCTTTAGAATGTATGTAATTTGGAGGTTTGAAAAATTACTTTTATTTGTTTTTCCCTGGCTCAATATTCTCAATTTGGTAATATTTAAATAATATTTATTGGCTTTTTCATTTATTCTTTAATTAGAATATTTTTAATCTTCTAAATTGATTTTCTTTATAATATTCTTAATTAAAAATGTTCCAATCCCTAAATTAATATTACTTTTGATTTGTAAATTTTAAAAATTATTTATTTATTTGATTCCCCTTAAAATTCCCTTTGATTTGATGTCTCATTTTCCCATTTTGATTAGAAATTCCGTTTGTTCTACAGTTTCAAGCTATTTCCACGTTTCAGTGATTTCAAAAATTTTAGTTGCGGCCATTTTCGGAATCCTATTTTGCGGGCTTTTTACTGTGATTGATGCGCCACCTAAGCGTTTTTTGCGCCTCTTTGGAATTCGTGAATTATTTTAATTGGTTCGCGTTTTTACAGATCGTCTGCTCTTGGAATTTTGAGTTTTATTTTGGCAATTCTAATTTCGGTAAGCGGATGCACGTATAAATACGCGCGCAAAATTTTTCGGTTTCAGTTTTTTGTTGAAATCCCTTGTTTAAGTTAGCGCGAGAAGTGCGTTGTTGATTTTCGAATGGAACTTATGTTCCACGCGAACTTTCCTATGGAATGTTAAGTTTCTCGCGTTATTTTTTTTAACACTTGTTGTTTTAATTTAAATGATGGTTTTTTGAGCTTTTATCGCATAATTCCCGAAGTGACTCTCGGAAAAATGTGTGGTAAGATGTATTATGCGAGTTACGTGGAAGTAGCGTCTGACGATGACGGCTGATTTAAGAAAATCCTAGCGTTCCAGAAAAGTAGCTGTTAGGCCTCTGCTGAGGAATTTTCTGATCCCCAGAAGTCCGGTTTAGAAAAATTTCTGTCATCCCTGTGAAACTCCACTTATAGAACTTTTTGTCTCCAACCTGTGCAGCTCTAATTATTGGAACTCCCCCCCCCCCCCCCCCCCCCTGTCTGATGCTCCAGCCGGGTGAATACAAATGTTTTATTTAAACTCTTAATTTCTTTAATTCTGAATATGATTTCTCAATATTTTTTTAAATATATGATTTAAATTTTATTCTTTTAAATTTAAAATTCTAAAACTTTATTTCTGAGAGCAAATTTCTAAACCTTCATAAATTTTAAAAGCCTGGGAAAATTCTAAAATTCTTTTAAATTTAATATTTTTGTTAATGATTTTCTGATGGAATTTAAAATAGATTGTTTTGAGTAAAGTTTTTATGCTAATTCCTTAATCCTAACTAAGTTGATAAAATGTCTGTCTAAAATTCTAATGTTAATTCTTCCTGAGTTGCCTGCCTGTGAGCAGAGTTTTTGTATTTGTTATTTGGAATTAATTTGAAGTTACAATTTAATAAACTAATTTTCTTTAAACTAAATATTATGTCTTCCTTTATCTCTTTTAAACACAGCAGGTTTTATTCTAACTTTCAAACACAACATTGCTTCATTTCTTTAATATCTTATTTTATGGCTTTAATCTCTTCCTGTCCATATTTCATTGTTTCTTGTCCAACTGTCATTTTTTTCCCTCAAATATTCTTCCAAATGATACTTCGGAGCCTTAAAAAATTTTGACACCGAAATCAAATCGTGAATTGCAGAAGTTCACAGGGAAACATACTTTGTGCACAGGGTTTGCATCGCCTTTGGATGACATAGTGTCATTATCTGCATATCAGAAACAGTTTGGATTGATAATTATAATTAGGTTTACTTTTTGCTCATGTTCCTGAAAAATAAATCATATTGGTTGGGTATTTTATGAAATATTATTTTTATGTATATAAAAATTATATTTGGACATCAGTATATAAAGTAAGTCGAGATGATGCCACTATGCTAATATGACATTATCTGATAAATAGCAGTAGTTTCTAGTCGTTAATATGAGAATTTTCATGCAACTAATGATGTGTGCAAGCTTCTCTAGTTGTATTGTGTTGAATACGAAGTACCTGGGAGAGAATCTGTTGTGTAAATCGGCTTCTTATAATATTGTAATCTTGTTAAGATATTTTATAAGTTCTTTTCTCTGAAAGTGAATTTATGTAACCTACTTTTTGAAACCCTCATGAAATACTATCTCCTGATCTAAATAGCTTCTATGACATATTCTCGTCAGATGCCACCTTGGGTAAAACATCATTAATTTTATTTACACAAATACTAATGTACCTGTTACTCAGGGTTGTTAAGATTTATTAGGTTTTAATTAATAAAATACCATAAAACACCCTGTTCATTAAAACAAAATTTTTCTGTCAGATTATGATAAGCGAGGTTGTAAATGCTGTATTACATGAGAAATGGCTTAAAAATCTTTTACACAATTAACTTGCTTCGAATTGTTATAACAAGATTTGTGACTAGATGAATCCAATATTAAAATGTATGTACCCATAATTTTGGAAAAAGTCCAAGGAAATTGTGTTTACTAGGAAAAATAAATTAATGTTTTTGTATTGCACTTCGTTTATCAAGTGCTTCTCCTCTTATTGTAGGTAGTAGGTATACAGGTATATAATAAGATGCCAGTTTTGCAAGGGTAACTATATAAACAAATTACAACATTTTACGATAAATTTTAAGGGTGACAGCTATGTGAAAGCATCCTGCAAAAAGTCTGAAGTATTGTGACTATGGTTTGTTCATATTTCTAGAATACTTCTTTACTATGGCATCTTACTCTGGCTTGCCTTAAGTGTAGAAATATATCAAAATGTTATGATATATATACAGTCAAATCCCATTCACATGAAATTTTTCTTAACACTAAATGAAAGTGGGTTATATCTGATAAAGCTGAAAAGTAGCACTAATGATTCGTTTAATACCAAATGTATTTAGGCAAAATTCCACTTAAAATGAAAAAAGTCTTAAGTCAAAAACTGATATTTTACATGAAGTTTCAAAATTTGAGACTGCTTTGAAACTCATGTGCCTTTGTTATTGGAAAACTTCTCGTGGTGGTCCCTAAAAGTTTCTCAGCCCAAGAACTAACCACATTCCTTCCCCTCACTGCTCGCCCTGGTTTTCACATTGACCTAGTTTGACTACCTATAATAGATTATTGAAACTCAGTCACAATTATGAAATGAAGTTAGCGTTTGAAAATACAGAGATCGTGGAATAAGGATTTTTTTTTTCAGCAGATTTGTTTGCAGAGTATGGATGAAGATGTGCTAACATTGAATGGGATGACAGATAAATAGATAATTGCTGAATTAGATAAGAAAAATGAAGATCCCAACCTCAAACCAGAAAGTGTAGTGTTCTTAAACAAAGTCGCATTGGCATTGAAGACTATGCAATGTTTCCTTATGGAACAAGAGAACACTTCATGTGTTTTGGATAATTTACAAAAACTGGAAATATTTTTTAAAAGATGTTATCTCAAAAAATGAAAGCAAAAGCCAATAACATACTTTTGAACTCTTTCAATAGTATGTTATTGACAGGTATTTTCTATCAACTTGTTTAATTACTTCACTTAATTTAAAATTGATTTCTATCTTTTTAAGGGCAGCAATATCGTTTATTTACCTTGCTTTTTAATTGTAACCAAAAAACATTTGTATTAATGACATTCGGCTGTATATTTTTTATAACTAGTCACTACTAAACTTCCTTTCTTTTGTAATGTATTGGTCAGAGTAGTTAAATTTAGTAGAAATACAAATGTCTAAAAATTTTGTATGTATCATAATTTGAATAATATTGTTTCATTTTATATACATTTTGTTATGGTCACTGATGTACAATTTATTCTGTGTTATCAACTTTGAACGATAAGGTTTGTTGTATCATTCCATAACTGCATACTTGATATGACCATAAAAGCTGTGCCTGATAAGGATATCATTTAAATTTAGATAATTAAATCGCTCGACATCTCTGTTGATCTGTGTTTAAACATCTTATGGAACCCACAGAAAAATATTCCCGATAGAACTATTGCGATACTATGCCAGAAGAAGTTAAGCACTAGTGACTGTAGAGTACAAGATAACCATGAAGTTAATGCAGCCAAAAGAACTAGACAATTTTATGGAGAAGTTTGTACCTTCAACTGAGAGAAGACCCATTCTTTATAAGGTAGTATTTCTTCTAGTTATAGTAAAAAGATTATATAAAGTATTATATATTTTTTTAATTTATTGATTTTTATGTAAAGTATTATATATATATATATATATGTTACCCCTACCATTTTATGTAATTCATATGGTCACTCCCATTTTTTATCTGCTTTCATTTTTAATCTTTGTATTCTACTCGGGAACTAGAGCAGCATATGCGCCTTCTCCTAAGTAGTGGATTGAGATGTTGTTATCATGCTTTTATTGGAAAATTCCTTGTCTTTCACTTTTTATAATAGTATATATATATATATATATATTTAATATATATATATTTCATATATATATATATATATATATATATATATATATATATATATATTTCATATATATATATATATATATATATATATATATATATATATTTCATATATATATATATATATTTAATATAGTTGATTCCCAATTATCCTTGACGTAAGTTCAGCAGATAATCCAAATAAATTAAACTAGGGGGCGCGGTAGCCCATTGGTTAGCGTGCTGGAGTTGCACTCGGTAGGCCCGGCTTCGATTCCAGCCCCTGCCAAAACCTGCCGCCGTGTTCATGCGAAGTACGATCACGTTAAACATGTGGGTCCGAAAGTCCTTCCGAGAGGTTGGTGGTAGGGGAAGGAGGGTACGGTCCCTGTGGATGCCTCCCCCACT
This sequence comes from Amaurobius ferox, assembly GCA_951213105.1. Lineage (NCBI taxonomy): Eukaryota > Metazoa > Arthropoda > Arachnida > Araneae > Amaurobiidae > Amaurobius > Amaurobius ferox. Next base: position 142,536,543 of record OX578146.1, on the reverse strand, counting down.
GGGTTCTGGTCTAAATTGGATGGCACTTCCCGACCGTCCAAACAGTTTCCTTACACCTTTCTGGTAGGTCGGACGGTCTGGGTTTCAATAACAACACATAATATAGGTGCTATTCAGTTGCAGCTATTACTGCCAACATACTGAAAAGTCGATTGTTTAAATCTTGATAAAATAATCAGGCCAGAAACAAGCATTCCTTGAGCTTGATGTTGATAGAACCAGTTTAGTATTATCCTTATCTTGACGGTTTAATTGATTTTCTTTTTGTTATTAAAATGACATAAGCTTGTTCATTTATTTCGGAATATCACAAACTCCAAAGCTACTTTCTCGTAGAACCTTTATCAAGTTTATCAACCATTTCAACTATTTTATCAGTCATTGAAACTTAAAATAAACAGATTTTAGTGACAAAAATATTACCACAAGGTTGGGAATAATCCGCAAAGTGAATTAGCTGCTTTCGGATAATCAGGAGTTGACTGTATCTAGTATAATTTTTAATATATATTCACATTGCTCACAGTATAGTAAGGAATGATTATATATAAATATTAAAATTAAAATCCAATGATAGAATAGAAGTAGTAACTCTCATAAAACACCAACTAACTTAAAATGTGCCTACAAAATACAAAGAAATAAAAATGAAAATTAACCATAATGAGGAAATTAAAATGCATAATACTGGTCATCAAGCTAAAGATAATCATCAAATATCAATGGTGTGGAATCGAAATAGGAATACAAAATATAGCAAGCATTAAAACTTGCACTTGGAAAAGCTCTAGGCTTGAGAATTGTTCATGTCAAAAATATTCTTTTTCAAGTCCAAATATTTAATCAAAATTAACACAAAAATGCTTGTTTCTGAAACATGAGATAGATTTTATCTATAAACTCATGGACGACAAGCATAAAGATTGAAAAAATAGATAGGAAACATAAATACCTGAAAATACACCTCAAATGTACAACCATGAAGAACAATAAATGACAAGACCAATGTTGCCATTCGCTAAAGTCTAAAGAAGAAATCTACTGCTGCCAATTGTGAGTAATAAATAACAGTACTGCATAAAGGCTGTAAATAGTGATATTCTACAGTAAAAGCTACAAAATAAAAGGAAGAAAATACATTGTATGTAATGTTTATACAAGAGAATGTAGATACATGTCTAAAATAAAATACAAAGGAGAGATTTTTAAGAATTTTAGGCTAATCGAAACCATTATATTAACTATACCATTATATATATATATATATAAATATAAATTATTAAATCCAAAGTTAGAATGTATGTAGTAACTCATAATACACTATTCCAAAATTTTCTACAAATACAAAGAAATTAAGACAAAAAGAGGAAATAATAAAGCATAATGCAAGTCATAAGGACAAAGACAATCAACAAATTTCAAAAATGAATGATATATATATATATATATATATGTATATATATATATATATGTATATATATATATATATGTATATATATATATTATATATATATAAAAAATATGTAATAATAAAAAAAAAAAAACAAGTAATATTAACATCACCAAAGAAGCAAATTCATGGTCATAATGCCGATAAAAGAAGAGAACAGCACCAGCCCAAATTCAATGATTAGTTCGAATTAAATTCCTCCTGAGGTCTGAATATTTAACTCTAACTAACCCAAACACATGCCTGTTTCAGATAGAGGAATAGTACATTACTATAAATACTCTAATTCAGACTACAGGCAACAAAAAATGAAAAAATGAAAATAGGCTACATTAAGAAAATTTGCATTACCATGCGGCATGAACCCTTCTTCTTTCACTACATGTATACACGATTAACCTCAACAGCTTAAATTATTTAGAAGCACCGGAATGAACAAGTCGAAATTCTACCAGGGAGGCAGTACGAACGTTCACAGTAATACTCCCAGACCCGTTCAGTGAGTCTAAGCTGGAGACCGGAAAAGCAATTCATATGAACAACCCAGTACACAGATCTGAATATGAACATGAATCAAAGATGAAAAATCTTAGTAATTCAAAGGAAAACTGGATAAACGAGAGACCCTGTGTATATATATATACAGGGTGTGTATGTCGGAAAATGTCTGGCCCAATTTTAAAGGCGATTTGAGGGGACGAAAATAAAAATATTGGCAGTACAATGCATGTGCGTAAAAGCCCTGGAGAGTAAAGAAAGTGGAAAGGTAAAGGGAAAGAGACACAAACAAATGTAACAAGCCCTTTATTAAATCAACGTGTCACAGCAAATGCTCAAAAGAGCGACCACCAACCATAACCACAGCGTTGCCAGATTAGCTGTTGCTGCTGGAGATGTGCAGGACATGGCTGGTGTTTTTGCTATGGTACGCAGTGTGGTTCTAAAAAGTTTGCATAACTCTTAAAAACTCTTAAAGAGTTTCGCAGCTGTAGCTCAACTTTTTTTTCTTTTTTTACAACAGTGTATTTCGCTTTTTTTTTTTCAATAATTAAAATAAAAGTGTAACAAATTTTTGGTTACTCAGTCTTTTAAATTAATGCCCCCCCCTTCCCTCCTTAAAAAAAGAAAAGCTGTGGTATCTTCAATCCATTGGAGACAAAATGGTTTTGCATGAATAACATTTTGTAAAATAAAACTCTAGTATGGTTCAATAAGGTTTTAATTCATAATTTTTCTCAGGCTCGTTCATTTCATTTACAGATTTTCAAAGGATTGCAAGTTACTCGCCTCACTGTATATATCTAGCTAGCACTTTTAGTTTATGCCCCTTTTTCATCTGGAACAAATTTCACCTCAAAATATCAAATGGTTTTACTAACTTTTGGTATATGAATAAAATATATGTGACAAAATTCAAGTTCTATAAACTTGCCTGGCAGCATATAAATGTGTACTTGAATTTCCATCTATTCTGTTCAAACCTCGTCATTGAACATCTCTAGAATACCAAAGTGCCGCCCCGGTGGTGAAGTGGATAGCATCTTCGACTGCTGTCATAGGGGCTTGGGTTCGAATCCCAAGGAAGGCATGAATGTTTCTAGAGGTTTAAAAGTCAGTCTTTCGCCTACTGGGTCCTCGCCAAAATGAGAAGCTGCATCCCTCCGACCTTCATCAGTGATGCTTTCGTATTGTAATAAACATTGTTCTCTTTCGTCTTGTGTCGAAAGCCCAGACCACACAACAGACCCAAAGGTTTACTGCAGTTTAATGTGTGGTCGGCTCTCATTTTGTGTGTCATTCTTCCTGCATCACTGGTCCTGATTCGGCTATGTTCCGAACAGGAGGTCATAAGTAACAACAACAGAATACCAAAGTTCATTTTAGCTTCCAATTTTTTTTTTTTTTTTTTTAAAGCAAAACAAAACATTTAGTACACATGCACCAAAGAGTAAGCAAACAAATTGACATTTAATTAAGCTGTATTAAGCAGACAAATTAAAGAGGTTTTTTTTTTTTTAAATATAAATTTAGAAACTACTTCATCCATATTTTTATCACTTACTTTTTATATCCATATTTTATAGTTGTGAAGCTATTTTCAAAGTAAGAAAAATGAGAAATATAAAAACTGAGCTCTGTCCAAAATCCAGTTATATGGGGTGTCCCAAAAAGATTGAAACATGCTTTAATTCTTTAGTTGTTCGAGATAAGTGAGTAATGTAAATTGCAAAAATGTTGAAAGTAAAGTAGGAAATAAGACTACGTTAATAAAATAGTACTCCCATTACTTTTCAGAAAGTTACACTTTTTAAATTTTTATACGACCTCCCTTAGACAAATTTGGTCAATCAGAAAATTTTTATTTTTAATACAACAAGATCAGTAAAAAGACCCGCATATCTGTATCTTTAAAATTGAGAGAGTTATATTTAATTGAAAATTGTACATTGTGAATGGGGACCATATATCAAATTAGAAATGTAAATTTGTGACATATCACAAAAAAGATAAAACTGGATTATAATACATAGGAGACATTTTTGCGAATTCTGCGTAGGCTCACAATGGAATCACGGATTCTTAAGTACTTTTCACAATAAGTAAACAAATGAAGCATGTGTTTGATTTTGAAATTTAACATAATTTTTCAAAATGAAAAATAAAACTCACTGATGATTTTTTCTTTCCTTTAACTCTAATTAAGCCATTTCAAATGCTTGTAGTAAAATAATTTTAAAAAACTGAAGAATAAAATGCAGACTATTTATTTTTTAAATTACGTATTTATTCCCAGTATTATTTATTTTTAGTCAATACAACTAAACTTTTTTTTTAATATTATACCAAAATAAAGATTAGAAATCATTCAGTGAAAAATCAGTTAGAAATCGTCAACATGTTTAGTTCAGAATTGAAGAATTAAGAACACGTAACTGGCTGTGCATTATGGTATTATTAACAAATAATGAGTTTTCGAATTAACAATGATTTATGCTCTGTGTAATAAAAATACTGCAGAAACTGCTCGGGATTTTGGACGGCGGTATCCAAACTTGCCTGAAATTTCAGGTACATTTGTTTATCGGATGATGAGATTAAGAACGACCAGTTCATTTCATCCAAGACCTGGCCCTGGAAGAAATCGTTTGTACACGAAGGACCAAGAAACTGACATCATCTCATATTTTTCTTTCAACCTACCTACAAGCATTCGAAAAGCAAGTGAAACTTTGGGACTGCCTAGGATGTCAATTGCTAGAACACTTGGAAAATACCATTGGCATCCATTTTGTATTCATGGAATTCAAGCACTTCATCCCTCCGATTTTGACCGGCGTGTAGCATTCTGCAACTGGTTGTTAATCCAACAATTCGAACTTTGTTAAGAACATTCTGTGGACTGATGAATGTTTGTTTACGGAAGATGGAGCAATCAATACTCACAACGATCATTATTGGGATAATACAAAACCATTTTTTGTCCGTGAAATACATCACCAGAGAAAGTTTTCTGTGTCTATATGGTGCAGAATTTGGAATGGAAAACTGATTGGTTCTGTGTTTTATAAAGGGACTCTTATAGCTGAAAAATACATGCAGCTTATTTTAAACGGTACTGTAACAAATTTTATGGAAACGACAATATTATCACTTCTAAAAACCATGTATTATCAACAAGATGGTGCGCCTGCACACCAGGCTATAATTATGACAAACTGACTCAGCGAAAACTCTGATAAGCAGTGGATTGGTTTGAAAGGAGCCACAGAATGGCCTCCCAGATCCTCTGATTCAACCCCTCTCGATTTTTACTTATGGGGTGGTCTTCAAACACTAGTTTATAATACTCGCCCACTAAATGCAATTGACCTTAAACAAAAGATAATTGATGCTTGCAAAACAATATTAGTGGTGAAGAACTCCAAACTATTTACAGAAGCATTATTAGAAGGTTATTAGAAGAGTTTAGTTAGAGAAGTTTATTAGAAGAGCTCAGTTATGTATTGGAATTGAAGGAAAACATTTTGAGAATGCTTTGTGAATTGTATTTTTAGTATTTGTAACGAAATTTGTCCCTTTATATCAGTGGTCTTCTATCAATGTATGCATATTATGTGCCCCAACCGCGTAGCGAGTAACACTGCTTTATATGATCTGTGTCTGTGTAATGCTTTATTTAGGTGCATTTGCACACATATTAACATATTTTTTATCTAAACAATTTCCATCGTCAATTTGTTTATAATCCCTATTTTTACTGATGAAACAGCCTTTCATATAGTGGAAAAGTGGCATAAGTCAGATTTTTTTTTTCCTTTATCATAATTCAGTTGATTTTAAAGATACAGATATGCAGGCTTTTTTTAATGATTGCATTAAAAATTTAAAAAGTGTAACTTTTTGAAAATTAATGGGAGGACTATTTCATTAACATAATCTTATTTCCTACCTTACTTTCAACATTTTTGCAATTTACTTACAGGTAAGAATTTAAGCGTGTTTCAATCTTTTTGGGACACTCTGTATAGACTTGTGAGGCTTTCAAAGAGCTGCAAAATTTTGCTTATTGTTCAGAGTTCTTTTAGGTTTAGAAATTTAAACATTACAAACTTGAAAAAATGGAAAATTTTCAATCTTCAATTTGACGAGACGATTATTCAAAAACTCTTAAGAGCTTTCTCCAAAAGTAAATGTAGATTTTGATACTAAATTCCCTACTACATATTTTTGTTCCTTACTTATTCTATCTTCTTTTATAGTTTCAAAGATATTTCAAATAAAAGTAAGAAAAAATGAAAAACCACTCAGTTTTTTTTTCTCCCGGTTCAAAACATTAAAAATAATTTAACGCTCCATTTTCTGCCACAGAAAGCATAGATGTTATTTGCATCTAAAAATGTTTGTTTTTATTATGATCATAGTGTTGATTTCATATGAAATGACTTTGGCCGTCATTTTTGAATTTAAAACTGGATGGATAAGCTTTTAAATTTGGCTAGGTGTGTGAAGAGTGGGTGAAAGAAAAAGACACATATTTAATAAATCTGGCCAATTTTAATCTTAAAAATATAGACATTGTTAAGATCCATCCATTTTACTGTACAATTAAGCATTGCCACTTTACGATATTGATTCACCAGTTAACCCTGTTGCAGCATCTGTACAGAGGTGGTCAGTAGAAACACATTGAATTTATTTTCCTTAAAAATGTGCACAACAAATGCACCTTAACAGTACAAACAGAACACCAGGCAGACCCATTCCAAACAGGTACAAAGGCCGGCAGCAGCATGATCTGCCATTCTCACAAGGTCACCAATTCACTTAATACTGGAAATAGAAACTGCAATACCTGGAAAAACTCCTCCAAATTTCTTAAAAATCTTTGTAGTGGGTAAAACATATCTTCTGGATTAATAGAAACTTGCAGTCATTGCTCAACAGCAAAAGGCTCCCACACTAAATATAGGTTTCATTAGAACACCCAGAAACAAATGTGTGCTTTTTGTAATGGTTAGTTAGCGACAGAAATTTATATAGCTTTTGCTTTAAAATCGAACTGGACAGTCATGAAACAATTCTTTTACAGAATTACTTTTTTAAATATAAATTTCAAACAAGCTTAAAATTTAAACTGTAAAAATCTGTATTTTTAACTCGACACTTGACACATTGGAAATCCCTTGAAATTTAAAATTTGGAGGATATGCATCCATTAAAAAGTATGTGCAGATTTAATTTACTTAAAAAATGGATGGGATTACTACATGTTCGACTTTTGAATATTTGCTTTCCAAATACAGTACTTTCAAACTACATATTTTAATTAATGCAATCCATTTCAATGGATAAAAAAAAGTTTTCAAACTTGAGCCAATGTTATTGCCAAGTGTAACAAAAACTGTTTGTAGAATCAATTATAAATGAAAGTTGCTAGATAATTATGGTCTTGTCTATGGTGATTTCATGGGTCTATACACAACTGCTACTATTAAGAAAATGTACAGGCCTCAATTTTTTTTATTCTATACAGGAGGATCCATAATATACCGACAACGTTCAGAAAGTGACAGAAGATGTTTAGCAGTGTGCCATAGGTTTGGAACTCTAATAAAACGAAGAAAGCAATGGAACGTGTGTTCATTGCAACGTTGACACAAAAGTGAGATTCATCATTAAAATCCTCTTCCATTGGACAACTTCATTTTAGAGCCAAGTTTTCATCAATTAAAATTAATATTCTTAGTGATGAACAACACTGTTTATGGTGAGTATCCTTCCTATCCATTCCACAGTCTCACTGGGAAATATACAGACACCAAACTATTGTTGGATGTCATTTGGATCCAGGTTCACATTGTGTTGAGATTGCAGTATACTCTGGGACGACTTATCTAGTAAAAATCATTTGCCGAGAGACTATTTGACATGATTATCGCTCAACTACAATTTATGCAATGTCATTTTATTGAGACTCATTTCTGATTTAGACAATCCATCAACGGGATGCATCGACTGATTATCACCCATTTGGACTTTTTTATCTTGAAGTCTACGTTTTGTGCACTTATGGATGTAACATCAAAAATGTTTAAAATAATCCATCCAAAAATTAAAGAAATCCGAAAAGGTTAACAAAACAGACTGACACACAAGCCCTCTGAGTATAGCCATTATGGCAAGAAAGTGCTGCTTCTGAGAAGAAGTCACAATATCTTTATCCTTTTTAACAATTTGGGCCTGATTTCACTTTATTAACCAGAAAGCTTTTTCACCTAATTTCTTTGGTAACCTAAAAAAGAAAAAATGATTTCCAAGTATTGCAATGTTTATTTCCTTTAGTTATTAAGTTTTATGAAAATCCAGCATCTTTGAAGGGAAATGAGTATGTTGAGGCTTTGTGAAAACTTAAACACACTTTTTAATTTTTCCTTAGGTGATTGATTCCCTTGTTAGGTGACGATAACTACTGTCTGCCCCGACAGCACAACTGTACAACATGCGACTCCCTACCTCAATATTCACATAAAAAACAAATGCATTTTTTTAATTCAATCCTTCATCTTATAATTGTGAGGATTCTATAATTTCAATAAATATCTTGATATAAGGTCACTTTGATTCAAAATATTTACAACCCCTTTTATATATTCAATTGTGTTTAAACATAACAAACATTTCTCGGCATGTATAAATGAAAGGCTAGGGAGTCGCACTTATTGTTTCCATAACATGTAGAAAAAAAAAAGAGAGAAAAATACTATATTACAAATGAACAGCAACCAACACCATATAACAGTCTTCATAAGGCGCATCACTTACCATTAACAAATATCACATAGCTACCAGTTGGTAACAGAATAAATATATCAGGCTTTTGAAACAAGAATACTTTTGAGTGCAATCTCTTGAATGCAGGATAGGCCAATGACCCCCTTTTTAATGAAGATCACTTGGATAGGACTAAACTGCCAAAGGTTTTAGAAGCATTCAACAAGAAATTTCATTAAAAATAGTTTTCCCAAAATATTTGAACAACCAGCTAAAATTTTCCATTTAAAAAGCATTTTATTTTTATTGCCAATAAAAATGACCCAACTTCTGTTTCATCCAAGAAAGTCACTATCTCGTGCAATACTCTTTAGGTAAATTGAGACATGCAGTTATTTCTGCTATTACGCAAATGCAATTTTTGTACCTCACAAATATTATCGTTATTTATTTTTAAAAGTCGATCCGCTTTGCATTCAATCGGAATTCATTAGATCAGTTAAGGCTTAGGCTTGCTCAACTAATAAAAGCTTTATGTGATTACAAGATCTTAGAAAATGTACACTTTTCGGGGAGCTTTTATTTTTCTTCCAGATCTCTGAGAAGCAGTTGACTAGACATGTTTCAGAAATATTAACTAACTGATTTGAATGCATCCAAAAATAAAAGTTACAATTTTTAGAATAGGCCAATATTTTCTATAATTCATATCTTTTGGCGAGTCTTTAATTCTCTGTCTTACTAAGAGCAGGCATGGGAAGAAAATGGCCAAATAACTATCAGTATAGAAATGCATAAGTAGCTTTTTTGTAAATTGAGGGCATAGCAGAAATAACTGTAGTGTCATTCAAAAGACTCGAAATGAGGAAGAAGCCTTTGACCAACAATTAATCAACTTTCCAAAGAGGAAATTGGGGGGTGGGGGTTCCAGTCTTAAACATTGAAGCACCATATTGTAGAGTACCTATTTTTAAAAGTAGCTATTGCTTTTAATAAAAACTTGACATACATTTCATGCATGACTGATTTAAGGCCCCATAGCACACTATTGAAACAGGGTTCTTAAAGAAGCTACGTTCTCTGACAGCACCAAATAGAACTTTATATGCTATTCTTTAAGTAGCTTTAACAAACCTTCTAGAAGACTTAAAAAGGACAAAAGATTTTTTTTTTCTCGGTCCTCATCGGCGCAATAAACATTTTTATTTATGACTTATAGAAACTGCATTTTGAGATACTGAAAGAGAACGTTTGGCCTCCATTATTCCTGTTGTTGGCTGTAAAAAAATTATTTTTGAGCTACAGCAAATGAAGCACCAAGTGGATGTCTAACTAGCACCGTTCACCTGAATGAGTCACAATTTGGGTTCAAACCCCAATAAATAAATGAATCCATGCAGCATCAGGCCTCGAAACAGTGCAAATGGGGAGAAAAACTAACGCTCTATTAACAGTTCCCTTATTCAAACGAAATTGTTCTACTAACGCGTTCATTGGGAATGGCATTCAATATTTCAAACAAAATATAGGGGAGGATTGCAATTTCTTGAAGTGATAAACTAACTCTATAGGTCATGCATTAAAAAAATAGACTAAAAAATAACACTGTACAAAAATGTGGCTTTTTCTTTTAGCTAGTTTCTTTCTATTGAGTTAAGAGTTTTAAGTAGTCAAGTGTACTGTTCTCGTTGTGCTGCATGCATCAGTTACATCTGACCCCATGTATTTTGTTGGGAGGGAGCACAACGATTTCATGGCTTTAAAATGTGGCGAGAGGGAATTTTTCTGCAACAAAGTAATATCCTTAACAGGTCCTGGGTACAAAAGGGAAAAAGATGAACCCAGTGAGTGGATTTACATATTGTACTATAATCGATTCATAAAGTAAATACATTTGTACACATAGGGATAAAATGAGTATGATTTTGTGAAATTCATGGCATATATATACAATTATTTAAACATTAACACCTTTGGTAATACAGAGTCCCATTAAATAAAATTCTTTTTTGAGTTGAGTTATAAATAATGTCCATTACTAGTCAGCGTAGAAATGAAATCGAACCTCTAAATGAAATCAGAGGAAGGGGGAGAGGGTAGAGGATGGCAACACAACAACTACCTGGTCTTTGCAAGATGGCTTCGTATCTTCTTTTAATTGCGTAACAACGAACTACCCTAATTTTAATATTGGTGAATGCAGATGTCTTCCAGCATCATGAATGATATATAATACAAGAGAGGATGAAAAAACATAACATGGAGAATATTAACACAGGTATAATTTCACAGGGGCGGATCTAGAAGGTCTCTGTACACACAGTTGTTCATGCTCAACATAAATAAATTTTTGTGACCTTAACAGATAATGCACCATCCCTCAAACACCCGCACCACTCTTTGGATGTTCATAAAGGCCTTTTTTCTCCGCTTAGGAACTTGAACACGCGATAGACCCTAAATCCGAACCTGCAAAACTTTTACCCTATACAATAAGCAGCTTCGTACATGCACTCAAGTGTGTGTTTTATACCCCACCCACAGAAATGAATGATTCTTTGCTGAATCTCCACTCGGCCAGAGTCGACTCTTGATTTGTGCGTTTCTTCCATGAAACAAGTCACAACCCGGTAAGAGAAGGGGAGCTTGGAAACTCCCCCGAGAAGGATGAGCGTTTTTTTTTGTTTGTTTGTTTGTTTGTTTTCGAGACATGCACGGATTTGTTTTTGGATGTCTGCAGGTACTTAGACAAAAATGGAATGGTTTGTATTGAGTGAGTTTGTGTGTCCCAGCTACTGCTGGATGTCCCAGATCTCTTCGAGGAAGGCAGGAAGCTTTTTGTTCTGGACCTTGAGGGAGAAGCAGAGCTCAGAGTTCATGTTGCCCAGAGTGCGCAACTCAACGAGCGTGGAGAGCAAACGAGCAAAATAGTTCTTGCCGGGAGGACGATTGGTGGAGATATACGCTCTCAGGGTCTCGATGTAGAACTCTTGGATTTTCTCAACCTTTTTCGGCTCCAGCAAAGCAGGTCTCTCTGTAAATCAAATGGAACTAAAATTACATTCTATGAATTATAAGCATTTCATTTTGGACACAATTCAGCGAAAGATTGGCAAGATCCATTCTGCATTTTAGACAAAGGTCCTAAAAATATACAGATTCAACCTTGAATGGTTCACAAAAAATCAGGCCGACTAATATAAATATTTTAAATACATCTCTCATTTTATACCCTAACGCTATGAAAAAATATGCCAACAAGCAGACCCATTTTATTATTTTTGCTCCAAAAGTTGGTCAATAATGATGATAAAAGGAAACAGCGGTTCAACTTTCAACCCCTGATGGGTGACTTTGGATCTGGCTTTTATTTTATACCTATACATGCAAAAATGGAAAAGTTAGTTTCTTGGGTAATACATATTCTTTACTTGATCTATTACACTTTATAATTATGTAGAATCGAATGGCAATTTATTTAAAGTGAAATAATAAGTTATTTATTTAATTACATTGAATATCGTTTTGCTTTACTGCAATCCATACAAAAAATTAATCTTTTTATTCTTCTTATACATAGTACACGTGCAATTTTCTCACATTTCAAAAATGCATTTACAGTTTTATCAGGTTACGAAATTTAGGACTCGCTCATCGCAAGTAGAATTTTCCATCGGACTAACAAAATATTCATATTATTGTTATTATTATTATTTTTTTTCTTTTTCAGTGTCTTATTATTTCTGTCAAACTCTACTTACAAGAAAGATCAGAAGTAGTCACCCATAACATAGTAACGACTGCCATACGTATTTTTAACAGTTTATGATGGCCATGCAGGGCAGAAATTTAAAATTGATTCATTAAAGAAATTGAAGTTTTGTGCAAGTGCATTGAGTGGAATGGACAGAATATAATTGGCTCAATTTCAATGAAGCATTGTTAAGAGTTATCAAAATGAAAATAGATTTAAAATTGTATCATTTATTTATTACTTTAGGGCTGTGGAGTCGGTAAAATTATAACGGTTCTTAAATAAAACTCTAAAAATTATTTTATACTCGAATATTTATACTTTTTGCAAATACATAGTTTTAGGCAATACGTTAAAAACAACCATTTATATGAAAAATTAGTAATTAATTGCTATTTATGTCAATATAAGAGTCGGATATTAAAATACAAGGTATTGAGTGTAGAAAGAAAAAGGCTTTTCTTGAATCGTATAACAACATCTTATATATACGGAGTATTCAAAAGTTCCTGGACTGAGTCTATAACTTAAAAAATATTTGAAGTAGAGCTACTACAATAACGTTTCTATGTTACTACGTTCTCCACCTCTTCTAAAAGTGGTTTGACCCAAATCATGTGATCGGTGGCTGACCACAGTGTCGTAATTTGTAGACGGGTGCACTTACTAACCGGCGATTGAAAGAAATGGCGTTTGTTGAGCAAAGAATTAATATCAAATTTTGTGTTCGCTTGGGAAAGAGTGCTACGGAGATTTACGAAATGTTGAAACATGTGTACGGCAGTGGTACATTATTGCGAACGCAAGCTTTTGAGTGGCATCCATGTTTCAGAGAAGGCAGGGAAAGTGCCGATAATGACGAACGCGTTGGTCATCCGCAGACTTCCCGCACCGCTGAAAACATCGAAAAGGTTTCTGCGACAGTACGTGGGAACAGACAGCAAACAATAGCGGAAATAGCAGAATCAGTTGGGATATCCGAGGCCTCTAAAGGGAAGGTCATGCTAGAGATGTTCTTCGATATCCAGGGCATTGTGCATCTGGAATTTATCCCTGAAGGATGCACTGTGAACAAGGAACTCTATGTGGACATCCTGCGTCATTTGCTCGAATCGATCTGAAAGAAGATACCAAAAAACTGTGGGCTGAGCAGTCATGGGTGCTTTTGCATGATAAAGCTCCTGCACACCAATTCATCCTCATCGCTGACTTTCTTGAGAAAATGCAAACAACTGTTTTGTCACATCCTCCTTACTCCCCTGATCTTGCCCCCTGAGACTTCAATTTATTTCCTGAACTGGCAAGTCACTTTCAGGGTCGTCGATTTTAATCCGCAGATGAAGTTAAAAGTACATTGCCGGCTGAATTAAAGGATTTACTAACTGTGTGTATAGGTGCTAATATTTGTGGTGAGTCTTTACTGTTATGTTATTCTTTTTACATAAAGATTACATAATTACAGATAAATTTTAATGCAATTTTATTTGATAAGAAAGGACAAATGTGTTATATTAAATAATAATAATGCTGTTATTTATATGGGGAGCGAAAAATTTTTTAACGAGTAAACTCAGAGCTGAAATTTCTTTCTCTGACTTTGTTAACGGCAGCATTAGCGTGAAGATTCTGCTGCAAACCTCGATTGATTTGGACATTTGATTTTCTTGAAACAGACTTTTCCCCGCAAGTTTTCAAGATATATGTTCAATATAGTACAAAAGACCTCTGGCAAATGTGCTGGGCTCTCCTGGAGCCACCTGCCTTCATGTCATGTCATTCATTCATTACTCTGATATGGAATCATTAGAGGATGAAAATGGATGAAAACTGATAATTTCGAACTCTTAGTAATGCATGGGAATATGAATTGATTTCGCGACTTTGTTTTCAATTTTGTGACCAATTTCTGGACTTTTTAGAGCTATAGACACTAGTAGAAAAAAGAATGCCATAAAATTCTGAATATAATGTTGGTAGGTGTTGCCATGTATGAAATCGATGTATCTTTGTTCACGCACTTTTCGGCTGAATTAATACATTTTATGCTGAATATGAGAGGAATATATCTATATATACCCACAGTTAAAATTTTCATTGTTCAAAAGTAATTAAATATTAAAGTACTTTGACAATATTTACCATCTTTAAATGACATCTAAAAATATATTTTTGACTAAAAATAAATTTTTATTCCTTAAGTGAGCAAAACTTAATTTTTTCAAAGATTCTTAAATCAAATTTCCGTTTTTCATTAGAAATTTTGATTCCATCTCTTACAGGTACTCAAAAATTAAAATCAGTCCAAGAAATAGATTTAATATAAAATTATTTTTAGTTTATAAAGTGGCCGACGTGGTTGTTGAGTGGTCAAGGCAAGTGTTTTCGGAGGTCAAGGCAAGTGTTCGCGGCGAGCTCGACCGCCGCCTTGTGGGTTCGAGCCCCACGTAAGGCATGGATGTTTGTGTTGTGGGCGTAGTGTGATCCGCCCCCCTATGGTGTGCCTGGGGCAACGTCTAAGAATGGCTAAATGGTTCACAATCTAGCCGACGTAATAAAGGCAAATGACGAAGGTCAAAGTGCCTGGCCATCTGAAAAAAAAAAAAGTTTATAAAGTGAAATATTCTCTTTCCACACGTTGGAATTATCAACTAAATTCAAGAGTAACTTTGAAAAACTCAAATAGATGTATGATTAGTACTATCTCAGTACTATATAGATTGAGTATTACCTCATTGGTTTAGAAATTTGGTGAATATTCTTTAAACATTTTTAAACATTATTCTTTAGTCATTTGGATTTTTAGGCATTCATCTTTACTGTGATGAAATCAGCCCTAATGAAATCAAAAAGTTATGTTCTACAAATCATCTCGTTGTTCTATTAATTAATTGGGTATTGTGAGCATTCCTTTCTAATTATCTTATGTTATTAACTTGGCTTTGGAAATGCACCACAGTTTGCCCACAAAGTCTGGGTTGCTGATCTCGCGTGTCAATGAAATGCATCCATTTGCTACAGGTAAAGAATCCTTCCCACCTACCTATGCATACCTCTCCTACATTGGGTTAGAACTTTTTCCTATTCGTATCCAATTTAATAAAGCATTCTTCTTAATCCCTCTCTGCTAAGTGATACTCACCCGAGAAGATAACAATGGCCGTCAGCAAAGCATATTCAGCATTGTCCACTTTCAGAACACACATGTTTCGACAAAAATGGAAAATGGAGTCCGCAGAGTCTCCCATGCAGGCACTGCGGTAGTTTTCTCGAGTGTAGGGTTGGTTGTTAGCAAAAACAATGGAATCTGTCTTGATGTCGTATTTCCTGGCAGTCCTCAGCATCATTACTTCACTGGAGCAAGCCTGTTTCAGAATACAACAGATATTTTTCAGACAATTAATTTACATCTGATACAATTATATAATCAGCACAATATCATTTGCGTCCAAGATTTGAATACTAAAATGGGGATGCATTACTAAATGAAATGTACATTTTTTAATCAAATTCTTTACGCCTTGATTTCTGGGAATTTAAAGTAAATTCTCATCACACAATGTGTTTTACATAGGATCTTGAGATAGAATGTATCAAAGTAAAATTTTTTTTAAATGTAATAGATTTTTTATTATTTGCAATGAGCCGTCATTCTCTTTGCAACCTACACCATTTCATTGAGTTAAATTTTGTGGATCAAACTGAGTTTCGAGTTTCAATGGAGAAGCCAGACATTTTCATTGAGGAAGTCTGGTCATTTATTTTCCTACACAGCATCCTAGACTTGTGAAAGTCGTGCCATGACTGGTCATGACACATACTAGTTGAAGACCCAGACCGTCCGACTCGTCCAGAGGACTAAGAGCAACTATTTGGACGGACGGCGACACATACTAGTTGTATGAATAAGGACAGTATAAATAATTTCATGAACAGCCAACACTTCTTACAGAATGTCGCCATTTTATAGAAAAAAATGTCCATCTCAATTAAGCTGATGCATGCTTAACATGTGATAAAAAATAGAAAGGCTAAAGACCTGCAATTGAAAGATAAGGCTTTCATAACCAAAAGGCTGCTATATTTTTTTCAATATGACCTGATAAGATTATTCAACCTTTTGATATTTGCTAAAAAGAGGCTGTTGCTTTCTTCTCTCTCTCCCGTTCTAGCCACTCTTTCCATACGGGAAGATGGGTGGATGCTTCAAAAACAGGGGGAGACTGAAAATCAAAATTGCCAGGACAGGGAAACACTAGAAGAAGTCTTGGCTAGTGGAAAGGTGAGAGAGAACAAATTCAATGTTTTTATATCGCAATTTAAAAATAGGCAATGTTTTTGAACAAATGATAAGTATATATCTAGAGCTGGCAAGAAAAAGCACATACATCAAAAACTCCAATTTTTTTTATAACATTTGATTTAAGAAATTTAGAATCTATATTGTGGGAAAAGCACATAAGTTAGGCTTCTAAGATGTTAAAAAAAGAAAAAACTTTAAACACTCAGCGAATTTTGTATAGATAGCAGTGGGGTAAAAAATTAAGAAAAATTATTTATTTAGCTCATAAATGCATAAACAAACTCCATAAAAATTAAATTTGTATTTTGAATACAAAAAAATAAAATTAAAAAAAGTTCAAAATTTTCTTTCCTCGGTATTTCAAAATCCTTGTTTTTGACTTATATCTAGTGCTGGTGGGGAAAGCACATATGTTTTAAAAATTCCCAAAAATTATTAATCGTATGGATTAAAAATTTGTTTGAAAAAGAATTTTTCAATCTTTCCCGATGGTGTCACTCTGATAATATTCTTAGTCACTGTAGAACCCATTTGTGTCACTCTGTTTCAAAATCGGACTAAATTGTGCTAAGACATAAAATTACAAAAAGACTAATTTGAATTTAAAACAAATAATGAGGTGCGACGAACGAGGTGAAAAATGAAGTGCACCTTTTTGGGTCATGAAGTGCCTGTGTACCCAACTTCATGGTCGTACAACTCTTGGATATCACACTACAGATTATACAGACATCTTCATTTATTAAGTACTAGAAAATGTACCTGACATTGCCCAAGTATTAAGAAGGGCGTGCACCCATGCAGCAGTTTTTTATTTTATTTTTGTTATAAGTGAGTATATTGTTGAAAACTTCTTTGATTTTCGAGAATTTGCTGGGAGTTTGCATCTTAAATCCTTGATAATGCTGAAACATTTTAGAAAATGTACCTGGTGTTGCCAGGGATGTCAAATTCTGTCATAAAATGTTTTACATTTTAAACATCATCAAAATCATAGCGCTATTTATTAGCGCATTCTTACACAAATTCTTTTCCCATGAAGAGAAAGCATGACCATCTGTACAGCATAGAGAGCAGAACAGGGTGATACTGCCCCCCCCCCCCTCCAACAACAACAAATAATAAAAAAAAAAGCGATGCAAATCAAAACCATCTTAATTTAAAGTTTACTGATGAACAAACATTTTTTAGAATACTTTCTCTGCAGAACATAAAATTTTGTCAAGCAAACTGATAGCCCGGATACATAAACTCCCAAAATGTTGTTAATTTCGACAGTACTTAAAGTATATAGGGACATTGGTTACGCCTCTTCTAGTAGATACCAAGACTGAAATACAAATGTCTTTTTGAGAGTCATATGAGAGATTTTATTTTTTTTTTTAAGAATAAGCTGAATCTAACTAATCAACCAATGAGATTGACTTAACATACCCAAAGAACCAATTGCTAGTGTTTTTACACAGCACAAAAAAAAAAAAAAAGGTAGAATGTAGTCTACAGGCAGGCTAGTCAACGGTCTTTGCTGGCCAACCCGAATTTTATTAAATAACTTTCAAACCTAAAGGACACAGGAATTCACCTGCTTTTCATGGACCAGGCCCCTACAAAACATTCAGCTTCTCACAATCTGAAATGCCAATGGAGAAATGTGAATATACTCCAAGCTTGAAGCTAATGATGGAAATCCCATCTGATAGGTGTTATGTAGATATTGCCGAAATTCACCATCTTACATATAACTTACTTGGAATGACTGCTTATTCGGCAAATACATTAAAACTTCTCTAAGGGACCCATCAACTCCTGCTAAACAAAGTACCATAACATAATTTTTTTTTTTGTGTGTGACAAACACGATGAGGCATGAGATCCGAGAACTGTGATAACTATTTATGCAAATTTATACGACTACATGCTGAATAACAAAACTGCCAAGGCAGTAGGCAGAATGAACTGAAATTTCAACAAGCAGAGTAATACCAGAATTTAATTCCAAAAATAAAAGGAGGCTCATAAACCATTCATTGTATTATGTGATGTTCATCAAAATGTAATATTTAAGAAAAAATATCATATATAATATTTAAGAAAGAAATTTTTTTTTGACGTATTAAGAAATTTAATTTTTAATTAATTTGATTATTGAAAATTTTTATATATACCGGGTGGTCAGAATTAAAACACCCCTACTCTGAGCTCTCTATACATCCAACTACTCAGTGTAAAGGCTCCAAAATTGTTGAACCTACTATTCAAGACATGGGGAAAGGGATTACGCGAAAAAAAAAAATTAGTTCCAGAAACACAGATAGGTGGGGCTGTACAACAGAAAAGGTACAAAAAACATGCTCAAAAATTTTGTTGTACCCCAATTGCAACAGCACCAAAGTCTTGATTCAATTACCTTTATGCAAGATGGACACCATCCTCCACACATTAAACTCTGTGTACAGTAGTTTCTTCGGCAACATTTTACTAATGGTAGAGTAATTAGTCGTGCATTTCAGACAACCTGGCCATCTCGTTCTCCAGATCTTAATCCCTGTGATTTTTGGCTGTGGGGATACTTAAAAAGTCTTGTTTATCGAGGACGTCTGGTAACCTTGGCAGATTTGAAAGACAGTATCACTCTGCATGTGAGAAGCATCTCAATCGATCAATTACGATCCGCAGTTGAACAAGCTGTCCACAGACTGCAGATCTTGAAGAAGGGAACCATATTGAGCAGCATTCCCTGCATCGATAAGGTCCTTGTGATATGAATATTTGGTACATTCGAATAAAATGTGTATTTTGTGTCTTTTCAGCATATTTTCTGTTGTACAGCACCACCTATCAGTGTTTCTGGAACTAATTTTCTTTTTTCTCGTAATCCCCGTGTCTTGAATAGTAGGTCAACAATTTTGGAGCCTTTACACTGAGTAGTTCGATGTATAGAGAGCTCAGAGTACGGGTGTTTTAATTCTGACCACCGGGTATATATATTTATTGTTGAACTTCCTGTAAACTCATATATATATATATATCAGATATATCAGATAATGAGAAAAATGCAAATTTTGATGTATTTAAAAAATATATATAAAGGAATTATCTCACAGATTCAGTTCAAAGATTTTTTTTTAGTCTCAGAAACCAATTTGTGGGAAAATGCTAATACATAAATTTCGCTCAAATTATATCATATATATATATATATATATATATATACATACAGGGTGTCCAGTGCTATCGGTGCCCCATGGCTCAACCGTTAGTCACAGAGATATAAATCAATAAATACATTTCTGAAAGAAATACGAAATATACATTTTTATACGATCCCCCGGTCCTACCAATTATATTTAGGAAAATCATCATACAATTTCATGCAAAATAAAAAAAATATCTTCCTTTTATGACCCAAATTCACAGAGTTATGAAGCATTCAACTTTATGACTTAAGTCGCTTTTCCACACATAAAAATGTCCTGTTTCAGGCAACCAACCAATCAGAGACCGTATTAACCATTTCTCAGCACAAACAAAAGTGCTCCAACTTTAAACAGCTATAAGTCTGTCCATTTTGGTCGTAAAAAGGTGATTTTTTATTTTTATTTTGCATAAAATTGTATGAGGATGATTTTCATAAATATAATTGGTAGGACCGTATAAAAATTTATATTTCGTATTTCTTTCAGAAATGCATTTATTGATTTAAATTGTTTCTAAGATAATAGATTTCCAAATTTAAAACATTTTAGCAATTGGAAGTGTATCTTTGTGACTAATAGTTGAGGAAATAGCTATTGGACACCGATAGCACTGGACACCCTGTATATATATATATATATATATAAAATATAATATATCATCATCATCATCATGGTACTACAGCCCTTGTAGGGCCTTGACCTCCTTTAAGATTTTTTTGACCATTCCTTTCTATTGGCCGCTTTCCTCTTCCTTTCTGCGGTCGTTTCCAAAGATCAGTCCAGTTTTCTGTCTTAAAGGTTTCGTAACAAGAATTTTTGCCGGGGTGGAGTTGTTAGACCCACACCCAACCACCAACCTGGAGGACCAGTCCCCTGATATAATCCCCAGGGGCAGGGCACCTGGCTATCCCCCCAGGTACTGGGGCCCCATTTTTCGCCTTCTACGAAACACAGGGGGGTAGTAGGGTTATTCTACAACCCGCCCCTACACGGGGAATATATAATATATACATAATTTTTTTCACATCCCCTATTTTATGACACTACTGCGTTTATAATGAAATTAAAACACTGCCATATTTGGATTGGGTTGATGTACGCCTGAAGTTTCTTTTTATTATGTATATATTTCACCCCAGTGACAGAAAAAAATTAAACATTTGGGTTTTTTTGTGTCACCCGCTCAACACATCTTCTTTCTTACTTTCCTCCTCAATCATCACATGTGTACATCATATTACTTTTCTTGTATTTGGGTTGGCTTTGTCATTTGGAAAAGTATTACTTTTCCCACAACTCAGATTCCCTTCCCTCACTCGACGGCTTCTTTAGTGACTGGAAAAATTTTTCTTCATTTACCTTAGTCTGGATAGGCACATATTTTGTTATTATACCCTTTTCGAATATTTTTAGTGCCCTACTCAATGAAACCTCTGATATTTTTCTCTGCTGGAATAGGATTGATTTTTTTTTTTATATATCGCACCCTGACTATTAATATTGTTTCTATTTTAAGTTCAACCCCACACAATATTTTTTCCACAGCTAAAATAAAAATCGTGATTGAAACTGTAAAAATGAAAGCATTTTTTGGATATCGTACCCTACTATTTTTACTGTATTCTTCCTATCAGCAACTCTATTTTGCAGCTCCATTTAGTTTTAACGGATGCATCTCTGAAAATGAATTGAGATGTTTTTGTTTTGAACTAAGAAAAAAACTTTAATATTTTGACGACACCTTCCCCTGCAGGAAATTCACGTTTTACTCCAACTGACGACTCATTTTCTTCCGTTTAAGATCATTTTACTTTCCTTATATACATAATGTATAAGAAAAGTATTGTGACGGGGTCGAAAATTCGAAATCGAGTTTTCGACGGGAGAGCACGTTTCAAGCATCTCTGATCACGAATCAAACATTTTTGAAGTGATATGTGTGTGTGTGTGTGTGAAATATGTGTGTGTCAGTGAGTCTGTGGAGACGATAACTGACGAACGAATGGACCGATTCGAACGAAATTTGGTACAAAAATCACAATTCATAAACACTGGAAGCCTATTGTTTTTATATGCAATGGAATGTTCAGAACCCCCCTAAATTTTCGAGTGAAATTTTGAAAAAATCGTCAAAAAATCAAAACCACTAATAAAGTTACGCAAATAGACATTTCTTATGTAATTTTTCATTAGAAAACGATTGACGTAACTTTTAAAACGCTAACATGAACCGTTCTCGAGATATTGCGCATTTTTCAAAACAATTATCAAAAAGTCATATAAAATAAAATAAAAAAAAATTTCTATTAAGAAACATGTTCACTTTTCACATGTAATACCATGCGATAAATTTGGTGACATCATTCTCGTGAAACTAGCTCATTCCATTCATGAAAAAAGATACTTTGAGCAATACTTTTATATTTGAACGCCAGTAGTCATTTATCTGCTGTAAGAATAACTTATTTCTTTGTGCATAACGCTTGGCGAGATTTTGGCAACGAATTTGGCGGAATGTTGCCAAATTAACAAAAAGCTCGCCAAATGGATAAAAATGACGCTAAATCAATGGAAATGACGACTAATTGAAGAAATTTCAATATCTTGAAAAGAATGTAAGTATCTACTATAAGAATAACATTTTTTTAAAACTGTAAAAGTAGTAAATTCATTGCATTATATAAGGAAAGTCATGTGTTGCCCACATCAGATTTTTATTGTTATTGAGCCACTCACCTGCATTCCAAATGTCAAGATTGGTTATAAGAACAAAGGATAAACCCTTAAAGCTAAACTAAAAGAGGACTAACATTTTAGAGCCATGTCGATATCATCATTTTCCAAACAAAATAGGAACTAACATGTGTTAAAGAGAGTGATGACCACAAGTTTATACCCAGGGCCTGCTATTCAATACTGTCACTGCATATGAAACACATTAACATATAAAACATTTTGTTAACATTATTGCTTCTTTACATTTAACTTCAAAGCAATATACACTTGGAACTAGTAAAACATTTCATCATTTAAAATAACAAAAATGACTACTGCTTTTTAAAAATTATTTATACTTTCATTTTTTATCACATACAGAATTTAGGCCCTGAATCTAACTCAAAGTTGACTTATTATAATGATAAATTGATATACAAAATGATTTCTCAATTTTATGAGAGTAGGCATAGCTTTGTATCAGGCCTTTAAAACAGAGGAGGGCCAGATCATCCCTCTGAGAGGACCAAACCCAACCGAGGTGTGACCAGAAATGCATATTTGATGTCTGTCTGGAAGTGTGCAATGCTTTAGATGTAATATTAGAGCAAGAAAGTGTTTGTTAGAGCCACAGTTTATTTACTTGTTTGATTAGGAGATCTATTCCGTAGTCTTTCTATTTTCTTGTATATATTATTGAATTCTTTTTAACTTTTATTTTCTTACATTTTTAAAAATAACATGTCTAAATACTTCGAAAAATAACCCTATTTTGATGCAAGAATGGTTACATAGATGTTGTTGTTGAGACTCAGACCGTCCGACCTACCAGAAAGGTGTTAGGTAACTGTTTGGACGGCCGGGAAGTGCTACCCAATTTAGACCGGAACCCAGTGGGGGAGGCATCCACAGGGACCGTACCCTCCTTCCCCTACCACCAACCTCTCGGAAGGACTTACGGACCCACATGTTTAACGTGATCGTACTCCGCATGAACACGGCGGCAGTTGTGGCAGTGTGCAAATCCAGCGCGCAAACCACCGGGCTACCGCGCCCGATATGTGCCAACAGCACGAGGTGTTCCCAGGTGGTCACCCACCCAAGTACTAACCGCGCCCGCTGCAGCTTGACTTCGGTAATCTAACGAGAACCAGTGTTTTCAGCACGGTAGGGCCGTTGGCCATACATGATGTAGAAGTTGGTTACATAGATGTAGAAGGCAAGATCCTGTAAATACTAAGAATGCCAGAATGTGTAGTGAGCTTTTTTAAGCAGCAATTATGAAGATAACATGAAAAATCATCTGCTCGGACTGCCGATAAAGAAAATATTGAAATCTATTGTTCTTCCCAAAGTTAATTTACTATCAATACACTTTGAAGAAATTACAGATATGAGAAAAAAAATTATCCGAAATGAAACTGACAGATTTAATCCTAAAAAGGTTCATTTTGATATCTGTAATAAAATAGAAAAGCTGACAACAGCGAATCAGGCAGTAAAAACAAAAATTCAAATAAGAGAATGCTGTTACTGCAGAATGTTCAAACTGCATACGTTGTGAATCATGTAATGATATGATCAAAAATAAAATAAATTTTTTTGAAAATACAATTAGAAATTTTAAAATTGAAAAGAAAAAAAATTTGAAAACCTCACTTCTACGACAAAAAAGATGGACTGCATCGAGAAAATATTTATTTTCGCAAATTCAAAAGTTAAAGATGCTAATAAGAAAATTACAGAAGGAAAAACGGGAATCAGAAAAACCTTAAAACTAGCATTCGTCGAATTTTTAAAAAAACTCAAATTCAGGCTTTACTAGAGAATAAACAGCGAATTGAGTGGACTGTTGTTTTCTAAAAACGAATAAGCTAGCTATGGTGAGATAGTCTGATAAGGTTGAAAATCAAAATATATATATTCAGGGATGTATCTAGAGAAATATGAGTGGTGGTTGATGTTCCACAACAATTATAATTGAGAATATAAAATTTCGAAACAAGCTTCACGTTAATTCGCACACATAAACAGTATTAGTATTGTATACTTTTATATTAAAGAAAAACATTTGATAAAATTGAATATAACTTTTTTAAAATGTAATTATAATATGTATATTTTCTTGGATGAGTGGTGGTCGGCAATTCTGAGTGGTGGAAACCCCGACCACCACCGACCACTGTAGATACATCCCTGTATATTATATATATATATATATATATATATATATATATATATATATATATATATATATATATATATATATATATATACAAATTATACCAAATTCATGTTACTATTATGAATCTAACATGATTAGTTAAGGCCTCAGACTTTAAATTATTGACAAATATCAGATTAAATTAAATAAAAAGGTGTAATAATATAAGATTTAATTAGAGCTCTCACTGTTAATGTTTTATTTTTGTTTTAACATGTTTATTGCTTCTTTTTGAGCTCATTTTTAATTTGAAAAACAAACTTTTCATTAGATTCTATGAGTGCTCATGCAGCACCATGACATCATGCCAAAACATTTTTGGTTTCAGGGGAAAATGCGCTAAGACCTAGCCCTTTACTTCTACGGCCTTCTGTAGGGTAAGTAAACAGGGGCACCGTTACATGTTGCAGAAATTTGCGAGAGCTTCTGAAGGATTTTTTTCTTTGGCTGTCATTTCTTCATTTAACTTCCACACATGATATTTTATAAGCTACTTGTAGAGAGAATTAAAACTTTTTTGTATTCTATTGTTAGCTGAAAAGGTCAATCCAATAAAAATTCTGAGCTGAACGAGGTGATGTTTATTTACCTTTAATAAGGTGATCTGATCCTCCCTGGAGAGTGTGTCAAAACCTGGAACCCTCTTGGAGAACTCCACAATCAGCTGGACGGTCAAAATGGTGATCTCGGTGATGTGCTGGAATCTCTTGAGGCTATCCTCCTCACTGTCACCCAGGGGGAAAGCCTACAGGATATGTAGTGAAATTATTATAATAGGATGTAGAATTTATTTTATATATATATAAATTATTTGTTAAAAAATTATAATAAATTGGTTATAGAAAAATGCTTCCCATAAAAATGTAATGCAAAATACATCAATATTGTTTCTAAAAAATGATTAGCAGTTTAATCAATAGATAGACAATCCAAAATTTGATAAATAGCCTTTCGATCAGTGGCATGTGGATTTAATAATTAAAGCTTCTCTTATCAAGTGTAAAATGAAATGAACTAATATTGTAGAAAATAAAAATAGATAACACGAATCCAAAAGGATAAGATAAAATTTACAAATATCTTTTCAACAGCATTAATCTAAATGACCTCTATCATTTTATCATATTGCATTACTGAAGCATGTCGCAAGTGTCCATCATTAAACTAAAAATACTTCTTAATTATTATTTACAGCAAGCCGACATTTCATAAGGAAGAAATCTCCTTGAGGATTTGACTAAAGAAACAGAATCCCACCTTTATCCAAAGAATCTATCGTATCTAATGTATCTGGTGATTCAATTCATTTTCTATATTAAAGATTGATTCATTTTAGACACATATGATAAAAAGAAAAAAATACACATTTTCAACGTCGACATGCTTA
This sequence comes from Amaurobius ferox, assembly GCA_951213105.1. Lineage (NCBI taxonomy): Eukaryota > Metazoa > Arthropoda > Arachnida > Araneae > Amaurobiidae > Amaurobius > Amaurobius ferox. The sequence continues at coordinate 142,510,244 of OX578146.1, read as the reverse complement.
CATAAAAGCATGTTTAAAAACATTTTATTGAATCAGCTACTGCCTATAAAAAGTTATACTGAGAATTGATGTTTGAATAAACATGCTCTTGACAATGGTTACCATTATGGGATTGTTGATAAAGTCATATGTTCACTCTTTTACTAAAAGAGTAAAAGCACTATTCATTGGACCCTGATGAAGATGTTCCATGACTAGAGGCAATTTTTATTTCTGTGGTGTCTATTTAATATTGTTATCCGCTATATGACTTTTGTCTAAGTCTTTAATAATTTAGAAATATCATCACTGTAATCCACTGTTTCTTAAGCTTAAATCACATATTTTATATTTGTTTCCAAGCTGAATAATTGATGATACCATTTGATTTTGCTTACAAGTATTTAAAATGTTATTAGAAATATAGATAGCACTGAAGATGTTCCATGGTTATAAACAATTTTTATTTCTGTGGTGTCTATTTAATTTTGTTATCAGTTATATGACTTTTGATACTTTAGTTGTATTTTTTTCTTTAATTGAAGCTTTCTTGTGCACTAATTCTTCAATAAATGTTGTAGCTATGTATATCTTGATAAAGAATATACACCTGAATTAACGCCTAGCACTATTCCTCTTTTTTTTTCTTTTAGGATAACTCATTATTTTTAATGTTTTGTCTTCTATATACAGTTAAAACTGGTAAAGTACAAAAAGTACAATAAACCCACTTAACTACACACATTTTTTAATCCAAATTGATGTTTTATTATGAAATTTTAAACCCATATCAGAATTTGAGACTGAGCAAGGCCATTCCTTTTGAAAAAGTGGAGATCTACATAAACTGCTATACAAATTGTTACACTTGTTCCTTGTGTTAAACAGGCCTTTGCTCATTCTGCTCATGGCAAATAAAAAGTGAAAACTCATATACTTTTGATCAAAAGTTAGAAATTTTAGATTCTTTAAAATCAAATGGTAAAACAAGGAAAGAAAGCAAAAGAAAAGGGTTGTGATGTATCAACTATTTCCCGCATTCGCACTGTACAAAAGAAAAAAGAAAAATGTGCAGTTGAAAATAAAAACACTGCAATAAAACGAATCCGAAAAGGAAATTAGGATGAAATTGAGCAAACTGTTTCTAAAAGTAGATGCAACCATGGGTGGTCCAAAGGCAAGCACAGAAGTATTCTACTTGGGGTTGAACACTTTGAGCCAAGTAGTGGCACATTAAGACATTTAAAAAATAAGGAGACTGTTTCCTTCCATCCGTTGCAAGGAGAAAAATCAGCTTCTGATAAGGAAGGTGCAAGTGATCGGATTTGCCCAATGTATTATGGAGAAAGAGACATTTACAATGCTGACGAATCAGGACTCTCTTACAGAGATCTTCCCAATGGAACATTGGATTCTAAAGGCAACAAAATGGAAGGAGGGAAACATTGCTCTTTATTTACAATATGGAGGAGACACAAAAGCACATTTTTTGTATTGTACGTTCTTAAAACTTTCGTGGAAAACAAATACAGTACACGATTTCGTATCTGGCGTCCCAATATCCGGACGCTCTCAAAACCGGAATTCGGCAAAATAATGCCAAATTCTGCTCCAACAAGCGATTATTTGCCAAATATTGCGCCAAATAGCGATTTTTTGTTTAAAATCCCGCCAAATGTTTTTTTGCCTTAATTAGCAATATTAATAAAAAAAAATGATGCGTTGAAACCTATATTTTTCCAGGGTTTGAAATAGAACACGCGAACTGCGCAAGAAATTCAAAAATGCTGCGCGGGAATTTGTGCACACTCGCCGCCGCTGATCCTTCTTAAATTTCGAAACCGAATGCAAGGAATTTTTGCGAAAGCGAATGAAAAGCAGGAATGAAAATATTCTGTGGATCATGTTTTTTTTTTCCGGGAAGTTCCGCATCTCCATAGCGCAGCTCCTTGTTTCCGGAAAACATCTGAAGTAGCATCGTTTTTCTTGAAAATTTCCTAAGCGGCTGCATCTGGCAAGGTGCTTTTTTAATGGCGTTTCATTTTTTTCTGGGTGTATAGGGAAGAGCACACTAGGCACAAAGGTTTTGATTTTTCCGAATTCGTTACATTTTCTTTTCTGCGCTTTGTTTCGGGACTTTGATTTTCGTTCAAGTATTCCAACTTTTTCGCAAGAAATATTCCGATATCGCTAAAGAAATCCTGTTTGCTTTGTCTACGCCCTTCAAACGCGATGTGACGCACAGAATTCACACTATTTTGCACAATTTAATAAACATTTATTGGAAAAGATGAAAAAAAATAAAGAGTCATCAGCGCATTTGCGAGATGATAGAAAGTACGTTTAAGTAAGGAATTCCCGAAATTAATGAGAGCTAACTTTTGCCGAAATGCGAAGAAAAATATAGCAGCTATAAAATGTCATTTGAGGTCTTCTGATTGATACTTTAAATACTTAACTTAAGCAATAAACTTGTCATTTTCTCGGGAAAACCAGATTCTTTTTTTTTTCATCTCTGTGGAAATATACAATTCTTCAATATTTTTAATTAAATTCTGTTATTTGGCTGAAAATAGCTATTTTAGACCGAAAATTAACCCTAGTAAAAAGTTCCATTGCAATATATTTATGGAATTTTAACGTGTTACAATTATTAATTAGTAATTTATAAAAGACAGTTTAGCAATATAACGGAATTTTTTTATTTAAACATGATCGCCGATATATTTCGTTTTATTTTTAAATATTTTCCATTTTTTCAATCTGTTTCCATCCACTAATATTTTTATATTTTTTGTGCTTTGCTGGGATGTTATCTTTTAAATATAGGCTTACCAGAAATATATTTGAAGAGCATAAATTAGAATTTGATATATTTGCACCCATAGTTGAATCTGTCATTTCAATTAAAAGTGAACATCCTTACTTCTCATCTTAATTTTATTAAAAGTACTGTAAAATATTTTGAAACATATGAACAAAGGTGCTTCTGCTAATATATTAGATGAATATGGTGAGGGCCCACTTTAGTTGAAATGTTTAAAAAAAAAAAAAAATTCTAATAACTACCCTGAATAATCAACTTTTTTCAGACATTTTTTTCTTTCAAAAATTTTCTTAATCACTAAATTTGATACTATAATGCATTTTAGTTAACCAAGTATATCTTTTCATATGGATTGTAAATAATCTTTAATTAATACATGTTTTTAAAATGAATTACAATTTTCTATAACATTTTAGACCATTCCAGTAAGTTTTAGAAAAAGTGTTCTGAATTACGTAAAAACCCCTTATCCAGACTGCCTGAAGTCCCAAGCAGTCCGGATAATAGATCCTATACTGCACCCATACCTTTGCAAATGCAATGTACCAGATGAAGAGTGGCATTTGGAGTAAAATTTTATCTGAATCAGATGTCAATCTTGCAAAGCAGAAAAAGAATATTTTTCTCTTTGCTGATAATGCAGTTTGCCATAAACTTGAAAGTAAAGCCACCTAAAACCATTATATATCCAATTTCTACTCCCTAACACATAAGGTGTGCTTGCAAATCTCATTTCAAAAAACTCCAAATGCATTTTGAAATAAAAAAATAATAATCCAGTTTGCATGGTTATAATTACTAAGAATTGGTACAATTTAGTAAGTAGGTGATTCCATAGCACAAGAAGATGGATGAAGAATATAGATTACTGTTATCTTCTTGAAATCTTCTTCAGAGGGTGACTCATACTCCTCCTGAAACACGACTAGTTTGCTGATGAGATCTTCTTGTGCTTTGCTGATGGCTTTGGGTTGACCCACATTCGGACTTCCCACAGGCTTCTCCTCCTTGTCCGAACCACTGTCCCGTGTTGTACTGTTGGGTTTGTCTTTGTCCTTTTGGGCCTTTTTGGTCTCTCTCTTAATGGCACATTGATATTCGGGAACAACACCTGCAAGAGAAACACAGATGGAATCATTCAAAAAACAAACATTGTTTCTATGCTTTTAAAGATACATAATATCTTTAAAGCATAAACATACTTAATGTTTTGACCTACTAGTCTGCCAAAACGAAAATCAAGACTTTCACGAGTTTAGATTTCAACATTTAGTTTTCAGATGAAAATAATTGGATGAGAGAAATAGGAAGGCAACTTACACTCTGGCCTCATGCCAACATTAAGGCATTTCTTCAACCGGCACTCTTGACACTTTCTCCTCATGTACATGTCAATTTCACAGTTATTGCCATACTTGCACTGGTAGACAGCATTCTTGGTAATGCTGCGACGAAAGAAGCCTAAAAAAGAATTAGAAGACTCTTTCATTACAAGAATAATTAACCAACAGCTCACTAGAAACCAACATTACATAATACAACTGGGTACTTATTTTCTGCTATTTCTGAAATTGAAAATATTGTCCCCATCAGTTAAGAAATTTCTTTGACAAAAAATGTTGACACAGAAAGCTTTGTTGCTTTTAGATAATTGCCCGGGCCATCTAGAAGATGAACTGCCTAAAGATGGTTTTGTAAAAGTGATGTTTTTACCACCAAACGTAACTCCTTTGTTACACCAATGGATTACTCTACAATGTTATTAACAACATCCTTGATGACATAAAAAATGTTATTTACAATCTCACTCATGCATGGAAAAAGGTCGATGACAAATATATTGGTCACCCTGTGGGACAAATTATAGCCTAAACTGTCATTGTTAGCTCAGTACAAAAAAAAAAAAAAAAAAAAAAATACAGTTCAAGAAGTCTATAACAGCAATGATCCGGCAATTACAGACCTTCTAGAAACCCCTGCTGAGCTGTGCACCGATGAATCTGAAAACGTAACTGTACATGATGTAAACGATTGGCTCATTGGGAATGGAGAAGAAAATTTCCAACTGATGACTGATAAAGAGATCATCCTAGATGTTTTAGATGAGAATAAAAAAGAACAGGAGCCAATGCTACAACAAGTTTGTGCTGTACAGTACAGTAATGCAGTAAGTGCATTTAACACATGTGTTATGTGGGCCAAGGAAAACAACATAGCAGCTGCTGACATACTGGTTTTAAAAAGACTGCAAGAACAGTTCTGAAACTGTCTTGCAGTCCAAAAAGCAAAAAAATACTGTGCTTATTGGAATGATCTGTATCATAAAGAAAAGTTAAAAAATAAGGATGCATCTTCATTTCCTATAAAATATAGAACCAAAAGATATTTCATACCGATTGCTAAATATTTATTTATCAATGGCCACAAAATTTAAAGTTTTTTTAGGTGACACGTGAAAACCAATTTTTAAAATTTGAATTACTTTTTTTGTTATTTAATGTTTTATACAATTTCGACAGTTTTTTCCCCACCATCCAGACGTTGTAGAAAAAAACAAATTACATGATCAGAAAGAGCAGACATTTGTGAGTAAAAATATATCAATTTCAAATCTCAGGGACAAATTCTAATATTTTTTAAAGATTTTAAAACAAAAGTCACTTTTGGCTCAAAAAAATGAAGTTTCGTTTTTAAATCCTCGCGTCAGGAAATGTACCGACAATTTCGACTAATAATTTACATTTTTAGAAAGCTTAAAGATCAGGCTTTCTTACAAGCCCAATCTGGTCAAGAAATAATAAAAAGTAGCCGCACGATTCGGATTTTAAGAAAGTAATGATTTTCAATTTCTCGGTGAAAGAAGTTCGATTTTTCACCCACAAACGCACGCAGGCACACAGTGTTTCTAGGGGGGGGGGGGGGGGAGGGAGAGTTGAAGATTGTCGCTGTGCATTTATGCATCGGGTTAGAAAATAACGTTATATTTTAAATGATGAAATTAAGAGCTTAGCATATGGTCATTATAAAATTTAAATAATTGAATTATGGTGGATTGAATTGTGGTGATGTATTGTATACATCGGGTGGTGGTAACAGTATACAGAGTTGAAGACCCAGACCGTCCGACTCATCCTAGGACTTGAGCAACTATTTGGACGGCCGATACAGTATACAGAGTGAAATTATTATATTTACAAATGTCATCAGTGATTGCTTTTTATACGGTTTTTGGCCTAGAGACAATTAAAAACTGAATAAGTGTTTGCTTTTTGTACGGATTTTGCCCTAGGGACAATTAAACACCGAATTAGTGTTTGCTTTTTATAAGGTTTTTGGCCCATTATACTGGATTGAATTGTGGCGTGGTTTACATCGGGTGGTGGTTGAGACCACTATGAAAAAACTTAAACACTGAAGAAATAAAAAAATGAATAAAAAGAAAGTTATGGAGATTGTTGCGGTGCATTTATGCATCGGGTAGTGGTGGGGACAATCTTTAAAAATAAAACTCTTTTTCACTGAGCAACATCGTTATTTCTTAAATACTAAATTCACATTCAACATCATCAGTCTCAATACTTTCATGTCGTTTGCGATGCAATACTAAAAATGCAGACAAATGGATACAATTTCATTTATGTAAAACAAACTTTGTTAACTCCACAGGGTTATGGTGCCAGCGAGTGTGTCATGATCAGAATTTTCAAAGGTAGCGAACAGGCTGGCCGCCGAAGACAGCTAGTGCTTAGTATAGGGGCCCTAAAATACATTATAGTTAAAGCCACAAGATACTAAGTCTGCTGCTGCCGAATATTTTTAAACTTTTCCTACACCTGGCCTAAAGTTTCTGAGAGAAACCCAGTGGGCCGAATTATTTAAAATGGAGTTCAGCCTGAAACTTCAGGTGTGGATTCTTATTACTACTATTCTTGCAATTTGCCATAAATTTCTATCAATCTACCAGAATAAATCCAGGGGCCAGTAATAAATCCTAGACCATCCAGAACAAATGAAGAAGTTTCCCATAAAGAAGAAAAATGAGAATTTTTAGACAAATATCTCCAAGATGATTGTATTATTAGTTAATCCTATACAAATACTGCTTCTAAAACCACCTGTCACATGTGTTTAAAATGCTGCTAATGGTATCTCCAACAAAATGAGTGCATTGCTTGGCGAATGTTACATTGAGACGTTACATTGAAAAAGCCTAACCTATTTATTCAATGGATGGCACACATTTCCTACACAGAGAATCCAAAATTGTGACTCGAGACAGTTACTGTTAGTCTCCTTACCTTTACATCCTTCGCAGGTGAGTGCATTGTAGTGGTAGCCAGATGCCCTGTCCCCACACACGAGGCACAGTTCCTCCTGCTGCCTGGGAGCTGGACCTTTCTTCTTCTTGTCAAACTCATAGCAGCCATTCATTACACTACTGGGAGGACTGAGCTCATCTTTGTCTGAAAAGAACAGGAAAGGAGACTCATTTACAAGCTGTTTTGAATACAAACAGAGAACAATCTAAATAATAGTGTAACAACTGTATCTTGCGAAAAAACCAGAAAATGTAATTTTCAATTATAGACATACATACACACACAAAAAGGAAAAAAAATCCTATAAAAGTAAATGTTCCATTTCAATTCAATCTTGTTTACATCACCCTTACCACAGGCCATTTCAAGTTCCTCTTTATACCAGGAAACATGCCTCATAACAAAACACCTGGCTACCACAACTTTTTCGATTGACCATTTAGTTCCAAGAAATATTTGCAGCATTTCCAAAGAATAACCATCTTTAGTGACAACCATAGATACAGAAGAAGATATTTATGTGGATAACCACAGTTTACTACTTTGCGGGTATAACTGTATACCAAATAGCTCTTATCAGATACCTACCTAATTACTCTTTGATGCGAGTGTTGTCTTTCTAGGTGGTTTGAAGCTGTGAACACCCGAGACAAGCTTTGTTCCTGTGAACGCCAGACATTTGGCAGCCATTAACACAAAAGTTGTTTGTGGCCAGAGAGCTAAAGTTATAAATTATGAGAAAATACTGGATATGTATGAATTTTGTAGGAAAAAAGGGCTCCTTTTTGTAGAAGTATTGGACAATATTATATATTCAAGTGGTGTGGTCTCAGATGTGTGATGTTTGCAATGAACTAAGAAACTAAATTACTGCTGATCTGTTCAGCAGATTCTCATATCAACAGGAAGGTGCTTTCTTTTAGAAGAAAAGTTCACTTTTTACAGTGGACATTGTATGACGAGATTTCAAAGAGAACTCAGGTAAGTAAACATAAAATAAATTTATTACTTAGGTATCATTAGGTATCATTTGATGGGAAAATTCCAGTTTGGTAAAAAATGTTGTTTGTCTTGTTGCCCCAAGCCTGTCATTTATATGCTTATATATTTTTAATGAAACTTGGTTTTACAAATATATGTAGCTGATGATGTACATCTAGATCCATATATAGGTTTACATATACTAACTCCAACTTTAATTTTATTGTTTTGCAACTTTGTTTTTGCAACTCGTTTTATGCCCTCAATGGTTGGGGGCAATTAACAATGTGCCGGATAGCATGACAGACTCTTGTGGCCCCCTCCCACGCTTTCATCGGGAAGAGAATGCAATGGGTAAAAAGGTGGTATCTGGCATACGGAGGAGGGAGCGAGATCAAGTAAACTAGAGTGGCGAAGGTAAAAAGGATTATTTTGCATATATAACTTTAGCGAATTTAACTTGAATCTCTCGTACAACTTTATCAGACTGTAGATTTTGCTTACGATGATATACAGTTAATGAACTACACAGATTGACTTCTTGATTGTTATTAAGCATCTAAATTTCACATTTAAATGTGGTTATTTCATAAATTGGATTTAAAAATGACGGAAGCTCACTTGTTACTACTTCGACTGGGGTCGAGTACATTAAAATTTATGTTTCCACAAAATTTGCTCACGACGAAAGTACATCCATCGAATAAAAATTTAAAAAGTGTAACTTTTTGAAAATGAATGGGAGGACTATTTCATGAACGTAGTCTTATTTTCTATCTTACTTTCAACATTTTTGCAATTTACATTGCCCACTTATCTCCAACAAGTAAAGAATTAAAGCGTGTTTCAATCTTTTTGGGACACCCTGTATTTCAATTTTTATTAATCATAGTGAAATCAATTCTTTACCATGAACATTAATAGACTACAATTTTAAATCAAGATTCTTTTTGAGTAACTATGCCTAACAATTACAATATTTCTTATTCTTTTAATCCAAGTTTTTGTAGCACTACTTTTAAAAGTGTAATACAGCATTCATTTTTTTTCATTAGGATAAACAGAGGTGAGGATGAAAATGTAATGCAGACTATTTTAATAGATTTATAGTCACAATTTCTATGAAATTAAGTAAAGCCAATGGTACAAATTAATAATAACAGTACGGATAAAAAATTGGTTCATTTTTGTGCCATTGAGTATGCCCATGCCCTATTTCATATTTTTATTTTTCTACATAAAATTTAAAATAATTACAAAAAATTGTATTTTCCCAGCAAATGCATTCCTCTGTAGAAATAGGAAATGTGGTTTCTTATACTTGAGAGCTAATTTCTAGCTACAAAAATGCAACTAGTAAAATAAAAAGAGAAAAGTTCAGGATAGGGGGAAACTTGAAGGCCATCTTATTTTATCAAGTGCACAAAACAAATTAATATAGTGTTCAGAAAACTGCATTTTATTTTCAGATTATTGCAAGGAAATGAACTATTTAGCGAAAATTACAAAACAAAAGTCCCCTGCCATTAGTGATTGCAATATCGAATACCGGTATTTCGTACTATTTTGTAATTTCGTGAAACCAGTATTTGCTAAGGTAAAATACCGGTATTTTCGGTATTAGCTATAATAAATATTTTTTTTATTAAAGGATTTAAAACTTATTAGGCATCTACTGTCATTTGAAATACACATTTTTAAAAATATATATATAAATAAAAATATTTAAAAGTATGTATAAAAATACATATTTTAAAAAATTACATATTAAAAATTGTAAAATTAAAATACTCCTTGCACAGCATAGTTAATTTCCAGCATGAACATAACTTAGAATTTAATATTCTAAACTATCATAATCTAAACTAATAAGAATACGTATTAGCTAGACGATGATCGTTAAGCTAACATGTCCGATGCACAGCGTAATTCTCTAAGACTCCTTAGCAATCACTTAAGGACACTCCACTACCTGAGAATTACTAGGCAGGAATGCAAGCGAGTGGAAATTCGACTGGAAAATATTTTGAGGTATTTACATAATTATAACGACTTTAAAAAAGAAAATGAAAATGAAAAAAAGAAGCTAACAAGGTCAAATGTAATTAAGTTCGTCATAAATTTCCACAAAAGCAAACACAGACCTATCCAGAGGAATTCGTTGAAGATAATGTTGATGTTAATTTATGAAAAGAATTGTCTCTCGAGAAGAAATTACAATTAGCTATAAATAAAAAAATTGCCACAAACAATAATACAAAAAATAGATTTATCCAAAACTGTCAGACAAGAGACCGAGTTGTTAGAAGATGAAGGACTTCGAGGCAAATATTTAGAGGAAGTACATCGCTCATTATTAACAAACAGTACCACCAACCAGCGTGGATGCAGAAAGAGCATTTTCAACTACAGGTAATTTGTGCACAAAAATACGTTCCAAGCTTAATGACAGTTCAATAGATTCATTATATTTTTTACGATCACATTTCAAAAATATGCAGTTTTTTTTTTTCTATTAATAAATATTATATAATAGACTACACAAGAAGATTTTTATGTGATATTTACTCTTCTTAATAATAATACTATATATTTTATTCCTTTATTGTATTGTAATACTGTAAATATTTTTTGTTTCTAGTGTTATAAATTATTATTTTACTGCTCTTATTAATAATATTTGATTATAATATTTGTTTTTTTTATTTTATATTTGTGCATAACAAAATTGTTTATATTTTTATAGTTTATGCATTTTTTGTATAAAACTAATAAATATGGCAAAGAAACAACTGTGTTTTTGTACCTTTTTTTAAAAATTCCTAATATCTGTATTAATACCGGTATTCCAATATAACGTTTAAAAAAATACCGAATACCGGTACTGTATTTTTGGTCCGGTATTACAATCACTACCTGCCATGGATCCCTTCTACAGGAAATAAAGTGTGTGTCTATTATGAATGTTTAGTAAGACACATGCATGGGCCTCATAAGAGAGGACAACATGAGGATCCTTGAATTTACCTCACGGCCACCAGTGGTTTGCCCCCTCCTGGGAAAATTTCTATGGGCGCCCATGGATACATTGGTGTGGCATCTGTTAATAAAAGTATGCAGAGGTACTACACACACATCAAATAATTTCCAAATACTTATAGTACTTACTATAAAGTATTAAGATTTCACCAGTCCCGAATTTCCGAAGAATGGGACACTGTAAAAATAGCAAAAACTTCAGAAAATGTATTTTAGTATTATTGGAAATTTTGAAAGTAGTGGATTCTTACAAGTTATATCCCAGCACCCATGATGTTAAGTGCAGTGCAACTACTTATTCTGTATTTTTCATTCTGCCTGTGACTGGTTTATAGTAACTTACAGATTCATTTAGTATGAATACCTGTCTTGAAGAAGAGTTCATTTCTAAATGAATCTCTAATTTCAGCCATGTACTTTCTGTATACATTTTCATTAGCTTTTACCTATTATTACTTCAGTGTTTTATTATCAAATACATTTTACATTTTCATATATTTTATTTATCCTTGTTTTGCGATGGAGTTTCTAAGCTTAACTCAGATATAGTTTCTACTCAACCCCTTTTTACCTCATCATTTGTCCTTTTCAAATATTTTAATTTTGAATCATTTTCAAAATATTTTTTGAAATATGTTATTTTTTAATCCTTTGTCATTTAAGCTAATGTATCTACTTACATTTGATTATTTTAACAGGTGGGCCTTGTACTTTTATATAAATAAGTTGCTTAAAATAATTGGTTATTATATTATGAATATCTAAAGTAGCTGAGGATACTTAAGTATCTATATCTATGTTTACTTGTGGAAGGCTTTTTATCATTTCAACTTTGATACATTGAAATCATATTTAGAGATGTTTCGATATATTTTAGAGTTATAAACTTGATGTATGGAATTGATATTTTAAAAAAATATGAGCTCCAATAACCAGATGTTTTAATTTCACAGATTTCACCTCATATTCTTTGACTTCCATTTATTTTATTTTATATATATATATAAATAGCCTAGTTATAGAAAAGAAATTTATGTGCCTTTGTATTAAAGGCAAAGGAAAAATAAAATACAAAACCATGAATGCAATATGCAAATAACGTTTGGAATTTTTCTATGTAAATCAGACATTAAATTTCAACAAGTGAAAAAAGTAAAGTTTGGTGAGTGATCTTTTAATCTTGTTACATGTTTTGCTTGAATTTTATAATCGGATTCAATTTGAGTTTTCCTTGTATCCGTTCCACAGAGAAACGCAAACTCAGGGTGCCACTGTCATAAAATTGTAAAATGTCATTCATTTATTTTCAGTTACTATAATAAACTGCGGTTTATTGGATATCCATGTTTTGGAATGCCTTATAGCCCTGACACGCCTATCGAACCCCCATTTGGGTCCGTTTAGTAGTGCACTGAAGTACATTTACTGTAATAGCCTCAATCTTTTACTCACTGTTCATCATAGTACTGTATCATTTTCAAATTTATTTACATTTTTTTGGCACACTGTACAGTGCCCATTCAATGCGTGTAGGCAAAATATATCATATACTGTCCATTTTAGTTCCCCAACATCCTTATTTGGGTCACCCCAAATGACTGGATCCCACTTGATCTTCATGTTAATACTGGAGACACAAAAATGCTATTTATGTTTTCTAACCACAGGGAATTTTTATCTGCACTTGAATAATTCGAATCGAAAATATATATATTTCACACATTTAATTTTTAAAAAAATGTACAAAAGCATAAAATGTCAACAAATCCAGCAATTGAATGGCGTCTAAAGAAATGACGACTGTAAGTGAAATGACCCCCCAAAACATAGTGAATGTCCCAGAATGGGATGAAATGTTTAGTAAAAGCGCTGATCTATCGACTGTCGTCTCCCCGAAGGCGCACACAGGTGGATCGGTCATTCCACCGTGCGGGGGAGGAATCCGCGAAGCGTGATTCCTCACGGAGGGTCGGGAGGTCATTGGGCGACGCAATTCGAACGACCAACAAAACCTGCAGTATCTGCTGGGAGCGTTCTTTATAAGCACATGAACGTGCCAAGACGAATTCTATAATGTGGGAGTCGCAAAAGACCCCAGGAATGGGTCCTCGACAACGACCCTTCTCAGAGCGCATCACACAACTGGCATCTAAAAATAGCCAAACGAGCCCGGAACATTCGCCCAACACTAACGACCTTAGGTGAAACGGCGTCACCTTCTTCACCTCACTGATACGAGGCCAGACAAATGGCTGACCATTGACCCCCTAATGTGTCAGTCGTATGGATTCTGTCCCATCATCTCTGAAATGGATGAAACGTCGCCTTTGGATTGGATTTCGTATAAGGCCTTTACTCAAATCCCGCCATTCGATTAAGAATAATCCTACTGGCAGGCCCGAAATGGAACGGTTTGTGAAAGACGTTGCCTCGGTTCTACAACAGACACTCCAATTCGTTCGTTCCGAAAACCACATTCCCATCGTATGGAGGAAATAAACCGGCCGAGCTTCCCTGCCCTCGACTCAAACTATTGATAGTTAACTACTATAGTTTACTGATATGTATAACTACTATAATTTACTGATATACAACTACTATAGTTTACTGATATATATAACTACTATAGTTTGCTGATATATATAACTACTATAGTTTATTGATATATATAACTACTATAGTTTATTGATATATATAACTACTATAGTTTATTGATATATATAACTACTATAGTTTATTGATATATATAACTACTATAGTTTACTGATTTTCGTGTCACAACCTTTTGCGAAGGTCTTCAAACACTCCAGTGCTATAATGACAATACTAACCTGGGTTGGAGGGAGCGTGTGACCTTGGCGCCACCTCTGCCGGGCCGGTTCTTCGTATCGAGGTTACCCTTTGCCGACTCAAAAACCGGATCCCAGAACAATGTTATTTGCTTTTCATCCACTGAAGTGGGCCGAGAAATATTACCAATAGTTTATCAAAATAGTGCAGGACTCGCTTCTTGATTTCTGCTAAAAATGGCTACTTCCCCATATACATAGTACATTACAATGTATTACGAAAATTCGAGTTTTCGACGGAAGGGCATCCCTCAACTCAAATAGAACGTCTGTGTTCTCTCACAAACGAAACTGGGTACAAAAATTACAGTCGGTGAATACTGGAAGCCTATTGATTTTAAACGCAATCACACACATTTTAGTACGCTAGTATGAACCGTTCTCGACATATTGTACATTTTTAAAATAAATACATCACATAATATACAACACTATATTAGCTATTGTGAAATATGTTTTTATAATACATAACATAGCATTCATTTTTCATATGTAATATTACATTAGTATTCTCATAGCCCGTTCCATTCACCAAAGTAATGGTTTTGTATTTTGAAGCCAGTCATTTATATATAAAAGATGATCTTCTCTCGCCGTTAGTCTGTAACGCTTGGCGACTCATTTAGCCCCAGGTGGACGAAAAGAGTATCAACATTGCCTGTAGTGTCCAAATTGGACATACTGATATTAATAATTGGACTTGATAGTTTTGTATTCGCACTCAACAGCTAACGTTCATTTTGGTTTGTCCCGAAATAAGACATTTCTTCATTATGTCAGATCGGGGATCCAATAAAATAATAATGAACGGAGAGCGTCCCTTTGCACAGCTATTTGTTTTTGTGAGCCAATTCAGAAACAAACCAATCAGTTAGTGGTTCGTGTTTGAAATCTCTCACGAGTGAGCGTCTACATTTAAAGTGCGTTCTTTCGGCAGATGCCGACAAAGAGGGAGGGTTTTTTTTCTTTTGGGGCTGCCCCGGAAGGGCATTCAAGCTCTTTCCGGTTCCCTTCAACCCTTTGGAGGAGGTCGGGCCGTGTCAATAACCATATCGGAAATCGTATTTGTTTTCGAGAGAGATCATTCATCCACCCAGAGAGAAGAGCTATTATTAAATTTTTATTTTTAACAACCATTTTATGAGTTAGAACATATACTTCTGGGGTGGCATCATTCTGTCTTCCGAAAAATCACCAGATCCAATTCTCTGGAGAATGTACAGATGCTCCAGCAAAATAGCGGCTAGCCCTTTTTCTTTTCAACACTGGACGACAGAGTGGACTTTCTTCATTCTGTCCGTTCGCTGCCCTAACAAATGACTTGGTCCAAATGAAATTTTAGTAGGGCTGTGGGAAATATATCACCCAATTACTTTGGGTTGAAAATGTGAAATACATTGAACCATTTTTGTCGCAAATTTGAGGAAATATTCAAATGATCCCATAAAATATATAAAAAAAAATCGGCTCGGTCGATTTTTAAATAACAAATTATAGTAAGAGATCGCGCGACTTACTTCAAAATAAAATAGGGCATCCATCCTATTTTGCAAAGCATTCGCAGTTTCTATAAAATATTAAGACACGGGACTTCTTCGAGTCCAAAATAAATATTTATTGCATTAGAAATCGATCCAATGGGTATTCAGATATTTTTTTAAATATGTGTAGAGAGGTGGGTCCTTCTTTCATATGCTTGAGAAAACACTCATATGAGTATATCTCAGAGAGGATCGAAAACCCAGGCCGTCCGACTCATCCGAAGATATAGAGCAGCCAAAATGAGCGGCCGGATCTCAGAGAGGGTGGATTCTTTTTTAAGATGTTCCCAGAAAGAAAAATGGGATTATTCTTATATCTCTCTATATTAAAAAAAAGTTCTCGTTTCTCGTGATTCTTTGCAACGATTGCCATATGAAATGGGGTACACTTGTAGAAAAAGCTTTGGGGGATACGCTGGAATAAACCGTTTCTTGATATATATTGTAGTTTAAGAAATATTGAATGTCAAAGACAAAATATTTGAGCTGCGAGTTCGCGTTCTGGATAGACGTGACAATAGCAGGATTCCGAATTTTAGCAGGCAGATACCTACATGGGTGAATTTTTGTAGGACGGAGCCCCTTTCTTCAACTTCTATGTAGTTTTTGAGATATTTCACTATGTATGCACTTTTGAAGTATCTAGCGATTTCACTGTCTCGTACCGTAAGAACTGTAGCATACAGAAATATGAAATTGGGTCCATTTATAGAGAAATAATAGGGTAAGACGATGAAATAAACCGCTTATCGATTTAAACTTTAGTTTGGCTCCGAAAAATAGGCAGGGATAGTAGAATTTTTAGAAAAGCTGGATATGAAGCGAGTAGGGGGCAAAATAAAGAATCCAATTTTTAGAGAATGTTCGAACTCCAAGTTATAAAAACAATGAACCTATCCCATCCATTTTATTACATGTTTTCGGAAATGATAATGAATGAAAATGAGTGTTCATTTTATAATCGTCCCAAACATTCTATTCATACATTAACTCAAAACATTCGAGAAAGTTTCGGACCTGGAGAATTTAGGGATTGGTCAACACATCCTGTTAGTACCTCCTTCTAAATAAATGAATGAACGCCGCTAAAAATGCGAATCGCAGAATCGAAGCTCATTTGAAAGCATTCGGATACTCGATTCAAGCGTCAGCCTTCGAGGGGGTGGCAAGACTTGTGGACCTTGGTCTTGTTAAAAGTATCGCCATTTCGACCTTTCTCTTCATTAAAGGAGAATAGGTTGATTGAATGGACAGTTTCTGATTTGTAAAATGGGTTCTATCCATTATTTCGCGGCTATTCCATTTTGACCCCCACTCACGCATTCCTGTTACAATTTTTAGATTGCAGTGCGAATTTCCTCGAATACATTTAAATCCTTGGATCTTTCACGAGACGCAGAAGACTTCTTCGTTCATATAGAGCGAGTTAAACATTAAATGCGTTCCTGGTTTTCCTTTAGCTCCATAAAGTCGACACCAAACGAAACTGTTTTCTATATTTCATGGGACAAGAGATGCTGCATTTCAGAGGAAAACGATGTCTACTTGAATCAAAATATTCATCTCACGTCCATTTCAATGGTTTTTAAAGGCAAGCGTCAGTCATGGGTAGGATGGACAGCCACCTTATTACCGAAAAGGCACATGCAAAAGATTCCCATGCAAGTTATTTGTTAAATAGGATAGAGGACACACCTTTTATTTCACATTTAAATATTGAAGTGTTAACGAAAAAAGGTAGAATATTGAAGCATTTCAAAAGCAAACGCGGACCACCCGTGATTCAATAATAAAATAGACCATGGTTTAAGATTTTGGGTACAGAACTGTTAGTTGACCAGGGCAATGCGGTCATAAGAGTTTTTCGAGCACAGATGGGGAATTTCTTGGGCCCTGCTCGCCCAATCAAAATGGGTTGCTTAATCAGGCCTATATGTCCAGGTGGGCGATCCCCTATAAGAAAAGGCCATGGTGTTAGTCAGTGGAATGCTGCTTCGTAAAGGTCTCGATATCAATGTTAAATGTCTCCGCACGGCCCATGATGTGGGTTCCTCTTCAGCCGTCAGTCTCGGCCGACCGAGCACGAGATCCGGTTTCGGCCTAAACCACTAAACCAGAAAGGAATGAGGCTGGAACCCTCTCGGAGGAGGAAAAGCATCACGACCCACACAACACGTCTACCCTTTTCGACTTTCTCTGTGCAAAGGCTGGATAGTCGTAAAGGGAGAGGGTTGCGCAACACTCGTTTTCGCATCTTCAGATGCCACCATTTCAAAGTCTGGACGGGAGACCGTTCCCAAAGTGAAACATCACCGAAGGAGCTCCACAAAGACTCTGAAATGGGGTCATCGCGCGGACGGCCTCGATTCCATAGCAATCCAGTCTTGGCCTTGAAATCGAATCGCTGCTCCCATTCGACGCGATGGAAACCGAACACACCTCGATACAATTTTTTACCATAATCAAGAAAGGCTATTCTCGCAGAATTCTGCGTTTTAACGCTATTGGCATAACTTTTTGTGTGCGCCCAATGGTTGCTGTTGTTATAAGTGGGCATATTATATTGTTCGAGCGTTCTTCGGTTTTCGAGAATGTGTCCCAGGATTTAAGATGCGTTAAAACTATACCGGAACTCATGGCGAATGCCCGAAAACCAAAGACTATTTTAACGATAAACTCAACAAAAATAAAATAAAGCATCTAAAAAAAAACTTATGTAAGTGGAGACACGGACCATTTTTTAGTTTATTTATAAAAGTGTTCAAAATAAAATACGATCCTATAGCGAATGCCAACTCAAAATGCCCCAATTGTAAGCATTTTAATGACGTATCCATTCCTAATTGGGGAAGTGGGTCCTACCATCCAATATATCCATCCATTCTATTTCGGGGTGCATTGGGTTCAGTTTGAAAAGGCCGGGCCAATTCATTGGCACATCCACGTAAAGAAGAATCACTTCCAGTGGTTTGGAGTCAATCCTTTCATGAAAAACAAATTCTATTAACGCGAACTCATTCCAATCATTTAGCAGACGGGTCCTCCTACTCAACAGCGTAAGGACCCCGGTCGCTGCGAAATTGAACGAAACGGTTGAAAAGCAAAAGGAGACAGGCGAAAAGTCGCTTTGAAAAGAAAGAACATCCACTTAAAGGGTGGATTCCGCACTCCCGACAGATACTTATGAATCAAAAAGCAAAAGGAGACAGGCGAAAAGTCGCTTTGAAAAGAAAGAACATCCACTTAAAGGGTGGATTCCGCACTCCCGACAGATACTTATGAATCAAAAAGCAAAAGGAGACAGGCGAAAAGTCGCTTTGAAAAGAAAGAACATCCACTTAAAGGGTGGATTCCGCACTCCCGACAGATACTTATGAATCAAAAAGCAAAAGGAGACAGGCGAAAAGTCGCTTTGAAAAGAAAGAACATCCACTTAAAGGGTGGATTCCGCACTCCCGACAGATACTTATGAATCAAAAAGCAAAAGGAGACAGGCGAAAAGTCGCTTTGAAAAGAAAGAACATCCACTTAAAGGGTGGATTCCGCACTCCCGACAGATACTTATGAATCAAAAAGCAAAAGGAGACAGGCGAAAAGTCGCTTTGAAAAGAAAGAACATCCACTTAAAGGGTGGATTCCGCACTCCCGACAGATACTTATGAATCAAAAAGCAAAAGGAGACAGGCGAAAAGTCGCTTTGAAAAGAAAGAACATCCACTTAAAGGGTGGATTCCGCACTCCCGACAGATACTTATGAATCAAAAAGCAAAAGGAGACAGGCGAAAAGTCGCTTTGAAAAGAAAGAACATCCACTTAAAGGGTGGATTCCGCACTCCCGACAGATACTTATGAATCAAAAAGCAAAAGGAGACAGGCGAAAAGTCGCTTTGAAAAGAAAGAACATCCACTTAAAGGGTGGATTCCGCACTCCCGACAGATACTTATGAATCAAAAAGCAAAAGGAGACAGGCGAAAAGTCGCTTTGAAAAGAAAGAACATCCACTTAAAGGGTGGATTCCGCACTCCCGACAGATACTTATGAATCAAAAAGCAAAAGGAGACAGGCGAAAAGTCGCTTTGAAAAGAAAGAACATCCACTTAAAGGGTGGATTCCGCACTCCCGACAGATACTTATGAATCAAAAAGCAAAAGGAGACAGGCGAAAAGTCGCTTTGAAAAGAAAGAACATCCACTTAAAGGGTGGATTCCGCACTCCCGACAGATACTTATGAATCAAAAAGCAAAAGGAGACAGGCGAAAAGTCGCTTTGAAAAGAAAGAACATCCACTTAAAGGGTGGATTCCGCACTCCCGACAGATACTTATGAATCAAAAAGCAAAAGGAGACAGGCGAAAAGTCGCTTTGAAAAGAAAGAACATCCACTTAAAGGGTGGATTCCGCACTCCCGACAGATACTTATGAATCAAAAAGCAAAAGGAGACAGGCGAAAAGTCGCTTTGAAAAGAAAGAACATCCACTTAAAGGGTGGATTCCGCACTCCCGACAGATACTTATGAATCAAAAAGCAAAAGGAGACAGGCGAAAAGTCGCTTTGAAAAGAAAGAACATCCACTTAAAGGGTGGATTCCGCACTCCCGACAGATACTTATGAATCAAAAAGCAAAAGGAGACAGGCGAAAAGTCGCTTTGAAAAGAAAGAACATCCACTTAAAGGGTGGATTCCGCACTCCCGACAGATACTTATGAATCAAAAAGCAAAAGGAGACAGGCGAAAAGTCGCTTTGAAAAGAAAGAACATCCACTTAAAGGGTGGATTCCGCACTCCCGACAGATACTTATGAATCAAAAAGCAAAAGGAGACAGGCGAAAAGTCGCTTTGAAAAGAAAGAACATCCACTTAAAGGTGTGGATTCCGCACTCCCGACAGATACTTATGAATCAAAAAGCAAAAGGAGACAGGCGAAAAGTCGCTTTGAAAAGAAAGAACATCCACTTAAAGGGTGGATTCCGCACTCCCGACAGATACTTATGAATCAAAAAGCAAAAGGAGACAGGCGAAAGTCGCTTTGAAAAGAAAGAACATCCACTTAAAGGGTGGATTCCGCACTCCCGACAGATACTTATGAATCAAAAAGCAAAAGGAGACAGGCGAAAAGTCGCTTTGAAAAGAAAGAACATCCACTTAAAGGGTGGATTCCGCACTCCCGACAGATACTTATGAATCAAAAAGCAAAAGGAGACAGGCGAAAAGTCGCTTTGAAAAGAAAGAACATCCACTTAAAGGGTGGATTCCGCACTCCCGACAGATACTTATGAATCAAAAAGCAAAAGGAGACAGGCGAAAAGTCGCTTTGAAAAGAAAGAACATCCACTTAAAGGGTGGATTCCGCACTCCCGACAGATACTTATGAATCAAAAAGCAAAAGGAGACAGGCGAAAAGTCGCTTTGAAAAGAAAGAACATCCACTTAAAGGGTGGATTCCGCACTCCCGACAGATACTTATGAATCAAAAAGCAAAAGGAGACAGGCGAAAAAGTCGCTTTTGAAAAGAAAGAACATCCACTTAAAGGGTGGATTCCGCACTCCCGACAGATACTTATGAATCAAAAAGCAAAAGGAGACAGGCGAAAAGTCGCTTTGAAAAGAAAGAACATCCACTTAAAGGGTGGATTCCGCACTCCCGACAGATACTTATGAATCAAAAAGCAAAAGGAGACAGGCGAAAAGTCGCTTTGAAAAGAAAGAACATCCACTTAAGGGTGGATTCCGCCACTCCCGACAGATACTTATGAATCAAAAAGCAAAAGGAGACAGGCGAAAAGTCGCTTTGAAAAGAAAGAACATCCACTTAAAGGGTGGATTCCGCACTCCCGACAGATACTTATGAATCAAAAAGCAAAAGGAGACAGACGAAAAGTCGCTTTGAAAAGAAAGAACATCCACTTAAAGGGTGGATTCCGCACTCCCGACAGATACTTATGAATCAAAAAGCAAAAGGAGACAGGCGAAAAGTCGCTTTGAAAAGAAAGAACATCCACTTAAAGGGTGGATTCCGCACTCCCGACAGATACTTATGAATCAAAAAGCAAAAGGAGACAGGCGAAAAGTCGCTTTGAAAAGAAAGAACATCCACTTAAAGGGTGGATTCCGCACTCCCGACAGATACTTATGAATCAAAAAGCAAAAGGAGACAGACGAAAAGTCGCTTTGAAAGAAAAGAACATCCACTTAAAGGGTGGATTCCGCACTCCCGACAGATACTTATGAATCAAAAAGCAAAAGGAGACAGGCGAAAAGTCGCTTTGAAAAGAAAGAACATCCACTTAAAGGGTGGATTCCGCACTCCCGACAGATACTTATGAATCAAAAAGCAAAAGGAGACAGGCGAAAAGTCGCTTTGAAAGAAAGAACATCCACTTAAAGGGTGGATTCCGCACTCCCGACAGATACTTATGAATCAAAAAGCAAAAGGAGACAGGCGAAAAGTCGCTTTGAAAAGAAAGAACATCCACTTAAAGGGTGGATTCCGCACTCCCGACAGATACTTATGAATCAAAAAGCAAAAGGAGACAGGCGAAAAGTCGCTTTGAAAAGAAAGAACATCCACTTAAAGGGTGGATTCCGCACTCCCGACAGATACTTATGAATCAAAAAGCAAAAGGAGACAGGCGAAAAGTCGCTTTGAAAAGAAAGAACATCCACTTAAAGGGTGGATTCCGCACTCCGACAGATACTTATGAATCAAAAAGCAAAGGAGACAGGCGAAAAGTCGCTTTGAAAAGAAAGAACATCCACTTAAAGGGTGGATTCCGCACTCCCGACAGATACTTATGAATCAAAAAGCAAAAGGAGACAGGCGAAAAGTCGCTTTGAAAAGAAAGAACATCCACTTAAAGGGTGGATTCCGCACTCCCGACAGATACTTATGAATCAAAAGCAAAAGGAGACAGGCGAAAAGTCGCTTTGAAAAGAAAGAACATCACTTAAAGGGTGGATTCCGCACTCCCGACAGATACTTATGAATCAAAAAGCAAAAGGAGACAGGCGAAAAGTCGCTTTGAAAAGAAAGAACATCCACTTAAAGGGTGGATTCCGCACTCCCGACAGATACTTATGAATCAAAAAGCAAAAGGAGACAGGCGAAAAGTCGCTTTGAAAAGAAAGAACATCCACTTAAAGGTGGATTCCGCACTCCCGACAGATACTTATGAATCAAAAAGCAAAAGGAGACAGGCGAAAAGTCGCTTTGAAAAGAAAGAACATCCACTTAAAGGGTGGATTCCGCACTCCCGACAGATACTTATGAATCAAAAAGCAAAAGGAGACAGGCGAAAAGTCGCTTTGAAAAGAAAGAACATCCACTTAAAGGGTGGATTCCGCACTCCCGACAGATACTTATGAATCAAAAAGCAAAAGGAGACAGGCGAAAAGTCGCTTTGAAAAGAAAGAACATCCACTTAAAGGGTGGATTCCGCACTCCCGACAGATACTTATGAATCACGTTAAACCTTTAAAGACATGAGCGCTCATGTGGAAGGACCTTTTCGACCTGCCCGAAAGAGTGAGGAATCTATTTGGACGGCCTTCCCCTGACACCCACGGATTGAACTCCACGTAGACACGGGGATCATTTGGAATGAAACTCGGGTCCTCTGTGCCTCCCCCGACATTCAACGACACTCAAACGAGCGGATGTTATACGTCTCAGTCTGCCCCTACAAAAAAGGTTCTGTGAGCCTGCAGGACCTACTCTTTTAAAGGTGCATATTGAGTTCAAAATATATAAAAAAAATGTGTGATGGAGCCGAAATGAGCAAAAGAAACCTCCAGTCCAGTTCCATAAGTCGATTCGATTGTTTCGGTCTTTCAAAGCGCTCCCCATGTCTCGTTCGCTTTTCATAGCTGTTCATAGTTTTCATCTGGATACCGAGACTATAGATTTCCCAGCACAGTACTGGCCTATAAATGACACTCTATCTGACGAGATTTTACAAACCTGTTCAAAATCGTCGAACCTTCTCATTTTTGAAAACGAATTGAAATGTCAGTTCGAAAAGCCAGGTGTTGAATCGAAATTTGAACTTTGAAAACTAAGAGCGCCGTCCAATTCTATACACATCTGAAAGAGGCTCATTCTTTTTGGGGGCCAAGAGCTTTTTAAAAGAAAAACCAGAGATGTAGAAATAAAATTTCCGGCTGTTTGGAGTGGAAATAAACCGGAAGCAGGTTCCGAGGTGCACCTGAAATGGGGGAGCGAGCTGACCCAATGTTGCCAAAATGGTCCTATCCAGTTTTCAGTCATCCTGGTCCCATTTCTGCATAACTCACAGCTGGATAAACAAAAATCCGGCCCTACGTGACTTTAATCCTAATTTCAGAAAATAACATTTGTTTCATTGAGCGCTAAAATTCAAAAAAACTAAAATAGCTCGAGAAAGTCATCTATTTCGGCCATTTTTCACGATGTTTGGCCGATTCGCAAAAAGTACTTTTTCTGAATCGTGCCAAAATCGAATGACCCTCGAGCAATGGAATTTTAAGAAATCCCATTCAATAGTATTTTTTGACTGCACATTATCTCGAATAGGGTCATGAAGGGGGTGGCTCTTGTCGTCCATTTCATGGATATATGTGTAGTGTTTCATTTCAGATCTATCTGGACGATTTGGAGGGGGGGGGGGGATGGCATATTCTTTTATCTCGAATCGGGTCCTATCCAATTCTCTGAAATGGGGTTCATTCATTTTTGGGTTTGAGTGATGCACAGACAGACCACACTAAAAATAGTTTTTTCGTATTCTAACGGTCCCGAAACGTGGCGATCCGTCGAAAACTCGATTCTCCAGGTATTGCAGGGAAAGTAAAAATCACATTTCCTTCTTCATTTCTTTAATAATTCGTTGAATGAGTTTATCGCACCCTTATTTTAAAGGACGCGAAATGGGCACTTTTAATTCAATTTTCGTTTTTATTAGGCAACTGCGCATACATTCGACGACGACGTCAAATCTCGAGAACGGCTAATGGGGTGGATCCGATTCTTTGGATCGTCCAAAACTGCGCCCCAAACAACCCTTTAATGGATACATTTGAGCATACGCAGTCTTCTATTTTAGATTTCAAAGATTTTTACGGACCACTTTGCAAAAAAAAAAGCAGATTTTGTTTTTCCGAATCCTACCCAATTCGAGTCAGCACCAGGGTAACCTACAAGTCATTAGGAAATGAGTTTTTTTAGCTAGGGTGGGCCCATTCGATTTCGCAAAAGAAAAAAAGGCGGGTTTCTTCATCCCGAATCGTACCAGGATGATGAGCAGACAGACACGCTAAAAATCGTTTTTTGAGTGTGTTAAGGGGGCGCAAACGTTACCACGGATTGCGGGGAAAGCAATATACTGCGTTCGTTCAAAGATCATATAGAAGTTCCGACATCAATAGCAACAGAATAGTTGGATTTCTTAAAAAGTGGTCAAGTTTTTTTCGCATCGTGTATCCATTTGAGAGAAAAGGACGCGAAAATCTGTACCTAAATCGACGCATTCGAACGGGTCGAGATGCGCGAAAAGTACTGAAAGCTTCGTCTGGACTGGAGTCCTACGAATCCCTAATATGTGGAAAAGTTGGCACAGCTAAGTTTTCAAATGACGGAACCTCAAAACGGATTGGACGACCTTTAAAAACACCCCCTGGAACTGTGTGCCATCCAACTCTTTATAGAAACTGCAATAATAACACTAAAATGAGAATCCTCTCTTTCCTAGATTTTAAAGGCGGTTCGCGTTGGAGCCGTTTGTGAAAATTCTTATATACGTAGTGGTAAAAAGGCCATTTTTTAAAGAATTTCAAAAAAGGAATTGGGATGAGCCATTTAAAACACGTTTTATGAAAGCCGTCCCCGCGCAATAATACTCGAAAGTTCAATGGTTTGGAACATTGAAAAATGACACGTTAACCTGAGAAATGACCTTTGGATCCCCTTCAAGTGACACCTTTTTGTAAAAGCTATCAAACACAGCTATCCATACAATAGAAAACTTTGGGAAGATCGATTGAATTCGAAAACGACGTTTTTCCTGTGGATCCAAAGGGTTTGATTCAAAATAACTAACATTCTGGGAGCAGTTAAGCAGCCTTTTTAAAACATTCTTCTCGGGTGCGTAACATGACCGTTTTAAAGAGATGCTTAAAAGGAGCCATTAAAGCAGGTAAGCCGTGGATATCTACGAGGCAAACAAGTCTCTTTACCTGTCCAATAAAATGGACTGTGCCATTCTCATCTAAAAGCGTAAAATAAAAACAACACATTCAAAAAGTTACCTTTGGAAGTACACAACTGGAACCGTTCAATTAACCCGTTTTTGGTGTGCCCTATTTCGAAATCTAACAAGAAAGATCAATCATGCATAAAGCGTGGATTATTGAAATTTTATCTAAACGTCACTAAAATGCGATCCATTCGGCGGTGATCATTTTTTAATGATCACAGAACTACAATCATTTATTTTACTTCAAAACCATGGAGGTAAAAGTACTTTCTAAATTCATGCTTAAAACTTCATCGAAAGAGGCAATGCTATAAAATCGTCTGCTTCTCTATGTAAAATGAATGAATAATCACCTATCCAGACTCCAGAGCTCAATCATTTTATTTTTAAAAATTTCGGCAATTATACGACTCATCTTACAGCTTGATGTGTTTACATTCTGCATCCGTTAAAATGAGGCTTCGTTGTAGAAATAATCAAAATTGGATGATCATTTAAATTCAAAAGTATTTTAATTGCGTTGGAGCAGAATATAGATGCAATATAGATGCACAGAAAATACGCAAAAATAAAGCGGTTTGATGGCGGATGCAACACTCAAATATAAATTTAAAAGAATCACTATTTTTACATTGGGAAAAAAGATGGATACCCTATTTTATTTTGAAGTGGGTCACGCGATCTCTTCCTATAATATGGGTGTCATTATTATTTTCATTTTTATTTATAAAACGACCCAACCTATTTTGCTGAAATTTCTTTATATATTTTATGACATCATTTGAATATTTCCTCAAATTTTCAAAGCCATTTGTGAATTTTAACTTCGCTTAAAAAATGTTTGAAACATGAGGTCCCATAGGGTTCAATGTATTTCATGTTTTCAACCCGGGTTCCATGCAAAATCAATTGGGTGATATTATTCATTTACATTCCTATAAGCCCCACAGCCCGTCTCAATAACACACTAAAATTTGAGTTTGATAAAGTCAATTTTAAGGCAGTGATCGTGCGAACGGACAGACAGACAGAATGACCCAAGTCATAAACCCTTTTCAACTCTGTTGGAAGTGTTAAAACGCGGTATCTCACTTTTGAAAATGGAGAAAGTCGGAAGAGTCGTTTGAATGGATCGTACGAAACGGGATGAACTATTTCGTAAAGGGTGAATGGTAACGGCATTGTTTTTTAATAAATTGGAAAAACATCATTTTCAACATGTTTCAATAAATTATGCTGCCTCAGCAACCCCTAAAGGTCCGTCGTCGCGTCAAGACGAAATGAGTCAAAGTAACTCAGGGCCCACTTTTCAAGCTCAGCAGAACTGGCGTCAGGAGGACTGTTGGGCTCCTTACTGGGCACTGCCCCCTCCAGAGACACCTCAACATTATGGGTGTCACTAAAGATTCGCTTTGCAGGGGCTGCAAATACAGTGTCTGTGAATGCGAGGCTTGCTCTGCTCACAGATTCGAAGCCATTGGTCGACATGTGATTGAACCGTGGGAGCTGAATGACATTCCCGTCAAGTGCCTGCTCATCTTCGCGTCGGCTACTGCTCTCTTTCCGCAGGGATCTGTTTGTTCTGCCTGGGCTAGTACAATAGACCTCTGGGCTCATCTTGAGCCACCCGTCTCTCATTTCACTTCAACTCGCGGCCCGACCCATAAAAGTCAGAATCTACGGCTGAGCTTGCGCACTTTCTCTTCCTACTGGCTACCATTTTTGTCGTCCTGATATGGGCGGTATTCATTTAAAAGCATTAAAATAGACTCCAATCGTTTTGAAAATTTAAAAATTATGTTCTGATGTCGTAACAAAGAAAGCCAGCCATTCAAATGGAAATCAAATGTTCCACTCCCGAACGGTGTGTTATGGCCCAAAAGGCGGGGATCGATTTTATTTGCGATCCATGACACAATGTTTTGCAACTTACCCCAGTTTCGTTTTTAACACTTTCCAACAGAGTTGAAAGGTGTTTATGACTTTGGCCATTCTGTCTGTCAGTTAAACACGATCACTGCCGTAAAAATGACTTGATCAAAATTAAATTTTAATAGGTTGTTCAGACGGTCTGTGGGGATGAATACTATCACCCAATTAGTTTGGGTTGAAAAAAAGGAAATGCATTGAACCCTATGGGACCTCATGTTTCAAACATTTGGTAAGCGAAGTTAAAATTCACAGATTGCTTCGAAAAATTTAGGAAATATTCAAATGATCCCATAAAATACATAAAAAAGGTTTCAGCAAAATAGGTTCGGTATTTTTTTAAATAAAAATTAACATAATAATGACACCCATGTTATGTGAAGAGAACACGTGACCCGCTTCAAAATAAAATGGGCTTCCATCTTTTTTTTCACCAGTGCTTTGAAATTATATTGAGTGTTACGTCCGTCCTAAAATTGCTTTATTTTTGCGTATTTTCTTTGTCTCTATATTCTGCGTCAACGCAATGACACTATTGTTGAGTTTAAAGGATCATCCAACTTTGATTATTTTTACAACGAAGCCTAATTTTAACTTTAACGTATGGAGAATGTAAACACGCCAAGCTGTAAGATGATATGTATGAGTTACTGATTTTTTTTAACGTAAAATTATTTAGCTCTGGAGTCTGGAATATAGGTGATATGAATGAAATATTCATTGACTTTACACAGAGAAGCAGACGATGTTATAGCATTGCCTTTTTCGATGAAGTTTTAAGCATGGAGTTAGAAAGTACTTTTACCTCTATGGTTTTAAGTTTTGAAGTAAAATAAATGATTGTAGGTCTGTGATCATTTAAAAAATATCACCGCTGAATGGATCGCATTTTAGAGATGTTTAAAAAAAATTGCATTTCAGTTGGAAAGTGTTTCGTAATGCGTACTGATCTTTCTTGTTAGAAGTCTCCCAAATGACGCCTGGAACGAATACGCTTTTAAGAACGTGGAAGATCTAGCAGACGGTTAGACCGGTCTTTCTAAAAATGATTCCGCTGTGTTGTTTGTTTGAATTGCCAGCACAATTAGAGCCCAAATGAATTCCAATACATAGAAATGATAACAAGCAGGGCTGTCAAGAAATTTTGAAAAATACAGCTCAAGAAAGTTTTTGTATTTGCTGGCTTTTGGACAACTTTCGCCAAAGCCTTTTTTCTTTTTGCTAGTCATTTACAAACTTGAATGAAAAGAAATGAGGAAAAATCCCAAGCCTCAAAATAATATCCTGCGTACGACTCCTTCTAACCTGCCTGCCCCAAATATTTATTTCGAGTGATATTTTACATTAGTTACTACAGCCACAGGGTGTTAGCTAAAAAGTGAACGTGTAAAAGAATGGACAGCGAAGTCATTAGAATTTTTTGACCACTCTCCTCTATGTTGTAAATGTTTTAATAAAAGTGTAAACGGATGTTGCCATAGGATGGCCTTTTTTCATAATATGAGTGGGTATTAAGGAAGGAATGAGAATTATGTATGTAGGTAATATCAAAGTGAGTAAGCGAAAAGTTACAAGAAAAGCGTTCCAAGTCCCAAAGTGATCGATATGCATACTAATATATGTCCTGTTAAGCATTGAGGTATCAATATTGTGAAGAAAGGCTTAAAAATGGCAATTACACGGCTTAAATGATTCAAAAGTTTTGTTCGGGGCAGCCCTGATAACAAGCGGGTCCAAGAGATGGGTGTCGAGCATTGTTGGAAACGGCAAGGTCTGTAGATATCTCGAGCCCGATTCCTACTGCGTATCCCATCCAATGAGACGATTCAGACACGGTTGGGATTCGTGTATGGAGCACAACTATGACCTTCGGATCGCTCGCTTGGTATTCGACTCAAACTACGGTGTCAGATAAAACAAAGGCGGGATTTTACATTGTTTAAGAATCTATAAGAGTGTATTTACTTTTGAACCTCAATAAAAGATCGAATCGCCTATTTTTGGATGGGGGACTTTCGAAACGGGCGAGCCTTTAAACTACAGGTGTAGTACAATCCCAATGTGCAAGATCCTGTATTAAAATAAGGTTTTACCTGAAACGCTGGCCACAGTGTTGGAGGATTCGTTTATGTCCAGGTCCCAGAAGTCCAGGTCGATGTCGGAGGGCACCGGACTGGTGGTGGTGACCACCGGGTGGGAAGGCTCGGGGCTGATGTTGGAGGAGGACACCTCCGGGGAGCTCTCCTCCCCCGCGGCGGACGAAGCCCGCTTGCTGGGAGTGTGGGGTGTGAGGAGGTCCTTCACGATCTTCTTAATGTCAATGTCTGACCGGTGGTCAGTCCGGCGGCGACGCTTGACCCTCTGGCCAGGGCCGGAGTCGTCGTCGCGGGTCTGGTTGAGCCATAGCAGCACAAGAGGATCCACTTTGAAAACAACGACGCACACAGTCGGAACAGAGGTCCAATCGGTGATGAAATCCACAAATGACAAAATTATCTGTTTGGAACACTAGCTGACAAACATCGGAGTGTTTGACGTTCAAATGTGCAAGAATTCAATCACATCGAGCGTTGTCGAAGGAACAGCACTGTCGAAGCAATCCGATGCCTGTGTGGATGGTCCAGGAGCGCATCCTTCCGAAAAGCGATTTCGGAAGCTAATACGCGCCTACAAATTACGAATGGGCTCCTGGATACAGTTTTATTCCAATGGCTGAGTCATTCATTTCCATGCAAAACCGAGCCAAAATCCCTTCCACTTGTGTTCGATAAAAATCCAAACGGGGCTGGAATGCGACGTCCGAGTTTGAGTAGTTGCGTTGGCAACCGCACCATAGAAACCGAACCGAGTCGATCGAGGATCCGACTCACGCGCGAAAAGCGATGTTTGGGGTCGATCCTCACCACGAGCCGCATCCAGGGTGTCACGTGAGGAACGATAAACAGCGAAATGCGTCCGACAGCCTCAATGTCAAGGGCCCCGGCGCGCATGCCTCGCTGCGCAAGTGACGTCAGGCGGCCTTTTCAACCAATCCGAGTCGAAACGAGGAGGGGAGGCACAGGTGCGCGTATCGGGTTGACTGACTTTTTCGTCTCTCCGTACTAGTGGCCCTGTTTCGACATTTTCTCGTTTGGGACGCGCAACTCGCAATAAAAATTGTGGCAACACATCTCAACTCGTTGATTTAATCCACTCAAAATTCATGCACTTTTTTCGAAGGGTTCCAGAACAGTCTTTAAACGAAAATTCATCCTTATACACTACCTGTTTTCGAAACGCACTTTTTCTGAAACATAATATAAAGGAAGTTTAAAAGATTACGAACCATGTGTTTAACAAAAAATATGACACTATGACTTAGAGCAGTGGTTTTTATAACCTTTCCCAGTTCACGCCGCCCTTGACATTCTCCCTATGGCTCAGCTGTGGTCGCAAAAGTAGTCGAAGGCATTTCTTTTTCCTTCGAACGAAAAGCAATCGTCGCGTCCGTCATTCAAGGCGTCGAAATGCGCCGGTTTGGGAAATTTTCCATACAAAACAAAATTTTCGAGAGTCATTGTTTATTGCGAATCTGTATTTAAATGACATTTATATTTCGAAATCATTTCGAAATTCCTGCAACATAACCTTTTAAAAAAAACTTTGGTCAATAAAACCCATCTGGGTTCAATTTATATAACACAGATTTATCTTCTAAAAATTCCACCCCAAAGGTATTGAGACGTTTTAGAGGTATCTTGTCAAAAAATGCCGTCCTGAGAACCGTGACTTTCGAGGTATTTCTTAATACATTGTGACCCATGACATTTTGGGCTCAAACTCTCGTCATTATATGAATATTTTCACACGGATTATTTTAAGACGTTTTGAATAGTTTATAAATATATATATATATTATAGCGTGAGGCTTTTGACTGGGGAGGCTGGGCGATTGGGTATTAAAAGTAAAATTTCACAGTGTTGCGAAAGTGTCCTATTCCTCCCTCACTGAAGCGTTTTCTTTCGAGAATGAGATGGAGAATAGAATAGGGGTAGCAGAATACCGAAGAAGGGTTGCCCGAAATAATGAAGAGATATTATATTATAGATTACGAGATATTATAGATTTCCATAAAAGAAATCATCTGAGCTCCATTGAACTGTGATTTTTGTCAATGTTTTGTGAAATGAGTGAGGGTCTCATTTGACTGTTCCTGTTTGTGAACGAAGGTGTCAGTTGTCCAGAAACTTGGACCCATTCTTGCATCTCGAGATTCCAGAGTTGGAATCCGCATTCGGGATCAGTCGGGATTTCATTCGTGGGCGAGTCAAGTGCAAAGAGTTCAAAACAACATGTCACTCGTGTAAGATGAATATAACATTTTAAATGCTTTCTTATTTCTAAATGAGGAGAGCTGTTACAATGATTTTACGGTCAATATAATAAAGGTGATGTACCCCCATGGACGAAGTACAAATATATTAGCAAATAATACAAAAATATATCATAAGCAGCTGGAATGAACGAAATAAAGCAATTCAAAAGAGTGCTCTCAAATATACCTCGAACGTACACTTCATTCAAAATCGCTGTAGTCAGCAATGTTTGTTTTGAAACATTTTAGATTCATTATTTACAAATACTATCAGGGTTCGTGCTCCTATTTCAAAGTGAAATTCCTTGAGTTTGCATCAGAATGACAGATACTACTACCTGTATTTTAACGCCAATTTTTAAAAAAAAATTTAGATGCAACTCATATTGACCGTGAATACATGACAGTGAGCAGAAAAAATTTTCTACAATTTTATCTGCATATACAGAACAACCTCAAAAATCTGGATTTTAGAATTTCCCAGGTTATAGTATTTGGATAAAATTCAAACTTAATACCAAAAACCTTATTTTTACAAAAAATAATGATAAAAGTCAAATAAACCCATTAAAAAATACTATTTTTAAATATACATATACAAGAAACAAAAAGAAAGTTTACACTTTATCATTTTGTTTAAACATTTGGACTCATGTCTGTTGTTTCATTTATTTTGATGTGTGGGAAAACAGTTTTTCTTTTATTCTGTAGGCAGTGCTGTAGTCGTAAAAAAAACAGAGGGTATACCATGGGCGTCAGCAGAATTTTTGGCAGGGGAAGGCGAAACATGTACTTACTAGTTACACTTTCCAGGGGGGCGGGCAAAAAAACATGTATACGCACATACATGTATATATATATATATAGGAAATCCATAAGCCAGGGGGCGACCGCCCCCTTCCCTCAGGGCGTCTATGGGGTATACTCGAAGGACCGGGGGAAATGTTCGAATGAATCGAAGTTCAAATTATCGAGAAGAAAAAAGCCTATTAACTTTATATTACAGGAAAGGAATTGTGGAACTTTGAAGAAACTTGGACTTAAGCGGAAATTGGTGTTGACAAGGTTCGAGTTATCGGGCGTTGACTGCATTTACGCAAAGCAAAACATGCAGACTAGCATCGAGTGATATTCCAATTTGAAAATCTCGATTAATATTTAACTATGAAATAAAATAATGACAGGAAATGTTTATTT
Source organism: Amaurobius ferox (assembly GCA_951213105.1). Taxonomy (NCBI): domain Eukaryota; kingdom Metazoa; phylum Arthropoda; class Arachnida; order Araneae; family Amaurobiidae; genus Amaurobius; species Amaurobius ferox. Next base: position 142,477,001 of record OX578146.1, on the reverse strand, counting down.
AAACACATATCAAGTAGGATGCAATTTTGTTTTATTTTAACAAATTGTAAGGCCTGCCTCCATCATGTTCATTGAAATATTTTACAAACTGCTTGACGAGAGAAATTCGTTTCTGTGTCTTTTTTTGTAGCGCATACTCTTGATCTATCGTCAACTGAAGAGCGAGAATTTGCGAATCTTTCCGCCTGAAAGTGTTCTGTAGGTGCTCCGTTTACATTCATAAGCATTAGATTGGAGGCGTCGGAAATCAATGAAGATGATCTCAAATCTGTTACTATGTTGTTCATTAAGCAAAGCGTGTACGTACTTTTTAAGGAAAAGCAGGGGGTATACGGCGTATACCTTCCACTGTAGGTATAGATGGGCATTGTTTCCTGTTGGGTGAGTTCGTTCAAGATCTTTTATTGCAGGATCGACTGTTTGTACGTGATTATAATAGCATACCTGCCCACATTGGAGAATCAAAATTCCAGTAGATAGCATTTTTACACAAGTCAGCGTACAATCTGTTCAATATCATTTAGGGAAAAATAGGGATTTCTTTTTTTTACATATCACAAAACATGTACGTTTCTTTTTTCAAAATAGAATAACTCACTATAACCTACTGCATAAGAAAAATGTTTTCACATAGTCAGTGTATCCGGCCGTCCAAATAGTTGCTCAAGTCCTCGTATAAAAAAAAACACAGTGGCATAAACAGAGAGCAATTTTACACTGAGAGAGCAATTCACACTGAAACAAAAGATGTTCACTTGTTGTTCTTGTTCTCGTGTCCTAATTAAGGAAAGAAATTTGCGCTGCTTCTGTTTGGTCTAAGACCTGGGGCACCCCTAAGGTAGAAGTCCGACTTCTGCCCAATAAGACATCATAACATCCATGCCCGCAGGCGGGACTCGAACCCGCAATCTGGCAGCCGAGCCATCACGAGGAAACGCCTGCCTCTTTGACCGCTCGGCATGTTCACTTGTAATTTAGTTAATTAGATGAATGTGGATAGGAAAATGCTTTAGGGACTAGAAAATAAGGGGACCGAGCCTATTTTAAAGAAAATAATCCTTCATTTTTACGTAAACTGCAAAAATGTGAAAGTACTGTTTAATTAGTTTGAGATTTTATCAAAAATAAGATGGATGTAAAAGCATGTTTAAACATTACATGGAAAGTCAATTTATACCCGCTAAATCGTACTGATATGCTAAATATGGTTAATGCAGAGTGTAACTTACTATAAAGTAACTTAGAACAATGATATATTTTCTTTACATTTAAAACTAGAAATAAATTTTTATATTAATATATAAGATACATTCAAATAAATCAATAAAAAAAAACATAATGAAAAGATAATCAAGATAGAATATTCTTATCTCAATAGTGCTATATATAAGGTATGTGTGGTCTTCAAGGATTTCAAATAATATGTTGATATATAATATGAGTTTTATTAATAGTCAGGTAAGTTTTATTATTTATTTTATTATACTAAGATAAATTTAACTATATCTTATCCCCAAACCAACTCACAAAATGAGTTATTTGCAAAAAGTTTAAGTTAATGCTGGGATAGTTTATTTAAAGTTTTGCACTTCAGCGTCGTCTGCTATAAGTGGGTGAGTCGACTGCAGCGCCATCTATTACATTTCCTGAACAATTCTCCCGATTTTTTCCCTTGATCGCGACACTAGGTATTCCAGATAGAGTTTCTACCACAGCGTGTCACGATAAACGGACGATGATGGGCCCATAAAAATGAAACTAAACCCATTCAACGTCGAAATGTATCTTTGAAAAGAAGTTATTTAAAACACTTAAATAACAACATATATTTACAGATTTTATTTGCTAAAGGGCACTTTAAGTGCACGTACACAGCTACTCCTTTTCACCGTAGTCACTCACTAGCGTTCTAAACATGTATATGCGAGCGAGAAGGGAAAGATATATAACGATTTATCTTAAAAAAAAAACTCGTGTCTACATTTTAATGAAAGTGACTATTTTATTTTCCGGTCTATTCAAAATATCCATCCAAGAAGACACATTTAGATACATCCTACTAAAATGAAATTGTAAGTTTCTAAAGTTGCCATTTTTAATGGAGAAATAATGAAGATGTCCATACTGCTAAGCAAACGAGGTTTCGGAAAGGTCCGTGTGACGTCACGTGCCCAATCATTGCCTCAAGGTCGCGAAAGGGTCGAAAATGGAGGAAGCAATAGCCATACCTTTGTGGAAGTTAACTTATAGGTTCCAATTTATCAACCAGGGTGGAGTTTAACAGGTGGCCGGTTCAAAGATTACACGGATTACTGATATTTTCAATTTATTACATCACCTAATTTATCTTGGCAAAGATTTTCAAACTCATATATTGTAGTACGGATCATCTTCTACTAAGACACGGGTATATCTTCCAATATTCTTGAATATAAGTAGCACGTGTTCCATACAATTGGAGCGCTTTTAGTTTGACATGTATTGATTCGATTTCATATTTTCTATCAATTTGTTTAGATACGGGACATGGATGTTTTATTCTTCAGATTTGCCCGTGAAGTTTATTTTGTATAGCGAGAACAGAGATTCTTAAACTTGTTTTCAGTAGCTTTCATTTAAATATTTGAATAGAATGTTTTGAATAACAATGTTATTTAGAACTATGGAGATTATGAGTGTGAATTTAGATAGTATAGAATCCGTACGAAGAACGGGTATACTGCTAGTATCAGTAGCGTAGCGTAGCGTCGAAAACCCAGACCGTCCGACTCATCCGAAGATAGAGAGCAGCAGTAGCGTTGCGTGGAATTCTGGACTGGGGAGGCTAAGCGAAAAGGTTTTTGTATAAGTGCATTTATATAGTTTCATTTCCTTGGTGAGGAAAATAAAATAATTTAACATAAAAATGATAAGAGTGAATGAAATGCACAAATATATTACCCGTGTAAGATACAAAGTACAACATTTTAAATGTTTACTTATTTCTAAATGAGTTGAACTTTTACAACCATTTTATTAAATAAGGTCAATGAAGTAAAGTCAAGGTCGCTCATAGAAGAGGACCCTCTCCCCCTTGGATATTCAAGATAACGAAAGAGAACATCAATCTAGACGATGTTATGCATTTTATTATTTACAACAAAACGTTCTACATGCGCCCATGTATGAAAATGTGTGAGAAATCTGGAACATAAGGTTAGTTGGAAATCACGTTAGTCAACAATATTGCTTATTAATTACTTACAAATACTGTACTATGAAAACATAAAAATATCTTATAATTACAATATGCTAAGAAAATGATGCTCAACCACTTTTATTTAACTGAGATTCTCGTCTAACAGGGGATTTTAAATGGAAAAGAAACTTATTCTTTCTAAAACTCCCAAATATGCAAACCATATGGATGCCTATATAAGTCTATTGTGCAACCTATTAAAGTTTAATGGTAGTCATTATTAGTATATTTCTTCGTCTTGAGATTGTTTAAAGTTGGGTAAATCTTAGGTTATTCGTGAAAAATGACTCAAATTCTCTTTAGTATTACAAATAATGATTATTTTCTACAAATAGTAATTAATAGAATCACGAACCCACTAGGCTTGCACTACCCACTCTCACTTAACCATCCCTGGTAAAACGCCACGTCTCGCATCCAATCATTGATTGCTTATAAAGGGTTGAAAATGAGGAAGCAATGGCCACGCATTTCTATAGGTTAATTTCCCATGTTAGGTAATCAGCTGGGGAGGGAGGAGTTTAACAAACGGCTGGTCTTGGCGCCATGTTTCTCCTTATAGAAGATGAAGGTTGGATGATTTCAGCTTCCAAACATTAAAATATGTGTTTCAATGGGAAAAAATACTTTTGAATCGTGTCACTTTAAGCAAGTGAAATGGAACTATTTTCTAAATAATACATGTATCTTCGCAAAATTATTTAAAAAATTATAAGAAATAAAAAGTATGTTTAAATAATATTTAGCTTTTAAGCTGGGGAGAATCAGTTTTCTAGCCTCAATGCACGTAGCCACTGGCTAGTATATGTATTTTACAAAAAACAAAAATGAAATTTTGGGGGAGGTTTGACAGTTAAAACATTTTGATTTGCTTGGCAACCAAGATTCCATCCCAGATTTGAAAGCAATCTTATATCTAAGTGAGAGCTCGTCCTCTTACTTGAACCGAATGAATGCAAATGCCGTTCAACCGATGAATGAGTTGGTTGCAGTGTATGTCGTGGTTCTTCGTCGAATCGAATGCCCCCCAACATTCGCAATCACTCGACCATCACGTCCTTTTGCAAACACATAATTGGACGTGAGTAATAAATGCCAATTTTGGCTGAAACAGGGCTAAAAAACGCACCTTAAATGGGCTCATTCGAAACTAAACGGGATCGGATAGGGATTTGGATGCTAAAAAGGCCGAATGTGTCGATTATATGACGACTGCTCATCCATCCAGATCAATGGACAAAATTCTATCTGAGGACTGCTTTCGAAACAGGCCCTCATCTCCAGTATGGCGCTTTGTTTATGGGGACCGTCTTGCAGATACATCCGTAGATATCTATCTTATATAGGATAAACCGTCCTCCCAACATCGATTTAAATTCTGTCTAGAAGAAAAGCCAGATTCTAGCTAGAAGTTTAAAGGGAGTCTAACCCCGTCCTTGAGATCCATCGTCCTAGGAAGTGCAACTGTTCAACCTGATGTTATCTCCCCTACCATTCCCATATTTGGATTTCCTATTCCCAGACTCTTGACTGGAGGGCACTTTTACCCGATCCCCTCGAAGTGTGTGTCCCACTGGGTGTTTGTTGACCGTCGCAATATTGTCACCGTCTGTCAGAGATCCTTGCGAAACGAAGCCATTTCATTAAAAGTGGAGATGACTCCGTGTATACACTGGGGTGCTTCTCCTCCATCTTGCAGCAGACGGATTTCATACACGGAAGCAAAATATTATTGGAGTCCCGCAACGGACGAGATTAACATTTTTCAAATGCGAGATGGAGAGAAGAGCAGTTTCAGAAACCGTACAAAATTATCTTCATACAGTTATCTCGATCCCCGGAAAGGAATAACAGATTTTCGGCCAAGAGGAAAATCAAAGTTCGGAGAAACGGTAGTAGAGACAGAAATGTCAAGAAATATCAACGTAAAATGTTAATATTGGATACATAATTTATAGCAGACTAGCTGAGGTATCAGCAGCTAGCGGTCCAACTCTGACCGCGAAAGGTCGGAATGGGCAGAATGGCATACAAGAGTCCTTTTTTAAACAGTCTTATTTTCCTTTTGCAAATTTTACAAGAAAACATACGTTCCAAATAATCCCAATGATAAAATGAACCCAATGATAACCCTGCTTCAAATAATCTTTCGGTGCCCAAGTTAGATGATGTACTGTAATTAATGTGTATATCGTTCGTTTCTAAGCCAAGTATCAAGCAAATCACTAAAAATAATGCAATTCGAACAATTCGCTAAAATAATGAAATTTTAAGGTCTTACACCCCTTGTAAGTGTTCCCCCACTGGGTTCCGGTCTAAATTGGGTGGCACTTCCCGACCGTCCAAACAGTTACCTTACACCTTTCTGGTAGGTCGGACGGTCTGGGTTTCAACAACAACAACCCCTTGTAAGTGTAGGGCGCGGTAGCCCATTGGTTAGCGCGCTGGAGTTGCACTCGGTAGGCCCGGGTTCGATTCCAGCCACTGCCAAAACTGCCGCCGTGTTCATGCGGAGTACGATCACGTTAAACATGTGGGTCCGAAAGTCCTTCCGAGAGGTTGGTGGTAGGGGAAGGAGGGTACGGTCCCTGTGGATGCCTCCCCCACTGGGTTCCGGTCTAAATTGGGTGGCACTTCCCGACCGTCCAAACAGTTACCTTACACCTTTCTGGTAGGTCGGACGGCCTGGGTTTCAGCAACAACCCCTTGTAAGTGTGGGCCAACGGCCGTACCGTGCTGAAAACACCGGTTCTCGTTAGATCACCGAAGTCAAGCAGCATCGGGCGCGGTTAGTACTTGGTGGGTGACCACCTCGGAACACCGCGTGCTGTTGGCCATCTCGGGTGCGGTATCCCCGTGGTTTGCGCGCTAGATTTGCACGCTGCCACAAAATGCCGCCGTGTTCATGCGGAGTACGATCACGTTAAACATGTGGGTCCGTAAGTCCTTCCGAAAGGTTGGTGGTAGGGGAAGGAGGGTACGGTCCCTGTGGATGCCTCCCCCACTGGGTTCCGGTCTAAATTGGGTGGCACTTCCCGGCCGTCCATACAGTTACCTTACACCTTTCTGGTAGGTCGGACGGTCTGGGTCTCAACAACAACAACAACCCCTTGTAAGTGTCGTGCAATTTGGTAACTTTTCAATCTGCTTTAAACAATGACATTGCAATTTCTCTGTCAACATAAACTTCCTGTTACTCTCTGATATACTGATAAACCAAATAAGCTTCGAGTCCGATTTGGTGTGTTTTCTGTGTGACTTGTATATTGTGTGGAGAGGGAGAGAGAGAGTTTTTTATTTTATACAATATATGGATTCATATGCATATATAAATACATATTCTTTTTTTTTTTCAGACCAGATTTTTTAAAATAAAATCCACACATTTCAGTGGTGTCTATGGAAATGGGAGGTTTCAATCATGTATTTGCAATCTCTGGATTTCAACTTGAATGAAATCAGACCTAAAACCCATCTCTAATGTTTTTTCAAAACTATAATTTAAATTTTAGAAGTCCCATGGAATATCCGCTTGTACCATGTTTAAAAAACACCCGCTCTTGTTTATTTAAATTTTTTGTTGGCTAAAAGTATTAATTTTAACTTCTTTGTTAAACTCGGAATACAACAAGGTCTTGTTTTCGGTGCAAATGTCTATGATTTGTCTTGGATTATAATAAATAGGCTTAATTCATTACATTATTTTTAGTTATTACAGTGTATGTGTGTACATGGAACGTCGATATGTACAATTCTAAATATATGACACTTCTTTAAAATATCTAGCCAGTATTGAGTTCTTTGGTGAGAAAAGACTGCATGGGCCAAAGCAGTGGTTAGCTTGTAGGGGTGTCGATAGTTCCTATTTTAAAATATTTACCCTGTATTTCATTCTTTGGTAAGAATAGACTACATGGGGTAAAGTAGTGGTTAGCTCAGGGAGCTTTCAGTACTTTGCATTTTCCAATTTTAAAAAATCTGCCAAGTATTGCATTCTTTGGTAAGAATAGATTGCGCGGGCCAAAGCAGTGATTAGCTTGTAGGGGTGTCGATAGTTCATATTTTAAAATATCTACCCTGTATTTCATTCTTTGGTAAGAATAGACTACATGCGGCAAAGCAGCGGTTAGCTCAAAGAGCTTTATAAAATTAATAAGTAATTAAGAAAGAATATCTACTTTTAACTGTGGCATCATCTCGCTAACCTTGAATGGATGAGGTCATCTTAGATTAGATCTCATTTTTAATACTGTAATTTTTGTGTATATCGTTCATTTCTAGTTTGGATGGCTGCTGATGAAGGCATCGTTCTGTAAGTTATTTTCATGTTTTTGGTAACTATTTTGTATATTCCGCGTGATGCGTGATACATATCTCCTAAAGTTATAAAAATATACAAAATTTTTCTAAGTATTTAATGTTAACGTGATTAAAAATTATGAGCTTTAACTAAGTTTGATTTCTCCATTCACCAAAATATTTGCAAAGCATCGGTGAAAACATCTTTGTTAGTTAAAAACAATTGAATAGTATTCAGAAAATTCTAGAACAATGTGTTTACATTTCCCATAGTGTACAAAACTAAAACTGTCGACATGGATTCATGAGGTGTTATATTAAAATTCTCCACTGTGTATGAAGAAAGATCGCTCTGAAAATGGTCGAATCGTATTCGCTAGTTAAAATCCACTTAACACACACAATTTTTGTTTTCACTGAAAATTCCTAAGAATAATTCACTATTAGGTTCATTTTAAATATAAAATTAAAATCATCTCATTATTAAGTTATCATAATATATATATATAAAACCATATCGTTATACAACAAACACCCTAAAAAATTGCTAACATATTGTGTTCGTATACACTCGACTGTTCGTATACACGTCGAAAAATCATTTTGAATTCAAGAATGAACTCTGTTCACATCTATTCAAAACACCCTTTTTATAAAATACATATCATTTTTATAAAAATACTAGCAGCATATCCGTTCTTCGTACGGAGTATATAATATAAAGAAACTTAGAATCAGCAATCATGTGCAAATTATGTTAAAATATTAAATTTATTGCTCCTAATGAGAAGTTTAACAATATCTGTTCTCACTATGCAAAATTATCTTCACGGGCAGATCTGAAGAATAAAACATCCTGGCCCCTTTTGTAAGCAAATTTACATAAAACAAAAGGAATTGAATCAATATATGCAACCCCGTACTACTTATAGTGTCGCAGATTAGAAAATATGCCAGTGTGTTAGTAGAAGATGACGCGTATTACAGATCAAGCTTGTAGATAAAGTTTTGATTCACTTTCAAACGGTTTTCAAGCTTTTCGTTTGGATGAACCACGGAGTTAGAAAGTAGAACTCCTAGGGAAAAGTTTCGTTTTTCATTAATGTCTTAGATACTCGAAACTTGGGCTAAATTTATGGGGGCTATTTCAAGGCTATCCACAAAATTTCATCAAATTTAGTTCAGCCGTTCTCTCGTCATGATGAGACAAACGAAAATTTCGTTTTTTACTAATATCTCGAGAACCACTGATCGTAGAAACTCCAAACATGGACTACATTTTAAGTGGGACTATTTCCAGACTACCCACAAAATTTTATCAAATTCGGTTCAGCCGTTCTCCCGTGATGACGGGATAAACAGACAGATTTTCAATTATATTTATATAGATAGTTCCTTTTAATAATTCTCTTTCATAACTCCATTCGAATTTCTTAAGACATTGAATAAATCCACCACTCGCTTCTTCCTTCTCATTCACAAAAAAGACTTCATTCTTAAACACATTCTGAACAAATCGCCAACTGTACAATGGTCAAGGCATGTGGCTACCAATCTCCGGGTCCCCGAGCTCCCAAAGCTGAAATATATCCGTTTACATTCAGAATTTTTAAAAAAATGCCGATAGATGGCGCCATCAGATTTTCAATATTCTTTCACATGCCAACTCGCCTCATGACGTTAGCCATTCAAAAGTGCATCTCCATCGGCCAAAAGATCAGATTCACTATTCAAACATTTACTCATGACGTCATCCATCCAAAGTCCCTCGCCCCAATTTATCCATGTCCACCCCCTTGCGATAAAGCCATTACCTCCTCAGAACCAAGGTCAAGTTGGCTTTAACACCTTCCTTTCACAAAACCACATCCTCTGATAACAATTCACCTCATTGCGACATTCACCCAAGACCTCCTCAACATCGAGGTCACGTTGGCCTTACATGGTGACAGCATACCCCTTTCGCAATACTTCCTCCAATAACAACCCTCCTCCTCCTCCTCCTCCTCAATGAGTCATTGGCAAGGAAGGGCAAGCTTGTCCTATTGCCCCTGCTGCCCTACAACTCTCATTTCTTATCTACTAATGTCCTTACGTTTCTGCGCATTCTAGTACGCAGGTTATTTATTGACGCTCGTGCCCATGCTCTATGGGATGCAGTCATCATCTAAGCTCTATGTACAGCCCATCTTGAAAAATAGGTGTTTCAAGGAAAATGAACATATTTTAAATCGAACTACCAAGTGGAAATCTTCCTCATCTGAATTGGGATGCTCGTCCCATATCAGTGCTGATTAGGCTTTAAAGGACTGGCCTTTTCACGTTCCTTGTACTATAGCTTATGGTATCGTCTATATAAATTCAGACAGGGGGGTTTACCTTCATAGTCTCCGATGTTTTTGAATTTAAAATACAGGAAAAAGTAAGAAACCCGTACTTTTTTGTTTTGTTCAAAAAAATTCCTAGCCCGAGATACAGGCCGCCAAAGATGGCGCCATTTCTTACTTGCGATTTTCGGCAAAATTTTAAAACGCTCTATCTCTGGAACGTTTCAAGATATTTTGTTGCGGTTTTGTTTTTATTTAAAAGATAATATTTCTCTGATTAAAATGATATCCTCCGTTTGGAAATATGTGTCCAAGTTCTCTTGCTGTAGCCTTCTGAATTTTTTTTTTTTTTTTTTGAAAAATCAAAAATATTTTTTTTCAAAAATGCCAATCCCAAAAATTTTGATTTTTTAACCGTTGATCAGTACCATAGAGTACTACATTTCCTGAAAAGGAGAACTTCCACTTTTGAGTTTAACAAGTTTTATAACCAATGTTCATGTTTTAGCTTCCGTGGCTAATTTCTTTATGCATTTTTTTTCTTCTCAAAAACACCTTTCTGAAAATGAGAACACGCCATTTTGGTTCTGGAATTTTTCATATATTATTTTTTTTTTTTAAGAAATCCATTTTCGGATCAATGTGATGGAATAAAAATGATAAATTAAACAAAGTTGGAACTGGTGAAATGTTTTTGTTCTTCTGGATTTTCTTTACATAGAACCTTTCAAATCATTAAAGGTCTTCTGGAACAATGTGGAAGCTTCCAGATAATTCCAGAATATAATAGAACCGTCTAGAACAATCTGGAACCATCCAGATAATTCCAGAATGTAACAGAACTTTCTAGAACAATCTGGAACCATCCAGATAAGTCTGTGTGTTTGGCCTAACATATAAAAAGGGAGGACACGTGAATTCGCAGTTTAGTTGTCAACACGCAAACAAAGAGAGCAGGTCACCCAATATGTGGTTCAACAGCACTTAAGTAAGCTTTTGTGAGGATTCTGCTGATTGAGTCGTATGGTGTTTTGTGGAAAGGACTGCGTTTGAAATGTCTTCCGACTGGTGCCACAGGAGAGTGAAGTGTGCTGCCTATTTGCATATCCATAAAAGAGTGATATATAAGACTAGCAAAAAAACGGACTTTCTTCAGGTTGGGAATAAGAGTGCTCATTTCCAGACTCTGTTTCAAAGTCAAGATGTTTCCGGTGATGACTTCCTGTGTTCTAAATGCTTTCACAGAATATCAAAAATGACACTATCTGAACAAGAAGAAGTCTCCCATGGTGTGGATGATGCAGATTTTGCATCTGAAGAAGAAGAATTAGATTCCCTTTCATATGTTTTAGTAATAATAATGTTTTAGTAATTAATGTGTTTTAGTAATAACCTTTAATAAATAAAGCTTTAATATGTTTCGAAAGCTGTGTCTGTTACTTATCTTTATTAAGAATTAAAATGCCGTGTCAAATAAAACTAGATTTTGATTTCATGAGATCAGTATGTGACGAGTATGAGGTAACGGGAACTGGTTTAATGGTATGGCAAAATTTTCAATTGTTTATAAAACCTGTTAAACTCAAAAGTGGAAGTTCTCCTTTTCAGGGAATGTAGTGCTCTATGGTACTGATCAACAGTCAAAAAATCAAAATTATTGAGATTGGCATTTTTGAAAAAAAAAAATTCAGAAGGCTACAACAACAAAACTTGGACACATATTTCCAAACGGAGGATATCATTTTAATCAGAAAAATATTATCTGCCAAATAAAAAAACCGCAACAAAATACCTTGAACCGTTCCAGAGATGAGAGTTTTAAAATTTTGCTGAAAATCGCAAGTGAGAAATGGCGCCCTGTATCTCGGGCCAGGAATTCTTTTGAACAGAACAAAAAAAAATACGGGTTTCTTACTTTTTCCTGAATTTTAACATGTGTTCAATTCAAAAGATCTGAGCTATGAAGGCAAGATTTGTACTTTCTCTGCAATACATGGTAATGTATAGGGAAAGTATTGGAATCATGCCGAAAATCGCAACTCGAGTTTTCGACAGATCTGTGCGTTTCGAGACCTCTAGAATACGAAAAAACCATTTTTAGCGTGACGTCTGTGTCTGTCTCTCTGTGCAGATTTTGAATCCACTCTAACTAAAAACTAATAAACCGAATTTCATAAAATTTGGTAAGTAAGTCACTTGAGGGCGAATCTAGTGCTAATTAGTTCTGAGTACGATTAGGGATAAAAAGAGGCCGCCTTTTTCTGCAAAAGCCTGTATCTACTCTAGCTGAAAAACTAAAGGACTGAATGTCACAAAATTCGGTAGATAAGTCGCTTGTGGGTCACCCTGATGCTAATTAGATTTTGGTACGATTCGGAAAAAAATAACCTGCCTTTTTTTGCGAAATGGTCCACAAAAATCGTCCAAATCTAAAATAAAAAACTACGTATGCTCAAATATATCCATTAAATGCTTGTTTTATACGTCATTTTTAACGAAAAAAAGAATAAGACCCACCCTATTAGACTAGGACTAGCCGTTCTCGAGATATTTTTCGTATTTTCTCTACGCCACCTTTGAAAATCAGTCCAGCTACCAAATGAGAACGAAAATTGAATTAAAAGTGAATTAAATTTAATTAAAATAAAGAGAACGTGGATATACGTCTGCAGGGAAAGTCATGTGGCCCCACATCAGATTTTTTTTTTTTTTGCCTGCCTGAATTAATATGAACTTAGCCTTATAGTATTGCATGCCAATGTATAGGGAAAGTATTGAAATCGTGTCGAAACTTGAGTTTCACTGTCACGAAGTGCATCCAATTGCAAAAAATGCACTCTTAACACTAATGAAAAGTTCAACTCAATAGAGTTACTACAAAATATAATTATCTATGTATGTATAGAGTGAGTACAGCCTGTTCCACGGTCGTGATCTTCATTCGGAAATGTGCTGTTCCAGAAAATAAAGTCACCTCTAAGTTCTATCATCTATAGCAGATCCTGAGAAAAATGCTCCAAGAGAAATTTTTGGTAAAAAGCAAAGCCGTTCTTGATTGTGAGAATATTTTCCTATTATACTTACTAAACTATATTCTCAAATGGTTTGCACCTAAGGAAACGCTTGTTTATTGTCTATTTGAAAATAAATATTCTTTCCTACTACCCAATAAAATTGTTTTAAAATCTGATATTGACTGTGCTTATATATATATCACATGCAAGCTTTAATGCTTGCTATTTTTCGTATTCCTATTTTCGGTTCTACACTATTGATATTTGTTGATTATCTTTAGCTTGATGACCCGTAATATGCATTTTAATTTCCTCATTATGATTGAATCCATTTTTATTTCTTTGTATTTTGTAGGCAAATTTTAAGTTAGTTAGTGTATTATGAGTTACTACTTCTATTCTATCATTGGATTTCCAATTTTAATATTTATATATATATATATATATATATATTAGTCCTTGTCTACGTGTATAGCATTAACGCTTGGATTTTTTTTATTTGTTTTTCTATTATCGATTTCATACCATTGGTACTTGTTGATTATCTTTAGCTTGATGACTCGAAATTTGCATTTTTTTCCCCATTTGATTGAAGATTCGGTATTTAATACTTCTTTCTATATTGTAGGTTTTATAAGGTAGCTCTATATTGTAGGTTTAAGTTAGGATTTTTGAGTTGCAACTTCTCTCTATTCTATCATTGGACTTTCAAACAATTATTATTATTATTATTATACAAGCAACTATTTGAGACTCTATTTAGGGTGAGTACACTTTCCTTAAAAACATTTCAAGCACTTTTCAAAGACTTTCAAGTACCATACGATTATTTTTCAAGGACATCAATTCTTCCCTATTATGAAGTTGTATGCGTTTCTGGGAAGAAAATCACATCCAACTAACATTATTGTTTAATGTTGAAGCCGTTGAGGAAATTTTTGGGAAAAACAATGCTGTTCAGAAAAATTGTAACTGCCAGGGAAATTTCCAGAGAAAGCAGAAAAAAGCCGATGCAGAACACTTTCAACCCTGCCTTTTTCAAGTACTGAGAATTTCCAAGAAAATGGGAATTTCCAAGTACTTTTCAAGGTCTCGAAAATTTTAATCCAAAATTCAAGTACTTTCCCAATTTTCAAGCACCCCTATGCACCCTGTCTATTAAACAGAGAGCCAAAGCCAGATTATTTCTGTTAGCTCGTAAATTGTACGATTTAATTTTTTTTTATCGATTTAGTACTTAGGGGAGAATGGGTAAGACAAAAATAATAACTTTTGAAAATTTAATACTGGAAGTCATAGAGACCAAAACTCAAAATAAAACGGGACGAACCTTTCGGTGGTATTAAATTCTAAGATTTTGGCGAAAAGTATGAAAATGGTAGATTCTCTCCCTATAGGATTCGAGCTGCATTTTAAAGAGATGAGATGTAATATCTGAAAGACTCGTCCATTCTTGAGCTATTGTTTGTGGGGAAAGCGTGCGCTATTTTCATTCGACGAGAAATCATTGAAAGGCATCGCAAAATGTCCTTTAATCTACCTGTTATGGAAGGCAGTAGGGGGTCCGCGGTATTTCCAAGGGTAACAGGGCAAAGACCCGGTTTTTCTCACAACCGACCCAGCACGGTCCGCCCCTTTTATATTCTTTTTTCCTCATGCTGCACGCTACGGCAAAACGAGTTCCTTTCCACTTTTTTTGCTTTACTTTTTTAGAGACAACCCTTCCTCCGCTGCTTTCGCTTTTGGAAGCTGGTTCTTCACCTCTTCTCTGCGGACGGAATGCGACTCGTTCTTGCGGTGAACGATTCTCGCAGGGAACGGCTTATGAAAAGGCAGCCTGGAGAAAATAACAAACAGATTGGAGTCTCCGTAAAATGGAATGGCGTAGTTTTCCAGTTCATTAAAAATATCCATCTAAGAAGATAAATTTAGGTATATCCTACTACAATGAGAAGTTAAACAATTGCAAGTTTCTAAAGTAACCGTTTTTAATACAAAAATAATGAAAATTTGCATTTTATTTCGGAAACGTAAGGCTAAGGACAAAATTGTCACTCTATAGTCAGGTCTGTCTCATTAAGAAATAAGAAAACGTTATAATCTTGTGCTGTACGTATTCGTCCCACACAGGTAATCCACTTTGAAATCTCGCCCGCTCTTTCACTTTTTATGTGGAATTATTTTACTTGAAACCAAAGTTATTCAAAGTGTTAATTCCTATAGAAATTTCGCCCCGCTCTCAAAACTCCTGCATTTCTAAACACCCTGCCATTCAGGGCCAGATAGGGCCAAGCCTATACTCAGCCTCCCTGATAAAAATGGAACATTTTTAGTAGTGGTATGAAATTTTATATGAAATGGCATTCAAATTTTGCATATGAGATTATTTTTTTATAAATGACTTCGTTTTAAAGATTTTTTAATGAAGCTGAATGTGTGATTACACTTACGATTCATTTATTTACAAATTTAATTGAAAAATATTTGAAAATTATGATAACAGTATTGAGGATGCAATTGTGGAGTTGGTTCACTGTTAGAGTCCAAATCAACTGATAAGTAGATAAGAGTTAATATTAAGCATTCACTTTCAGAATGTTTCTACAAATTATTAACAGCTTTATGAGTAGTTAATGCTTCCATTAAAATCCATTGTAATTATTATATATTAATATCGATAGATATTAATAATCTAGCTTGCAAATCTAAATATGCAATTACTTGTTAATAATTTATATGAATTGAAATATATAAATGCTAATGATTCATTGTGATAACAACCTTCCATTTCAATTTGAAATCGGCACATTCCGTTTCAATCGGCTGTCGACGACCCATAAAGTGGCCAAACCTCACTTTCGACTGCTGTGGATCGATCGAATCAAAACAAAAAGATTGGACGTAGAGGAGACATGGGACTTCGAACAAGGCTTACAAAATTCGCAGGGTCGCAAGAAGATCCGGACATTGGCCGGACCCCTGACCCGCTTCTGTTGACATTCGGTGGTTGCCCGGACAACCCCATGGCACGCCCAGCCCTCAGAAGCTCATTTCGGTTTACTTCACTCGACATGGAAAGGTCGTTTGAAACGAAAAAGGTTCAAATAGAAAGCTTTATTTCCCAAACCGATCCAATAAGCTCTCAACATAATAAACATAAGAGTTGATTTGTTCCATGCCAAGAACGCGACGCATTCTATTTGAGAAGGATACAAGTATACTTGTGTCCACCAGAATATCTCTACAGCGATTCGGTGTATACAATGATGTAGAATGATTCGGTGCAGGGACGAAATGGAAGAGGGGCTCACCAATCATTAGCGTTTATATATTTCAATTTATGTCCATTATTAACAAATAATTGCATATTTAGATTTCTGATTATTAATATATAATAATTACAATGGAAGCATTAACCAGTCAGAAAGCTGCTAATAATGTGTAGAAACATTCTGAAAGTGAATGCTTAATATTAACTTTGACTCTATAATGTATAACAGTGAACCAACCCCACAATAATATCCTAAATACTATTGCCATCATTTTTAAATTAAATAGGTCAATAAATGATATCATTAGTATAACCACACATTCAGCTCCATTAAAAAATCTTTACAACGAAGCCATTTAAAAAAAATCTCAAAGAACTTTTATATGCTAAATTTGGATGACATTTTATATGAAATCTCATATCACTACTAAAAATTTAATATTTTTACAAGGGGGTATACTCTTGGGGCCTTAGCTCCCTCCGGCGTTGATTCGGCGTATACAATGATGCGATGTATATGGTATTGTGGAGCGCTTTAGATACATTTCTTTTCCATGTTCATTAGGTGTTTTGGAAACGGAGCCAATGGTGGAAATGACTCAAAGCCGCAGTGCTTGACATAATGCATGAGATACCCTTATTTGAGGGACGCAGACGGACGAACCTATTCCAGGAGCAATAAAATGCCTACATCATTATACAAACACAAAAAGGAAAGTCACCTGATACAATAGCGCGGAGGGTAAAAAAGGAATTGGATTCTTTCGAATGCTTTGACCCTAGGCGGTTCATAATCAGTAGCTCATCCGGCCGACCCAGCTAACAACATCCTTTATTTTCGGAATTTATTTACGGCTTTCAGACCGCTTCTACTTTACACAGTCCTCTCGTCGTGCGAGTGTTCGGCGCCAAAAAGGACACTTGCATATCGATTCTACAGGAGTTCCCTTCTTTTAGCAGAACAACTACCTTCAGAGCTGGAAAGGACGGTGAATTGTTTTACGAATTCAATAGGTGAGGAGGGGAACATTTGGAAGCTCGGCAGCCGTTCCAGTAAGATGTCGCAAGATGGCTATGACGTCATGCACGTTCTACACCCGGAGGGGACGATACAGAAACCTAGATTTAAAATGCACGCTACTTTTGGGGGCGCCCTGTCTCACCCGAGAAGATGGCTCGGATCCTCCCGGTGCCTCGCGATCAAATCCTTTAAAAGCGAAGTAGCAACCGGGTGGGATAAGGAAATCCATCCATACATGAGAATCTTAAGGACATTTGGGGAGAAACAACTGAATTAGGGATGTTTTAAGACGAACGGTTCAATTTCGGAATTCTCAATATTTCGGAGAACAGAGCACGTTCTGTGTATAACCATGATGCTTGTTCTCTTTCTAACACATGCACCTTTTGTGATCTTTCAAGTCAAACGTCATTTCAGATAGGGTAATGACAGGGGAAGAAGAACAGTAGCCATGGACCTGTTTCGCGCTCATCAACATGAAATAAACGTTAACTACAGCAGCAACAAGAAAACTTGGTATTGGGCGCAATTTAGCGAACTGCCCCTTTCAGTTCTTCCACGTAGCAGGCATAAAATTCGCGGTCCATGGATACTGTCATCTGCAATGGGAGTGTCTTCCTTATTCTGGGGGGGGGGGGGGGGGGGCTCTCCCTCTCTGACAGGTCCATGAGCGTTCAAAATCACAAGGGCGGAGGAACTCATTTGAAAATGAAATCACCGAATAAAAATACAGCTCTCAAAACTATTTCTATGGACGTCTTCTTCTCGGAAGCCAATGCGACTTAAGATTAAGATTCCGTTCGAGAAAGAGCTATTTCAGAACGAACAGGTGTTTTAAAAGATGGAAATAATAGGGAGCATTTTGCGAGAGGAATCTATCTGACTAGGAATTAGATCCCACTCACACATACGAAAGATTCTCTCTGTAGGCCGACACATGACTCGGGTCATTTCAATGGCTGGCCAGTGTGATTTAAAATGGGTGGTTGCGATAAAAGTCTTCCATTTTCAAGATCTTGACACATTTTTCTTGCAATGACAGGGCTCTCGCTGGTCACTGTCATGTCTCGCAGCGGATTCAGCTTGATTTCGTTTCGAGAGCACAGTTTCCTTTTACGGACGGGCCTCCGCTGCAACGCGGATCGGGGATGTCTAGGCATCGCAAGTCCTGTTAAGACACTCACTGTCAACTTAATAAAGAATTTGAAATGCACTGTATCCTGTACTGAAGAGATTAGGCTTTTCCGCTATAAAAGATAATTGTGTAAATTCCCATGACAGATAACAACATCTATGAACCGATTTCGTCCTTATCGTGCGGCGTGGATGATCGCATTTTAGTGAACTGTTTCAAAAGCACTTTAGAAAATTTATAAATTCGGATGTGTGTGTGTGATGACAACTGGATATTCAATACAATGAACGCAACGTATGACGTTATTAAATTCTTCCTCTTGCTACGTTTTGGCGCCGATTCTAATAAATCCAGTTACCATGGAGAACATTTTATTGAGATTTCCAATGAACGCCTCCATCGAAAGACGCAGATAGCAGCATCCATGGACCGGCTTCGTCAGCATGGAATAGCAAGCCTATATCAAATTTGCCATTGCAGATATCGGCTATTCCATGCGGACGAGCGCATATAATAGGCGTGAAACCGATTTATAGATGCTGCTGTCTGCATGCAATGTCGCTATCTTCCGAATTTTAGGAAGGCGGGTTTTGTGTTTATGAAACTTATCAAAAGGGTCTCATTTCCAACACACTACCATTTCCACTTTACATCTTGTTATAGATGAAGTATACTCTAATGGTACCTGAGGATTTTCTCTATTTGGATGACATTTTAAAATAATTCCAATTTCAAAAAGAAATCATGGGTGTTGTCTTGTCTAACACAGAATAAACAAAACACGATAGACATAAATATATGAATGACTAAACTAAACCTTGAAAGGTGAAAAGATCCAAAGACGATGAGTGAGGGTTTAGCAAACACATTCCAATTCATACGCACTGCCTACAAAAGGGAATTATGAACGACCCTTTGAAGCATCATTTCATTCAAAATCGGCGTTCTAAGTTCGAATCCATTGATAAGAGTTCGGTAGTCCATAGATTTGAAACAAAACAGCACGTGCAGAAGGGCATTATTTTTACCACAGCGGGTCATGGTAAATAAAAGTTGACCCATTCAACATCGAAATGACCTTTGTGCTGATAATAATTTGTTTAGAGTGACAATATATGTTTAAAAATTTCATTTGCTAAAGTGCACTTTAAGTGTGGGCCGTAGTCACTCACTAACCTTCTACAGATGTACACATTGACTAGAAAGTTTTGCAGTATATATGCGAGCTAGAACATAACGAAAAAAGTGGTACATAACGAAACTCGTGTATAGATTTTATTGAAAGTGAATTATTTATTTTTCAGTCCATTCAAAATATCTATGAAAGAAGATAAATTGAGATATATCTTACTAAAATGAGGGGCTAAACGATTGCAAATTTCCGAAATAACCATTTCCAATACAGAAATAATGACAATGTCCATGCTTCTAAACGGAAACGTAATCCGTTTGACGTCACGTGGCCATGCTCTATGGTCAACGATCCAAAAGTAGGAACACCACTACGCTGCTTTTTCGCCATGTACGAAGAATCTTCCGATAATATCACTCAGCAGAGCTGGGTGAAAAACCCAGAAAGGAGCCCAAAAGGAATCCCAAGCAGCAAAATAGGCCGGAATGACTGTGCTGTGACACCACCCATTCCAGTGAAAGAAGATCGATCTGGCTGAAATTCAGATTTCATTCCACGAAGATGGGGCGAAATCACTGGCTCGATCCTTTGCAATCTACGGACGGGCCCCAACCTTGGCCGACAAGGTCAAAGCATTTTGCTGTCGCCATTGTCTGAGGTCTTTGTTCCTCGCTCGGACAAGGCATCCATTCCCCGGGACTCATTAATGATTTGAAACATCGGAATCTTTTGGGTTCTTTCCCTTTCAAGAGAGGAGGCCCAGAACAGTCTCCTTGAAATAAGCGGTACAGACGTACGCGTACATTAAGGGGGGTGACCCTCCAAATAAACGTCGAATTCCCCGACTTGCGTTTGCTATTGCGATCCTACGAACCTAATGCATAATAAAAATACAAGTTAATCAAGATGCAAGATCTTCCGGTACCTTTCCCATTTCCTAATAAAAACAACCCCTCTGACCCTACCCACACAATGTATGTACTTTTCGACAATACATGCACCCAGTTTCTCGAGACGTTGGGCACAAAGTAGTCCATACTGTGGAGGGATCACCGAGCAAAACAGGAAAGGTTCGTTCTCAGGAAGCGCGGATTGATATTTTCCTTCAAATACTGCTTTTAAAGCAAGAGGGTCCTTTCGAAACGCCTACAATATTTCCAACCCCTTGCACTGCTGTGCATCATGTGTGCGAGAAGGGAGGCCTCGATGGACGGCCGCTCTTGTGAGGCTCTCGACTCTCCCAGAAAAGTCCATATAAGGGATTCCTCGACGCAAAAGTGTCAGGAATTTTTAAGACTTCCTGTGCCACAAGGTTGAATACGATCGGAAACAAGGTTGTTCTCATAAATGGCAGGATTTGCAGCAGAATAGGCTCGAAATCCACTGTGAATGATTTGAAAACAAGTGGCTCCTTTGTTCTACTCGTATAGATCAAATGAGGGCGAAATGGATCTGGAACAATTGCGGGCCATGAACGGAGATGAAGATACTTGTTCCATTGGCTAGTTCTTGAGAAGCGTCCGTTCGGATAACAAAGTCGTGTGTACTTAGAATGAGTTACATTCAAATGCCATCCCACCCCAAAAATAATCTCAAACATTCATCCGTCATTTCGAATGTGCATTTCAAAAATAAATAGAGGACTCCCTTTTTAGGTAGGATGAAGAATTTAAATAACTTGCGTTGAAGAATCAATTCGCGTGAAAGGACCCAATTGGAAGAATCTTTTGATTGGATTGTAGGTCCTCTTTTAATATAGAATTCTCGTCAAAAGTGAAACTGTTCTATCTGTATTACATGAGATTAGGTGATAATGAATGCAAACGGTAGGCGTATTACAAGACGGGAATCGTAGTGCCACAGATGCGGGCCTGTCCACTTTCAAGGCCTTCTTTCGCTTTCACTCCGTTCAATAGCTGAAACGGGAACATAGGGTATGGGCAAGTGACTCGTTGGCTTAGCATACGGGCATTTCCCATCCCTTCGCAACGAAACGGGTCACGAGAGGCTGCTTTCGGTGCACACACAGAAGCACGAGTATGAATGCAGACAAAGTTTTGAGCAAGATGGCTTTAAAAGCCACAAAAATGAAGCTATTGCTATGAACCAGTGGGTAGGTGTTCAATGACTGAACGTTAAAAATGTCTCGTCGTTACAAAGAGAGAAAAAACATATTGTATACGCGTGCTTACTGATTATATATCTTTGGTGTTCGATTATGTTGCGGTACATAAGTGTAAGTGCAATACATAAGAGATTTGGTGGAAAAAATGAAAGAATGTCATGATGTTAAAACTAAATAATTAATTAACTTTCGAATTTTTTTGAATCGTCTTTCTTTTTACTCTACATGCGTAATATATTGTATACAGTGGAAAGCCTAAAAATCGAAATGATCTATAATCCGAGTGATATAAACGGATCCAAGTCCCGAGTATTCTGGATTTCCCGGCTTTCGACTGTATATAGGTGTGTGTATGTGTGTGAAATAAACTTTTCTTTTTGATTGAAAGTTTACCCCCCATCCCTCCTCCCCGAAATAAATTTCTGGATACGTCCTTGTGTCTCAATTTATCTTCTTGGATGGAAAATAAAATATTCACTTTCATTACACGAGTTCTTTTTAGGAAAACTCTTCTCTTCTCTCTCGTATATACACTACGGAATTTGCTAGTCAATGTGTCCATCTTTAGAACGGTAAAACAGAGTAGTAGTGTTCAGTCATTTGAAATTATTTAAAGTGCAACGAAATATTTAAATGAAATCTTTAAATAGGATTGTTATTCGAGTATTCCAAATAACTTCTGTTCATCCCAAAGATACATTTCGACGTTTAATGAGTTTAGTTTCTATTTTATTGGTAAAAATAATGCCTTTACTCTTCTGCGCAGTTTGTTTATGGACGCTCGAGTCCATGCTTTATTGCATGGAAGGCCAGCAGACATTGAGAATTCTTGACGAACATCAGAATTTCCCTCCAACAGCATGGACAGGATGCCCACTGGTAGCCGCACGTTCATTTCACCTTTATTTATTTTCAGTTCGATATCACTATCCATCATAGTTTCAACAGGATTCCAGAAATGAAAGACGTTTTGAGACTGCGGTCTCAATCTCTTATTTTATAGAATCCCTTTTTCACTTCGAATGACGATTCGACTAAAATTCAGAACATTTATTTAGATTTTTTTATTTTTCAATTTTATCAAGACCATGTACAATTGGCGCTCGTCCTGGGAAATCCGATCATCTTATCAAACTATTTGATCGGGAACGACTCCCAAATCCATGCCTCTCTCACAAAATCGCCCATGGAGTCCCATACACATGTGCCAACCCCGGAACAGGGACATTTATACGAAAATTAGGAACGTGATCGAGGCACATTATTTTCCCCCCTACGGATTTCTCCCCCCCCCCCCTAAAAACGGGGAATTTCAAAATCAAGTAAAATGTTGTTGGGCGTTGGGGTTTTTTTTTTTTCTGAAAAGGATGATCCAACGCCCAGCATCATTTTTTTTTAAATAAATAGGAGTGAAAATTCTCAAAAGACAGAAAAAAACAGGAGTACTCACTTCAAAGTATATATAAAAAATAGACAATATAAATTACATTGAAGACTCTGAATAACTCATTATTCGATTGAGTTCCACACGACCACACCTGTGCATAAAAAAATCCCTAGTCAATAAAACATATATATTTTATTAGGAGATATTTTACAGAAGTGACTAAGGCATTTAAGTTAACTTCAAGGGAACCTTCAACAACAACAACAACAAAAATCACCCATCCATCACTGAACATCTTTAAAATCCCTTAGTTCATTTAACTTTAACCAAAATACCCTGCGCTCATATACCACTTTAAGAAGCCAGTCACTAGAATGAGTTGACATTTTAAATAACTACATCCAATGGAAAAGCCAGCTAAAATATCGAAAAGTGAGATTCAATTCTATACAGACACATTCTTTCC
Source organism: Amaurobius ferox (assembly GCA_951213105.1). Lineage (NCBI taxonomy): Eukaryota > Metazoa > Arthropoda > Arachnida > Araneae > Amaurobiidae > Amaurobius > Amaurobius ferox. The sequence goes on along the minus strand of OX578146.1, from coordinate 142,453,586 downwards.
CATTGTTTATAGCTAGCACTTTTGGCTTTTAAGATATAAGCATTATAAACTGGAAAAACGGAAAATAATCTTCGACTCGAAAACTATAATAGCTTTATTTAAAAATAAATATAGAATGTCTTCATACAGATTTCGTCACTTACTCTTTATATCTATCTTTCATAGTTTTGAAGAGATTTCGGGTGGAAGGGAGAAAAAGGGGGGGGGGGAATACTCGCTCGGAGAGATATTTTCTAAAGTTTTGAAAACAAATATATAGATATAAAAAATATTAAAATTATTTTTATTTACATTCTTATCTATTACTAGGGGGACTAGCATTTCAGTTTGAAAGTGGAAAAAGAAGGAAAAGTTTGCCGAAGAAAGGGAAACATGGGGAAGTTTGCGATTAACTTGGGTTTAATGAATGCGGGACACTTGGGTCGAACGGTTCGATCGTGGAGTGGAGTCTTATGGGTTACCCGGTGAACGAAACGCAGGCAGAGGTCGCCGAGAACATATTCCCAGTAAGCCACCGTTCTCCATTCATTCCGGAGAAAGCAGCTGTCGAGACATCTTGTGTTCGCGCACTTCCTGCCTGCGAGGGGAAAGACCTTCCACTCGGGGGACGGGGCTATCATCGAACACCATTGCAGAGAAGACATTTAAATAATGCATCGGAGCTAGAATGAAACAGCTGACAAACACGGCTCCATTCCGTAGCTACAGACAAAATGGATGAGGGGCTCGACACTCTTGATGGAGGGGCGCACACAATTAACAATTAACATTTGTAAACTATAACAGTTCATATCAATTATCGTATATTTCAATTTATATAAATTATTAACAAATAATTGCATATTTACATGTGCAAGCTAAGAGTTGATCAGGAATATTCATATAGCTACTCTACATCCCTGTTAACATAAGAGTCATTGCAATTCATTTTAATATGAGCATAAACTATTAGTAAAGATGTTAATGAATCGAAGAAATACAAGTTAATGCTTAATATTAACTCACAACAGTGGACCCCGCAATAATACTAAAATATCCTAAACATCAGTGTCGACATTTTTATTATTTTTAAATGAAATATGCCAATAAATCGATCATCAGTATATACATTCAGTTAATTAATTTAAAAACAAACAAACTGTAAAGCGAAATTATTTATACAGAAAAGATCTCATAAAGCAATTCTTATGCAAAATTTGGATGCCATATTGGATGTGAAACGCCTCATCACTACTAAAACTTTAATATTTTTTATCAGGGGGGCTGAGTCTATCTCTGTGCCAAAGAAGGACTCGAGGAATGAAAGGATCCGAGGAAATGGAAAAGCGTTCGAATTGGATGTGCTTCCCTTCTCCTCATTCTAAATATCTAGAAGACTGACAGGTAAGCAACCTCACTTCTGTTGCAACGGAAAGCGATGATTTTTATTTATGAACGGGAAGCGAGGTGTGTGGGGGAGAAGGGTCGTCCGAAAAGGGCTTCTTTTTTAATTTCTTGTTAAACGAGAGAGCGGTTCGCCGAGACGTGTTTACGGAGGGTTACCATAGAAACCGATTCGCGGCCGCCAACAAGGAGGTGCCGACCTTTAATTAACTTCTCTTCTTGGATACGACGATTCAACGAAGAGCACAGCATTTCTCCTCCTACTTCGGATTAGACTCTGTAAAGAATCCTACCAATGGAAGACTCTCGAACGACCTCCTCTGCCAAACCATTTGGATCGAGTTTCCACCGTTTCGGCCTTGTACGATCTATGGATTTACAGCCACCTTCTCCGAGTGAAAAGAACCCTCCATTCATGCTCGTAGGATCTGCCATTAAAATATCTCCCCTTGGCTAACAAAGCTTCTGCCCTTTAACTGATCTCTTCTAAATCGTTTGTAGGGGAGGAGCGCTTCTTTCCGGACACTCGACAGAAGTTCGTGTGAGGATGGCACACACCCCCTTCCAGTGGATAACTGAGATTCAAGAAATGACCTGGCTCGCGATTGTGCGTCTTCAGTTACTGCGAAACACATACCCTACTGATTATTGAAATGATCGAAACGAATGTCACACATGATATCATTTTCAATTTCAAGAGGCTTCAGGCCAGTCTCGTATCATTTTCGCACACTCCACCATCCACTACTTAGAATACCTCAATCATCATTGAACAAGAAAGACGTGCATAAAGCATTGATTACGAAACACTTTCCAACTGACATATTTTTAAGGATCACAACCATTTATTTTACAAAATTTCATTAGAAAAAATGACGTCACCGAAATGGCTCTCTATGCATATTTCATTCATACACTTTTATTCCAGAGTAAAAAAAAAAAAAAAAAAAATTCAGCTATTCTTATACAACTCATCTTACAATCACTTGTTTACATTCTACATCCCTTAAAAATGAGACTTCGTTGTAGAAATAAAGTGGGACCATCCTTTAAACTCAAAAATAGGGTTATTGCGTTAGCGCAGAATACAGATGCACAGAAAATACGTAAAAATAAAGTGGTTTTAGGACGGATACAACACTCGATATGAATTAAAAAGAACTTTAAAAATCACGATTTTGAGACAAGATGGATGCCCTATTTTATTCTGAAGTGGGTCATGTGATCTCATCCTATTATACGGGCGTCATTATTTTAACTTTTATTTAAAAAACGACCAAACCTATTTCGCTGAAATGTTTTTTATATTTTTTATGGGAGCATTTGAAAATTCCCTAAAATGTTCGAGGTCATGTGTGAATTTTAACTTCGCTTCAAAAATGTTCGAAAAATTGGGTCCCATACGGTTCAGTGTATTTCATTTTTTCATCCCGGGTTCATTCCAAAATGAATTGGGTGATATTCATTGACATTCCCATAAGTCCCACAGATCGTCTCAACAACATACTAAAATTTTATTTTGATAGAGTCATTTTTACGGCAGTGATCGTGCGAACGGACAGACAGACAGAATGAATAAAGTCATAAACCCTTTTCAACTCTGTTGTAAAGTGTTAAAGACTGGAAATAAAAGCGCTTGAAACTGTTTTGAGAAGGGAATCGGCAACAAGTCATCAGAATGGTCGATTTACATTTTTAATATCCATCCGTTGATTTAAAAAAGAAATAAAAACTTTTAATAGCATTCATTACCGGAGTGGGGGTGATCCCCTTTTTTTAAAAAGTTCTGGGGTAGACAATGAAAGGAAAAGAGAGTTCATTGGAATTCATGGCTTTAATAAAGATATAAAAGTCGAAAATCCCTGTCTAGATTCATTTTCCTCCCCCTCCTATTTAAAAAGACTGTAGCGAATCTTATGAGAAAGATCACGGCCCTCCTATCTGATTCAGTCGCCGAAGCGAATGTTTGGGACAACCGTTCCCATGGCAACAATGCTTAATTGGGTTTTCTACAAGGGGGAATCAAAATGCCAAAGAAAAAAAAACCGCAAACGTTGACCTTAAAAACAAAATCCCAATCAAGAGCAGCGTGGGCCCTTCATTAATTCGGTTGTTTTTAAACACGGAAAGATCAAAAGGGATTCACTCCGAAACAATTTTCTTCAAAGAAAAGAATCTTTTTCTTACAGCGGTAAAAGTCGACTCTGGGTGCGAATCTCGTTCCTTTAAAACCTATGGAAAAAGTGGACCCTGAATTGAACCGGTACCGTAAAGTGCATCTTGACTCACTGATTCGTTATGAACCCAGTATTGGCTTCGAAATAATCTTTTTGCCGCCGTGCAGTCAAAGGAGGGTATTTGGTATTCTACGATCGTTATGAGCTTGTGCTAAAATTGGATGGGACATTTTGGGTTTAGAGTACTTTCAGTTATGTGTATCGCGAGGATAATTTCACTTCAAAACAGACGATTTGAAAACTGTCTGTATTATTGAAGTATCGGTCGGTCCCTGGGATTTAAAATGGGTGCAATCATCTTTTTCATTTTATTTTTGTTACCAGTCAATGGACCCGGCGGCGTTTGTGAGTTAGGACGCAAACAAACCTTTGGTAAATACTATACCCGAACTCACGACGAATTCCCGAAGACGTCTTGTAATAGGCCCTTAAACGTCTTGTAATAAGCTCGCTTATAACAAAAATAAAATTAAAAAATCTGATGTGGGCAGCACATGTCTTTTCTTATATAATGCAATGAATTTACTACTTTTACAGTAAAAGAAAAAAAAAATAGGTTATTCTTATAGCAGATACATACTTCTATTCTTTCCAAGATATCGAATTTTCGTCAATGAGTCGTCATTTCCATTGACGTTGCGTCATTTTTATCCATTTGGCGAGATTTTCGTTCATTTAGCAACATTTAAAAAAGTCGCCAAGTTGACGACGTTCCGCCCAATTCGTCGCCAAAATCTCGCCAAGCGTTATGGACGGAGAAATAAGTTATTCTTACAGCAGATAAATGACTCTATTGGCGCTCAAATACAAAAGTATCACTAAGCACCTTCTCTCATGAATGGAAAGAGCTAGATCCATGAGAATGATGTCACCCAATCTATCGTAAGATATTACATATAAAAAGTGAAAATGTTTCTCAACAGTTCATTTTTTTTATTAATTTATGGGATTTTATTGTTAAATTTATTTGAAAAATGCAAAACATCTCGAGAACGGTTCATGCTAGCGTTTTATGTCAATCGTTTTCTAAGGGAAAATGACATAAGAAATGTCTATTTGCGTCACTTTATTAAAGGTTTTGATTTTTGAATGGTTTTTCAAAATTGCACTCGAATATTTAGGTGGGTTCTGAACATTCGATTGTGTTTGAAAACAATAGGCTTCCAGTATTCAGGGATTGTCATTTTTGTACCCCATTTCATTCAAATCGCTCCATTCATTCGTGAGATATCATCTGTACAGACTCACTGACACACACACAGACATCACCTCAAAAATATTCGATTCGTGATCAGGGATGCACGAAACGTGCTCTCCCGTCGGTCAAAAACTCGAATTCGAATTTTCGACCCCGTCCCAATACTTTCCTTATACATTATTATATATAAGGAAAGTAAACTGTTAAAGGAGTGCACACACGGCCACGCCACAACCTCTCATTTTAAATTCCGAGCAACGTCAGGTACATTTCCTAATATTTTATATTTCAATTCATTCTACTTTAATCATTTTATGTTCAAGCGTTATGTGTGTTAACTACCCTTTAAGGATTTGGAGCACCTTTAGGAGGGGATAAAATGTTATTTGGGAGCCGGTCTACAAGATTTAGGAGCGACTCATGAGGGCATTTTTAGAGAGCCATTCCTTGTATTCATTCATTTTTTCCTAACACAAAAGATACACATCCGAAAATAAAAGTCAAACCCATTTTCTAATGCAGGGATGGATGTATAGGCATGGCAGAGTTTCAGTTATTTCAATTGACATAAATGAAATCAATAAAAATCTTCATTTGGAAAGGAAATCCCAGACAGCCCTTTTGAATCTTTCCTCAAAGGATCGATCGCATTTTCTAGCGGTTCAAACTGCTTTTCGAGCTATCACTGTTTCAGAATGCAGGAATTCGAGAAAACAGAAAGCAACGACTCCCTTCGTCGAGTCGCCATTTGAAATTAAAAATTGGGAAATGAGGGAGCTTCCTCGGAAGTGGGGATCTCAAAAATAATAAACGTTCCCCACTCAATTAGAAATTTCATGTTTTAGAGCATTTAAAAAAACTCGGTTTGGGGATTTGGGAGCAGTTGGAAGCAGGCAGGGTGGTTTCACAGCAGAATTAACATCGCTCAATAAATCATAACGTTTCTTAATTTATATTTTTACCCTACTGCTATCCGTACAAAATTTAATAAGTGTTTAAAGTTTTTCTTTTTTTTAATATCCTAACTGACTTATGCGCTTTTCCCTCAACAAAGATCACACATCAGATATGTTATAAAAAAATCTGATGTGGGCAACACATGACTTTCCTTATATAATGCAATGAATGGACTACTTTTACAGTTATAAAATAGGTTATTCTTATAGTAGATACTTATATTCTTTCCAAGATATTGAATTTTCGTCAATGAGTCGTCATTTTCATAGATTGAGAGTCATTTTTATCCATTTGGCGAGATTTTTGTTAATTTGGCAACAATTAAAAATGTCGCCAAGTAGGCGACATTCCGCCAAATTCGTCGCCAAGCGTTATGGACGGAGAAATAAGTTATTCTTACAGCAGATAAATGACTATTGGAGTTCAAATACAAAAGTATGACTCACAGTATCTTTTTCATGAATGGAACGAGCTAGATCCACGAGAATGATGTCACCCAATGTATCGCATGGATTACATATGAAAAGTGAACATGTTTCTCAATAGGAATTTTTTTTTTTATTTTATATAACTTTTTGAAATTTTTTTTGAAAAATGTGCAATATCTCGAGAACGGTTCGTGTTAGCGTTCTAAAATTTATGTCAATCGTTTTCTAATGGAAAATGACATAAGAAATGTCTATTTGCGTAATATAGCAGTTTTGATTTTTTGACGATTTTTTCAAGATTTCACTCGAAAATTTAGAGGGTTCTGAACATTCGATTGCGTATAAAAACAATAGGCTTCCAGTATTTACGGAGTATGATTTTGTACCCAATTTCGTTCGAATCGGTCCATTCGTTCGTCAGTTATCGTTTCCACAGACTCACGGACACACACACACACATCTCTTCAAAAATGTTTGATTCGTGATCAGGGATACTTGAAACGTGCTCTCCCGTCGAAAACTCGAATTCGAATTTTCGACCCCGTCACAATACTTTCCTTATACATTATGTATATAAGGAAAGTAAAAAAAAAAAAAAAAAAAATGAAATTTTTGATTCGTGTGCTTTTTCCCACCACCTCCAGATATTATATCTTTTCCGCCGTGGCTTGCCGAAGAAAATCTTTTAAACGACACGAGGAGATTTTATTGACGTGAATGGTGCTGCGGAGAAGGAAAGACAAGACAGCCGATGATAATGTGCGCCCCACGGTTCTCGAGAAGCAACTGTTGAAGGGAGATCGTCGAAAATATGAAACGGGAGAACGCATCCTCACTCTGTAAAATCTCCTACTCTGCCTTTGAAGCGTCCAAAATGGAAGTAATAATACAAGACATCGGGAACACGTTTGGATGGCAATCCAATCTGTTAAGAATGCGGCTTCGAAACGAGAAGCAGGGGGTAGGGAACGGCAAGCTAGAGGTAATAGCTTTTGGCCAACTCTTTTTTCCCATCGAGGAGAGGGGGGGGGGGGGGGGAAGCGGCCGAACCTGTTCGCGCGGCGAGAGACCGAACTCGTGTCCTTGAACTCGCGCTCATTATTCGGAAGATCCGAGTAACCCTGAACCGCACAAACACAATGGCATTGTTTCTGAGGCGCACACCCACCGTCCAGTGGCGCGCGACATCCTCGCTCATCTTCCAAGACAATGATCAGTGGCGTGGGTCCCCTTGAAGGGGGTCCTTATTGAAAAAGAAAATGCCGCACCCGCTTCTTGCTACGACCACCCGTCCCGTGGTCAGTGATATAGAAGTCCCTAATTCCTCCTCCATGGGATTAGAAGATTTCCCCCCCCCCCACGATAAAAAAAAAAAAAGGCTATTTTTAAAATGTATACAAGTATTATACACCTTTCTGGTACCGGCCGTCCAAATAGTTGCTCTTAGTCCTCTGGACGAGTCGGACGGTCTGGGTCTTCAACACCTTTCTGGTAGGTCGGACGGTCTGGGTCTCAACAACAACACACACCCTGGTCGTCCAATTAGTTGTTCTAAATCCTCTGGATGAGTCGGACGGCCTGGGGTTTCCACACACACACACACACACACACACACACATATATATATATATATATAATATATATATAATATATATATATATGTGTGTGTGTTTGTGTGGAATCCATAACTAGATTATATGTTCTCTATTTTTCTTTGATTTTCACCCCTCAGTTTTCAATGGATAAATTGACTTATCTATTATTCATTCTGTAATGATTCCAATATATTGCAGAATATTGAATTACAATGTTTCGTTTCTTAACTACATCATCTATTGTTTATTTGTTTACATAAAATTTATATTGAATTTTAATTAACATCAAAATCTTTATTTTCCAAATCAAAATATTCGTACCTTTGTGTATAAACAGTAATCATTTAAAGCTGCAACGAGTATTATACAATTTATCAGGTTCTATATTCAGTGCCGGTTCAAGGATATTTTCGCGTGTGGGCAAAACTGTTTGGGGCCGCCTTTCATATATATATATATATATATATATATAATAGTAATAGTTTTAAAATCCAATGACAGAAAAGTGAGAAGCTGTAACACGAAAATTCAACTATCCAAGAGGCTTACGAAATAAAAGTATAAACTTTTATTTCGTAAGCCTGTTAGATAGTTGAATTTTCGTGTTGCAGCTTCTCACTTTTCTTTCATTGGATCTTCAAACCTTTTTTCTTATTGAAATCATTTTATTTATTAGCTGCATTTGCACAATAAATTAAATGAATTTTGTTTTGTCATTCCTATTTACGCAATTTTTACATTTACATTATTGCAAAGTTTTCATAATTTTTAAAGTTTGCTACGGTATTTTATATATATATCTATATATATATAGTGAAAACAATCTAAGTGCAATGAAAATAGTAAATATAAAAGCATATAGTAATTAGGTGCAGTTGCAGCTCTAAAAATCATTGCCATATAAAATTCCAAAAGAGTAAGAGATTAAAAAAAGAGAGAGAGAGGTGTACTTACGGGGAAGTAGCAAGGTCAAGAGAGATTGTGACCCCTTTTTCTGGTTGAAGCATGCTTTCAGTCCCGGGAAACACTCTCAGAAACCACTAAATGCCCGAAGCAAGCACCAACGTGAATGTGGGAAAAGCAGAATCCCCAGAGGAACACTAAGACCAGAAAGCGATATAGTTTCCCGGGACTGAAAGCATGCTTCAACCAGAAAAAGGGGTCGCAATCCCCCTTGATCTTGCTACTTCCTCGTAAGCACAACTCTCTTTTTAATTATTTTTTTATCTCTTATCCTTTTGGAATTATATATATATATATATATATATATATATATATATATATATATATATATATATATATATATATATACACACACAAATATATGAGTTATGCAAATGATCAAACTGTCAACGCCAATGACATTATAGGGCACATGCAACGAGCATGAAAACGGCGTATCGTGCAGTATTTAAAATGACCAAAATTCTTTACGGGCAATTGGAACTGGATTTTCTGCTTTGATACTGAAAATTGTGTATAAAGATGTCTTTGAGACATACTCAACAGCACTACGAACAATTGTCAGATTTAGAGAGCAGTTGTATCATTGGCCCAAAAGAAACTAGTTGGATCAATATGGTAATTGCTGGGTGATGTAAACATTGGATCAGACAAAACCTATGTAATCGTCACAGAGGCTCAGAACGCCCCAGACAGACAACTGCTCAAGAGGATCATGCAGTCAGGAGAGGAGCCATGTCTACACGAATGGTGTCGCTATCAGCCATTCGAAGGCATTTGCCATCCACCGTGCACCCTGTATCAATGTATATTCGGAAAAGACTGGCAGAACGTAGAATTAAGTATAGACGTCCATTAATGTGCCTACCACTGACCCTCAATATAAGCAGAGCCAGGTGTGTGGATGAGAACTAGACATTTTCATGATTATACGAGAAAGCTAAGAGCAAAGCATCTTAGCTAGGCAAGAGCAAGAGGGGGCCAATCTCCCTCAGAAACAGGATCACCATCACCGTACGAAAATTATTTTATTTCAATGACCTATCCAATTTTATTCTCATCTAAATTTAGAACTCTAATTAGTGGTTTAGAAAATGTAATGCTTTAGATTTCTTTCTACATGCACACATACATAATATATAATGCAGCAGTAATTTATAATGCATAACTGAATTTTGGACTTTATTTGTAATTTCCCTGCACACAAATAATGTATAGGAAAATCATTGATGAGGTCGAAAACTTGAATTTTCGACTGATTAATATACGTTTTGGACATCCTTTAACCCGAATCAATTATTTTAAAGGGGATGTCTGTGTGTGAGTGTAATGTATATATATTGGTGTGTATATAGGAGTCTAACGAGACAAAATGTCTAGAACGAATGGAGTAAAGTAAATAAAATTTATTATTTTAAAGGGAAAAGAACATTCGGAAGGTCGCAACTTTTGAAACCTCTTTTAAATCATTAAAAAAAAACAAAAAAACGGAATCCAAAAATTTTAAATAAACAATCATGTTATATGTAAGTTTTCATTAGAAATCAAATGGAACTTACTTTAGAACGATAGTTTTCGTTTTTCGGATATATGGATAAAAAATGATGCATAAAATTAATAAAAGAGTATTTATATGATAAATCTATTATGGCATATATAGCACGTTCCATCTACGAGAAAATACAAGTTCATTTTGTTTTGTTCAATAATGCCAGAAATTTCTGTTTAAGTTAATTAATACACTGCTAATATTATTGGGAAATAGATTCTAGAACATCTATGTTTGGGATTTCTGTGGAGGGAAAGCGAAATGTTACGAAAAATGTAAACTGTTTGGGCGCTTATAATAATAATTTCCATATTTTAATATCCAGAACTTTTTTTTAGAAACAAAACGAGTATCTGTCTGCTCGAGTATTCTTTTTTATTCTTGTTTTCATTTTAAACTATAAAATATAGATATAAATAGTAAATGACAAAATTACATACTAGGAAATTTAGTATCAAAATCTATATTTATTATTAAAAAAAGCTTTCATAGTTCTCAAGTAATCGTCTTGCCAAATTGAAGAAGATTGAAAATTTTCCATTTTTTAAGTTTGTAACATCTCAAAAACTAAAAAATTTAGCTTTGAATAATAAGCATGAATTTGAAGCTCTACAAGTGTATATAATTAGATTTTGGAAGGAATTTTTTTTTCTCAAAGAAGAAGAAGAAAAGAAACTTTAGAACTTAAAAATAAAATGGGTTTTTTCCCATGTTTCAGACTTCCACTCGAAATATCTTCGAAAGTATAAAAGATTATAATTAGTAAGCAACAAAATATGTATGAGGAAATGTAGTTTTTAAATTTATATGTATGTTTGAAAAAGCTTTAATAGTTTTCGAGTAATCGTTTTGTCAAATGGAAGAAGTTTGAACATTTGAGGTTTTTCAAATTTGTAATGCTCATATCTTAAAAACTAAAAGTGATACCTATAAACAATAAGAATGAATCTATTGCTCTTTAAAAATCTTACAGGTGTATATAATTGGATTTTGGGTAACTTTCTTGGTTTTTGAAGTATAGTGGTTATAATTTCGATATTTTAACATATCAAAATTAAAACCACTATACTTCAAAAACCAAGTTTTCCAATAGGTGGGAAAGCTGTAATATTTGAAATGAATAATTGTTGCAGCTCAGTCTGGTTACTTACTCTTTTGTGAAATATTGGTGCACAAGCATGAGATATTTTGTTTTGTTTAAAAAAATTAGGAAGTTAAATGAACTTGGGGGTTCTAAAGATGTTTAATGATTGGTGAGGTTTGAACAGAATAGGTGGAAATATACGTATTCAAGTACGTATTTATGTGCCGCCAGGCATGTTTATAGATTAACTAGAATGTAAAATCTCGTTAGTAAGTTTAATTTTTATACCGCAAATCAAGTTAGTAAAATAATCGAATAAAGTGGAGTCTATGGTCGGATTTTTCAGATGAAATCGGGGTGAAAACTAAAAGCGCTAGCTAGCTATAAATAGTGAGTGAGTAATTTGTATTGCTTTGCAAGCCTGTAAACGAAACAAATGAGTCTGAGAAAATCGAATAAACTCATTGAACTGTACTGGAGTTTTATCTTACAAAATATCATTCACGTAAAACAATTCCGGCTCTATCAGACTGGAGACCGATTATATTTTTCTGAATTTATCAGGAGTCAGAAGTAACTTACTGCATTATGTAGTGTCATGAAAGTTGCCTTCATTATTTTTTTTAAATGAAATTTGAATTTGTAATTGCATAAATCTTAATTGTAATAAATCTAATTTGTACATCTTAGCAGTAAAACATTATAAGCAAATCAAACAAATGATCTTATGAATAAATTAGGAAAGAGGGGAGATGAAGGAAAAGCATTTCAATCCCTAAAAAGCTAAGATATAATATAATAGGACATTTCAGAATTTTGCAGGTTATTATTAGAAATATTTTAAAATAGCTAATCTTTAAATATTAAATTAAAAACGCAAAAATATTTAAATATATTGTGTTTTTTATTTCGCAGGTAAAAACCTGGAATCTTATTTCGAAGCTGTTTGTTACTGTCTATTGCAGCCCCTCTAAAATCTGATTCATATACTACAGGGACATAGATACAGAATAATGGAATACTAGCCAAATTACAAGAAAATTTTACACCTTGACGAATTTAACATTTGTTTTAATGTATCATTGGAACGAATTACCCGGTGTTGACATGGACTTAAATAAACCCCTGCTACTTAAAATAATACATTTACAGATAACACTACTCAATTTTCTTCAAATCCTAAACCAACACTAAATTACCAGTACGCTATCCGCGAAGCAAAAAGTAAATACACACACTCTGTAATGCAAAAAGTAAACACACACTCTCTCTAATGCAAAAAGTAAATGAATGAAATATTAATAACCTCTAGGAGATGAATGTGGCATTAGATCATTACGGTAGCTGTTAAATAATATGGGTAGCTGCTAAATCATATCGATGGCTGGAGGTTCTGTAACTGTTAAATTGTGAATATAGCTGCCAGGTCATATCGGTAGTTGGAGATTACCTGATTTTGGAATTTAAAAATTCATTAGGAAATCTAATTTAAATTTTGGAAAAACGCCTTTGAAACATATGAGTTCAGGTATAGATGCGACTGCGTAAAAAAATTCAGTGCGGTAGATATCGCGAGGCATTGTGGACAAACAAACAGACATATTCTTCTTTTTATTAGAGATTCACTGGGGGTGAAGATGATAGAAATGGAATGTTTAAAACGTTTGGGACAAGTGAATGAAAAAATATATAAAAATGTTAGAAGATACAAAACCTAATCCAAAGGCAGAAAAAATACATAGAATAGAAAAGGGGACAACAATTAGGAAGGAAAGGGGGAGGGGGGTAAAAATTAAAAATATTCTAATTTTCTGCCATAAGATAAAGTGCATCACAAAACTAAGAGAGGGGGGGGGGGGGGGAATCATATTTGCAATCATTGGAGGACAAGGCGGTAAAAAACGCAATATTTCTTTTAGTAATTTTTTAAAAAAATAATAAACAAAAACATCTGAAAAAAATTTAGAGATACATGGGCCAACAGAAACACAGGGAAATATCCAAATGCTTTTCTAAATTCATTAAGAAAAGGGGGGGGAGGGGGTTAGAAATTAAAAGATACGACTCAAGTGGGGTAATAAAAATAGGACATATTAAAAATAAAAAGAATTCCATTCGTTGGAAAAGAGGGACGTCAGTGTTTCATTTTTTTCTCGGTTTAAAAAAAACAACAATGGACTAAAAAGAAAAAAAAATGCCACATATCATACAATAGAAGTTTATATAAGAAGAATAATAACTTGAATGCTTTAAGTTGACTAGTATGTGGGGATAGGGATAATGAATTGGTTGAGAAGAAATAAAACAAAATCACAATATCATAATGTATATTACAAATTTTAAGATTGTTTACTTGACATTTTACCCAACAGTGTATTACATTATAATTATAAGTGAAAGTGTAATTGTGAAAAAATAAAATAATATTTTACAGATTATTGAAAGTATATCTAGACAGAAATTTGTATGCATGAGTAAAAAAATCTGACAAATTCGCAAATTGGGCCTATGGAATAAATTTATTAATTTATAAATCAGTTCTAACAATTTAGAAACAACTTTGCACTTTTATGCAAATATTCATAAAGGAATATTTTGCTTCGCAAAAATCTTTTGTACCATATTTTTTTCGTTTTTTAAAACTGGAAAAATTACAAAATTAAGATTATTTTACACCATTGTTTAATTATTTGCCTCTGAAATTCCTCATAAAACAGCCATGGGGCCTATAAATATTATTTTGGATAAAAACGTGAAAAAATTATTCTTTTATCAGTATTATTCTAAGGTTAAAGCCATAGACTAAATTCAGCATCAAATGTATTTTATTTGTTAAAACACATTAAAAATGAAATAAAATTTCTTAAAGACATAGTCAATTAAGAAATTTTGGGAATTGAAAAAAAAAGTTACCCGAATACTTAAAAGAAGCCATATTTGACAAAGATGAATTTGTGAATCTCGCACAGCAGCATAACACAACACTCTGAACACTAAGAAGTAGCTTTTTACTTCTAGTCACTGTGTCATCTATATGGCCTTCAGCTAGGCTCAATATCTAAATGAGCTAAAACGGTAGACGACCAAAAGAATGACCATCTGGACTAATCTCCTCTCTCCCGTCGTTTTAGAAGTGCAATCACAGAGACCGCATCCATGTGTTTGCAATTTTAATTTGAAAGCAGCAACAAATTCTGAGAATCGCCCCTTGGGTTTTTTCCAGTATTTGAAGAAAACAAAGTCACCCCCAGGGATTGCAGGCTGCACCCAGCTGCAAGTTGTATAAAATCCAGTAATCTCCTAAATGTTTGAGTATACGTACTTTCAAGCAGAACTATACATTGCTTCAAAAAAGATATAATTATGGGAGAAAAACAATTTTACCCTTTTTGTAAACTATCCCCCTATGTTTTAATACTATCTAAAAAGTACATTAATTCATTTATATATAGTTTCACAAAATTGGTTCATTTTCAAATTTTTTTTTAATACGACTGCAAAAGGCATTCTTCCTACACCTAATTTCACTTCCAAATGGCCGCCGTGGGCAATTGCCCACGCTTTAAACCGGGCCTGTCTATATTAGATCCTGCAAAAAATCCCTGCTTTTACCTCCAGCCGAAAATAGGTAGTGATAGAAAAATAAATTTTTGAAAGTAGAATTTTTATGAGAGATGGGTATGAAGTGAGCACAGTGAGTAGAAGGCGAGGCCTCCCAAAGGATGTGTCGAAAGCCCAGGCCGTCCGACTCGTCCGAAGACATGGAGCAGCAAGGTGGGTGGCCGGCCCAAAGGGTGTGTGTGTGTGTATATATATATATAAGTTTGGGGGGATTTTGAGGAGCTGACACTATTTTGGCACTCTAGTTAAAAAACAAAAACGAGCCGAAGAAATATCTTAAAATTGGGTGGTTAACTAGGTCCTGGTGCAGATTAGATTTGGGTAGGATAATAGAACTCATTTTTATTCTTGAATAGGCTTATTTTATGTGCATCATTTTTAACGACGAAACGAACCAAAGAGGCTTATTTTATGTGCATCATTTTTAACGACGAAACGAACCAAAGTAACCCAATGACGAGCAGTTTTTGAAATAGTGAAGTTTTCTTTGGAATTTTGGGGAGTTGGCGACGTCTTAAAACGGATTATTAAAGGAGACTACCAATGGGATGTATCTGGGTCATTGGACAGAAATCCGATTTTCTGATCCCCGGCGTCATGTGTTCACTTTTGAACCGCATGTGTTGCATAATGAAAGACGCATCGTTGTATTTTTTTTTCTAAACATTATCTAGAAATACCCCCAAAATTCATTTCGCGAACAGCTGGCGCTCGAAAAGAGACCAAAAATAGAAACGCCGTCGATCACGAGGAAGCTGTACCTGTGCACCACTCTACTTGTAACAAACACACTGCGCCCTCTAGTGAGTGGAACGGATCGTGGAACTGCGTTGCGGGCGATCGGTAGAAAGGCTACCTTTATTTGATTCTACTTTGGCATGGCTGAATACACTGTGGACTCAGTAGGGTCCTGACGTCTATGAACTAGATCATAATCGAATTCATAAATCCCTCAACGTGTTTGATTGAAATATGAAAAAGCGTCACTATCACTTTGAATTTGAATCACTAGAACAAACCCGTGGTTTAACAGGGTTCAATCTTTGTTTCGGTTGAGTTAGCTTTGCCATTCTTCACGTTTCTGTCGTGGCGATTTTCCGATTGCCGTACATAGCATCGTGTTTTTGAAACTGTCATCACTCATTTTGATTTTTTGCACCCATTTAGTATATTTCTGAAACAGTGGCATCCCGAGGTTCTTGAGGCTCCAAGCAGGGCCAGAGCCAAGTAGGCGCTACCTCCCAAGACTTATACTCTGCCCCCCCCCCCCCCCCTCCGATAAAAATATTAAACTTTTAGTAATAATATGAAATTTCATATAAAATGTCATTCAAATTTTGAATAAAAAAATTCTTTGGGATTTTTTTTATAAATCACTTAGTTTTAAAGTTTTTTTTAATGGAGCTGAATGTGTGATTATACTAATGATCCATTTATTGACATATTTAATTTAAAAATTATGACAATAGTATGTAGGATACTTTTGTATTATTGTGGAGTTCACTGTTATACATTAGAGTCCAAATCCACTGATAAGTAGGTAAGAGTTAATATTAAGAATTAACTTGTATTGACTTTCAGAATCTTTCTACACATTATTAACAACTTTGACGAGTTCATGCTTGCATTAAAATCAATTGGAATTATTATATATTAATATTGATAGCATATCGATAGCTATTATAATCAGCTCCTAGCTTGCAAATATAAATATGCAATTATGGTTTATAAATGCTAATGATTAATTGTGTTTTGGCTGAGCCCCCCCACCCCCACTTCAATTTCGTCTCTGGTTAAAGTCCCAGTGGGTTTTTTTTAGCTCCCCCCCCCCCCCCCCCCCGCCCGGAGACACTTTATGTTAACCTAGTTTCTATGAAGATGACACAGCATTTAGATATATACGGCAAATAGAAGAAAAAAAAATTTTTTCACAAAAAGTCCCGAAAGAAAGAAACACTGTACGGAGCTCTGGACTTCACTTTCAAATCAATCGAAATGAAAGACCCCCTTTCGCGTTACATCAGGCCATCAACAACTCGATTCAAGTTGGATCTTAGATGGAATGACCGCTAGTCTTTGAGAACGGCGAAATGGCTAATAGAGGAATTATTTTTGACATCCAAGGCGGAGCGTAACGACTTTGGCTTAAACGGAGGAGTCAAGGTCTGCCTCCCATAAAAACAATGGCGTTCACTTTAGTCATTCCATTCGCGTAGCTGTTCGAATCCAATACTATTTCACTTGAAGATGTCTCTCGCCCACACTTCGAAATAAATAAATACATCTCACGCCATTGTGCAAATCTTGACCGAGAAGGCTCCTCCTTGCAGGCTAGCGCCATCTATCGGCAGACCTTGAAAGAGATCCACTGCAGTAGAAATTAAAAGCAAGAGATTATTTTCCCTCTCTTCGTTCGTTTTCTTAATCGGGGCCTGTGCGAGTCGCTCTTAATTAAACTGGAAAATGCAGCCGTCGTCACCCGAGATAGCATAGCGTTTCTGTTTGCACTTTCTTGTTAGGTACAAAGTAGACTCGACACAGTAGTTATACAAAATAAGAAAATGAATCAGTTGCATTCATATAAATAAATATGAGGGAAAATAGCATACAATCCGTGTGGATCGGCGCAACCTAAGGGGAGGTGATAGGGGTGCTTCAGCACCCCCATTACAAATTGCGCAAACACTTTTGAAAAATAATAAATTTGGATATTTAAAAACAAAAACTTTATTTGTGTGAATCTTATTAACCCAATTCTTCCCGTTTTAATTCATGACATAACAGTTTAGCAATAGATTTAGAAAACAGAAATGCTAAAAAATGTTCGATACATTCTCATACGTAGTATTGTTTTTCGTATATAAGTTTCCGTTTTGAGTCTAATATGTTTTAAGACCTCCTGAACATGTTTTGACTATTTTTGGAGTCAAGTCCGTGGTTGGTTTCTTGTGTACACGATAGCAGTCACAAACATTTTCACCAAACTTTAATTCGGCTTTGCTATAAAAAGAATCTAGAACTAAATAGAATTTCTTTAAGTTTGAGTGAAAGCTTTGAATATTATTCGAAATTTTGTATTTTTTTATCATGACAGCATAGGACAAAATTGGACATAATCATGCATAAAAAGGTTTATTAATGGCTCAAAGATCACGAGACCTAATAGTTTCAATCTTTGTTGATATCATTTTTTTTGTTCATGACCCCAATTGGGGCACATTGTCAAGTATGGTATCCATCGAAAGATTTTTTCAAGCCCTTGAAAGTGAAAAGTAATATGCTATAGTTGTAAGCATTTGGATCCACGATACCCGATTTTTCAAATTTTTTCTTGTAAAAATTGAAAACAGAATTCTGGCATGAGAAAGTCGAGCTGAGCCACACTCCAGTTAATTTCTTCTGCTTTTACCTTGGCGAGTGTACACGGCACTCAATACAAGTATGGCAGCAGGCGACTTTAAAAGAGAACACATCTTAGGTAGCTAAAATTGTTTCATATCACATCATTTTTGCATCACTTACAAATTCTATTAAAATTATGGAAATTTGAAAAAGACTTTAACAAAATTGAAAAATACATTTTAAAATTATTATAGGATAAAGAAGATTTAACTACGCACGGGCCATCCTGCAAAAGAAGGTTGTACGTGCATGCTAGAACAATCACAAATACCTAGCAAATATATCTTTTCAAACATGAATTTGTTTTTTAGATATAAGATTACAACATTATTATAAGCAATCCTGAAATAATGACTGTATTTTGATAAAAACATTCCAATCCAGCTGTTTTACTTATTGAAGCTATTTCGCAAGTGTCCGTGGAGGGTTATTGGGTAAGTTCCGATATAGGGTGGTTCTGTCCTTCGGGAAAAGAGTTATTTCTAATTATGGGTAGTTCTGTGCTCTACTAGTAGCGAATTTCAATGTGTTTAACTTCTTAATGTTTAAAAGTCATGCGTTTCCAATTTGTGGCACACCCGTGGCTACTTTTAGTAACACTTTCAGAAATGTGTTGTTTTAGGCATTCAGTTTGAGAGATCTCGACTCCTAATTGTGCGACTTTGATGCTGCTGGTGACTATAGTCTCTGTACCACCTGTACATCCCACCTGCATATACATATTTTTGAGTCAACCCACCAGGTGTGACTTTAACTAGACTCACAATTTTACATTTTGGTACCTAATTAAGTGTTTGGTGGCTTTAGTTTCGGCACCATTTGTACGTATCACCTGGATATACATCTTTATTGTGCCAACCCGCTGAATGTAACATTTGCTTCAGCTAGAACGACATTTCCCCTCCTGCCTCCTAATTGAATTTGTATGTACAGCTTGGATATACATCTTTAGAGTGTCAACCCTCTAGACATAACTTTTACTTCAAGTACCCGACCCCTCCCTCCCCCTAATTTCACATTTCGGTTTTACAAAATTCTCGGAGGGCATTGTCCAAGGTCCTCAAGTACCAGTGTCTCCTATTTCATGGTTGCACAATGCTTAGATTTCCCGCTACAGACAGACACACAAGCTTGTGCTTTATTATGCAAAATGGAAGAAGGTGATCGTGGTGCAGGAGGCCCCCCCACCCCTTTCATATCTTCCTTTTTATCTAACTTAGTGACTCTTGCTCCCACTTTAATACAATCATCACGAGGTATTTCCTAAGGAAGCAAAACTTGCTAGAAAACTTATTGCTCTAAAAACTATTTGCGATATTGAGTGACCAATAGCAAGGAAAGCTCGGCAGCATCTTTCTAAATATGAATAGAGATAAAATGACGCATGAAAATTACTTGTACATTCATTCTTAAACTAGTTCTTTCGTATCTACATGTGAATAGTTTTAGATTGAGTTGGTTTTCTCTCCAATTTCTTTATTGTTTGGGACGAATCAGGTACAAAACTGTTGTATCTGAAACATGCATTCTAGGGTGTAAAGACTTTTGCATAAAAAACATAGTGACTGAACATTTCTTATTTATACAAATTTATTTAAATAAGTTTCATCCTTGCAAAGGACTCTTATTCATTTTAAAGAGACATACTTAAACACAAATAAAATAATAATTAGGCATACAGCTGTTTTTAGAATATGCTGGATCCCTTTGTCAGCTCTAGACAACCAATGAGCCCAAAGTCAAAAAGGCAAAGCAGACATAAATAGAAGAAACTGAGAGGTATATATACCCAAGTCATGGATACAAGTCAACAATGTTGTATTGGACTCTTTTTATTCACGTGAATGGATAGTTTAAAAGTATTAACATTATTTGGTAATTTAAGAGTGATGGAAGTATTTAACATAACTTTTATGGTGTTGAGTCATTAAAAGTACTTATTCTTATATTATAACATGGCTAAAAGAGGCAGAAATTTTAAAATATCTAAAAAATTCTATGCATGAAAATTTCTTTTTCCTGTTTACTGTAATTAGCAGCTACACTTTAATATTTTCCTCAAATTCAGTGCTTTTGAAAATTTATATAAAAATCTATTTCATCTATAATAAAGCCCCCCCCCCCCCCCACTTCAAAATCACAACTTTTAAACATTGCTTAAAAGAAATAACATGAGAAATAATTTAAATTTGTTAAACCTTAGGTATAAAAAGTAGATTATTAAATATAATATTATAAAAAAAATTAAGTGATTATAATTAAAAAATACATTAAACATCATATTGCATTTTTGAAATACCTACTGATAATTCAAAGGGAAACTTTCTACCACTTTCTTAAAAAATAATAGAAACAAAAAATATTATATGACACAAATAAATTTTAAAAATGTTCATAATTAAACACTGTTAAAAATAAATTATTTTATATAATATTGAAAATTGTTTTAAAAATATGTGTCTGTAATTGAATGAGTCACTATTATGAGAAAGAAGAGACAATTTGCAAGATGAGTCAAACATGCATCAAGTTCTATTAAAGCATCTTCCTTCAGAAGAAGAATTTGCGAAATCCTTCCATATTTTTAATAGATTTATAAATGTTAGACAACAATAACATTGAAAGAATGAGCTTCTTAAAACTTACCCGCTTTTGTCAGAGAATGAGTAAAATGTTACTTGTACCCTTCTGGTTCGCATTCATTATTTTTCTTTAAATAAAGCACACATACATTTGGCCCCCACCCTTCTCCATTTTCCTTTTCAAAATTAAAAAACTCAAATGATCAAAGACTTCTTGGAAAGCTATTTGCTTTGCAGAAAAGTTTAGAAAGAGAAAGAAAACTCTATTTTCCAATGAATTAAAGAGAAAAGAATAAAGATCAGAAAATCATAGCAGAAAATTTTAAGACTCGCATGCTTAGTGCTATCAGACGAGATGGATTCAGTATTACCACCCTTCTCAGTGTCTAGCTGAAACTTGTTTGATACATTTTAATATATATTTTACAGCTGTTGACTTTATTCTATGAAAGAAATAACATACAATTGTATCGCATAAATATGTTAATAAACATTTGAAAAAAGAAAAAAAAAATTTTTTTTTTTGTCTTTTCATCAGTGAACTGAATAAATAAAGCTTTTTTGGGTTTATCTACTGAAAAACATTGATTCTGCTGTGGCTGTGTCACTTTACATCATTTATACTATGAAAAATATATAATTATTTTTTTTTTTAAATGTTTGCTTTCAAAGATTGAACTTTTTGTTGTAATAGACTGTTTTTGACGTAAATCTGGTGTTGCTGTTTGAAACTACAACAATAATAATAATAATAAAATAATGATGGTCACAAAAAATGTTAGGTATGATTTTAGGAATTTAAGGGAGGTTTTTAAAAATCTAAGGAATTTTAGACACAATGTGAACCAACCCTATTAATAATATTTTTTTTTACATATTTTTCAAAACGGATTTCAAGCATTTTTCGCTATTTAACAGGCCATATTCAGATTTTAAACTGTTTAAACTGCTAAACTAATAATTATTGAAATTGTATTGGGAGGCTGGTCTTCCATTAAAATTTAAGTGTGATGTTGCAACAAGAAAACAATTCGTTAGATGAGTTGCAGCCATTACCAGCTATATTCGAAAACCATCCTACTTGAACAAGTGGGTGCAGCCATTCTAGAACACTTTGTATAGGACAAAAATAAGGACTTAATTGCTTATCACATATTAAATGCTTATAATAATTAAAAAAATGTATAAAATGGGTGGTTTAATTTTAATTCAACCCATTCCTAAAATACAAAATTCTACTCATTTAAAAAATAATTTTTAATTAATGTCAAACATAACCCTTTGTCAAGTAATGATAATGATGACAAAACAAAATAAAAAGGAACTATAGCTTCTCAGGTTAGCTCTGCGTCCAGTATCGTATTTGAAATACAAAAACATTTAATTATTTTGCTTATTCTTATCGCTATCAAAAATTTGTTCAAGACAACAGTGGACTGTAATTAAGATTCAAACTGCAACAGTCTTTGAAAGTTTTGCATTTTCCATTAGCTTTCCCAATGATCATGATAGTCCAGTGCTGCGGCTCTCTCTCGAATGCACGTCATCTGTACAGGGTATAACAGTGATATCGTTGTCTTAAATTTAAAAGAAATTGAATGTTTCATGACCAACTGATCTTTTCAACTCTGTTATAAATAAGTTGTCATTAAGCATGTCCGAAAGGGGGAAAGGATACTCATTTACTAATATAGGCCTTGTGGAGAACACAAAGATAAGGTTAGGAGGCAATCTGGGCCTTAAGACAACTCTCCTAGATTGACTCTCTTCAAGGGTTTATTTAGGTACAGAATTGGCCAAATCAATATTGGATATGATATTTCATTGATGAAATTGATTGGATTCTATTCTATTCAGTTACTACATGATAGAATATTATGGTTCCATTTTGCTATATATCATCTTGTTTTCCTATTTCTTCACTTTCTGTTTACTACTAAATATTATCTTATAATAATGGGTGATTTCCGAAAGGCTTTTGTATATATCAAATAATACATATATGATATAAGACATATGTCATAAGTGTTGTTTAAATGTTTGTGCGTGTGTGTCTTTTCTTAAAATTTTTAAAATTACACCCCATCCCTTATGACTGCATTATAAATGTAAATATTTTGTAAATTATCTTAAAATATTTAAATTCAAATTTATTAAATTAGTATCGTTATACATTATTCATATAAAGAACAAAGATAAATCTTTAAAAAATTGATTTGAATGAGAATGATTTAGGTTGCTTTTCATATGATACTTAATTTCAACACAATTTACAGAGTGTCATACAAATTAATATGTATTTATCCATTTTCTCGGAAATCAAATCAATCACTCATGAAAAAGAAAGCTATAGCACCAACCACACGGCTCATAATAAAACATGTTAAATGGAACAAAACTTAGGTACAACATATTGTACAGAATATCATTAGTAAAGGGAAAGGAAATGTTGCTAACCATTGAGCAACAATGGTGTTTACACCAATGGATGTGGGGAGACGATCTAGGGTAAATGCTGCAAGCAGAGGAAATTATTGAATAAGATTTTTAAAGAAAACTTAAGTGGAACAGGTTTGTAATTTCAATTTTTTAACACTTTACAACATAGTTGAAAAGTGTTTATAACTTGGTTTATTCTGTCTGTCTGTTCGCATGATCACTGCCGTAAAAATGACTTTATCAAAATGAAATTTTAGTATGTTGTAAATTAATGTACGTTAAATTTTAGTAGACGGTCAGGTCTGTGGGACATATGGGAATGTAAATGAATAATATCACCCAATTAGTTTTGGATGGAACCTGGGTTGAAAAAATGAAATACATTGAATCCTATGGGACCTCATTTTTCAAACATTTTTTAAACGATGTTAAAATTCACAAATTGCTTTGAAAATTTTGGGAAATATTCAAATTATCCCATAAAATATATAAAAAAAATTGAGCAAAATATGTTTGGTAGTTTTTTAAATAAAAATTAAAATAATAATGACACCCATATTAAGAGATCATATGACCCACTTCCAAATAAAATAGGGCATCCATATTTTTTCCCAGTGTCAAAATTGTGAATTCTAAAGTTCTTTTAAATTTACATTGAGTGTTGCATCCCTCCTAAAACTACTTATTTTTGCATATTTTCTGTGCATCTATATTCTGCAACAATGCAATTATAATATTTTTTTATTTAAATGATCATCAAACTTTGATTATTTCTACAAAAAAGGCTAATTTTAATGGATGCAGAATGTAAACAAGTGATTGTAAGATGAGTTGTATAAGAAGTTGTTTAAGTAATAGTGTGTCAACTTTTTCTTAATAATGTTAATTATTAACAAAACTTTCATTTTTAAGAGATTTTAATTTCTCCTTAAATGGGTCACATATATTTTGTTTCATTTAGGTATCCAAAACTAATTTTGACAATTCCATTAAAAGCAAAATAACATTTAAATTTAAAATAACTTCGTTTAAAGCAGCATAAAATACAAAATAAAAGTATAGCCAAAAACAGCCATCATCATCAGGACACACAAGAAGCACAACCTTATCTGTCAAAGAAAGATTGGCATTTTGATGCAAAAACAGCAAATGCGGCAGAAGCAGAAAAAGGACGTTGCTAATAGCGAGAGAAGATAAAACCCAGGAGGCTGGCACAAGAGATGGGACATAATGAATAAATGTCCAATAAAGGATTTAAATCACTAATTCAGTTGAATGCCTAATTAAATGAAAAAAAAAACAGCAAAAAAATGAAAAGTACCGAAATGAGGAGGCAAATGAAATCAAAAAATTAAACCAGAAATTGCTAAGCAGAAAAGAAGAAAAGGTAATTATCATTAATAATTAGTACAAGATTTTGACAGAGAAACTTTCAAGAAAGTCCAGTTCAAAAATATAATTATTGGTAAAAACAATTTTAGCTTCAGAAAAATTAAAAACATGTCCAAGAATGTTCAGCCATTGCAGACTTCGAAACTCCTTTTTTAGAAACATGGCTCAAGTGTTCCGTAATATGAAATTTAAGAGCTATTTCTGTTGCATCAACATAACCAAGACTGCACTCGCAAGGATGTGACAAACACCCCAACGATTCAAGGCAGTCTTTAGAAGAAGGAAAATGAATTTCGTTAAGAAGTTCAAAAACACATTTAAAATTGAAATGGGAAAGAATATTTATGACTTTATAGCTAGCAGATGATAAAAATTTGAAGCAGTTAAAAGTTTGAAGTTTTCTTTTAATTAATATCTGAATAATGAAATTCATGTAACCTTTTTTCCAAACAATTAATTGCTCCTTTAGTAGGGACATTGGTGTAAGCATGTTAACAGAGAACATATTAAAAGAAAAACAACAAAAATAATAGCCTGCACATGTACTTGAAAATATAACTGTATAATTAAATTAAGAGAACAAGATAATATTGTAAAACACATACAGCTAAAAATGACACTATTAGAAAAAATAAGATCCTTTTTCCACATGGATAGAATCCATTATATAAATAGTAATATTGATGAAAATATTTTTAAGATCATAAATATTATACAGGTAACCCAATTGGGCGCGGTAGCCCAATGGTTAGTGCGCTGGAATTGGACTCGGTAGGCCCGGGTTCGATTCCAGCCAATGCCAAAACTGCCGCCGTGTTCACGTGGAGTACGATCATGTTAAACATGTGGGTACGTAAGTCCTTCCGAGAGGTTGATGGTAGGGGAAGGAGGGTACGGTTCCTGTAGATGCCTCCCCCACTGGGTTCTGGTCTACATTGGGTGGCACTTCCCGGCCGTCCAATCAGTTACCTTACACATTTCTGGTAGGTCGGACGGTCTGGGTCTCAACAACAACAGGTAACCCAATTTTCTTAAAATATCATTATATTTGTAAAATATTAATGAAGTTGAAAGAACAAGACATGGGAAAGGAAATCCTTACATAATAAAGGAAAATGTTTGTGTATGTAGTCTGTAGCAGGAAGTCTAAACTTCGTACAATCATAAAATTTAATTCAAATGTACTTCAGGACTCAAATCGGTGCACTTTGATGTTATTTTTCTTAAATTTGAATTAGTTTTTTAATTATTTATGTTTTAGCACAATTTACAATGATTTTGGATGATATTCACACAAATCGATGCCTTAATGACCGAAAATATTATTACAGAGTTTCAATCTCGACACAATCGGAAAGAACAAAAAGTTCTTTTTCAACAAAACTTTGAATGGAATTCATATGATTAATAAACAAATTTTCATGAATTTTTGAAAAACATATACTTTTCATACATTTTAAACGTCTCCAATTTTTATATTACGATATAATCCAGTATTTTTAATTTAACAGCACCTGCTCAAAATATCCCAAACTGCTCCAGAAGAAAAATAATTTCCACAACCCATCTGTTTATTATTAATTATAAATTTTTTAGCCAAACAAACCCTTCCATATTTTTAAATCAGCATAGAATTCATCATTGATATATGGACCATACCTGTCTAAACTGCTACCACCATCTATTAGCAAACACATTAAATAAGTCGTCTTTTAGTGATGACTAGTAAAATTCATTTTTGCATTACATCAGAATTTTTTCTCCACCTTTTTTTTGTAGAGAATGTGTAATTTGGATCATGAATGTATTATTTAAGTAGTGGGCATATATTTAATTATTTATAAGTAATAGCCACTTATTTTACCAAGTGCATTAATATTTTTGGGTTTAAATCTGCGAATTCAAAAGATATCATCCTATTTGTTATTTGGTATTGTATTATCATTGCATGTTCTCTGTATTACAAAACTTCATCTGCTGCGGAAAATATACCTCTATTATAGAGAACCTTTTTTGTTTTTACCATCCATGATATAAATAATAGAACAGAAAAATTCACATCACATAAATTTGCTATAAGTATTGTGCTAAAATTTGACTGAAATTTACTAAAATAGCAAAAATTTTCTGGTTTAAAGGAACTTTTTACGTTTTCAAGTATTTTCATTCATTTGTGTCACCATTCATCAAAGAAACCATTCATTCAAGAAACCATTGATCTTGATTAGTGTGATAATTCGAGGTTTTAAGAAAACTTATCCTAGCTAAGACGTTATTTCATTGCAAAATTAACTACATTAAAAATTCAAATTTTTTTTATTACAATTTTTTTTTTTAAAAACCTTATTGAGCCTTGGATGGTGAACAGATTAAGTTGGTAAGGCAAAAGTGTCAAGTTTGATCTTCAAAAAGTACAACTGGGGTTCCCAGATGAATCAGTTTCTGCAGACAAGAGAGTAGAGGTGGAACAGTAACCAGCTATGAAAGATTGATTTGTATTGAGAGTACTGAACACTAAACTTTTATAATATGTGTCAATGCTTTGTAGGCATGGATAATGAATAGTTTATGTGAAATGGTGTGCCTCGTCCTTACGGCATTAGACTGTGTGGGTCAATCTCGGGAACCTCAACTGATGTGGGTCTGCTTTGGATTGCTAGTTTCATTTGAACTATACAATCTACAAGAATGGTTATGACATTGCAACAACATTACAGCAACTAGTGGTATGACTACGATGACAATTGGATATGGGAGATGTTTACTACATTATGTATGGATTAGATGTATATTTTGTACATGTGTTTTGAATCCATGGGATGCAATATGAAAAGATTCTGGATGTTAGTGATGTGTGGGAATAGGCACTCAAAAAATTGTGAAAAAGATTCAATATAAGAAAATTTTGTTAGATCTAAAATATAGTGTTCATTGCATGTTTTCTGTATTACAAAACTTCATCTGCTGCAGAAAATATACCTCTTATAGAGCACCTTTTTTATTTTCTTTACCATCCATGATATAAATAATAGAACAGAAAAATTCACATCACAAATTTGCTGTAAGTAGAATGAAATACATTTTTCATATAGTCCTTTCTCTGATGTTAAGTTAGGCAGGTTTAGAAAAATAAAAGTAAACATGTCCTTGTTCACAACCTTCATTCTTACTACACTGCTACAAAAATTATTAGCGCCAGGGCCTTTCCTTCCTCTTAATGGCATCTACATTTCTGAGAACCCTTTCAGTTCATTTGAATGACCTTCTTATTCACCCAAAGTCTTGTGAAAAAGGAATTCAATAAAATGTATGTACATTATATAGAAAAAGTAACTATTATAAAAACAACAAATTACTATTATAAATAACAAATTACTTGAAACAAACAGTTTTGCATTAAAATTTTCAAAACACATTAAGAACTGTGTATTGATGCCCCCTATATACAAATTACTAGATGTTGTAGGAAAAGTATTAAGTGTTATGTCCAAATTAAAAAATGGGCAAACTAGAAATTGCAATCCTGTAGATAATTTTCAATCCTGGGATTATGGGATCGTAAAATTTTTAATTCCGGATCCTGCGGGATTCAGTATTTTTTTATTTATTGAAAAAAATGTATGATTTCAATTTTTCTAACTAATATAGCCAGTAAAGTATTCTCATTTTTTGTAAAATAACTAGAAATATTTCTTTTAGTATCTCTAACAATATCACTAATACCGGCAACACTATTTCCTTGAGAGCCGGAACTAGTTTCATCCTTATTTCTACTTTTACTTTGCTTCAAAACATTAATCTCAAGAATAGAATTTAAATGCACATGAAGCTTTTTTGTCGACCCACCTTCTGTTTTTATGATTTTTTTTTACACAACTTACATTATGCCGATTGTACATTGGTTTCATGTAAAAAGTATTTCCAAACAGATTCAAGTTCGCACACTTTTGAACTTTTATACTCTTCGTATATTGTTGTACTACTTTTATCAGATGTAGTCATTTCGATGCTAGAATAAAACACAGTACCTGTTGCCACTAAACAGCTCACATCATCGTTAAAAAGTATGCTACAAAAACGTTTGAAATAGCGTTATCTATTGATAGAAACAGATTTCAGGGTGAGAGCACCTTTCTTCAAGTCATTTATTTCTAACTAATAACTAAGTTTTCACAAAATGTGCTTCAATCTCAAAATGAATGTTTTTCTTTGATAAACTCGAGTAAAGTTTAATTTAGTAAACATGAACACTGGTATTTAGCATGTGCATATAAATCTGAAAAAAATACTGCAATCCCGGGATTCTGTGGCATCACCAATCCCGATATTACGGTATTCATTTTTCAGCAGAGATTCTGGGATTCAAGATCCCAGGATTGCAATCCCTAAGTCAAACCTTCCCCCCCCCCCCCCAACACTAAAATATTTAAAAACATGCTTTGTACAAATTATACATTTTAAGCAGTAGACAATTGCATATATTTTACTACAAAAATTCTATCTTCAGGTTAAACATATTTTATTTTCAAATTCAGTCTCAAACTTTTTTAAACAGTTTTCGCTAACCACTGAGGACATAAGTGCCACATTTTCCCACAACAAATGTATTTTAATACACTTTCATGTTAAAATAAGAGTGTAACCCCAATAAAATATTTAAACATCATACAAAAATTCAACATTTTACTGACTTTCAATAATAATATATGTGACCCCGCTATCATTACAAACTGTACAGAAGCATTTTGATTAGGTCATTTTTAACACTTTACAACACAGTTGAAAAGTGTTTATGACTTTGTTCATTCTGTCTGCCTGTCCGTTAGCACGATAACTGCCATAAAAATGACTTTATCAAAATGAAATTTTAGTATGTGACTTATCGCTTAATTTCTGTGCATTTGTATTCTGAAACAACACAATTACAATATATTTGAGTTTACATGATCATCACTTTGATTATTTCTACAACGAAACCTAATTTTCAATTATGGAGAATGTAAACAGATTAGGCTGTAAGATGAGTTGTATAAGAATTGCTGAATTTCTTTAATGCAAAATGATTTTATTCTGGAGTCTGCAATATAGATGATATGAATGAAACATTCATTGATTTTACATAGAGAAGCAGACGATTTAATGGTACACTTTTTCGATGAAGTTTTATGCATAGAGTTAAATTACTTTTATCTCCATGGTTTTAGTTTTTAAGTAGAATAAATTATTGTAGTACTGTGATGAATGAAATAAAAATGTATGAATGAAATATTTACTACTTTTACACAGAGAGCCAGGCCCCCCGGCCGTCCAAATAGGTGCTCTTAGTCCCCTGGACGAGTCGGACGGTCTGGGTCTTCTACAGAGAGCCAGGCCCGGCCAACGGCCGTACCGTGCTGAAAACACCGGTTCTCGTTAGATCACCGAAGTGAAGCAGCATCGGGCGCGGTTAGTACTTGGTGGGTGATCACCTCGGAACGCCGCGTGCTGTTGGCCATCTCGGGTGCGGTATCCCCGTGGTTTGCGCGCTAGATTTGCACGCTGCCACAAATGCCGCCGTGTTCATGCGGAGTATGATCACGTTAAACATGTGGGTCCGTAAGTCCTTCCGAGAGGTTGGTGGTAGGGGAAGGAGGGTACGGTCCCTGTGGATGCCACCCCCACTGGGTTCCGGTCTAAATTGGGTGGCACTTCCCGGCCGTCCATACAGTTACCTTACACCTTTCTGGTAGGTCGGACGGTCTGGGTCTCAACAACAACAACAGAGAGCCAGGCCCGGCCATCCAAATGGTTGCTCAAGTCCTAGGATGAGTCGGACGGTCTGGGTCTTCAACAGAGAGCCAGGTGATTTATATTTCGATGACGTCATTTGAATCGAGTTCATTTTTTTCAATGAAGTTTTAAATTTTCAAATATAATTAATTATTGCAGTATTGTGATAATTTTAAAAATATTATCACTGAATGTATCACATTTTAGAGATGTGTAAATAAAATTAGAGTTGAAAAGTGTTTCATAATCAATGCTTTATGCATGATTGATCTTTCTTGTTTAATTCATCAGGTGCTTCAACTTTTGTGTGTAGTAAAGTGTTTCATTTAAGAGGTTTCTTTAAAATTTTGTGAACTCCATTTTTGAAACAAAAATTTTCTTCGAAAGAACTTGGAACTTTGTGATGCGTCCCAAAAGCAAATCTATACTTTTCCTGTAGTATTTTCTTTGGATGCTTAAGAGAATTATCTAAAATAGAATTTTAGCCCAGTTACAGATATGACAAAGAATTAGGAGTCAAAATGGACACAGGCATATCACAAGGCACTTCATAGGAGGGTTTCAAGTTTGGGACATCAGATAAATTAGCATGGAGATGTCTCAATGACATAACTCCACAAGTTGTTCCCATCAATATGTGATTCAGGTAAAAAATGGAAATATAATTAATATAAAATTTATCATAATTTAAGATCATCCCGTCATGGCCTGATCAAGCCAAAGTGGGACCTAGGGCCTGGTGTCAATTCGAGGCCCCCATACGCATACCAAACACATACAAAACATCAACAGATAACAAATTGGGGGGGCTCAGGGTCAGAACCCCCAAATTTTATGCATGTAGGAAACTCCCAAACATTTTATTTCAAAGTCATATTACTTTAAAGGATATATAATATTTAAAATTACAACATATTTTATAATTTAAAATAAAAACTATTACCAGATGTAAATAAATTAAAAAATTATTTCTGCTTACAGTTTTTATCGTATATAAAATTTAGGGGGCCCTGGAGGCTTGTGCGTTAATCAGGCCCTACATCCCGTTTCGGATGTACTATGTGGATTTTACCCTTTCCATCATATGATATATACTATTTCTATAGGAAAGCTTAAATAGAAAAAATAAGTATAGTATTATTACAGTGCCTCAACTGCAATCCATTTAATTTCACTTTACAATTTTAATTCTCACTCAGCCTCACACGTGGTGTCTGAAATATTGGCCTCTGCGATATGCAGTAACATTTTTATAAATGACTTCCAAAAATTGAATGACAACAAACTGAAAAAAATGACTTCAAAAATGACACATTTAAAATCAATGTATAGATAGATCAGCACTTACGGATAAATACTTGCAAACTGTTTTAATGATTCAAATTTCATATTTTTAGAACCAGCTAAATGTTTGAGAAAAGGAACATGCCTCTCGTTAGTGTTGTTCAAAAATAATTTATTTGGAATATTTCTTGTTGCATTTTTTATTCTATACATTTATATGTATTTTACTGTTTAATTTGCACTTTATTTTACATGCAGATTGCAGGAATGCCTTTTCAAAAGCTGTTGCCCCATAAACTGTGCTGTTGTTTGAAAACTTGTATATGGACCACACATCGAAAGTTTGGGGACCTCTGACATAACCCATCACACATTCTATGTTTATCCTCTTATTACATATATAATTAATAAAGAACTTAAAATGAAAGGCATGTAATACAAAATAAGAGTATCAACAGATTGCAGAAGCAAAAAACAGGTTACTTCATCAGGACAACAAAGAGACACCAAAGCAAGACCGTCACCCTCATCTGGACAAGACGTGCCAGAGCAAGATAGCAATGAGTCAATCTTGTTCTGGTGAGTGTTGGTTGTACTGTCTTTTACTATTCTGTTGGAGGGACTCTTGTCTCCGAAACCAGTTGACATCTTTATTTTGTATAATATGCTGTTTTATATGAAACTTTCTAACCATTTTACTTTTTGAGCAGCGGTTTGGGCCCATTTTAAATTAAAGACCTTGTTGTTTGCATCCAATATATACTTTATTTCATGAAAAGTAGAAGTTTATCAAGTTTCGCTATTTTCCAAATTGAAAACTGTATTGTAATCAAAAGTCTTTCATGTGTCAAGGAAAAACACTTTTGTGTGACATAAATACTCTCCATGTTTTAATGAAAATTATTTCTCTGTTGCCCAATTCAAAGCAAGATCTGTGGCGTCAGATTTAGGTAAATCACTCAATACGTTTAGTCTCAAATACTTTGACAAGCATTGGATGAGTTTCTAGCTCAAAGATGGTAAAAAAAAGTATGTTTGCTTCACCTACCTTTGGTAGAACAATAGGCATCATAACTAGAGGTGGGTGATAGTCCATTATTGTTACTGAGCGTGGGCGGTGGTGATAGAGAGTCCAATGAAGGGGGTGATGGCAACCACTCATGCCGCACTTTTTTACCAGGGGGAGGTGAGAAGGCATCACAAGGTGAAGTCAATCTTGGTTCGACTTTTATAACACTAGGAAGGTTTGGACTCAGAGCAGGAGGACTTTCTTGGCCCCCACCCCCCCGCAGTCCATTTGGAAGCATCTTGAGGGTAAAACCCTTGCTGTCTGGGGGAGAGGGCACAGGCCGATGGAGCGGCCCCTCCGTCCCAGGCCAAGGTGGACGCACAGAGAAACTTGAAATGGATGACACTGTACCATTTTTAGACAGCAGACGGCCAACGACCTCTGAAAAGGGAAAGAAATATAATAAGTAACAATGAACAAAATTATTCATAAATAACATATTTGCTATAATACAGATACCTAGATGTTATAATATCTAGTTTCTCAGTTTTTCTCTACTCGTTTGTATAGGATCATGAGCTGCATTTTGTAGTAACTTGCAAGTAAGTCTTCTACAAAATTAGGAAGAATAAAATGGGTCATCACTCAAGGACAACAAATAAATCATTTGATCATTTATTTTGAGATATTTTATTTTTTAATGGGGTTTTTTTAGTCTTTAGGCAATAAATGTAAAACATCAACTGCTGATCCATTACAACAATTGATATGAATTTATTATTATTATTATTATTATTATTATTATCAAATAACGATTAATACAGAAACCTTTTGATGAAATGAAAGTTATGGTTGCCTGAAGTTATATAATTTAAATTTAAATATAGATGGATATGGATACTTCTGAATTCATAGTGCTGTATCACTCTATCTGTTTAACACAAAAGCTGTTTCATGCACAAAAAGTTTAATTATCAACAATGCAAAACTTCAACAAAATTACACAAAATAGGATAAAGTCATCCATTTTTGCATCAACAATGCAGAATATATATAGAATATAGATATTTTATGTTAAGGTGATAGGCGACACAGCATTTTCCAATTATACAAGGGGCTTTTTCAAAATGAATGGTACAATCTTATAATTTCATAAAGGGCACTAATAATTGCATCTGTCATTTATGAAGGACTGACTGAGAGTAGAAAAAATGAGGAATCCAATTCGAAGGTTTGGCATACCGATTCCTTGCTTGAGACAAAATTTTAGAGCATACTGCTATAAAATGATATGATTACCAAAATAAATTAATAAAAACTCATTTGAGAATTATAGAGTGAAATGTGGCAAAATAAGTGTGTTATATTTGTATATGCTAAATTCCTATTTTGTCGGAAAAGTATTTACAAAATAACCTTGTAGCGAACGCTCACAAGGCAGTATTAAATGCCTTGTGAGTATTCGCTACAACTAAAATTTGGGAAATATGTGTGCATGCATGTGATAATACAGCTCAGGGCATATTCACTGGTGAGCTGCTTTATTTCAACTGATTCGCTAAAAACTCCTAAAACATTGGCTGTGAATATGTCTTTCCTAATAGATTTGAGAACTAATAGAGATGTAGTTAAGTATATATCTATAGTTAAGTAGTGTAGTTAAATCTATAGTTAGTCTATGTATATAGTTAAGTCTAGTTATCCTATAGATATAATATTGTGCATGAAACAATGTGTGAAATACCTAGAATCCGTTAATTTAACACATGTTTTTCAGTTTCATGTAAATAATTGTTTCTAATCCCCTCTGTATTTGCTGCATTGTCATATGCCCTCTACTACAGTCCTGAAGAAATCCCAAATGGGAGGGGAATGTAAATAATCTAATTTCTGAGATCATTCTATTACATAGCTCTGAAAATAAGCACTCACCACAAGTTGATTAAGGGTGAGCGTTAGTAAATCTTCTGCCCTATCCGCGCTTTGTTAACTTTCGCGGCACACATTTTTCGCCGAAATTCTGCTGAAGCAGTTGCGAAATATTTTCTGATAGATAAAATGCAATGCTTAGATTATATTAAAACTAAATTTAATACCCAATAAAACATAGAGTATATTTTTTATTTTAATTCAAAATATTTTTGGTGATGACATCTATTGTCGTAATTTAATTCATACCGACAATTATTATTTTTTAATGAACATTTTTAAATGTCTATTCCTTCTAATGCGCTACTAAATACAATAGATCATATATAATAATGCCACAATCACGGAAACGTAATTGAACTTGGACCTAAAGACAAAGGAACGTGAAGACAAAACTGCAGTCCTCAGCGATGTACATTCAGATCCCCTCATCAAATTTATAGAATGAGAAATTACCTTTCCGTGATTGTGGTATTATTATATATGACCTGTTGTTGTATTTAAAACTGTATTAGAAGGAATAGATATTTAAAAATGTTCATTAAAAAATAAAAATAATCGGTATGAATTAAATTACGACAACAGATGGCAGCACCAAAAATATTTTGAATTAAAATAAAACATATATTCTCTGTTTTATTGGGTATTAAATTTAGTTTTAATATAATATAAACTTTGCATTTTATACATCATGCAATGGATTTATTGTTAAATTGAACAAATCTTTCCTGGATGTAAAACTTACCTCATTAACTTATATTTTGAGCAAATTGAATTTGACAATTATCGATATTCATCATCCGCAATAAGAAATAGATTTCATATAGTAAAACATTTTAATTAATTTATCAATTGGACTTATTCTTTTAGAATAAATTTTGCAATTTCAGCGATATTTTTGTCAATTTGGCACCATTAAAAATAAATCATCAAATTTAGTACAGAGTGTTACAGAAAGACAGATAGAATTTTTCATATATATATATATATATATATATATATATTATTACTAAATTATTTAAATGTACTAAATAATAATTTACTTATTCTAGTAATAACTACCTTATTCTAAATAATAGTAAAGAATTAAAAAATAAATTAACATCACTAAGTAAAATAATAGGATTTCAAACTTTTGATTTTAAAGATCTATTTAATAATATTAAAATCTCTGAACTTTATGTTGTAATTTTAGCTTTATATAATGCTTATATTACTAATCAATCTAATCTCACTAAATTTACCAATTTTCCTAAAGTTCTCCATTTCGTTATTTTCAATAATTACATATACTAAAGACAAAGGAACGTGAAGACAAAACTGCAGTCCTCAGCGATGTACATTCAGATCCCCTCATCAAATTTATAGAATGAGAAATTACCTTTCCGTGATTGTGGTATTATTATATATGACCTGTTGTTGTATTTAAAACTGTATTAGAAGGAATAGATATTTAAAAATGTTCATTAAAAAATAAAAATAATCGGTATGAATTAAATTACGACAACAGATGGCAGCACCAAAAATATTTTGAATTAAAATAAAACATATATTCTCTGTTTTATTGGGTATTAAATTTAGTTTTAATATAATATAAACTTTGCATTTTATACATCATGCAATGGATTTATTGTTAAATTGAACAAATCTTTCCTGGATGTAAAACTTACCTCATTAACTTATATTTTGAGCAAATTGAATTTGACAATTATCGATATTCATCATCCGCAACAAGAAATAGAATTCATATAGTAAAACATTTTAATTAATTTATCAATTGGACTTATTCTTTTAGAATAAATTTTGCAATTTCAGCGATATTTTTGTCAATTTGGCACCATTAAAAATAAATCATCAAATTTAGTACAGAGTGTTACAGAAAGACAGATAGAATTTTTCATATATATATATATATATATATATATATATATATATATATATTATTACTAAATTATTTAAATGTACTAAATAATAATTTACTTATTCTAGTAATAACTACCTTATTCTAAATAATAGTAAAGAATTAAAAAATAAATTAACATCACTAAGTAAAATAATAGGATTTCAAACTTTTGATTTTAAAGATCTATTTAATAATATTAAAATCTCTGAACTTTATGTTGTAATTTTAGCTTTATATAATGCTTATATTACTAATCAATCTAATCTCACTAAATTTACCAATTTTCCTAAAGTTCTCCATTTCGTTATTTTCAATAATTACATATACTAAAGACAAAGGAACGTGAAGACAAAACTGCAGTCCTCAGCGATGTACATTCAGATCCCCTCATCAAATTTATAGAATGAGAAATTACCTTTCCGTGATTGTGGTATTATTATATATGACCTGTTGTTGTATTTAAAACTGTATTAGAAGGAATAGATATTTAAAAATGTTCATTAAAAAATAAAAATAATCGGTATGAATTAAATTACGACAACAGATGGCAGCACCAAAAATATTTTGAATTAAAATAAAACATATATTCTCTGTTTTATTGGGTATTAAATTTAGTTTTAATATAATATAAACTTTGCATTTTATATATCATGCAATGGATTTATTGTTAAATTGAACAAATCTTTCCTGGATGTAAAACTTACCTCATTAACTTATATTTTGAGCAAATTGAATTTGACAATTATCGATATTCATCATCCGCAATAAGAAATAGAATTCATATAGTAAAACATTTTAATTAATTTATCAATTGGACTTATTCTTTTAGAATAAATTTTGCAATTTCAGCGATATTTTTGTCAATTTGGCACCATTAAAAATAAATCATCAAATTTAGTACAGAGTGTTACAGAAAGACAGATAGAATTGTGGTACATTTAAAAAATTACTAAATTATTTAAATGTACTAAATAATAATTTACTTATTCTAGTAATAACTACCTTATTCTAAATAATAGTAAAGAATTAAAAAATAAATTAACATCACTAAGTAAAATAATAGGATTTCAAACTTTTGATTTTAAAGATCTATTTAATAATATTAAAATCTCTGAACTTTATGTTGTAATTTTAGCTTTATATAATGCTTATATTACTAATCAATCTAATCTCACTAAATTTACCAATTTTCCTAAAGTTCTCCATTTCGTTATTTTCAATAATTACATATTTCAAAGTAATAAATTATACTTACGAGTCTCAGGGGTTCACAAGGTGGCTGTAGTAGCAGTGTGTTAGTTAATTTATACCTATATCATTATGAAAAATCCTTTACTTCAAAAGATTATAAAATTTACAGATATGTTGATGATCTGATATGTTTAGTATTTACTGATAATTATGTCATAAATATAGATTTCTATCCAGATAATTTGGAATTAATACCTAATGAAACTACTATTAGTAATAATATTAATTATTTGGATTTAAATCTAATTATAGAACCTACTAATGGGACAGTTACTAATTTATATGATAAAAAAGACTATTTTAAATTCAACATTAATAAAATATTACCATTTAATTCCTGCAACTCCATTCAATTATTTAGAAATTCAAATATTATACTTAATCAACTTTTTAGAATTTATAGATTATCTGATAAAAAATTCCATGCTTTGCACATTAATAACCTAAAAATTACCAGCAAATTATATGAATATCCAGCATATTTACTAAATGGTATAGTTAATAAGTTTCAATTAGCCTAAAATATCTCCTTAGTATCTTATTTTAGTCAAACATCTACATTCTCTTGAATATACATTACAATAGATATTTTCATCCTTTTATTTTGCAGCTTTTACTATAGAATATCATATTTTGCAGCTTTTACTGTAGAATATCATATTTTGCAGCTTTTACTGTAGAATATCATATTTTGCAGCCTTTATGCAGTACTGTTATTTATTACTCACAATTGGCAACAGTAGATCTCTACTTTTAAGTTTAGCGATGGCAACATTGGTCTTGTCATTTAATGCTCGTTATGGTTGTACATTTGAGGTGTATTTTCAGGTATCCATGTTTCCTATCTATATTTTCAATCTTTATGCTTGTCGTCCAAATAACACGAGTTTATAGATAAAATCTATCTTGTGTTTCAGAAACAAGCATATTTGCATTCATTTTGATTAAATATTTGGACTTGGAAAAAGAATTTTTTCGAAATGAATAACTATTAAACCTAGAACTTTTCCACGTGCAAGCTTTAATGCTTGGTATTTTTTGTATTCCTATTTTTAATTCCACACCATTGATATTTGTTGATTATCTTTACCTCGATGACCAGTAACATGCATTTAAATTTCTTCATTATGGTTGAATTTCTTTTTTACTTCTTTGTATTTTGTAGGCAAATTTTAATCAGTGTATTATGAGTTACTACCTTTATTCTATCATTGGATTTTCATTTTTAATATATTTCATTTTAAATATATATATATATATATATATATATATTTCTATGAAAAGAACATTAATCCAAGCTTGCATAATATGCACATGTTTAGATATTTAGATGACATATTTTGTGTATCCCTTAATAATATCCCTCTAGTATTTAAATTTTTTCCTAATAATTTACAATTAAATGCAAGTAATAATGACTCTAATGTTGCAAACTTTTTGGATTTAAATTTAAATTTACAAAATTGTAATATGGTTATAAACTTGTATTATAAAAGACAGGATTTTAAATTTAATGCATCTAAAATTCAACACTTTGACTCTTGTTTGCATATATCAGTTTTTAAAAATATTATAATAAACCAGGTTCTTAGAATCAATAAAATTTGTGATGAAAATTGTAAATTAGCACATTTTATGGAATTATTGAGTACAGCGACTGATAATGCATATCCTCCCAAATTCGTTATTAAAATTATTAACTCAGTGTATCAACTTCCACTCGATAACATCCAAGACAACTTTCCCAAATTATAGTGGCTAACAGAAAAAGAAAAAATTATAATTATTTATTAATTATATAAATAAATAAAAATGAAAAATAATAAAATAAGCTAAAATAAAATTAGAAAAATTAAAAAAATCAGAAAATAAGACACATTAATATTAATGTTTTGAATTCTATTTTCGCTAAAAAATTGTAACTTTAGCCAGTTTGAAATTACGATTTGAGAGCCCTTATAATGGTGTATAGTGGCATTCCTGTTTATTCATTTCTTCTATGAATCACTTGTTTAGTAAGAATTTTCATCTTTGCTTCATATTCATATTCTGAATTGCTTATACTGGTAATTGTCCTGTCTCCTGCTTTGACTCACTGGACAGGTCTGGGAGTGTTGCTGTGAACGTTCATACTGCCTTCCTGGTTGTATTTCGACATGTTCATTCCGGTGCTTCTAGATAATTTATTCTGCTGAGGTTGATTGCATATACATGTGGTGAATGAAGAAGGGTTCATGCCACACGGTAATACAAATTTCCTTAATATTTCTTATGTTCATTTTCTCATCTTTTGATGCCTGTAGTCTGAGTTTGAGCATTTATAGTAATGCACTATTGCTCAATCTGAAACAGGCATTTGTTTGGGTTAATTAGAGTTAAATACTCAGACCTAAAGATGCATTTAATTCTGATTAATCATTGAATTTTGGCCGGTGCTGTTCTTTTTTCTTATCGGCAATATGGCTGTGGTTTTGCTTCTATGGTGATGTTAATATTACTTGAATTACTATTACATTTTTCTAATAATTATATATATATATATATATATATATATATATATATATATATATATAAATGACTATTGGCAAATTGCTGGGGATCAAAATTCAAAACTATTGCATAAAGTATCGTCTCTCATGAAAAGGGAACTGGTATCCTTCGAAGGACTTGCAGAGACTTGCCACTCCATTCTGCTAAATTAGAGATTGAAAGAATATTCCAACATTCATTTCATAGTTGAGACCCAGACCGTCCGACCTACCGGAAAGGTGTAAGGCAACTGTTTGAACGGCCGGGATTCATTTCATAGTGTGGCTTCTCACTCTTCTAGAGACAAACATTGGCGTGTGCTTTGCGGATCTTATTGTGTTCCCGATTCACCTCGTGCAGCAGCAGTGGCACTGTTTAGACTTTTGACCGGACATGACTGTCTTGGTGCCTATTTATATCGTTTTAATTTAACTACTTTGCCTGACTGAATTTTGTGTATCTCTGGACAACCCATGACTGCTGCTCATCTGGACGAGTGTTCTGCACTAAATAATTTGGACTGTATTGTTGAAAAGTATTAGAGAGCTCGTGGCCTAATGACCTAGTGGTCAATGGCTTGACATTTGTTAAATAAATAAATAATAATCTTCTGTCATGAATGGAACTAACTAGATCCAAGCAAATGATGTTACCAAATTTGTAATACAATACTGCATATAAAAAGTGAACCTATTTTGTTATAGTTAATATTTCTTTTTATTTTAAATAATTTTTTTATAAATTGATTTGAAAAACATGCAATATTTTTAAAAGGATTCATGCTAGCATTTTAAAGAGTGTGTCATTTATTTTCTAATAAAACATTACATGAAATGTTATGACTTATATGACATTATCAAAGGTTTATTTTTGAACTTCTTCAAAATTTCATTCAAAAATTGTTGGGAGTCTTCCCAACATTTGATTATGTTCGAACCAATAACTAATTAATCATACCCAATTTCGCGGGCGTGCTCCATTCATTTTTCACAGAGGATGACTTGTTAATATTTGGTATTATAACAAGTAAATAAATATATATATATATATATATATATATATATATATATATACATACAGTAATGTACACAGAAACGTAGAATCTGCATTAACGAAACATGTATGACCCTTGCATGTATGACCCTTGTATGACCCTTGCTTGTTGATAACATACATGGTTTCGGAAATGTTTTTCACTTTATTCAATTTCAAATTATTTTTGGGAGCTAGAAAAGGCCTAGCTCATCGTGCAAAATAATGTTACTGTTTTGCAACTTTTCATCTTACACACATTTCTTGCATTTACACCATGTATATTTTTGCAGGGAACAAGGGGATTAGTACCTAAGTACCTGCATTACATATATGATTTATAAAAATACTTTCATCTAAATGTGTAATTAAAAATTTTTTTTCACCCATCTTTACCACATGTAATTCTTATTCCATTCCTTGACTTATATATGGAACAGAGAAAAAGGGGTATTTTATACCAATTTAGTATTTTATTTATAAATTTTATTTATCATGTTTTTTTTAATATTCCACTGCTTGTCGTATAGTCTTTTTGATATCACATTTACATTTCAGTCCATCATCCATTCACTTTTGTTATACAGTACATTTTCTATTAATGATCAATCTCAGGTATATATAATACAAGTAAAATAAAAATTCTTCAATTATATATATATACGAGGGACATTCTAAAAGTAAAGATCATTTTAATCTGATGAGTCGCACAGTTCTTGCCCCACCGCCATGTCATGGACCTTCCCATTCTTTCGCACCAGTCTGACGCTAACAGTGAGCCACAACGGTCGTTTACTGTTTATAGTGTGACTTTGAAATGTGTGACAAAATTAAAGATCTCGCCAAGTGTAAGGTTCGTAGTGTAATATGCTTTTTGAATTCCAAAAATATCCGCCCTATCGAAATTTACAGACAGATAACCGAGGTTTATGGTAATGTGATGAATGAAGCATCATGTTCAATGGCGGGTGAATGAATATTCATGATGAAGAAAGCTCAGGCCAACCTTCAGTTGTCACTGACGAACTCAAATCAAGGATTGAGGAAAATATTCAACATGCTGCTGCATTGACGAACAACTTGCTACAGCAGTTTAAGTAGGAAGTTTTTGAACATCCTCCTTATAGCCCCGACTTGGCTCCAAGTGATATCATCTTTTCCCTAAATTGAAGGATTTTTTGTCAGAGTACCACTATGGAAGTGACAATGAACTGAAAGAAGATGTTAATGACTGGTTCAACAACTTGGAGGTAACTGAGTATGCAGAAGGCATAGAAAAGCTGGTGATATGCTATGACAAATGTTTAAATTCGTACGGCTACTACTTAGAAAAATAGCTAAGGAATCATATGTGTTGTACAATAAGTTTTGTTTCATTATCTTAAATAAAAATACCTAGAGAAACAAACGTTCTTTACTTTTAGAATGACCCTCGCATATATATATAATAATATAAAATTCCAATGATATATATATAAACAAAATTAAAAGATTCATAAAAACTAAAGCAAATTAAATGTAATAATAATATTTAGCTAGTATGAAAAAAAAAACTATTTTTTGTAATAACGACAATGAAAAATACAATTATATTTGTTTTATGTAGGTGTTATCATAATTTATCTTTGGATTATCATAAACTAATTTTATTATATATATATATATATAATACAATGCTTCTTTTACATCAAAGTGAATTAACCTTTAGCCTGCGGGGTCGTAAAATGTAAACTCTCTCTCAAAAAGGGAAGATTCATTTACATTCCTACGCCTTTTGCCATTAGCGGAAAAGAAAGATGGGTGTAAATCATTGTCCACCTGAGTCCTAAATGAGGGGTAAGACGCATTCTTCCCTACAAAATCCCTTTCTACTGTGGCAAACTTTGGAACAAGGAATATCCTTCTAATTTTCACTGAAACTTGTGTTGCTTTTCGCTGAAAACTTCATCTTCGGGTGTTGAAGAGGATGAAGGAAGAGAAGTTTCGATGCCTTCAATTTCTGATATGAAAGCAACAGTGAATGTTTTTTCAACAGAAAATGTTGAATATAAAGTAAAACTCTTTTGTGATTGTTGAACAAAAAATAGATGAACTTTATTTGAAATCCTGGTATTTGCAACAAAAATTACAAAGTTTTTATATTGCAGAGGAATGAATGTCACTTGGTAAGTCATATAAATTGTCATTTTGCAGAATATTTTACTTGTTTTCTCTGGTATTTTTATGAATCGATATAATATATATCCTTCAAGAAGTTCTTTAATTAGTTGTATTTCCTTTGCATCAATATTTGTAGCACATAATTAAAAATACAATCTAAACAATTCTTTTGAAAATTTTCACAATATATATATATATATATATATGCCAAAAGGCAGTAACCACGATGACAAGAATGACTAATAAAGCAGGTAATAATATGATAATAAGGTGCAATGCAGCTCATAAGTGTCAAATATACATAAAAGTTTCAAGAAGTACAATACGTGGAAAGAAGCCAACAGGGATATACGAATAGGCCTAGAGGGATTGTGACCCCTAGTTTCCGGTTACAAGCCGACTTTTTACTCCAATGGAAACGCTGCCGGAGCCGGTATATGCCTGTGGCCATA
Source organism: Amaurobius ferox (assembly GCA_951213105.1). Lineage (NCBI taxonomy): Eukaryota > Metazoa > Arthropoda > Arachnida > Araneae > Amaurobiidae > Amaurobius > Amaurobius ferox. The sequence goes on along the minus strand of OX578146.1, from coordinate 142,409,438 downwards.
TTTGCAGGAAGCATCAGAACAAAAAACGCACCCTGCACAAAGAAACATGGACAATGTGGAACCAACTAAGAAACGGTTTGCAACCGACATGGAATAAGTTGAAAAGCACAAGAGCAACATTAGAATGAAAGCAAAACGCGCCACACGTCATGTCTATCTATCCAGTCGAAATAGAAAAATGAAGTTGCGCACACAGTCGGTAAAGGAGTTGCCAGCTTAAATTATATATCGAAGGTGTTGCCAAAATCGGTTCAAAAAACATTCTCTTCCTTCTTATACAATGCATTATAATAATGTTTGATGAATCCCAATGGATAATTCTGTCTCAATGCCTCCCCAATAAAGATTGCGTCGCACTGTACTCTATCTCTTTTATAAGAATGTATACGTGCGTTGCGTAAGAAATGATTTACCTTGACGTTATGAAAAACTGCATGACTCAGATTTGATTTCCAATTTATGATGTAATTGATTTCCATGTCAAAGTGCTTACGTTTGTCGTATAGTCGTGTGTACGTGGGTTCGTTCTCCTTGAATTTGATATTAATATCAGGATAATTAATCTCATTCTTTTGATCCTTGTTGGTCTCGATAAGTTCCAGATTTGATGGGTAAAATCCAAAGTCAAAGTTATTGCTATCTTTATTTAGTCCAATCAGCACATCGTCAATGAAACGAAAATATGGAATTTCGTTTAAAATATGCATACCCTCTTCGTATTTATTGAGGTATAGGTTCACCAGCATGGAGGATCAACCTTCCCCCATAGGTATACCCTTCCTTTGTTGATAGTATTCTATGCCATTAAATAAAATATTTTCGTAAAGAACAATATTCAGAATTGCCTTGAATTTATGCAATGCTATGTATTTTTGCATGCGGTAGTTTCCATGAATTTCGACAATAATGTCGTAAAGGTCTTGCAGTTTAATGTTATTAAAGAGGTCCTTGAAATCGTAGCTTTTACAAATCATATATGTAGGGTTATTTTTTATATGATTAAGCACCTCCATACTACTGTGTACCACAATGGATCCCCTTTTTAATATCTGTGCCATAATAGGTTTCAACAAAGTTAAAAGTTTCGTGTTTGCAGTCGTAATATATGCCTTAAATCCTACCGTCACCGGGCGAAATTTTATTGGAGATTTGTACATTTTTGGTATCTATCATAACAAGATAGGGATATTTTATATGTTTTATGTCTATATCAATACGTTTATCCAATGCACGGATTTTGTTTTCGATTTCCCGTTTCGGTGTTTTTAGTAAGGCATATATTTCTTCATTTTTATAGCTGAGATTGAGTAGATCGATATAATAGTTGATACAGGTAAATGAATAGTTTGATGCAACTTTATCAGTATATGTAATAGCGTAATCTTGTTCTACATCATGCACAATCTTTTTACACAAAGTGTAATTTCCACGAGGCATAAAAGAATTATGATAATGAAACTTAAAATCCGATAAAATGTTGTCAATCCATTCATTAAAAGAAGACAGTGGCATACTATAACGAATAGCCGTTTTGTAAACAAAATCATTAAGTTCACATTCGAAAGTCTTGTCAATCTTGTTAAAATTCTGTAATCTGAATTTAGTGCCAAGTTTTAAAAACGTTCTAAGTTCGTTATCCTTTATAACGTAATGGTTGAATGGTTGGTATGAATGGTTGAAATTTCACAGTAATAGCTCATTCGAAACTCAATAATCCCTTATTTTCAAGAGGCTATAATACTGTTATAATACATAAATTCTAACCTTCCAGCATCATGTTCATTGTTCGTCAAAAATGAGGTGAGGACTGCATAACGGGGCACATCAGCACCAAAAGATCGCTTCTCCCTGAAAATCAAAAGGGGAACACATTTAAGTAAAAAATATTATAGTACAACTACATACAAACATAGAGGAATGGATTGGTTTAGAAAGACTGTTAGTATTTTAACAATCTATACAGCATTCAGTAGCAAAGCTAGATAGTTTCACTTTGAGTGCCCCACAGACTTTTCTCTTGAGTGTTTTATTTCTTTCCCACATTCTCGGTATCCCACTGTTGTGTTTCATTTTGAGTGCCCCACAGACTTTTCTCTTGAGTGTTTTATTTCTTTCCCACATTCTCGGTATCCCACTGTTGTAAGACATTTTTTCATTTATAAAAACAAATTTACTATTTGCATTTTCACGTGAAAAACAGAAATATAGTTTAAATTCCAAAGAAATGTGACAAAAGTTGAAAAAGACCCCAGCTATGTAACTACATGAAAAAAATCATTGTTGGAAAATATTTATTAGAAAAACATCTGGAGACACATTAATAATTTATTAGAGTCAATAGCATTAAAAATATTTAATCTTATTCATAAACATATTTTTCACTATGAATAAAACTACTTGGGACTTATCTATTAATTTTAAAAGTAGATAAAGAGAAAAGTCCTAATTATAGTCACAGAACCCACCTGTAAGGAGGAGGTATTCCCTAAAATTTGGAATAGACTCATATTGCAGATAGCAGCATCTATAGGCTGGTTTCATGCTTATTACACACTCATCAACATGGAATAGTCAATATCTGCAATGGCAGCCAGGAAACATGCACAATTTCATACATCTCTATGAGAGCTGAGAAATTTAGTCCTACCACATAGCCTTTTTTAACATTGAGATGAAGCTACAAAAGCTGAAACTGCTTTCATAGCCAACGAACAAGGTTGTCCCATTCGCTATTCTCCCCATTGTAATGTTTCTGGTTGAGCTGTGATGTCACTGCCAGCACTTCTGTTCTGTGGACCTCATGAAAACATTGGAAAATGGCATAGTTTTGTTTAAAAGATTCTCATTCTAAACATCAACGAAATAAATGAAATGTGTCTAAAATAATGTACCGACTTTGAAATATGACAAATGACCTGAAATTTCACTTCTAAATTGCAGTCATTAACAGATGGTTGACCCAAAAAGAGTGGCTTGCAAAATTGTACTTAAGACAAGGATTATAGATTTTCTGGGTCATTTTTTATGTAACAAATACATTGTTTGTTTGCTTTTTTTGAATATTTCATAATAATCTTTATTAATATTTTTACTCAGGAATTTGGATTTTAATATAATACTTTTAAACATTTACTTTTACAACTCGTTAAAGGGTTTGAACAAAATAGCCTGTTCAAATTCATTAAATCGACACTGTGCACTCTACTGTCTGTATTATCTATTAAAGAAGTGAAGATTTGAAATATGATAAAACTGATGAGAAATATGTTAAAATAGAATTAAATAAGAAAATTTCTATAAAACTCTCCATCAATTTGCAATTTCATTCATATTTCTTTAAAAATAAGTTAATTTAAAATTTCTGACATAAATTTTATAGTACATGTTTGGCCTAATAAAAGTAAGTGTACCATTTCGTTCTGATAAATTCCTATACAAAAAAAAAAATTTGAATCCTTTATAATTAAAAAAAATGTCATTGATTTGATTTAAAAATATTCAAATTGTAACATTGCATTTTTTTTTTTTTTTTTTATGGTACAGATATTACTGAATTCCGATGATCAACCCCCTTAATGTAGCTGTAAATCGTGGAAAATGAAAGGGGGGGGGGGGTTGAATCACTTTGAATTTTTAACTGAAAGAAACAAAAGTTATTTTTATGAATTTTTACTTTTCTACAATGTTTATGGGGAAGGGGGCTAACTTACAATTAAAACAATTCCTTTGTTTGCTTGAAAATAAATAGGAGTAAATGTGTCATTTTGATATGACTATATTACTTCTTACAATTGCACTTTATATGTCTTGTAAAATATATCACTTTCTTGAATAAAATTAATTTTTCTATTGCATCGAATTACTCCGCCATGGGTTATACATGATGGAGACCTTCAATTTGGCAAGTCGAAATACGATTTGACAGTAACTTTTTATTTATTAACAATCCCTATTTATTGTGATTAATGGTAATTATTGCAATGGTTTGGTAAAATATGTGCTTTTAAATTTAAATCAATTATTGTTTTTCTTCAGAAGATTTTAAAAGTTTGCCTTTCTTTCAAATCCAGATGAAAACATGTAATATTTTTGAGCTAGACACAAGCTATGCATTATATTGCATGAAAATTTTATTTATTCTGCATTCTTCATACTTATAAACCTTAAAATACAATGAAGACTAATTTGTTATAAATATATGTTTAATATGCCTTCAAACCGATTCCAATAACGCACTTAGTGTCACTTCTGTGATCATTCAAATTTTTTTTTATATATAATCTTTGATCATTCAATAATCTTTGAACATGGCATTCAGTAATCTTTGTATTAATTTCTCATGATGTTAAAATTTTCATGACCTCCCTTTTCATTAAAACTTTGCCATTTCTTTTCAAATGTATGGAATGTATTAAGAATCCATAAACTTCAAATTACCTACTATGCATATATTATTTTATTCTATATTGCACATGCACATTCTTACTATTAAGTATTCACACTCTCTATTCTATCTGCGTGCACACAGTAAATGTTTATATATTTTTCAAGAGATTCTGATCAACATCTCTCAACAGTTTTTCTCTCCTCTGACAGAGAACGGGACTGGCAGTGACATTAATCATCTTTCCTTCCTGGGACAAGCTTTCTCCTGAACAAGACAACCTATATAAGATATTTCACGGACCTTGCCTGCAGAGAGAGAAAAAAGCGGTCCATTATCTGCAATGGGGGTTTATGTTTACTTCGAAGGAATGTTCTGTGACTACTAACTTGGCCAAAAAAGCCAAGATAGTAGTCAGAGGCTGAGGTAGACTGAGCTAAATTTGAAGTCGATTACATAATCAAAAGGTTATAGTCACCGTACACAATTGTAGAGATTGTCCCATAAAAAAAAAAACTGTGTAGGGAGACTGAATTTGTCAGTTCCCACAAAAGTTTGCAAAATTGTAAGCATATAACATGTTTTTTTACTGCCATTGCAGATGTTGGCTATTGCATATTAATGAGTCGCATAATAAAAAGGAAACTGGTCCATGGTTCTACAATGGAAGTACATTGCAATCTTCTAATTAATTCATTTTAAAATAGTTTTCAATGAAAAGAAGAGATTTTATTCGTTTAGAGTGTCAAAAGTAGATACTATTCCAGGAACGCACTCAGCCTCATCTGGATCTAATTCAGTTATGTTTCACAGATCATTTACTTATAGAAAGTATTTGTAAATCAAATCGATTTAACTGCATAATATTTTTTTTTTTTCAGTCAAACTGAAAAAAAATATATCATACAGTTAAAAGAGCTAATTACATCAAATGGTTCCTCAAACAACTCAATATTTTGATTTAAGAGTATTACTTGAGAATAATTTTAAATCATTAAAAATTTCGGTTATATTGACCATTGGGTCCCAAAAAGCTACCAGCCAAAATATATTTTCACTGGCCAAATATTTTTACCATGAATTTAGCCTTTTCTGTTGTTTATTATTGAGATGTATAAAGTGTGCTCATATTACAAGTAAATATCAAATAATATTACAGGAAATTTTTGTTGTTTCTGATGACCTGCTGTAATCGAATCATAGCTGACACAGGACCAGTGACACAGGAAAGAACGAACAAGACAGTACAAGAGAACAAAGTTTAATACGGACAAGCATCACTGACGAAGGTCAAAGGGGGTGCAGCTTCACATTGTAGATGAGGATCCAGTAGGCGGAAGACTGACTTTACCTCGATATACAACCATGCCTTACTCGAGATTCGAACCCGAGCCCACCGGACAGCAGCCGACGACGCTATCAACTTCACCGCCTGGACGGCCAAGAAATTTTTATTATTGAATAACGTACATTAAAAATGAGTCAATTTTTAATGGTTTTCAAAGCCAATCTGAATGAAAGCCATTTTCTCCTGTGATGGAATTTACTATACATAGGATCCAAAGTCTTAGGCTCCTTATAATTATACTATGTTTATTATTAGGCCCTTATGTACATCTAAATTTTACTATTTTTTTCTATAATACAAACAATACGTAAAATTACTCTGTTGCTTAAAATTATCATTGTGATAAATGCACTTGGAATGCTGTGCCATAATATTTGCTTTTACCGTTAACAGAAATATAAATCTTAAAATAGTTGTTGGCCTTGACAAACAACATGCATTTCAATAAATTAAGTATATTTCTCTTGAAATGGGTTATTTCATTTGTTAATTTGAAATTCCGTTATAAGTAATTCAAACAAAGTTTCGATGTATAACGTAAATAATAATAATAATAAAAAAAACAGAACAAATTATAATACACAGTATCATCACATTTGCATACTGAAAATAATTATTTAATTTCATGTAATTCACTATCTCTCTGTATGTTTAGATATTTTCTGATTCTCTATCTCTCACCACTCAAAGAGTCTAGCACAACTTTTAGAAAAAAGTTTGGGTTTATTGTAAAAAACTATTTATGAAGTTTCTTTTGAATATCACAAACTTTCTGCTTTCTACACTTGGTTTAATTTTCCTCTTTTTGTCAGTATTTTTCATTATTTTGAAAAGTCTCTAATAACAATTTTACCTTTTCCAAAATACAAAACTGCCATATGTTTGCATGTAATAACTTTTAGCTAGTTAAAGCCTTTGATTTCCAATCTTTAAAAAAGCCCACACATATTCTGGATAGTCATGTTACTTTTACTTTATATCCACTTCCTAGAACTAACCTATTATCTTCCATGATCTCATCCTACCCCTATCGTAAAATTATGCATTCTAAGAAATCATGAAACATAAGTCTGTACAATGTATATTCTGTGTTTGGTATTCTTTTTAAATGTCAGACTAAACAACACTGCACTCGAACTAAATTTAGTTTTGGAGTTCTATTAACCCCATTTAATCTTTTTCAAATCGATTTTATAAAGCAAATCTAATTTTGTAAAATATTTTCAATATATTATATAAAGTTGCTGTTAACTTCACATATGTCCATTTTAATGAAAAAGTATCTTCTAATCATTTTCACATTATGTACACCCATTTTTTTCCACCTTACTACTCCCTCCTCCTACCCATTTTTGATAACAAATAAGTTTTATAAAATTATAATTTAGAACAAATGATAACCAACGTTTAATGGTAAACAAATACGTCCCATTTAAAATATTTTTTTTGGCTTAGCCATTCGAAAACCCACTTTTCTTAGCAACATGACTAAGTTGAGCAGGCGGCAGATCCTAGCCTTTACATATCATTCCTAAACGTGTTGTAAAATATCTAATCTACAGAAACAATATTGTATGTTCAACAGAAACATCTAAGAAATTTTGTTTAGATTGTTATTACACAGATGGATGTAAACATTTCTTCAGCACCAAGAATCAACAAATTATCCGTACTGTTTAAGCAAATAAATTTCAACAGACACAATACGATGTACGATACTCTGACATATCGGTAGCATGATGAATAACACAAAATAATTCGAAAATCAACTTATTCTATCCCTTTACTCAAATTCATTTGACGGGCTTCACAACAGAAATCGTTTTTCTAACAAATTCGATCAACAGATGGCGGCACCGAGCCAAAATATTCGAAAGAAAGTAGAACAACCGGAGGGGGGAAAGTAAGTAGAACACACGATATGGGTAATGAAGGGGAGGGAGGAAATCCTTCAAAAATAAAGGGCAGGCCCTCATTTTGAAAATTATATACTGTGAAACTAAATGTAATGCTCGTCTGTACAATCTCAAGTTAAGTTCCATTCAGCAATTAGCAACATATAACATAACACATGAATAGCAACGGCGCCGACTTTCCAGACACTTTTTGAACCCCCAATAATTTTGCGCGTTTAGTGGGGAAAATGTACGCATATATGCATAAATTTGTTATCAATTCTTCAAAGTTTTTCATTATTTATTCTTTGTTTACTATAATTGCGTATGGAAATTTACCCTAAGACTGTTTATCGTAGCCTGAATCCATGATTTTAACTCAGAAATGATTTAATGATAAATTTGCTGATATTTTTAACATTGGTAAAAACCCCTAAAAATAAACTTTACATTTTCTTGTTACTTTACTTTTTTTTCTAACACATCACTAAGTAACACCCCCTTTTTGTATCATGTTTAGTATGTTGGTCTGAAATGCCAGGACAGAACTTTGTTGTGTTGTTTCTTATAACCTCCTGTTTCAGTAGAACCGCAAACAGGACCAGTGATGCCAGAAGAAGGACAAAGAATGACACAAGACGAAATCACAAAGTTTAATAACACAAACAAGCATCACTAACGAAGGTCAGGGGAGGGGGGTGCAGCTTCACATTTGGCGACGACCCAGAAGGCGGAAGACTGACTTCATCCTCATGAAAACACCCATGCCTTACTCGGGATTCGAACCCAAGCCCACTAGACAGCAGTCGGAGATGCTATCCACTTCACCGCCTGGGCGACAGAACTTTAAAATATGTGACCTTTGGGGTTAATAGATAAATTAGCAATTTAGCCGTTTTTTCAATCACAAAACTACCTTTGAATTTGACAGTGAATGAGTCTGGTAATATAGAAAGCAAATATATACACATTACTATTGAGACTACATGCAGCCACGATATCTCATTCTGAAAATAATCAGTCGCAAAATAAAAATGATCTAAATGCTGTCACATAAATAGAAAGTAGGTTAACATAAAATGGCTCCGCTTCCGGACGTATGCACTGCATTTGCCATACATTACGAGGGTACCTTTTTTTAATAGAAGGAAGGCATTGCCATCATGAAACATAATTTTGTAAGACCAATAGCTACTTCTTGCTGAAATGAACACATTTCTTAATACAAACTACTGCGTAGTAATACACATTTTTGATTCATTCAAATTTTCTATTAATTATTTCGTATTCGCTATTACAGTAATACTACCTAATTATAAAATAATACTTACGCATTTACCTTTTATTACGTTACTAGCCGCTTTCGGCGACCAGCCTGTCCGCTACCCTTGAAAATTCTGACCGTGGCAAATTCTAAGGTAACTATTTGGATGGCCAGGAAGTGCCACCCAATTTAGACCGGAACCCAGTGCGGGAGGCATCCACAGGGACCGTATCCTCCTTTCCCTACCACCAACCTCTCGGAAGGACTTACGGATCTACATGTTTAACGTGATCGTACTCCACGTGAACACGGCGACAGTTTTGGCAGTGGTGGGATCGAATCCGGGCCTACCGAGTGCAATTCCCGCGCGCTAACCACTGGGCTACCGCGCCCTCCGCGACAATCTCCATAACTTTTTTTTTATTCACCCAATTTAGACCGGAACCCAGTGGGGGAGGCATTCACAGGGACCGTACTCTCCTTCCCTTACCACCAACCTCTCGGAAGAACTTACGGATCCACATGTTTTTAACGTGATCGTACTCCGCGTTAACACGGCCGCAGTTTTGGCAGTGGCGGGAATCGAACCCAGGCCTACCGAGTGCAATTCTGGCTCGCTAATTTATATTTTATAATGACCATATGCTAAGCTCTTGTTTACTGATCCCTTGCTGCCTCCCCCGTCAAGATTTGACAACCGTGTCTCGTCGAGCTGTCTTCTCTTGGACGAAAGGGTCCTGGGTTTGGGGGGAGCTGGTAACGAGTCCCGGTTTCAGATTTTTACTGACGGGGAGGTGGGTTTTGCTTTTCGTGTATTTAAAAATGAAAATTTGATCCATGTTAGTAAACATAAACTGAACAATTTTAATTCGGTATTTCAAGCTGAACTATGCGCCATTAACAACGCAGGGAGTTGGGTTTATTCACACTGATAGTGCATCATCTATTGCCGCACTGTGCTCGACTAAAAACCGTTCTGCGCTGTTGTCGGATGTCCGTAAGGCCCTTGTACATTGCCAAAATCTGGTTTCCTTGCGGCGGGTAAAGGCTCACGTTGGTATTTCTGGTAAAGGGGAGGCAGATAGTGACGCGAAATTAGCGGCTAGGTGATGTCCCTGCCCCCTATTCTCTTCTATCCGGCTTTGTGAGGACTGGGAGATGGTGCGATGGGCCCGTTCCTTTTGTCCTTTTTTTAACCTGTCTCGTCAAATAGTTAACAGAGCCCTAATATTTTTCTTTATTGGACATGGTCCCTTTCCGGCATACTTGAATCACTTTAAAATTAAGCTCCCTCCCTGTGTTCCTGCGGGGCAGTGGGCGACGCGGATTACTATGTATCCGATTGCCCTCTGTCCCTCAGGTGGCACTTGGCTAAACCCTCGGCTGAAGGACGGGCCTTATAGTTTGATAGAGTCGTTGCTAGTTCCTCGTCAACCAAGCATATCAAAGCATGCGTCCTGGTTGCTGCTAGGGTTAGCGAAGTATTTAAACCAATCTTTACTTACTCCGACCTGGAATGTAGTTAGCATCTGCCTGGGTAAACAGTTAAAAAATTTTATATCTTAGTTATAATATAACCAATTCAGTTTTATGTGCTTTTAAAAGTTTTTAACAAGCGCCTCAGTTAGCCAACTGCACATAGTTAATGACACATACTAGTATTGCTTTTCAGAATTATGAATGAATAAAGGACAAATAAACACTGTATAATAAAATTGTATAAATTGGAAAATAACTGACCGGAGGAATTATATTCAATAATACGATATGTAACAGGTGATATGAAAATAAATAGAAACACATGTAAATAAATATAGTGTAAAATATTACCAATGTGTAAACTTATTGTAACATAACGAAACTATACATTATTTGTTGTTGGAAACTCTGTAATGACTTCAAGGTTGTAAATATGTACATATGCTAATAACGCAAATTGATATAGATAGCTTAATAATTGTATAATAACTGTGTATAATATCCGTTGTTGGAAATTCAGCAATGCCCTCAAGGGTTGCAAATATGTAAATTTGTAATTAATGTAAAAAGTATATAGTATAATAACTGTATATAGTATAATAATTGTATAATAATAACTGTTTATTGTGTAAATACTTGTTCCCGCAAGGGAGTGAACCATTGTTAGGTTTTGTTTTAACAGTTGTGGACGGCGTCTTCTTCATATTTTTCCCGCTAAATAAAGCGAAGGTACCTGTGAAATTCTGTTAAATTTTATTCCCGCTTAATAATAGCGGATGTACCTGCATCATTTAGCCTTTGTAACCACCTTGGCCTGTTTCTCTTTTTAAAAAAAAATAATAAATGTTCTGGGAGTGATAGGATCACGCTTTTTCCCGACCGTGCAGCAAAACCCTTTAAGCCCTTGTTGGCAAGGGTCACGGTCTAGGTCGCAGAAGCTCTTAATTCCCTCATCCTCATTCCATCGTTTAAAATATCCATTTAAAAAATCCATCAATCCACCATAATTCAATCATTTAAATTTTATAATGACCATGTGCTAAGCTCTTAATTCCAACATTTAAAATATCCCTTAATTTCTAACAAAAAAATAAACGCTTTTTCCCGAAATTTCCATGAATTCAGTTCCATTCTATACATCAAAGATCCAAAATAGCGACGCGCTTCAGTCAGTCTGATCCCAAATCTTCGCTTAGGGTAACTAACTTTAACACAGTTGCCATGGATGACACTTATGATGACACTCAAAAGCATAATGTGTTACACTGGGCCGAGCTCTGCCTTCGGCGTCCATCTCCTAAGAAATCTCACACACGGTACAGTTATGGCAAAGGAGATGACGACATCGGAAACATGCTGTACTCGCGTTATTATGCTCTAAGTTTACGTCGAGGTTAAAATGAGTGACCCTATGGTAGAGGAAAAGAGGAAGTACCGGTAAACTTTGTTAATATCAGTGGATAGAATTTAATAGAGTTGCAATGCGTGCGTGACATGAAATAGGAATTTGAGTAAGAATTATGAAAGAAAAGGGGGGAAAGCTTAAAATTTGTGTATTATATCCACGTTCTTCCTAATTTCGGAGAAAACGTGCACAGACGAACGGAATATTCCAAATTGCCTAAAATAGTATGGATTTTCAATTGTATTCTCTTGTAATGCTCTTTAACAGGGTGGCGGCCACTCTTTGGACATATTGAAATTCCCTGACTTTTCCAGGTTTTCCAGGTGAATTGAAAAGAAATTCCAGACCAGTAATTTTAACATAAAACGTGCACACGCACGTCCCTATTTAATTACAAATTTGATTAAAGAATCTTAACAATTTAACTCCACTATCCCCAAAAAGTTATATTAAATCAGGAGAAAAAAATACACATATTTTTTTTGTTTTTATAAATAAATTTTGACATTTTTAATAAAAAATTCATGTAAATGCAATAAAATTGGACTACTGAAATATTTAAAAGAATTTAATGGTTTTCATTGAAGACAATAAAAAGAAATAGTCTAAACTGATGTCTATAAATATGGGCATTGTAAATTGCTCACAATGACAGAGATCATTAAAGATATGCAATAACTACACTACAACAAGCCACAGCCATTGAATAAATGTCATCAAAACAGAAAAAAATATAGTAAAATGTATATAATATACAGAGATGCCAACCTCTGCAAGGGGTCATCGGTAGAAAAATCAGGAGTTTTCAGTAAAAGCGCATTGACCATCAGTAAGATTTTACGTATATTGACAATATATATTTTAAAACCTTAGAATAAGTTCAAAATGTAGTTTTGCTAACTTAACTGAGTTAATTACAACTAAATGGCACTATGTGAAAATAATTAGGAAATTAACCTTTATAATTAACCAAAATATGAAAATAAGCTAGTTTAGTCATGTTAATGTACAACAATAGGGAGATGGAGATCAATGGAAAAGGATAATTTCGTACTCTCAGCAACGCCCGAGGGGGGGGGGGGGACTGAATTTCACGATCGTACTATTTATATGAAAATAATTAAAATATTAGACTTTATAATCAACCAAAATATGAAAATATGTTAGTTTAGTCAAATTAATGTACAAAAATAGGGAGATGGAGATCGATGGGAAAGGATAATTGCGTACTCTCGGCATCGCCCGCGAAAAAAAAAAACTGAATTTCACGATCGTACTATTTATGTGAAAATAATTAAAAAATTAACCTTTATAATCAACCAAAATATGAAAATAATCTTGTTTAGTCAAGTTAATGTGCTACAATAGGGAGATGGAGATCGATGGAACTGGAACAGGATAATTGCATACTCTCGGCAACGCCCGGGATAAAAAAGTGAATTTCACTATCGTACTATTTATGTGAAAATAATTTAAAAATTAGCCTTTATAATCAACCAAAATATGAAATAAGCCAGTTTAGTCAAGTTAATGTACTGCAATAGGGAGATGGAGATCGATGGAAAAGGATAATTGCGTACTCTCGGCAACGGCCGGGGGGGGGGAAAAAAAAAAAAAAAAAAAAAAAAAAAAAAAAAAAAAACTGAATTTCGCGATCGTACTATTTATGTGAAAATAATTAAAAAATTTGCCTTTATAATCAACCAAAATATGAAAATAAGCTAGTTTAGTCAAGTTAACGTGCAATAAAAAGGGGATGGAGATGGCTAGAAAAAGACAATTGTGTACTCTCAGCAAAGCCCGAAAAGGACTGAATTGCGCAATCCTATAATTTAAGCGAAATATAATTTGTTTAGTAAAATATTTCTTTATTTTTACGGGCACTATAAAAATAAATTAGGTCTATTGTTCTGATATGAAATCGTTAGAAGAAGAAAATGGATGCAAACTGATAACTTTGAACTCTCAGCACAGCAGGGAATATGAACTGAATGGTAGGATGCATGGATTTCACGGGATTTTCCGTAGTTTTGTGAATAATGTCCGTAAAACCGTAAGATAAAGTAAAAATCCGTACGAACTACGGAAAATCCGTAAAAGTTGGCATCTCTGTACTTGGCGACATTTGTCCAAAATGGCGCACAAACTCCGCATTTTTGCTTTTATAGTTTTTAAATTTAAACTTGACAATGGGAACACAGTTTTTCAGGCAGAAATAGCGGCCATTAACTTTGCCATTGACTGGGCAACTGATAACTTCTCCAAAATAAATATTTTTTCGGATAGCCTTTCATCAATCCTGGTCTTTAAATCAATTAAAATCAAATCTAACTACATTAACTCTATCAAAAACTCTGCTTCTCGCTCTAAACACCTTTTTAATCTTATTTGGGTCAAGGCCCATGCTGACATTCTGGGAAATGAAGTCGCGGACTTCCACGCTAAAGAAGCATCCTCCTCCGGTTTCCCTTTTTCAGTTCCTCTCCCCTATTCTCGTTTAACTAATTTTTGCAAAAATCTCTTACTTCAAAACTGGCAAAAGTATCTTAATGAATATATCTCCCCTAGGACTCATGACCCAGCCAGAATTCTAAATTATCTCCCCAAAGTTAACGTAAATACCCAAATTCATAATAAATACTTAATCTATTTTTTAACTGGTCATGGTCCTTTTCTTGATTATTTATACTATTTTAAACATAAAAAATCCTCGAACTGCTTATGCAACTCTTTTGGCGACGTAGATCACTTTGTTTTCTCTTGCCCCTTAACTAAGAAATTTCATCTTTCTAAACCTGCTCCTGGAAATGAAGCGGCTTGGTTTTCCAGTGTCAGCCGCAACAGTCAATCCATTTTTTATCTTAAGAACTGTGTCCTCATTGCAAGAGACATTTCCAATAAAGTAAATTGACAAGTTCGTCGGGCTTTACTGCTTTTAACTTTCCTGATCAATGAAGGTTCCTCTGCTGTTCCCCTTTTCCTGCTTTTGTTTGTACAAACTTGTATATATTAAATTGTAAATATGATAACTGATAACACTACTGTTAAATTGAAAACACTTTCATCTTTTATTATCAGCCTCCCATGTCATTTTGTATTTACTTCATCATCTATATCATGTTGTGCAATGTCTCATTATTATTATCCTTGATGTTTTTCTGAATGTTTCGTGTCCATATTTGTGTCTGTTTACAGTATCTGTCTTCGTTATGTCCGTATTTCTTGTCTGTAAAACTGTCTGTCGTACGAATTTATTCTTAAACTTTAAAAAACTGGATTTTTAATAAACCTCCAGAGCGGTCGCTGTCCTTGGAAGTCGGCACCTGCTAGCTTCCTTTCCCGGTCGTCCAACCAGCTACTCAAATCCTCGGATGAGTCGGACGGCCTGGGTCTTCCACATTCCACGGAATTAAATGGGCACATGGCAACCTTTATTTAGCGGTTACAAGTACAGCGTAATACTTGGCGAAATTTTTCGAAAATAGCGTACAAACTGGACAGTTCTATTTTTATATGGATAACTTGTAAAAAAAAAAATTCCAGAATTTTCACAAAATTCCCTGACTTTTCCCGGTTTTCCCTGACCATTCTAAAATTCCCTGACTTTTCTCGGTTTCCAGGTTGAGTGGCCACCCTGTTTAAGAACGGATTCCTGACCATTACCTTATCAGACCTTATTAGAAGGTTGAAACTCTCCAGTGCTATTTTATGAAAAATTATTTAAATGAAACAGAATGAGTATTAAACTCAAAAGCACGAGCAGATACACTCTAAAAAAGGCTCGCGAATTCCTGAACATACGTCGGTTGCGTTGCCACAACTGTTTGGAGTTTGGCCGTGAGAAAATGAGATCTTGTGTGCTCGAGACGACAAGCCAACCCAGATTTCAATGCATCCGTTTCACCGTCGAACGCTATGGCACTGTGTCCTAGAAATAACTAGTCTTTGTGCGGGAAAGATGGTGTCCCATAGTAAACTTATGCGCCAATGTTTGGGTCTTAAGATCGAGTATTTTGTGGTTCAGGCCCAGTTTGCAGCGCGGATGGACTTTGGAAATTCGATCTGGACGAAAATAAGCCACACTGTCCAAACCGGACGAGCTCATAGAGTTTGTGGATCTTTTGAATGAACGTCCGAAGGGCATCTCGTGTCGCGGTGGTGCCCGGAAGACCCCCGAGACGAATCAGACTAGTTTCATTCATTTTAGAGGCGGATTTTTAAAACTTCAGAGAGAGAGAAGAATTTGGGTGTGATATAAGTGTCCGAGACCCTGTTTCCGGCGAGTCCAATCTGGAACACTTCTCTCTCCTGTTCAGCGGATAAGCTTTTAAATTCCGTTCGTTTGAGTCATGCACACTCGATACGAGCTTTGATTATCGTTATAATTGCAAATATTTCTGTGCGTCTGAATGTACATACATGTTTTTGAATGCTCTTACTGGACGCGTCCTAAACGAATCTCAAGACAAAGTTTTTCTTTTAAAACACGCATCATACACTCGGGTCTTCTCGACACCGAGAGCTGTAGAGGATGTCCTATTCTGAAGATACCGAAGCGAAGCACGAGCGTCCATAAACAGCCTGCGTAGTAGAATGCGCACAAACGTAAGGCCATTCTTTGGACCATAGCGTGTCATGGTAAATAAAAATGGAAACGAAACCCATTCAACGTCGATATGTATCTCTCGGATGAAAATAAGTTATTTGGAATACTTGAATAACAACCTATATTCGAATATTTCATTTGCTTGAGGGCGCTTGAAGTCATTTCGACTGTAGTCACTGGCTAGCGTTCTAAAGATGGATAGCCCATTCTGCAATGCATAGGCGAGCGAGAAGGGCACGGTTTTTCTTTTAAAAAAACTCGTGCATATATATTTTAATGAAAGTGACTATTTCATTAACAATATCCATTCAATAAAATAAATTGAGCCATATCCTACTAAAATGAAAAGTTAAACGATTGTCCATTTCTGAAGTAGCCGCTTTTAATGCACAAATAACGAAAATGTCCATATTGCAAAGCAAACCACTATTTTGTTTCGGAAACGTCAGGGAAAAATTCTCTGTGCGATCTTCGTCCACCTGATTCGGAAGTCGGCCGTCAATATCCGAAGAAATCAAGAGCGGATTCAAACGTTCTCACCTTCACCTGGATTCTCTCTAGCGGGAAATGAGGCCATTGTTTCCGCCTCATACACATCATACGAATCGGTTTCGAATCTGTGGTTCTGTGTGGATCAGAAAGACTTATACAAATACTAGCAGCACACCCGTTCTTCGTACGGAGTATATAATATAAAGAAACTTATAATTCGCAATCATGCGCAAATTCTGTTAAAACATTAAATGTATTGCTCCTAATGAGAAGTTTAAGAATATGTGTTCTCACTATGCAAAATTGTCTTTACGGGCAGATCTAAAGAATAAAATATCCTGACCCCTTTTGTAAGCAAATTTACAAAAAAAAAAAAAAATAAATAAATAAATAAAAAAAAAAAAAAAAAAAAAAAAAAAAAAAAAAAAAAAATAAGGAATTGAATGAACAACCCCCGTACTAATTATACTGTCGCAGATTAGAAAATATGCCAGTCTGTTAGTAAATTACCCGTATTACAATATGAGTTTCAAAAATCTTTGACAAAATAAAAAAGATGACGTAATAAATTGAAAATATCAATAATCCCCGTACTCCTTATACCAGAAGGTCGTAATGGATTCCAATATATGCCAATATATATCAAAACATATGCCAATATACCTGTACTACTTATATTCTCATAGATTAGAAGATATACCCGTGTATTTGTAGAAGATGACTCGTACAACGTACAATATATGAGTTTAAACATTTTTTGTCATAATAAAACAATTGCATAATAACTTCAAAATATCAATAATCCCCGAAAATATCAATAATAATAAAGTTTAAACCTGAAGACCGTAATTGATATTATCCAGTCAAAAATGCTATAAGATAAATCAAATCGTTCTTTTCTAAAATATATTTTTATATCCATTTATTTATTATTCAAATCGAAAAAATAATTATTAAAATTAACAGACAGATTTAATTTAATTGCGTTTCTGAGCAACATGATATAAAACAGAATTTTCCTCATAAACTGTGAAATTAAATAACCATTTTGATTTCTTTATACTTTTCATTGTTCAGTAAAAGCTTGTGAGAAATAAGCCATGGAGATAGATTTCCCATTTAAATCATGTTTCAAACAATTCATGTTTTCATAAAGTGACTAATTAGCGCAAAATATCTCCCATCAAACTCAGAGATAAAGTTTTAATTCACTTTCAAACGATTTTCAAGCTTTTCGTTTGGATAAACCACGGAGTTAGAGAGTAGAACTCCTAGGAAAAGTTTCGTTTTTCATTAATATCTCGACAACTCCTGGACTTAGATACTCGAAACTTGGGCTAAATTTATGGGGGCTACTTCAAGGCTATCCACAAAATTTCATCAAATTCGGTTCAGCCGTTCTCCCGTGATGAGACAAGCGAAAATGTCGTTTTTTACTAATATCTCGAGAACCACTGATCGTAGAAACTCCAAACATGGACTAAATTTTAAGTGGGACTATTTCCAGGCTATCCATAAAATTTCATTAAATTCGGTTCAGCCGTTCTCCCGTAATGACGGGACAAACAGATCGACAGATTTTCAATTTTATTTATATAGATTCTGGATCCATCGAAATGTGTGGTAGGGCTTTTTTTATATATATATATATATATAAACTAGCAGCAATTACCCGGCGTTGCTCGGGATTTCCCATGCAAAACTGTGATTAAAATCATATAGGGCAGTGAATCTTATACATTGGTTTTTCCCTGTGAAAGATGTAAATTCATTGTATTATGTAAGAAAAATAAATCATTGCATTATATAAGTCATAGTTGCATAAGAAAGAATCTTCCTCATAAAATGCTGATAATTAAATAACCATTTTTAACACTTTACAACATAGTTGAAAACTGTTTATGCCTTTGTTCATTCTGTCTGTCTGTCTGTCCGTTAGCACGATAACTGCCGTAAAAATGACATCAAAATGAAATTTTAGTATGTTGTTTAGACGGTCTGTGGGACCTATGGGAATATAAATGAATAATATCACCCTATTAGTTTTGAATTGAACACGGGTTGAAAAAATGAAATACATGGAACCCTATGGGACTTCATTTTACAAACATTTTTAAGTGAATTTAAAATTCACAAATTGCTTCGAAAGTTTTAGGGAATATTCAAATGATCCCATAAAATATATAAAAAAATGTTCATCAAAATGTATTCAGTAATAATTAAACCCTTTATATGAAAAGTTCACGTGACCATTATATGAAGAGATCACGTGACCCACTTCAAAATAAAATATGGCATCCATCTTATGTCGAAATCGTGATTTTTAAAATTATTTTTAATTTATATTTAGTGTCATATCCGTCCTAAAACCGCTTTATTTTTGCTTAATTTCTGTGCATCTGTATTCTGAAAATATTTGAGTGTAAATGATCAATACCATCCATAGAGTGTCAAAATTGTGAATTTTAAAGTTCTTTTTAATTTAAATTTAGTGTTGTATCCGTCCTAAAACCGCTTTATTTTTGCTTAATTTCTGTGCATCTGTGTTCTGAAACAACACAATTACAATATATTTTAGTTTAAATGATCATCAAACTTTGATTATTTCTACAACGAAACCTAATTTTTACTTATGGAGAATGTAAACTGATTAGGCTGTAAGATGAGTTGTATAAGAATTGCTGAATTTCTTTAACGCAAAATTATTCTGCTCAGGAGTCTGCAATATAGATGATATGAATGAAACATTCCTTGATTTTATATAGAGAAGCGGACGATTTAATGGCAGACTTCTTCGATGAAGTTTTATGCATACAGATAAATTACTTTGGCCTCCATGGTTTTAAGTTTTTAAGTAGAATAAATTATTGTAGTACTGTGATGAATGAAATAAAAATGTATGAATGAAATATTTACTGCTTTTACACAGAGAGCCAGGCCCGGCCGTCCAATCGGTTGCTCAAGTCCTTGCTGACGAGCCGGACGGTCTGGGTCTTCAACAGAGAGCCAGGCGATTTATATTTCGATGATGTCATTTGAATCAAGTTCGTTTTTTTTTTTTTATGAAATTTTAAATTTTCAAATATAATTAATTATTGCAGTATTGTGATATATTACCGCTGAATGTATCGCATTTTAGATATGTTTAAATAAAATTAAAGTTGGAAAGTGTTTCACATAATCAATGCTTTATATATGCTTGATCTTTCTTGTCATTTCTCAATACTTTTCGTTGTTGAGTAAGTCTGTGAGAAATAAACCATGGTGATAGTTTCCATTTAAATTCCTATTTCAAACCTGAGATTTTCAAAAGTGACTATTACGTTCATTAAACTCCCACAAAATTCAGAGATTTAATTGATTTTCACGTTTTAAACCAACTATTTCCAATCTTTTTCGTTGGGAATCATGGAGTTAGAGAGAAGAACTCCTAGGAGAAAGTTTCGTTTTCCATTAATATCTGGACAACCCCTGGTCTTAAGAACTCGAAACTGGGACTCAATTTATGGGTGGCTATTTTAAAGCTAAGCGCCATATTTCATTCAATTCGGTTTAGTCGTTCTCCCGTGATGGTGAGACAAACGAAAGTTTTGCTTTTCACTAATGTCTTGAGAACCACTGGTCGTAGAAACTCGAAACATGGACTCAATTTTAAGTGGGGCTATTTCGAGGCTACCCACCCAATTTCATCCAATTCGGTTCAGCCGTTCTCCCGCGATGTTGGATCATACATACAAACATACTTTTCTTCTTTATATATATAGATGGTTGAGTGGATGGACGTATGCGTTGGTTCAGGTGGTTTGGGTCAATGGAAAAAATTCAATAAGGAGCGAGGTCCCTGGCATTGATCCCAAAAATGCACTCGATGCACATCTTCATTTTGACAATAAGGGTCCGCTTTAAACAATAGGGGTCCGCTTTCTGGGAAGCCATTAAAAATCGTATTATTACTATTATTTATTTTGGGGGGTTCACGCCACCCCTGTAAGACTTTTCTCTCTCTGTATGTATACAGGGCGTCCCAAAAACATTGACCTCGGCTTATATTCCTTAAATATTGATTTTAGACATATATAATAAATTACAAAATTGCGTAAAAAATGGTACAGTATTTTATGAAATCGATTAAAATTTTCAAGTGAATTAAATTAAGAAATACAAAATTTAAATTTTTATACGGCCCCGTACAGAAACATTTCCAATCAGTAAAATGTGCCTCATACACTAATAAGGTAATGCACAAAATTTCAGCATTTTATGATAAAAAGTCCCAGAGATATGAAAAGACAAAAATGCTGACTTAAACCACTTTTCGATGCATCGACATGGGTTCTCAGAGAGAAAAAATCAGGTCGGTAAACCACGTTTTAGGGGTCATACACACAATACGAAATCCGGCCGCCCATCTTGCTGCTCTATGTCCAAGGATGAGCCGGACGGTCTTTTCGACACATTAGGAAAGAAAACAAGGATTACATAAATAAATAATAATTTTGCTATTTAATAATAACTTTACACTTAATAATAACTTTACACAAAGATTACAAAGCTTGCTCAAAATGTTTTCCATCCATGCCAAAGATCGATAAGAGGCAGATATTATTTGCCTTTCCGCGTTGCGTCATTTGCACTCTTGATGCAAACATTCACATTTTAATGTGTGATGAATCCCTCACCCACTTTGTTTAAACATATCTCTGGGACCTTTTATGATAAAATGCTGAAATTTTGTACATCACCTTATTAGTGTATAGGGCCCACTTCACTCATTGGAAATGTTTTTGTACGGGGGCCGTATAAAAATTTAAATTTCGTATTTCTTTAAATTGAATCCCCTGAAAATTTGTATCGATTTCATAAAATTCTGTACCTTTTTTTACGCAACTTTGCAATGCATTATATATCTAAGATCAATATTTAAGGAATGGACGCCGAAGTCAATGTTTTTGGGGCACCCTGTATATATAAATATGTGTGTGTGTGTGCGTAATGGCTGTTGAGATAGTCCAAAAAAGTTACAAAAATCTACATTATTAGATGATACTCTAAAACATAATGTTATATGGCGTCGAGCTCGTAAGAAATCTGTGAGCATCTGCGTTGGTTTACACAATTTACAATTATGGCGGAGGCCACATGCTGTCTTCGCGTTCCTTCAAAAATGGGAAGGTTTACGTCCAGGTTCAAGTGAGTGAAAATGAAAGGAAGATAGACTGAAATGTAAATCTGACATCAAAAAAACTGTTGAATATTTTAAAAAGAACATGATAAATAAACATTATAAATAAAACAGGTACTAAATTGATATAAAATACCCTTTTTCCCCTGTTCCATATATAAGTTAAGGAATGGAATAAGAATTACATGTGATAAAGACGGGTGAAAAAATTTTTTAACTATACATTAAGATGAAAGTATTTTGATATAAATCATATATATAATGCAGGTACTTAAGGTACTAATGCCCTTGTTCCCTGCATAAACATACATGGTGTAAATGCAAGAAATGTGTTTATGATGAAAAGTTGCAAAACAGAAACACTGTTTTGCACGATGGGCTAGGCCTTTTCTAGCTCCCCCGCCCCCCCAAAAAAATTATTGAAATTAAAAAAGTTGAATAAAGTGAAAAGCATTTCCGAAACCATGTACGTTATCAAGGGCCATACATGTTTCGTTCATGCGGATTTTACGTTTCTGTGTGCATTACTGTAAATTGTATTACAGAAATAATGCACATGGCCCGACGTAAAAGAAACTATAAATTGGATCAGATATAATCAAATATAACCAGCGTGTGGCGAAGTATTTTTAGGAGAATACCCAATGGAATCCATGAAGAAAGACCGCATTCAGATACTTAGTCAATTTTAATTATAATCATATACATGAATATTTTTGTTATATTATATATATATAGCATAACAAAAGTATTCATGTATATGATTATAATTAAAAGAATGCCTATTAATATATATATATATATACATATATATATATATAACTTTCCACGTTGTGACTTCGCGTTTTAATTGCGTACATAATATAGTGCCATTATTTTTTAGGTTTTATGGCGATTTTTCTTTCTTAAATAATTAACAATTTATTCGTTTTATGTTTTTAATTTTCGAATGCTTTGGGCACAATGTCAAAATCTCTAGTGCCCAATTAAAATAAAAACCGCGCATTTTAAATCGATACACATACACACACATATATAAATATATATATTTCCATACAATATCGAATGCGTTTTAATACTTTAGAACAGGGTCTCCAAATACGGTTCTCGGAATGGATTTCTTCGGCCTGCGTAAGTTTCAATAGCGAGTACAGGACCCTACAAAATACATCCTATGCGCGGGATCAATTCTGCGGTGGGTCAGAAAGGGATTCTTTGACGCGAGAAAGCAACTGCAGCAGCAATAGAAGGAATTTTACAAGTAAAATTATTTTTATATTTGTCAGCAATCGTTGTCCCGAAATAAAAATCTTAATAAAATCGATCTTAATAAAAAAAAATGACTTAACTTGAACTCTAGGCATTGTTCCAAATCGTGAACTACGACAAGACGGGTCTGCCACCTCGCCCACTGAAAGTGGCTGGCTCGCCAGAATAGCGTACCAGAACGGGCGATAAAACGCCGTTTGGCGAAAGAAGGGGGTTCTGTCGTAGTTCACCATTTGGAAGAATGCGAACGAGAGACAGATTTTTTTTTTCATTTCATTTTTTTTTTTTTAAATAGTGAAAGACACCCAAAAGTAGGCCCATCCAATGCTTCTCAGTACTGAATACATTCGAATTTTTTGTTTCCTAAAGAAAAAAAATACATTATCTATTGATACGTTTCTTATTCGTGAAATTAAAGTGGCTTCTGCTTATATTTAGAGCTCTAGATTGTGTTGGACAGAGTAGAGGGAAAGAGGAGCAAGGAATGGAGAGTTGAGCTGGACAAAGTGAGTCAGAAAACCGACTTACGACCCCCAATAAAAAAAGACGCTTCACGACAGTCATGGACCATGAATTCTGGGCACGCTTTGGGCTGATCCGGCACAGGACGCAGTCTATCGCCCTTTAGACGTTGGCTCAATCTTTGTAAAGGTAAAATGAATTCTTTAAAGGTAAAATCGAGTGACATCCAATTTTTGAAAAGTTGAAATGACAAACCTTTTGCTGCCCCATTATAGGAGTTCTAAAATGATTGAAATTCTTATTGTCTTTCCGTGTTCAATGAATAGGAAGAAATGGATACCTTTCTAATGATCTTTATTAAACTACAATTTATGTGTAGAATTCTTTTTTATAAGTCACATCATTTAAATAGGTCTAATTCAACAGTCTATGCATCCGCTATTTGCAGTTCAAAATAATAAATAAAAGTTTTGGGGCCATACATATATACATATATTTTTTACAATATCTCCTTTCTGTAAATTTTCAAAATGACCATTTTTTCGAAATTCCTTTCAGAAAGCTGTCTTCGCAACAGATGTGAGTGGAATATACGGAATTCGTCTTATCTGAAAGAGAGGAACTTTTCCAAAATGGCTACGACCAGGCCCGATTAACCGATCCAATTCCGGGAAGCACACCCCCATTTCGATGGGGTGAGTCCATGCACTCATCCGTGCTCGAAACATTGTATGACCGCATGGCCCTACTCAACTAACAGTTCTCATCCACACGCTGATTTTTTCCTAAACCATTTTATTATTGAATCACGTCGACTCTTGTAATGAGTTCTAGCTTCAATATTAACTGCCATGCTACCCTTTCTTTCATGACGAGTTTAATATTTAAATGTAAAAAAATAGACCCAACTATTTATGTGTACGGGCAAGATACTATTTAAAAAAGGGTCTCAATCTAACTATTTGCCAAATAAATCTAAACCGGGGATGCCATTGTGGGGGCTCCTTTGAATTTTCTGGCTACGACTAGAAGTGTCCATCCATACAGGCCCCCCACATCAAATTGTGAGACAGGGTACCAAGAAGTGACGCGGGCCCCATGTATATGAAGGGAGTGATTCCCCCCCCCCCTCCATGTATCCAACATATTTTCGCCAAAGTTAACTTTAAAGTAATTTTTGCTCAGTCTTTGTAAATAATTTAAAGTTGAATTCTTTAGTTACAAAATAGTAAAACACAGTAGAAAAAATCTGATGTAGGCAAAACATGACTTTCCTTATATAATGTAATGAATTTACTACTTTTACAGTAAAAAAAATAGGTTTTTCTTATAGTAGATACCAATATTCTTTCCAAGATATTGAATTTTCGACAATTAGTCGTCATTTTCATTGATTTAGCGTCATTTTTATCCATTTGGTGAGATTTTCGTTAATTTGGCAACATTTAAAAAGTCGCCAAATTGGCGACATTCCGGCGAATTCGTCGCCAAAATCTCGCCAAGCGTTATGGACGAAGAAATAAGTTATTTTTACAGCAGATAAATGACTATTGGCGTTCAAATACAAAAGTATTACTCAAAGTATCTTTATTTATGAATGGAACGAGCTAGATCCACGAGAATGATGTTACCCAATTTATCGCATGGTATTACATATGAAAAGTGAACATGTTTTTCAATAGGAAGTATTTTTTTTTTATATGACTTTTTGATAATTTTTTTTGAAAAATGTACAATATCTCGAGAACGTTTCATGTTAGCATTCTAAAATTTATGTCAATCGTTTTCTAATGAAAAATTACATAAGAAATGTCTATTTGCGTAACTTTATTAGCGATTTTGATTTTTTGACGATTTTTTCAAAATTTCATTCGAAAATTTAGGGGGTTCTGAACATTCGATTGCGTATAAAAACAATTGGCTTCCAGTGTTTACGGATTGTGATTTTTGTACCAAATTTTGTTCGAATTGGTCCATTCGTTCGTCAGTTATCGTCTCCACAGACTGACACACACACACAGACATCACTTCAAAAATGTTCGATTTGTGATCAGGGATGCTTGAAACGTACTCTCCCGTCGAAAACTCGAATTCGAATTTTCGACCTCATCGCAATACTTTCCTTATACATTATGTATATAAGGAAAGTAATAAATACAATCTTGTAGTGAAGTGAAAATGTAAATATATATTCATCAATAAAGTAAAAAAAGATCTATCCAAAATAACTTCCATAATCGTTATTTGATCAACTTCTATTCCTATTGCCACACTCTTAACAAAGCGGGATATGCAGATAAAACACTCTTGATCTTCTGTATCAATCGATTTTTCATATCAAAATCTCATATATGAAAATATACTTGTTGCAATAAATGATTTTTTAATAATGTGTAATAGTAGCTTGGATCTTCTAAATCAGTTGATCTCTAATTTTCTTCAAATCAGCACTCCATAGGGTACGACAAAATTAAGTTTACTTAATATAAGAAAGCATGTGTGTAGTCTGTAGCGAGAAATCTAAGCTGCGGACAGCGATGGAATATGGTACAGAGGCGCTTCAGGACGTTTCGACGAATTCTCCTCAATGAATTGTTTTTAATTTATATTAGTTTTTAGTTATTTTATATTGAATCACGATTTTGAGCGATTTCCACAAAAATCGGTTCCTTAGCGATCGAAAATGTTATTGCAGAGTTTCTATTTTGACACCATCGCAAAGATCGCAAAACGTTTTTTCTAACAATGTTTGAACCGAATCAGTAGGACAATTCCTTTAAATTTATTTTATTACTTTCCTTATATACAATACTATATAAGGAAAGTATTGTGACGGGGTCGAAAATTCGAATTCAAGTTTATAACGGAAGAGCACGTTTCAAGCATCCCTTATCACGAATCGAACATTTTTGAAGTGATGTGTGTGTGTGTGTCAGTGAGTCTGTGGAGATGATAACTGACGAACGAATGGACCGATTCGAATGAAATTTGGTACAAAAATTACAATCCGTAAACACTGGAAATCTATTGTTTTTATACGCAATTGAATATTCAGAACCTCCCTAAATTTTCGAGTGAAATATTAAAAAAATCGTCAAAAACTCAAATCCTCTAATAAAGTTACGCAAAGAAACATTTCGTATGTAATTTTTCATTAGAAAACGATTGACATAAATTTTAGAACGCTAACATGAACCGTTCTCGAGATATTGCAGATTTTTCAAAAAAAAATATCAAAAAATCATATAAAATAAAAACAAAATATTTCTTATTGAGAAACATGTTCACTTTTCATATGTAATACCATGCGATAAATTTGTGACATCATTCTCGTGGATCTAGCTCGTTTCATTCATGAAAAAAGATACTTTGAGTAATACTTTTGTATTTGAACGCCAATCGTCATTTATCTGCTGTAAGAATAACTTCTTTATCTGTCCATAACGCTTGGAAAGACCTTGGCGACGAATTTGGTGAGATGTCGCTAACTTGGCGACTTTCTTCAATGTTGCTAAATTAACGAAAAACTTGCC
Source organism: Amaurobius ferox (assembly GCA_951213105.1). Taxonomy (NCBI): domain Eukaryota; kingdom Metazoa; phylum Arthropoda; class Arachnida; order Araneae; family Amaurobiidae; genus Amaurobius; species Amaurobius ferox. The sequence goes on along the minus strand of OX578146.1, from coordinate 142,382,119 downwards.
AAATGGATAAAAATGACACTAAATCAATGAAAATGATGACTCATTGACGAAAATTCAATATCTTGGAAAGAATATAAATATCTACTATAATAATAATCTATTTTTTTTACTGTAAAAGTAGTAAATTTATTGCATTATATAAGGAAAGTCATGTGCTGCCCACATTGGATTTTTTATAAATACATCGAAATTTGTATATTTTAGAATATTTGATACTTAAATATGTGTGTATATCCTCGTATTCTAACGGAAATATTTTTAATTACTACATTATTTTATTTGCTGTGAGTTTTTACAAACGCATAAAATTTAAAATTATAGATATCGTTAATGAAATGTGTATACTATTTTTCTCCCCGGTGGACATTTGTGAGCATGCCCCTCAAAGCCTTGGAACTCACGATGTTTAAGTCTTCTCGCCTAGAGAAATGATTTCATTTTGTTTCTTTTATTTATTTATTTTCTCTGCTTTCCACGGTTGCGGAACAAAAGAAGGAAGCGATTTGCAAATTGAGTGGTTTTTATCTGCATGTATTATTTAACTAGCGGAAGCTTATCTAGGACCCGGGCAACTCTGAGTAATTATTTGTAGTACTATATAAATGTGCATGGGCAAAGAAAAGTGACCTATCTGCATCTTACGGCCTTTTGGTATGATTAATTTTCATTCTTCCTGCCCTCTACAGTAGTATAACACGTTCAACAATACATCAGTTGCAAAAAATTTCTTGAGTTATTTGATAATTTGAAAGAATCTACAAATTTTCTGTAAATTTTAATTGTATTATTTACTACTCAGAGAACAAAAAAATTATGCACAGCCCCAGTAACTAAAACATCTGATGTATCTAGCAAAAAACTTCTCAGCCAATGAAAATATTATGATATCCATAAACAATAAAAAAACAGCACTTCTTTATGACGCAAACTCGTTGAAAATAAATAGGTCTTATGCTGACACTGATTAAAATAAGTATACCTAATCGCATGGGAATTATTCAATTATTTTGAGAGATATCACGCTCGTTGTAGAAAAAGTAATATTTCTAATACCTCAAAAGTGGTTTAGGATAAATCCTAAATATATTTTCAATTCATTTCTGGTTAAAAGTACTTAAATTAACCACCCAATTGGTAATAAATACCATATTTAACATTTTTATAATTTTTTAAACTTAGATAAAGAAAACATGCAATATCTGGATGATGGAACATCCTATAAATGATGTCATTTGCATTTTTATATAAAAATAAATTCCATATTAAACGGCCCTTTCTGCACATATATTGGAAACATGAATATTTTGCATGTCTTTTCAATTTTAAGAATAAATAATTGAAAAAGCCTTCTCCCGGTCCGACCTCACTGAAAATTAATAGAATTCTGATTATTTACACGATTGAAATAATCCTACGACATTCTGATTCATTATTTCAATCCGTGTTGTACTCATATATATTAATAAATTACTGGTTTGTACGTTTTCAGGGATATTCTCAATGAGTAAATTCATCTAAAAGTTTTATACAAATTTTAAATGTATAGATTAATTTTACAGAACTATATAGTATTCTGATAAAATAAATAACGTTAATTCTAAGATCAATATTTTTAAGGCAATTAAAACTAATATTGAAAAAAATATAAGAATTCAAACAAACCTTAATATCAGACCCCTGTGCAAAAATTTTTTCCAGTAATTACAAATATTGAAGAATTTATACGAGTTACAAAATCTTACAAATGAAAACACAGTTTCATCGGATTAGGCCGAGGTTTCATTTCTAGAGGATCCACTCAGATGAACATTGCTACATTGCTTAGGGACATTTTCTAGACAAAAGGTCTTCAATGCTAACCACTTGGTTTCCCCAGGATGAAATACAACACTCTTCCTTCAGGCATCTACTACAGAACTTGAGAGCTGGAAATAGGGTCATCCGATCCATTGCCAAATACCCAGAATTTTCTGCTACAAAAGAGCGCGGATATTGTCGGTAGACTGGACCTGGACCCCCTGATGTGTTAATTGCTTTAGGTCAACTGGCCATTCACATGATCTTATCTCATCTGTATGGGAGTGAAAAAGACTCCCTCTACGCAAGGAGATGACTCTATGTGGAAGGCTTTTCTTTTCTTGTTGTAAAGGCATTTATTTTATCAGTTCAATGCTTGCAAATTTTCGAAGCTAAATAGAAAAAAGTTACTTTTATTACCCTGGGAAATGCTTTGTAGCCAACCCTTCAAAGCTGGGCAATTTATGTGGAGTAATATTATCTATCATTTTCTTACCGGATTTTCTGATCCTTTGTTGATGGGATAGCGTATTCTTTGTACGTTACGGACGATGTCTTTTTTTTTCCCTTTTTTTGAAACACATGGAATCAAAGAAATAAAACGTGTCACATGTTGCTTAACGTATCATGTGCTTAATTTTTACAATTCTTTGGATTTTTTTTATTGTTTTAAAGAACTTGCGTAAAATATGCGATATTATATCATAAAATATTTTTTATTACAAATTCATATGCACAAATAATGTTGAAAAAATATTTTTTCACGGGCCCCTATCGTTCGCCGGGCCCCGGTACCACAACCCCAACTGACCCCCCCTTTGTGGGGGCCCTGCATCCATAACAAGAGCATTAGGAGCTTGTATTCACAGGGAGGGCTTCGTCTGCAATGATGGATCCACAAAGAGAGCCGCAACAAGAAGCATTCAATAACTTCCTGTCTTTCCGAAAGTCAGCCATCCCATTTTAGAGCACAGCCTTCGAGGCATTTGGGATGCCCGAATCCACGTACTTCTTGTGCAATATAGTACAAACAAAGTGCTGTTTTCACCAAAAGTTTAAAATTCGAGATTGGGATGCCAATATAGGTCTGAGGACTTCCTTAACGCGTTTGGACTCTTTTTGGAGCGATGTCCGTCTGTCTTTATGTCGGGGGGTCGACTCTTTGCGTACACTGGAATGGATTTTCACTAAACTTTATATTATCCGGCTTTGTTATTGAAAAATCTAGAACGAGATAGAAGTTTTATATTCTTTTTAAATGGCAACATAGGACAAAACTTAATTATACATAAAAGGGGTCATGGATGGCATCACCGCTGTAAAAATGAGCCGCGATGTCATTTTTAGGTTCGTCGCGTCATCAGACCCCCCCCCCCCCCCGGGGTGCATAGTCCACCCACTGAAAGATTTTTCCAAGCCTTTTATAAATGAAACGGTAACACGCTATGACTGTAATCCCACGATAGCGAACTCCAAAAACATTTGCTTGTAAAATGGAAAGGCTATGAATTACTTAAAATTGGTTTCTGTCTGATTTTCTCTTATTTCCCTAATTTATTGTTTTAAAAATGGATGACACACATAAAAGAGGATGTTTATGCTTTCTAAAACTGTTTCTATTGTGTAGACTGACAGTAGAGGACACTTTTGGACGTCTTACTGATTGAGCTTTTCTCTACACAGTGTGCCTTGCGACGCCCACTACAGATCGTCTGCTCCGTTGGGGACTCAAAGGGGGCATGCCAGAAACAGCGGCTTAAATACACACTCTGCATATTTTGACTTATAGACTTAAAATCACTGGAATCCAATGTTGACTCGGATAGGGATCCCACCCACAATGATTGCAACCCTTTCTTTCTGCAGGAGTGGCCACGCAAAAGTAACACACCATAGCGGTTGACGATCTTATTGGAGCGTGGCCACCCATAAGTAACCACCCATAATAAATAATAAATAACCTGCGTAGTAACATGCGTAGAGAAGTAAGGGCATTATTTTGAACATAGCGGATCATGGAAAACGAACGAGGATGGACCCTCAAAATTGAAAGCAAGCCCATTGAACGTCGGAATGTATCTTTGGGATGAACATAAGTCATTTAGAATACTCGAATAACACTATATCTTTAAAGAATTCATTTACTAAAGTGACTTTAAGTGAATGCACACGACTACTCATTGTACTGTTTTTATGTTTTGTTCTGTCATTGCCATTCTTTTGCTTGTTCTGTGTATTTTATGTATTTCATGTTCTTCTTTTCGTTTTGTTTTTGTTGGTTTTACTGCATTTGTGCTTGGGTTTTTTCCCTTCGGGGTTTTCCCCTCTTTTCTTTTTTTCCTTCTTATGTCTCTCTTGTATTGTATTGTATTGTATTGTTTTTATGTTTTGTTTTGTCGTTGCCTTTCTTTTTTTTGTCTTGTAACTGTGTTGTGATTCAATTTTAACCTGTTTTGTAATGTTTTGGATCTAAAATAAAGTTCCTGGCCACACACTTAGCTACAGTAAACCTTCGGGTCTGTCGTGTGGTCTGGGTTTTCAACACTTCAACGACTACTCATTGGAGCGCAGTCGCTCACTAGCGTTCTCAAGATGGATACACTGACTAGCCAGTTCTGCAATGGAGTGCATGCGAGCGAGGAGGGAAAGATACACATCAAGTTTCTTAAAAAAAAACATGTATACATTTTAATGAAAGTAGATATTTTATTTTCCGGTTCATTCAAAATATCCATCCAAGAAGATAAATTCAGACATATCCTACTGAAATGAGAGGCTAAAAGACTGCAAGCTTCTAAAGTAGCTTGATACAGAAAAGTAGTTTCTTAATAGAGAAATAATGAAAACGTCCATACTGCTGAGCCAACGAGTGTTTTGTTTGGGAAACGGAAGGGCAAAATGCTTTGTGTGACGTCAACTGCCCATGCTCAATCAGTTGTAGGCGAACACGAACAGAGATCCCATGTACACATTTAAATGTAAATGCTCCGTTTCCGTACTAGAAGCCCGGATTTAGAAAAATGAACCGTTCCAAAGGGCTGCTCAAAACCAAAGCAAACGAAAAATTGCGACCGGAACGGCGTGTGCATGTGTATCTTATGAATTTTAAATGCCTTTTCATGGGGTCGCTTTTTGGCTTTGGAAATAAGTCAAAATGGAAAGAACATATAAAGTGCAGTCCCCCCATTCCCCAAAGTCAATACTTGACTGGGGAATAATACGGCCAGAACTCACACATCGTTTTTTAGCATTGTATATCGTTCAAATTCGTTTTCTAACTCCGTGACTCTACTGGCAGTCCGGTTCACTTGACTGCGGAGAGGTCCCGGAAAAGTACAAACCTCCGTGAAGTGGCAGGCACTCTTCAGTCGTATAGCCCGAGTTCCGACTCACCGATTCGTCCCATTCAAATTGGAAATGACATCCTATTTCTACAAAGGAAAGCAATACTATTACCATGGCAGCCATCGAGTCAAAAGTGAGCGTCAGGATCCGAGCCTAACTTCTACAGTGTGCCAGTTGGCCTTGCAGCGAGTCGAACGAAAACGCGAGTGGCCGAGATGGCATCCCCGTCGTACTTTCATTTCGCGGGTCGTCAAACAATAATACATTTGACGCATTCCACTTGATTTTTCAAACGAAACATATTGTGTTTCATTTATTTATGCCCCTCCGGGTCGGCCAGCTAGAGGCAGGAGCGTATTCCCGAACGGAACAGGTGATCAGTCGTCGGTATGAGCAAGGTCGGCCCAAGGAGAAACAGAAAAAAATGTTCACAACACACACGGGGTAGAAAAAGCTCTCGGCCTCGTTTGTCAAACTGTGTCAGTGACGTCACACATTCGGGCTTTCTCCCTCCGCTCCCCCCGGGGATCCAGTGACCCCGGAAAGAAAATCTGGGGCACCTCTCGACACGTGACACAGGGGCGGAATCGACTGACCGCGCCCGCCCGATCTTCTCAGGACCTAAAGGGTAAGAGACCATCAGAAAGAAATGTATACAGGCTCTGGCGTGTTGAAGCAAAGACGACCACTTTCTCGACAAAATCAAAACATTCGACACCGCTTTCTTGAATGGTGGGTACCATTTTTTAAAAGCAGAAGCGCCTATTTTACAGCTAAATTACGTGTCCAGTATCAGCCATGTAACATGCGCCGTTGAAATAACGCAGGCAGACGATAACTGACTGGACCGGTTAGAGTTAAAATGGCGCGTTAGCCTGTATATTGAGGAGCCTTAACTAAAACCTTGCCTACATTCTACGACAACAGAGAGTCTTTGCCATTTTTCGAAGGTGGCAGAACGTGAGATTTTCAACACTTAGCATTTGGAGCGTTTGTCACTATAATAAGAGCCATATGATGAATTGTGAAGGGACACTTTGTATTTTTCGTCGGACAATGGTCACTGCTGCTCACGTGACACGAAAATCAGGTGGATGATGTGTTTCCTTTGCATCACGTCTGTGATGCTGGCCGAACCCGCCAGCCTGGGTGCCTGAATAGGAATTGCAAAAAAAGGGCATCTTCTAGTGGGGAGAATCAGCCGCATGGTGAGCTGCATAACGAACGAACCAATAACAATTGGTTCAGGAATCGAGCCAATCTGATGAGATGTTGTCGGCGCTTCTTTCAGGCACACCTCTGGGCAGAGACATTTTAGGGTAACCTAGTTCCTATTGACGTGACACAGCATTTAGATATATTTATATAGGGTAAACAGATAACTCGCCCTAAAATTTCATGTGCCCTCTCCAGCCAATAAGTCTGAAAGAAACGCTGGATGCCAGCCGCTGACATGCGTGTCACGCCACCCGTAGATATTTAAAATGTATACTTTTCCTCCACTATATGATGACGTGTCAGGAAAATATCGGAACCCGAAAAAAGCTGACCATTTCCTGTACTTGAATCCCTCTTGGTGCTCGCGGTAAGATGAACCGTTTTCGAGATATTCAGTTTTATTTTTTTTAATCATTGGCAGACTTTTAAAAAGTATCCATTTCACGCAATGAATGCAGAGAAAGTTGTTCGCGTCATCTGCATTGAGTAGTTACTTAAGTAGTTACTGAAGTTTACCAGTAGTAGATCAAGTGTTGTACATAGCAATTCTCGCAGCGTTGTCAACCGCAATTGTAGCAATATGTTCTAACAAAGAATAAAATGTTTAAACCTTAATGTACAACAGTCCACTTTATCGAAACACGAACACGCAGAACCCGCCAAAAGAAAAGTCACGTGCTCTACACATCCGGTTTCTTTCTTTTCAGATAGAAGTCGGTCTATATTAATAACAAGAATGATTAATCATGCTTAAAGCATTGATTATGAAACACTTTCCAACTTCAAAAACTGCGATACATTCCTCGGGAATATTTTTAAAATTATCATAATACTACAATAATTTATTATAATTGAAAACTTCATCGAAAACAACTGAAATTCATTCAAATGACGTCATAGAAAAAATAACACGCCTGGTTCTCTCTATAAAAGCAGCATTTCATTGATAAACATTTTCCCATTCATTTCATTCATCACAATACTCTCTCTCTCTAATAATTTATTTTATTTAAAAACTTAAGACCATGGAGCTACAAGTAATTAAACTCTGTGCTTAAAACTTCATCGAAAAAAATCGTCCTTCTCTCTGTAAAATCAATGAATATTTCATTCATATCAGCTATGCAGACTCCATGAGCTAAATAATTTTGCGTTAAAGAAATGCAGCAATTCTTGTGTAACTCATTCTACATATTTGGCTGTTTACATTTTACATAAGTGAAAAATAGGCTTCGTTGTAGGAATAATCAAATTTGGATGATCATTTAAACTCAAATATATTGTAATTGCGTTGTTTCAGTATGTAGAGGCACAGAATTTAAGCAAAAATAAAGAGGTTTCAGGACGGATACAACACTCAATATGAATTTAAAAGAACTTTAAAAATCACAATTTTGAGACAAGATGGACGCCCTATTTTATTTTGAAGTGGGTCACGTGATCGCTTCATATAATGGTCACGTGATCGCTTCAAATAAGAGGTGTAATTATTATTTTAATTTTTATTTAAAAAAACTACTGAATATATTTTGCTGAAATTGTTTTTTTATATATTTTATGGGATAATTTGAATATTACCTAAAATTTCCGAAGCGATTTGTGAATTTTAAATCCGTTTTGTTTGAAAAATTAGGTCCCATAGGGTTCAATGTATTTCATTTCTTCAACCGGGGTTCAATCCAAAACTAATTGGGTGATATTATTCATTTATATTCCCATAGGTCCTACAGACCGTGTGAACAACATGCTAAAATTTCATTTTTATTAAGTCATTTTTACGGCAGTTATCGTGCTAACGGACAGACAGACAGAATGAACAAAGTCATAAACACTTTTCAACTTTGTTGTAAAGTGTTAAAAACAGATGTCTGTCTATTTATGCAACGAAAAAATCGAAGCGACGTACAGTCATGAAATTTGGCACAAGGGTACTTCCGGTCCCAAAACAGAAAACACATTTTCTTTCATTCCAATTAGCTTTTAAATTTTTTAATATCGAAGAGCCATTTTGTGCGATTTTCGCCCAAATCAGTTTCTTAGAGGTCAAAAAAATTTTTCGATCTTAACACCATCGAAAAGATGCAAGAAATATGTTTAAAAAAAGCTTTCAACATAATCCGTACTGCAAATAAGCGAATTAAAGAATAACATATACCCTTTATATTTCGAAGAACGTGATCGATTTTAAAATTCTGATATAGAAAAATCGACCGACAATCTGATCTTCATACATTATATGATAACGTTCTGCAATACTCCTTGGCTAGATCAGGTGTACTGCATTTTCTTCGAATATAATGTATGTCAAATGTACTTTAAGTGAAGGGTCAGAAATATTTTGGAGGACTCGACAGTATTGTCTATAAAAAGTTATTTAGAAGAACGAATACCGGGGCATCAGGGCTCAAAGGTTTTAATCCCAAGAACCTAAAATCAGATGGCTGAAATTGTACTCCTTACTTTAATATACATATATACATAGACTTAAAAAGTCATGAGTCCGAATGTCTCGCGTCAACCCATACGAACGCGAATGGGTTGACTCGAGCGTCCATAAACAACCTGCGTAGTAGAATGCGCAGAAACGGAAAGGCATTATTTTTACCATAGCGTGTCATGGAAAACGGGCGAGAATGGCCCATAAAAATTGAAACTAAACCCATTAAACATAGCAGTTGACCTTTGTGATGAAAATAAGTTATTTAGAATACTTGAATATATTTAAAGATTTCATTTCCTAAAGTGCATTTTAAGGGATTTTAAGTGAATGTACACTACCACTCATTTTGACGTTCTCAAGGTGTGTCCATTGACTAGCCAGTTCTGCAATGTATGTATATGCGAGCGAGAGGGGAAGATACACAACGATTTTTCTTTAAAAAAACTCGTATGTATATTTTAATGAAAGCGACCGTTTCATTTTCCGGTTCATTCAAAATATCCATCCAAGAAGATAAGTTGAGACATGTTCTACTAAAATGACAGGTTAAACGATTGTAAGTTTCTAAAGCAACCGTTTTTAATACAGAAATGAGGTACATTTCCATACTGCTAAGCAAACGAATATTACTTTCCTTATATGCATAGAAAAGTATTGTGACGGGGTCGAACATTCGAATTCGAGTTTGCGACGGGAAAGCACGTTTCAAGCATCCCTGATCACGAATCGAACATTTCTGAGGTGATGTGTGTGTGTGTGAAAGTATGTGTGTGTGTCAGTGAGTCTGTGGAGACGATATCTCACGAACGAATAAAGCGATTCGAATGAAATTGGGTACAAGAATTACAATCAGTGAATACTGAAAGCCTATTGTTTTTAAACACAATCGAATGTTCAGCCCCCCCCCCCCCTAAATTTTCAAGTGAAAATTTTGAAAAATCAAAACCTTATATAAAGTTAAGCAAATATATATTTCTTATGTCATTTTTACTTAGAAAACCGATTGACATAAACTTTAGAATGCTAGCATGAACCGTTCTCGAGATATTGCACATTTTTCAAATAAATATATCAAAAAATCCCATGAATTATAAAGAAATATTAACTGTTGAGAAACATGTTCACTTTACATATGTAACATCATGCGATCCATTGGGTGACATCATTCTCGTGGATCTAGCTCATTCCATTTATGAGAAAAGATACTTTGAGTCATACTTTTGCATTTTAACGCCAATAGTCATTTATCTACTGTAAGAATAACGTATTTCTCCGTCCATAACGCTAGGCAAAATTTTGGCGACACATTTGACGGAATGTCGCCGACTTGGCGATTTTTTTAAGTGTTGCCAAATGAATGAAAATCTAGCCAAATGGATAAAATGGACGCTCAATCCATGAAAATGCCGACTCACTGACGAAAATTCAATATCTTGGAAAGAATATTAGTATCTACTATAAGAATACCCCCCCCCCCTTTTTTTTTAACTGTAAAAGTAGTCAATTCATCGTATTATATAAGAAAAGTCATGTGCTGCTTATATAAGGGAAGTCATGTGTTGCCCACATCATATTTTTTTCTAGGCAATAGTGTCCTAAAAGCATTTTTCTATACACAGTCATCCAATTAATTAAATTATAATTTGAGAAGTGAACATCTTTTGTTTCAGTGAGCCCCCCCCCCCCCCCTCTAAAATGTCTCTCGACTTACGCTACTGATAGGTTTTTCATACACTGACTATGCAAAAACATTTTTCTTATGCAGTAGGTATTTTCAACGTTACATAATGAGTTGTGTGATGTAAAAAAAAAAAATCCCTATTTCCCCCTAAGTGATATTGATACGCTGACTTGCAGAACGTCGTAAAAAATGCTCGGATTTCTATTCTTCAATATCGGCAGGCATATAACTAACACTTCCCGAGTCCAAATACCGGACAGGAGTCCCCCCAGCCTTTCTTCCGAACGGGAGCGGAGAGAAAAAAACCGAAACACCTTGACCCGGTTTCCGTAAAAGGTTTCATTTTTTCCCCTCTAGCTTCCTTTTCCCATCCTTGGAACTTGGGGATTCTCAGATGAAACTGCCTCTCTTGTTGTTAGGCGTGTTCCAGATAAACGGAGATAGTATTCCAACCCTTTTGTTTGCATTTCGCCATTTCGTATAGAGCATGGCCACGTGACGCACACGGACGCCCTGACTACAGTGTCTAGAACTCCCTTCTAGCCACTGTAACCTGACGCTTCCAACAAAACAATCGTATGTGGCCGCACATGACTTTCTCATAGAATGCAATGAACTGACTACGTTTACAGTAAAAAAAAATGAGTTATTCTTATAGTAGATACTTATATTCTTCACCCTGATCATGAGAGGCATGTTAATCAAGCACCCCGAAGGGAACAGAAAACTACTCCGTCCACATCGCTGTTCCTGGGTAGTGCTAAAAGTAGTTTTGAGCCGTTTCCTAAACTGAAGTCAACAGTTGTCGCTGAAGTGAACGGTTAGCGGGGGAGGGGGTCCATTTTAGCATCATTGGATAGTTTTTTTTTGTTTTTTTTTTAAATATTGAACACGTATTTTTTTTATTTTTCTATCCGAAGTGTATTTCTGGAGACAATCCCATTTTTAAAAGTTAGTGCCCCACTTCCGTTTTTCTCGATTATAGCGCCGTTGTGGGAGCAAAAATCGTAGATCAAATGTATGTAATTTTTTCTGGATAATCCAAATCTGCAATAAAAAAAGGGGGGTTCCTATTGAAAATTTCAAAGTTGCCCCACCCCTCCTCCCCCGAGGAGGGGAAAGGGGGGTCAATTTTGGTATCATTGGATAGCTTTTCTAAAAATAGTGAATACGTGTTTTTTTATTTTTGGATCCGAAGTGTATTTCTCGAGATATTGCGCCATTCCGGAACTTTCTAGACACCCTGTATAAGGAAAGCAATAAGGGAAAAATATCCATCGTGCAATCACCTATTTTGAGCCCATTTTAAAGAAAAAAATCTAATGTGGGCAACACATGACTTTCCTTATATAATGCAATGAATTTACTAGTTTTACAATAAAAAAATAATGTATAAGATCAACGACGCTGTGTTTTTATTGTTGAATAGTACATTGGGCGATTTTCAGGATGACAACATGTAAAACTATTTCAAAATACTTAATTAACTTATACTTCGCACAACTCTAAACAATCATCAATATTGATAGCATCCGCAATAAGCGATACAGTACATATATTAAAGTACTTTAATAATTTACTTCATCGTCTAGTCGTCATTATCATTGATTTGGCGACATTTTTATTAATTTGGCAACATTAAAAAAGTCGTCAAGTTGGCGACATTCCGCCAAAATCTCGCCAAGCGTTATGGACGGAGAAATAAGTTATTCTTGTAGCAGATAACTGACTATTGGCGTCCAAATACAAAAGTATTACCTTAAGTATATTTTCTCATGAATGGAACTAGCTAGATCCACGAGAATGATGTTACCCAATTTATCGCATGATATTACTTATGAAAAGTCTTATTAGTCTCTTTAGTCTTATACACTATAGGCTCAGCGGTTGCTCAAGTCTTCGGATGAGTCGGACGGCCTGGGTCTTCAACTATAGACTCAGCGACCGAAATTTGGCAATCGGAGACCCGGAGTGACACGTGAAAACCGATTTTTAAAATTTGAATTTTTTTTGTTGTTGTTATTTAATGTTTTATGCGATTTCGATCGTTTCCCCCCCCCCCCCTTTTTTTCTCCACCATCCAGACGTCATAGAAAAAAACAAATCACACGACCAGAAAGAGCAGACAATTGCAAGTAAACATATATCAATTTCAAATCTCATGGACAAATTCTAATATTTTTTAAAGATTTTAAAACAGAAGTCACTTTCGACTAAAAAAAAAGAACTTTCGTTTTTAAATCCTCGTGTCGAGAAAAGTACCGATAATTTCGACTAATAATTTACATTTTTAAAAAGCTCAAAGATCAGGCTTTCTTACAAACCCAATCTGGCCAAGAAATAATAAAAAGTAGCCGCAGGATCCGAATTTTAAGGAAGTAATGATTTTCAATTTCTCGGCGAAACGGCGAAAGAAGTTAGATTATTCACCCACAAACGCGCGCAGACGCACGGTGTTACTATGGGGAAAAAAATAAATAAAAAGAAAGTCATGGAGATTGTCGCGGTGCATTTATGCATCGGGTTAGAAAATTACGTTATATTTTAAATGATGGAATTAAGAGCTTAGCATATGGTCATTATAAAATTCAAATGATTGAATTATGGTGATGTATTGTATATATCGGGTGGTGGTAAGAGTATACAAAGTGAAATTATTATATTTATATGAAATTATTATATTTATATGAAATTATTACATTTATTAGAAAATTACGCTATATTTTAAATGATGGAATTAAGACCTTGGCATATTATAAAATTTGAATGATTGAATTAAGGAGGATTGAATTGTGGTGATGTATTGTATACATCGGGTGGTGGTAACAGTATACAGAGTGAAATTATTATATTTATATGAAATTATTATAGTTATTATATTTGCAAATGTCATCAGTGATTGCATTTTATACAGTTTTTTTGCTTAGGGACAATTAAAAACCGAGTAAGTGTTTGCTTTTTATACGGTTTTTGGCCTAGGGACAATTAAAAACCGAATTAGTGTTTGGTGGTATCTGGTCGATATATTTGGGTCGTGCTCTTGATACCTATGCGAATATCTTGATGAGGATATTCGCATGAGTATTAAATTATATTTGCAAATGTCATCAGTGATTGCTTTCAATACGGTTTTTGGGTTAGGGACAATTAAAAACCGAATAAGTGTTTGCTTTTTGTACGGTTTTTGGCCCATTATGCTGGATTGAATTGTGGCGATGTATTGTTTACATCGGGTGGTGGTTGGGACCACAATGAAAAAAGTTAAACACTGAAGAAGTAAAAAATAAATAAAAAGAAAGTTATGGAGATTGTCGCGGTGCATTTATGCATCGGGCGGTGGTGGGGACAATCTTTAAAAAAAAAAAAAAAACTTTTTTTTTTTCACTGAGCAGCGTCGTTAAAGCAGCGTCGTTATTTCCTAAATAATAAATTCACATTCAACATCATCCGTCTCAAAAATACTTTCATGTCATTTGCGATGCAATATTAAAAATGCAGACAAACGGATACAAACAATTTCATTTATGTAAAACAAAAAACAGAGGAGCATACCTCTATAAAAAACATAGGATCCCGGCTGTGAGTACACTTCAAAGGGATCCCTTTCCTAGGGTTACAGGTACAGAAATCCTCAGAATCTCACAGTTCACAAACATTAGAGTAAATTCACTTTACAAATTAATTTTCAAGAACCCCTCCCCCTAGAACATTATTTTTCATCTTAAAATGTCATTATTAGTTTTAGCGTCATTAAACCAAAACAAACTTCGTTCACTCCGCGGGGCTATGGCGCCAGCGAGTTTGCCACGGTCAGAATTTTCAAGAGCGGCGAACAGGCTGGTCGCCAAAGGCGGCTAGTTAATGGATAAGATAATGAATTTCTCTCTTAGAAAAAAGACTGACTTTTCGAATGTCGATGCCTGTTTAAAGCGCGTAAAACGGTTCAGCCCAGCAGAATTCTACTCAACAATAACAAAATGCAAACATGAGATACCCTCCAGAAATATGGAAGTCACTCAGCAGAGCTCGAAAAGAAACAATGTGTGCATGATTTTCAAATCTAGACGAATCCCGTTTGTCCTTGGTATCCCGTCGTGTCAACGCCCTTGCGGATAAAAACAGTGTCAATCGGGCGGAATGCCCCGATAACGGCGCCCTTATCGCACCACTTTCAAGGTCTTGGACCCACGATAACAGCGCGAATTACGCACCTACCCAGCCAGGGGGAGAACAGCGCAGAATGGACGAAGTACATACAAACAAACACACACCTAGAATCGAGGCGCCCACAAAATGGAAATCGGAAATAAATTCTTTCAACTATTCTTTCTCTGGACACGACCGGGGGCGGATCACTTTTTTACTCGGAATATAAACAAATCAAACGATTGTAAGATGAGTTATATAAGAATGGCTGAATTTTTTTAATGCAGAATTATTAAGCTCTGCAGTCTGGAATATAAGTGATATGAATGAAATATTTTACATAAAGAAGCAGACGATTTTATAGCATTGCCTTTCGAAATGAAGCTTTAAGTTTCCAAGTAAAATAAATTATTGTAATACTGCGAAAAGTATTATTTAAAAAATATCACCGCTGAATGGATCGCATTTTAAAGATGTTTAAATGGCATTGCATTGCAGTTGGAAAGTGTTTCGTAATCAATGCATTATGCACGCTTCATCTTTCTTGTTATGTATCATTTCATTTTACACATATTTTAATTTTAAAATACAGCCTTGAAATTTAATTTTCTTTTCTATAGGATTTATAGATTCTTCACCCTCAATCATTTAACAGATGAATGATTGAACACCGAAAAACAGCTGAGAAAAGGGCGATGTCTATAAAACTCTGCGTCTCTTTGACCTCGAATCATTGGAATAATAAACCAACTTTTCACATCATTCACGATTGCACACTCAGTGCAAAGTTCGATTAAGCGGCAAATTGAGTCACAAAAACAGGACCATGGAGGTAAAAGGGGTTAAAACTTCATATTAGGAAGACACCCATATCGTTTGAGCCAGTCATTCAGGTGGCGCTGGGATAAGATAAGTAGCCTTGCACTGTACGCTTTTCTAGGGTGAAAGGCCAAACATATTTATTTAAACTATTTTGTAAAAATAAATGATGAGCGCAATGCAAAGGTGAACCGAAACAATAAAGAATATTCCTCCGCATTCAAAGTTATTTTTTCTTTCCATTTATTTTTGTCTCCCTATATTCTGCATTCTATCCTACAACTATGAAAAAATACTCACAACAAAAGAACCTTTGATATAAAAATAATATAAAATCCATATGCTGCGAGTTTCTGTTGGGTCAACTAACACTAGCGACATCTACATATAATTCTCAAAGCATTGTGGCATTTTCAAACGTTTCATTTCCTTCTACTAACTGCCTGAACAGGACACTTCAGCTGAAGTTTGCCGCCCTACCCGGTTCAATACATGACTTTCCATACGTTCAGGTCAGACCAATATCGCCCCCAACACTTTGTGTATTAAGCTGAAATGATCGCGAAAGAATTTTTTATCCTTCAGGGTCGCATACATTTCCCTTTTTTTGAAAAATTCCCTATTGGCGAAACGTTTGCCTAAATTTCCCTCCCCACTTATTTATCCCGGACAATAGAACATGGGCACCCCCGTCCATGAACAACCTGCGTAGCAGAATGCGCAGAAACGTAAGGCCATTATTTTGAGCAACGGACGAGGATGGGAACTCAACCCATTCAACTTCGAAATGGACGTCGAATGGGTTTTGAGATGAAAATATGTTATTTAGAATACTCGAATAACAACATATACTTAAAGATGCACTTTAAACGAATGTACACTCACTCGTGTTGTGAAGATGTGTGCCAATTCTGCAATGTACAGGCGAGCGAGAAGGGAAAGGTGCCTTTAAAAAAAACTCACGCATATATTTGAATGAAAGGGACTATTTTATTTTGCGGTTCATTCGAAACATCCATCCTAGAAGATACATTGAGATGCATTTGATTAAAATGAGAGGATTGCAAGTCTGTAAAGTATGCAGAAATGAGTCTTTTGCTTTGGAAAGGGTCCGGGTGACGTCACGTGCTCTACTGGACGGAAGGATCGCTCTTTGACCGTGAATCGTGGCCACCTCTAGACGGCGACGAGATGGTTTTGCGTGAATGCCAACAGCTTTTGGAAGGAGTGCGAGAATTCAAAAAATAAATACCGCATTGGGGGGAAATTCACGTTCTTTCGAGTCTGGTACGATGTCTGTAAACGAGTCGCTTTATCTTACCTGCGATTTTGGACGGTGAATATTCAAATACATTAGAAACGCTTTTAATGGAGGGCAGTCAAAAGGACGTCCAGTATCCTTTTCTGAAAAAGAGTTGACAGCGGGAGAGGAGAAGATTGGATGTTCCATTTTTCGCAATACGCCATTTGAAATGAAATCAGAAATGTATCATTTGAAATGAAATGTGCAAAATAGATTCTTCTTTATCAGCACGGTCGATGCAGGCTGTTCACGATCTCTGCCTCCCGACAGCCGATCGTTCATCCCAATTCATATCGTTGAACCCAAGGTGGGTTTTCAATGGCATTGCGCCAATAGCAATGGTTCAGATGATGCTGTCCGTTTCGGATGCTTCCAACAGAAATGAGGCTCCCATTATACCATTTCTGCCAGAACGCGAGCGGTTAAAAGGGCAAATTCCCACGGGACACGCATTCTTCTGCGCATATTCAGAAAGCAACGGACTTGTTGTTGTTGAGACCCAGACCGTCCGACCTACCAGAAAGGTGTAGAAGACCCAGGCCGTCCGACTCATCCTGAGGACTTGAGTATCTAATTGGACGGCCGGGAAAAGAGGCAGCGAAAGCCAACTCCCGGGGCGGCCAAGGTCCGACGGTCTGGGGCAAAGTTTATTTAAGAAAAATTTTACCAGAAAGGTGTAAGGCAACTGCTTGGACGGCAGGGAAGTGCCACCCAATTTAGACCGGAACCCAGTGGGGGAGGCATCCACAGGGACCGTACCCTCCTTCCCCTACCACCAACCTCTCGGAAGGACTTACGGACCCACATGTTTAACGTGATCGTACTCCGCGTGAACACGGCGGCAGTTTTTTGGCAGTGGCTGGAATCGAACCCGGGCCTACCGAGTGCAACTCCAGCGCGCTAACCAATGGGCTACCGCGCCCCTAAGCAACGGACTTGTGAATGAACTGCTTTAGAACTTTTAAAATTCGTAGCGTATAAACATCATCTAGGTTTGCTGAAGAATAAATGATAATGTCAATCTATAAATTATAATTGAGAGTTAATAAGAGCGATAGATTGCTTAAACCCTGCAAAATATCTAAAGTGTCTAAAAATGGATGATTTAAAATAGATTTTTAAATTATTACAGCACAAGCGTGAATGTCTCTATTTTTAACACTTTACAACAAAGTTGAAAAGTGTTTATGACTTTGTTCATTCTGTCTGTCTGTCTGTCCGTTAGCACGATAACTGCCGTAAAAATGACTTAATCAAAATTAAATTTTAGTATATTGTTCAGACGGTCTGTGAGACCGATGGGAATATAAATGAATAATATCACCCAATCAGTTTTGGATTGAACCCGGGTTGAAAAAATGAAATGCATGGAACTCTATGGGACCTAATTATTTAAACATTTTTTAAACGGATTTAAAATTCACAAATTGCTTCGAAAATTTTAGGTAATATTCGAATTATCCCATAAAATATATAAAAAAATTTCAGCAAAATATATTCAGTAGTTTTTTAAATAAAAATAAAAATAAAAATGACACCTCTTATATGAAGCGATCACGTGACCCACTTCAAAATGAAATAGGGCATCCATCTTGTCTCAAAATCGTGATTTTTAAAGTTCTTTTTAATTCATATTGAGTGTTGTATCCGTCTTAAAACCGCTTCATTTTTGCTTACATTCTGTGTATCTACATACTGAAACAACGCAATTACAATATATATGAGTTTAAATGATCATCCAATTTTGATTAATTCTACAACGAAGCCTATTTTTCACTTATGTAAAATGCAAACAACAAAATATGTAGAATGAGTTGTATAAGAATTACTGCATTTCTTTAACGCAAAATTATTTAGCTCATGGAGTCTGCATAGCTGATATGAAGGAAATATTTATTGATTTTACAGAGAGAAGGACGATTTTTTTTGGATGAAGTTTTAAGCATGGAGTTTAATTACTTGTTCCTCCATGGTCTTAAGTTTTTAAATAAAATAAATTATTATAGTATTGTGATGAATGGTATGAATGAAATGTTGCTTTTATAAAGAGAGCCAGGCGTGTTATATTTCGATGGCGTCATTTGAATAAATTTTAGTTGTTTTTTATGAAGTTTTCAAATATAACGAATTATTGTAGTATTACGATAATGTTAAAAACATTACCGAGGAACCAGGCAATTTATATTTAATTGACGTCATTTGAATGAAGTTCATTTTTTTCCGATGAACATTTAAGTTTTCAAATATAATAAATTAATGTAGTATTGTGATAATTTTTAAAATATTACCGAGGAATGGATCGCATGTTATGCATGATTGATCTTTCTTGTTAATTTTTAAAAAGAAGCAGAAATGATAATATTATAAAAATGAAACAGAAAATAAGTAATTTTAAAATATTTTTCTTAACTCAATAAAACTTGGAATACTCACAGAGTGCTCGCGCCAGAGAAAGGAATCAAAGTAAAAGTTTTATGGTTCGAGTTCTTTTCTGCTCGTCTTTCGAATGCTTGTGCGGCGGGTCGTTTCTTTAATTCTTTTATTTCACTCAAAAATGGATTGCTATAAAAGAAAAAATCTGATGTGGACAGCACATGACTTTCCCTGGAGACTCAAATTCATTTATTTTTTTATTTCTTTAATAATTCATTAAATTGAGTTTAATTGCACAAAATAACACTAAATTTGCATTTTTAATTCAATTTTTGTTTTTATTTGGTAATTGGACATTTTTCCAAAAGTGGCATAACTAAATGCGAAAAATCTCAAATATCTCGAGAACGGTTAGTCCTAGAGTTATTCTTATTCTTTTCCTCCTCAAAAATTACGTATAAAACATGCATTTAATAGATATATTTGAACATAAGTAGCTTTTTTTTTTATATTTTGGCGATTTTTGAGGGCCATTTCGTAAGAAAAGGCAGGTTGTTCTTTTCCGAATAATACCAAAATCTAATGAGCACCAGAGTATCCCACAAGTAACTTATCTACCAAATTTTGTGAAATTTGGTCAATTAGTATTTTAGTTAGAGTGGATACATGACATTTTTGCGGGCCATTTCGTAAAAAAAGGCAGACTGTTCTTTTCCGATTAATACCAAAATCTAATCAGTACCAGAGTATTGTACAAGTAACTTATCTACCAAATTTTGTGAAATCTAATCGATTAGTATTTTAGCTAAAGTGGATGCATGAAATTTTTACGGGTCATTTCGCAAAAAAGGCGGGTTCTGTTTTCATGAATCGTACCAAAAACTAATCAGCACCAGGGTCATACCCAAGTGACTTACCTACCAAATTTTATGAAATTCAGTCCATAAGTTTTTGAGTTAGAGTGGATACATACATTGCACAGACACACGGACACACATACAGACGTCACGTTAAAAATAGTTTTTTCGTATTCAAGAGGTCTCGAAACGTGTAGATCCGTCGAAAACTCGAGTTGCGATTTTCGACATGCATCCAATACTTTCCCTATACATTACCATGTATTGCAGGGAAAGTAAAAATCTGATGTGGGCAGCACATGACTTTCCCTGCAGACTTATATCCACGTTCTCTTTATTTCAATTAAATTTCATTCACTTTTAATTCAATTTTCGTTCTCATTTGATAACTGGATTTATTTTCAAAGGTGGCGTGGAGAAAATACGAAAAAAACTAATATATCTCGAGAACGGCTAGTCCTAGTGTAATGGGGTTGGCCTTATTCTTTTCTTCGTTAAAAATTACGTATTAAACAAGCATTTAATGGATATATTTGAACATACGTAGTTCTTAAATTTAGATTTTGATGATTTTAGCGGGCCATTTTGCAAAAAAAGGCAGGTTATTTTTCTTCGAATTATACCAAAATCTAATCAGCACCAGGGTGGCCTACAAGCGACTTATCTACCAAATTTTGTGAAATTCGGTCCTTTAGTTTTTCAGTTAAGAGTGGATACAAGCTTTTGCGGGCCATTTCGCCAAAAAAGGCGGGTTCTTTTAACCCGAGTCGTACCTAAAACTAATCAGCACTAGATTCGTGCACAAGTGACTTACCTACCAAATTTTATGAAATTCGGTCAATTAGTTTTTTATTTAGAGTGGATACAAAATCTGCACAGACAGACAGACACACACACAGACGTCACGCTAAAAATAGTTTTTTCGTATTCTAGAGGTCTCGAAACGTGTAGATCCGTCGAAAACTCGAGTTGCGATTTTCGACATGATTCCAATACTTTCCCTATACATTACCATGTATTGCAGGGAAAGTAAAAATGGCTGCTATATTGAGTGACCACTAACTACGGTTACTTGTTTGTTAAATTTTAATTAAATGTACAGTGGAAGTGTGTTAAAATAGGTCCTTGCAAACCAGTAAATCCCATTTTCCGACTTGTGTTTATTCGAGCGACAAACGAGTGTTGCCGTTACGAGTGTACTTACTATTCATTGCTGCGGGTTTCATCAACACGTTACGTTTTCGGGGGTCGTGACATCTCAACAAAGTTTTCATAGAATTTTAATGTTGCTTTTCGAGAATTCGTTGCGAGTACCGATGGTTTAAGTAAAACTCCAACAATTTACTTTCTGAACGTCCGCCAAATCAGCGAAAAGGACTCACCCATCAAGAACATGAGGGGTTGCCACTTAAGAACGCGGTGGAAGAATGGCGCGTCCTGTGTTGAAGCAAATTTTATAAAATGTGAATTTAAATGTCTTTTTCATGTTGTGATCTCGTCTAATAAAATGGGATGTGCGGGCGTAATAATTACAATTGATCTTTTG
The DNA here is from genome assembly GCA_951213105.1 of Amaurobius ferox. NCBI lineage: Eukaryota > Metazoa > Arthropoda > Arachnida > Araneae > Amaurobiidae > Amaurobius > Amaurobius ferox. The sequence continues at coordinate 142,360,594 of OX578146.1, read as the reverse complement.
TCTGGTGATTCTGCTTGGGAAGAAAGTGTGCGAGGCTTTTAGGGCGGGGAATCCTTTCGTTACATCAAAAGAAGTGAATCGAAGCTTTGCTCTTTGCATCTTAATCTTCCGAGTTTGCGTTTGTTTCGCTGTGTTTCAAATGAAATGCAGAATACTTTGTTCTATTTTTATTTTGTGTGTTTCGAAAGCAACGTCCTATCTCACTATTCCAAACTGCAGAGCTTTTTTAAGTCTTCTTATTATTGTGGGAAATGGAAGTACTATCTTATACGATTGAAGCGTGTTTGTGTGCGTATTACGCCTGCATAGCGAGAGGGCGGGTTTCCAAACAACGCCTCCTAAAAGATTGAATCCTTTCTTCAGTCTTGGATCAATTTAATTAATATTCCCGTAACACCCGGATCTCGAACTTGAAGAACCGTTGCATAAATGTCCCGGTTTGAAAATATATATATATATATATTACGGTTAAGTCGTCAAGACAGGGCAAGGTTCCATAAAGGTAAATTGAAAGAATTAAAAGTTTTGAAAAAGCTAAAATTATTTGAGACAATTATTTAAGTGAGATTTGCATTTTTTACCGCCTGCATTCTTACGGAGGTCAGGTGGGTTTTTGCAAATTTGTATTCCATATTTCTAAAGTTTCATGCAGAATATTAGCTGAAATTAAATACGCCAGAAACCGTTTTAGGCTAAGCATGAGCGATTACAGGGTTGGGCGTAAAACAACAGTATGGATTTTTGGGTTCATTGAAATATCTTTAAAAAAAAAGTCTTTATTTGTTATTTGAAGGTGGTTCAAAGTGGCCCATGCCCAGTATAAACTATAGTGTTTAGTTGAGTTTCGAATATTAGATCATAAGATCAGATGTCGATGTTGTAAACATCGGATCCAAAAGCGATTAAAGGACGATCTAATTTCTAAACATTTCCTGGTTCACATTTTTAATTTTAATGAAGCCAAACTTCAGGCGTCTTCTTTGTCATCCCTAATCTTGTCTATTTCATATAATGTAAATATTCAAATGTGTTTACCTTGAATCCATTCCATTTTTTTTTTAAATTGTATACTTATTTTAGTTTGAAATAATGTGAACCTATTTAGGAATAACTTTGTTTTCTTTTGAATAATTCAACTATTTAAAATATTTCCCTTACACTTATTGAATAGCATGAAGCACCCCCGTGAGGAAGGAAGAGCCTGTCCATGCTCGACACGAAAAATTCATAAACAAAGAATCTGTCATTATATGAACGCACGATCGCTTCCAAACAACGAATTTTATTTCCAACAACAAATAGTGTTCAAAACACGCCGAATCATCCGACTGATTATCTCTCTCTTCCACGTTTGTCCAAAACAGGTACGGTTGAATAATATCTACCGACAGTGATGAAAAAACAAAAGACTGATTACTTACGACTTGACTGTGTTAACTGTGCCACGGGGTGACCCGCATGGTACGGCGTTCGATCCAGCCCGCGGGCTCGTCGTAATCCATTGGGGCGCGCGCACGACCACTTCGAACACAAACTGAAAGGAGGAAACACAACAAGCTGGCGGTGACCTCGGCGAGAGGAGCGCCCTCTGGCGCGCATCCGACAGATCCACACAGCCGAGAGGGTGTTTGAGTGGGGCACCAGGATCAAGGTTGTATTCAGAAGCAATATCAGGGAGAGGGGGGACAAGGACGAATCGCGGGGACGGCCACAAACGACTTCCGCTCCTCACCTCTCACCGAAACTCCTTTTCCCACGTGGTGTAGATCTGCTGTAAAAACTCCCATTTCGCTGGATACCCCCCCCCCCCCCCCGATGGATTCCACCTCCGTATCAGTCAAAAGTAGGTTAAGTGAGTGCCCAAACTTTCCTTCTTTCGTAAGACGGAACCGATCGATTTCCTGATATTTCGCCATTCAGCTTTCTCGACCCATTCCCTCGGTGACCCTTCGACCGCTCACTCAGCAGCGGGACCCTCGTTCGAAACATTTTCGCGAAAAACGCTCTTCAACGATGCAACTTGAAAATACATCATGAATTGGAAGAAGCGGTGTTTCTTTTCTCTTCTATGCTTCTATGCAGGCAGAATAACCCTGGCAATGAGCACGTAACGTCACACGGACCGGACCCTCTTGCCGTTTCCGAAACAAAATACTCGTTTGCTTAGCAGTATGGACATTTTCATTATTTCTGTAATAGAAACGGCTACTTTGGAAACTTACATTTTAGTAGGATACATCTCAATGTATCTTCTTGGATGGATATTTTTAAGGGACCGGAAAATAAAACATTGACTTTCATTAAAATATATACGCGAGTTTTTTTTTTTAAAGAAAAATTGTTATGTACCTTTCCCTTCTCGCTCGCACGGACATAGCAGAATTGGCTAGTCGATGCGTGCATCTTGAGAACGCTGGTGACTACGCTCAAAATGAGTACATTCACTTAAAGTGCACAAATCTTTAAATATATATTGTTATTCGAGTATTCTAAATAACTTACTTCCATGACAGAGATATATTTCGACGTTTAATGGGTTTCGTTTGAACTTTCATGGGCCACCTTGACGCGCTATGCTAAAAATAAGGCCCTTACGTCTGTGCGCATTCTGCTACGCAGGTTGTTTATGGATGCTCTATGGACTGTCCAACTCGACAACGTTCTGCCTGTGCGTCTGAAGTTTCAATCTAAAATCGGCGGGCCACCGAGCGCGAATCAAAGAGCTCTTATCAGAGATACTTGAGGGCGAGAATCCCTGAAGATCCCCATCCCCCACTCATTATGTGTGAACGCGGGGGTGTGAGACCAAACAGCTGGAATCAGAGTGAAATTTTCGTAATGAAATATTAGGAAATTTTTACATACTTGCTAATAATACCACCGTCCGATCATTCTATTAGATTTATATATGTTATCTATAAAATAATAATTTTGGAAGCAAACATTTTTTTAAATAAATTAAAATATATATATATAAATTTTCCCCACTCAAAACTAAATAAAATAATCCTCTTACGCATTTATATTATGAAGGGTGTCTGTGGTAAAACCTCAAAAGCAGTTTGATTATATCCATAAAAATCATCTCAGCATATTAATCCTATTTCAACAGCATATTATGATTGGATCGACCCCAAAATCATATGTAATTTATCAATATTTCACCCATTATTTTTCTCTGCCCCCAAATTGTCATTCCAATACCTTGGAATGATTTTAAAGAAAAAAAGTTTAAACTTGTGTCGATTTTGTCGTTTCATTTTAAGAGTCAAGCGCTGCAATCCAAACGGCATTGAACGCAAATGCTACGGGTCTCTCAAAGGATGCTTTTTAAGAGTTTCCCCCTATATAGCTACAAGAATTCAATTAAGACCGAAAATACATACCCATTTTTTTTTTTTTTTTAATATTTCTGAAGGGCCCTGCGAGAAGTGGGGACATACCTCCGTTCCTTTTAAAAACAGCGCATTCTTTTCAATCCGTTCACTGGAGTTGTTTCCAGAATCGAGATGTATTGGCAATGTTAGCAGTTGCCTGTCCTAAGTAGCTACCATGAAGCTTTACGGTAGCTATCCATCACGATGGCACTTATCCACATCCATCTCTAAATTGCTCTTTTCACCTACAGCTACACCTTTCCTCCCAGGCCAACTGGATGTCCCACAATAACGTAAGGCACTCTCGCCGTTGCTGCTAACAAATGAAAGGGCGAGAGAGAGAAATGGAGGAGATCGGACTGGATTTCCAGTTCAGTTGCGTTACGTTAACGTTGGGCTCTGTTCCTTGCCAGAAAGCCACGTTATGGGCCGAGTGTCAGCGGTCAGTTAACTTATAATTATATGGACGAGGGAAGCGAAATCCTTTCTCCATTCTTGATGAAGCGCAATCAACATGTGTGACTCGAAAACTACAACAGGAGAACTTTAGACAAGTTTAGATGAAATGTTGTATCCGTACGCGAAATGGCGCAGAAACATCATTTCAATCATTGTAACAGGACATTTTAAAACTCCTCCCAATAAAAAGTAAACAGCCAGGGCTTTAAAGAGATGAATACGTTTCTGCGATTGAAACGGGCTCCTTTCATTTCGTTGTCTTCGAATTCGCTCTTTTGCATCAGGATTCTCAAATATTGAATTGAATTTCATAATGACGCGTTCCATCGAGTTTTAATTGGAAATGTTATACTTCATAGGCTCGCGCCCATTCCTCATCGAATCGTGGTTTAATTTCATATTTTTTCTTTTCCTATTTTTCCGTGGTGTATGTATGAATCTACAGAGTGCCGTGATTTACCTTAAAATAAAGGCATACACAACCCTCTTTCATGTCTTGCACCTACATACACAGAGCTTTACTGTGCTGCAAATATATGCAGCACAGTAAAGCCCGTACTTTAGAGCCCAGCAAAGCCCCGACTTTGAGCCTTTGCCCAGGTACATACCGGAAGACGTTGAAACTATTTCGCTTGCGTATTCTCCCATGTTTAGCATGTGGCGGGAAAGAGAAGAGCGAAACGCTCTTCAGGTTGCTTCCAAATGGCTGGCTTTCCGCGATACCCTGACCACAACCACACTATGTCAACAGGAAGTGGCTGCAAAAATTCTCTCCCCTGGCGAACAAACGGGAGTGAGATATTCTATCTACGGGTATAGTGAGGGATTTCTTGAAATGGCAAAAGACCCTCCCCGTCTACTTCAGGATCTTGGACATTCCACTGAAGGGCAGAGATATCCTATCTCCAGATCTACGGGTTCACAAATCTTAGTGGACGAAAAAATATACATCCGATCATTCAGAAGTCCCATTTTTTGAATAGAACAAATGCTTCGTTTTTCTTTTTCATCAATCATTCCGAAAGTCCTAATTACATTTTTAAAAAAATAGTCACTTTTACAGAATATTCATTCGGAGGAAATGGTTGGGGAATTATAAGGATTGGATGGATGCACAGCACATACTTCATTCACTTCCGATTCTCTGAAAGTTAATTCCGAAAGACGTTATTCTTGGCAGCTCAGATTTGAAGGGGGTCCAATAAGGGGGTTTGGGGGGGTGCTGATATGAAGGCAGAAGACGAGCCCCAGGGCTTCGTTGACTATTAGGATCTTCTTAAGAATTTACGTGCATATCAACCGTAAACGTTTACAAAAAATGGTATAACTCGGCCTATAAATGTATAAAATCATTGCGATATCAATTTAGCACAAAACGCCCGTTACATTTTGAACAACAGTAATTTAAAAAAAAAATGTCTCATACACTGCTGGTAGAGTCCTTTTTCAATATATTTTTTTTTAGTTTAAAATGTTTATTGGCCGAGTGCCACGGCATCGTAAGTCCGTGCGTCCATCGGGTATCGAGTTCAGAACAATGGCATCTTTTCCCGAATTTCTAAAAGGATTCCTCTTGACACGTTCTAAACACACATATTTAACAATATATTAGCATTTTAAATTGAAATTTTAACTTCCTCCTTTTGCATAAATACAAATCTGAATTTATTTATTACAAGGTTGTTTAATATCAAGGAGAGCAAACCATTTTTATTAAAATGTTTTCTTATTGTAATGTTTTAAACAGTGTATATATACATCTATAGTGCGAGTGGCATACATCCGTTTTCAGAACAAGCCGTTGAAACAGACATTGTTCAGAAATGTCGAGTCCTGTTACGTGCGGCCATTTCAGCCACCCACACCTGGCCATGTTTACTACATTTGATGTAGCAAACGTTGCCAATCGACTCGGAGAGGAACCGAGAAGAATCGCTTAATAGAATCTATCGTCCATACATGGTCAGTGGACTTCCATTTGGGGTGAGCGCCACCTCTTCATTGCCATTTCAGCCACCCACACCTGGCCATGTTTACTACATTTGATGTAGCAAACGTTGCCAATCGACTCAGAGAGCAACCGAGAAGAATCGCTTAATAGAATCTATCGTCCATACATGGTCAGTGGACTTCCATTTGGGGTGAGCGCCACCTCTTCATTGCCATTTCAGCCACCCACACCTGGCCATGTTTACTACATTTGATGTAGCAAACGTTGCCAATCGACTCAGAGAGCAACCGAGAAGAATCGCTTAATAGAATCTATCGTCCATACATGGTCAGTGGACTTCCATTTGGGGTGAGCGCCACCTCTTCATTGCCATTTCAGCCACCCACACCTGGCCATGTTTACTACATTTGATGTAGCAAACGTTGCCAATCGACTCAGAGAGCAACCGAGAAGAATCGCTTAATAGAATCTATCGTCCATACATGGTCAGTGGACTTCCATTTGGGGTGAGCGCCACCTCTTCATTGCCATTTCAGCCACCCACACCTGGCCATGTTTACTACATTTGATGTAGCAAACGTTGCCAATCGACTCAGAGAGCAACCGAGAAGAATCGCTTAATAGAATCTATCGTCCATACATGGTCAGTGGACTTCCATTTGGGGTGAGCGCCACCTCTTCATTGCCGAAAAATGTATCCAGATATTTACATAGGATGGATGACCATTTGTTCGCGCCTTCTCAGACATAATCTGAGTGAAGGGGCAGAACTCCTCAGCGGGCGCGAATCGTGTCAAGCCATCCGATCCAGTGAATCGCTCATGAAGATTGAAAGCAGTTTAGTCAAGATGGCATCCGATGAAACCAATCCACGAATCCTCCTTCGGAATCCACTGCTGGCATCCAAGCCGTTGCTAGGCGACCGAGAGGACGGATGACCGGCCAGAGTTTCGCAAAATGCTCTTCACCTTGACACACTTGGAGATGCAAATGGCAGGCGAGAAGAATGCGTTCCCCCCTCCCTCACACCTCTACGGCTTATGTCACGGATTCTATCAAAAGTACGAGACGTGCATCCTTTGGCAACGATTTGGCGAATATTTCAAAATCAAGTATCTTAAAACTCCAATAGAGCATGGGCGATTTGGCGAATATTTCAAAATCAAGTATCTTAAAACTCCAATAGAGCATGGGCGATTTGGCGAATATTTCAAAATCAAGTATCTTAAAACTCCAATAGAGCATGGGCGATTTGGCGAATATTTCAAAATCAAGTATCTTAAAACTCCAATAGAGCATGGGCGATTTGGCGAATATTTCAAAATCAAGTATCTTAAAACTCCAATAGAGCATGGGCGATTTGGCGAATATTTCAAAATCAAGTATCTTAAAACTCCAATAGAGCATGGGCGATTTGGCGAATATTTCAAAATCAAGTATCTTAAAACTCCAATAGAGCATGGGCACGAGCGTCCATAAACAACCTGCGCAGTAGAGTACGCAGAAACGTAAGAGCGTTATTTTTACCATAGCTTAATAGTATTTAGTTATATTATTTTTTCCTTATGAACAAGTCTTCTAATACTTAATTATACATTGAGCGATTAAGATCCCTAGTCATGAAAATCATCTGCGCATCCTTCACATCAATGCATGCAGTTTGACTCCTAAATTGGATTATCTTACAAATTGACTAGATTGCCTACATCACAAGACTCATCTAATATGTATAACCGAGAGTTGGTTTTATGATCATAATGGTATTCAAAGGGCCGTTCATTTAGACAGGGTGGTGGTGTTGCAAATTATTTCAAGTATAGTACCATTGCCTGCCTAAATATTGATTGTGAAAGTATATCCATTGGCATACTTAACCGCGTTCTCTCAGGGAATTTATAAATTTTGTATCAAACGTTCTTGGAGAGAAAAACAGTTATTTCACTCGGTGACATCCATATAGATGTAAGTGCCTCTAATTTGTTGAACGATGTTGTTGAAGTCTCACGCATGTGAGGTGTGTGGAAAAGGGTTTAATCGACTATCTCATTTGAAACGACATGGAAAAGTGTATAAGGACTCTGGACATTAAGCTGAATCTTCTAAATGCATGTAACTCGCGATCGTAATTATTTTATTTAAATAAGACTTTTCTGAATTTTGAAATGTGTTGATGTTTTAGTATAAAGTTATCTGTTATAGTGATAGAATGGGTTAATCTCTGCTATACCAGAAAAGGAGGGGGGTGTTAATGTAGTAAATATTCGATATGATATTGAATTTCATTATGTGGGAAACCTGCTTATGCGTGGTATTGGGGTGTATTCTAGGGGGGTTAGGACGTATGAGAACGTGCCCACAGTACCTATGAAGAACTAAGTGTTTATTAACAATTTTGGTATGATTTATATTCGAATGGTACATGGAATTTATGATTACATTATATATGCGATTAAAATGTATTACATTGCTATGGAAAGTGGTGTGTTTATACTAACGTCTTGTCTTTTATCTTTCATAGGTATGTTTTATTTATATCAAGAGTTTTACGAAGTTGAGTGAAGATTCATTACATCGAATTATCGATGTAACGTGTGTTAATCATGCGAACACACATACTCCAATTCAAGTTTTTGAGTGTTCTATGAAGTTTACCAGAAGAGTAAAGGGAAGGGGGAAGTTTTATCGTAGCCCAAAGAGTCATCTGAAACTTGATCTGAGTGAAGGCATTGTGAACTGATATTCAGCAAGAAAAGGGATGCGCTCCATCACCAGCGTATCGAACCTGGTTTTGAAAAGAGAAAAGCCACTGCTTTAGCCCCAACTTCTAATAACCGCCGGAAGATTAAAGTGAAGGAGGCTTTAGATGTATATTTTCTGGCACATTGTCTACATCGTCTTCCATTACCGGTGACCCTGTATCTGATGCTACGAATTTACACAAGTGTAAACAGGTAAGTCATTGTTTGAACATGATCCTATTCTGCAATTTCATTAAACTTAGCATTTTTATAAAGTGTAGTAGCTTAATTATTCTATTTAATGAGTACTCTTATTAATTTAATGTGACTCTGGCTTTTAGTATCAAGAAATATTCTTTAACTTTGCGTTCCTTATCATTGTATAGGTATATACTACCTTTCTGAATTATGATTTGAATGGTGTTTAACCTAAGTATTAAGAAATGGGGTGCCATGTAATAATTGTTAAAGTGAATTTAGACCTTGATTATACTAAAGTACTGATTTTTTTTCATCTTTCACAGGTGTGTCATATCTGTGGTAAAGCATATGTAACGAAGTTTTCTCTAATCAGCATCTTACAATCCATACAGGTGTAAAACCTCATCGATGTAAATACTGTGATATGAGTTTTAATTGGCGAGCAAGTTTCGAATGTTCTGGAACATATTCCACTAAAACAAGCATATGACGGTAAAGAGTGAGGAAAGCAGTATACTCAATCTCGCATATGCTATTTAGAAGGCATATGCCAATCCATTTAGAATCCATTAGAATGCTCTGAATGTTGTATAGGACTCAGATTGCATGATAAATCATCAGCATATGCTCCAGGTACCCCACGACAGTGCTACAGAACTAAACGATATGGACGTTTGCGAATCATCTAAACGTGTGGAAACACCTTATTAAAACAACTTGAATCGAGTTTAAGGTATGTAATCGGGTGTAAAGGGATGGAAGTTGCATGTATGTTTCAGATGATTTTTTTTTATTATTATTTATGATTTTTATATGCTTTGAATTCTGTGGATATAGATAAAATTGAAGGAAAACTGCAAAACAGCATTTTTTCACATAATTCAAAAAATAATTCATCTTTGCATTTTACAAAATCTTACATGCTGAAATTTAGGTAAAAATTGGACTGCAAAGCAACATCTTTACATGATTCTTTGTCATAAGATATTTTTTTATATTTATGTATTGATTTTACAGGTTAAAGAATTCAGTCAGATATGATTTATGTATAAAATTGTTTAATTTATCATAAATTAAAATATTTTAATTAATTGTGATTTTTAGGCGCTCACATACAAAGATGGTTTAAGATATATATATTTACACAATGCATTTTTTCAAAATTTTATTCCCACTTTACGGTCCTCCTACATTAAGTTATTAAGATTTAATTCAGTAATATCCTCTTCTTATTTGCATGTGAGTGGCCGACTCCATCAAGTGTGGTGATATGGCTGCTGAATTCAACGCTTAACATTAAATCAACGTCTCTCGAGCAGTTGTATAACAACAGAGATATTACCTTGAAGGGATATAAAAACCTTCTTGTGAAATATATGATTTACACGTTTCTACCCTCATGGGCTGGAAAAAAAGGTGGTTGTTTACGATCTTATATAGGGAATAACCACTAAGAGTTGATATGGATTCGCTTGAGTTAAGTATTAAGAACATTATCAATTCAAAAACGAAAGTTTATACACTGTCTTCATGACCGGCCACACACTTAACTGCCATCAACCCCTGGGTTGGGTGTGCGGTCTGGGTCTTCCACACTATCGTCATGTTATTCTTAAAAGGGATTGTAAGTAGCGGGGTAGTGGGCGTTCACCGGCAGCAGAGGCACGAATGAGAAAGTAGAGGCACCGGGGTATGGTAAAGTGCTATACTTTACCATACCTCTGCCACCGGTCAACACCCACTATCCTACTACTTACATACTCTATTTTTCATTATAAAACGAATAACATAATTTTAGAAAGCTAGGCAATAGTGACCATCTAAAATCGCATATTGAAAAATGAATCATAAAGATAATATATAGCTACATTAAAAACCCCACATGTGGTAATTTCTCTACGGGAATTAACGTGTGTTTTTCCACTTTTGCAATTTTTTCAGAAAAATTGTACGTTTTTGCAAATATGCGGCCAAAAATGTGTTTTTAGTAACAAAATGACACAAATGTAAGTTTTGAGCCACTTAAATCAACAAAAGCATATGTTTTCAACTAGTTAAATCTCGAGAATTTCAGGGAAACGCATATCGAGCGAGGGTCCTTTATCGGTTAGAGGCAATCCACTAAACATCTGAGTGAATAGTGTTGCATTTACTTTAATCTTAAAATTCCAGGAACTTAAGAGTATATACAGTATTTGATAATTTCAAAATTTAACAAAAATGTGTTTTTATGTTTCAAAAACTGCAAAAAAACAGCCAAAACGTACGATTTTCCAATAAGTTGAATTTTTGGGATTGTGGAATTTCTCTATGGGAAATAACATGGGTTTTCACACTTTTGGGGGAAGCAATAATGGCAATCAGCGGGGTAGGGAGGGAGTGAAAAGCTGCGAGTTATTCAGAAGAGTGTTAAATTTAATGTTCGAACGCTTGCGATGGAGTTGTTGAGACCCAGACCGTCCGACCTACCAGAAAGGTGTAAGGTAACCGTTTGGACGGCCGGGAAGTGCCACCCAATTTAGAACGGAACCCAGTGGGGGAGGCATCCACAGGGACCGTACCCTCCTTCCCCTACCACCCACCTCTCGGAAGGACTTACGGACCCACATGTTTAACGTGATCGTACTCCGCGTGAACACGGCGGCAGTTTTGGAAGCGTCTAGAATCGAACCCGGACCTACCGAGTGCAACTCCAGCTTGCGATGGAGTGTAAGGGTTGTGGGTTGAGACAATTTTCCCTACAAAGGGATATTTTTCATAGAATTGGTGTAAACATTTATACTTAGAGATTCGCTTTGAAGGGGATTTTATGTAAGTTACATTTATTTTCAGGGAGTGCATGGGGATTTTTTATGTGTGTCAGATGTATTTTCCCTAAATTATATCTTATACTTATTTTAACGGTAGCCGTGACTCTGACGTAACCTTGGCGGAAGTATATTCCAAGAACTATTTTTTGTTTATAGATGGGTATAGGTAGCCTTCAAGCAGTGATTTTGTCATTCTAGTCGAGGACTTCTTATCGCTAAGTTGTGCTTTAAGAGCTCTCTCCCCTATTACCATGTCTGCTTGAGCTACTAATATCGGAGGTGCTACCCCTGCCGTTACTGATAATCCCATGTCTGTTGTAAGATCTTTGAACAGGATTGGACATGTAAATACTTGTTTTAATGCCATTTTATTAAACTTTGTATTTTTATGATGTGTAACAGCTTCATTTAATGAATATCTTTATGGATTTAATGGCATTTGTTGAGATTTTAGTATCTAGATATATTAGTATTTAACTTGGGGATTTTATTATTTCTAAAGGGTTGGTATAGGGGATCTATGATTACTTTATAAATCTTGAGAGATGTATTATATCGCTATAGGATTATACTAAATCGTGTTTATACTAAAGCATAACATTTTTTTATCTTGTATAGACATATCTTGTCTGTTTGAAAGCGTTTACATTAAAGAAGAATCTATATCGGCATGGAAGGAAATCTTATGCATGTGAGATGTGTCGGAAAGGGTTTAATCGACTATCTATCTTACAATTTAGAACGGCATGGAAAAGTGCATAAGGGCCCTGGAAATTAATCTGAATCTTTTAAATATATGTGACTCCTGATCGTAATTATTTTATTTAATTAAGACTTTTTTTAGGAATTTAATGTCATTTTTGAGTCAGAAAATTATGAAGTTACATCTGTTATAATGATGGGATGGGGGTAATCTAAACAAAAATATATTCGTTATACAAGAAAAAGAAGGGCATGGATGTGAATTAGTGTAGTAAATATTAGATAGTGCTGAATTTCACTATATGAGAGTATTTATGTGTGATATTGGAGTATATTCTAAAGGGATTCGGGTATGTGAGAACATGTCCATTATATTCGTTATACAAGAAAGCGAGGGGCTTGGGTGAGTGTTAATGTAGTAAATATTAGGTGTGATGCTGAATTTGACTATGTGAGAATTCTGTTTTAGTACTTATGTGTGATATTGGGGTGTATTCTAAAGAGATTAGGGCGTGTAAAACATGTCCATTATATTTATTATATAAGAAAACGATGGGCCTGGGTGTATATTAATGTAGTTAATATTAGATAGAGTGGTGAATTTGACTATGTGAGAATCCTCCTTTAGCGCTTATGTGTGGTGTTGGGTTAGAACGTGTGAGAACATACTCATAGTGCCTATGAAGATCTATTACTTAATGTTTATTAACAATTTTCGTATGATTTCTATCGGAGCGGTGTAAGAAACCTACGATTACTTTAAATAAGTGATGAAATAATGAATTGCTAAGGAATAGGGTGTGTTTATACTAAAGTGCTGCATTTTTTATCTTTGACAGGTATGTCTTACTTGTGATAGAGTTTTTGCTCAGAAGCAGGGCCTGACTAGACATCGAAAGAGTCATCTAGGCATTTCCCTGTAATGAGTGTGGAAAACGCAGACCACACGACAGACCCGAAGGCTTACTGCAGCTATATGTGTGACCGGCCTGTAATGAGTGTCGAAAGCCCAGGCCGTCCGACTCGTCCGAAGGCATGGAGCAACAAGATGGGAAAACCTGTAATGAGTGTGGCAGGGCTTTTAATAGGAAGACTAATTGACTGCGCCATGCAAAAGTACATGTGAATAGTATGGATAAAGATGACCCTGCCGGATCTCGTAAGTGCCATGAATGTACAGAATGCCTTAAAAGGTTTGGACGTGCTTCTACTTTAAAACATCATATGGTTGTAAAACATAGAGTGGAGTCTGAGATAAACACACCTAAAAAAGTGAAAGTTGAGCTTCCTAGATCAGAGAATTTCCATATAAGCATACAGGATGCGCTAGATACGGTATCAAGTATCCCAATTTTACTCAAAGCCAGCATTAACCTTGATATGCTGGTATTTTTTAAAGAGATTCGCCCTTTATTATTAAATGCCTTGGAGAACAAAATGGTGGACTTTGGTCGAATTAAGTGGTATGCGGTGCTACATATGAAACTGGAACAGCTGGATAAAGATGGAGGAATGCAATGGATCACTACTTGTTCGACTGTTACTTGTTTGCTTGAAAAGAATCTTCCACATCAGGTTGATGATGCTTTTCTGAAGATAAATGAATCATTTGAGCGATTTGTGTATCGGGGGTCTGATTTGACTTTTCATCGAATTCTACAAATGTCAGATATAGTCCCTGCACATGAGATTAGAGGACTAGAAATGTTCTAAATTATAAAAATGTTGTATTTTTATTTATATGTACTCGCTAATAAATATCGATGTCTTTTTCTTTTTGCCTTTATGGGAATTTGCGCTAACCCTTACTGAATACCGAGTATGTATTTACAATGTATATTAAATCGAGTCATGGCGAAAGTTGTGTGAATTGAAGAAAGTGTATATCATAGTAATGATGAAACTTAATAAAACATTACGAATTTTTACTCAGTTAATAGAAGTGTCTGAGAATGGGTGTCTGGGTACTTCGAAATGTATGGGGGTCGGAGTAAAATCTAATTGTAATCTGAATTACAAGATAAGACGACGCATGGTCGTTGTGTTTCACAAATTAAAAGGGTATGAAAAAAATATAGAATGTTCTGAAAAACGAAGGTGAAAAGGTAATAATAGATCGTAATTTTGAATAATAGATAATAGATCGTAATATAATAAAAATTAATAATAGATCGTAATTTAATAATAGATCGTAAATTTAATAATAGATCGTAATTTTGAAACTACTACACACGTTGTGGAAATTAGTTGATGCGAGTCATTAGTTGGAATTATACATTGCACTGACAAAATTACTTTGTGTAATCTTTTATCTATGGTTGAATTATGTATTGGATTTTGTGTTGAATTATGTATTGGATTTTTAAGAAGGTTAATTGTGAATGTTCTATAAATAATAAGAAAAAAGCAAGGTTTTTACTAAAGGATTCGTGCAAGTGCATAGTTTTAAGGATGTATGGGTATGAATATGTTGAAAAGATATTAAAAGTGCAAGGTGTGATAAAAGAAATATTAGTACATTTGTAAGCACTAGATAATCTTAGTGATGAAGGGTTGGGGGGGAGGGGGGATCTATCACTATAGGACGTTGCTTAAACCGTCGGAATGGGTGTTTGCACTCTTGAAAACTAATTGTGACACTTTAAAGTTCCTTGACTGCGTGTTTTAGCTTACTTTTACACTATGGGGCTATATCAGCATATGCGTAAAATCTTCGAAGGCCTCTTCTTACATATGTAAGATATTACCTTGAAGAGACATGAAGACCTTCCTCCTGTGAAACTTACACGTCTCTACCTCCATGGTCTGGAAGTTTCCGATCTTCTATGAAGAATAACTACTCGGAGCTGATATGGTTTCGCTTGAGCTAAGTATCAAGAACATTATCAATTAGGAGAAGAAAGTTTATGCAATATCTTCATGTTATTCTTAAAAGTGCTTGCATACCTAAAACATTGTGAATTCTAGAACATATATGAGTATAAACCTTTCAAAATATACCTTTATATTTTTTTAAACTTCGAAAATCATATTTGCTGGTTTTGGGGGTGCTGAAACTATACATTCGCTGCATTCTGATAGTTGGAAACTTACATTCTCTGGATATACACACCCCATCCAATACAGTCATTGATCGAATACAGATGGTTGAAAAACACGCATTTTTGCAAAAACGCACATTTTTTGTTAAAAAAATGCAAAAGTGTGAAAACCTATGTTAATTCTCATAGAGAAATCAGCCATTTTTTTAAAAATCGGTCGATTTCGTATTTTTTAAAAAACACATTTTTGGCCATTTTTTTTTTTTTTCTTTTCAAAAACCACATATTTTTTGTAAAAAAAAATTGTAAAAGTGTAAAAACCCATGTTATTTCCCATAAGGAAATTCCACAATCCCCATAATTCAACTTATTGGGAAAACGTACGTTTTGGCTGTTTTCTGCAGTTTTTGAAACATAAAAACACATTTTTGTTAAATTTTGAAATTTTAAAATACTGTATATTCTCTGAAGTTCCTGGAATTTTAAGATTAAAGTAAATGCAACACTATCCACTCAGATGTTTAGTGGATTGCCTCTAACCGATAAAGGACCCTCGCTCGATATGCGTTTCCCTGAAATTCTCGAAATTTAACTAGCTGAAAACATATGCTTTTGTTGATTTTAGTGGTTCAAAACTTACATTTGCGAAATTTTGTTACTAAAAACACAGTTTTGACCGCATTTTTGCAAAAACGTATATTTTTTCTGAAAAAATTGTAAAATTGGGAAAACACACGTTAATTTCCGTAGAGAAATTAACACATGTGTGGTTTTTAATGTAGCTACATATTATCTTTATGATTCATTTTTCAATGTGCGATTTTAGATGTTCACTATTGCCTAGCTTTCTAAAATTATGTTATTCGTTTTATAATGAAAAATAAAGTATGTAAGTAGTGGGACAGTGGGCGTTGACCGGCGGCAGAGGCATGGAGGCACGAATGTTAAAGTATAGCACTTTACTTCATGACTCATTCATACCCAGGTGCCTGCCTCTCCTTCCTCATTCGTGCCTCCGTGCCTCTGCTGCCGGTGAAAGCCCACTACTCCCTACTATTGTATCCCTAAAACATCGTGAATTCTGGAACATAAACGAGTATCAACCTTTCAAAATACACCTTCATTAATTTTTTGAAACTTCGAAAATCACATTTGCTGGTTTTTGAAGTGTTGAAACCATACATTCGCCACATTCTGATAGTTTTGTTTTTATAATTGAAAACACTCTACACTGGACATACATCTGTATTTTAGAAAATGATAGTATTTAAAGATACATGCACTCTCTTTCAAAACACACGTTTTTGTTAATTCAAGTAGGTTAAAACACGTTTTTACGAAGTTTTGTGTGAGTTGGAAACTTGCATTTGTTAAATTCAAACACTTCAAACCACGCTTTTGTTAATTCAAGTGGTTCAAAATACATTTTTGTTACATTTCGTAAGTTAAAAACACATTTTTGTGACAATTCGTTAAAAATTTGCACAAGTGCGAGATTCACGTGGTTCAAAACAGACATGTGTGATTTTTGAAAAACGATACTTGCGGGGTTTTTTTTATTATTTTATTTATTTTTTACCACGATTATCGTGATGGAATGGGGCGTTAAGTATTATAGTGATGTACTTTTTTGTAACTAATATTATAATATTCAAATTATTCATATCAGGGGTCCCATTTCAGCGCGAACCCGCGAGATTCACGCGAAATCCATAAAAAATCTCGCGTAAAAATTTAGCTGCGCGAGAATTTATCTCTCTCCAGTTCCAGCCTATAATTATTTTTTCTTTCAAATTGGATACCGTGAAATCCGATGCCCGATGACCACAAAGCCTAATTTCTGGTGTTGCCTATGAAATTCTAAAAATAGCCGCGGGGAGAGTTAGTTGATTGCCGTCTCGCTCGCCCTTCCTTGTCACGTGGGGGAAACGAGTGTGTGGGGGGGGGGGTGTTGTGATAACAAATAAACAGTAACCCTAAGTACGAGTACTTATATAGCGGAAGATCGCTGGTATTAACAGTTGATGACTACCATTCATAAATTTTTAATTAAGAAAACTGATCCGAAGGCAACTGAAGTCGAATTTGAAGAAAATCTGATTGACGTTGAAAATGTTAATAATTTTCAGCCATACAAAAAGAAGAAAGTCGACACTTATCAAAAAAACTGTACCCTGTCATTAGTACTGTTTGTGAAGGATTAGAAAACAGATTTCCTGAAGAAACCTTAAACATAGTAAATGAGTTTACTACTTACAATCCTCAGTGTTTGAATGCCTTAACAATTGCGGAACATAAAAAACAATTCGTGAACAATACTTCCTCTGGTGATGCGTCCATTTTTATGGTTTCGGAGGGTGCCCCATGTTAAAGTATAACACTTTACTTCCTCATTCATGCCTCTGTTGCCGCTGAACTCTCCCTTTCCATCTACTATTGCTTTTAAATATATATATACAGGTGTCACAAAAACATTGATCTCGGCGTCCATTCTTCAAATATTGCTCTTAGACATATATCATAAATTACAAAGTTGTGTAAAAAAAGGTACAGAATTCTATGAAATCGATAAAAATTTTCAGGGGTTTAAATTTGAAGAAATACAAAATTTAAATTTTTATACGGCCCCTCGTACAAAAACATTTCTAATGAGTAAAATGTGCCCCATACACTAATAAGGTAATGTACAAAATTTCAGCATTTTATCATAAAAGGTCCCAGAGATATGTTTAAACAAAGTGGATGAGGGATTCATCACACATTAAAATGTAAATGTTTACAGCAAGAGTGCAAATGACGCAAGGCAGAAATGCATCCTAGGCAAACAATATTTGCCTCTTATCTTTAATGGATCTTTGGCATGGATGGGAAACATTTTGAACAAGCTTTGTAACCTTTGTGTGAAAAACCCAAACCACACGACAGATCCGAAGGCTTACTGTAGCTATATGTGTGGCCGGTGTAATATTTGTGTAAAGTTATTATTTCTACAGTGTAGATACTTTTGTACCAATAAATAGCAAAATTATAATTTATTTATGTAATCATTGTTTTCTTTCGTAATGTGTGTATGATCCCTGACACGCGTTCCGACTACCTGTTTCCCCCCCCCCCCCTCTGAGAACCCATGTCGATGCATCGAAAAGTGGTTTAAGTTAGCATTTTTGTCTTTTTATATCTCTGGGACTTTTTATGATAAAATGCTGAAATTTTGTACATCACCTTATTAGTGTATGGGGCCCATTTTACTCATTGGAAGTGTTTTTGTGCGGGAGCCGTATAAAAATAAATTTTGCATTTCTTAAAATGTAACTCCTTTGAAAATTTTAATCGATTTCATAAAATTGTGTACCTTTTCTACGTTGTAATTTATTATATATGTCTAAGATCAATATTTAAGGAATGAAAGCCGAGGTCATTCATTTTCTGCAGAAATGAGCGGGCCACAAATCTTGACGCATCTTCCTAAGACTGCTTGCTCCCTTCAAACTGCATTCTAGCTTTACACATAGCTACGATCTGTTGCAAAAAGCACCCTGAAGAAAGTGACTGCTTTTATTGAAATTAAACATGCGTACAGCTCATACACAGGTAATAAAATGATTACAAAATCAAGGCAGCAGGACCCATCAATGGTTAGCAATTGCACATTCAATTTTCAAATCAGTAATGGGTGCGCCCCCCCCCCCTGGCGGCAATGCATGCTTGTATACGTTTAGGTAAGGAGTGATAAAGTTTCCTAATGCCATCCTGCGATACATTCTGCCAGGCATTCTTCAATGGTTGCACCAGATCTGCTACATTTCGGGGTGCCCGAATTTGGTAGTCTAGCATGTCCCATACATGCTCGATTGGCGAAAGGTCTGGTGACCTTGCTGGACAAGGAACAGGATCAACGGCATGGAGACAGTCCACAGATATGCGATCCGTATGTGGCGTGCATCATCTTGTTGGAAAATGGCCCCAGAATGACGTGCCATGAAGGGTAACGCAAACGGCGCAGGATATTATCAATATATCGTTGAGCTGTTAAAAGTTGTAGACAAGATAACTAGGAGCGACCTGCTGTAGTACGAGATAGCACCCCACACCATGGGTAATGGCTGTGTGCCTGTGTAAAACAAAGGCTGTTTGGGACCGCTGGCCCTGGCGCCTCCACACACGCACCGATGGTCATCTGCTGAAAGACTGATTCATCGCTGAACACTAAGCGATGCCAGTGTCTGGCAGCCATGATTCTCGGCTACGACAGCACTCCAAACGACTCGGTCGATGTTGTGGCGTTATGGGCAGACGTCTTAAAGGGCGTCGTGAGCGTAAGCCCACCTCAGTCAAGAGCTATGATATGGTGGAAGGTACCACGGGTGGTACGGAAGAGACTGTAGCACATTGGATGGCGGGCAATGATGCCAGTTCGAGTCTATCGCACAATGATCCGATCTTGCTTCGCATTCGTGAACCTTGGCTTTCCAGAGCTTTCTTCATTCCGCCAATGAGTTCCCTGCAGCAACCACTGCTGCCAGCACTTTTGCACAGCAGCGTCCCTTCGGTGCAGGCGGCGGCCTATTGCTCGGTACGGCCAGCCAGCTTCACGCATTCCGACTATACGACTCCGTTCGAACTCGTCTAATTGCTTATAAGGTCTTCGGCAGCTCGTAACGACATTATTGTTTGTATCTCCACGGAACTGTAACGCCGATAACGAGCCAAGATAAACCATCCACATTTTTAATCTGTTTTATAGGATGCTAGTAGCGCAGTAGAAACGAGCGTTATGACCGAAGCTAACACTCACTGACCTTGCAAATTTGATCATTGTATACTTGGTATAAAGAAATTTTCATGCAAAATTTCGAGATGATCGGATTAATTTTTAGGGGTGCTTCGTTTTTTTTTTGCAAACGAGGGTATTTCGAAGCGACGCGTTATATTTTTATCCCTTTTAATTTTATGTAAAATCAGCGATTCATATCGCTGAAATAATTTGAACCATTCTTTCTAGTCTTATGTGAAGAAGGAACGAATGGTTTTCCGAAAGCATGCGAAAAATTGGCACCAATTTTAATCAGAATTAAAAATTCCATCGCGAGCAGCGACACTGCTTCTTCAACGAATGCAATACAGCTTCAGAGCTTTTGCGATTCGTCGTTCTAGGATGCCGGTGGAGCAGAGAAATCGGTTAGAAATGACATCAACCATGGGAGGCACCCTCTTTCTCCGTCGATGACCTTTATTCATCGACCATTCATTCATCTTAACTTTGACGCTTAGGTCGGCTATTCTGACTATTAAAGACAAAATAAATCTTTCACGTTCGAGTCCCAGAAATACCCCATTTAGAAGTTTGCTGTGATTGCGTTGCTAGGCGACGTTTTAGATGAAAGGGAAAACTTTCCCGTTCGATCAGTCAGTCGTCTGCAGATATAGCTAGCCACTACCACCCTATGCAGGATCCGTCAGCAAAACTCGGAATAATGAAAGGGAAACAATCCACTTCAAACATTTACATTTTCACGGAATCCTGTCCCAAGAAATGACACTATGTTTTTTTTTTTCCTCTTCTTTTTACACTATATCGTTTGGAAAGAATTTTTCTTAAACCGACCAGACATTACATGTTTAAAAAAACACGCATGCAACTCGGTCTTCCATTCGATGCTGCTATGTCATGTCATGACCAGGGATTCCATTTCAATGTGCCTACTTACACTTTACGGCGGAAAACGGTCGCCGATTTTTAAAAGTTTTTATCGTCGATTTTTCAAGTTTTCTAGAGAGACCGCAGTCTGGTTTGGTTGACAGAGAAAGTATAAAACAAATAAATACACAACAGTGGTAATGAATCGAATATTTCTCGTGTATCTTTTAAATAAAAAAAAAAATAATATAAATGCTACAGCTCGATGGGTCACTCTATCGACCTTTCTAGTATTCACGTTGACTTTGATCTGTGTTCAACAATCGTCATGACTTTTTAGGTGCACAAGATATACAGGGTGCCCATTTATATCTGTTACACCCCCCTTAACTTCTAAACGGTGACATCTTAGGCCATAAAGTTGGTACCTAGGTATAGTAAAATGGCTATGCGCTACTCCATGAGACAACTTACAACGCCATCTATCGGCAGATTTTGGAATGAGCGGTCCTATCTCGTAAACGATGAAAGATACCTGAAAAAAGTCAATTAGAAAGTTGTAGAGCACTCTCGATTCAGTACGAAAAGATACCTTGCGCACATTAATACTGAAAACAGAATGCAAAAAATGAACATTTGTTTGATTGTGAAGCGAAGCGAGAAAAGACTACCTTACGGACTAAATACGAGCCTCTATTGTGGCGTAGGGGAAAGGCAAGTGATTCGCATTCATGAGGACCATGGTTCTATCCCCACCGGTTGCGTGTTTTACTGAATGTCTCTATAAACCATGAAAACTTTCTGCTGATCTTGCAAAATCGTCTCTCCAAACACATAGATCAACTCAACCATGTCTGGTATAAAAATCACATGGATCTCATATATTATGCAAATGAGGATGGAACGTCATACCTGTTCACCAGAGACTACTACTATAAAAAGGAAGTTTCTGTTCGGTTGTAAGTTAAAGCGGAGAGTTATGGCAAAATTTGGCAGTAACAAATATTGCGAGATGTTGTTAATTTACGGTGAATGTGGGCGTAAGGCAAAATCAGCTGCAAGGCTGTATCGTGAACGTTTCCCTCAAGGCCCGCATCCTACACGGCAGACCATCTTAAAAGTTGAAAAACGTTTAAGGGAGACGGGATGCGTGACCAGTCGACCTCGAATTCGTATACCTCGTAATGTAAGACGCAAAGTGCAACCTGAAGATGTGCTAGCATACGCTCTCGCCCATTCTCAGAGCAGCACAAGAATGATCAGTGAAAATTGTGGCCTCTCAAAAAGCAGCGTCTGGAAAATCCTGAATGAATCAGGTGCTCATCTATACCGATCCACACCTGTGCAGGGATTGCTGCCAAGAGATGCTGAGAGACGTTACACGTGGTGCAACTTTGTGATGAATAACTTAAGAGGTCCACCCAACATTCCTGGCAGACATCATATGGACAGGTGAGGAATGTTTTTCGAGGAACGGAATGTTTAATAGACAGAACGTTCATACCTGGTCGCTGGAAAATCCGAGATATGCCGTCGAAGTTCGACATCAACAACGCTGGTCGATTGATGTTTGGTGCGGAATTTTTAATGACAGGCTCATTGGACCAGTATTTTACGAGGGCACGTTAACGGGACAACGGTATTTGCAGCTTCTGCAGGATGTAATAACCGACTTTGTTGAGAATCTACCGTTGCACCAACTCCTAAATGTATGGTTCCAACATGACGGCGCACCTCCGCATAAGATTTCAAACGTTCAGCAGTACCTAATAGAGACATTCCAGAATCAAGTCACCGGGTATGGTGGTTCCGTCGAGTGGCCCCCGCGCTCACCTGACTTGACCCCATTGGACTTCTTATGGGGACACATAAAAGGGCAGGTATATGCGACCCCTCCGCCAACATTGCAGGATCTTCGACGACGCATTACTGATGCTTGTGCGTCCGTAACACCTGCCATGTTGCACAATGTGCAGCGAGAAATCCAGTCCAGAGTGCAAATGTGTATAGTGGCTAACGGAGAGCATTTTGAGCAATATACTATTGTAAATAAATGATCCCGAAGACAGGGAAGTGTCTCAGTTTCTTTCTTCCAATCTTTATGACATGACAATTTTCGAAATCGTGACCAAACAAATGTTGTTCATTTTTTGCATTCTGTTTTGAGTATTAATGTGTGCAAGGTATTTTTTCATAGAATTTGGAATTAAAGAACATGTATAAAATGAGTGAACCCTTTCCAATCGTGACGCCCATTTTTAGCAGCCATCTGTAAAATTGGAAGCATCTCGGATGGTTCAAGATCTACCATCGCAGCAAGAAAACAAATGCAAGCAAGCCATGCTCTAGAATAGGAAGACTCGCTCTCTCGATAAACGAAGCGTTGAGTGGGAAAGCCGAGAAAGTTCGGAATTCAAGATCGCGTTCCGATCTACTTCTCAGTCATGCCATCCGAGAGTTCCTTTCAACTCCACATGGCCCGTTTCTCGACGGCATACAGAAGCCCGGGCTTTAGCAACGCCACCTAGATAACATCTAGGTGGCGTTGGTTTTAGCCGTTGTTATTTATTTATTTCGGTGAAAACTTTTTTTTCAACGTCCAATCCTGTTCTGAAAAAATGAGTGGCCACTTTGCTTCAAAGCTTCGAAGAGTACGGCAAAAGAAGGGATAAAAAGGGGTTCCATTCAATGTTATTTTTAAAAAGTGGAAAAAGTATTTTTAAATTAGGATGCAGAAGAATGCGAGTATAAGACAGCCTTTTCATGTTGGAAGAATAAATACATCGTACGCGTTAAAGGCGGCATTCAAAAGGATCGAACGCACACTCGCCATCCCTTCAAGGTCCTCGAATGTTGGCATTAGACAAACAGCATGACTCTTCTAAAAATAGGAATTGAAATAAATGAAACTCTCGAACAAAATGGGATGCATTTGCTTATTGATATGAAAAACATCGCGTTCTCCCAAAACTTTTAAAGGAAGCTTTCGTGCTAAAACGATCGTTTGTGTGCATTCAAAAATGTATATAAACATTCCGTCCAAAAACGTTGAAACTGAGAATTGCCGAAATCATTGCGATGCTCTCTATTCATGAAAAGTATCCATATCTGGAAGTATTTGTTATTCCGGAATGGATAGAGACGAACGGTATCCATCCGCTGGTTATGGTTACGCCCTCCTGTCGTACTCGGTATAAACACGTATGCATCTTGTTCAGACCTATTAAACTTGTTCAGACCTATTAAACTTGCCTTGACTCAATGAGTATCTGCAAAACTGCTGGGAGAGGACCCAATGGGCGAATAGAACGACTGGTGTACAATATGTGGCTTCTGTCCATTTCAGTAGGACGACTTTAGTAAAAGCTTTCAAGATCATTTTTCTATCACAATTGGATTAGAAACCTACAAGTACATTGTAACGAACTCGGCTCTCAGTTCCAATTGCTGATCGCCTTGAGCCAGTTCGGTGGTTCGTTTCTATACTAAGCAAAACACTTCCATAATCACACGACACATTTATTACATCTAAATATTTACACATATCTACACATATTCGCAAATTATTCGAATCATCACAATACTCGGGACTCCGCGAGTCCGATCGTCCGTTCAGTTCAGCATCTCCGAAGCAAGTCTTTCTTCTTCAAACTGCCATCGCCCTCCCCTCCAATATCTGGCCCTTGACCCCCCGCAGTCCGCAGTATCAAATTGCGTGGCCAGCTGCAAAACTCTCGAAGTAAGATGGCGGGCCTAGAATAACCTTTCCCAGTCTTCTTGGCATGGACAGAGAGGGGTTCGTAACACCTTCCCCCCACTTTTCAGTCCATCCGTTGACCAACGATGACTGGAAAGTCCAAATCCTGCACCCCCTTCCCATAGTGGAAATTCCCACACACAGGCTATGCTCTCTGCAACCCGGAATTCCTCTATGAGCCAGTGACAGGATCGAACCATTACATAATAATTATCAAAATTTAAATTTCATACACAAAAGTATATTTCCATAAACACTAAATTATTCTTGAAACACCAATTATCAATTTCCTATTCAAATGTTTACACTTGAAACAAAATCATACATTAAACCAAAATTATTCTTAAACACTAATTATCAATTTCCACTTCTACTGTTTAGCATTTAAAACAAAATCATACTACAAACCAAAATGATGCTTAAAACACTAATTATCCATTTCCACTCCTACTGTTTACACTTAAAACAAACATATAGAAATACCTTAATAATATTAAACACACTACAATTCAAATACATTTTTCCATAATTTCACAATTTTTAGATTACTGGCTCAAAACTTTATTCAAAGAACACACAATATATCATTATAGAGCCAGTAACCCCCTTCGTCATTTCACCTGCCCGGGAGTCCATTCTGGTAACCCCCACAGATTTAAACTCAACTTCTTTTCATCATCCAATATCCACTTTCTGATCCCATAAATCGAGACCCACTCTTCCATTCTTTCCACTGACCATGTAATTTCTCTCTCATATTTCATTTTCATCTTCGGTTTCCTTCCAAATCTCCCAAATTCCCCCACTAATAACTTCATTTCCACCCGTGAATAATTACACATTATATCTCTTGACCAATTCCCTCCATAACATTGGTCTCGCAGGAAAACAAACTTGTTTCTACTCCCAGCATATTTTATCTTCTGTTTCCTTCTAAATCTCCTAAATTTCCGCACTAAGAACTTCATTTTTACTCGTGAATACCTGCACCTTTTCTCTATTGATCCATTCCCTCCATAACATTGGTCTCGCAGGAAAACAAACTTGTTTCTACTCCCAGCATATTTTATCTTCTGTTTCCTTCTAAATCTCCTAAATTTCCGCACTAAGAACTTCATTTTTACTCGTGAATACCTGCACCTTTTCTCTATTGATCCATTCCCTCCATAACATTGGTCTCGCAGGGAAGCCAACTTGCTTCTACCCCCACTAGCCCTTTGCTTCTTCTCACTGACCGAACCCGTAACTACCTCCATAATTCCTGTTCCTTCACATTTCCCTTCCAACATTGTTCCCACTTTAACTAACATGGCTTTCTCATGACTTCCAGCTGAGCACACTTCATTCCCTTCCGTTCCTATTGTCTCACGTTGGGCTATAACCGACTCTCCAGTTCCCAATCTTTCGTTCATTGTCTCCGTCTCCTTTCTCTCACACTCCGTAATTCGACTCTTATCCATTGCTTTCGAATTCTTCAAGACCCCCAATGTCTCTAAACTACTCGTACCATTTTCCTTTTCGGTGATAATTGGACTCACAGATATTGGGATCCCAGTATGGCCTTTCTCAGCCCCTTCCCCTTCCTTACAGTCCCTAAAATATTGAGCACTATCAGACTCGGAACTCGAGGTCGCCTGCTCGATCGTCCCCTTTCCCTTCAAGGACAACTGTGATCTAGACATATCTATGATCAGGAAACTCTCAACTCCCCCCGACTTTTCTTTCTTCTGCGCAGGGTCCACTCGCGACATTGTATTACTCCTCCCCCTCACCATCTTTTCTCTTTCTCTCCAGAGCTTGTCCACAGGAAACCCCTCTCTCTGAGACTTCCCACCCCCATTTTCCATAATGGGATTCTCGCTTTCCATTCTGAGACTCATGAGATCGGATACCCGAAAAGGCCGCTTAATTTTATTAACGCTTTTCGCCCCAACCTGAATATCTAGGCTTGGCAATTCTGGTTTTTCCCAAGTCTCCTCAAATATTCCAAACTGAACTTTTCGCGACTTTTCCGAATTAAGCCCTTTACTGTTAAGCGCACTACATATTTCTGGGCATTCATACCTATAGTGTCCTAACTTTTTACATGCGAAGCACAACACTGTGTTCTTATGCACATTTTTCACCGCTCTGCCAATTTGACCGCTATAGTTCCGGGTAATGGTATTCTGTGCAATTTGGGTTTCACTATTATCCTGGTTCACTCCCAGTTCCCACATTAACCATTTGATCTCGCTTTCCCTCTTTTTCTGCTCCTTTCTTTCCAACTCTCTCAACTTTCTATCGCACTCTAATTTTCTTTTCTCCCACTCTTTATTCTCTCTATCCCGTTCTTCATTCTCTTCTCTCTCTTCCCTAATAGAATACAATATATTCCTTATCGCTTCTTCCTCATACTCCTTGCTCCCACAAATTATATTTTTTAATTCCACCACCTCACACTCAGAACCCGCCGTCTCGCCTATTTCATAACAGAGCCTCACAAGATCAATTTTCTTTTCTTCCAATAAATACGCCATCCTAAACCACTGCGTGAGAACCAAAGATTACCTACACAATAATAGCTCACCCTAATTTACACCATACCACCCTCTTAATACACAATATTGCCTTTTCCCCTTCATCCCAAAATACATAATATATGCACATGTCAAATCACTTTTATCAATCACATATATCATTTTTTCCTTTACAGTGAAATAGTTTATCTTTAATATAAAACCAAATACCCTAGAAGTAATATAACTTAAATTTCTCTTAATAGTAAAATACCTTATGCATAATATTAATTATATTTCCACATACAAATATCTCATTAATATTAAATGTAACACAATTTCATGCAAAAATTTACCATAATTTCTTATCAAAACAACATTTAAACACATTTGTATATTAAAGCAAAATCTTTATCCATATATTACTTATGTCACTGCTCATTTAGGAATTTCCGTTATTTATTAACAAAACATTAAAAATTATAATTTACTCCCATCAATAAATTAGTCCCCACAAACCAAATGACCCACTTTAAACTCATTATTAATTTTACAATTTAATTTAAAATCCGCTCTAGCACAGAGAGCATCACCCATGAATTATGAAAATTTCCACTTACCTCTTCTTCTGTACCAGATGTCATCATCATTCTTTCTTATGGGTTGGGGTCTTTATCACAAGCTATACCGATAATCCACTACGTACATTAACCACACACACCACTGAATCCATATGATTCCCTGATTCTCGCCTATAAATCATCCAATTTATTTCAAAGCATTTTCCACCTTTCCATTTGCTTAGCATTTATCCTGTCGGCTGCGACAGTGTAACGAACTCGGCTCTCAGTTCCAATTGCTGATCGCCTTGAGCCCGTTCGGTGGTTCGTTTCTATACTAAGCAAAACTCTTCCATAATCACACGACACATTTATTACATCTAAATATTTACACATATCTACACATATTCGCAAATTATTCGAATCATCACAATACTCGGGACTCCGCGAGTCCGATCGTCCGTTCAGTTCAGCATCTCCGAAGCAAGTCTTTCTTCTTCAAACTGCCATCGCCCTCCCCTCCAATATCTGGCCCTTGACCCCCCGCAGTCCGCAGTATCAAATTGCGTGGCCAGCTGCAAAACTCTCGAAGTAAGATGGCGGGCCTAGAATAACCTTTCCCAGTCTTCTTGGCATGGACAGAGAGGGGTTCGTAACATACATCTTAATACATGCATCCTATCCCTCATATTTAACATCCTCTTTCTTAACGTGGGTGATTTGGGGCAGGGCCTGAGTAACCCACCCATTTAGGGAAAGCACAATCCCATTTTGATTCGGTGAGCAGGACCCAAGAAGCTCCCCATGCACTCATCCGTGCTCGAAACATTCTATGACCGCATGGCCCTGCTCAACTAACAGCTCACATCAACAAGCTGATTGTTTTAAACTGTACCCAAATTCCTAGACCATAGTCTATTTTAAATTATATTAAATCACGGGGTGGTCCGTGTTTGCTTTTGCAATCACTTCTAACGTCAACATGAACTGCCGGCCTACCTTTTTACGTTAACAGTTTAATATTTGAATGTAAAAGAAAAGAATATGGGCAATACAAATTAGAGCTCACACAAGCCAACTATTTCTGCGTTTGCCTGTACGGGCAAATACTATTTGACAAATAACTTACATTTAAAAAAAAGTGTCCATTGGGGGGCCCCTCTGAATCTTTTGAAGGGAAGCGTCTGCCTCCTCGGTAATCAGGTTCAATGATTTTGATGGAAGATCCTCATATCGGGGCATAAGAGTGCAATTTGTCTATGATTTCACTGCTTGTTAAAAATCCTCCTTCCCTGAGGGTGTTATGTATGTGTCAATATGTTAGAGGGGAGAGCTGTAGTAGTATGGAATAGCCAGGTTCGTTCAGAAAATCGAAGACATGCCTCGGGTAAAAATGAATCGTTCATCAACGGATGGTTTTATGAAATTATTTTCTTTTCTGGAGAAGTATGTGATTTAAAAAGCTCGAAAAGTATATACATATTTTTAAAATGAACGAAATTGTGTCTATTCATTGTATGGAAATTTTAGATCTTTTCGATGGTGTCAAAATTGAAACTGTCATACTATTTTAGCTCGTTCAATACGGATTCGGAATTAAAACAAGAAATATCAATCATGCATAAAAGCATTCATTATGAAACACTTTACAACTGAAATTTTATTTAAACATCTCTAAAATGCGATACATTTTAAATGATCAGATTACTGCAATCATTTATTTTACTTAACTTAAAATCATGGAGGTAAAATTACTTTCTAACTCCATGCTTAAAACTTCATTGAAAAAGGCAATGCTATAAAATCGTCTACTTCTTTATGTAAAATCCATTAATATTTTATTCATACCACCTATATTCCAGATTCCAGAGCTAAATAATTATGCCTAAAAAAATTCAGCCATTCTTATACAATTCATCTTACAACTTGATGTGTTTACATTCTGAATACGTTAAAATGAGGCTTCATTGTAGAAATAATCAAAGCGGGAGGATCCTTTAAACTCAAAAATAGTGTCATTGCGTTGACGCAGGATACAGAGGCACAAAAAATACGCAAAGAAATAAAGCGGTTTTAGGACGGATGCAACACTCAATATAAATTTTAAAGAACTTCAAAAATCGCGATTTGGACACTGGGGAAAAGACGGCCCCCCTATTTTATGTTGAAGCGGGTCACGTGATCTCTTCTTATAATATGGGTGTTACTGTATCAATAATTTCATTTTTATTTTAAAAACTACGGAAGATATTCTGCTGATATATATATATTATATATATATATATATATATATATATATATATTATATATATATATATATATATATATATTATATATATATATATATATTATATATATATATATATATATATATATATATATATATTACTTTGTTAAAAAGATTATTTAATTGCGCTGAATGTGTGGCGATGCGGATGATCCGTTTATTTGCATATTTAATTTAAAAATGAAGACACTAGTATTTGAAACATTTCCTATGATTGCGGAGTTCGCTGGGATCCATTATAGAGTCCGAGTCAACTGGCAAGTAGGCAAGAGTTAATATTATAAGCGTTGACGTGTATTGAATTTCTGACATCATCTTCGATTCATTAACAGCTTTGCTACTCGTTAATACTTACATTAAAATGATTGTAATTCTTATATATTAATATGGATGTGGAGTAGCTCTAATCCACTTTTAGCTTGCTTACGCATATAAATCTACAATTTGTTAATAATCTATATGGATTGAAATACACAATAGCAACTATTATGGTTAATGAATGCTAATGATTAACCTCCTTCAAGACTGTTGAGCCCTGGCCTTTCAAAAATGGCCGTTCTCTAAGATGGAGAAGCACTGTAATGCATCCAGGGTCGCAACCAACGAGTTAGAATATATTCTAACTCGTTGGTCGCAACCACAGACGAAATTCAAGCGGGGCATTCGAGGGGGACTCAACAGTCTTGAAGGAGGGGGGTCATCCAAAACACAGTCAATCATCAGCATTTATTAAACATAATAGTTGCTATTGTGTATTTCAATCCATATAAATTATTAACAAACAACTGCATATCTATTTGTAAGCTAAGAGTTGATGAAGAAAATCCTCCATATAACCATCAATATTATCTATCTAGTATATATACTAATTGCGAAGTGTCCGTCTGTCCGTCCGTCACGCTTTTTTAGGCACTTCCCGAATACATAGACGTGCATGGGTCGGTGGTTCGATAAAACGCCCTGGAAAAATTGTATTTTCCAAAAATGTTCTGAAGAGAGTGTGCTCCACGCCAAAACGTTCGGAAAGTGAAATGATAAAAAAACATGCTTTGGGATGAGATACAGATTTCAAATTTGGTGTACAGGTTAATAGTTTGGAAAGAAGAAAGTGTACAATTTCAATTTTCCAATGTTTTCTACTATAGGGGTTGCTGCACACCTAAATGTTCGATTTTCGGAATAAAGCAGAAGAGCACCTATTAAAACGTGAGAGAGTTTTGATATTTGGTATATTGGCGAATCCTCCGATACAAAACCCAAAAAGAATGAAGTTTTTCAAAAGTATATATTTTAGGGGGGTGGATACTCCAGACAAATATATTCGAAAGGTGAAATAATAGAAAAAACATGCTTCGCGATGAGATAGAAACTTCAAACTGGGTGTAGGGGTAAATAGTTGGAATTAAAGAAAGTGTAAAATTTTAGTTTTCCCACATTTGCTATTGTAGGAGATGTCGCTCATTAAAATATCTAAAATATTCGATTTGTCGAACAAATGAAAAATGCCTCCTTTAAAATGTAATAGAAGCTTGAAATTTAGTATATGGGCTAATCATTTGATAAAAAACCAAGATAAATACGGTTTTTCAAAAATGTTCATTTAACGGGGTGCTACACAGAAAAACGTTTGATAAGTGAAGTGATAGAAAACATGCTTCGCAATAGGATAGAGACTTCAAATTTAGTGTAGGGGTAAATAGTTTGAAAGGAAGAAAATGTAGAGATTCAGTTTTCCAATATTTGCTACTTTAGGGGGTGCCGCACACCAATATGTTTGATTTTCCGAATCAATAATACACGTTTCCTTTTAAATGTGATAGAGGCTTGCTATTTGGTATATGGGCCAATCATCTGACAAAATGCCCAAGACAAACATAGTTTTTAAAATATGTCCATTCATGGGTGTGCTCCACAGAAAAACGTACAATACTAGAAATGATAAAATAGCATGCTTCGGGATGAGATGGAGACTTTAATTGGGTGTACGGGTAGACAGTTCGAAAGGGAAAAATGCGCAATTTAAGATTTCCAATATAAGATTCTTTAGGGTGGTTCTGCACCCCAAAATATTCGATTTGCCGAATAAATGTGAAACGCGAATTATTCAAAAATTTACATTATTCAGGGGCTGCTTCTTGAGAGGCCGTTGATTTTCAACGGGTATTCGGCTAGTATATACTAATTGCCAAGTGTCAGTCTGTCTATCACGCTTTTTTCAGGTACTTCCCGAATAGATGCAATTTGGTACACGGATCGGTCGTTCGATAAAACCTCCTGGAAAAATCGAATTTTTCGAAAACGTTCTCTAGAGGGAGTTGTTGTTGTTGTGACCCAGACCGTCCGACTTACCAGAAACGTGTAAGGTAACCGTTTGGACGGCCGGGAAGTGCCACCCAATTTAGACCGGAAACCCAGTGGGGGAGGCATCCACAGTGACCGTACCCTCCTTCCCCTACCACCAACCTCTCGGAAGGACTTACGAACCCACAGAGGGGGTGCCACACCAAAACGTTTGAAAAATGAAAAGATAGGAAAGCATGAAGACAGAGACTTCAAATTGGGTGTAAGGGTAAACCGATCGAAAGGAAGAAAGAGTGCAAGCAATTTCAGATTTCCAATATTTTCTGCTTAAGAGGATGCTGCACACCAAAATGTTCGATTTACCGAAAAAATAAGAAACTGCTCTTTTAAAATTGGATCGAGGCTTGAAATTTGGTATACGGGCTAATCATTTAATTGAAACACCCAAGACGAATATAGTTTTTCAAAAAAGTTCGTTTAAGGGGTTGCTCCAAAAAAAACTTTCGAAAGGTGAATTGATTAAAAGACATGCTTTGGGATGAGATAGAGCTTTTAAATTTGGTGTATGAGTAGATAAAAGAAAGTGTGCAATTTCAGTTTTCCAATATGTTCTACTTTAGGGGGTGCTGCACACCAAAATGTCCGATTTTCGGAATAAAGGAGAAACGCCCTTTTTCAAACGTGTAGAGACTTGATATTTGGTATATGCGCGAATCATCTGATAGAAGAATTGAATGGAATTTTTCAAAAATGTACATTTAAGAGGGGGGGGGGGGGGACTGCATACACAAACATTCGAAAGGTGATATGATAGAAAAAGCATGTTTCGCGATAAGATAGAGACTTCAAATTGGGTGTCCAGGTAAATAGTTGGAAAGGAAAAATGAGTGCAATTTCAATTTTCCAACATTTGTTATTGTAGAGGGGGGCCGCTCACTAAAATATTCAATTTGCCGAACAAATGTCAAACTCCTCCTTTACAATGTGACAAAGGCTTAAAATTTAGTATATGACCTCATCATTTGATAAAAAACTTAAGATGATTACGGTTTTTCAAAAATGTTCATTTAAGGAGTGTTACACAAAAACAAGTTCGAAAGCTGAAGTGGTAGAAAAAACATGCTTCTCGATAGGATAGACTTCAAATTTGGTGTACGGGTAGATAGTTTGAAAGGAAGAAAGTGCGCGATTTCAGATTTCCAATATTTGCTACTTTAGGGGGCGCCGCACACCAATATGTTCGGTTTTCCGAATCAATGAGACACGCTTCCCTTTAAATGTGATAGAGGCTTGATATTTGGTATATGGGCCAATCATCTGATAAAAAACTCAAGATGAACATTTTCAAAAATGCTCATTTATGGGTGTGCTCCACAGAAAGACATTCGAAAGGGGCAATGAAAAACTAGCATGCTTCGGGATGAGATCGAGACTTTAATTGGGTGTACGGATAGATAGTTCGAAAGAAGTGCGAAATTTAAGTTTTCCCATATTTTCTGCTTTAGAGGGTTCTGCACACCAAAATATTCGATTTGCCGAATCAATGTGAAACGCGAAATATTCAAAATTGACATTATTAGGGGTTGCTTATTGCGAGACCGTTGATTTTCAACGGGTATTCGGCTAGTAATGTATAATAATTACGATGGGTTTTAATATAAGGATTCACTAGTAGTAGCAAAGCTGTTAATGAATCGAAGAAAAAATCTGAAAGTTAATACGCTTAATATTAACTGTTAGCTACCTATCACTTGATTTTGACACTATAGTGAACCCCGCAATACTACAAAAATATCCAAATACTATTGTCATATTTAAAAATATTTTTAAATTAAATATGTCAATAAATGGATTATCAGTATAACCATACATTCAGATAGATTAAAAATTTTTTAATACGAAGTCATTTATAAAAATAATCTCAGAAATAATTTTTTATGGAAAATTGGATATGTTGATTGAAATTTATTATCACTACTAAAATGTTAATATTTTTATCAGGGGGGACGCTGAATATACCGCTTGGGGTACGGCCTTGACTGCATCTTGTATATGTACCAGAAACCGGGAGTAAAACTAGTGTTAACAATATGTGTGTGAACAAACAGTAGGTAGCAATCATCATTCAAAAAGAACCTCCCCGTCCCTAATGTGTGGGCCCGTCTTACTCTGCAGTCCACAAGGGCGCATCCGCCGACCTTATCCTGCCCACCGGCCAGCCGGGAGTCATTGGCCCCCGGGAATAAAATTATCACAAATGAAAATAAGAACAGAAAAAAAAGAGAGATAATGCACGCAAGAGAGATCGGCGATAAAGGTTTTCTCCTTTTCAAGGTCGGGTACATGTTTTGAAAACGCGACACGAAAGCGATGGCTGCACTTTCGAGGATTCAATTAAGCGTCTGTTTATTTATCTATATTAGTTATTTTCTTTCACGCAATCACCACAAGGTGTTCAAGTAAAGCCACGGTCCATCCGGTGCAGCATCTCCATCCCAATCTCAGTCGGACATGTTTTAAAATGGCAGAAAGCACGATCACGCAATTTGCACTCTATTCCTACTTGTTCTGCATCCATCTCTGCAGACAATCGAGGTTCAGTGGTTTGGCATAAGAGCAGATACTTCAAGAACTGTCCCGGGCGAATTGAATCACCATTCACAGCTTAGTTTAAATGGTCGTTATTGTCCTGCTCTATTTAATGTTTTGCCAAAATAGGCCGCCGATTTTAGGATTTTAAATCGGCGATGTTGCCAGTTCTGCTGTAGAACTTAATGTTTTAGAGCCCAAACCATCCACTTTTTGAATTTGGAAGATGGCAATATCGCCAGTTCTACTTAGAACTTATATTTTCTACCCATTAGCCACCATTTAGTTTAGAGTTAATTTTGAATACGAACCAACAGATGATGGTACATTCTGAGGTACATCGGGCGTACTCAAACTGCAACGACCGTTCACCGGGTGTCTGGCTTTTCCAAAACCAATTTTGAGGCCTATGGGCGGAAGTCTAACCTTTTCACCTCATTCTCTCACTTTATTAAATGTAAGCGACGCTTTTCCTTTTATTTTAATCAACACATTTCATACAGAGTTACAATATCTATATTTGCACATAGTAACATGAATTATTGGCATCCTTATTTACTAGGGTTGTACAGATGAAACAAGCATATGAAATGCATTTGTACTGGCTCGTAGACAGGCTGAATCTGGCCCGTAAGCAATGGATTCTTAAAGGTACGCGAGAAGGTTGGAGATTCAAACGACGACCCGCCTGATTTGGAAGGCACCTTCGAAATTTTAACATCCACCAGACAGGATGGACTCGCACAAGAATTCCTAACTGGAGACTTAAAAAGGAACGTCTTCAAAAGATACATTTTTAGTCGATAAAATAATGCCAGCCTCCTCATGCATACCGAGTTTGAGATCCTTTTACTTACGGCGACATGGATTGTTATCATTTACAGGAATTAAAGAGGCTTCAAGATGTCGTTGATTTTACTATTGAAGAGGGCTTACTTGGACAGAATATTTAATAGAGCGGATTTCTATTCCAAAGGGAAGGTCATTCATGGATGGCAGCTTTCGGGGTACCACGCAATGGGTTCCATCGAGGTCTGCCAACCCGGCAGCCAAGAAGTCGAGGTGGACAACCGCGTGCATGGTCCCGGAATGATGGTCATTACCGGGGTTTTGAGTGGCCGGTGCTCCCTCACTCCAGCCCCGTTGCTGGCGGGAGAAGGAAGGGGGGCGGCCGCGAGTGCCCTCCCATGCGTAACGAAAGCGGTCGGCCACGTGTGGAAGACCTTCAACTTGGCCAACCCTTTTCTTCGGCACAACAGCTCTTTCAAGGACAAGCCGCCGCCGACTCCCTTTTACCACGCGAGATGCGGCCGAATAATAAAATAAACACAAAAGGCGTTGAAAAAAAAGCGACGCACTGACAGGTTTGGAAGGAACGAGTGGACCTCTGCTTCCTCGCCAAGATCATTCTCGGGGCTTAGGATCATTCCGGAAATGGCATGGATATATTCTATACTCACAGACGCATGTGGATATTTATAAAAATAAGAGCATGGATATTTAAATTCTTTTCGTATAAAGAAAATGATTCCATCTCAAATGAAAAGAAAATAATATTTCTCCGTCTCAGCCTGGCGAGTTCTCAAAACATCTTACACGGAGGGCGACTAGTGAGAATGTTTTCAACAAAAATGGCAAAATTTTCTCCTCTTCCGGAAGAAACTTCAAACATTTCGAATGTTAAACATGTTAACGAAATGGGCCTGATACTCCGAGCTGCGCGGTAAATAAAAGAAATAAAATAACCCCAGGGTCTCAACTTTCTGTATCTGATATCATACGCTATGGTGGTTACATCATAAATTCACTGGAAAAGAAATTCAAAGTCGTTGTATTATGTAGAAAAGCTCATTTATAATAGAAACACCTTCATTTATCTGTCTGTTTATCTATCTGTCTTGGCGAAATTTTGGTATCGAAATTTTGGAAAACTTTTTTAATGCTGCTAAATGGATGAGAATGTAGCCAAATTGGTAAAAATGGCGACTCATTGATGAAAATTCAATATCAAAAAATATAAGAATAACCTATTTCTCCGCCTGTAACGCTTGACGAAATTCTGGCGGCATATCGCCAACTTGGTAAGTCTTTTTAAACGCTGCTAAATGGATGAAAATGGCGCCATATTGATAAAATGGACGCTAAATGAAAATAACGACTAACTGATGAAAATTCAATATCTTGGAAATAGCATAACAAACGATTCTATGAATAACCCACTTTTCCTCTCGTCCGTAATGCTTGGCGAACAATTTGGCGGGATGTCACAAACTTGGCGACTTTTTTAAATATTGCTAAACTGGCGAAAATTTTGCCAAATTGATAAAAATAACGCTAAATAGGAAGCAGTGCTTTGCAAATTTTTAGTTTCGTCCTATGACGGGCATACCTTCTAGTAATTTCAATATAGAAGAAGTAGAATCATTGTATTATGTAGAGAACGGGATGCCTACATCATGGCCTCACTTTCAGTATCTCATGTCGTACGGTATGTAAAGCTCCAGAGTTCTGCTTATGGTCTGGGTTAGAATCTAAATTGCAATTTTTTTATTGAATTATTTTGTAGCAACGTCACCCCGCAGATAGATAAACCTTTATCTAAAACGCCTGTTCTTTCCTACGCGAAAATAAGTAACCATCCTAGCTCAAAATGACCGCTAGGTGTGGTGATAGTTAACATCTAAAACAACATTGTTGTTTTTCTATTTGATTACGTATTTTACCTTGGAGGATTCGTTATATTTATTTAATTTGGATTTTGTTTTCAAATTTTTTGACTTTGATTTTCTTGCATTTTTAAATTGTAATATCTAGGTTTTACTATGGTTTATTGTGAAGTGCCCTTTTGTACATCCAATAGCATGAAAGACTGCAGAAATATTTTTGAATTTCCCTCGGAAGTCAGTCGTCGGGAAAAATGGATTAAAGCACAAAAAGTTTATATACGTGTATAATTTCGGCACACATTAAACTATTAAGCTCTATTATGAGAAATGAATCCCAAAACAACCATTACTGCTAGTTGACGCAATCAAACGTGGCAAATATTGGGTGTGGTTTATATACTTTGTATGTAGCACTATACATTTAAAATTTTCATTAAAAATTTCATATTGATCTGTATAAAGAATTTCTTTATGTTTATTTATATTTTATTGTATGCAAATTCGAATGCGATTGAATTTTACAATAACCCTGAGCGAAGCTGGAATTTCTATCTTGCTATGAATGTATCCACCTGTCTATCAAGATATCCCATTCACAGCGTCTACGGTACCCTCCTCTTGTTCTAGCTGTCACAGCTAGACGGCAATACTTCACATCTTTTGGAAGTGTATCGTGCTTTCCACTTTTCAACAACAGAAAAACGGGCATTTCACATAAAGGTGGCTATGGATGAGGAGACAGATAAATGCAGGTGTTCATATTATGGATGGTAAATACCCCCAGCCAGGCGCTATAATGCGATGACGGATGCACCCCGGAACATCTCCCACCGGATGATGAAATCAATATAGAGATGGAAGCAAAAGAGCACGAATTGGAAGACCCCCAAGTGGCAGTCGGGACAAGAAGCGCCGAAAGGAAGAAGCTGTTCGAAAGGGGACGAATATACAGATCTGCGTTTAACTCATGCTGCACAGGGCTAATAATAATAAGAAATTGAGAAACATTCCATTTTATACAATTACAAAAAGGGTGTCCATATCTCACCGATTCCAAAGAGTAAACTTAAGACTATAGTAAACTCAAGAGTAAACTTAAGTCCATTGTCAAACTGACCTATTAACCTTTTTAACCCTTTACCGCTTGTAAACACATTGGATGGATTGAGAGAAATTATTTTGAGTAGCTTTTTTAGCAGTTTGTTTTGAAAGGTATTAAGGTGATTCTGAGCGTCCGCTTGATAGAACCGGAATCGTTACAGCCCAGTGGAATACGAGCACGTTAAATCTGCGTATTCGAAAGTCCTTCAGGCATACACCTTATGTACTTGTACGATCTAGTGGCGTATGTGGCAAGGGAAAGAAGGTGCGGGTCCAGCACCTTCGGGTAGGGGTTCTTTCCTCTCATTCCAAGTCACTTTTCGAAGCGGAGATATATTTCTTCGAACTCGAACGGCGCCCTTCTTAAAATGAGCAGTCGATCCCTATTAGATTATCAATAGAATGGTGTGCATTTTAAATGCATCATGCGTTCGTGACTTGAATCTATTCGAGAGGTTAACTGTAAAAAGTTTCTAAAACAAATTCGCTGAAACAGACACGATGACGCAGGCCTTAGATACAACCGAAACGGGGATGGAGGAGGGAATCCTTCCACTCGAATCGCTTTGGTCCCCTTTATCATTTTTGACGGTAAAGCCAAGAGAAAGGTAATATATACTAGTCTGCTTCTTCTGACGCATCCACAACCGAATCGACAAGATTTAAATACTCATGGACAGCTTCTGGATCGGATAGCCTCGTTCAAGTTACTGTTTCTCTCACGGACTACAATCATCGTTCCGTGAATTGGGCTTCTCCGTAAGAAATAAACTCTTGAAATTCGGCCCCTAATCGTGCCAATGACTGCGAATTCGATTGAGTTTTCACATAAAATAGCATTTTATTCCGACGCTGTGTTTCTCTCTCCAAAAGGGTTCGGGATAACCCTTAAAACGTGCTTAATGCTTAAAACATAGAATTCAAAAAGTTCGAGGAAACAAAACAATACCTTTTCTATACAAGAGTTATAATATAAGAAAATAAGAATTCGTATATATTCATTTCTTATGACATGCATAATATAGAGGGAAACTATTATCACGGGGTCGAACGTTCGAATTTCAGTTTCCGACTCAAAAAACAAGTTCCCAGCACCCCTGAACTCGCATTGAATGTTTTGGCCGATTGCATTTTATACTACGATTCGGAGAAAACCTTTTTTGTTGCGAATGGACCCAATGTCACAGAATTGAGTAGACGATAGGTAGACACAATTGGGTTGATCTACCCAATCGAATCAGCACCTGGTACTGATTCGATTTTAGAACACGCTGTCTTTTTCTGTGTGTGACAAGGATCCCCAAGTAGCCAAAATCTAAAATAAAAGATTCAGTATTCTCCAAGGTTCAATCCAATGCTTGACGAGGAAAAGAATAAGAGCCACCCCATGACTCCAAAAATGGTCAGTTACCGATTGAAAACAAAGACGGAATTAAAAGTGTCCCTTTAATCATTAATTAAAAGTGTCCTCCTTGCGTGCAATTCGACTGCATTTACCGAATGAGCTGGATGGAACCCGCTGGGAAAGTTTAAAAATCGGATGGGTGACTTTCCCTGCAGACTTATATACACACGCTCTTTATTTTAATTAAATTTAATTCATTATTAATTCAATTTTCGTTCTCATTGGGTAACTGGACTCATTTTCGAAGGTGGCATAGAGAAAAAAAGAAAATATCTCGAGAACGGCTAGTCCTAGTGTAATGGTGTTGTTCTTATTCTTTTCTTCATTAAAAATGACGTATAAAACAAGCATTTAATGGATATATTTCAGCATAGGTAGTTTTTTTATTTTAGATCTTGTCGATTTTTGCGGGCCATTTTGCAAAAAAAGGCAGGTTGTTTTCTACCGAATCGTACCAAAATCTAATCAGCACCAAGATGATCCACAAGCCACTTATCTACCAAATTTTGTGAAATTCGGTCCATTAGATTTTCAGCCAGAGTGGATACAAACTTTTGCGGGCCATTTCGCAAAAAGGCGGGTTCTTTTATCCCGAATCGCACCCAAAACTAATCAGCACCAGATTCTCCAACAAGTGGCTTACCTACCCAATTTTGTCAAATTCATTCAATTACTTTTTCAGTTACAGTGGATACAAAATCTGCACAGACAGACAGACAGAAACACACACAGACAGACAGACACGCACACAGACGTCACGCTAAAAATAGTTTTTTCGTATTCTAGAGCTCTCGAAACGTGTCGATCCGTCGAAAACTCGAGTTGCGATTTCGGCATGATTCCAATCCTTTCCCTATACATTACCATGTGTTGCAGGGAAAGTAAAAAATGTTCAAAACGAACGGAGGAGAGAGTGTTTTGAAGTACTCACCCAAGAGAGGCCTGTTTTGGGCGAAACATCGTCCAAACGCCAAAGAAGACTCATTATATATTTTAATTATTAACCTCTATTCTGACGCTGATTAGATTACACACATTTTTAATTGAGACACATGACCGAAATCGAGCCGACTCCGAGCCTTTCCTGCAAATCGGAAATAAATGGCGGAAACGGATTCCTTATACTCTTGCTCGTGGACGGCAAGAGTGATCCTCATCCCAGGATGAGGTTCGATGAAACGAAGGTGAAAATGGGAGGAATATTTCCTGCAATTAAAGCTGACCCCATCTCATTGTTTTAACTTTCTCTATATATCTATTAGAAAAGAGTGCAATATCTTGAGAACGGTTTATGCTAGCCTCCTAAAGGGTGTGCTTTAATGAAAAGTGACATAAGAAATGATTCTATTATTAAAGGTTCTAATGTCTCAATGTCGAAAATGGGGGCGGTCTTTTGGACACTCCAATTGCGTTTAAAATCGAGTGGTTTCCAGTATTAGCTTATTGTATCATTGGTTCCTATTTCCGGGCATCCAAACAGCTGCTCGTGTCCTAGGACGAGTCGGACGGTCTGGGTTTTCGACATTTGGTTCATAAACACTTCCTCCGTTCGTAAAATATCGCTTCCACTGACACACAGACATCCCCTCAAAAACGTCCGATTCCTGTTCAAGGCCATCGAACTTTCCCTATATACATTATAATATGCATATAGGGAAAGTAAACACTCAAAAGGATCATGCGAGCGACCTGATAAAAGAATTGCCTTATTAGCACGAACACTTTCGTGAACTTTATATACTTCTTTCACTTCTGATTTTAGATACATCATCTGCATATATGGAATTTGAAAAACTTTAATATAAATAGCTTTTATACGAAGTATTAGCCTATACGTATTTTTCTATGTTTTACAGAAAAAAAAAAGTAAATTGTACCACTGAAGTTCGCAAAACTGCGGCCAATAGCGTTTTCTTGCTGCCGTTGCAGTGAACATTTATTCCACGCTGGTTGCCATGCGCCATTCATAAAAGTTTGACATTACAGCTCCTTTATTGGACGGTCCCTTAATCTTAATAAAATGATAAGAACGAAGACCCAACATGGCGTGGAAAAGGTAAAGCGAACCAAAATGGCGTCCTCTATGATCTTGTATTACAATTCAACTACCTACTAGGAAGAATGGGGGTGGGTCCCTTTCTGGCTTGCAAAATCCCTTTGCCAAGAATATTTTGGACTGGAACAGTGCCGTATTACCTTAGAAGCAGAAGAAATTCAATCGCCAAATAAAGGGGATTTTAAAAAAGAACTCTTCGTATTGGATCGGCTTATCCATTCAAAACACTGTAACATCCATGCCCCCCTACACATGGTCTGGATCGGAATTCATTGCCAGATCGAGTTTCGCACAGTGATTAAAACACCGCTTTTAGACGCTGCGCTAGGAACTGTCAACAATATTAGGAAAATTGTAAAATAGGACTGTATTATTTATTGCAAGCTCGTAAAGTTTCGTGTTTACAGCGTAAAACTAAAGTCAAAACTTCTTTTTAGTTGGATCCATCCAAATGGCTATATATTAAAAGCTACGAATACAGAATCGGAAAAGAAAACTGTGGAATCCAAATCAATTTTAGAGCGGTAAAATGTTCTGTGCTTCCAGCATCAATAGAGTAAAATTCGGTACCTCTCCTATTATAGTCGGCAGAAAGTGTGGAATGCCATACAATCCACTCATAGACGTCAAAATCCGCTTCTTCTATTGAAATAACATTTACGGGAAGCCCTTCCATAGTCCCCACGCCGAGAGAGAGAACGCAATCCTGTTCCCGCTCAAGGCCAACCGGGCTCCCGAACGGCAGTGGGAAAAAGAGCGGCGGAGAGAGAAGTCCTCGTGACCTTCACAGGAACGAACACCTGAGCCTCTTTCCCCACG
The DNA here is from genome assembly GCA_951213105.1 of Amaurobius ferox. Taxonomy (NCBI): domain Eukaryota; kingdom Metazoa; phylum Arthropoda; class Arachnida; order Araneae; family Amaurobiidae; genus Amaurobius; species Amaurobius ferox. Next base: position 142,317,638 of record OX578146.1, on the reverse strand, counting down.
TAACGTTTCGAAGATATGGAGAAAGGGGGTAAATGTCCGCAGACGACTGACCCGTTCGGGATGTAAACAACACTTTCTGTTTCATCGCTGCATCGCGCAAAAAATGGGCTTTTCTTGGAACGGAACGAGTTTTAATATCACAGCGAACTTTTGTTTTTCCTGCTCCAGTAGCCAGGATTTCCAAAGATTCTCAACCTGTTTCATCTTGAGGTACAAAAACTAAACAGCAGGATTCTTGTTGACACTCTTTTTATTTTCTTATACTAATGGGCAGGCTTTCCGAATGGGACATTTTGACGCAGAAGCACCATTTCGAACACTTTTTTTCCTTTCTTTTTTAGTCATTCGTCGCTTCTTCAGAAAGCAGCGAGGATTTTTGAAAAGATCCTAAACTAAAGTGGAAGACACCACTCAACTTTCTTATCCATTTCTATTGTTTAGGTGCATTCATTCCAGAATCCGTATTAGAATGACAAAAAAAAAAAAAATCAATTAGAGAGACAGTTCCCCCCCCCCCCTTTTTTTTAAAACAAGTTAGCAACAGTTCTGATCTCTTGAATTCGGTTCCTATTTTAATACGAGTACAATTACACAGTACAATTTACACAGTTTTGTTTGGATTCCCTTTTAATGTCCCTCCGCTGAGACGACAAGGGATAGCCTATGACAGGACGGCACGTTATCCGTTTCGATCTGGCGGGAGAAGGTTCGTCCTTGCGAAACCGGTCCCAGCGTGATGAAAGGTGAGAGGCATTCGGCCTTCATCCCCTTAACCTTGACCGGGGCATCTCGCCAGACGACGGCCATCGATCGATAGGCGGCGGCGCCCGATGAAAGCGTGGGAGGAGGAGGAGGATCTTCTCCGATCCAAAAGAGTTCGAAAGATGCAATACGATCCAAAATATCTATCGGGAATTTCTCGCGCTTGGCATCCATTTTTAGAGACTCTGTTTCAATATCAAAAACGCAGACGGCGTTGGGGGTTAAAATAATGTTGGAATGAAAGTGTTCGTTCGACAGCCATCCACGCTCTTGAACCGCGTCAGAGCGTGTGTTGGTCTGTCCGTCCGGAAATTTACAACGCGAAGGATAGGTCTATAAAGTAGATTTTGGAATCAAAGTGACTTTAAGATAGACTTTTAAGGATTCGCAAAAAAAAAAAGAAATTAATAAAAGAAAATAATTTTAATTCTGAGCCGATCGGGAATTTTAAAAGTATTCCGATTCTGAGATGAAAGTGCCATTTTCGAGCCTTTCATGGGTTTGGAGTCATTTGCAACGAGTCTGTTTTCTTCGAAAGAGGTCGCCCCATCATACCAAATTTCGCAATTTTATAGCTATTGACTTCTAAATTTATACACGTAATATTTTCTCTGCAAAAATGATGCCCTTCAGATAAGAACGAAGAAGTCGGGTTTGTTCTTTTCCCGATAAACTCTTTCCCTGCAGTCATTTCTTGATCCACTTCCCTGCGTGATACATTATTCTTTAACGGAGCCCTTTCGCAGCAGAACTGTTGATCGACGGGGGGCGTTTTGACGAATTCACCAACTCTGTAGTGAGGTGCAGCTGCAGCACCCACGTATATTAAAGGCACAGTCGAGGGCTAGGGCTCCGATAGACTATGACTATCGTAAGGCCAAATCTCGTAAGAGACCCCGTGCAGTACTTAACCTTGAATAACCGGAATTTGGTACGCCCTTTCCCCAACATCTGATATTAATTAAAAATCGCGATCAATATTTTTTAAAAATGTTTTTAATCCTTATACTGCCAAATTGCTAGGTAACCCTCAGATCTGCATCAACCCCCCCAAACTGACTCAACCCAAATGTGCAACAAACTGCCACACTAGGAGCCAAGTCAAAATAATAAAATAGTCAATAAAAACTTCGAGCCTCCATATCATGGGTCAATGAAATAATGTCACAGCATGAAGATAAGAACCAGAAGTTGAGACTGCAGATTGCTCCGTCCTGCACGACCCATTCGCTAGACTAGGGCTCCGATTCGAGCCATCGTGGTGTCTCTATTTAGCTTTGGCCTGTCCGTATTAATTGAAATGGATGCTTCTGTCCATTTTTATCATCGCTAAACCTGGCTGCTCCAAAAGGGATGGCTCAAAAGTACGACAACTGTACCGACCCAAGGCACCCTCCGTACTCACGCCTTGGTAAGTTGTCCACAGCTCCGTTCCAGATGGCGATGGGTATAAACACCGCCCATCGTTGCGTAGTTTATTAGAAAGTCTTTTGGATTCTAATTTTGTATAAAGATGAAAATGGCATGTTTTTCTGGGAACCTATTCTTTATTTCCGATCCAACTATCTGTTCTGTTCCAAAAGGGGTATTCCATCCTCCGTTGGAAACTAAAAACGTTCCATTCTGAGATCCAAACGTGTTCGGGAGGTCTTTAAATGGGAATTTATGTCCCGAGTTGGAGATCGAAACGTTAGAACAATGTTTCTCAGAAACGAAGAATGACAGACATAAGGACAGACATGTTAGCATTCAAAACGCAAACTTCCCAGAAATAAGTGCCCTTCTTGAAAAAGGAAAGAAGGGTGAGATTGGGGGGAAAGATTTATAAAAACCCAGTATACTAGCATTTCATAAAAGTAGGTCACCGGAGAAAGTTGTGCCCGTAACATGGGAAATGGAGCAACTATAGGCTTTTTTTTTGGATTCGGCATCCCTCCCATAAAAAGGGGTCGTTTGAAGGTGAGTTCGACAGATGCCTTCGCGGAAGTCATTCCTCACAGATGCTTTTTAAAGAGACTCATTCCAGTCCCTTTTCCTTTTTCACATTTTCCATACGCAAGAGTCGCTCAAAAATGTTTTTCGAAATCTTTCGACCTCTCGTACCTAAAGGCGCACCCGTGATAAGCTTTTCTTTCGATAACGCTGTGGAAAAGATGATGGGGAAACCATGGACTGGGTCGCCCGTGGACGGATGGCCGCAGGAAAAAACAGGATGTAAGCCCTGCAGACTCAAATTCATTTCTTCAATCATTCACACAAAATAACGGTGAATGGACACCTTTCATTCAATTTTTACTTTCCCTGCAACACATGCTAATGTATAGGGAAAGGATTGGAATCATGCCAAAAATCGCAACCCGAGTTTTCGACGGATCGACACGTTTCGAGACATCTGGAATACGAAAACACCATTTTCAGCGTGGCGTCTGTGTGTCTGTGCAATGTATGTATCCACTCTAACTCAAAAACGAATGGACCGGATTTCATAAAATTGGGTAGGTAAGTGACTTGGTGAGACCCTGGTGCTGATCAGTTTTGGGTAGGATTCGTAAAAACAGAACCCGCCTTTTTTTTGCGAAATGGCTCGTAAAAATTTCACGTATCCACTCTAGCTAAAATACGAATTAACCCAATTTCACAAAATTTGGTAGATAAGTTACTTGTGGGATACTCTGGTGCTGATTAGATTTTGGTACGATTCGGAAAAGAACAACCTGCCTCTTTTATGGAAATGGTCTGCAAAAATCGCCAAGATCTAAAAAAAAAAGATTACGTATGCTCAAATGTATGAATTAAATTCTTGTTTTATACGCAATTTTTGACGAGGAAAAGAATATAACACACTCGATTATACTTTACATTTTTTGTATTTTTGTTACGCCGATTTTGGAAAAATGTCCAATTACCAAATAAAAACAGAATTGAATTAAAAATGCAAATTTAGTGTTATTTTTAGTGTTATTAAACTCAATCTAATGAATTATTAAAGAAATAAGGAAAATATGAATTTGAGTCTGCAGGGAAAGTTATGTACTGCCCACATCAGATTTTTGCTTTTATTGGGTAACTGGACATTTTTTGCAAAGGCGTCGTCGTAAAACTGCGAAAAAAATGAAATATCTCGAGAACGATTCGTTCTAGGGTCATGGGGTGGCTCTTGTTATTTTCCTCGTCCAAAATTATGTGTAACATGAGTATTTAACAGATACATTTGAGCATGCGCAGTCATTTATTTTAGATTCGTGAAAATGGGCGGGTTTTCTTTCTCCGAATCGTACCAAGGTCTAATGAGCACCAGAATATCCCACAGGTGACTTATTGACCTAATTTTGTGAAATTGGGTCTATACGTTTTTTATTTAAATAAATTCTCTTATAATTACAATAGATAAATACGAATATTTATTTAAATAGACCATATATATGGGTCTATTCGTTTTTTAGATTTCCGCAAAAAGAGGCGGGTTCTTTTATCCCGAATCAGCACCAGGGTCACACACAAGTCACATGCCTACCCCATTTTACGAAAGTTGGGCCCTTCGTTTTTGAGTGAGAGTGAATACATACATTGCACAGACAGACATAGAGATAGACACATACACACAGACGTCAAGCTAAAAATAGTTTTTTCATATTCTAGAGATCCCAAAACGTGTCCATCCGTCGAAAACTCGAGTTGCCATTTTCGGCATGATTCCAATACTAACCAAGTATTGCAGGGAAAGTAAAAAAATCCATTTTGGATATTCACGTAGAATACTTCATACTGAACTGGGATAGATTGGAATTAGAATGGGTTCAATGACTTTGCTTTGAAATGAACACTAGACAGCCGGTACCTTTTCTTTGGATCTGGATTTCAGAAAAGTGACACTACGAATATTTCTTATTTATATTCATTGTTTTTTTAATAAATTTTCTCCAAGACTGCGTATTGGTTCTAGTCATTCATTTTATTCTGAAAAATGTTAACCATAGAGTTCTTCAAGTGTCACTTTTTGGCTTCAATAAACGCCAAGGAGTCGTGTTGCTAACCGTGGAAGTCTCAAACAGAGGGCCAGTCGAGTGGTCACACGAATCCTATTGAGAAAATAAAGCCATTCAATCCGGGATGATCAAAAATTGCATTAAGATTCGTTTTCATAGACAAAATCGGGAGTTTCTGTACAATCTAGAAACGATCGGACCTCCGAGTGAAAATGAAATTGAGTTGACCGCTTTTGAGGGTGAACAAGAAATGCCAGAATGACGGACGCCTCTTTTCTTATCTCAGCCTAGGTGACGGTTGCGGCCTGTAGAGGAAGGATACTATAATGGGGGGAGAGAACATTTTTAAAAATGGTGGGATTCGAGTAGAAACTATGTCCTCCTTTGTGCAATGGGACATGAATCGAGGAAAGCCAATAGTCAAATGTGTCGCAATGGCTTCTTCCCTCCACCTTAAGACATCGGTGAATGGACCCCCAAAGATAGACATCGCTTTTTCCAGGGTTGGGACGTTCTTTTCGGCGATACAGAGTTGTTAAGTGGACCCCTGCCCTCGTGAAATTCCCAGACAGAACTCACACAGCAACATTCAAACGTTTAATAAGAATATCTCTCTTCTGAAGCCTTCCTATTGGAAGCGCTGCCATTCCCTTGACGATCCGAATCGAGAGGAATGGATGGATCTTCGGTAGGACGGCCAAGAGGAACCCTTTCAAATGGATATCGGCTCGGTGACACTGATCGGTTTCTCCAAAATAGGTCGGTATTGCTATTTAACAACCTCGCCACAGATGATTGGTTTAGTAAATCATTCGAGTTTAAATCTTCGAATGTGTGTGATGTCCGTTAAAACGGAACGCAGCGGCTCTATCCATTTCATGGATTTCCTCCCGTACGCGGCTTCTCTCCAAACATGAAACAAACAAACGGAGGAACATTTACGTCCAATCTCGACGTGTGCGTTCGAGTTGTAACATTTCGCAACGATGTCGATTCGACGTTTCTTTTTTCAAAGGGTTCTTGTTATCCCCACCTTTCTTTTATGCCTTATTCATTATCAGATCGACATTCTCCGCTACGAAGCACTTGTCCCTCATACTCTCGGTCGGAAGATGCCTTTGGATCGAATCATTATAGCGCGGGATTACTTTCGAACCTGACCGGGAGTGACTCCTGCCTTCCAACATCGATCGACTGTGCCGGATCAAAAGCTAGCTTAGGGTCCAATCAACGGTCTAATAATAAGAGCGGGTTCCTGGTTGCCAAAATAGTATCGACGTCAAATAGGTGTCCATTCAACTGGAATGTCAATGACACACGCAACGTAGTGAGAATAGCACATCGATATTATACAAGTATATGCATATATAATATTGAATTGTACACAAAATCGATAAAATGGCAAACCGTGAGGAGGGGAGGGTCGTCTAAATAGATTTTTGACCATCAAAGGCACCCATAGAGCTTTTATTCAGGAGGAGGGCCGATTCAAAGATAAAACGTACAATATGGACTCGGTAGATGTCCATTTTTGTGGTCGTGGGCGTTAAAGGGGCAAGTACCCTCTTGCTCTCCCTGTCTTTTCTTCTTTTTAAATACCTCGGGTGCCTGCTTAGGATATATCTTACTACATGGGCGCCCGTGTCGAACATCCCTTCCCTATCTGATTTTTCCCTGTTTGTGAATTTTTCGCGTCTACATCCGCTTCGAAAAATAGAGCCCCCTTCTGTCCGTCTTCCCTCGAGGGGGCCCTGCGAGGCGAGTTTTCATCCCGCAACCAAAGAATTTCTAACCGCCGCAACCATTAGAATACCGAGCGTGTATTTTAAGGCGAGCTGTTCGAACTTGTATAGAGCATGGGCACGTGACCCTTTCCCTTTACGTTTCCAAAACAAAATACTCGTTTGCTTAGCAGTACGGGAATTGTCATTGCTTCTGTATCCAAAGCGGCTACTTTAGAAATTGACAATCGTTTAAGCTCTCATTTCAGTAGGGTACGCTTAAATTATTGACCTTCTTGGATGGATATTTAGAATGGACCGGAACATAAAATAGTCAGTTCCATTAAAATATATATATACACGAGCCTTTTTAAGAAGAACCGTTTTCCCTCCTAGCTCGGCTATACGTCGCAGAACTGGCTGTTCATCTTGAGTGACTGCGCTCGAAATGAGTGCGTTCGCTTCAAATCACTGAAAGTGCACATTAAATCTTTAAACATATACTCTTATTAAAGTATTCTGTTCACCCCAAAGATACGTTTCGGCGTTGGATGGGCCTCGCTGCCATCCTCGTCCGTTTACCATGACCCGCTGTGGTAAAAAGAACGTTTCTGCACATTCTACTACGCAGGTTGTTTATGGACATGCCCTATCCTCCGACAAAAGCGTCTGCAGAAAGATGTGAAGGGTACATACCATAGTCGCCCGGGAACGAAACACTCCCCACCTGCAAAGAGAAAAAAGACGTTTCATTAATGCGTGCGATCGGGGATCCCAAGAGCACAAAAATATGCAAAGAGTGGCTCTCCTCTCAGAGGAGGAAGGAGCCGTCCCAGAGAGATGAGGAGGCGCTTTCCTCGCAAACGTACGAAACGTGCTATAAACGCGTCTGCAGTTTAAAATGGGCGGTCCGAACCCAAACCACCTCTATCGAACTTCAGGACTGAAGAGTATTTATTGGATTAAACGGAGAGTCTCTCCTATTGGCATGTATCCTGACGTCACGTCCGCGCAGTGGTGTCTTTAAATACTTGCGCGACATCCATTTCAAATTTAGAACCTTTTCAAAAGCGACCCAACGAGGCGGAGGGTGAACAACGCTTACATAAAAGAACTTCAAGCAGTCGAAGAGCTACAATCATTTTACAAATTATTTAAGCAATTATTAATGACTAAAGTAAATTGTTTGAAGGATTAGCAGATCTACACACGTCACTTGCTTTGGCTTCGATTAAAAGGTCTAGCGAGTCCAATACATGAATTTCTCTACAAATTAATACATTCTCGTTTGGGGATAAAAAATAAATAAATAAACAAAAACGGTTCAAGTCTAGAAATGGTTCATTCGATCCATCTATAAAACGGAAGGATTCCATTTTTAAATTCATCTCGGTACTTTTTTTACTGCCGTCCTCGTTTCTAAGAGGGGGCGTTTTGATGGATGTCAGATCGACATAAAAAGGCTTCTGCATGAGCTCACTTCAATAAGCAATTAAAAACAAATCATTTCTGTCATTTCAATCCATTCACGATAACTAACAAAGCCGTAAAAGGTCTCGCTTCAAACAATTTACAATCGGTGCAGCCGATAGAATTTTTCAGGACCCTATGCAGAAAATGCAGGAGCTGATTTCGCAAGGTACTGCTCCTTCATCCTAACAGCGACCGCTCTCTCGTGTCGTGATAAATACCTTTCCTTATTTAAAATCCAATTCTGTAGAATCGATCTAAATAAAATTGAAAATCTGCCTGGCTGTCTCATCATGACGGGAGAACGGTATAACCGAATTCAATGAAATTTTGTGGGCAGCCTTGAAATGGCCCCACTTAATATGGAGTCCACGTTCCGAGTCTCTAAGACCAGGACTTGTCTAGATATTAATTAAAAACGAACCATTAAACCTTTCATAGAGATAGCATTATGTAGACGGCATTTTTTCCTGCAATTTATTTGAACAAAATAATATCATGTCGCTTTAAGGCAGACGATTTTGTATAAAATCTTAATTAATTAACAATGATAATCCGGTGTACATAATAAAGAAATGGATATAAAACAAATTTCACTGATACTGCATTTCGGCGTACAGTATATCCACTACGGTCTTCAGGTTTAAACATTATTATTATTGATATTTTCGGGGATGATTGAGATTTTCAATGTATTACGTCATTGTTTTATTTTTCAAAAATAGTTGAAACTCATATATTGTACGTTGTACTGGCCACCTTCTACACATCTTCTAATCTACGAAAATATAAATAGTACGAGTATATTGACATGTGTTGGCTTATATTAGAGTAAATGACGGCCTTTAGGCTTAAAGATGACGGGATTATTGATATTTTCAATTTATTACGTCATGTATTTCATTTTAGCAAAGATTTTAGAAACTCATATATCGTAGTACGTGTAATCTTCTGCTAGTACACGGGCTTGACAATGCTTGCAATGGGAACACAGTTTTTCAGGCAGAAATAGCGGCCATTAACTTTGCCATTGACTGGGCAACTGATAACTTCTCCAAAATAAATATTTTTTCGGATAGCCTTTCATCAATCCTGGTCTTTAAATCAATTAAAAACAAATCTAACTACATTAACTCTATCAAAAACTCTGCTTCTCGCTCTAAACACCTTTTTAATCTTATTTGGGTCAAGGCCCATGCTGACATTCTGGGAAATGAAGTCGCGGACTTCCACGCTAAAGAAGCATCCTCCTCCGGTTTCCCTTTTTCAGTTCCTCTCCCCTATTCTCGTTTAACTAATTTTTGCAAAAATCTCTTACTTCAAAACTGGCAAAAGTATCTTAATGAATATATCTCCCCTAGGACTCATGACCCAGCCAGAATTCTAAATTATCTCCCCAAAGTTAACGTAAATACCCAAATTCATAATAAATACTTAATCTATTTTTTAACTGGTCATGGTCCTTTTCTTGATTATTTATACTATTTTAAACATAAAAAATCCTCGAACTGCTTATGCAACTCTTTTGGCGACGTAGATCACTTTGTTTTCTCTTGCCCCTTAACTAAGAAATTTCATCTTTCTAAACCTGCTCCTGGAAATGAAGCGGCTTGGTTTTCCAGTGTCAGCCGCAACAGTCAATCCATTTTTTATCTTAAGAACTGTGTCCTCATTGCAAGAGACATTTCCAATAAAGTAAATTGACAAGTTCGTCGGGCTTTACTGCTTTTAACTTTCCTGATCAATGAAGATTCCTCTGCTGTTCCCCTTTTCCTGCTTTTGTTTGTACAAACTTGTATATATTAAATTGTAAATATGATAACTGATAACACTACTGTTAAATTGAAAACACTTTCATCTTTTATTATCAGCCTCCCATGTCATTTTGTATTTACTTCATCATCTATATCATGTTGTGCAATGTCTCATTATTATTATCCTTGATGTTTTTCTGAATGTTTCGTGTCCATATTTGTGTCTGTTTACAGTATCTGTCTTCGTTATGTCCGTATTTCTTGTCTGTAAAACTGTCTGTCGTACGAATTTATTCTTAAACTTTAAAAAACTGGATTTTTAATAAACCTCCAGAGCGGTCGCTGTCCTTGGAAGTCGGCACCTGCTAGCTTCCTTTCCCGGTCGTCCAACCAGCTACTCAAATCCTCGGATGAGTCGGACGGCCTGGGTCTTCCACATTCCACGGGTGTATCTTCTAATATTCGCAGATATAAGTAGTACGGGTCCTATACATTTTAGAGCTTTTATTTTGCATCTATTAGTTCCATTTCATATTTCTTGTACATTTGTTTACAAACGGGACCAGGCTGTTTTAATTTTTCAAATATGCCCGTGAAGATCATTTTGTATAGCGAGAAACTTCTTATTAGAAGCATTGAATTAAATATTTAATAGAATTTCATTTAGTATACTACAGGAATTTGCACATGATCGTGAATTTTAATACAGGGCGATTGAAAAAAGATGGGCCCAACTTTACCTTTCTCGTCCTAGTCTACTGGGTCGGAAATGAAGCATAAAGGCGCTACAGTACTACGGTTTACGTAGTCTCTGACTCGTTGGGAAGCGGGCTTGTCTTCCGCAAATTTAAAAACGTCATTCTCGTTGTTATTTTCTGGTTCAAGAAGAAAAGCACTTATGCAAAAAGGAAAACCCTTATGCCAATTTTCATAACACCGCCTTATCCGTTTGCAATAGTCCCACTTTTGAGACGATGGAGGAATTTACAAATGGGGAAAAAGCCGATGTGGCTTTTTTCTTTTGTGGGGATATCTCGTCCATAACCCCTTGAACTCACTCGTCTGTCGTTCGCCCATCCCGCTGTGAGACGTGCATTCAGGTGGGCAGTCTCTTTTGAACCATGACTCTCATTACTGTTTATTAAATGTCATCTTATAACCTGGAAGTCATTCTTGTGTTTTCACCTCATTTCATCGGTTTCACCATGAAGCCTTTACATTTCATGTCCGACCTTGCAAACTGTGCCGAAAAATGCTGGCTTTGGTGTGGCCTACCCCTTCAGAAAGTTTGGCCCCTCTTTTCTGAATCACCCTGTAGACTCAGTATGTAAAACGGATGTACTACTAGTATAAAAATAACATTCAAAATAGACTGCGAAATTCGTGTTTGAAACTCATGTGTCAGAATGTAAACAGATCAAGCTGTAAGATGAGTTGTATATAGGGCTCGAAAAAGACGGTTGTCCAGTCGCCACTGGCGACCCACTTTTTCACTCTGGCGAACTGAAAAGCAAAAGAGAGTGACTTATTGTTTTTCATTTTTCCCGCACAGAAAAAATGGCGCCGCGGGAAATCGCGCGCACTTGTCGCCGCCGTCCACCTTACGATCCTCCTTAAATTTCGAAAATGAACGTGAGGAATGCGCGGGAGAGCGAATGAAAAGCAAGGATGAACATGTTTTGCAGATCCACGGTGTTTTTACAGGGAAGTTCCGCATCTCCCGAAAGCTCCTCTTTTCCGAGAAATTTCTAAGTTACACCGTTTCTCCCTAAAATTTCTAAGGGGCTACAATCGGAATGGGCGCGGCAGGTCATTCCATTGTCCACTAATTATGGACACGTCGCGGCTAGGTACTTATTAATGATGTTTCATTTTCCCTGAGTGTATAGAGTCGAGCACACTAGCTACAAACGTTCCGATTTTCCCGAATTCGTTACTTTCTTTTTTCTTTTTGCACATTGTTCCGGGACCTTGATTTTCGGTAAAAGATATTCCAACTTTTTCGCTAAAAATATCTCCAAAGAAATCTTTACTGCTTTGGCCACGCCCTTCAAGTGCGATGTTCCGCACAGGATTCACGCTATTGTGCCTCATTAATAAACATTTATTGGAAATGATTTTTTAAAAAAAGGGGGTATTTGCGAGATGAAAATACGATCCTCTAAAATTTTGTTATCAAATATAAAAAGTACGTTTTTTAACGATTCGCGAAATGAATGCAAGCTAACTTTTGCAGAAATGCGAAGAAAATGATTACAACAGACAAAACGTCATTTTATGCCTTTGAATTGACCTCTTTAGATAAGCAATAAACTTGTACCTACACTAACCTAAGCAATAAACTTGTCATTTTCTCGAAAAATCCGATTTTTTCATCTCTCGGAAAATATACAATTTTTTTTAAAGGATCTTGATGGGACCCTAAAGACATTTTTCAATGAAATCCTTGGGATGAAAATGACTATTTCAGACCGAAAATTGGCCCTAGAAAAAAAATCCATCGCAGCATATTCATGGGTTTACGTGTTTCGTTTATCAGTTGGTCATTTATAAGATAGTTTATCGCGGACATTATTTTATTGAACCGGTATATTTCGTTTTATTTTTAACTATTTTCCATTTTTTCAATCTGTTTGCATCCACTGATATTTTTACATTGAGTGCAAAACATATTGTAAATGAAATTGAGATATATGAAATTGAGATAATGAAATTAAAACATTTTTATTACTTTCCCTGCAATACATGGTAATGTATAGGGAAAGTATTGGAATCATGTCGAAAATCGCAACTCGAGTTTTCGACGGATCTACACGTTTCAAGACCTCTAGAATACGAAAAAACCATTTTTAGCGTGACGTCTGTGTGTGTGTCTGTCTGTCTGTGCAGATTTTGTATCCACTGTAACTAAAAAACTAATGGACCGAAATTCAGAAAATTTGGTACGTAAGTCACTTGTGAGCGAGTCTGGTGCTGATTAGTTTTGGGTACGATTCGGGATAAAAGAACCCGCCTATTTTTGCGAAATGGCCCGCAAAAGCTTGTATCCACTCTAACTAAAAAACTAATGGACCGAATTTCACAAAATTCGGCAGATGAGTCATTTGTGGGTCACCATGGTGTTGATTAGATTTTGGTATGATTCGGAAAAAAATAACCTGCATTTTTTTGCAAAATGTCCAGAAAAAATCGTCCAAATCTAAACTAAAGAACTACGTATGCTCAAATATATCCATTAAATGCTTGTTTAATACGTAATTTTTAGAGAAGAAAAGAATAAGACCAACCCCATTACATTAGGACTAGCCGTTCTCGAGATATTTTAGTTTTTCGTATTTTCTCTACGCCACCTTTGAAAATAAGTCCGGTTACCGAATGAGAACGAAAATTGAATTAAAAGTGAAATAAATTTAATTAAAATAAAGAGAACGTGGATATAAGTCTGCAGGGAAGTCATGTGCTGCCCACATCAGATTTTTTATTTAGGCATTTAGTATTACAAGGCTCATTAGAAATACATTTGAAGAGCATAAATTAGAATTTGATATATCTGCACCCAAAGTTGAATGTAAAAATGAACATCCTCCTAATCTTAACTTTACTAAAAGAACTCAAAAAAGTATTTTCAGTTCAAAATAGTTTGAATACCGTTAGCCTGGCGAGGTGCAAACAAATGTGGACCAGTGTGACGAGCTGTCATTTAGTAACACAAAATCAAAAAAGAAACCTTTATTAAAAACATTAATATAATAATTAAAACAATTAATATTATTAGACACTTTTTATTAAAATATTTTAAAAACATAATAATTATTAAAAAAATAATAGTGATATTATTTTATATTAAATATTGACATACCCACTTTCGCGTGTCACGACTGGTTGGCTACTAAAATTTTCTGGCTATTAGGTTTGTTGACAATTTTTCAACCGCTGCTTGTATACGAATGGCTGAATTTTGGAGACGAAAATGATTGAGCTCGAGTCTGGGATAGAGATGATATGAGTGACCTATTCATCGATTTTACACAGAGACGCAGACGGTTTTATAGACGGCCTTTTTCGATGAAGTGTCAAGCATGGAGTTCGAAAGTACTTTTACCTCCATGGTTTTAAGTTTTGAAGTAAAATAAACGATCGTAGTACTGTGATCCTTTAAAAAATATCTAAGATGAATGGATCGCATTTTGCATTTCAGTCGGAAAGTGTTTCATAATCAAGGCTCTCTGCATGATGGATCTTTGTTATTTAAATTCATTTGTTAGCGGCCGGTCTAACCCATGTAAAGTATGCGTTCATCTGACATCCCCTCTTCGAAACGAGAACGGAAGAAAAGAACCTCCATTTTTTAATCGAAGGATTTAAAAATGGAGTCCTTCGATTTCGTGGATGGTGAACTCGAATTAACAATGTTTAGGAGTCAACCGTTTTTGTTTATTTATTTATACTGGATCCACCCAATCAAAATAGGCTTTTTTTTTCTCTTTTGTTATGAATTCAAAGTATTTTTGGAATCTCCATATCGACCTATCTCGAGTTCGACTTTCTCATACATTCATATCCCACACATTGACTCTATTATGAGAATGAAGAGAGAAAAAAGAAAGCTGTATCTTTTCCTCTTTCTTTTATAATTATTTCCCTACACATCTGTAGATATTCGGAGAAACACTATTTTCGGTAGGCAGCAGCATGAGAAAATATACTTTACGATAATGCTTGTTTTCGATTGATTGTTGAAAAATGATCGCAGATCCTCCGAAACCTAACGCCATCGTTTGGATCCCACGGAAACCGTCAAATGAACCGATCGGGAGCAGCATCCACTCTATATGTGGATGGTTGTCTGTGGTCCTGTATCTGCGTGTGCGTCCAATACAAGCCTGTGGAGGGGTCCGAATATTTTAAAGAATGGTATCAAATCTTGCAAACCACTTCGATACTGTTTTTTCAAAGGGTGGATGGATAATAGCGGTCGTGGAGTCTCTCCAATGGGCCTAATAAATGCGGATTCAGAGCTCCAAATAGCATTTTTTTTTTTTTTTAATTACAGATACTTAAGAAAGCTGTTCAAATTTTTTTCTCAATATTTTGTATCATGACAAACAGTTTGATACTCGGTAGTCCACGGTTACTTTTTCAAAAAGCAATGTTTTCTGGAACTATTTTTAGAGCCCAAATACGATATAAACCGACATGTTTGCTGATATTCGTTCGCCCATCTGCTTGAATGTAGTCTGATAACCCCCTCTCCCCTCAGCGCTCTCTGGGGAGAGGCTTCATAAATGGATCTATATAGCCGTAGATATCGCCAATGGAGTGTAATATATATATATATATATATATATATATATATATACATATATATATATATATATATATATATATATTGTGACACGTCACAGAACGTTATTATTTTATTATTCCAAAATTAACATTTTTTTATAAATCATTAAATATTTTAATTTTAATTATTTAATTTTATTTTTAATTTATTATTCTAAATTTTATTATATTCAAAATTATCTTATTCAAAATTGTTTTTATTTTTATATTCATTAATAGGTCAATTGTCTCATTTTCTAAATTTAATTGTAACGTACTGCTATTCATTCATGTTTTTTTATTCGTACTGTGAACGCCCCTTTTGACTACAGCTGGATAGCAGTATCCCTTTTCGACAATTGGCAAAATCTCGCTTCAGGCGGAAATTACGGAAATTTGGATCATTTGGTTTGAGTTTAACCCCCCTGGTTGAGCGAGAGTTTGGCTTTATGGCATGGCAACTGAGGGTGTTGAAACCCAGACCGTCCGACCTACCAGAAAGGTGTAAGGTAACTGTTTGGACGGTCGGGAAGTGGCAACTGAGGGTGTGGCTTTCAGCCAATCACAGCGTGCCAAGTTAGGCGGGAGATTCCCTTTGTGTAAAAAGTGCTGATTCAGTCTTCTCTTGAAAATTTGTAGCGTGTGTAGGTTGTGGGCGAAGCGGGGGGTGCCTATGGCATCCTTGGCTCTAGCCCTTTTTTTTATTTTAGAGTATAAGTTTCTCAAATAGGCAAAAATTCTTATCTGCAAACATCATCAAGAAAGATAGTAGTGTGTATATAAATAGTGAATAATTCATAATTGTCATATGTAATTATGTAAAAAAAAATACTTATTTCCTCCATTCTTTTTACAATTTGAGATCTTTCAGAAGTTTTTGCAATGTTTTGGTGAGAAGTCAGGAGAATGTGCAGTTTCAAATCAATCATCTTCTGGTATTAAATTTCATAAGATGTTGTTCAAGTGAAGTGGTAAAGAACTTGTATATTATTCCATATTGAAAAAAAAATAAGATTTTGAAGAAATTATGCCATGTGTCTTAATGCAAAGTGATGCTGGTGAGAAATGATAATGTGAGATTCAACTTG
Source organism: Amaurobius ferox (assembly GCA_951213105.1). NCBI lineage: Eukaryota > Metazoa > Arthropoda > Arachnida > Araneae > Amaurobiidae > Amaurobius > Amaurobius ferox. The sequence goes on along the minus strand of OX578146.1, from coordinate 142,301,532 downwards.
AATGAACAAATTTTTAATACAGATATTTTTCTGATGAATTAGTGTAATATCTGATGATTCTTCTGGGGTGAGATATTGAATACATACAAAATCTTCAGAATCACTTGTATGAATCTTCAACTTTAATGCAACTTGCATCGAAGAACAATAATGAATTGGCATAGTGCAGGATGAATTTTAGAGCCAAGATTTACATTTTGGTTGATGAGGAAAACATCATTTTTACATCATCCATAATAATTTTTATTTACAGATCCTGAATACAGATTTTTTTTTTTTTTTTTGGTTGTAAAATTTTTTTATAGTGTTATAAACATTTAATCACAATTATGGTCAATTTCTAGGAACAATCTGAATTTTATGTTTCAAGAACTAATTATTTAATAGTTACAACAATTTAATACAGGCTGCATAATGAGTCTGTGTGCAACACTGGATTTTCTAAAATTTATTTCAGGTTCAAGGGCAAGGTATGTAAAAATAAAAAATTGTAGGATATTAACATGTATGTGAACTCATATTTTTTTTATTATTATGTATTATTAATCTATATAATAAAAGGCAATGTCTGTGTGTCTGTCTTATACACTATACGTTTCGCGAGCGCGCGTCGGAGAGCTACGAAATTTGGCAATCGGAGACCTGGGGGGGAGGGAAGGGGACACGTGAAAACCGATTTTTAAAATTTGAATTATTTTTTTTGTTATTTAATGTTTTATGCGATTTCGACCGTTTTTTGACATTTTTGCCCTTTTTTCTCCACGATCCAGACGTTGTAGAAAAAAACAAATCACACCATCGGAAAGAGCAGAGAATTTCGAGTAAAAATATATCAATTTCAACTTTCAATTTCGATTTCTAATATTTTTTAAAGATTTTAAAACAAAAGTCACTTTTGGCTCAAAAAAACGATTTTTGGTTTTTAAATTCTCGCATAGTGAAAAGTACTCATAATTTCGACTAATAATTTACATTTTTAGAAAGCTGAAATATCTGGCATTCTTACAAGTCTAATTTGGTCCAGAAATAATGAAAATTGCCTTCAGGATCGCAATTTTAAAGACGCCATGATTTTAAATTTGTCGGCTACCGGCTCAGTTCTTCAACGGCATTTTCCCCCCATCCGCAGTAGTTTCTTCCCCGTCTCCATGGAGACCGCGCTTTCGGTTTTAAATGAATTACGAGCATAAGTGTTGTATACATCGGGCGAAATTATTATATTTATATGATATTTTAAATGGATATTTTAAATAATTTAAATGATTGAATTATGGTGGTTTGAATTGTGGTGATGTATTTGAAATTATTATATTTATGGATTGGTGGAACGATATGGATGATTTTTTGATTTTAAATGGATATTTTAATTTATGGATATTTTAATTTATAGATATTTTAAATGGATATTTTAATTTTATGGCTATTTTAAAAGATGGAACGATGGAACGAGGATGGTGGAATTAAGAGCCTAGCATATGGTCATTATAAATTTAAATTAGCGCGCGGGAAGTTAGCGCGCGAGAATTGCACTCGGTAGGCCTGGGTTCGATTCCCGCCACTGATGCGGAGTACGATCACCTTAAACATATGGGTCGATAATTCCTTCCGAGAGGTTGGTGGCAGGGAAAGGAGGCTACGGTCTCTGTGGATGCCTCCCCCACTGGGTCCTGGTCCAAATTTGGTGAATAAAAAGAAAGTTATGGAGATTGTCGCGGAGGGCGCGATAGCCCAGTGGTTAGCGTGCGGGAATTTCACTCGGTAGGCCCGGGTTCGATTCCCTCCACTGACAAAACTGCTGCCGTGTTCACGCGGAGTACGATCACGTTAAACATGTGGGTCCGTAAGTCCTTCCGAGAGGTTGGTGGTAGAGGAAGGAGGGTACGGACCCTGTGGATGACTTTCCCACTGATGGGTTCCGGTCTAAATTGGGTGAATAAAAAGAAGGTTATGGAGATTGTCGCGGAGGGCGCGGTAGCCCAGTGGTTGGCGCGCGGGAATTGCACTCGGTAGGCTCGGGTTCGATTGCCGCCACTGCCAAAACTGCTGCCATTTTCACGCGGAGTACGATCACGATGTGGATCCGTAAGTCCTTCCGAGAGGTTGTTGGTAGAGGAAGGAGGGTACGGACCCTGTGGATGCCTCCCCTACTGGGTTCCGGTCTAAATTGGGTGAATAAAAAGAAGGTTATGGAGATTGTCGCGGAGGGCGCGGTAGCCCAGTGGTTAGCGCGCGGGATTTGCACTAGGTAGGTCCGGGTTCGATTCCCGCCATTGCCAAAACTGCCGCCGTGTTCAGGCGGAGTACGATCACGTTAAACATGCGGGACAGTAAGTCCTTCCGAGAGGTTGGTGGTAGGGGAAGGAGGGTACGGTCCCTGTGGATGCCTCCCCCACTGAGTTCCTGTCTAAATTGGGTGGCACTTCCTGGCCCTCCAAACAGTTACCTTACACTTTACTGGTAGGTCGCGCCAGCGAGTGTGCCACGGTTAGAATTTGCCACGGTCAGAATTTTCAAGGGTAGCGAACAGGCTGGTCCCCAAAGGCGGCTAGTGTATAATAATTTCTAGGCGCTCACATGCAAAGATGGTTTAAATTTATATATTCACACAACGCATTGTACTTTCATTCAAAATTCTTTTCCCATTCCATTAACGTAATTAACTATTATTTAATTAATTTCTCTTTTCTAATTGCATGTGAGTGTCCGACCCTTAATCAGATTTGAGATGGGGTTGTTAAATGTCTTATATCATTAAATTAAGTTCCCTTAACAATCTTACCACAACAATATATATATATATATATATATATATATAACAGTCCTGAGATGAGACCTTTCAGGTTACAATATCTACTTTAATCTTTAATTAGATGACACTTTAAAACGATTTGTTAGATGGGGCCGAGCTCTTTGTCGGCATCGATCGCGTAAGAGATCTCAGAGCAGTCTGCCCTACGCAGACTGCTCTGAGATCTCTGTAAGTTACAGTAATGGCGGAAGAGATGACGACACGGGAAACATGCTGTCTTCGCGTTATTATGCTTCAAAAATGGGATGGGGATGCAGTTTCATATGAGAAAGTTTACGTCGAGGTTAAGATAAGTAACCCTATAGGATATGGTAGAGGAAAAGAGGAAGTACCGGCAGACTTTGTTAATATTAATGGCGTGGGATAGAATTTAATAGAGTTGCAATACGTCCGGGACATGAAATGGGAATTTGAGTAAGAATTATGAAAGAAAAGGGCACGTTATTGGGGAAAGCTTAAAATTTCTGTATTATATATATATATATATATATAAATTGAAAAATTTGAATCGAAAATTATGCATAAACTACTGTATGTACAAAAAAACCCCATCTCTAGCATATCTGTTACAAATGAGTAACTATAGACCAAGACTAAGGATAAAGATAGAAGGTAACATATCACTACAATGGAAAGGGGGATAAGAAGAATATTAGGATACAAAAATCACAATTAAAAGTATATAAATATAAAAAAAGGAAAAAGAAAACACGGCAAAAATGAGAAAAGGCAATAATAATTATCTCAAGATAAGAGATTAAGACACAGAGAACAATCAATTGAAACTACACAAAAAATGGCGGTTAGTTCGAAATTGCATTCTCATCAGGACAGCCATATATATATATATATATATATATATATATATATATATATATATATAAGATTTAAAATGAAAAAAGAAAATATATAGGTGGAATGATTGTGTTTACAGGGTTGCAGAAAGGTCAAGGGGGATTGCGACCCCTATTTCCTGGTTAGAAGCTAGCTTTGACTTCATGAAAACGCTCCCAGAGACTCTGCACGCCCGAAACAACAACAATCGATCATGCCCGTGGGGAAAAAATGACCGAATCCCAGACAACATAAAAATGATCAAAATAACAAAAAAATTGGAAATTTTACTAACCAGCAAGACGAGAATCATGGAAGAGTTACATAAAGCGTATAAACTTCGAATAAGAAAGCATACATAAAAAAGTTGCGTCTAACTTATAGAGCCATCTGGATGTGAAACAATCAGATAATCCTAGGTAAGAGTTGTATTGTATGATGTCGGATAAATTAACATAATTTTTATCACTATAATTTCTGCAAAAAACATCATAATAGTGCTGTACAAAGCGGAAGGGATATGATTGTTCCCGAGTTCCGTTGATTAAATGCATCATGCATTTATTAAATTCTGTAATAGATGAGTTTAATAATCTGTATCTGTTCAAGTGATTTACGATTAAATTACGTTGTACGTTTAAACTCAAGTTGGTATTCCAGTGGGTAAAATATATGTGTATATATATATATATATATATATATATACACACACACACAGAGAGAGAGAAAAGGTGTGTCCGTGAGTTCCAAGAGTTAATGCGAGCCATTACAGGAATTCTAAAAATAGCCCAAAATAATTTCGGTGAGTCGGAGAGCGACCTCTGCATTGAAATGATGAGAGAAAGTGTTTGATTTCGTCCTCCAAGTTCAAGGTGAAGCAACCATCCATTGTGAAACGAAACGACCTCGGCGAAAGTAGACGTACGGCTGTCACCCAAATAGCAGTCCCAAAGTCAAACGCTCTGGAAGAGAGCCAGTGAGGGCGAGAGGAAAAAAGGGAATCGATGCGGCAGGGTTGTTCACCACAGACGTACACAGTCCCGTCAGAAGCTCGCTTTAGCCCCTTCGAGTGACGCTACTGACCCAGAGGGCGAAAGCGCTCCTTCTCGGCCGCCTTCAATATATAAATGGGCCCGCAACGATAGCTCACTTTGAACCCTTTTGAAATGGAACAGATGGAACCAAAAGTCAGGATGTACACTAAAAGGTTTCTTTAAAATATTGAATGGAATGCATGCATCCAGTCATCGTCTTTCTTTGTCTTTTCGCCTTTAAAAATTTTTGGATTGAAGTATATTATTGATTCCTAAATAGAGCCATCAAAATGGAGTTACATAGGAAATACCTTTTATTTCAAGTGCACTGGGAATTATACGATATATATATATATATATATATATATATATTGTAAGAATTTTAATTACTTATATTTTAAATATTTATGACTTAACATTTATTAAAATTAAAATGAAATAGAAAAAATTAAAAATAAAATAAACACACACATATATATATGCGTGTGTGGCATGTAATGTATGATTTCAGAAACAAACATTAGATAAAATAGTAGATAAAATGTCTAAACCATAGAATACTTCTAAACTAAGAATTATATAATTATACCCTACAGCCATGTCATTCTTAATGCGCACACATTACGGTACAAGTGATACATCCGGCGACTCTTGGTGGGTTTCACGGATTGCAAAGGATGGAATGGATCGAGGAACCTCCATTTGAAGGAGATGTATCGAACAGTTTCCTAATTCCGATCGCTCTAATATTATTGAAATAAAAAATGTTTTGCATTACAGTCATTTATATACGCTTCCATTGGGGCGAACTCTACAAAACCGATTCTCCGTTCGTGAAAAAGAACTCATTATTAAAATACACGAACGCTAATGTTGACAGATTCAGAGTTGCATGAAATGCCGGTTCATTCGAAATAGTTTCGTATTAAAAACATGTATGCCTTAGTAACATTTTTTGAGCGCGAAAGGCATCGATTCCCCATTTTTGGGATGGTTCGAAAGAGAAAAGATAATGGGAGGGGGGGGGGTGATTGTTTCAAGGGCATACCACTGCGAATCCTTTTGTTCTTGACTCGGCGCAAGAAAGGGTTGCAACCCGCGGGCCAGAAAACAAACCCGTTTTTAATGGGGCCTTCCCATGGAAATGAACGACGGTTATTTCGAAAGGACGAGACATTCCAAAGTCAAATAATTTATTCACCCAATTCCATCGTTAGAGAAAGCAAATCGGAATGAACGGCCGCTCTCAATGCGCAAGTTAGATAGAAATGGATTTGTGAATCGCGCGATTCCATTTCATTTATACTTTTATATTTCGTATAATGCTCGCTTCGCTTAGCCTTTCATATCGACCGCTCTTAAAAATTCTACTTTCAAAGATCTCTTTTCTATCCTTACCTATTTTCCGAAGGAGGTAAAAGCAGGGATTTTTCTCAGCCCCGAAACCGAATTCCTGGATTCTGAGCTATTTCAAGTCAAACTACAGTTCAAATCGATAAGCGGTTTATTTCATCGTGTTATCCTATTATTTCTCTAGAAATAGACCCCATTTCATATTTTTCTGTGCTATACTTTTTACGGTAAGTGACAGAGACATCGCTAGATGTGGCGATACGAAAAAAAAAATGTTCACTTCAGAAGTGCATAAAAAGTAAAATATCTCAAAAAACACATCTACCTTAAAAAAGGGGGCTCACTCCGTCCTAAAAAAAATTCACCCATATAGATAGCTGTCTGCAAAAATTCGGGGTTTAGCTAGGGTGGGTTTATCCAGGACCCATCCTAGAGAGCTCGAAGCTCAAATATTTTGTCTGTGACATTAAAATATTTCTTAAACTACAATATACTATATCAAAAAACGGTTTATTTCAGCGTATTCCTCAAAGCTTTTTCTACAAGTGTATCCATTTCATATTTTTATAGGCAATCGTTTCTGCGGTACGAAGCAAAGAATCTCGAGAAACGAGAAATGTGTCAAACGGTGGCTACTTTTTTTAATAGAGAGAGAAACGGCATTTAAAAGTGTATTCGGTAAAACGACGATTCAATGAGATCGAGAATACTGGGCATTTCAAACTCTTATGGGTGAGCCGTATTCGAAATAGATTTATTTTAATAAATGTAGAAAATATGGGTCTATAAAACGTCGTTTGCTATTGAATGGCTGGACGGGCATTCAAAAAATAAGACACGGGCAGGATCTCCCCATTTTGTTCCGCTCTTGAGTATGCAATTGGAAGGGTGCGGGTTCGACACTACACATACCCAACCCATTTTACCTAAAAGAGAAATGCTTTAGGCTTGCTTCTACTTTTGGGAAACTTTCGGGGGCAACTGGGGGGTCAACAAATCTTTTCTTAAAATCTGGTACCTGTCTGTTATTGAAAAAATTATTACTTTCGGGTCAGGCATCTGGGGGGGATCTCTCACTAGGGCTCAAATCAATAACCTTATTTCTTTACAACGGATATTTCTTCTTAAAATCTCTGCCGGATTTAGAACAACCTCGAGCATTTCTCTTTTCTCCATTACCGGTATTCCCCCTGTTCACATTTTAATTGATATTCTTCACAAAAAATTCCTTTTTTGGAAACTTCGTATCAATTCGTTCTCTGATCCTTCCCTTCCCTCCCCCTCTTCTTTCGACTTTAATCGTCCTCTCTCTAATTCTTCCCCCTCAAACCGCATTGTCATCCTTAAACCCCTTAATCCTTCCTCTTTCTCCCATCTAAATTTTTATACCGACGGCTCCAAACTTGATGATAATGTTGGCTTTTCTGCTTGTTTATTTAATCATGATAAATTAGAAGAAGTTTTTAAATTCAAACTTGACAATGGGAACACAGTTTTTCAGGCAGAAATCGCGGCCATTAACTTTGCCATTGACTGGGCAACTGATAACTTCTCCAAAATAAATATTTTTTCGGATAGCCTTTCATCAATCCTGGTCTTTAAATCAATTAAAAACAAATCTAACTACATTAACTCTATCAAAAACTCTGCTTCTCGCTCTAAACACCTTTTTAATCTTATTTGGGTCAAGGCCCATGCTGACATTCTGGGAAATGAAGTCGCGGACTTCCACGCTAAAGAAGCATCCTCCTCCGGTTTCCCTTTTTCAGTTCCTCTCCCCTATTCTCGTTTAACTAATTTTTGCAAAAATCTCTTACTTCAAAACTGGCAAAAGTATCTTAATGAATATATCTCCCCTAGGACTCATGACCCAGCCAGAATTCTAAATTATCTCCCCAAAGTTAACGTAAATACCCAAATTCATAATAAATACTTAATCTATTTTTTAACTGGTCATGGTCCTTTTCTTGATTATTTATACTATTTTAAACATAAAAAATCCTCGAACTGCTTATGCAACTCTTTTGGCGACGTAGATCACTTTGTTTTCTCTTGCCCCTTAACTAAGAAATTTCATCTTTCTAAACCTGCTCCTGGAAATGAAGCGGCTTGGTTTTCCAGTGTCAGCCGCAACAGTCAATCCATTTTTTATCTTAAGAACTGTGTCCTCATTGCAAGAGACATTTCCAATAAAGTAAATTGACAAGTTCGTCGGGCTTTACTGCTTTTAACTTTCCTGATCAATGAAGATTCCTCTGCTGTTCCCCTTTTCCTGCTTTTGTTTGTACAAACTTGTATATATTAAATTGTAAATATGATAACTGATAACACTACTGTTAAATTGAAAACACTTTCATCTTTTATTATCAACCTCCCATGTCATTTTGTATTTACTTCATCATCTATATCATGTTGTGCAATGTCTCATTATTATTATCCTTGATGTTTTCCTGAATGTTTCGTGTCCATATTTGTGTCTGTTTACAGTACCTGTCTTCGTTATGTCCGTATTTCTTGTCTGTAAAACTGTCTGTCTTACGAATTTATTCTTAAACTTTAAAAAACTGGATTTTTAATAAACCTCCAGAGCGGTCGCTGTCCTTGGAAGTCGGCACCTGCTAGCTTCCTTTCCCGGTCGTCCAACCAGCTACTCAAATCCTCGGATGAGTCGGACGGCCTGGGTCTTCCACATTCCACATACCCAACCCAGCCCGAATCCGAGAACCTTTTCAAATAGGGAATTCGAGCCCGACTCAACCCGAAGGCTTTCATTCTCGGCCCAGTTGCGACAGAAACTACGGTTATCCAAATGCATGAAAAACAGGATTTTGCGTCGTTATTGCGCTCATAACGATGGTAAAAGTTGGTTTTTTTTTCTTCCTCTGTACTGTCACTCCAATTGGATGTGTACTTTTAGAAAGAGAATTAGCTAAACATTCGTAAAGTAAATGATAAGCATGAAATCCTCGAACCTTCGAAGAAAGATGATTTGAAAAGAAGCATCCAAGGTAAAGCGAGGGAGAGCGTATGTATCAGTGATGTTAAACAGGCGTTTAAAATACACAACTTTTCTGTACACATCGATTTCATTCAAAAAAGAGTTTCCCTTGCACTGCATGCTAATGTATGGGGAAAGGAATGTTTCGGGACCTCTCGAATACGAAAACAACTGTTTGGAGCGTGACGTCTGCCTGTCTTGTGCAATGTATGTATTCACTCTAAATCGACCCCATTTCATGCAATTGGGTAGGCTGTGGGCGACCCTGGTGCTAATCTGTTTTCGCTACGATTCGGAATAAAATAAACCGCCTTTTTTTTGTGTGTGAAATGGCTCGCAAAAATGGCCTGTATCCACTTTAGTTGAAAACGAATGGATAACATTTTACAAAATGGGATAGATAAGTCACTCGAGGGTGACCCTGACGCCGATTCGATTTGGGTACAATTCGGAAAAGTCTTTTTTTACGAAACGGCCCGCAAAAATCGTCCCAATTTAAAATAAGAAACTACGTATGCTCCAATATATCCATTCAACGCTCACTTTATACGTCATTCTTAACGACGAAAGGAATAAGACTCACCCCGTTGCACTAGGACCAGCCGTTCTCGAGATATTTCAATTTTTTCACTACGCCACCGAGTGAGAACGAAAATTGAATTTAAAGTGTCCATTCAGTGTCGTTCGAAATAATGTTATCGTGTGCCGTTCAACTCAATATAATGAAGGATTGAAGAAATCAAGAGAACGTGGCTGCAGGGAAAGTCATGGGCTACCCACGTCAGACTTTTTTATAGTGTAATAGTTATACATTTCATTTCCCATCCTTTAACATGCAGTCAAGAATTTTTGAAAACAAAATGGATCGAAAGCTAAAGCCGATCCAACTTGCAAACATATGGATCAAGTACTCACCCGTATACAAGGAAAAGACGAAAATATTAAAAAACCGAAAACGTTGTAATATGGACCCACATCATTTGGAAAAGGTTCACAAATCACTGTGCAATAGTCTGCTTCTATTCTATAATAAACAATATTGGCAAACCGTCGGCTCTGTGAAAACGTTTGAAATTCTAATAATCCTCGAAGAATGGTGTCCACTTCATTAGAAAATCTTAACTCACGCGTATTGTGAATGTAAGGACTCGATATACTTACTTCCAGATGGGAGATCAAAATGCTTCTAGAGGTTATTGGATTATTAAAATAATTATAGGAGCACACGTTATTTTGTTTCTTTCAACTCGATGCGGAACGTAATACGACAAGAACAAGTAGTGATGTCAAATAAATTGGAATGGTTATAAATAGTGCCCCCGTCCATTTAAGAAAAGCCTAGAAAACAAGTTAGTTTCAGCCGCCCATTTTGACTTGGCAGCTACCCCGTTGCATCTGAACTAGTGGAGGTGCTCATGAACTGTAGGGGGCGGTGATGGAGACTTTGCACAATCCACTTCGACAAGGGCTTGCCATTTCGTCCTAATGGCTCAACGGTAGAGCGTCGGAGATCCAGGGTTCGATTCCCAATTGGAGCAGCAAGGCTCTTTACAATGGCGCCCGAACCCATCAACCGTGAATGGTTAGTGCAAAGATGTCGGAGGTCTGAAGCCCCCATACCGTGCGACTCACATAGTGAGTTTAGAGCAAGATCTATTGAAAGGAAAGGTTGGCCAAAGATTGTAAGCGAACAGCTGGAATTCTCCCCTCCCTTGACGTCACGGGTCCCAAAGACAGGTCCGTAGTCCGTAGCTGTCATCAGAAATGCATTGAAATTACAGCAATTATCTTAATTTAATGGTGCATCATAGAGTATATTGAAATCTCTACCGAGTAAAATGATAGATTAGATTTCATTATTCCTATATAAAAGCATACTATTAAATAAAACGAGTTATGGTCGATTTTATTTAGGACTGTATTGTGAAGGATGTTTTTAAGCATCTCTAACGATGACAGTAGCCTTTGAGCTATTGAAACTAGGTTTAAATATTTTCTGCATTTTAAAATTGTTATTAGCTTTACTTTAATAGGTGCATAGTAAAGTGCCGGAGGATTTAGCTAAAATACAAGCAATATCTGAGACTAGAATGATAAGCCAACGAAACCTGTCCATCGAACTGCTTTAAAATATAAGACTTGTAGACTTCGACATGATAAAATAAATGAGAAGACAGTGAATGACTTACTGAATGTCATTCAAAAATAGTTTTCACAATTATAGAAATAAATAAAAATGGGATGATCTTAAAAATTTCAGGAAGAAAAATGCTTGTATTAATATATTTCTTTTTTTGTTTCCATAATGATATGTGAATTGAAAGTTGGTAATTTCGTAATTGATATGTGTACGAAATCCAATTATTTAAAGACTTCTGTTACATCCGAATTCGAACAAATGTAGAAATCATATTTTGTACGATACAAAAATAGTAGTGCATAGGTTTTCTTTAATTAGCTATTATTATTATTTTATTATGGTAAAAAAAATTATTCAAGAAATTAAATGAACAACGAATTTCATATAAAAATAGACAATTTTTGAATATGGATACTCCATGATAAAAAAAAATTAAAAATTAAAAAAGTAAAGGGATAGAAAGAGAAATTGATTCGATAAGTCCAGTTGTGATCAGATTTTGAAAATGCTTTTCATAAAGGAACATCTAAGAAAATTATATCTTATTTACGCTATATGTTTGAAAAACAAAGAAAACCTAATATCAATAGGTTTCGATAGGTTCCTGGGGGGGGGGGGGGGGGGCATATCTCCCAACACCTCTTTAGTGACTTTACTAGGTCTGATATTACGATCTTTCAGCTAATTCTGGTGTTACAAAAGTCAGTAATCAAATGGCTGAGTTACGGATGTTCCTCTAAGGGAGGGAAGAATAATTTTAAAAGAGGCCATTTTATAAAGGATGATTGCCTTCATGGAAGAATTTTTAAGGGAACACTGCGTCACATTTATGTTACATATTAGGAAAGCCATGAAAACTAACACACTCAGCTCGTCAATATACCTTTGGTACGGAGGCTTGAACTCACGACCAAGACACCGAAACTAGGTCATGGATAAACCTTAAAATTTAAAGCTCTTCCTCCATTGCTTATTTTTCTTTTCTTCACGTGAATGACTAAATATTCATTCTGCTTTTCTATTCATAGAGTTTCTATTCATCTGTTCATTTGTGTGCCGTATTCGAAAGAAGGTTTTGGTTCTGGTATATGTTCCATCAGGAGCTATTTCAGGAAATTGTTCTTTTATCTTAAATTGGGGGGGTTCTCTAAAATATTTTTTGAATTAGAAATAAAATTTTCGTGGAGTTTTAAAAAAATGTCTTCTAATTGGATGACTGTTTCTACCTAGATATCATGCGAAACGATCTCTCGATAAAGATTCAACCCATTTCTTTTCATTTTCGGATGCTGATTTCACTAGATGTGAATAACTGCGCTTTCTTGTGACTGTATGCCAAATATCCCACAGAAAAACGCTTCTTTTTCATTTCCATCAGGACTGAGCTGAATGTCATGTTCATGTTTTAATATCTGCAGTGATGCTGAATGCATCGTTTTTTCCCTTCTGATTTGAAAAATAAAGTCGCAGTTAGGTTTGGTCTTGGTCATTTTCCACACTTGTATCCATTGGCAGAGGAAGCTTAGAACCAAGCAGTCATGTTTTAAGTCGAAATTTGAAATCAGCAGCAAGAGGATGGTTATAAAATTGTCTAAGACCTTTAATTTGGGAAAATGGAAATGGAGATCGATGGAAAAGGATAATTGTGTCATCTCGGAAACGCCCGCGGGAAAAAAAAACTGAATTTCACAATCGTACTATTTATGTGAAAATAATTAAAAAATTAGCCTTTATAATAATCAACCAAAATAGGAAAATAAGTTAGTTTAGTCAAGTTAATACGCAACAATAGGGAGATGGAGAGCCATGGAAAAGGATGATTGCGTACTCTCGGCAACGACTGAAAAGAAAACAAACAAAAAAAAAAACCTGACTTTCACGATCGTACTATTTATATGAAAATAATTAAAAAGTTAACCTTTCTAATCAACCCAAATATGAAAATAAGCCAGTTTAGTCAAGTTAATGTGCACAGTTAATGACGGAGATGGAAAAAGGCAATTGTGTACTCTCGGCAAAGCCCGAAAAAGACTGAATTGCGCAATCTTATAATTTAAGCGAAATATATAATTTATTAATAAAATTCTTCTTTATTTTTACTCGCACTATAAAAATAAATTAGGTCTATTGTTCTGATATGAACTTATTAGAAGAAAAAAATAGATGCAAACTGATCCTTTCGGACTCTTCTCAGCAAAGCAGGGAATGTGAACGGGATTATCCGTAGTTTGGGGAGTCGCGTCCGTAGCCAGAAAGGAGCTGAAGGAAATCAGTTTTAGGGAATTTCTGTAGCGGAATCGGGGAAAAGTAGGGACTTTTAGCTTGTGACCGAAAAATCGGAAGAAATCTGTTTCCGATCGGAATATCGGAATGATGCCCGAAAATAGGAAACTTTCCGGGTCAGTCGGAAGCATTGGCAGCTATTCTTCAAGCAATCCACTTGAACAAAATTCAGTCAAGAATGTATATCGTTAAATATCCCTTATTTCAATGAAATAATAAGCAGAAAGAGTCTATTTTTTTATAACCTGCTTTTCCTATGCTCTGAAATATCTGGACCCTTTTCAAAGCAACCAAGACGAGGGGAATCGCCGGCGTCTTAAAACTCTCGCTCTTCTTTGGGTGGCTGCCGTCCCGTGAAACGAGGAGTTCCACACATGTGTATCGTGGTGAGTCGGAAGAAAGCTGGGATGACCTTAAAAATTCCCTCATTTTTAAGAATTTTCTGATATATGTCTTTTGATTTTTCCAGAATGTGGATACGAGTAGTGGCAGATCCATCTGTTTTGGATATGTTTTAAATCTATCGAGTCGTGTTACTAAAGGGCGTCTTTTATCACGGCCGGGCTTAGAAAGTTAAATAGGCTACTCCAGACCCGTTATTTTTGTAGACTCTCATTTATATGGTTCGAAAATGAATTGAAATGCCGTGCCCAGAAACGAACGCTCTTATACACGTGAGGGACCCCTCTTTCGGGGGCCTCTCTTTCATAAAAACGTCCAGACTCGGAATGCAGGACACTTCCTCATTTGTGTGAACTGCTCCGATGACTCGGGGCACCCGGAAGCGAGAGAGGCAAGGCCGCCCCTCAACAGGGCCCCCACCCCGAAGATGAACGGAAAGCATCCGAAACAGACGCGTGATGGAATTCGACCACCTTTTGTTGACAGCGGGTTACGGGCTATTTCAAAAGTATTCAATTTTATGGTCTTTCTTCCGTCACGTCTGCCTCATGTCGAACTTTATAATGATCCACCGAGTAAGCGCCACAACTGCCAAGAAATCGAGTTTCGCTCAAAATAGTTTCTTTCCTGCTTTGACAGAATTTCTGACTTGGGCGGTCTGCCGTGTTTCTTTCGGGCGTACATCCGGAAGCCCCCTCCCCCGGCGGCATTTTTTGTTACTCAGATACATGTTACTCAATTAGGCTATCATAAGAAAAAAAGAGCCTGGCTTCTCTTGATGCTACAGATTTGAAACAGGACAGGTGCAATAGTAATTACTATATACAGATATATATATATATATATATATATATATATATATATATAATAATAGTTTGAAAGTCCAATGAAAGAAAAGTGAGAAGCTGTAATTCGAAAAACCTAACTTTCTAACAAGCCTACAAAATAAAAGTATAAATCAGCAAATCTTCAATCAAATGGAAAAAAATACAAATTTCGAATCATCAAGTTAAAGAAAATCATCAAAAATCAATGGTATGGAATCGATAAAAAAAACACAAATGAAATCCAAGCATTAATGCTATACAAGTGGACAAGGGCTAGGCCTAAATCATGGATTTGTTTACTTCTCCAAAACTCTTCCTCGGGTCCAAGTATTTTGTCGAAGCAAACACAAAAAATGTATGTTTCTGAAGAAATAGATAGATTATATCTATAAACTACTTCTACTTGGACAACATACATAAAGAATAAAAAATAAAAGGAAACAAGAATACCTGGAAAATAACACTACAAATGCACGAACCTGTCGAACCCGGGAACCCAGAATGAAGAGACCAGTGTTGCTATTCGCAAAGGAAAAAGAAATAATCTACTGTTGCCATTCCTAAGAAATAAATAACAGTAATGCGAAAAGGCAAGAATAAGTGAAAATATACAATGAGAGCTACTAAAAAGGAGGGGCAAATAATAGAAAGGCTAATGTTTAAATGGATGTAAAAATAAAAATATTATTAATACAAGAGAATGGAGATGTCAGGCTAATATAAAAAACTATGAATAGAATTCATGAAAATCCAGCTAATCTAAATTTTTTAACTATAGCATTTACAAAATAAGAGGGATATTTATATAAATTGCTACTAATTTTTAGATTATTTATATATATAGCATGACATTTTTTATCAAATAATCTATAAATTCTGAAAAGCTGATTAAGTATATGTATAATATTTCTAAACAATAGAATCGAGTTGCAGGAATTAAATGGTAAGATTTTATTAATGTTAAAATTAAAAAAGTCTTTTTTATCCTATAAATTAGTAACAATTCTATTAGAAGGTTCAATAATAAGATTTAAATCCAAAAAATTAATATTATTACTAATAGTAGCTTTATTAGGCATTAATTCCAAATTGTCTGGATAAAAATCTATATGACATAATTTTCAGTATATACCAAGTAAATCAGATCATCAACATATCTGTAAAATGTATAATCTATTGAAGTAAAAGTCTGTTCATAATGATAAAGGTATAAATTAGCTAGCATACTGCTACTGCAGCCACCCTGTGGAACTCCTGAGACTTGTAAGAATAATTTATTTCCTTGAAAAATATAATTATTGAAAATAACAAAGTGAAGAAGTTTAGGAAAATTTATAAAATTGGTTTGAGTTTATTTTTTAATAATATTATTATCACTATACATATTGATCATTTTCAATTTAATACTATTAATGGAATGTAAATCAAGTTTAAAAAGACTATTATTTTTTAAATAATCTAACAGAAATTGAATGCAAAATTTTTTACAGATAATAGCATAATTATTAGAGGCTTTATCAACATAGGTGATAACAAAAGATCTTTATAAATCAATCATGGAGGGTTTAATATTATCAATATTATATATGGATCTAGACAATTTAATACTAGTAATAGCATTTTTAATAGATTCTAATAAAGTAAATTTCCACAAAGCTAATAATATAAGCCTCTAACTACACCCAATAATGAAATTAATATTTAAATGTTTTACATATGTAATACAGGTACTAAAGATATTTTCCTGCTTTGACATACATGGTGTAAATGCATGAATAGTGTAACAGATGAAAAGATTCAAACTGATAAAATAATAAATGGAGCTAGGCCTTTTCTGGCTCCCAAAAATTTTTTGAGTATCATACTTGAAAAAGAAATATAAAATAGTAAAAGTGAAAAGTGTTTCCAAAACCATGCACGTTTTCAAGGGCCGTACCTGGTTCAGTAATACTGAAATTATGTGTTACAGAATCCTTATTTCTATATATGTAAATATAATAGTTAAAAATTGCATATATACAATATATATTCATATAGGGCAAATAGAAATCTTAAAGTCCTGAAAGATACACTAGGTCTCAATGAAAGCGTAATTTGGCTGGAAGGGGTGGTTCCGCACCCAGAATCTCATAAAGGATCGTCTGCCGTGTCGAGACCGTTAGGAAGGAATTAAAAACTGTAAGAGACAGTGCGGGCAACATCAAATATTACTAAAGTGCAGGAGGTAAACGAAACCAGAAAGATAGAATCATGCATCGATTATGAGACACTTTCCAACACTCATTTTATTTAAACATCTCTAAAATGCGATACATTCAGCGGCCATATTCTTAAAATGAGCACAATACTGCAATCATTCATTATATTTGAAAATTTAAAACTTCGTCGAAAGAGAAAAACGAACTGGATTCAAATGACGTCATCGAAATATAAATCGCCTGGCTCTCTGTATAAAAGCAGTCAATATTTCATTCATCACAGTACTACAATTTATTCTACTTAAAAACTTAAAACCATGGAGGTAAAAGTCATTTAACTCTATGCATAAAACTTCATCGAAAAAATCTGCCATTAAATCGTCCGCTTCTCTATGTAAAATCAATGAATGCTTCATTCATATCATCTATATTGTAGACTCCAAAACAAAATAATTTTGCGTTAAAGAAACTCAGCAATTCGTATACAACTCATCTTACAGTCTAATCTGTTTACATTCCCCATAAGGGAAAATTAGGTTTCATTGTAGAAATATTCAAAGTAGGATGATCATTTAAACTCAAATATATTGTAATTCTGTTGCTTCAGAATACAGATGCACAGAAATTAAGCAAAAATAAAGCGGTTTGGGGACAGATACAACACTCAATATAAATTAAAAAGAACTTTAAAAATCACAATTTTGACCCAAGATGGATGGCATGGATCATTTAAAACTTAAATATATATTGTAATTGCGCTGTTTCAGAATACATCATCATCCTAACTCATCGTGCGTGGTGGCACATAAGGCCTTCAGCTTGCGTCGCCACAATGGTCGATCCTGTGCCGCATTCCTTGCTTCTGACCAGCTCGCCCATCCCGTCCCATTTCTGTCCTAAGCTTGAGTCGATCTTTTTCCTCCAGGCGCCCAAGCAGGGATGTTATGCTGCGGCATTCTCAAGACATGTCCAGTCCATTTCCATCTACGTTTTACTTCTATCTCAATTCCTTCCTGCCCACTACTCTTGTAGAGTTCAGTGTTAATAACAACATATGTCCAAAATACTCCCCAAATTTTCCTCAGTCTACCAGGCATTTAATTGTTGCATTGGCCCCTTGTTAATTTCCATGTTTCGGCTCCATATAGTAAACACTAAGGAATTAAAGAGGTTGATTTTGCTTTTTAAATTAATATTAATAGTTATCCATATTTCATTTAGTTTTCTAAAACAATTCTGAGCTTTTGCAATTCTTATTTTCAGAATACAGATGCACAGAAATTAAGCAAAAATAAAGCGGTTTTAGGACGGATACAACACTCAATATAAATTAAAAAGAATTTTAAAAGACACAAGATCGATGCCCTCTTCTATTTTGAAGTGGGTCACGTGATCTCTTCCTACAAATGGCGTAATTATTATTTTAATTTTTATTTAAAAACTACTGAATATGTTTTGCTGAAATTTTTTTTATACATTTTATGGGACAATGTGAATATTTCCTAAAACTTTCGAAGCAATGTGTGAATTTTAAATTCGCTTAAAAAATGTTTGAAAATTGAGGTCCCATAGGGTTCAATCTATTTCATTTTCTCAACCGAAACTAATCGGATGATATTATTCATTTATATTCCCAAAGGTCCCAGAGACCGTTTGAACAACATACTAAAATTTCATTTCGAGAAAATCATTTTTACGGCGGTTATCGTGCTCGCTAACGGACAGACAGATAGAATGAACAAAGTCATAAACACTTTTCAACTATGTTGTAAAGCGTTAATAAAAAATGAATACAGGGGATGGGTGATCAGCCAATCCAACTCTATGAAACGGAGAAAATGTCAGTATACCATTTCTTCAAAAATAGTTTTATCACGTTACCGAAGAATAACCGATGTGGATATAGGAGAGTCAAAATGAGTTGCAATAAATAGTGTTATGTCAAAGCTTTTCAATAGCATCCCCAGCCATTTTTAAAAGTATACATTACAAGCAAAGTGATACCCTCCCAATTCAAAATCCGGCCACGCTTGGAGTTAGAAATTGAAGTCGCGTGGGCCTTTTGTCAGGGTGTGGGGCTGCTACACACATAAACACCTGAACTCTTTTTCTCTCAGAATTGAGCTTTGTGTCGTAAAGCACATAATTCTCGTTAGTTATAGGGTGTAGCTACAGCATCAGAGTAAACGTTCTCGAAGATTCCTTCCTAAATGTAGGTAGAAAATGAATGTTCGAGAACCAACATTCTTGCTGTATTAGAACCAACGTGAGTGATTTTTGTGGATCCAATGCTCGATCTAAATGCGTGAAAGGCCCAAAATCTACCTTGGCTCCACTACCCACTATATAGCATATAGCATAGTCCAGATCTAGACGGGTTCCTCCTTTTCGAGTGCATTTCACGAGAGCGATTCCCGACTTTTCACTCGTCAGCCCGCACCGTCGCCTTCGACCTTGGTCTGCCCTTGGGGCTGCTGCGGGATGGAGGCGGGCGCAAGCAAGCGTGGAGAAAGAGAAAAAAAACTTTCATATCTCCGGTAATCGTACCGTGACCGAAGAGAAAACTTTGGCCATCGCACCACCACTTGCACAGAAAACAAGCTTTTCCCGAGAGCCGCGGACCCTTCCTCACAGTGCATGCTCGGGAGGCGACATCCCAAGATATTCAGCCGCATTTTTAACACTTTCCAACACAGTTGAAAAGTGTTTATGACATTGTTCATTCCGTTCGCACGATCACAGCCGTAAAAATGAAATTTTAGTCAAAATCAAATCTTAGTATGTTGTTCAGACGGGCTGTGGGACATATATGAGAATGCAAATGAATAATATTACCCAATTAGTTTTGGATGGAATCCGGGTTGAAAAAGGGAAATACATTGAACCCTATGGGACCTCAAGTTTCAAACATTTTCTGAGTTAAAATGCACACATTGCTTCGAAAATTTTAGGAAATATTCAAATGATCCCATAAAATATATAAAACATTTTTGAGCAAAATAGGTTCGGTAGTTTTTTTAAAATAAAAATTAAAATCATAATGACACCCATATTATAAAAGAAAGAGATCACGTGACCCACTTCAAAATAAAATAGGATATCCATCCCAAAATCAAAATCGTGAATTTTAAAGTTCTTTTACATTTACATATTGAGTGTTCCATCCGTCCTAAAGTCGCTTTATTTCTGCGTATTTTCTGAAAGAACATCTACAATCTGCCTCCACGCAATGACACTATTTTTGAATTTAAAGGATCCTCCCACTTTGATTATTTCTTCAACGAAACCTCATTTTAACGTATGCAGCTGTAAGACGATTTGTAAAAGAATTACTGAATTATTTTCTCCCCAAATTATTGTGCGCTGGAGTCTGGAATATACGTGATATGAATGAAATAGTCACATGACATATTCATATATTTTGCATAAAGAAGCGGACGATTTTACAGCATTGCCTTTTTCGATGAAGTTTTAAGTATGGAGTTAAAAAGTACTTTTACCTCCCAATAATAAAATAAATCATTGTAGTATTGTGATCATTTAAAAAATACCACCGCTGAATGTACCGTACTTTATAGATGTTTAAATAAAATTGCATTTAAGTTGTAAAGTGTTTCGTAATCTAATCAATGCATGATTATGCATGATTGATCTTATTTATATTTCATTCCTATCTACTCAAAAATAAAAAATAAATGTGAGTTCGGCAGCTCCTGCTCGAGTAGGAAGCCCTGTCCGGTACGATTGAAACTCTATATGGAAAGAGAATGTTGAAATGAAAAAAATTTAATGGGGTCAGATTATGACTTTCCCCACATAATAGAAAGGGAAACTCCATTTAGAGCGAAGAGCTCGTTCATTCTCGTCATTCATAACCGGCTTCATCTAATGACTGGAATTCAATTCAAAATGGTGAATTGCTCTCGGAAAATAGTTTTTAGATAGGAAGACGCATTTTTATGCATTTTATTTATTTTTATTTTTCGTTTGCATATGAATTTCTATAGGAAGTTATCGTCTGTCTCATTGGATTCACTATGAACGATGTTCACATGAAAACGATTTTTTTTTCCCTAAGCCGATATACGTTTGGAAAAGTTCCGATCCAACAGGAGTCCTTTTAGAAAAATTCTCTCAAAACTGCCGAAAAGGAATGGATAACCGTTTTGTTCGAATACTACAGCCTACAGCAAAATAAAAGCGTCCATTCAGAAAAGAAGGCAAAGATAAAGAGAATGACGTCTGCCAACAGAGTCGCACCCTTGACAGAGGAAAGAAAAAGATATAACTTATGTGGACACTTCTGGGCCTGGGGGGAACACTTCTGGACCATTTTGGGGAAGGCCAGCCCATCCCATTTTGATTGGGAGAGCATGGCCCACGGCATTCCCCATGCACTCATCCGTGCTCGAAACATTCTATGACCGCATAGCCCTGGTAAACTAGTTCTCCTCCACAAGCTGATTTTTTTTATAAAAGGGTTGTATGTACAAAACTTTCTAAACCATAGTCTATTTGACTATTAAATCACGGGTGGTTCATACTTACTTTTGCAACGAGTTCTAATATAAATATTAACCGCCATCCTACCTTTTGTCGTTAACAGTTTAATATTTCAATGGAAAAAGAAAATGGGCAAAACACATTCGGGCTCGGACAACCCAAATATTTGTGGACTACTTAACTTGATTCTTTGATAAATGTCTTCCATTCAAAAGAAGTGTCAATCTAACTATTTGACAAATCGCTTCCATTTCGAAATAAGTGTCCGTCGGGGATGCCCTCTCAATCTCTTGAAGGGAAGCATGTGCTGGCAGTGCCTTTTCGGTCATCGGGCCCTGCCTATTTAAGAAGTCCGTGAACCCGTATCTGGGAAATGAGGGAGTGCATCCTAAACACTTGAACTTTGGAAGCTCAATGAGTGGGAAAGATGAGGCTGTCGGTGAATACAGATAGAACGAAAAAGGAAGCTATACTTACCGGCCTATGCAATGTCTTCAAAATCTAGATTCAGTGGCTTCCAATATGTAATACCTGATTTTCGCCTCATTCATTTCCTCCTTTTAAACCCATTTCATCCACTCCAATGGCAAGGATACTTTAGATCGACTGCTTCTTTGCGGGGCAACTGAATGCCTTTCGAGCGTCGCTCTCTTCACAAAACGATTCATCCGGGAATAATGGAGGATCATTTTCTATCGAGTCCGATTTTTGTAGGAATTTTCCAATTCCTCTCGTCTCATCCAAAGCGATCCCCTCAAAAAGGTATTTATGTTCTGAATCGGACATTTGGGTCTCTCGTCGGTTGGCGGAATTTCCAATCACTTGGACGTTGTTGGAAAAACAAAAGCATTCATTATTCAACGCAACATCCCCTAAGCACATTCTCACGCCTTCTCGACAAACAGAATGCCCATTGGAAATGCGTCCGTTCCTCGACCCTTCATTCGGACAGGGGGGCCGTTTCTCCCCCCCCCTCCCCCCCGTAAATGCGGATTCATTTCCGACTTCTGCTGCGCGTGCAGGTAAAAAAAATCGCTCTTGACTCGACGCCCGCTTTTTCAACGAAAGCCCTGGCACCGGACCAGCTCGTTCGGCAGGGTTCGACTCAAAACTACGTGATCTCATCATTTCGAGCCTTTCCAGATTGAGGGGAATTTTTCTTTTTATGATTTCCCCGACAGAACAGTACACTACTCATTACATAAGGCACCTTTGATACTCGTCATTTCCGACTCAATATAAGGAAAAAACTCCGTCTCTCGTCCGCTGGGTACCCCGCGAACTTTGGGGACGATCCCTCAAAACATCCTTCTCATTCATTTCATATTTCGGACTCGAAAGAGAGAGAGTTCGACTGTTCATGATCGGTGTACCACGAGTTCCTCCAAATTCGGAGGGAGGGGAAGATACTTTTTCAATTAGCAAAAATATATATATTTTCAGAAAGAAAACACCTCTGACGTTCCGCCTAAAAAACAAACACGTGGCCCTAAAATAATGTGTGGGGCCCAAACGAGACGGTAAAAAGTGTCTCTTTTAACAAGGTTACAAATAATAACCGAAATAATTCTTTATTAACCATTTTGAAATGCGCTATTCGAAGTGAACTCTGGCTGCTCCAGGTCGAGATGTTAGACACAATGAGTTTAGAATACAGTCATTCAGCTTTCGTGGATGAGTTTTACATATTACTATTAAAACGTGGACACGCGGCTTATACTCACTCGGCGCGTTTATTTTAAGGTACTGTTAGGTAGGGGAAAAAAAAATGAGGATATCACAAAAACTATGGGGACAGCAAAAACGCATTTAAAATAATGTTTTCTTTTTCAAAAACTCGACCACTCAGCCGGTTCAGATCGAATCCAAAAAACTTTATTTTTAACTCTTTAAGTTCCATTTTTAACTTTTAACCCAAAAACATGTTCAGGCCTAAAAACTGGAAACGTGTGAAAACCACGAATCTCGGCCGAGAATGAAATTTTAAGCATCCCTTAACAATTTACAAAAATAATACATTTGAATCCATATCTTCTCCATAACAGAAATAACTCTCAACTCCATCCGAAAGCGAGCTGTGTATTTTGCGAGGAGGCAGTACCCTTGGAGGCTCCTCCCCTTCCCGAAGGACACGCTTCAGCCTCCTGACATAAGGGCCTTGGCCATGGCATATTACGCCTGTTTTCCTACAATCGTATTCCTGCTGGACCACTTGGAAAGTGAAGAAGAGCGAACGGAAAGAAAAAGTAGTTCGACCACTTTCGCATAGGATCGTCTGCGTAATGGGTTCCTCATCTGAATATCTGTGCTCGGAAAAACAAGCATCAGTGGGGGTTGCCCTTGCTTTCGCATCGGGTCTCTTCCTCTGAGGTGGATGTTCCCCCCCTGTAGACGGCGTAAACCCATAGACTGTCGCGGGAATTGGACTTTACTCTGAGGTGGATGCTTAAACATAAGGCGTAATCGAAATCGAATGATTTGAATAGTTCCCTAACTCTAACATTCTTTTTCAAGAGAGGGGGGTAGTCATAGTCAAGAGGACTGGTCGAATGAGGAACCTGAGGAACTTGTTTTCCTACACTCAAGTTAACCGGTTGAAAAGTGTTTACTGGAGGCATAGACTTGTGTAGAAACACTGTGAATGAAGTTCGTGGTGAAGGTCTTTCAGCAGAGCCCCCAGATGGGCCTTGTTGCTGGTGGCGCTTCAGTCTGTTCCTTTGCCGAGAGCGGTAGTATAGAGAACTTAATGGCATAACCTAGGAACATCCACCCCAACGCCACTGCAAAAATCAATCCCATCCTTCATAAATGTGTCTTTAAAAATAACGCAACGCAGCTGTGGCGTAGCCAGGGATGAAAGCAGAAGGTTTGTCCTTCTTTTAAAAGAAATTCCCTACGAAACGATGTAGTCGTTCCCAAAAAGTTCCGCCCGCCCTTGAAAATCCAGAGCAAAGACAAAATGCTTATTTGAACACTATTCCTGCACGGCGCATTAGCGAGCATGCTGAAAAGATTTTCACTTCGAAGTGGACCGCTGCGAATGCAATTTTCGGAACAGTTACAAAGCAGAGCAATTGCGTTCTACACACACTTCTACACACACACTGCGTTCTTCTCGTTTACTTTTGATGCTGTATTACTATACATTTAATATTGCCTGCATTATTGTATATTTAATAATTGTTTTTTATGCACTGTATATATTAAGTTACCTTGTTATTAAGTACTATTAAACTATTTTACAATGTTTAAACGAAAGATCACGCCTCCTAAACTGAAACCTCAGGACAACAGCAAAATTATCTTGGACACATTTACCCTCACTGACTTTCCCCCCCTTCCTTCTGTTGTGTTATCTCCAGCTACAGTCAACACCTCTTGTGAATCTAAACCCAGTTCTCCGCTTACTACTCCGACTTCTACTCCTTCTACATCTGGCAAACACGGTGTGCAAATGGTGAACTTTACATCTATGAATCCTTCTTCATTTGCGCAATCTTCATATGCCTCTAGAGTCAACCCTTTCTCCTCTAAGTTCTCCTCCTCCAAGTCTGATGTTCCATCTCATACCAATATCTCGCAACCTCCTTCTCGATCATCTAAACACTATAACCAAGAACGTGCGCCTGTTTTGACCCGCTTTGATGGTGACTTTCCGTTCACGTCTTCGGCACCTCCAACTATTCCAAATGATAACTACTCAGAATCAGTTCGCTCAGAATCCATTGCCCGTTCTCCTTCTGTAATCACCGAACCTGCAGATGATAGTTCCAATGACTTTTGCAATACCTTTCTCCTTAAAATCATGAGATACTCGAACAGCATTCAAAGCTACATTTCAAAAATTCCGAGGATAAATCAAGTCCAAAAAAACTATCTAGAGGACAAATTCAATTGCATTAAAGAGTCTTGTGCTATCTTCGAAAACCAAATTCAGAATGCAGCTACAATCAACAAACCAGATCCCTCCACTCTTTCCTTCATTGACAAAGAAACTCTTTCCTCCGAACTAACTAGCTTCAAAGAATCTATCTTCAATGAGCTCAACGTGTTTTCTTCCAAACTGACAGACAATCTTCCAGAGCTGATCAATCATGCCGTCAGGAGAAACTTGGAGGAAACACTGGTCAAGACTCCTTTCCCGTCTCAGCCAGTTTCTGTCCCACCTGCTGATAAAACCTTTGCAAGCATCTTACTGCAGGGAAAAGACCGCATGAAGAACAATGCACAACTTAAGCAAGACTTACTCTCTTTTCCCTGCCCAAAAAATCTTAATATCAAGAACATCTCTACGCTACAGAACGGCACAATAAAAATAACTTGTCAAGATCAAAATCCAGATAGAATTCTACCTATATTTCAGAAATCAGCAATTTCTGAAAAATTTAACATAAAGCCACAAGAAGCACGTAGAACTCCCCTCATCATCTTTAACATTCCAGAAAACTTTAACGAGGAGAACTTCAGAGCTCTTATATGCTTATCTCTCCCTTCAATTAAACCAGAGGACATCAGGATCTTGAAAAATTTTAAATCAAGAAGTGATAGTGTCAACTGGGTGTTCTCTTTAGAGGTTCCTTTTGCCAACACACTTATCGATCAAAAGAAAATCTTCTATGATTTCAACTCCTTCTACGTAAAGAGGTACATCAGCTTCAAACAATGCTTTAAATGTCAGGCCTTTGGCCACGTGGCAAATTATTGTCATTATCC
Source organism: Amaurobius ferox (assembly GCA_951213105.1). Classification (NCBI taxonomy): domain Eukaryota; kingdom Metazoa; phylum Arthropoda; class Arachnida; order Araneae; family Amaurobiidae; genus Amaurobius; species Amaurobius ferox. The sequence continues at coordinate 142,275,438 of OX578146.1, read as the reverse complement.
TACGGGAAACTGTAGCAATTGCACAAAGTCCGATCATGTCTTCAGTCAGTGTAGGGCTAAAACCCCCATTTGTGTCAACTGCAATACAGAGAATCACAAAAATAAAAACAGTAGACTGAACATCTATCATAATGCGCATGATAGAAGCTCATGCAGACTCTTGCAAGCGGAGCTCGCCAGGATCAAGGAGCTTCAAAAGGAAGTGTAACCCTTTTCTTTGATTATATTATGGTTCTTACTTGTTCCCCACCTCTGAGCTCTGTCAGTTCTTTTTTCTTTTATGGTTCTTGAGGGCCTTCAAATTAACACCAATCACTCATTAGCAGCACATAGCAATACTCTTCAATACGCAATAGACCATTCTTTTGATTTTATCTGCCTTCAAGAACCCTACATCTCCAACGGTGAAATTTTAAAACCTCCTTTCGGCCTTTCCCAATTTTGTTCCCTTTCTAAAAAAGCAGCTATTATAATTTTGAATTCTAATCTTACAGTCAAAATTAAATTTAACTCTTCTTCGGCCATTTTTATTGAAGTTATTCTCCCTTCACGTAAACCTCTTATATTAGCTTCAATATATTTCCCTCCCCACGATAACATTTCAGATCTCATTGAAGAATTTTCCTCACTTGATTTTCTCTCCTATGATTACCTGCTCTTGGGAGATTTTAATGCTAGAGCTCAGATGTGGGGATATGGCTTCATTGATCAGCGGGGACTCAAAATCATTGACTTTTGTATTTCTAACAACCTTATCGTCCTAAATGACCCCAAATGTGGTCCAACATTCGATTCACATTCAGGTAAAGGCTTCCCCGATCTTTCTCTAGTATCTTTTGGCTTTTTCGACTCTATTTACTCCTGGGAAGTTTTAACGGATGAATCCTCTAGCGATCATAAATTTATTAAAATCAAAATTAACATCGATACCCCTGTTGATAATTCCTTTCACTTAAAAACCGCGTATAGCCTTGGCAAATTCATCTTTAAAATTAAGCCCCATATAACCCGTTTTAAATCTCTAGCTAATGATATAATTGACACATACAGCCTTGATTCCTTTGTCAAATCCTTTTTAGACACTGTTCAATCCTGCGCCTTTTCTTCTATTAAAAAAAAGAAATCCATCAGGAAACCTAGTTTTTCCTGGTGGACTAAAGACCTGGCTAAATTCAGGAATTTTGTCACTGCTCTTGCCAGGAGAGTTAAATCGCTAGAGAAGAATTCTGCTGCCCCCGACCTTATTTCGGCCGCTAAGCTTAAACTTAAAATTAACCGTGCTAAATATAAATTACTTATTAATAAATCTAAAAATGACGCCTGGAAAAATTATTGTTCTAATTGTTACTCTAAATTTGGCAGCCACTTCAAATTTGCTTTCCAAAAACTCAATAAAATTAATAATATTCAACTTCTCTTTCCAGGCGAGCCTAACCTTAATTACAATACTAAAATCTCTCGTCTTTTGGATCACTGCTTCGAGGATGACCCCTTTTTTAATTCTTTTCCTGCAACTGTTCTGCCTCCCGAAGGGCTGGGGGCGGTTTCTGAGGAAGAATTATTTCTGGTCTTCAACAACCTAAAAAATAATAAAGCTCCCGGTTTAGACCTTTTAGATTTTAATATATGGAAAACCCTGTTTAAACATTTCCCCTCCTTTTTATCTTCTCTCATTAATTCCTGCTTCAAATTCTGTTATTTCCCTGCTTCCCTTAGAAATGCCAAAATCATCTTCTTCAATAAGCCGGGTAAGGATCCCGCTTTATGTTCATCCTATCGCCCTATTTGCCTTCTCCCAACTTTTGGGAAAATTTTAGAAAAAATATTTATAAACAAATTGAACTTCTGGCTGAAGACTAGAAATTCACTTCACCCTCTGCAATTTGGCTTTAGGGAGCTCCTCAGTTGCGAAGACGCCACGTACCAGCTTGTCAGTACCATTGATAAATTTAAATCCTCTTCTCATGTTTCCTTAACCACTGTGGACATCCGTGGAGCTTTCGATAATGTGAATTGGAACATCCTTCCCCTCACCTTTGACTCAATTAATCTCCCCTCTACTTTCAGATCCTTCATTTATTCTTATCTCAGCTCAAGAACAATTAATTTTATAGAGGACAATTTTACTTTTTCAAAATTTATTTCTAAAGGTGCCCCTCAGGGCTCCGTCATTTCCCCCATACTATGGAACATTTATTTTAATAAAATTCTTTCCCTTAACAATGATGAATATTACTTACAGGCCTTCGCGGATGATCTCGCAGTGGTTACCTATTCAAACTCCATCATTACTCTTGGTCGCAAGACCAATTCAATATTAAATTCTATTGCAAACTCCCTTTCCTCTCTTAAACTTGAGGTCTCCGCGGAAAAGTCCAACTGCATCATTTTTAATAAAACTAGATCAAAAAGGAAAAATAATCCCTCTATCAAAATCCAAAACTCTCCCATTAAACTTAGTAGAAGCCTTAAATTCCTTGGTCTTATCATCGATGATAATTTAAAATGGAGCGCCCATATATTTTACCTAAAAGAGAAATGCTTTAGGCTTGCTTCTACTTTTGGGAAACTTTCGGGGGGCAACTGGGGGGTCAACAAATCTTTTCTTAAAATCTGGTACCTGTCTGTTATTGAAAAAATTATTACTTTCGGGTCAGGCATCTGGGGGGGATCTCTCACTAGGGCTCAAATCAATAACCTTATTTCCTTACAACGGATATTTCTTCTTAAAATCTCTGCCGGATTTAGAACAACCTCGAGCATTTCTCTTTTCTCCATTACCGGTATTCCCCCTGTTCACATTTTAATTGATATTCTTCACAAAAAATTCCTTTTTTGGAAACTTCGTATCAATTCGTTCTCTGATCCTTCCCTTCCCTCCCCCTCATCTTTCGACTTTAATCGTCCTCTCTCTAATTCTTCCCCCTCAAACCGCATTGTCCTCCTTAAACCCCTTAATCATTCCTCCTTCTCCCATCTAAATTTTTATACCGACGGCTCCAAACTTGATGATAATGTTGGCTTTTCTGCTTGTTTATTTAATCATGATAAATTAGAAGAAGTTTTTAAATTCAAACTTGACAATGGGAACACAGTTTTTCAGGCAGAAATAGCGGCCATTAACTTTGCCATTGACTGGGCAACTGATAACTTCTCCAAAATAAATATTTTTTCGGATAGCCTTTCATCAATCCTGGTCTTTAAATCAATTAAAAACAAATCTAACTACATTAACTCTATCAAAAACTCTGCTTCTCGCTCTAAACACCTTTTTAATCTTATTTGGGTCAAGGCCCATGCTGACATTCTGGGAAATGAAGTCGCGGACTTCCACGCTAAAGAAGCATCCTCCTCCGGTTTCCCTTTTTCAGTTCCTCTCCCCTATTCTCGTTTAACTAATTTTTGCAAAAATCTCTTACTTCAAAACTGGCAAAAGTATCTTAATGAATATATCTCCCCTAGGACTCATGACCCAGCCAGAATTCTAAATTATCTCCCCAAAGTTAACGTAAATACCCAAATTCATAATAAATACTTAATCTATTTTTTAACTGGTCATGGTCCTTTTCTTGATTATTTATACTATTTTAAACATAAAAAATCCTCGAACTGCTTATGCAACTCTTTTGGCGACGTAGATCACTTTGTTTTCTCTTGCCCCTTAACTAAGAAATTTCATCTTTCTAAACCTGCTCCTGGAAATGAAGCGGCTTGGTTTTCCAGTGTCAGCCGCAACAGTCAATCCATTTTTTATCTTAAGAACTGTGTCCTCATTGCAAGAGACATTTCCAATAAAGTAAATTGACAAGTTCGTCGGGCTTTACTGCTTTTAACTTTCCTGATCAATGAAGATTCCTCTGCTGTTCCCCTTTTCCTGCTTTTGTTTGTACAAACTTGTATATATTAAATTGTAAATATGATAACTGATAACACTACTGTTAAATTGAAAACACTTTCATCTTTTATTATCAACCTCCCATGTCATTTTGTATTTACTTCATCATCTATATCATGTTGTGCAATGTCTCATTATTATTATCCTTGATGTTTTTCTGAATGTTTCGTGTCCATATTTGTGTCTGTTTACAGTACCTGTCTTCGTTATGTCCGTATTTCTTGTCTGTAAAACTGTCTGTCTTACGAATTTATTCTTAAACTTTAAAAAACTGGATTTTTAATAAACCTCCAGAGCGGTCGCTGTCCTTGGAAGTCGGCACCTGCTAGCTTCCTTTCCCGGTCGTCCAACCAGCTACTCAAATCCTCGGATGAGTCGGACGGCCTGGGTCTTCCACATTCCACACAATCCTCGGGAGAGATTCGCCCCCTTTGAATCCCTCTCTCGATACTCGATAGAAGAACAAGAAGGTCGGGCATATCCGTCCGCCACGAGGGAGTGGGAACTAGGGTAGAGAGAGGTGCTTCCGACACGAAGGGTCGATCGAAGGTCGGAAGATGTGCACATCAGAAAAGGGGGGGGGGGGGATATTTTTACCTAACCCAACCCAAAGGAAGAGTTCCGTTGAGAATTGAAACCCCAATGAATAGTCGCCCCGAATGAGAATAAACAAGCACGATCTAAACATACTCATCTAACTCGAGGAACTCAATGGATCTAACTCATCTAACTCAATGGATTCAGTAATGAGACTTTACTAGCAATGAGACAAACTTTTAGAAAAGGTATGGAACAGGGTGTGTTTTCCTCATTCACTTTCAGGAATGTATCTCCTCGGGGGTGGCTCGCAGACCCCTACCCCCTGAAAAAAAAAGTGAGACATATATATATATATAATGTATGCAACTCCATTGCAGCAAAATGCCACGGCATAATGTCTTACTTTTTTTGGAGGGGGTACGGGTAATATATATATATAATATAAGCTACAACAGTCCATGGAAGAGACATTTCACGTCATCAAAATCTCCTTTATTATATGACACTGGAACAGATATAGTTACATCGGCCGGCAGTTAGTTCTCTCTCTCAAGAAATCTCAATGCCGCTTGCGTTTGTTCACATAATGTACAGTTCCATCGGAAGGGGTTCAATAGAGTGGTACGGGAAAGATCGCCTTCGCGTTCATAATGCTTCATAAAATGGGATGGGGATGCAGTTTCATATGAGAAAGTTTACGCAGGGGTTAAGATGAGTGACCCTATAGGGTATGGTCGAGGAAAAGAGGAAGTGCTGGCAGACTTTGTTAATATGAGTGGCGTGGGATAGAATTTAATAGAGTTGCAATACGAGCGGGACATGAAATAGGAATTTGGAATAATAATTATGAAAGAAAAGGGGCGAGTTATTGGGAAAGGCTTAAAATTTCTGGATCCTATCCCTCCAACCTTCAAAAACAAAAGGTTTAGGCACAGGCAAACATCATGCCCAAGATTTTTCAAAGTATAACATTTCAATATAAAATAAAAAATTTATAATATAAAAAGCAGTAAAAATGTAAATATTTACCTGAGAAACTATAAATAATTCGTATATTTACAATAATAATTAAAGATTCTTTCCCTAATTAAAATAATTCTCACAGACAAACGATACAGTATGATAATAGTTCAATAAATTATTATTTTATTCTATGTTGTGTAAGTGTGATGAATTAGTTTATGTTTTATTAAAAAAAGAAAAAAAATGTAGAGTTCTTTGATCAGGGGAACTCGCACACACCATTAAGGTGATCTCACAGCGTTATGAAGTTTGTGTTTATGTGCTTGATGGAATCCCATAAATTTATAAAATATCTAATAATAAAACAATTTTCAACAAATTCAACCATTAAAATATAAATTCCAAGGCTATATGCGATCAAAGGTGATTTTTAAATACTTAAATGAAATTACGTATGTACTTCATACAATATCCTACTATGTGTTTAAATATAAGTTCAAAATCTCATTAAAATTCCGTTAGTTAACTGATTATAATGCATTTATACAATGTTAAATGTATTGATCCTAAGTTTAGTGCATCCTGACAATAATTCCAAATGGTTTCATTATTGTCATTCTTTGATAAACCCAATCGACTACTTGCTCCAATTATAATAATAAATTACACTTCAAATATAACACTTTAAAATAAAATATTGAAAATTTTCACTGCATATAAAATAAGTATTTGTTGCCAATGTAACTGTTTATTTCCACCACTGTCTTTTCAATTTTATTTTATGTCAAGTACATACACTGCAATATTTATCTATATCAAAATTATCATTATTTACATTTTAAATCTCACTCCCCCACTCAAAAAGAAAGTATTTATTTTCATATGTTTATTCCTTATTTCTCAATAAGTCTTATTTCTTTATTCTTTATTTATTCTTTCACAACTCATATTTAGTTTCTTTAAATTATTTCCTATCCAAGTTTATATTCTTACACTGATCCAATAACACTGGCAGTTAAAAAGGGTTTATCCTTATCCCAGTACCAATGACAAGGGGTTACTTTTAACACAGAATCAGTTACTTTTTGTTTATATCAATAGATCTCTGTGTTTCCATCATTTCTCATACATCTCATGGCACAATATTTATTTCACGTTAAATAATTTCCTTCTTAAAAATTTATAAAATCAAAATCATCACTAACAAAATACTTCTTATTTATTTACAACTAGCAGCGATTACCTGGCGTTGCTGGGGATTTACGATGCAAAACTCTGAAAAAAAAATGAAACCGGAACAGGCACGCCCTTCGCAGCTGGGTCCCCCGAGCAGCGTCTCGGAATGGGATTATTAGGTATCCACAATTGATGTACAGTCAATATGTGCAGTTTGAAAGGAAAAGCAAAATGACTCTTAAACGCTAGCCAACAATGCAAATGTTAACAAATTAAATAACATTATCCTAATTTGTTAGATTTTACCGCAATGCTTGCTTGTAAACCACATTTTTTGATTTTCCTCCCGGAGCTAAAACTTACAAATTTTGTGAAGTTCCTACTCCTGAGCATGCCACATACAATTGGCCACAAGAGAAGCAAGCACTTTCTAAATTCACGCCTGCAAACTTAAGGGTCTGTCCTTGAGCTTTGCTGATGGTCATGGCAAATGCCAGTCTAACTGGGAACTGGACTCATTTGAAGCTAAATGGTAGGTCAGTTGGTATCGACGGCATGAGAGGTATGAATACATCCTCTCCTTTTGCCTTTCCCGTTAATACCGTGGCTTCTATGGCATTTGGTAAAATATTTTTGACACAGAGCCGTGCCCCATTGCATAGTTTTGGTGGGTACAGATTCCGCAGAAGCATTATTGGTGATCCTTTCCTTAACTTCAAGGTATGAGAAGGCATTCCAGGTGGCTGAAAGAGTAGTTCAAAAATTCCAACGGCATCATCGGTGTCCACTGCAGAGTCAAATGACTTGTCATGATATAAAATGCTGATAATTAAATAACCATTAATCATCACAAAATGCTGATAATTAAATATCCATTTTGATGTCTTAATACTTTTCGTTGTTCAGTAAGCCTGTGAAAAATAAATCATGATGACAGAATTTCTATTTAAATTCATATTTCAAACCTGCGATTTTCAAAAGTGACTCATAAGTTCAATAAACTCTCACAAAGATTTAATTGACTTTTACGTTTTAAACCAACGATGTCCAACCTTTTTCGTTGGGAATCGTGAAGTTAGAGAGTAGAATTCCTAGAAAAAAGTTTCGTTTTCCATTAATATCTCGACAACCCCTGGTCTTAGAAACTCAAAATTTGGACTCAATTTATGGAGGGATATTTCAAAGCTACCCACAAAATGTCATTAAATTCGGTGCAGTTATTCTCCCGTGACGATGAGACAAACAAAAGTTTCGTTTTTCACTAATATCTCGAGAACGCCTAGGTGTTGAAGACCCAGACCGTCCGACTCGTCAACAAGGACTTGAGCATCTATTTGGACGGGGTGTAGAAACTCGAAACATAGACTCAATTTTATGTGAGGCTATTTCGAGACTGCCCACCCAATTTCATCCAATTCGGTTCAGCCGGTCTCCCATGATGTTGAATCATTCATACATACATACATATATGCATACATACATACTTTTCTTCTTTATATATATATAGATAGTTAACTTCACTGGTTATCTTCGAACTTTATTTATATTGTATAAAGTGGAAGAGGCAAAATTAAAAAGAAAATTTTATGCTGCAAACCAAGGAGTTTGGTTTCCTTATATCCAGCATCAAGAATTATTTATATGGCAAAGGTGACTCGGTTGGTTTAAAAGTTCTTAGTTTTATAATAGATATGTAATATAAAAGAAAGTTAGATCCATTTCAAAATATTCTTAATTTCGTTAAATTATTAAGGCATTAAAGTTGTCTTAAAGTGATTAAACATTATAAAATAAAATTTTAATTTCAATGGATTATTCCAAAAAATGGTTTATATTGAGTTTCAGGACTTACCTCGACAGGGATTTTATTCTGAAAATACCAACAATCATCACTACTCTTCATCAAAATATAATAAAATGAATGAGCACGCAGAACTAAACATTTGCAAGATGATGATCAAGTTCTGTAAGGCGATTCCCATTCACACAACGATTGCAGACGACTCGGGGAAGTCGGGTTTCGGTCAGGAGACTTCTCCCCATTCGTAATGCAAGATGAGTTGAAGTGCAGACAATAAAAATGACACGAATTTCTTTTCCGTTCTGGCTTGGAGAACGATCCGTGTGATTGGAAATCATTCCATAAAACATCTTAAGGTACTTTAGTTGCCAGAGAGATGAGAAGGAAATTATAATCAGAATAATAACCTGAAAACACAGCGGGTCGGCAGAAAGGAAAATGAAATCGGATAGCATCAGGAGCCCCACACATAGCGATTTTCTGGATTACAGAATACTCAAACACACCGGAATCGGTAACCAGAACTTTTGTAGAAAATATCCAGATACGCGAGAGTATTTTTTGAAGCATATCAAGTCCATTTTGGCATTTCATAAAAGTTTTGACCACAACACATCCCTGGGATAAGAATTTTTTTCACTCCAACACACATTCAACCATGGTTCAAAATCAGTTTTTTAATATTTTCCCCACTGCACGGAGCAATCGCTGCCGACTTCTGTAATATAGCCTAGGGAAGAGATATTTCACATTACCCAAAATCTACTTTATTATAGGATGACACTCGAAACAGATCCAGTTACAAAGGCGTCGACCAAAGAAATCTCAATGCAATCTGCGCACATTGTAGTATATTGTGTTCACACAATGTACAGTTACATCGGAACGGGGAGGGATATGGGAAAAGTGATTATGCTTTAAAAATGGGATGGGGATGCAGCTTCAGATGAGAAAGTTTACGATGACTGACCTTATAGGGTATAGTCGAGGAAAAGAGGAAGTGCCAGCAGACTTTGTTAATGTGAGTGGCGTGGGTTAGAATTTATAGAGTTGCAATACGTGCTGGGCATGAAGTAGGAATTTGGAATAAGAATTATGAAAGAAAAGGGCGCGTTATTAGGAAAGGCTTAAAATTTATGTATCATATATATATATATATATATATATATATATAATAAATAAAATAAAACGTGGCCCCCTATCGAGAAAAATTCAATTGATAAAGTGAACGCCTCAAAACAAAACTCACTGAGATAGTAGGAGAAAGAAATAGTCAAAATTTCGAAAATAATAAAACTTGCAGAAAATTCGTTTTTTCGCAGAGCCATTTCTAAATGAGGAGTCGACACATCTCAGTTTCAACAATTATGGGTATAGCCCATATCAATTCAGGCGGCGGGGGGGGGGGGGGGGGGGGTACCTTCATAGTCTCAGATATTTTTGAATTGAACATATGTTAAAATTCAGGAAAATGTAAGAAACCCGTATTTTTTTGTTTTGTTCACAAAAATTCCTGGCTCAAGATACAGATCGCCAAAGATGGTGCCTCAGGCGCCATTTCTCACTTGCGATTTTCGACAAAATTTTAAAACGCTCTATCTCTGGAACGGTTCAAGATATTTTGTTGCGGTTTTTTTAATTTGAAAGATAATATTTTTCTGATTAAAATGACATCCTCCGTTTGGAAATATGTGTCCAAGTTCTGTTGCTGTAGCCTTCTGAATTTTTTTTTTTTTTTTTTTGAAAAATCAAAAATAATTTTTTTTAAAGATGCCATTCACAAAAATTTGGACTTTTTGACTGTTAATCAGTACCATAGAGCACTACATTCCCTGAAAAGGAGAACTTCCAATTTAGGAGTTTAACAGGTTTTATAAACAATGTTCATGTTTTACATTTCGCGGCTAATTTCTTTATGCATTTTTTTTAAATTTATTTTTCTCAAAAACACCTTTCTGAAAAGGAGAACACGCCACTTTGGTTCTGGAATTTTTCATATATATATATATATATATTTTATTTATTTATTTATTTATTTTTTTTTTTTTAAGAAATACACTTTCGGATCAATGTGCTCAATGTGATGAAAAATAAAAAGGATAAATTAAACAAAGTTGGAACTGGTGAAATGTTTTTATTCTTCTGGATTTTCTTTACATAGAACCTTTCAAATCATTAAAGGTCTTCTGGACCAATGTGGAAGCTTCCAGGTAATTCCAGAATATAACAGAAGCTTCTAGAACAATCTGGAATCAACCAGATAATTCTGCGTGTTTGGCCTAACATATAAAAGGGAGGACACGTGAATTCGCAGTTTAGTTGTCAATAGGCAAACAAAGAGAGCAAGCAGGTCACCGAATGTGTGGTCCAAGAGCACTTAAGTAAGCTTTTGTGAGGATTCTGCTGATTGAGTCGTATGGTGTTTTGTGGAAAGGACCGACTTTGAAATGTCTTCCGACTGGTGCCACATTCGAGTGAAGTGTGCTGACTATTTGCATGTCCATAAAAGAGTGATATATAAGACTAGCAAAAAAACGGACTTTCTTCAGGTTGGGAATAAGAGTGCTCATTTCCAGACTCTGTTTCAAAGTCAAGATGTTTCCGGTGATGACTTCCTGTGTTCTAAATGCTTTCACAGAATATCAAAAATGACACTATCTGAACAAGAAGAAGTCTCCCATGGTGTGGATGATGCAGATTTTGTATCTGAAGAAGAAGAATTAAATTCCCTTTCATATGTTTTAGTAATAATAATGTTCTAGTAATTAGTATGTTTTAGTAATAACTTTTAATAAAGCTTTAATATGCTTTGAAAGCTGTATATGTTCCTTATCTTTATTAAGAATTAAAATGCCATGTCAAATAAGACTAGATTTTGATTTCATGAGACCAGTATGTGACGAGTATGTGGTAACGGAAACTGGTTTAATGTATGGCAAAATTTTCAATTGTTTATAAAACCTGTTAAACTCAAAAGTGGAAGTTCTTCTTTTCAAGGAATGTAGTACTCTATGGTACAAATCAACAGTCAAACATCCCAAAATGGGATTGGCATTTTTGAAAAAAAAAAATTATTTTTTATTTAAAAACAAAAAATTCAGAAGGCTACAACAAGAGAACTTGGACATATATTTCCAAACGGAGGATATCATTTTAATCAGAAAATATTATCTGTCAAATAAAAAAACACCGCAACAAAATATCTTGAACCGTTACAGAAATAGAGCGTTTTATAATTTTGCCGAAAATCGCAAGTAAGAAATGGCGCCCGAGGCGCCATTTATCTCGGGCCAGGAATTTTTTTGAACAAAACAAAAAAATGCAGGTTTCTTAATTTTTCCTGAATTTTAATATATGTTAAATTCAAAAACATCTCAGACTATGAAGGTAAGATTTTTTCTCTGCCTGCCTGAATTGATATGAACTTAGCCTTATAGTATTGCATGCCAATGTATAGGGAAAGTATTAAAATCGTGTCGAAACTTAAGTTTTACTGTCACGGACATCGGTTACGGGGATTACGGATGTTACGGGGGGATCTATTTAATGTATCGATTACGATTATTAAAAGGATACTATCGATTACGACTATGAATGAGTTGTCTATTTTAAGGGGATTAGTGTGTATAATTATGATAACTTAAACTCGGTTTAACGGTAACCGTGATATAACCTTAATTTGGAGGTGTGTGGGTAGCCTTCAGACTGTAATTTGATCATTCTAGACGAGAACTTCGTGTCGCTAGGTTGTGTTTCGAGTACCCTCTCTCCTATTGCCATGAATGCTTTAGCTACTAACTAGCCGAATACCCGTTGAAAATCAAAGGTCTCGCAATAAGCAACCCCTGAATAATGTAAATTTTTAAATAATTCGTGTTTTACATTTATTCGGCAAATCAAATAACTAGCCGAATACCCGTTGAAAATCAAAGGTCTCGCAATAAGCAACCCCTGAATAATGTAAATTTTTAAATAATTCGCGTTTCACATTTATTCGGCAAATCGAATATTTTAGTGTGCAGAACCTCCTAAAGAAGAAAATATTGGAAAACTAAAGTTGCGCACTTCTTCATTTCGAACTATCTACCCGTGCACCAAATTAAAATCTATCTCATCGCGAAGCATACTATTTTATCATTTCCCCTTTCGAACGTTTTTCTATGAAGCATACCCGTAAATGAACATTTTTGAAAAACTCTGCTCATCTTCGGTTTTTTATCAGATGAATGGCCCATATATCAAATATCAAGTCTCTATCACATTTAAAAAAAGCGTGCCTTATTTATTCGGAAAATCGAATGTATTAGTATGCGGCACCCATTAAAGTAGAAAATATTGGAAATCTGAAATTTCAAACTGTCTTCCTTTCAAACTATCTACACGTACAGCAATCTCTATCCTATATCGAAGCATGTTTCTTCTATCACTTCACCTTTCGAATGTTTTTCTGTGTATCACCCCCCTTAATGAACATTTTTGTAAAACCGTATTCATCTTGGGTTTTTTATCAAATGGTTAGCTTATATACTCAATTTTAAGCCTCTATCATATTGTAAAGGATGCGTTTTTCACTTGTTTGTCAAATCGAATATTTTACTTAGCGGCATCCCCTACAATAGCAAATGTTGGAAAACTGAAATTGCACACTTTCTTTCTTTCCAGCTATTTAACCGTACACCAAATTTGAAGTCTCTATCTCATCTCGAAGCATACTTTTTTATCATTTCAACTTTCGAATGTTTCTGTGTGGAGTACCCACCCTTTAAATACATTTTTAAAAAACTCTTATTCATCTTGTGTTTTCTATCAGATGATTCGCCCATATACCATATATCAAGCCTCTATCACGTTTTAAAAGGGGCGTTTCTTCTTTATTCCGAAAATCGAACATTTTGGTGTGCGGCACCCCCCTAAATTAGAAAATATTGGAAAACTGAAATTGTACACTTTCTTCATTCCAAACTATCTACTAGTACACCAAATTTGACATTTTAATCTCAACCGAAGCGTGTTTTTTTTTTATCAATTCACCCTCCCGAACGTTTTTCTCTGGAGCACCCCCTTAAATGAACATTTTTGAAAAACTATATTCGTCTTGGGTGTTTCAATTAAATGATTAGCCTATATACCCAATTTCAAACCTCTATCAAATTTTAAAGGAGACGTTTCTGATTTATTCGGTTAATCGAACATTTTGGTGTGCGGCACCCCCTTAAGTAGAAAATATTGGAAATCTGAAATTGCACACGTTTTTTCTTTCGAACGGTTTATCTATACACCTAATTTGAAGTCTTTGTCTCATCGCAAAGCATGTCTTCCTATCATTTCACTTTTCGAACGTTTTGGTGTAGAGCACCCCCCTCTAGAGAACATTTTCGAAAAATTCGATTTTTCCAGGGGGTTTTATCGAACGATAGAGCCGTGTACCGAATTGCAAGTCTCTATCTATTCGGGAAGTGCCTAAAAAAAGCGTAACAGACGGACATTAGGCAATTAGTATATATAGATATTGGAGGTGCTGCACCGCCGTTACTGATGATTCTATGCCTGATGTTAGATCTTTAAAAAGGATTGGACATGTAAGCACTTGTTTTATTCTTCAATTTCATTAAAGTTAGTATTTTTATGATGTGTAACAGCTTAATTAATTTTATTTAATTAAGGTTCTTTATGAATTTAATGTAATTTGTTGAGTTTTTAGTATCTAGATCTATTCTTTAACTTGCTGATTTTATTACTTTGGGGTGATTTCTAAGGGATTTGCATAAGGGATTCATGATTCCTTTCTATAAATTTTGAGAGATGTATTACATTGCTACAGGAAGTAACGTGTTTATATGAAATTTTTATCTTGTATAGACAGACGTGTCTTGTCTGTCTGAAGGGGAATCTATACCGGCACGTACGGAATCGTCTAGTTCGGAAATCTGACGTATGGAAGGTGGTTGGAAAAGGGCGCAATCGACTCTCTCATTTGAAACGGCATGTACAGCTGCATAAGGACTCTGGAAATTAATCTCAATCTTCTAAATGTGTGGAACTCCTGATCGTAATTATTTTATTTAATTAAAACTTTTATGAATTGAATGGAATTTGCTGGGGGTTTTGAATCCTAAAATTATATCCGTTACAGTGATGGAACGGGGAAATCTAAACTGAAATATATTCGTTATAGAAGAAAAAGAAGGGTATGGGTGTGAATTACTGCAGTAAATATTAGATATAGTGTTGAATTTCACTATGTCGGAATCGGAAACCTGCTTCAGTGCTTAGGTGTGTTATGGGGATGTATTCTAAAGGGATTTGAAACGGGTTCATAGTATCTACGAAGAGCTATTACTTAGTGTTTATTAACAATTTTGGTATGAATCCTATCAGAATGGTATAAGGAATCTATGAAGACTTTAAATAAGTGATGAAAATGTATTACATTGTTAAGGAATACGATGTGTTTATACTAAAGTCTCGTATTTTATCGATCGCAGGTATGTCTTACTTGCACCAGGAGCTTTACGAAGAAGCGAAGTTAGTGCGGCATATAAAGATTCATTCTGATGATGCATCAAATTATCTATGTAACGTGTGCGAGCGTGCATTTGTCTGTAAAAAAGACTTAGACATGCGAACACACATACTCCCGTTCAAGTTTTTGAGTATGCCCAGTGTTCTATGAAGCTTACCAGAAGAGATAACCTGAAGCGTCATCTGAGGGATGGCATAAAGAGTAAACATTGCGAACTTATATTCAGTAAGAAAAGTAATCAATTTATTGAACATGGGTCTAAAAAGAGAAAAGCCTCTGCTTCAGCCTCAACTTGTAATAAACGTCTAAAGGTTAAAGTGAAGAAGGCTTTAGATGTATTCTCTGTGCGCACTCTAGAGCCCACTGAAGAGGTAGAGGGGATCTTATGCTGTGTTTTGATGAGATTCGCCCTCAGCTAATGAAGATGTTAAAAGATGAACTTGGCGAATACAGATCTATCAAGTGGTATCTTATTGCGGATGTGCAATTCATTTGCGACATTGCAAATGGCAAAGAAGTAAGGAGCTCCTATTTTAGAACAGATGTCGTGACAGAACTTCGTGCGGATACCCTTAAAGACAATATTGAAGAGTCTTTTTTTTCCAAAATCTTGAAGTCTTTAGAAAGGTTTACTCGTCGAGGTTTCGGACTTTAGAAAAGATGTGAAATATCGATGTTTTCTGTGCAAAGTACAACCCCCGTGCAGCTTCTATCTATACACCTTTGTCATCAAAACTGGCTGCCAAGAAAACTTTGCTAAATATCCGAAATGAAGCCGAGAAATGTTTGGTGTGGTGTCTACTGGTATACAGATACAATATATCCCGTGAAGGCCATCCTCACCATCCTCACAAAGTGACACGTTATCTAAGCTATGAGAATGAAGTTCAACTTGGGGATATTCAGTACCCTGTACCTGTTTTGAAGATTCCTCAGATTGAAAAATTGAATAATAAACGGATTTTAACGTGTATGGATATGAAGATGAGGAAATTTTTCCTTTGCATGCATTCAAACGAGAGGATGAGGAATGTGTGAATTGACTGCTGATTAGTGATGAAAATAAGCAGCATTATACTCTGATTAGGAATATGTCAAGTCGTTAGGAGACGTCACTAAGCATAATGGAGTCCAATATGTGTGCTATAGATGTTTACATCGTTATAGTAGAAATGATTTCCTACAAGATCATGCTCAATATTACAAAGAGCATGCACCCCAGCGCATCAAAATGGCATCGGAAGATCCGAAATATCTTCAATTGACGAATAAACAGTATCAGCATTCTATCCTTTTCATAATCTATGCTGACTTTGAAGCTCTGATCGTGAAGTCTTCCAATAGTAGATCTCACACTGGCGGTTCGCGAGTCTTGTGGATATGCCTATGTTATGATAGGACCTGGTGGAAACAAGCTGCCGTGTGCCTTGACCCTGTGACGTGGGCCATTTCCCCAACAACTTGATGAAGGAAAACCTTGGAGAGATATTATGTTATATTAAGCCACTGAAAATGTCCAAGGAGAATGATATTGACTTTAAAAAGAGCTACTCATTGTAATGTGTGCCATCGTGAACTGAAAGCAGATCATGTGCGTAATCACAATCACGGGACTTGAGCGTACAGGGGTGATCTGCATAATGCCTGTAATCTTAACTATAGACAAACTACTAATATCCCTGTAGTTTTTCATAATTTAAAAAATTATGATGCTGAGTCTTAGAAAATTGCAAGATCATGAAATCGATGGGATTGCCACTAATACTAAAAAAATATATATCTTTCAAGATTTCAAAGAAAGAGGGTTCACAATTCATTGGTAGTCCGCAGTTTCTGAATGCCCCCCTGGAAAAGCTAGTTTCCAATTTGGACTTGAGTGAATTTCATATTCTATGAGAACACTTCCCTGATGTAGTACAGCAGGATGCTCTTCTTAGGAAAGGAGTATGCATACCCCTATAGTTATATGACATCCTTTCAAAAATTCGATGAAGATGTACTACTTCCACCTTCTGCATTTCATAATGATATTTAAAGCGAAGATATTAAGAGTGAAGAATATCGGCATGCACAAACTGTATGGAATACCTTCAATATAATGAATTTAGGAGAGTATCACAACCTGTATGTGAAAACGGATGTTCTATTATTAGCCAATGTATTCGAAAATTTCCCAAAAAATTGTAAAAAAGAATTATGATTTAGATGCAGCTCATATGATGACTTCGCCAGGACTGGCCTAGCAGGCATCCTTGAAAAGGATTGAGCAATCCCTAGAACTACTCACAGATGAAAATATGCTCCTGCTCATAGAACGTGGGATTCGAGGCGACATATGTATGATCAGCCTGCGTACATAGAAATTTATAGATCTGAGGCTAATAATCATTATTTGGAAAATTATGACTCTATCGCAAATCCCTCGATGGTGGGGGATAGGTTCGAACTCGGAACCTTTAGATTACTGAGCCTATACTATGCCACCTGGTCCAAAAAGATCCTCGCGGGCCAAGAATATAGCCGGTGAGTCTTCCGTAGCGATGCTGCCCCGTCCAACCTATTCTCAACCACTACGCTATGGTGGGTTTCAATGGATATCTGCAGGGAATTTGAATGAATCTCGGATAATGAGTTTAAAGGACAGTGCTCAAGAAGGATTTATATTTCAAGTGGATCTGGAGTATCCCAAATTCTTACATGATTATCATAATGGCCCCTGAAAAGGTGAAGATCGAGCGAAAAATGCTCTCCCCATATGCTGAACGACAAGTTTAACAGTTACATCATGGCCATTTCGTTAGTACTACAAAGTTGGTACCCAAGCTACATGATAAGAAGCATTATATTGTTTACTATCGCAACCTTCAACTATACCTATCACTAGGTTTAAGACTCAAGAAAATTTACAAGGCCTTAAATTTGAATCAGAAGCCCTGGTTGGGGAAATACATTCAATTCAATACAGAAAAGAGAAAATTGGTGAAGACTCATTTTGAGAAAGATTTCCTCAAATTGCTTAATAACGTTGTGTTTGGAAAAACGATGGAAAATCCTCGAAATCGAGTGAATATTGAGTGAGTGAATTCTTCAAAGCGGGCCCTGAAGAGGGTAGCATCCCCAGCTTATAGAGCTAGCAGGACTTTTTGTGAAGATCTGGCGGGTATTAAACGTTACATTTTAATGAATCGGCCTATATAAGTTGGTTTTGCTATCCAAGCTACTCATGTACGAGTTCCATTATAAGCATATTAAAAGCCAATATGGCGAAAAAGCTTCACCGATACTAATTCATTGGCTTATGAAATACAAACTCCCGATAGCTATGAAGATATGTGCCAGCATAAGCAGCTTTATGATTTTTCTGACTATCCCAAGGACCATCCCCTCTTCAGTGATGAAAATAAAAGACGTATTGGATCCTTTAAGGATGAATTGAATTCAACCCCCATTCAAGAGTTCATAGGACTTATACCTAAGATGTACTCCATTCTATCATCTGCTGGAGAAAAGAAAAGAGCTTTCTACGCATGTGGTAACACGAAAAATTACGCACAGTGATTAATTATAGACAGTGCCCCCATGGAAGAACAGATCAGAATGGATAGTAGTTATTATAAACTATTCACTGTACGTCAGAACAAGGTGGCTTTGCCTCCCACTGATGGCAAAAGGTATTTACATAAGTAAATAAATACCTTTTGTCATAAATTTTGAATAAAGGCATTAAAAGCTATACTTACGGGCATTTCAAAATAAAAAATAGAGATTGTCGCGGTGCATTTATGCATCGGGTGGTGGGGACGATCTTTTAAAAAATTACTTTTTGAAACTAATATTATTATACTGAAATGATTCACATCTTCGAGGTTGTCGCGGTGTGCATGCGCATCGAGTGGTGGCGGGGACAACCTTTAAAAATATTATCTTTCACTAAAATACCTATACATATATTCAATAGACTGCTATTGAGAAAATGGGTGCATTCATCTAATTTTTAAAATAAGTATATTCTCTGAGGGTTTTTTCGAATTTTAAGACAGTTCAAAATACGTTTTTGTTAATTTTTTGCAAGTAAAAAACACAGTTTTGTGACAATTCGTTAAAATTTGTACAAGTGCGAAATTCAAGTGGTTCAAAACACGCATGTGTGATTTTTGAAAAGCGATACTTGAATTTTTTTTGTCCCCCCCCCCCCCGAGATTATCGTGATAGAAAGGGGCGTTAAGTATTATAGTGGTATGCTTTTTTTGTAACTAATATTATAATATTCAAATTATTCATATCTTCGAGGTTATCGCGATGCGCATGCGCATCGGTTGGTGATGACGGGGGAACCTTTAAAAAATATTATATTTTACTAAAATACCTACATATATTCAATAAACTACTACTGAGGAAAAACAAAACTCTATACGTAACATAGCCCTCTTCCGTGACATCATCCTTCTATCCATACCTATCTTATGGGACCGTAACGGAGCCGACTCGCTCCGACTTCCGAGATTCCCCATGTTAAAGCATAGTACTTTAATACTCCCTCTGTTGATGCACTCATTTCGTGGGTCCCCATGTTAAAGTATAGCACTTTACTTCCTCCGAATGGAGCAGAACTCTCCTTCTTCTTCTACTGACGAATTTTAATAGATTGAATCGAGATATTTAAAAAAAAAAGGCCGTTTCGATTATTTTTTTTTCCCAATGCACACTTTTAAGAACGGCCAATCCCTTCAGACGAATGCTGACGGACGGATCCAATCTTATAAATGTTGGACGATGGGTCATCGGGTGGCTGTGTCCACTCGAACAAAAGCCCGGCACCGGTGACCCAGAGACCGGTTCCTCTTCTAGGTGACCCGCATCCATTCTCACGCGACCTTCTTTCGAATCGCGGTCACTCCGCAGCGACGTTTCCGTATACACACTCGCCACTCTTTGCGCGGAACAGAATAAAAGGCCATTTCCATCCTCCCAGCCATGCTACCCACTTCAGTGGCGACTCAAGATTGCCGCAAGCAATAAAACGGTCGCTCGCCAGAATAAAACATTCCATTATTTCGAAGACAGTCGAGTGATAATTAAGTAAGTACAGTTGTTTCGAGAGCATTTAAAAGCCCTCTTCTTCAGGCCAAAGAACAATGCAACCGCAAAGGAGGCGGTTGTACAAAGAAGAAGAGGGCATCCAAACAATGGCTGTCACCCTAATCATTATACGTCTACATTATGATCTGAGGGAAGTGTGGACTGTTTTTAAAAGGGGGTATCTCTAAATATGACCTCGCGGGATATCATCGCGCATACACTGATCGGCATCGAGTCCGAATCCTGTTTTATGGGACCGAGTTTCGTTAAAAGAAATAAAGTTTAGCCCTCACTTGGGGACCACCGGAAATAAACAACCTGCGTAGTAGAATGCGCAGAAATGTAAGGGCATTATTTTTCTCGTGGCGGGCCATGGTAAACAGACGAGGATGGAAACGACGTCGAAATGCAGCTTTGATGTAGAATACTTCAATAACGATATATGTTTAAGGATTTCATTTGAGTGAATGTACACTACTCCGTATGGCCGTCATCACTGACGAGCGTTCTAAAGCTGACGGCCGTTGACTAGCCCGTTCTGCAATGTATAGGCGGAAAGACATAGAACGGCTTTCCTTTAAAAAAGACTCGCGTATATATTTTAATGAGAGCGATTATTTTATTTTCCGGTCCATTCAAAATATCCACCCAAGAGGATATATTGAGACATGTCCTGCTGAAGTGAGAGGTTTAGCGATTGTCAGTTTCTAAAGTAGCCGTTTTTGACACACAAATAATGAAAATATCCATACTGCTAAGCAAACGAGTATTGTGTTTTGGGCAAAAGGGTGATTGGGACGTAGGTGCCCATGCTCTATATTGGCCGAAGGCGCTCGTCATTCCGCTCAAAATAATGCGAGGCAAGAAAAATGAGAATAAATGATGAAGACCGGAGGCTCTCAAAAAACGAAACGTTGGGTTTGCTCCTCGTACCTGTCGAGGTGTCGAGAGAGAGTCAGTTCCAAGGGGAACCACCTTCGGCCCGGCACCTAATCAACATTGGAGTGTCCCCTCGGAGGTGGTACCGTGCGACGTATTCTCCGAACGAGTGGGTGTTCTCTCAGGATACAAAAATACACAGGGCCTGATTACCGAAAAGGCAAGTACGCACATGCTCCCCGTTAAAAGATTCAAAGGGACACTTATTTGGAAATGTCAGTTATTTGTCAAATAGTTAGATGAACACTTTTTTTAATGCAAGATATTTGTCAAATAGTTAAGTTACGTAGTATTCTGTCCGTACAGGCGAACGCAGAAAGAATGGGGTCCCGAATGTGTAGTGTCCAAATTTTCTATTTTTTACATTTAAATATTAAACTGTTAACGACAAAAGGTAGGAATATTTAAGTTAGAACTCATTTAAAAAATAAACGGCATCCAATAATAAAATGGTTTAGGAATTTGGGTACAGGCAAGCCTTTTAAAAAATCCAGCTTGTGGATGAGAACTGTTAGTTGATCATAGATTGTTTGGAGCACGGATGAGTGCATGGGGAATGTCTATCACAAAATTGAAACGGGACCCCCAAATTAGGTTGTGCTTCCCTAAAATGGATTGGTTAATCCGGCTCTAAGAATAGAGTCTAATATTATGCATAACTAATACGGTTATTTACAAGCAGGAACACTACAGCAAACAGCTCGATAGCTGTCTCACAAGATCACTCGGCGACAGCCAGGAACAGTTAACAGCCATTCAATGCTCGCATCCCGCCCACTGCCTGACTCCTCCGTAGAAAGTGCCAGAAGGGACGCGTATATTGCAGAATATTCGAACCGATTCGAAAAGTCGCCCAGTCTGGCATTCCTGCTCAGTAAATCAACCTATGGCAACCCTGCGGAGCCGCAATAGGAATGGCTACCTGTAAAGGTGTTGAAAAGAGCCTCCGACATGTCCGTAACAATATCACACCGCAGACGAGTGTCTGGCGGTTCACAAGGAAGTTCCTCCAGAAATGTGTTTGACAAGAGCATGTTTGTGCCTCCGTTAACTAAGATTCCCAACCTTTTATAGAAAAGGTTTTCACCCGACCCGAAGATGGTATCGCACAGGAGGAAAAAGCTCTCGCTCCTCCCGCCTCGAATGAATTTCATTGAACGAATCGGGGTGAATTCGGTCCTTTTCAACTGCATTTTCATTTTCTAAATGAAGGGAATCGAGCCACTGGAACTCCACAACTGAAATTACGATTATAGCTTTAACTAAAGGATAGCTGGCTAAAAACTTCCTAAGACAAAACTGGCTAAAACAGATTTGGCTAGAAAACTTGTGCGTACTACTAGTCACTGCGACTAGTCAACCTTAGTTATGTCAAATCACGTTCCATAAAAATAGGGAACCCAGTCGAATACGCGGGAGCAGAGCACAAAGGATCGAAATCTCTTTTTCGCATATCATCGTTAATAAAATAAAGCAATTTAAAATGATTTCTATGTGTATTCTTTTAATAAGGGAGTGTATAGGTTTGACTAAAATCCCTGGCTGGTCATGAGTGGAGTGGCTCGTAAAAATGGGTCGTCCTAATTTAAAACAAGAGTTCCGATGAGAGAAAAACAGATCACCCCAACCGTTTAAGAAAGTCGAATTGAGGGGAAATATTTATTTCTAAATTCGCTTTCCCCGAAGTCGGCCTCGGAATGCAGGAAAGGCAGCCGCCATCCATTTCTCCGTTCGCGGCACAGGTAACCTTGGCGGCGTCACCCTGAACCGATGATAATGAGAGTGCATGCGGGAATAATGAACGGCCGAAGATGTCGAAACTTCCTTCTATTCCAACAGGTTTGCGCCACACAGCGTCATGCCGGGCCACGCAATACGGAGGACGCACAAAACAGCCTCCCACAGCCGGATGCGGGGATTTTTAAAATTCTCTTCCACCGAGAGGCGACGCTCTCTGAAGGCGATCCAATCCCAACAATACGAAATAGTCTTCTATTCTGTTGTATGTGCGGCGATATTACTCGTTGGTTTAAAGAAAAACTTATGCCGAATTTTTTTAATCAGTCAATGCGAAAAGTGGAAAACTCTTTTTTTAACACTTTACACAACATAGTTGAAAAGTGTTTATGACTTTATTCATTCTCATTCTGTCTGTCTGTCCGTTAGCACTGCCGTAAAAATGACTTTATCAAAATGAAGTTTTAGTATGTTGTTGTGGGAATGGAAATGAATAACATCACCCAATTAGTTTTGGATTGAATCCGGGTTGAAAAAATGAAATACATCGAACCCTACGGGACTTAATATTTCAAACAGTTTTGAAGCGAGGTTAAAATTCACACATTGCTTCGAAAATTTTAGGCAATATTCAAATGATTCCACAAAATATATTAAAAAAAAAAATTCAGCAAAATAGTTTCGGTTATGCAATTTTATTTAAACATCTCTAAAATACAATACATTCCCCGATAATATTTTTAAAATTGCCACAATACTATATTAATTTATTATATTTGAAAACATAAAACTTCATTTAAATGACGGCATTGAAATATGAATTGCCTGGTTTAAACATTTCTAAAATGCGATACATTCCTCGGTAATATTTTTTAAATTATCATAATACTACAAAATTTTATTATTTTTGAAAACTTCATCGAAAACAAATGAAATTTATTCAAATAACGTCATCGAAATATAACACGCCTGTAAAAGCAGCATTTCATTCATTTCATTCATCACAATGCTATAATAAGTTATTTTATTAAAAAATTTAAAACCATGGATGTACAAGTAATTTAACTCTATGCTTAAAACTTCGAAAAATCGTTTGCTTTTCTGCGTAAATTCAATGAATGTTTCGCTCATATCAGCTATATTGCAGACTCCATGAGTTAAATAATTTTGCGTTAAAGAAATGAAGCAATTCTTATACAACTCATTCTACATCTTTTGGTATTTACATTTCCATAAGTGAAAAGTGGGCTTCGTTGTAGAAATAATCAAAGTTGGATGATCTTTTAAACTCAACTATATTGTAATTGCGTTGTTTCAATATGTAGATGCACAGAATTTAAGCAAAAATAAAGCGGTTTTAGGACGGATGCAACCCTAAATTTGAATTAAAAAGAACTTTAAAAATCACGATTTTGACACAAGATGGATGCCCTATTTTATTTTAAAGTGGGTCACGTGATCTGTTCATATAACGGTCACGTGATCTCTCCATATAAAGGGTGTAATTATTATTATAATTTTTATTTAAAAAACTACTAAATATATTTTGCTGAATTTTTTTTATATATATATATTTTATGGTATAATTTGAATATTTCATAAAACTTTCGAAGCAATTCGTGAATTTTAAATCCGCTTAAAAAATGTTTGAAAAATTAGGTCCCATAGGGTTCCATGTATTTTATTTTTTCAACCCGGATTCAATCCAAAACTAATTGGGTGATATTCTTCATTTATATTCCCATAGGTCCCACAGACCGTCTGAACAACATACTAAAATTTCATTTTGATAAAGTCATTTTTACGGCAGTTATCGTGCTAACGGACAGACAGACAGACAGAATGAACAAAGTCATAAACACTTCTCAACTTTGTTGTAAAGTGTTAAAAATCGTGATTTTTAAAATTCTTTTCAATTGATATTGAGTGTTGCATCCGTCCTAAAGCAGCTTTATTTTGGCATAAATTCTGTGCATCTACATACTGAAACAACGCAATGACACTATTTTTGAGTTTAAATGATCCTCCCACTTTGATTATTTCTACAACGATGTATCTCTCATTTTAACGGATGCAGAAGATGAGTTGTATAAGAATTGCTGAATTTTTTCACGCAAAATGATTTAACTCTAGAGTCTGGAATAAAAGGGTATGAATAAAATATTCCACATAAAGAGCCAGAGGGCGCGGTAACCCATTGGTTAGCGCGCTGGAGTTGCACTCGGTAGGCCCGGGTTCGATTCCAGCCACTGCCAAAACTGCCGCCGTGTTCATGCGGAGTACGATCACGTTAAACATGTGGGTCCGAAAGTCCTTCCGAGAGGTTGGTGGTAGGGGAAGGAGGGTACGGTCCCTGTGGATGCCTCCCCCACTGGGTTCCGGTCTAAATTGGGTGGCACTTCCCGACCGTCCAAACAGTTACCTTACACGACCTGGTTCTCGAGTGTCTGCTCTAACCCTTCTTCAATCAATAAAATAAAAAACTGTGTTCTCATAGCGAGAGAAATCTCTAATAAAATTTCATAATCAGCCTGGGGATCTCTGCTTTTAATTTTTTCGGTCGGTGACTCCTCTTCTTGTTTTTGTTTTTTTTGTTTGTTTTTTATGTTGTTTTTTTTATATGTTGTTTTTCTCGGTGGTGTCGTCTGCTTTTGTTGTGTTGTCTTTAGTTGTTGCACCCCATTTTATAATATATAGTCAACTTCAAAATGTTTTCAACTACTATCATAATACTTATATTATCTCAGATCATTATGTCATTTGTAAATATACTATCAAGTCTTCAATAATGTAAATAAGTCAACAAAATGTATTCAAGTCTACAAGAGTATAAATGTAATCAAGTCTTCAGATATATTTTCATATTAGCAAAACTATGTTATTAGCTTATATCCTTGTAACCACTCCTGTAAAAATTTTTTAAAGATTCAATAAATTTGGTGTTGGTTGTTGTGGACACCCGGACATCGGCCGGACGCCTGCCAACTCCTCTCCCGGCCGTCCAAATAGATGCTCAAGTCCTCAGGACGAGTCGGACGGTCTGGGTCTTCAACACCTTTCTGGTATGTCGGACGGTCTGGGTTTCAACAACAACAACAACATAAAGAGCCAGAGCCAACGGCCGTACCGTGCTGAAAACACCGGTTCTCGTTAGATCACCGAAGTCAGGCAGCATCGGGCGCGGTTAGTACTTGGGTGGGTGACCACCTGGGAACACCGCGTGCTGTTGGCACATTTCGGGCGCTGTAGCTCGGTGGTTTGCGCGCTGGATTTGCACGCTGCCACAACTGCCGCCGTGTTCATGCGGAGTACGATCACGTTAAACATGTGAGTCCGTAACTCTTTCCGGGAGGTTGGTGGTAGGGGAAGGAGGGTACGGTCCCTGTGGATGTCTCCCCCACTGGGTTCCGGTCTGAATTGGGTGGCACTTCCCGGTCGTCCAAACAGTTACCTTAAACCTTTCTGGTAGGTCGGACGATCTGGGTCTCAACAACAACAACATAAAGAGCCAGACGATTTATATTTCGATGACGTCATTTGAATCCAGTTCATTCTTTTCGATGAAGTTTTACGTTTCCAAGTCAAATAAATGATTGTAGTTCTGCGATCATTAAAAAAATATCACCGCTGAATGGATCGCATTTTACAGATGTTTCAATAAAATGGCATTTCTGTTGGAAAGTGTTTCATAATGATTGCTGTATGTATGACTGAGCTTTCTTGCTTATTTTTTGTACCGAAGAAAAAACGGGCATCGATTCTCAAATAAGGTTCATGAGGCTTCTTCACACAGGGATGTCGAGGGCCGAGAGGAAGCACCGGTGTCCGCCAGAGGGTTGAATCACCCCTGCGTGTTGATACAGTCGGCCGACAAACACCGAGTCTGAACCAACAGTTCCAGGGATACGAAAGACGGCACAGGTGGCAACCAAGAACACAGCTGGGAACACGGAGTGTCTGCCGAACTGAAACAGGGTCTGGCTCATCTGGGAGATACAATGGGGATGCTTTTTCCATCCCTCACTCTGGAATCAAAGAGCAGCACTGATTATGAAACACTTTCCAACTCAAATGAAATTTTACTGAAACATCTCTAAAATGCGATCCATTCAGCGGTGATATATTTTTAATGATCACAGAATTACAATCATTTGTTTTACTTGAAAACTTAAAACTTCGGTCAAAGAAAATGAACTTGATTCAAATGACGTCATCGAAATATAAATCGTCTGGCTCTCTATGTAAAAGCCGTGAATATATCATTCATACACTTTTATTCCAAAATCCAGAGTTCAATCATTTTGAGTGAAAAAAATTCAGCCATTCTTGTACAACTCACCTTACAATCACCTGTTTACCTTCTGCATCCATTAAAATGAGGCTTCGTTGTAGAAATAATTGGATTAAGTTGGAGGATCGTTTAAACCCAAAAATAGCGTCATTGCGTTGGCGCAAAATGGAGATGCTCAGAAAAGACGCAAAAAGTAAAGCGGTTTTGGGACGGATGCAATAACACTAAATGCAAAAGAATTTTAAAAGTCACGGTATTGACACTGTGAAAAAAGGTGGATGTCCTATTTTATTTTGAAGCGGGTCACGTGATCTCTTCCTATTATATGGGTATCATTATTATTTTTAATTAAAAAACTACCGAACTTATTTTGCTGACATTTTCTTTAACATATTTTAGGGGATCATTTGAATATTTTCAAAAACTTTTGGGAAGACATTTGGGAATTTTAACGTCGCTTAGAAAGTGTTTGAAACATGAGGTCCCATAGGATTCAATGTATTTCCCTTTTTCGACCCGGGTTTAATCCGAAACTAATTGGGGGATGCTGTTTATTTCCATTCCCATAGGTCCCACAGACCGTCTCAACAACGTACCAAAATTTGGTCATTTCTACGGCAGATATCGAGCGAATGAGCCAAACTATGTTGCAAAGCGTTAAAAACCCGACCTAAGATGTTTCTTAGAAAATCCATACACTGGCCTGAACGGACTCGATCTCTCTCAGACCCGGGTTCGATTCCCGCCGCTGCCAAAACTGCCGCCGTGTTCACGCGTAGTACGATCACGTTAAACAGGTGGGTCCGTAAGTCCTTCCGAGAGGTGGGTGGTAGGGGAAGGAGGGTACGGTCCCTGTGGATGCCTCCCCCACTGGGTTCCGGTCTAAATTGGGTGGCACTTCCCGGCCGTCCAAACAGATACCTTACACCTTTCTGGTAGATCGGACGGTCTGGGTCGAAGAAGAAGAAGATCGCTCTTAGAAGGGTGCACTTCGGGAAAGGGTACATTTGACTTGAAAGCTCGATCGGCTATTGGCCCAGTTTTGTCTTCATGCACCCATTATACGGGCATTGATTAAATGATTTTCACAGCAGTTGAATTCATTGAGAATTCACGTTTATTGAAATATTCAAGAACATGAATAGAATGATGAGTTTCGATGGAACTCAAACCATCCGTTTCATACAGCTGAACTGCTCGTTTTGAACGGCTTTTATAGGTAGTAACTTAACGGAGTTTCCAGTTTTCCCTTCCCGTCCCGTTCGATTTGCCCCAATACGATGTTCAGAAGGGCACACGTGGAGGAACGGGCTCGAATTATCTTAAAAAGGTTTCATCGGGTCATTAGAAAACACATTTGTCCTTGAGCCTGAAGGGTGGGACGGATCATTCTTGTCTCGGAAAAAAGAAAATATCGTTTGTGCAAACGTTTTGAAACAGATTACGGGAAGTTTAAAAGTGTCGCGAGTCGAAACTATCTCATATTCCTGGCTTTCGCAAAATCGCTTCGGAGGAAGTGTCTTCTTGACGTCTTTTAACAAATTCCTTCATGAGGAGGTCGAGAGGCAAAGTTCCGCTCAGCATAGGAAGATAATCGGTTCGTTTGCGGCGATTCATGCGTTCGCCGATCACGAGGTAGATGCCGGGAAATTCGCCCGACCTGGCTCTCTTCCAGGCACGCCTCCCCTCTCCTCGGCTAACACAGAACTTTAAAGGCTCTCGTGTGTACATTAAAATTCAGTAAGCAAGACACGAAATGTTAGAACTTCATACAGAATGCGGCAGTGTTTGGGGGAAGTTCTTGTAATGCTCAGAGTCCACGACGGTATAAAGTACGATAAAGTGCGGGCAGGAAAGAGCGCACCCAAAAGAAGACCCGCCGTGCAACAGCATCATCGCCAACGTCAGGCGCCTCCCCGATTTTATTGAAAAGTACACTCAAACCCAAAATGCGGAGAGATTTTCCGCATTTAGGGGGGAAAAATATATTCAATCCAAACATGGGGACAGGGAAAAACAAAAGAAGTATAAGGACATAAAATACAAAATCGAACAATACAACACACAGTACATATAAATAATACCAAGATCTCTAGAGGAAAATAAAATAAAGATTTTAAATATACATTCATCAAGATTTTAATAAAGAACAACCGTTGAGAACATAAAAATACACAAAGTTAATACTATAATATTACTTTTTTTATTATTGATCAAGTATTCCAAAGGAATAGAGATAGGGAAGGGACCTAAGAAATAAATTTCGAAAAAGTGAAGGTATAAATACCAAAATAAAAAGCTTCTAAACAGGTTATAATATAACACTCGTTCATCACGAGTTCCAAATGGGCACACACCCCACAGGGAGAGAAAACTGAAAGCGAATGAGTGCACTCTGGCCACCACCATAAAAAAACAAAACAACCTGCGTAGTAGAATTGCAAAAGGGCATTATTTTTACCATAGCGTGTTAAACGGGCAAGGATGGCCCATAAAAATTGAAACTAAGCCCATTCAACGTCGAAATGTATCTTTGTGATGAAAATAGGTTATTTAAATATATGTCGCTATTCAAGAATTCTAAAGATTTAATTTGCTAAAGGGCACTTTAAGTGATTTTAAGTGAATGTACACTACCACTCATTTTGATCGAGGTCACTCGCTAACGTTCTCAAGATGGATAGCCAATTCTGCAATGTATAGGCGAACGAGAGAAGGGAAAGGTACATAACGATTTTTCTTAAAAAAACTGGTGTCTACATTTTAATGAAAGTGACTATTTTATTTTCCGGTTCATTCAAAATATCCATCCAAGAACATACATGGAGATGTATCCTTCTAAAATGAGAGGTTAAACGATTGGAAGTTTTTAAAGGAGCTGTTTTTAATACAGAAATGAGGTACATATCCGCACTGCTAAGCAAACGAGTATTGTGTTTTGGAAACGTCAGGGCAAAAGGGGCCGTGTGACGTCACACGTTCCTGCTTTATAGACAAACCGCGGGAGGGCCCTGTAAAAAGAAAGGAAAAGGACAGCCCACTTCCCAGAACCATATTATAGAGACAAGCAGTCTAACCCAAGAATCCAAGTAAGTTATTCAAAAGTAAATAGTCGAAGGAAAATTCAATCGACTGAAAAACAGATGACGGGAAAGTTGAAGACCCAGGCCGTCCGACTTCATCCTAGGACGTGAGCCACTATTTGGACGGCCGGTGAGATGACGGGAGAGTGGTATTGCAAACAGGATAACACCAGATTAGCAAAAGAAATTAAAAATTTTAAAATATATATATAAAAGGGGGACTTTTTTGTTGTTGTTGTTGTTTTCAGCCTAAAAGAGGGAAACCATGAAGCCTGGAGAAATCAAATGAAGGTGACTATTACAAGATGAGCATTCATATGATATATAGATACAAGATCATAATGAAAAAAGTGCAGATAAAACATCGAAGAAGTTAAACAGAATGAGTCATGGTAAATAGAGAGTGAGAGGACTTTCCGTACGGAATGCAATGAATTGATTGGTTCGATAGTAGAAAAATGATGTACAAGACACAAAGTTGAATGGTACATTCTGGATGACATTTCTGGTGAAACTATTCCAGAGCAGTTATTGCTATTCGAAAGCGACTCGTGGAATTTGAAGGGGGCATTTTATTGGCCTTACAACTCTTTTGAGATTCATTCGACTGGCTGTGAATCCGATCCAATCCAGTAAAAGATCCATTAA
The DNA here is from genome assembly GCA_951213105.1 of Amaurobius ferox. Classification (NCBI taxonomy): domain Eukaryota; kingdom Metazoa; phylum Arthropoda; class Arachnida; order Araneae; family Amaurobiidae; genus Amaurobius; species Amaurobius ferox. The sequence continues at coordinate 142,244,763 of OX578146.1, read as the reverse complement.
AATGGGATTTAGACACACGATCCCGAGAAATCCATGACTTCCAAATCCAAATCAATCTCTCGTGAATGAAACATGCGCGAAGCAGCTCATACTTGGAATTCAGCTAATACTTTTGATAAATTTATTTCAAAATATCTTCAGGACGGTTCTCGCTATCGTTCTAAAGTTCCATCGCTATCTCTCTATATCCATTCATTCGTGATATATCGCGTCCATCGACTTACGGTCACACTTTTTTTTTTAAATCTTGGAATGACCCTTTCTTCCTCACATCGTTTATTTTATTCTATTTCTTATTTCAATTTATTTGAAAATTCGTAGCTTGACGTATCCAATGTTTGAAAATCTTATAGAACCTATTAATATATACAGTAGGACATTTTTAACTTGAACATCCTCGACTTCTACAATCGGTTCGTCAGCAACAAAGGTGTTTATCCGTTTCCGGCCGATGGTTAAACAGAGTACATCCAATTACTGTGTTGCTTTCAGCTATAGATTGCGTTACATGGACCTTATTTTGGATGTTTTTCGTACAAAAACGGTACACAATTTGGATAAACATCATTTCGGGCGTCGAAATGGAAGGGTCTACATTTGAAAATGGGTTCGCACTCTTCCGACTACGACGATCCACGACATCTCCCCCTTTGAAATGGGGCTACGAAGTGTGAAACAACCTGCCATTGAACGTGGCTACCTATTCAGGTCCCCAGCTCCGAAAGAGCGAATCATCTCAATCTCGGGTCTGGAGAAGCCATCCGCTGTTCCCAACGCAAAGTGTTCCCAAGGCCAGACCTCTTACCTCTGCACCGAACTGGAGCTAGCATTCGATTCTACTTTATAAATAAACGCAGCATTTCTCCAAGGACAGAGACCTCCGTTCACGATGCCACTGCGCACTTGGAGGAGAAGACACACACTCTACCTGACACTTCTTGAAGCATCCACTATGAAATGGGTTCTCTTCAGTCGTTTAACCTCTCATTTTAGTAGGATGGATCGCAATTTGTCTTCTTGGAAGCAATTAATTGATCTTCATCATTAAAATATACACACGAGTTTTTTTTTAAAGAAAAATCGATCTTCTCGTTCACATATGCATTGCAGAATTGTACACATCTTGAGTGTACATTCATTTAAAATCACTTAAAGGGCACTTTAGAAAATGAAATCTTGACACATATATTCTAAATAAATCACTTATGTTCATCCCAAAGATACATTTCGACGTTGAATGGGTTGAGTTTCCATCCATGACCCGCTGTGGTCAAAATGACGTTTCTGCGCATTCTACTACGCAGGCTGTTTATGGACGCTCGTGCCCACACTCCATTGACGAGAGAGTCGAATAGAGGAACTAAGATGACCATGGTTTGGGGTACACACATCCTACAAACCGGTGGGACGCATTTAAAAAGAATATTTTCTTCACTTTGCTAGTTTCTCGAGCGCATCGCAATGGGATAAAATCGAGTTCGCTGCATCGCACGTCCCTTCGTGGGGCGCAATCAATGCCATTGAAAAACGGAACACTTGCATTCTGTCGATCCTCGCGTAAGGACGTGAAATTGGCCGCTGAAAAATAGCAAGTTTTGTGGCTGCCGCTGAAGCGAACGACTGGTCCGTGCTGATCGATACTGTTATCTGAAATGGGAATGTCGGCTGGGGTTGGCCAGTCCTATGAAATAGAATGTTTCCTCGTTTACAGCTTGGTATTGAAGAAGGGGATCTCACCCTCCATCGGTATCATTTGATAAAATGACTTTCATTATTTGATTTGCATTGGAATGCAACGAGTTTACTACTTTGAATGATGTTAAAGTCGCATACACGGTCCTGGGTCGTCTTAATCTCTTGTATAAATTGGAATGACGTTATCAGGGGCCACCCCTCCCCTCAAGAGGTATATTCAGCCCCCCCCCCTAATAAAAATATTACATATTTAGTAGTAGTTCACCCATCATGTCATCCAAATTTTGCATAAAACATTTCTTTATATATATTATAAATTACTTTGTTTAAAAGATTATTTAATTGCGCTGAATGTGTGGCGATGCGGATGATCCGTTTATTTGCATATTTAATTTAAAAATGAAGATACTAGTATTTGAAACATTTTCTATGATTGCGGAGTTCGCTGGGATCCATTATAGAGTCCGAGTCAACTGGCAAGTAGGCAAGAGTTAATATTATAAGCGTTGACGTGTATTGAATTTCCGACATTTTCTCCATTTCATTAACAGCTTTGCTACTCGTTAATACTTATATTAAAATGGTTGTAATTATTATATATTAATATGGATGTAGAGTAGCTCTAATCCACTTTTAGCTTGCTTACGCATATAAATCTACAATTATTTGTTAATAATCTATATGGATTGAAATAGTAACTATTGTGGTTTATAAATACTAATGTCTTGGGTGAGCCCCCCTTGAATTATCGCAGTGTACGTCATGCAAGAATCGATTATTTTTTGGTTCATTTTCTGGCTGCCAACAACGATATTTGGGGTCGGCGGAAAACTCCGTATTATAGGTTAGGGGTATGTAAAAAATTTAATTTATATATATATATATATATATATATATATATATATATATATATATATATATATATATATATATATATATATATATATATACTACGATGGAAGGAGTAAGCCTCATTTTCGTGATCGAGTTTCATTCGATCCACTCGTGAAAAATAAACTTTAATAAAAACTCTGTTTGAAAAGGGGATCCGATCCGCATGGATTGAGAAAGTCAGGTGGAGCCTATTTTTTCCCAATCGAGTTCGGTCTTGGGAGATAAATCACTCGAAAGAGAGAGGTTTTCCGCTGTTTCGAGCTGCGCGTGACCTCCTTTTCCACCTTGCCTCCAACGAAACCAGGTCACCAACACAACACGTGATGCAACAAGTGCTCTCACTTCGACCGATACAAAGTATGTTGTGGGTCGCCACTTTTTTTTCTTCCAGGAATTCTTTGTTATTCTCTCAGCAGAAAGTTTGTTTGGGATTCGAAATAAGTGGGTTGGTTTAACGAGGACTGCATTCGGATATCGGGAAAGAAGAATATCCGAGTTTTCAATCTGCAGAGTCCACTTCGAGGATAAGAGTCGTCCCAGTAGCTCAACGGTAGAGCGTCGGAGATCCAGGGTTCGATGCCCGGTGGGGGCAGCAAGGTTCTTTACAAGTCGCTGGGTGGGTTCAAGATACTCATTTTTTCCTTTCTTAGTCTTGAGAAAAAGAAAGGTCCCATCCCAGATAACCTCCCCGAGCCAAATACAGATAAATGGATACAGACTCTTCGGGATGATTGAAAAAAAAAGGAGGAAACATCATCCAGAGCGATGTTTAAACAAACATTTACGTACTCTTTATTGAAAAGTACACGTCACAGCCACTGTTGTGTGGGGAGGAAAATGATTTTATTTTTGAAAAGTCTATTTTTCAGGAACACTCAATACAGCTATTAGGTGACAGAGTGGATCGAAACACTCGGAAAAGAGCGCCTTTCCTTTTGGCGCATTTTATTTCATGAGTTGAAGGAGGAGATGGCTTCAAGAAATTGTTATTAGGATATCTACGTAAACGTCCGAAAGAGATGTAGCAAGATAAATAAGACGCCTATAATGCATCGAGCACGATCTCGATGGCTGAAAAATGACGTCATTAATGAACATCCGATTCATTTAATATATGAACCTTTCTGAGAATTACACAGAGGCGGGTGTAATATCCTAACAAAACAGCCCGTCGTCGTCCATTTGAAAATGAAACCGCCCACCTTGATATCTTAAGATATACACTGTTGGGGTGGTCCTTTCTGGTAGGTCGGACGGTCTGGGTCTCAACAACAACAACTTTTGGGGTGGTCACACAAGCCAGTTCGGATGGTCACAGAATGCCAGTGGAGATTCCACGAAAAGGCGAATTGACACAATGCGATTGTTTGCGATGATTTTTAATAGAACGACCGTGTCTATTGAATATACAGCGGCCGTTCAGATACACACCGGTTCAAAACGGACAGCAAAAATAATCGCCAAGAATCCCGATGACATCTTTCTTCTGATGTTTGCATTGGGGCTCTCTCTTCCCGGCATTCCATTTTCTGGGTTAGTGGACTCTGCATCGATTTCTGGGGCGGCGCATGCGTGGGCGACAACAGACTGTCATTCGGAGGCTCAGACATCCCTACGCGAATATTGCTGGGGGTCATTCATCGCAGCAGCAGCGAAATGCCACGTGCCATGCCCCGGGACCCAACCAGAGTTGGGGTCGAAAAATGAAAAACTCGCTTCACCGACATTATAAGCGGGGGACCCTTCTTGAACCCAACTTAAAACCGATCGAGCCAAACGTATCACTGCAAATCTGCCTTTTCAAAGACACCCTCTCTTTAATATATATTTTTAAAACACACAACGGACACAGCGAAATATCTCGCTTCGTTGTCATGACCCATTTTTGAGAGCATAATGTCTGTGCCCTCGCTGGCAGGGGCGTAACACCTGACCTAGCCATGCAGTGGCGAAATGGAATGGTGGAAAGAAAAGAGGGTCCGAACTTAAGCCCACGCCACTGTCCGGCGGTTATCGTCGCCCAGTTGTGTTCTTTTGGTAAATAGGTATTATAAAACACACGTCGATTGGGGGAAGAAATCTTTGAATAGCCATTAACTTCAATTTATTCAGCCCAACTTCTTCCTAACTACCGACATCGGTGTTGGGAAGAAGTCCCATGAAATAAATGTGAAACTTTTCTATGAAAGGGGGAAATCGCCCTCCTAGTGACTCATGTGCGTTGTCCGGAAAAGTCATTTCATTTTATATATCACTCAAATGCAATGCGTATAATTGAAGGATTTCCCTGCAATACACGGTAATGCATAGGGAAAGTATTGGAATCCTGTCGAAAATCGCAACTCGAGTTTTCGACGGATCGACGCGTTTTGAAACCTTTAGAACACGAAGACACTGTTTTTAGCGTGACGTCTGTGCGGTGTATGCATTCACTCGAAATCCAAAACGAATGGACCGAATTTCATAAAAAAGGGTAGATAATTCACTTGTGGATTATACTGGTGCCGATTCGATTTTGGTACCATTCGGGAAAAAATAACCTACCTCTTTTTTTTTCCCAAAATGGCCCGCAAAAATCGTCCAATCTAAAATAAAAAACTACGTATGCTCAAATATATCCATTCATTGCTTGTTTTATACGTCATTTTTAACAGTGAAAAAAATAAGACCCACCCCATTACACTAGGGCTAGCCGTTCTCGAGATATTTTAGTTTTTCGTATTTTCTCTACGCCACCTATGAAAATAAGTCCGGTTACCGAATGAGAACGAAAATTGAATTAAAAGTGTAATAAATTTAATTAAAATAAAGAGAACGTTAATATAAGTCTGCAGGGAAAGTCATGTGCTGCCCACATCAGATTTTTCTTCATTAAAAGAAAAATCTATCCTTGAAAAAGCACGCATACTCCGTCGTTCAACTCTCTACGAACTTCGTAGACGTGTCATTTTTTTAAAATGATAAATGACTTCAAACAACATAAAATACCAGTTGAATCCAGAGTACTGGAGTCGGAAACGAAAAGGGCCCCTCCCTAGAATGGGCCGTACTGTTTCCCAACCTGGGAGTGCGCAAAAAATTATTCAGCAACGGCGGACAGGAAAAGCTAAAAACAAAAGTAGCTCTTTGGTAGTTTAACATTTGTTTCATTTCACCGAGATCATTTAAAATCGAATGCAATTTCATTGAGTTTCAGCTTGAATTCGTGGAATTTATCTCACTTCAAACATTATTGGAGTGGCGCTTCGAAACGAAACATGTTTTAATAATAAACATTATTTTGAAATGGAAAGTCTTCAGTTATTTGCCGAATGTCCGAGTCTCCATTTCAGAAAATGTCTTAAGAAGAAAATATAATTTTAAGATCATTTAAAATCGAATGCAATTTTATTGAGTTTCAGCTTGAATTCGTGGAATTTATCTCACTTCAAACATTATTGGAGTGGCGCTTCGAAACGAAACATGTTTTAATAATAAACATTATTTTGAAATGGAAAGTCTTCAGTTATTTGCCGAATGTCCGAGTCTCCATTTCAGAAAATGTCTTAAGAAGAAAATATAATTTTAAGATCATTTAAAATCGAATGCAATTTTATTGAGTTTCAGCTTGAATTCGTGGAATTTATCTCACTTCAAACATTATTGGAGTGGCGCTTCGAAACGAAACATGTTTTAATAATAAACATTATTTTGAAATGGAAAGTCTTCAGTTATTTGCCGAATGTCCGAGTCTCCATTTCAGAAAATGTCTTAAGACTAGAAGAAAATATAATTTTAATAAATGAATGAATCCATGAAAATTTATTTTGGATTTTTGACGCATCCTTTCATACCAGCTAACCTTAGAAGAAAATGTTTTTTTAAGTGAAAAAAAATTCAAGTTCAAATATACGCGGAATTTCCCCCCAACTACGATTTAAAGCAATATATATATATTTTTTTGAATGAGAACATGCTCCAGATATACAAAATATTTATTAATACTATTTTATTTTATTTGTTTACATCATACATGGAAAATCTATTTTCAAATCTATTTTAACATAATTGAAAACAAATTTCTAAGCGCGAAAATTGTAAAAATGCTTTTAGACTTTGGCGCAGGGAGGGAATAATCTGTTAGCCAAAAGAGCTTATTTTCGCACTACTTGGTATATTATACGAAATGTTGTTAAATGACTTCGGTAAATACTTGGGGTTACTTGTTGAGCGTTGCCCATCTGCGCATTGGAGAGACCAGAATCGATGCGTACGGTTTTCATGAATCGATGAGTTGTTTTATTTTAAGCCCTGCCATTCGATCACGACTCATTCACCCCTCGAAGTACCCGAGAAGCAGGTAGGTCATTTTACCATGAAACACGTTGTCCCGGTGCCATCGTGGAGTCGGCTCATACAACACCGTTGAAAGTGGATTCCGAACTATTGTGAACATCTTTGTACACTAGGAGCTCCCCGAGTTCGAACCTCGGCGTTCGATGCCTCGTCCCTTAGGCGAAGTCGCGTGGATAGGAATGGGCCCCTCTTAAAAATATCAGCATCCCTTCTTTTTGAAATGGCTGCGAAAGTTCCGCCGGTTCGAACCTCTTTTCAGAAACATTTCCTTCCATCGCGGTGGATGGATTCGTGCTCATTGTATCATTTTTCGTCCCCAGAAACAGGGCCTGATTGCCGAAAAGGCACCCTTCAAGAGATTCAAAGGGTCAAGCCCCAAATGGCGTCCCCGATGGACGCATTTTTTTTTTACATGTAAGTTATTTGTCAAACAGTTAGATTGACAAATGTCTTATATTAAAAAATGGGTCAAATAGTTAAATAGTATCTTGCCAATGCCCGTACAGGCGAACACAGAAATAGAGCCCAAAGGTGTGTTGTCCATATTTTTATTTTTATTTTATATAGTAAACTGTTAACGTAAAAGGGCGGCGTGGCAGTTAATACTTACGTAAGAACTCATTGCAAGAGTCAACGTGATTCAAAAATAAAATGGTTTAGGGATTTGGATACAGGCAACTCTTTTTTTTTAAAAAAAAGCAGCTTCTTGATGAGAACTGTTGGTTGAGCAGAGCTTTGCGGTCATAGAATGTTTCGAGCGCAGATGAGTGCATGCAGAGCTATCTACTTGGGCCCCGTTCCCAAAATCCAAACGGGGTTGTGCTTCCCCTAGATAGGTGGGTTGACCAAGCCCTGCTCAGAAAGATGTCGCAGAAAATGGAGCAGTCCAACTTCTATAAAAGGTAGAAGAGTTGGAGAGAGAACGGACGACACCCTTCAAACCGAAAGAATGTGGGCCGCCCCGCTTCACCACGGTCCGCCAGTGATCCGAAAAGACTCTCTCTCCCAGTGGCCACTTTCTCGGCCGGCAACACACTTTCTTGCAGCGCCATTCTTTGCCAGGGCGCCTACGTCACGAAAAGACGCGATTCAATCGACGAAAACTCTCTTCTGCACTTGCATACACAGAATAGAGCATGGTCACGTGACGTCGCCCGGACCTTCTTGTCCTTACGTTGCCAAAACACAATACTCGTTTGCTTAGCAGTGTGGACATTTTCACTATTTCTGCATAAAGAACGGCTACTATAGAATCTTATAGTCGTTTAACCTCTCATTTCAGCAGGACATGTTTCAATGTATCTTCTTGGATGGATATTTTGAATGAGCCGGAACATAAAAGAGTCACTTTCATTAAAATATAGACACGAGTTCTTTTTTTAAGAAAACTCGTTCTGCACCTTTGCCTTCTCGCTCGCATGCACGCCATCGCAGAATTGGCTAGTCAATGTATCCATCTTGAGAACGCTAGTGAGCGACTACGATAGAAATGAGTCATAGTGTACAGTCACTTAAAATCACTTAAAGCGCACTTTAGCAAATGAAATTTTAACACGTAAGTATTCTAAATGACTTATTTTCATCCCAAAGGTCAATTTCGATGTTTAATGGGTCCAATTTCCATTTTTATGGGCCATCCTCGTCCGTTTACCATGGCAAAAGAATGCCCTCACGCTTCTGCGCATTCTACTACGCAGGCTGTTTATGGACGCACGTGCCCATTCTTTGTCACAGAATAGAACTCTGTCCGTCACTGCATTCGTACGGGACCTCAGCAAGCGAAGGAGGATCCAGACCGAAAGATAAATCCCTTATCGGACTCGAAACACAAACACTGGAAATAGGACAGTGGGAAAGATAAAAGGCGAGAATGAATTTTCATTTAAATGCGATTTCCTAACTCATTCCAAATCTCTTCCAGCAATCCCCGTCTTGAACCGATTGGCCATCACGGCCATTTGACAGGATCGCCTTTAGAGTGATGAGAGCCCTGTTAAAAATGAAGGCCAAGCCAATGTATAACACAATTAGGCCGGTGTTCCCCCAGAGAGCCAGCTAAGACCGTGCAACCGAGTCTGAAATTTCACGCTGAAGGCAAACCGTCGGCTGCAATGGGAGTTTGTATCTGGAATGGAAAAGTACAGGATTCTTGTATTTCGTTTGGGGGAAAACAGGGTCAGACGTGTTTCAAATAAAATGAGAAAATGTTAAGCTTCGTGTAACACAACAGGAGGATGTTCTGGACGTCGAAGTCAATGATACAAAAATCGATCGCAGTATCGCAGCCCTGGTTCCAAAGTGAAAAGAAACAATCTTGAAGAACATAAGAAACATGGAGCAACGCAAGAGTCTCGGATCTATGATGGAACGTTCAATGCCATCCAATAAGAGGATCCAACCTTAAATAGTAGCACTATTAAACTCAGTCAATACTGTATTGCGGCAGTGGGGTTATGTATCTCGACTATTTATTTCTTTGGAAAAAAGTTTAAACGAATCCACGCCTTTTCGAAAAGAATGCGTTCGTTTTGAATTTTAAACTGGCGATGAAACGAATGACGCGCTGAGTGGATTCATACTTTTCTGATGATGCCACCCTTCTTTTTTAAACCGAATCCTTTCCGAGATTCCTGTCGCGGCCATTCTGTAATATACAAATAATCCACTCCTCCTCGATTGGTTTTCTCTCATAACGGGAACGTGCTCGATGGTCGGGTTTAAACAGGTAACGATATGACGAGGACTGTGTTACAATAGAATCCCAAAATGGAATTTTGAAATACCATTGTAACGCTTTCGGCACGGGAATAATATCGACCCTAGTCGCTTTAGGCACGGGAATAATATCGACCCTAGTCGCTTTAGGCACGGGAATAATATCGACCCTAGTCGCTTTAGGCACGGGAATAATATCGACCCTCATGGAAACAGTCCCTAGAGGAAGATGCACAATTTTTGTTCTGTGCGTGCTCTCAAGACCCGATATTGACCAGAAGCTGCGTGCAGAGAAAAAGTGGTATTGCATGGCAAGAAAACGGCCGAAACTGACCGGAAAAGGTTCGCTCCTTTTGTCACACTATCGCTCCTTTTGTCACACCTTTGTTTCTTTCGCAAACCGCGCTATTTCTAAGCGATTGGAAGTATTGAAAATATATTTCAAGGAGAGAGGTCGAGCCAATGACAAACCCGTATTAAAATTCTTATCTCGGCCAATAGAGGCCCGAAACGTTAAATGTATGACGATGGGGTTAATGACAGGAAAAAGAAAGTAGAGTTTGGAGTTGAATCAGGACTTATTGAAAGATTTGGAGCGAGACGGCGAAGATGTGTGCCCCCCCCCCCCCCTCCCCAAACCAGGATGTCCAACCAGTCTTCTTCAAGACATACGTAGGGCCTTATAATGTGTCTCTCTCAGCCCCCCAAACCATGATGTCCATCCAGCCTTCAAGACAAACGTAGGCCCTTATAATTTGTCTCTCTCAGTCCCCTCCCCTCCCCCCCAAAAAATAGGCTCGTACCGCTTTAATGAGCGGATGGGTTAAGTCATACACATGATGAAAGTCTAATACATAATAGGGCCAAAAATGTATAGAAGTTAGAATTATGTATATCATTTTCATATATCACATACATCCAGGGCCCCACTCAGGCTAAGTGGGGCACGGGACAGGCATTTCTATGGGGGGACCCTTGCCCACGTCGACCTATATGAAAGAAAACAAAAACATATTTGCATTCTAGAAAAATGTATCCAAAATGAAGTTCTTTATTTAATTTGTGGAAACTTTTTCATTCTAGCCAAGACACCTAGATCTCGAATGAGTGCGGTAATTCCTAGAGCCATCTTTTCAGTGGGAAAAATCTACTCCGACGGCAGACGTATTTTTTCAGGAATGACATGTTTTTTCATGTCATTCATGTTTCGATGTTGCAATGGCTTCATTTGGGGCCACTCATCCTGCTGCTCATACCCTAAGGCGAGCAGCTGAAAACGAACCCTTGCGTTAGTCCAACCTTACATACATCCAATAACTTACGTATCAAATGACTTACTATCGCATTTTGTTTCTTTTTATTCGGAGGATAGAATCTTCAGTCGACCTATGCGATGCCCACCCTGGGGTCTGGTCCACTTCGACGACAAGAGCTTGCCATTTCGTCCCAGTAGCTCAACGGTAGCACGTCGGCTGGCGAGTTCGGAGATCTAGGGCTCGATTCCAGGCTGGGGCAGCGAGGCTCTTTACAGGGTTCCGAAATACTCCATGACGATGTTTTTCGATACGTGGGGGTCTAAATGGGACCGACTTTCAGATATCTCAACCCGTACACTTTTGAGAAACCAACATATATTTTCCTTTGGATGTTTGACACATTTTAATTTAAATATTTATATCTGTGGTCACCCTCAACGGGTCGTACGAAATAAAGAGTCATTCCCATGAACAACACATGCTAAAATAACGGTCTATTCAGAAGCCAAATGTTAAAAATGAAAGAAAAGAAAGATGCGGTTCCATTTTAAAGCCCCGCCATCCCTTGAAGTACGCTCGAGTGGTCGCGTGCCAGTACGCGCATTAAAAGTTGACCGAAAGAACATGTGCTGTACAGTGTTTGTTTCATTGATTTTAAATACTGCCAAGTTTCCTCGTCCTGACAGCGAAAAGAACCTAAAGCAGGAAGCACAGGGACGATCGAGTGAGGCCTTAGAATCTGGACTTATCTTGCCTATTTATAAAAACTCATGTACCCAGTCCAACGTTTTTTTTGTGGTATTTCATTATTAGGCATCCGCTTCTTTACACCGTTTTGGTTCCAACCTGTTGATCGAATTGTGGATCATGATTGTAGATCACCTGTTGAGATCATGATACACGGTGCGTTTTGTTATAGAATCGGGAAGACGAGCTCATTTCAAACCCACAAGTATTTCATATCATACAAAATAGCGTTGATCTGGGGACCCAGAACCTAAAGTGTATATGTTAGTCTTTGGATGAATCCGTATATTTTTTTTCTCGAACTTATGTTTTATAAACAGCACAATGAAAGAGTCGGATAATCTATTTTTCGGATGTGTGACGTTCTACTGTATGTATTGTTCGGATGGGCCTTTTTATGAAAGTCCTCCGAAGACCTACTGGCAAGGGAGAATTCTTTTATTTGGTTTTAGAAGAAAATGGGTTTCCACAGACATATTAGTTTGCCCAATTTATTCTGCGGGTTTTAAAAATCTCGGGGCGGACACAATCCGATAAAGTTATATAAAACATTCACAAAGTCGATAAAGATATAACAACTTACAAGGCCGCCTTGAAGAAAGTAAGCATATGTCAGTTAGATCACTACAATTGGTTCGAGGTCATTTTAAGCCCCTTCTTCAGGCCAAAAGAACAGTATGCGCCCTTAACAACTGCCAGGAACGAATGGCAGTAGTGGTTGTTAAGAGCGCATACTGTTATTTTGACCTAAAAAAGGGGGGGGGGGATTAATAGTGCCATCGAAGCAACTGTAGTCACCTAACTGACATATATATGCTTTCCTCAAGAAAGTTTTGTAAGTTATTGTCTTACAAGCAGCAGTTTTGGAGTGAAATAACCGAGTGATTAACTCACGGGGATTGTACTCGGAGGACCCGAGTTCGATTTCCGACTTTGCTTAACTGTTCCCGTATACGAGCACGTTAAATTTGTGGGTTTGAAAGTCCTTCCGAGCGGTTGGTAGCAAAGGAAGGAGGGTCGGTCCCTGTGGATGTCGCCCCCACTGGGTTCCAATCTAAATTAGATGGCATTGTCTCGGCGGTCTAAACAGATATCTTACACCTTCGGGTAGGTCGGACGGGCTGGGTCGAAAGAAAGATATCAGCAGCTTTATTTATTGTACGATAAATAATTTTAATCTTTTTAGGTCTATTTATATTTGTAAGCTAAGAGTTAATTAGGAAAATTCGTATAGTTACTATGCATCAATATTATAATATATAATAATTACAATGGATTTTAATATAAGAATTAACTAGTAACAAAGCTGTTAATTAATCAAAAAAAATTTTGAAAGTTAATACACGTTAAAGCTTAATATCGACTCTTAACTACCTATCAGTTGATTTTGACACAAATTAAAACAATGAACCCAGCAATAATACAAAAGTATCCAAATACTATTGTCTATATTTAAATATTTTTAAATTAAACATGTAAATAAATGGATCATCACTATAATCACACATTCAGCTAAATTAAAAAAATCTTTAAAACAGGGCAATTTATAAAAAAATTTCATAAATAATATTTTTATGCAAAATTTGAATGACATGTTGATTGACATTTCTTATCACAATTAAAACTTTAATATTTTTATCAGGGGGATGGGCTCAGTATACCTAGTGTGTGTGTGTGGGGGGGGGGGGGGCTAGCTCCCTCTGGCCCTTGCCTGACTACGGTGCTGCGCCAAACGTCCGGTGCTCACCAGGAATAAAGCTACCTGTGAGGTTTGCAGCTTCAAACGGAATGGATGCCACCTGTAAAGACAGCACTGGTATATAGAATCCAGGAGTCAGTACAGATAAAATCTCTTTAAGTAGACAAAATAAGTCATCTCTACTTCGGGGTAATCATTTATAGTTATTACTGGAGGGAAACAGCTATTTTTTGGAAATGCCAATAACATGGCTGTAAATATTCCATTTCTCTTTGAATGAGGTGGTCAATCGAAAAACTTCTGATAATCAGGTGTTTTTGTCATTAGCATAAACATGTTTCCTGGGAGTAAAGATGAGCTTGGTTTATGTGAGAGAGTTTAGGGAGCTATGGTAAGGAAGATGTGAACAAGAATGAACTGAAATGTGACATTTACGTTGATAGGATTTTCTTTCGATTATTTTTATGTTTAAAACATTTCATTTTTTGGTATTTAGTAAAATATTAAGCCCCTCCCTTTATTAAGCCCCTTTAGTAAAATATTAGCCCCTTCCCCCGTAGTCGGTGCTTATGGCGGGGCGTATTTAGGTTCGTTTGGACGCAATGGACATGGATTTACGGTTTAAGTTGGATTCAGAAACGCTGCAAACATCTGACAGAGCCCCCTCCTAAAGGGTGCGTAGATATCCACGAAAGAGGGGTGCCTATCACGTGACCGAAGGCTACTTCATGTCCACTGGAAGGAGTTCAGACGGACAGCGTCCACTTCAGACCTCGTGACACGCACCCTAGTGTGCCTAGTTTAAGTAGTTAACTTGTGCCTAGTTTAAGCAGTTAACTAGTTAATAGAAACTAGATTAACATAAAACGTCCGAGGGGGTGACGGCCCGTTCCGGTTGCGACCCACGATTCATTTCAACGAATGGGGACGGCCCGCATCCCTTCCTATTACTAACTCCGAACTTAATAGATTACTTCATTCGCGAGAAAAGTACTGAAAAATACAACATTCCATCTGTTTTTCTTTCTATCCGATTCTAAAAGATGGGTCTTTCATTTCCAAAGTAGTCAAGAACGCTTTCATTTTGACCCCATTAAAACATGGGAAGCTATTTAAGAAACTTGAGCAACTATAGAAATATATAAAATATTAACGGATTCATCTATTTCAAGCAACCCGTCTATAGAAAGGGAACAAAATGACGAAGAAATTAAAAATCAATTCAAAAATAATATTGGAAAGGGAAGATATATATATATATATATATATATATGATTTTCGATTTCTTATTAATTAATTTGTAAATTGTGTTATATTTAGTTTCTTGTACTATCATCCTCCCCTTTCCATCTCTTGTTATTTCTATTTTTTATAATGCGTCGGATCTTTCTATGGCGTTTCAACCAGGTGGTTGCATCACAGCATGAAACCCATTCAGAATCTCCGTAATCCTCGAAGAATAGCAGCTGCATGCATCTATTCAAACTTAGATTCAATTTCAGTCATTTTAATATTTCGGGCCTCGCCACTCCTTCGACGCACGTCCCTCTCGTGAACGGTTCGTGACTCGCACTAATACGCCAATTAGGATCCATTCTAATTCTCTATCAATATATTCCTTTTGTTAGATGTTATATTTCAAATCCTCTTTGACAGATATCATTTAACCTCTTTAACGTTATGGTATGCCATTTATTTCATGTTCTATATATTAGTTTCTTTATATTTTTATTATTCTAATTATATTAAAAGTCGAACATTTCGGTCCGTGAAAATTTCTAGTTTGTATCCGTCATCCTCAAGGAAGGGACGGACACCCGAGCGTAAAAATAAAAAAAAACCACTCTAATAAAATGATTTTTCCTACACGATGCAATCTATTTCTTTCTTTCACAGCGAAAACATGTCGTACAAGATCCGTTCGCTCGGGAAATATCGCATCCACAGATTCGCACGCACCCACACACCCCGAAAACGTCCGATTCGAGTTCGGGGATGTTTCAAACGTCGCAAACTCTGTGCATGAAAAGTATAATAAAAGGCCTCCTACTAATCTATCAAATGGACTTTCCTTTCAAGCATGCCTCCCCCTCAGCAGTGAAGTGTTTCCAAACCGCAGTCCGATCGTTTCTCTATACCCAAATAAATGATACCCTACATCGGGGAATTTCCCGAAGTAAAAAAATTAAAATAAATCCTGATTGGATGTCGGAAGTAGTGGAGCCTTTCTTGGTCCGTTTCTAATCTGTTCGGAATCCGTTTCGGCTTGTTATAGCTGTCAGGCCCGCGAGAATCACTGGCCAGTGTTGGCTTGTGAGAATTGACAATAAGAGCTTGCCACTTCGTTCCAGTTGCTCAACGGTAACGCGTCGGCTGGCCAGTTCGGAGATCCAGGGTTCGATTTCCGGTTGGGGCAACAAGGTCCTTTACAATGGCGCCCGAACCCATCAACCCTGTAGGTAGGTGAATGCAAATAGGTCGGAGGTCTGAAAGTGACCTAAGTACGACTGGTACGGATTCGGTGGACTCTGATTTCGATTGAAAGTAAGATAACGACCACGCAAGATACTAACCTGGGTCAAAATAGTAGTAGCACAGACTGCCCGCACATTTGGCATTGGAGGGTGGAGAATGCAGAGCCTACTTCGACAATAAGAGCTTGCCATTTCGTTTCAGAAGCTTAACGGTAGAGCGTCGGTTGGCCAGAAAGGAGATCCAGGGTTCGATGACAGGTTGGGGCAGGAAGGTTCTTTACAGAATTTGGCCAGTGTTAGGTCGCGAGAATCCTTGGCTACGACCGGTCCCCTCATGCCCTTGGCAGTGCTGGATTACCCAATAAGCACACTAAGCACGTGCTCAGGGCACCCGCAAATTGGGGGGCACCCACAAAACGTTCTTTTTCGCTTTTACTTCCCAGAGAATAATATGAGCACTAAAATTAAAATAAGATAAACGATGTTTTTCATTATTACGCAGCATGGTTTTATCTTCAGTTTCCCTTAAAGCTTTTTTTTAACTGTTCTGAAACAGAACATGGTCCATTGCACACAACCACCTTGACAGGACGGGACTTACAGTAGAAGGGGCCTAATAGCATTTGCAGACCCTCACAGTCTTTACCTATACCGCGCAAAGTAAATACATATTGAAGACAGATGATATAATGAGAAGCTTCCCCTTTGGTGCCATCTAGCAAGGGGCACCGCCGTTTTCTGTACTAGGAACCCCAAAGAGCCTTAAAAGAGGCTCTCGGTCAGTTGGATGACCTAGAAATGGCCCCGTTATAAACGTCATTCATCGACACTTCGTGGATGAACCATTCCAACACGTTCATTTCTCGGGTCCTTCCTTAAATCGTGTCTCAATGGCGCCAAAACAAGACGCACGACACTTCCCGTCCAATGTTCGTCTTCGTCGGATAACGGGGCGTATTTTCAAACGCCAAACGTACGAAGGAACCAACCTATTTTAAGGCTTCGAGAAACGGGACGGCTTTTGTTCCTCTCATCGTCAAAAATGACAACGGATACATTGGAGTCTTTTATTGAGACTTTTGGCCGGACATTTAGCAAAATGCAGATTCTTTATCCCGAATCGTACCCAAATCGAATCAGCACCAGGTCACCACCTATGGAGTGGGGTCCATTTCTTTCTCAGTTAGAGTGGATACATACATGGCACACACGGACACGCAAACACACGTGACGCTAAAAAGAGTGTTCTAGCGGTCCCGAAGCGGGTCGAGCCCGTGAAAACTCGATTCTAACCCTTTCCATATACATTAGCATGTATTGTGGGGAAAGTTCCTGAACGAGATACAATTGTCTACACGCTCCATCATTTCAAAGCGATTCTATTGAAGAAATGGGTAAACAGGATGAGCTTCAAACAAATGCCCAGTCACAGACACTTGTCCGTAACACTTCCAATCGTGATCCGAAGGTCAATGATCCAGTACAAGTGTACAACAGTACAGCACTCGCAAATGTAGACCTTCTCCCCTAGAATCTAGGGGAACATCCTTGGGTGGGGCTAGGCTCAAATATGCGCAATGTTTGGTGTTCAAATGTATGCAAGAGCCAAAGTGCAGGCGCTACTGACATACACTTTATTGTACTGTATCAGCAACAGGTATATACTATCCGAATACCCGTTAAAAATCAACGGTCCTGCAATAAGCAGCAACCGAACAACGTTAATTTTTAAATAATTCGCGTTTAACATTGATTCGGAAAATAGAACATTTTGGTGAGCGGAACCCCATAAAAAAAAAAAAAAAAAAAGAATTGGGAAACTGAAATGACTCACTTTCTTCTATCTAGCTCTACATCCAATCTGGAGTCTCTATCTCATACTGAAGCATTCAATTTTATCATTTAACCTTTCGAACGTTTCTATGTGGAGCACACTCTTAAATGAATATTTTTCTGGAAAGACTTTCTTTTAAACATTTATCTCTTATATAATTGAATTCAGCACTATAATTTATGTAATGTATTAATATATATGGATAATAAAATGGGCCACCTTCTCTGGTGGAACAGACGCCAAATGGACCTCTCGCTGGATATAGACAAAGAACCTCTCAATATCATCAAATAACAAGGTATAATGAACTGAAGGCCAGCGTCTTCCTCTCATTTTGAGGGAATTATGAGGGACGGGAAAAACACAACTCACTTTCCCCAGACTTTCTTTTAAACATTTATCTCTTATATAACTGAATTCAACACTATAATTTATGTAATCTATTAAATTGGATTAAAAAAAAATGGAATCCTTTCAGCATAAACCGAATTTTTAAAAACGATGCGGCCACCTCTATAGGGGCCAACACCGAAACCAATCGATCCGCAATGGGAGCGCGATTCTAACTATCTACACAGCATAATGGTGCGGAGGAGAGAATGGCTAGTTAACACGGCGGAGGAGAGAATGGCTAGTTTTGAACATATATACTCACGCATACATGCATCATTGGCAGTGGATCAGATATGACATTTCAGTATGTATCGTGATGACACTTTAGTGACGCAAATCTTACCATGGATGTCCGATTCTTTTATTAAAATAACTGTATACACGTTAGTTTATATCAGGAAAATAATCCGTTTAAAGAATTCAATTGCGATTTTAAGTTAAATTTAAATGATCAGGATTGTCTACGTCCAGAATGTTGTTCTATAACACTTTGTTTATTTCAAAACTTTATTGACGAATCGCAGTAGAAGTCAATTCTTCAATAGTGGTAAGGGAGGGCCCCCAAACAAACTGGGCCCCGGTCAAGTTTGTGACCACATCCGAATGTTAAGGATCCAGAGTGAGTGTATTCTATTTTTATATTCACTCCTAAAAAATGGAGACACGACCTCAAACAAATAAAGCAAATACTGCTACAAGTGATTCAATCATTTTCTAATGAAAACCACCCTTTTCACAAGGTCATTCGAAACGTAGATAATGAAAGGAAATTTTCTCCTGACCCAGACAGAAAAGGTCTTACCTGATGGATGTCTTCTTCTCTACAAGTTGAACCAAACGGTAAAAAATGAGTATCCTTATGGGCAATAAAATATTCCAAGAAATGCGTTCGATTATTCACACGGGACGGCCAATTCTGGCTCCGGCAGAGCACACACCGTTAGCGATGAAATTTCAAGTCTGCGATGAGGACACAAAAATGCAGTTCAAGGGCTGACCAAAGGTCTCTTCAAAACAACAAATATTCATAGGAACAACGAAAACACGACCGGCTGGGTATTTCAGAATGTCGCGAGATACCCGTACACACTGAAACGAGGGGTTGCCGATATCGGGGAAGGGACGCCAAGAGTCGCACGCCAAGGCGCCAACAAGAGAAGCTCTCTCGTTATTGCGTCGGCTCATTGACTGACACCGGGTTCGTCACTCACTGCACTTGACCCAGTCCATCAATCCATTTCTGTTTGACGGAATCCACTCTCTTGATGGACATTTCGAAACAGACGTGGAGGGTTAATAACGAAAGAAGCCTTTCTTTCGGGGCATTTGAGCCCTTACTTTTCTATAAATATATGATTATATACTATATTTACATATATAGAAGTAATTACTAATATATATATCTTAAATTTCCATATAGAGTGCTTATTCCCAAATTTCATAAAAATCCGATTCAATTTAGAACAGTAACGAGTGGTCATAATACTTACTCTACTACTGCGAGTTCTCAATTACTTAAATGTAATAAATGATAGTTAACGTTTTTCTAGCAATAACTACCTCATTCTAAATAATAGTAAAGAATTAAAGAATAAATTAACATCACTAGGTAAACTAATTGGATTTCAAACTTTTGATTTTAAAGATCTTTTTAATAACATTAAGATCTCTGATCTTTATGTAGTCATTTCAGTTCTTAATGCTTATATTACTTATCATACTACACATACTATATTTACCAAATTTCCTACACTTCTTCACTTTGTTCTTTTCAATAATTATATTTTTCAAGGTAATAAATTAAACTTACAAGTCTCAGGATTTCACAAGGTGGCTGTTGTAGCAGTATATTAGCTAATTTATACCTTTATCATTATGAAAAATCTTTTACTTCAACAGATTATAAAATTTACAGATATGTTGATGATCTGATTTGTTTGGTCTTTACAGACAACCGTGTCATGGATATAGATTTCTAACCGGATAATTTGGAACTCATTCCTAATGAAACCACTATTAGTAATAACATTAATTTTTTGGACTTAAATCTTATTATTGAACCTAATAGGATAGTTACTAATTTATAGGATAAAACAGAGTATTGTAACTTTAACCTTAATAAAATCTTACCATTTAATTCCTGTAACTCGATTCAATTGTTTAGAAATATTATACTTAATCAGCATTTTAGAATTTATAGATTGTCAGATAAAAGATGTCATGCTATGCATATTAATAAGCTAAAAATTATATAAATATCCAGCACATTTAGTACATGGTATAGTTAAAAAGTTTGAAATGGTTGAATATACTTAAATTCTCTCTTTAGTATCTTATATTAGCCGGACATCCACTTTCTCTTGAATAAGCATTACCATGTATTTACATCCCCTTATAATTTAAGCTCTTTGTTTTCGCTTATCATCTGCCCCATTATTTTGTAGCTCTTACTGTTGAATATCACCTTTTATCGTCTTTTCGCATGACTGTTATTTATTTCTCACGATTCGCAACAGCAGTTCTTAACTTTTCACTTTTTGCGATTGGCAACATGGGTCTCTTTATTCCAGGCTCCAATGGATCAGACAGAAGTTATTTTTTTTTTTCAGATATTCTTGCTTCCTATCATTTTTCAATCTTTATGCATGTTGTCCAAGTTATAAGTGTTTATAGATATAATCTATCACTAATATTAGAAACATGTATTTTGTGTTCATTTTGATACAATACTTGGACCTGACGAAAAGTTTTATCAAAATGAATAGGACTTGTCCACGTGTAAAGCTTTAATGCTTGGATTTTATTTGATTTTATGTTATCGATTCCTTTCCATTGATGTTTGTTGTTTGTCTTCAGCTTGATGACTAGAGGCTTGCATTTTATTTTCCACTTGATTGATGTTTGCTACTTTTTATTTAATTGGCATTTTTTAATGTTGGGGTTTTTTGAGTTGCAACTTCTCTCTATTCTGTCATTGGATTTTCAAATATATATCTTTGCTTCATGTTCATATTCTGTTTTGCTTATACGGGTAATTGTCCTGTCTCCTGCTCTGACTCACTGGAGGACGGGTCTGGGAGTGTCGCTGTGAACGTTCGTACTGCCTCCTAGGTAGTATTTCGTCATGTTCATTTCGGTGCTTCTAGAATTTTTTATACCGTTGAAGTTGGTCGTATACACATGGTGAAAGAAGAAGGGTTCCTGTCACATGGTCATACAAATTTTCCTAATGTTTCTTATTTTCATTTTTTCATCTTTTGGTGCCTGTAGTCTGATTTTGGACATTTATAGTAATGTACTATTGTCCAATCTGAAACAGGCATTTCTTTGGGTTAATTAGAATTAAATACCCAGGCTTGAAGATGAATTTAATTCTTTTTAATATTTTAATATATATACAATAATATAGAATATATAGATGCATATATTCATATATGCAGATGCTAAGATGAAGCTTTAACCCAGGTAACTATAAATATATAAAATATAAACATGTAAAATATATTAGCAGGTAAATGATTTCTATAAAGGAAAAAGTATGTAGTCGGCCAGTCAACTATAGAACAAGCATACACTAGCAATAATGACATCAGTATAAAACACACAGATAAAAATAATCAATATATACATATACGAGGGTCACACTGAAATTTTTGAGACGGGGGCAGACGATATGCGCTAAAAAAAAATTATAGGTCGGATATTTAAATTTGAACTCTTTTATGTCCGCTGACGATAATGTGTGGCAACACTTACAATTTAGCTATCGTAGAATCAATTTTGAAAGAAAATAAAATGAAGTTGACGCGAGAGCATTATCGTCTATGATTTTAAAGTGGGACTAAATGAAGAAGAATGTCTTCAACGTCTGCAATTAGCACATGGAAAGGAGGCTCCATCTCGTCCCACTGAATTCAGATGCTTTACGGAGTTTAGAAAAGGTCGAAATTCTCTCCTGGATGAAGAACACACAGGAAGACCTTTGTCAGCTGCAGTTCCAGAAAATGTGTCGGCCATTCGAAAAATGTTCATCGATGAAAATCGCTGTACCTACCAAATGATACAGAAGGAACTTAACGTTGAATCCGTAACTATACATAAAATTATTCATGAAGAACTGCATATGAAAAAATTAGTTTGCTGTTAGGTCCCCCATAATTTAACAGAACACCAAAATGCGGAGCGTGTCAGAATCAGCAAAGAAACCCTAAAATGACTGAATGATGGTGGACAACGCATTATTTCTAAAATCATGACTGGGGATGAAAAGTACATACCGTTTCTTGACGTTCCAACACGTCAAGAAAGTAAAGTATGGGTCTTTGAAGATGACCCCAAACCAAACCAACAATGGTGAAAAGACAACGAGCCATGAAAAAGTAATGTATGCCGTGTTCTTCAGAAGAACAGGTCTAGTCAAAGCCGTAAAGCTAGAGGGACAGAAAACAGTTACAGCTAACTGTTACACCACTCAGTGTCTTCCACAAATTCTTCAGGAAGTGAATGTCAGGGGACTCACCATGACAATGCATCTTTTCGTTCAGCAAGAATGACAGTCCAATTTCTTGAACAAAAAACATCAAACTGATAGAACATCCACCTTATACTCCAGATCTTGCTACGTGTGACTTTTGGCTATTTTTCAATCCAAAAAATTTTAGATGGGCGTCGTTTTCATTCCGAAGATGAGATGGATGAGGCTATAAAAACATATATTTCATCGATTCCAAGAAATAGATGGCTAAAAACATTTAATCTTCGGAAAATTCGCCTGCAAAAGTGAATTGATGTTGGAGGGGAGTACTTTGAACACTCCTAAAAGTTGGTAAGTTTAACGTGCACCACTACCGTATTTAAAAAAATTTCAGTGTGACCCTCGTGTGTGTGTGTGTATATATATGTATATATATATATATATATATATATATATATATATATAAATTTCCAAAGGGATCGAATGAAAAAGGAAGTGACGTACCACAGATTAGACATTGGGAGGGGGGGTTGTGACCCCCCACTCCCCGATTAAGCATGCTTTACACCGCGGTAACACTCCCCGAACCCGATACTTCACTGTGAAATGACAAAAACCACAAAACATAAAAATGACAAGAAGGAAATGACCACCAGAGTAAAAACACCGAAGGAAACCAACATTGAATTACATTAAAAACACCAAAACTTTGTATAAACAGATAAAAGTTATATATCAAATAAAAACATTAACTTCTATACACCAAACCATCTTAATTACCTCCATCATACTCCACAGCTACTAGTGCAAGAAACTCCAATATATATCTCTACCACACATATTTAGTCTACACTACCTGAAGTAATACTGAATCTCTCTCTCACTATCGTTCTTTATACCTCTCTCTTATTAGCGGGTATCGCTCATGACATTCAGTTAAAGTTATGTTATAAAAACTTTTTGCTATGTTCATCAAAAACCATGGTGGATAACCTTGTTTTATTGCTGCTTGCAAGTAAGCCACATCACAATTATATTGGTCTAAGGTTTTGGTATTTAATTTTTTCTTCGTTTTAATTGATTTATAATAATGTTTCTGAATGCATTTTTATGCAGACAAATACTCCAACGTGCCAAATAATTAATTTTAAAGGTGAAATCTTTTCTTTTATGGTAAAGACGAAAAAGAGGTTTATTATTTTCGTCAGAAGCCATGCACACATCCAGAAAATTTAAACTCCTATCCTTATTTGGTGGAGTTTCAATTAGTTCCACACATCCAGTAAATTTAAACGCCTATCCTTATTTGGTGGAGTTTCAATTAGTTCCACACATCCAGAAAATTTAAACTCCTATCCTTATTTGGTGGAGTTTCAATTAGTTCCACACATCCAGAAAATTTAAACTCCTATCCTTATTTGGTGGAGTTTCAATTAGTTCCACACATCCAGTAAATTTAAACGCCTATCCTTATTTGGTGGAGTTTCAATTAGTTCCACACATCCAGAAAATTTAAACTCCTATCCTTATTTGGTGGAGTTTCAATTAGTTCCACACATCCAGTAAATTTAAACGCCTATCCTTATTTGGTGGAGTTTCAATTAGTTCCACACATCCAGAAAATTTAAACTCCTATCCTTATTTGGTGGAGTTTCAATTAGTTCCACACATCCAGAAAATTTAAACGCCTATCCTTATTTGGTGGAGTTTCAATTAGTTCCACACATCCAGTAAATTTAAACGCCTATCCTTATTTGGTGGAGTTTCAATTAGTTCCACACATCCAGAAAGTTTAAACTCCTATCCTTATTTGGTGGAGTTTCAATTAGTTCCACACATCCAGAAAATTTAAACTCCTATCCTTATTTGGTGGAGTTTCAATTAGTTCCACACATCCAGAAAATTTAAACGCCTATCCTTATTTGGTGGAGTTTCAATTAGTTCCACACATCCAGTAAATTTAAACGCCTATCCTTATTTGGTGGAGTTTCAATTAATTCCACACATCCAGTAAATTTAAACGCCTATCCTTATTTGGTGGAGTTTCAATTAGTTCCACACATCCAGAAAATTTAAACTCCTATCCTTATTTGGTGGAGTTTCAATTAGTTCCACACATCCAGAAAATTTAAACTCCTATCCTTATTTGGTGGAGTTTCAATTAGTTCCACACATCCAGTAAATTTAAACGCCTATCCTTATTTGGTGGAGTTTCAATTAGTTCCACACATCCAGAAAATTTAAACTCCTATCCTTATTTGGTGGAGTTTCAATTAGTTCCACACATCCAGAAAATTTAAACTCCTATCCTTATTTGGTGGAGTTTCAATTAGTTCCACACATCCAGTAAATTTAAACGCCTATCCTTATTTGGTGGAGTTTCAATTAGTTCCACACATCCAGAAAATTTAAACTCCTATCCTTATTTGGTGGAGTTTCAATTAGTTCCACACATCCAGAAAATTTAAACTCCTATCCTTATTTGGTGGAGTTTCAATTAGTTCCACACATCCAGAAAATTTAAACTCCTATCCTTATTTGGTGGAGTTTCAATTAGTTCCACACATCCAGAAAATTTAAACTCCTATCCTTATTTGGTGGAGTTTCAATTAGTTCCACACATCCAGAAAATTTAAACTCCTATCCTTATTTGGTGGAGTTTCAATTAGTTCCACACATCCAGAAAATTTAAACGCCTATCCTTATTTGGTGGAGTTTCAATTAGTTCCACACATCCAGTAAATTTAAACGCCTATCCTTATTTGGTGGAGTTTCAATTAGTTCCACACATCCAGAAAATTTAAACTCCTATCCTTATTTGGTGGAGTTTCAATTAGTTCCACACATCCAGAAAATTTAAACTCCTATCCTTATTTGGTGGAGTTTCAATTAGTTCCACACATCCAGAAAATTTAAACGCCTATCCTTATTTGGTGGAGTTTCAATTAGTTCCACACATCCAGTAAATTTAAACGCCTATCCTTATTTGGTGGAGTTTCAATTAGTTCCACACATCCAGAAAATTTAAACTCCTATCCTTATTTGGTGGAGTTTCAATTAGTTCCACACATCCAGAAAATTTAAACTCCTATCCTTATTTGGTGGAGTTTCAATTAGTTCCACACATCCAGTAAATTTAAACGCCTATCCTTATTTGGTGGAGTTTCAATTAGTTCCACACATCCAGAAAATTTAAACGCCTATCCTTATTTGGTGGAGTTTCAATTAGTTCCACACATCCAGTAAATTTAAACGCATATCCTTATTTGGTGGAGTTTCAATTAGTTCCACACATCCAGAAAATTTAAACTCCTATCCTTATTTGGTGGAGTTTCAATTAGTTCCACACATCCAGAAAATTTAAACTCCTATCCTTATTTGGTGGAGTTTCAATTAGTTCCACACATCCAGAAAATTTAAACTCCTATCCTTATTTGGTGGAGTTTCAATTAGTTCCACACATCCAGAAAATTTAAACTCCTATCCTTATTTGGTGGAGTTTCAATTAGTTCCACACATCCAGTAAATTTAAACGCCTATCCTTATTTGGTGGAGTTTCAATTAGTTCCACACATCCAGAAAATTTAAACTCCTATCCTTATTTGGTGGAGTTTCAATTAGTTCCACACATCCAGAAAATTTAAACTCCTATCCTTATTTGGTGGAGTTTCAATTAATTCCACACATCCAGTAAATTTAAACGCCTATCCTTATTTGGTGGAGTTTCAATTAGTTCCACACATCCAGAAAATTTAAACTCCTATCCTTATTTGGTGGAGTTTCAATTAGTTCCACACATCCAGAAAATTTAAACTCCTATCCTTATTTGGTGGAGTTTCAATTAGTTCCACACATCCAGTAAATTTAAACGCCTATCCTTATTTGGTGGAGTTTCAATTAGTTCCACACATCCAGAAAATTTAAACTCCTATCCTTATTTGATGGAGTTTCAATTAGTTCCACACATCCAGAAAATTTAAACTCCTATCCTTATTTGGTGGAGTTTCAATTAGTTCCACACATCCAGTAAATTTAAACGCCTATCCTTATTTGGTGGAGTTTCAATTAGTTCCACACATCCAGAAAATTTAAACTCCTATCCTTATTTGGTGGAGTTTCAATTAGTTCCACACATCCAGAAAATTTAAACTCCTATCCTTATTTGGTGGAGTTTCAATTAGTTCCACACATCCAGAAAATTTAAACTCCTATCCTTATTTGGTGGAGTTTCAATTAGTTCCACACATCCAGAAAATTTAAACTCCTATCCTTATTTGGTGGAGTTTCAATTAGTTCCACACATCCAGAAAATTTAAACTCCTATCCTTATTTGGTGGAGTTTCAATTAGTTCCACACATCCAGAAAATTTAAACTCCTATCCTTATTTGGTGGAGTTTCAATTAGTTCCACACATCCAGTAAATTTAAACGCCTATCCTTATTTGGTGGAGTTTCAATTAGTTCCACACATCCAGAAAATTTAAACGCCTATCCTTATTTGGTGGAGTTTCAATTAGTTCCACACATCCAGAAAATTTAAACTCCTATCCTTATTTGGTGGAGTTTCAATTAGTTCCACACATCCAGTAAATTTAAACGCCTATCCTTATTTGGTGGAGTTTCAATTAGTTCCACACATCCAGAAAATTTAAACTCCTATCCTTATTTGGTGGAGTTTCAATTAGTTCCACACATCCAGAAAATTTAAACTCCTATCCTTATTTGGTGGAGTTTCAATTAGTTCCACACATCCAGTAAATTTAAACGCCTATCCTTATTTGGTGGAGTTTCAATTAGTTCCACACATCCAGAAAATTTAAACGCCTATCCTTATTTGGTGGAGTTTCAATTAGTTCCACACATCCAGAAAATTTAAACGCCTATCCTTATTTGGTGGAGTTTCAATTAGTTCCACACATCCAGAAAATTTAAACTCCTATCCTTATTTGGTCGAGTTTCAATTAGTTCCACACATCCAGAAAATTTAAACGCCTATCCTTATTTGGTGGAGTTTCAATTAGTTCCACACATCCAGTAAATTTAAACGCCTATCCTTATTTGGTGGAGTTTCAATTAGTTCCACACATCCAGAAAATTTAAACTCCTATCCTTATTTGGTGGAGTTTCAATTAGTTCCACACATCCAGAAAATTTAAACTCCTATCCTTATTTGGTGGAGTTTCAATTAGTTCCACACATCCAGTAAATTTAAACGCCTATCCTTATTTGGTGGAGTTTCAATTAGTTCCACACATCCAGTAAATTTAAACGCCTATCCTTATTTGGTGGAGTTTCAATTAGTTCCACACATCCAGAAAATTTAAACTCCTATCCTTATTTGGTGGAGTTTCAATTAGTTCCACACATCCAGAAAATTTAAACGCCTATCCTTATTTGGTGGAGTTTCAATTAGTTCCACACATCCAGTAAATTTAAACGCCTATCCTTATTTGGTGGAGTTTCAATTAGTTCCACACATCCAGAAAATTTAAACTCCTATCCTTATTTGGTGGAGTTTCAATTAGTTCCACACATCCAGAAAATTTAAACTCCTATCCTTATTTGGTCGAGTTTCAATTAGTTCCACACATCCAGAAAATTTAAACACCTATCCTTATTTGGTCGAGTTTCAATTAGTTCCACACATCCAGAAAATTTAAACTCCTATCCTTATTTGGTGGAGTTTCAATTAGTTCCACACATCCAGTAAATTTAAACGCCTATCCTTATTTGGTGGAGTTTCAATTAGTTCCACACATCCAGAAAATTTAAACTCCTATCCTTATTTGGTGGAGTTTCAATTAGTTCCACACATCCAGAAAATTTAAACTCCTATCCTTATTTGGTGGAGTTTCAATTAGTTCCACACATCCAGTAAATTTAAACGCCTATCCTTATTTGGTGGAGTTTCAATTAGTTCCACACATCCAGAAAATTTAAACTCCTATCCTTATTTGGTGGAGTTTCAATTAGTTCCACACATCCAGAAAATTTAAACTCCTATCCTTATTTGGTGGAGTTTCAATTAGTTCCACACATCCAGTAAATTTAAACGCCTATCCTTATTTGGTGGAGTTTCAATTAGTTCCACACATCCAGAAAATTTAAACTCCTATCCTTATTTGGTGGAGTTTCAATTAGTTCCACACATCCAGAAAATTTAAACTCCTATCCTTATTTGGTGGAGTTTCAATTAGTTCCACACATCCAGAAAATTTAAACGCCTATCCTTATTTGGTGGAGTTTCAATTAGTTCCACACATCCAGTAAATTTAAACGCCTATCCTTATTTGGTGGAGTTTCAATTAGTTCCACACATCCAGAAAATTTAAACTCCTATCCTTATTTGGTGGAGTTTCAATTAGTTCCACACATCCAGAAAATTTAAACTCCTATCCTTATTTGGTGGAGTTTCAATTAGTTCCACACATCCAGAAAATTTAAACTCCTATCCTTATTTGGTGGAGTTTCAATTAGTTCCACACATCCAGTAAATTTAAACGCCTATCCTTATTTGGTGGAGTTTCAATTAGTTCCACACATCCAGAAAATTTAAACTCCTATCCTTATTTGGTGGAGTTTCAATTAGTTCCACACATCCAGAAAATTTAAACGCCTATCCTTATTTGGTGGAGTTTCAATTAGTTCCACACATCCAGTAAATTTAAACGCCTATCCTTATTTGGTGGAGTTTCAATTAGTTCCACACATCCAGAAAATTTAAACTCCTATCCTTATTTGGTGGAGTTTCAATTAGTTCCACACATCCAGAAAATTTAAACTCCTATCCTTATTTGGTGGAGTTTCAATTAGTTCCACACATCCAGAAAATTTAAACTCCTATCCTTATTTGGTGGAGTTTCAATTAGTTCCACACATCCAGTAAATTTAAACGCCTATCCTTATTTGGTGGAGTTTCAATTAGTTCCACACATCCAGAAAATTTAAACTCCTATCCTTATTTGGTGGAGTTTCAATTAGTTCCACACATCCAGAAAATTTAAACTCCTATCCTTATTTGGTGGAGTTTCAATTAGTTCCACACATCCAGAAAATTTAAACGCCTATCCTTATTTGGTGGAGTTTCAATTAGTTCCACACATCCAGTAAATTTAAACGCCTATCCTTATTTGGTGGAGTTTCAATTAGTTCCACACATCCAGAAAATTTAAACTCCTATCCTTATTTGGTGGAGTTTCAATTAGTTCCACACATCCAGAAAATTTAAACTCCTATCCTTATTTGGTGGAGTTTCAATTAGTTCCACACATCCAGTAAATTTAAACGCCTATCCTTATTTGGTGGAGTTTCAATTAGTTCCACACATCCAGAAAATTTAAACGCCTATCCTTATTTGGTGGAGTTTCAATTAGTTCCACACATCCAGAAAATTTAAACTCCTATCCTTATTTGGTGGAGTTTCAATTAGTTCCACACATCCAGAAAATTTAAACGCCTATCCTTATTTGGTGGAGTTTCAATTAGTTCCACACATCCAGTAAATTTAAACGCCTATCCTTATTTGGTGGAGTTTCAATTAGTTCCACACATCCAGAAAATTTAAACTCCTATCCTTATTTGGTGGAGTTTCAATTAGTTCCACACATCCAGAAAATTTAAACTCCTATCCTTATTTGGTGGAGTTTCAATTAGTTCCACACATCCAGTAAATTTAAACGCCTATCCTTATTTGGTGGAGTTTCAATTAGTTCCACACATCCAGAAAATTTAAACGCCTATCCTTATTTGGTGGAGTTTCAATTAGTTCCACACATCCAGTAAATTTAAACGCATATCCTTATTTGGTGGAGTTTCAATTAGTTCCACACATCCAGAAAATTTAAACTCCTATCCTTATTTGGTGGAGTTTCAATTAGTTCCACACATCCAGAAAATTTAAACTCCTATCCTTATTTGGTGGAGTTTCAATTAGTTCCACACATCCAGAAAATTTAAACTCCTATCCTTATTTGGTGGAGTTTCAATTAGTTCCACACATCCAGAAAATTTAAACTCCTATCCTTATTTGGTGGAGTTTCAATTAGTTCCACACATCCAGTAAATTTAAACGCCTATCCTTATTTGGTGGAGTTTCAATTAGTTCCACACATCCAGAAAATTTAAACTCCTATCCTTATTTGGTGGAGTTTCAATTAGTTCCACACATCCAGAAAATTTAAACTCCTATCCTTATTTGGTGGAGTTTCAATTAATTCCACACATCCAGTAAATTTAAACGCCTATCCTTATTTGGTGGAGTTTCAATTAGTTCCACACATCCAGAAAATTTAAACTCCTATCCTTATTTGGTGGAGTTTCAATTAGTTCCACACATCCAGAAAATTTAAACTCCTATCCTTATTTGGTGGAGTTTCAATTAGTTCCACACATCCAGTAAATTTAAACGCCTATCCTTATTTGGTGGAGTTTCAATTAGTTCCACACATCCAGAAAATTTAAACTCCTATCCTTATTTGGTGGAGTTTCAATTAGTTCCACACATCCAGAAAATTTAAACTCCTATCCTTATTTGGTGGAGTTTCAATTAGTTCCACACATCCAGTAAATTTAAACGCCTATCCTTATTTGGTGGAGTTTCAATTAGTTCCACACATCCAGAAAATTTAAACTCCTATCCTTATTTGGTGGAGTTTCAATTAGTTCCACACATCCAGAAAATTTAAACTCCTATCCTTATTTGGTGGAGTTTCAATTAGTTCCACACATCCAGAAAATTTAAACTCCTATCCTTATTTGGTGGAGTTTCAATTAGTTCCACACATCCAGAAAATTTAAACTCCTATCCTTATTTGGTGGAGTTTCAATTAGTTCCACACATCCAGTAAATTTAAACGCCTATCCTTATTTGGTGGAGTTTCAATTAGTTCCACACATCCAGAAAATTTAAACGCCTATCCTTATTTGGTGGAGTTTCAATTAGTTCCACACATCCAGAAAATTTAAACTCCTATCCTTATTTGGTGGAGTTTCAATTAGTTCCACACATCCAGTAAATTTAAACGCCTATCCTTATTTGGTGGAGTTTCAATTAGTTCCACACATCCAGAAAATTTAAACTCCTATCCTTATTTGGTGGAGTTTCAATTAGTTCCACACATCCAGAAAATTTAAACTCCTATCCTTATTTGGTGGAGTTTCAATTAGTTCCACACATCCAGTAAATTTAAACGCCTATCCTTATTTGGTGGAGTTTCAATTAGTTCCACACATCCAGAAAATTTAAACGCCTATCCTTATTTGGTGGAGTTTCAATTAGTTCCACACATCCAGAAAATTTAAACGCCTATCCTTATTTGGTGGAGTTTCAATTAGTTCCACACATCCAGAAAATTTAAACTCCTATCCTTATTTGGTCGAGTTTCAATTAGTTCCACACATCCAGAAAATTTAAACGCCTATCCTTATTTGGTGGAGTTTCAATTAGTTCCACACATCCAGTAAATTTAAACGCCTATCCTTATTTGGTGGAGTTTCAATTAGTTCCACACATCCAGAAAATTTAAACTCCTATCCTTATTTGGTGGAGTTTCAATTAGTTCCACACATCCAGAAAATTTAAACTCCTATCCTTATTTGGTGGAGTTTCAATTAGTTCCACACATCCAGTAAATTTAAACGCCTATCCTTATTTGGTGGAGTTTCAATTAGTTCCACACATCCAGTAAATTTAAACTCCTATCCTTATTTGGTGGAGTTTCAATTAGTTCCACACATCCAGAAAATTTAAACGCCTATCCTTATTTGGTGGAGTTTCAATTAGTTCCACACATCCAGTAAATTTAAACGCCTATCCTTATTTGGTGGAGTTTCAATTAGTTCCACACATCCAGAAAATTTAAACTCCTATCCTTATTTGGTGGAGTTTCAATTAGTTCCACACATCCAGAAAATTTAAACTCCTATCCTTATTTGGTCGAGTTTCAATTAGTTCCACACATCCAGAAAATTTAAACACCTATCCTTATTTGGTCGAGTTTCAATTAGTTCCACACATCCAGAAAATTTAAACTCCTATCCTTATTTGGTGGAGTTTCAATTAGTTCCACACATCCAGTAAATTTAAACGCCTATCCTTATTTGGTGGAGTTTCAATTAGTTCCACACATCCAGAAAATTTAAACTCCTATCCTTATTTGGTGGAGTTTCAATTAGTTCCACACATCCAGAAAATTTAAACTCCTATCCTTATTTGGTGGAGTTTCAATTAGTTCCACACATCCAGTAAATTTAAACGCCTATCCTTATTTGGTGGAGTTTCAATTAGTTCCACACATCCAGAAAATTTAAACTCCTATCCTTATTTGGTGGAGTTTCAATTAGTTCCACACATCCAGTAAATTTAAACGCCTATCCTTATTTGGTGGAGTTTCAATTAGTTCCACACATCCAGAAAATTTAAACTCCTATCCTTATTTGGTGGAGTTTCAATTAGTTCCACACATCCAGAAAATTTAAACTCCTATCCTTATTTGGTGGAGTTTCAATTAGTTCCACACATCCAGTAAATTTAAACGCCTATCCTTATTTGGTGGAGTTTCAATTAGTTCCACACATCCAGAAAATTTAAACTCCTATCCTTATTTGGTGGAGTTTCAATTAGTTCCACACATCCAGAAAATTTAAACTCCTATCCTTATTTGGTGGAGTTTCAATTAGTTCC
The DNA here is from genome assembly GCA_951213105.1 of Amaurobius ferox. NCBI lineage: Eukaryota > Metazoa > Arthropoda > Arachnida > Araneae > Amaurobiidae > Amaurobius > Amaurobius ferox. Next base: position 142,211,566 of record OX578146.1, on the reverse strand, counting down.
ACACATCCAGAAAATTTAAACGCCTATCCTTATTTGGTGGAGTTTCAATTAGTTCCACACATCCAGTAAATTTAAACGCCTATCCTTATTTGGTGGAGTTTCAATTAGTTCCACACATCCAGAAAATTTAAACTCCTATCCTTATTTGGTGGAGTTTCAATTAGTTCCACACATCCAGAAAATTTAAACTCCTATCCTTATTTGGTGGAGTTTCAATTAGTTCCACACATCCAGAAAATTTAAACTCCTATCCTTATTTGGTGGAGTTTCAATTAGTTCCACACATCCAGTAAATTTAAACGCCTATCCTTATTTGGTGGAGTTTCAATTAGTTCCACACATCCAGAAAATTTAAACTCCTATCCTTATTTGGTGGAGTTTCAATTAGTTCCACACATCCAGAAAATTTAAACTCCTATCCTTATTTGGTGGAGTTTCAATTAGTTCCACACATCCAGAAAATTTAAACTCCTATCCTTATTTGGTGGAGTTTCAATTAGTTCCACACATCCAGTAAATTTAAACGCCTATCCTTATTTGGTGGAGTTTCAATTAGTTCCACACATCCAGAAAATTTAAACTCCTATCCTTATTTGGTGGAGTTTCAATTAGTTCCACACATCCAGAAAATTTAAACTCCTATCCTTATTTGGTGGAGTTTCAATTAGTTCCACACATCCAGAAAATTTAAACGCCTATCCTTATTTGGTGGAGTTTCAATTAGTTCCACACATCCAGAAAATTTAAACTCCTATCCTTATTTGGTGGAGTTTCAATTAGTTCCACACATCCAGAAAATTTAAACTCCTATCCTTATTTGGTGGAGTTTCAATTAGTTCCACACATCCAGAAAATTTAAACTCCTATCCTTATTTGGTGGAGTTTCAATTAGTTCCACACATCCAGTAAATTTAAACGCCTATCCTTATTTGGTGGAGTTTCAATTAGTTCCACACATCCAGAAAATTTAAACTCCTATCCTTATTTGGTGGAGTTTCAATTAGTTCCACACATCCAGAAAATTTAAACTCCTATCCTTATTTGGTGGAGTTTCAATTAGTTCCACACATCCAGAAAATTTAAACGCCTATCCTTATTTGGTGGAGTTTCAATTAGTTCCACACATCCAGTAAATTTAAACGCCTATCCTTATTTGGTGGAGTTTCAATTAGTTCCACACATCCAGTAAATTTAAACGCCTATCCTTATTTGGTGAAGTTTCAATTAGTTCCACACATCCAGTAAATTTAAACTCCTATCCTTATTTGGTGGAGTTTCAATTAGTTCCACACATCCAGAAAATTTAAACGCCTATCCTTATTTGGTGGAGTTTCAATTAGTTCCACACATCCAGAAAATTTAAACTCCTATCCTTATTTGGTGGAGTTTCAATTAGTTCCACACATCCAGAAAATTTAAACTCCTATCCTTATTTGGTGGAGTTTCAATTAGTTCCACACATCCAGAAAATTTAAACTCCTATCCTTATTTGGTGGAGTTTCAATTAGTTCCACACATCCAGAAAATTTAAACTCCTATCCTTATTTGGTGGAGTTTCAATTAGTTCCACACATCCAGAAAATTTAAACTCCTATCCTTATTTGGTGGAGTTTCAATTAGTTCCACACATCCAGAAAATTTAAACTCCTATCCTTATTTGGTGGAGTTTCAATTAGTTCCACACATCCAGAAAATTTAAACTCCTATCCTTATTTGGTGGAGTTTCAATTAGTTCCACACATCCAGAAAATTTAAACGCCTATCCTTATTTGGTGGAGTTTCAATTAGTTCCACACATCCAGTAAATTTAAACGCCTATCCTTATTTGGTGGAGTTTCAATTAGTTCCACACATCCAGAAAATTTAAACTCCTATCCTTATTTGGTGGAGTTTCAATTAGTTCCACACATCCAGTAAATTTAAACGCCTATCCTTATTTGGTGGAGTTTCAATTAGTTCCACACATCCAGTAAATTTAAACGCCTATCCTTATTTGGTGGAGTTTCAATTAGTTCCACACATCCAGTAAATTTAAACGCCTATCCTTATTTGGTGGAGTTTCAATTAGTTCCACACATCCAGAAAATTTAAACTCCTATCCTTATTTGGTGGAGTTTCAATTAGTTCCACACATCCAGAAAATTTAAACTCCTATCCTTATTTGGTGGAGTTTCAATTAGTTCCACACATCCAGAAAATTTAAACTCCTATCCTTATTTGGTGGAGTTTCAATTAGTTCCACACATCCAGTAAATTTAAACGCCTATCCTTATTTGGTGGAGTTTCAATTAGTTCCACACATCCAGTAAATTTAAACGCCTATCCTTATTTGGTGGAGTTTCAATTAGTTCCACACATCCAGTAAATTTAAACGCCTATCCTTATTTGGTGGAGTTTCAATTAGTTCCACACATCCAGTAAATTTAAACGCCTATCCTTATTTGGTGGAGTTTCAATTAGTTCCACACATCCAGAAAATTTAAACTCCTATCCTTATTTGGTGGAGTTTCAATTAGTTCCACACATCCAGAAAATTTAAACTCCTATCCTTATTTGGTGGAGTTTCAATTAGTTCCACACATCCAGAAAATTTAAACTCCTATCCTTATTTGGTGGAGTTTCAATTAGTTCCACACATCCAGAAAATTTAAACTCCTATCCTTATTTGGTGGAGTTTCAATTAGTTCCACACATCCAGAAAATTTAAACTCCTATCCTTATTTGGTGGAGTTTCAATTAGTTCCACACATCCAGTAAATTTAAACGCCTATCCTTATTTGGTGGAGTTTCAATTAGTTCCACACATCCAGTAAATTTAAACGCCTATCCTTATTTGGTGGAGTTTCAATTAGTTCCACACATCCAGTAAATTTAAACGCCTATCCTTATTTTGTGGAGTTTCAATTAGTTCCACACATCCAGTAAATTTAAACGCCTATCCTTATTTGGTGGAGTTTCAATTAGTTCCACACATCCAGAAAATTTAAACTCCTATCCTTATTTGGTGGAGTTTCAATTAGTTCCACACATCCAGAAAATTTAAACTCCTATCCTTATTTGGTGGAGTTTCAATTAGTTCCACACATCCAGAAAATTTAAACTCCTATCCTTATTTGGTGGAGTTTCAATTAGTTCCACACATCCAGTAAATTTAAACGCCTATCCTTATTTGGTGGAGTTTCAATTAGTTCCACACATCCAGAAAATTTAAACTCCTATCCTTATTTGGTGGAGTTTCAATTAGTTCCACACATCCAGAAAATTTAAACTCCTATCCTTATTTGGTGGAGTTTCAATTAGTTCCACACATCCAGAAAATTTAAACTCCTATCCTTATTTGGTGGAGTTTCAATTAGTTCCACACATCCAGTAAATTTAAACGCCTATCCTTATTTGGTGGAGTTTCAATTAGTTCCACACATCCAGTAAATTTAAACGCCTATCCTTATTTGGTGGAGTTTCAATTAGTTCCACACATCCAGTAAATTTAAACGCCTATCCTTATTTGGTGGAGTTTCAATTAGTTCCACACATCCAGAAAATTTAAACTCCTATCCTTATTTGGTGGAGTTTCAATTAGTTCCACACATCCAGAAAATTTAAACTCCTATCCTTATTTGGTGGAGTTTCAATTAGTTCCACACATCCAGAAAATTTAAACTCCTATCCTTATTTGGTGGAGTTTCAATTAGTTCCACACATCCAGAAAATTTAAACGCCTATCCTTATTTGGTGGAGTTTCAATTAGTTCCACACATCCAGAAAATTTAAACTCCTATCCTTATTTGGTGGAGTTTCAATTAGTTCCACACATCCAGAAAATTTAAACTCCTATCCTTATTTGGTGGAGTTTCAATTAGTTCCACACATCCAGAAAATTTAAACTCCTATCCTTATTTGGTGGAGTTTCAATTAGTTCCACACATCCAGAAAATTTAAACTCCTATCCTTATTTGGTGGAGTTTCAATTAGTTCCACACATCCAGAAAATTTAAACGCCTATCCTTATTTGGTGGAGTTTCAATTAGTTCCACACATCCAGTAAATTTAAACGCCTATCCTTATTTGGTGGAGTTTCAATTAGTTCCACACATCCAGTAAATTTAAACGCCTATCCTTATTTGGTGGAGTTTCAATTAGTTCCACACATCCAGTAAATTTAAACTCCTATCCTTATTTGGTGGAGTTTCAATTAGTTCCACACATCCAGAAAATTTAAACGCCTATCCTTATTTGGTGGAGTTTCAATTAGTTCCACACATCCAGAAAATTTAAACTCCTATCCTTATTTGGTGGAGTTTCAATTAGTTCCACACATCCAGAAAATTTAAACTCCTATCCTTATTTGGTGGAGTTTCAATTAGTTCCACACATCCAGAAAATTTAAACTCCTATCCTTATTTGGTGGAGTTTCAATTAGTTCCACACATCCAGAAAATTTAAACTCCTATCCTTATTTGGTGGAGTTTCAATTAGTTCCACACATCCAGAAAATTTAAACTCCTATCCTTATTTGGTGGAGTTTCAATTAGTTCCACACATCCAGAAAATTTAAACTCCTATCCTTATTTGGTGGAGTTTCAATTAGTTCCACACATCCAGAAAATTTAAACTCCTATCCTTATTTGGTGGAGTTTCAATTAGTTCCACACATCCAGAAAATTTAAACTCCTATCCTTATTTGGTGGAGTTTCAATTAGTTCCACACATCCAGAAAATTTAAACGCCTATCCTTATTTGGTGGAGTTTCAATTAGTTCCACACATCCAGTAAATTTAAACGCCTATCCTTATTTGGTGGAGTTTCAATTAGTTCCACACATCCAGAAAATTTAAACTCCTATCCTTATTTGGTGGAGTTTCAATTAGTTCCACACATCCAGTAAATTTAAACGCCTATCCTTATTTGGTGGAGTTTCAATTAGTTCCACACATCCAGTAAATTTAAACGCCTATCCTTATCTGGTGGAGTTTCAATTAGTTCCACACATCCAGTAAATTTAAACGCCTATCCTTATCTGGTGGAGTTTCAATTAGTTCCACACATCCAGAAAATTTAAACTCCTATCCTTATTTGGTGGAGTTTCAATTAGTTCCACACATCCAGAAAATTTAAACTCCTATCCTTATTTGGTGGAGTTTCAATTAGTTCCACACATCCAGAAAATTTAAACTCCTATCCTTATTTGGTGGAGTTTCAATTAGTTCCACACATCCAGTAAATTTAAACGCCTATCCTTATTTGGTGGAGTTTCAATTAGTTCCACACATCCAGTAAATTTAAACGCCTATCCTTATTTGGTGGAGTTTCAATTAGTTCCACACATCCAGTAAATTTAAACGCCTATCCTTATTTGGTGGAGTTTCAATTAGTTCCACACATCCAGTAAATTTAAACGCCTATCCTTATTTGGTGGAGTTTCAATTAGTTCCACACATCCAGAAAATTTAAACTCCTATCCTTATTTGGTGGAGTTTCAATTAGTTCCACACATCCAGAAAATTTAAACTCCTATCCTTATTTGGTGGAGTTTCAATTAGTTCCACACATCCAGAAAATTTAAACTCCTATCCTTATTTGGTGGAGTTTCAATTAGTTCCACACATCCAGAAAATTTAAACTCCTATCCTTATTTGGTGGAGTTTCAATTAGTTCCCACATCCAGAAAATTTAAACTCCTATCCTTATTTGGTGGAGTTTCAATTAGTTCCACACATCCAGTAAATTTAAACGCCTATCCTTATTTGGTGGAGTTTCAATTAGTTCCACACATCCAGTAAATTTAAACGCCTATCCTTATTTGGTGGAGTTTCAATTAGTTCCACACATCCAGTAAATTTAAACGCCTATCCTTATTTGGTGGAGTTTCAATTAGTTCCACACATCCAGTAAATTTAAACGCCTATCCTTATTTGGTGGAGTTTCAATTAGTTCCACACATCCAGTAAATTTAAACGCCTATCCTTATTTGGTGGAGTTTCAATTAGTTCCACACATCCAGTAAATTTAAACGCCTATCCTTATTTGGTGGAGTTTCAATTAGTTCCACACATCCAGTAAATTTAAACGCCTATCCTTATTTGGTGGAGTTTCAATTAGTTCCACACATCCAGTAAATTTAAACGCCTATCCTTATTTGGTGGAGTTTCAATTAGTTCCACACATCCAGTAAATTTAAACGCCTATCCTTATTTGGTGGAGTTTCAATTAGTTCCACACATCCAGTAAATTTAAACGCCTATCCTTATTTGGTGGAGTTTCAATTAGTTCCACACATCCAGTAAATTTAAACGCCTATCCTTATTTGGTGGAGTTTCAATTAGTTCCAAAGATCAAAACTGAAATCAGGCACATATTCATGATCCATAAACCCAATTAGAATATCGTCAACAAATCTAAAATACAAAATTTCGTTCAAAAAGTGTGTTCCTGTTTCAAATTTGTTTAAATAAATATCAGCCAAAGCTGATGAGCAACTACCGCCCATTGGAATACCACTGATTTGTAGATAGCATTATATAGAACAGAACCAATTTTACCAATGCTGTATATTTATGATATCGTAATATACGATTGTAAGTGGCATTGATAAAATATTTCTGATAAAATACTATATAGACTTTCAATATCAATGTTGTTATAAAGATCACAGAAGTCATAACTCCTCAATTTTATCATATCTGGTATATGTTTTATATAGCTGTGGAGTATGATGGAGGTAATTAAGATGGTTTGCTGTATTGAAGTTAATGTTTTTATTTGATATATAACTTTTATCTGTTTATACAAAGTTTTGGTGTTTTTAATGTAATTCAATGTTGGTTTCCTTCGGTGTTTTTACTCTGGTGGTCATTTCCTTCTTGTCATTTTTATGTTTTGTGGTTTTTGTCATTTCACAGTGAAGTATCGGGTTCCGGAAGTGTTACCGCGGTGTAAAGCATGCTTAACCGGGGAGTGGGGGTCAGAACCCCCCTCTCCCAACGGCCAATCTGTGGTACGTCACTTCCTTTTTCATTCGATCCCTTTGGAAATTTATATATATATATATACACACCCACACACACGAGGGTCACACTGAATTTTTTTAAATACGGTAATGGTGCACGTTAAACTTACCAACTCTTAAAAGTGTTCAAAGTACTCCCCTCCAACATCAATTCACTTTGTAGGCGAATTTTCCAAAGATAAAATGCTTCAAGCCATCCATTTCTTAGAATCGATAAAATATATGCTTTTATAGCCTCATCAATCTCATCTTCGCAATGAAAACGACGCCCACGTAAAAATTTTTTATAATATATAAAGTTTAAGATAATTCAAAGAAATAATTGAGATAAATTATAACACCTAGACAAAGCCAAAAATTAATCAGTTAAGAATATAGCAAATAAAATAAGAAACTTACTACATACGATATATATATATATATATATATATATATATATATATATATATATATTTATTAATCAATTAACCTCTTTAATGTTATTGAACTAGAGGGGTATGCCATACATTTCATGTTCTATATATTAGCTTCCTTATCTATCTATATATCTATATATCTATATCTATATATATATATATATATATATATATATATATATATATATTATATTTATTTGCAAAACATCAGCACTTGTTACCAGTAAATGATATCAAAATACAAAAATCATTCAAATATAATTTACCAATTGATAGAACTATTTACAATTACAGTGAAGTTTCCTGGACATTACACTCCGATGACCTTACATCATGTGTATGCAGCGATAAAAATCTAACCCCTTATATCAACTCCTCTCATGGACACATAATTACTGGGGATCTCAGTATAGTTCAGGATGATATACTTAGAGAAATTATGAATAAAGGGTCTAAATTTCGCATCCCATTCTGTCATCACTCCAAAGAACTTCTTCAGTCTATATCTTTTGATTTTAATAAATTCATATATCAGCTTGCTTGTTCACATTCCATTCCTATTGAAGCATTCCATCTATGGAAGTATACTACCTTACATCTACTTAATGTTATTATATATATATATATATATATATATATATATATATATATATATATATATATATATATATATATATATATATAAACATTAAATTAACGAAGCCTTGGTATCCTTATAAACAACTCCAACAACATTTTGTCATGACTTATGTAGATAAAGCTTCTAATAATTATGCCTTATGCCATAATTTGTAAAAAATATTATGTTTCTCTATTACAGAATTACTTAAAAAATAATCAAATTTTTAAACCCATTAATAATCAGTCTATCAAAATCAAAACTAAAATGCCAAAATTATATACACAATTAAATATTAATTGTAAGTTTTATAAATTTCCTTATGTTACTTTGGTTCCTAAATTCCACAAATCACCTCTCAGTTTTAGAACGGTCACTTGTGGACATAATACCTTTACCACTACTGCTTAACTGTTTAAATAGAATTAATGAATCTCTTAAATTTAGGAATTCAGGATATTTCATTTTGAACAATAGTTTTGATTTAGTTAATCACCTTAGCAAGCTTCCACAAATTCTTGGTTTCCATACTTTTGATATTAAAGACCTATTTAATAATATTGTTATTAAAGATTTATATAAAGTTATTATATCTCTTTATCATGACTATCTACCTTCCAATAATGTTGCATTTAATGTCAAAAACTTTCCTATGCTCTTGCACTTTGTGTTATACAACAATTATATTATCCAAGGTGATAACATTTATTTACAAACATCTAGTGTACCACAAGGTGGCTGTAGTAGTAGTATTCTCGCTAACTTATATCTTTATTATTATGAATGTTATTTTAACTTTAATTCATATATTATATATAGATATGTTGACGACTTAATTTTTATTATCATTGATGATTCCTATCCATTTAATATTGATTTTTACCCATCTAACCTAGAATTAATTCCTAATGAGCCTAGCGTTAGTCAAATTGTAAATTTTTTACACCTAAATTTAGATACCCTCAATAATCATGTAATCACCAATATATATAATAAAAAAGATTCCTACAACATCAACTTTCTTACAACTTATTATAAAGCTGCTATCTTATCAATCTTGTAATTCTATTCAATTGTTTAGAAACATCATTTTAAACCAGCTATTTCGAATACATCGACTTTCTGATCCTCAGTTTTACTTTCTCCACGTCAATAATCTTAAACGCATTTGTCAAAATTAATAATATTATTAATAATTTCAAATATACCACGTAATAATTTTACACATGAATTATTTATCTTTGATTGGATAACTCATTTTTGTGAATTTCACCCATTCTTATCACCTAACTTACCACTTAGCCTGAGTCTAATACTGTTTACTATTTTCGAAAGACTAATTTCCACTTGTCCTGAGTCTTATACTGATTATTATTTTTGATAGTCTTCATACAAATTATGTTTCGTTCACATGTATTCATTTCGGTGCCCACTCGCATTGACGAAGTGAGGTGAAATGCTCGGCCGCATGTTCAACCTACACGTGTTAGCAGTGCTTGTGAGTTAATATTTCTGTTCGAGGATTTTTTTTTTTTTTTTTTAATTTCTGATTTTTAATTCAATTGGTTTATTTTTACTCCTTCTACTAGCCAGTAGACAGTTTCAATGGTGTCTATAGTTTAATACTATCACCATTGTCAGAAACTGGCTATTCTAACGGTTTTAATTCGAATTGCATGGCTGTCCTGATGAGAATGCAATTTCGAACTAACCGCCATTTTTTGTGTAGTTTCAATTGATTGTTTTCAATGTCTTAATCTTTTATCTTGAGCTAATTATTATTGCCTCTTCTCGTTTTTGCCGTGTTTTCTTTTTCGTGTTTTTATTTATATTTATATATACTTTTTAATTGTGATTTTTGTATACTAATATTCTTCTCATCCCCCTTTTCATTGTAGTGATATGTTACCTTCTATTTTTATCCTTAGTCTTGGTCTAAGTTACTTATTTGTAACAGATATGCTAGAGATGGGTGTTTTTGTACATACAGTAGTTTATGCATAGTTTTCGATTAAAATCTTTCAATTTTTATTTATATATATATAGATTTATATATATATATATATATATATATATATATATATATATATATATATATATATATATATATATATATATAAATCTTTATATATATATAAATCATATATACATATATATATATATATATATATATATATATACATAAATAATTTAGCTTCCTATATATATATCAGGGCTGTAAAAAAAGAACCCGGTTTTTGTTTTAAAAACCCAACACGGGTGGGTGTTATTGGGTTAAATTGGGTTTTTTATGCTTTATTGGGTTTTCTAATGTAGTTCATTTTCAATGTGTTATTTAAGATTAAGTTAAATATTGATAAGGAAAAAGAATATTAATATTGATAAATAGTCTCTATGCTTATGTTGAGTAACCATTTTGTTTCACTGTGGTTGCCAGATGCTAAGAACTCTTCTTCCTTTTCACTATTTGGCAAACCTGATGAATCCCAAATTTGAAGATAATCTCATCAACAGCAACTGGCTGAAGGCTGACTAGCAGAAAAATACCCAGAGTGGCCAGTGGCTTTCATGAGTTTCAAATTGAAAGATTCCAAATTATATCCAAAATCTATGTTCAACTCCGATGTCATCAAGAATTTCAGTGCCGCCCAATGGTGGAATCTTTTGGGACGGCGTTCTGCTGAAGATCCAGTTTGCAAAAAATTCTGTCAATTTATAGTCGGGTTAGCTAGTTGTCCTGCCAGCTCAGCATCCATAGAAAGGGGATTTTCTACATGTGGTTTAGTTTGGACCCGACCTCGCAACAGCCTGAGACTCGAAAACTTGTGAAAGTGAACCGCTTTTTAAAACAACAGAACATAGATAATAAACTGAAAATCACCATAGCCATAGAACAATTTCATAAGTGTTCATAGCTTCATACAAAAAAATATAATGTCCCATCAAAAATATTCATATTAATAAATCAAATAGACAAATAGAAATAAAATTTTTGTTATTGAAGAAAAATGTGAATTCTGAAAGTCATTAAATAAAAATTTATGAACCTAACTTTTTTTCAATGATTCATACGTCAACCCGAAGATTTCATAGACAAGATTTGAAACAGGGTATTCAGAAAACGTTCATCCATCAATAGCTATTTAATATTTTTTATTCAAAAGGAAAAATAACTGTGTATAATATTAAAACCGAAAGAAAAATCTGTTAAAAAATAATTTTGTAAAAAAACCCACTTCGGGATGGGTTTTATTGGGTTTTTTAAAAAAAACAGCCAGCATTTTTTTTGTGTAGGTGGGCGGGTCAATAGTCCTGATATATATGATATATATATATATATATATATAGATATATATATATATATATCTATATATATATATATATATAATTAATATATATAATTAATCTTCAAAATGAAGCCAGTGCTGAATATTTCTTTTTTCGGCATTGTGGCCGTGGTTTAACTGTTTTGTTGATTTTAATATTTCGTTACGACTTGATTTGGTTATGGTGTCTTTCTAATATATATGTATATGATGCATACATTTGAAGCCTTTCCCAATAACGCGCCCTTTTTTGCATAATTCTTATTCCAAATTCCCATTTCATGTCCAGCACGTATTGCAACTCCATTAAATTCTATCCCACGCCACTCATATTAACAAAGTCTGCCAGGACTTCCCCTTTTCCTCGCCCATACCCTACAGGGTCCCTCATCGTAAACTTTCTCATATGAAACCGCGTCACCGTCGTTTTTAAAGCCTAAAACGCGAAGACCCCACATCCCTCCGACGTCAATGCAATTTGTACTCGTGTGGGAACCAACTCTGACTGCATTGGGATTTCGTGCGACGATTGGAAGTTCTTCCAGCCTCTGACAGCCTCTGTTTCAACTTTCGTCTAATAAAGTAGATTTGGGCAATGAGAAAAGTGTCTCGTCTAACAAATATTACATATATATTAAAAATGAATATACATGGGAATTAATGGACATATACATTAATAACTTGCATCCGAAGTTTATTACCATTCAGTATTACGTCGACAAAGTGGATTTTAAACTAAAATATTATAAAATCTATAGTGCAGTGTCTCCCAAGCCGCGAAGTGCAGTTGGGTGCGCCGCGAAAGAATTAGAATGATATTAAAAATGAGTAAAATATGAAACAAGAAATATCAATCATGCATAAACATTGATTATGAAACACTTTCCAACTGAAATGCAATTTCATTTAAAAATCTCTAAAATGGGATACATTCAGTGGTGATATCTTTTACATTATCACAGTAAGACAGTCATTTATTATACTTAAATATATAATACTGTATCGAAATATAAATCATCTGGTTCTCTATGCAAAGTCAATGAATATTTCATTCATATAACTTGCATTCCAGACTCCTGAGCTAAATAATTTTGTGTGAAAAAAATTCAGCAATTCTTGTGTAACTCACCTTACAATCGCTTGAGATATTGGCATTCTCCATAAGTTAAAATTAGGCTTCGTTGAAGAAATACTAAAAGTTTAGGGATCATTTAAAATCACGACTATTGTAATTGCGTAGGCACGGAATTTAGATGCACAGATAATATATGTGCGTGCGTGTGTATGTATTCAAAGTATTGGAGTCGTGCCGAAGATCGAATTTTCGAAGGATCTACACGTTTTGGGACTTCCAGAACACGAAGAACTATTTTTAGGAAGACGTCTGTGTGTGTAAGGGTGTATCTGTGTGTGTTTCTGTGTGTCTGTGAGGATATTGCATCCACTCTAACTGAAAAACTAATGGACCGAGTTTAATAAAATTGGATAGGTAAGTTTTTTGTGGGAAACCCTGATGTTCATTGGATTATAGTACGATTCGTAATAAAAGACTCTGCCTTCTTTGCGAAATGGCCGGCAGAAATTGCCTTTATCCACTCTAGCTAAAAACTAATAGACCAAATTTAACACAATTTGGTGTATAATATTTCAATAACCTACAAGTGATTTATATACCAAATTTAACAAAATGTGTTCTATAAATCACTTGTAGGTTATTCTAGTACGATTCGGGAAAAAGGAACGGGCTATTTTTGCGAAATGGCCCGCAAAAATCGTTCAATATAAAAGTAAAAGACTACGTGTGCTCAATTATATCCATTAAATTCCTATTTTATACGTTATTTTTGACAACAAAAAGAATAAGACTAACCCCATTACACTAGGACTAGCCGTTCTTGAGATATTTTAGTTTTTTTTTTGCGTTTTCGCTACGCCACTTTTGACAATAAGTCCATCTATCAAATGAGAACCAAATTTAAGTTTAACGTGCAAATTCAATGTCGTTTAAAATACTTATGGATGTTATTTTGTGTAGATAAACTCAAATTATTATTGAAGAAATAAAGAGAACGTGAATATGAGTCTGCAGAGAAAGACATGTGCTGTCCACATCAGAATTTTTAACACTATTACAACAATGATTTATAGAAGTGAACGAGGATTATTTGCAGGCCATTTCGAAAAAAATGTAGGATCGGTATTTAAAGATCCACCAAATTGCTGTAGAATAAAATGTTCTACAAATTTAATCTGTGTACCAAATTTTAATTCTCTAGGACGTAGGAAACTGCATTAAAAACGCCATCAAATAAGTATATCATGAAAAGTTATATAAAATTAAAAAAAAATTTGAAAAATTGTTATCTACCAAATTTATTTTAAAATGTGAATCCTCCCTCATATACAAAATAATTAAACTCTTGGAAATATATTTATTATATAATATATATTTTTTTTCTTTCTGGAGGATATCGCAAAAGTCAGAATTTAATTGAATTCGTTTTCCTCTCTATATTAAATAATTTTTAATTAAAAAACTACCTAACATATTTTACTGAAATTTTTTTTATATATTTTATGAGATAATGTGAATATTTCCTAAACATTTCGAAGCAATTTGTGAATTTTAAATGTGCTTAAAAAATGTTTGAAAAATTATGTCCCATAGGGTTCAATGTATTTCATTTTTTCAACCCGGGTTCAATAAAAAACTAATTGGGTGATATGATTTATTTATATTCCCGTAGGTCCCACAGACCGTCTGAAAAGCATACTAAAATTTCATTTTAATAAAGTCATTTTTACGGCAATTATCGTGCTAACGGACAGACAGACAGACAGACAGACAGACAGATAGACAGACAGACAGACGGACGGACGGACAGACAGACAGACAGAATGAACTAAGTCATAAACACTTTTCAACTATGTTGTAAAGTGTTAATAAAACTCTTAATATAAATCATTAATATTAAAATAATATAAAATCTTGCATATTTGTTGTGTAGTGCTTGGTTCAGTACGAATGTTAGTTTCCTTTAAAAAAATTATATATCGCATATATATATATATATATATATATATATATTATGTTGAATTATATATAATTATTATCAATACATACCCTTATGCTTGTTAATTCGTTCAACACATTATATAATTAATTTACGCTTATACGGTATTTTGGGTACAAGAGTGTTTTTAATGATCACAATTGGTACGTGTGTCTGTGTCGCTGGCAATTGTTCTCATACGTTTTAATATTTTTTTAATTTTGATTAAAAAATTCATGTGATATTTCCTGGTATATTTATTTTATTTATGTAAAGATGTTATAAGTTAATTAAAAAATCTACTTACTCATTAAAAGTAAAATTCGTGGAAAAAGCAAATCCGAATGCAAAATTGTAGCGGATGTTAGTCCACTCTTCATTGACTCATTTACCTTAGTTTTATAATTGATTTCGATCGGGTTGGAAGTGTTTTTTGTTTGGTTTTTGTTTTTGTGCAAATAATGCTTCTTTAGTGTGAATGTTTTATAGTAGTATTTCATTTTTCTGTCATTATATTTTAGGTAAAATATATTTTCCTTAAAAATGGATAGGTTTATTAAGAGGAAAAATAACAATGACGATTGTGAACCTGAATATGAACGTTTGTCAAAAGTAACTAAGCCTTGTACTAGTAATATGCTAAAAGCAAGGCTTAATCGTCAGTACTGCGATACTTATTTAAAGTTTGCTTTTATTTGGACTGGAAACGATGATCATCCATTCCCTCTTTGCCTTGTCTGTGGCGAGAAAATGTCTAACGAAGCCATGTTACCTAGCAAGTTAAAAAGACATTTTACAACTAAACACCAATATCTTCAAGGAAAAGATTTTAATTATTTCAAACGACTGTCAGAACAATCAAAGCAGGGTAAATATTTTAAAAAAAAGTTTACAATTTCAGAGAAGACTCAAATCGCTTCTATTGAGATAGCCGAAATGATTGTATTAACAAGAAAGATCAATCATGCTTAAAGCATTGATTATGAAACACTTTCCAACTTCAATGCAATTTTATTTAAACAAGTCTAAAATGCAATACATTCGTCGGTAATATTTTGAAACTTATCACAATACTGCATTAATTTATTATATTTGAAAACTTAAACCTTCATCGAAAAACATGAACTTCATTCAAATGACGGCATTGAAATATAAATTGCCTGGTTTAAACATCTCTAAAATGCGATACATTCCTCGGTAATAGTTTTAGAATTATCATAATACTACGATAATTTATTATATTTGAAAACTTCATCGAAAACAACTGAAATTCATTCAAATGACGTCATAGAAAAAATAACACGCCTGGCTCTCTCTATAAAAGCTGCATTTCATTCATAAATAATTTCCCATTCATGTCATTCATCACAATACTATAATAATTTATTTTATTTAAAAATTAAGACCATGGAGTTACAAGTAATTTAACTCTATGCTTAAAACTTCATCGAAAATAATCGTCCTTCTCTTTATGAAATCAATTAATATTTCATTCATATCAGCCATGCAGACTCCATGGACTAAATTATTTTGTGTTAAAAAAATACAGGAATTCTAATACAACTCATTCTATATATTTTGCTGTTTACATTTTACATAGGTGAAAAATAGGCTTAGTTGTAGAAATAATCAAATTTAGATGAGCATTTAAACTCAAATATATTGTCATTGCGTTGTTTCAGTATGTAGATGCACAGAATTTATGCAAAAATAAAGTAGTTTTAGGACGGATACAACACTCAATATGAATTAAAAAGAACTTAAAAAAATCACGATTTTGAAACAAGATGGATGCCATATATCATTTTGAAGTGGGTCATGTGATCGTTTCACATCATGGTCACGTGATCGTTTCATATAAAAGGTGTAATTATTATTTTAATTTTTATTTAAAAAACTACTGAATATATTTCGCTGAATTTTTTTTTATATATTTTATGGAACAATTTGAATATTACCTAAAATTTTCGAAGCAATTTGTGAATTTTAAATCCGCTTAAAAAATGTTTGAAAAATTAGGTCCCATAGGGCTCAATGTATTTCATTTTTTCGACCCGGGTTCAATCCAAAACTAATTGGGTAATATTATTCATTTATATTCCCATAGGTTCTACAGACCGTCTGAACAACATACTAAAATTTCATTTTGATTAAGTCATTTTTACGGCAGTTATCGTGCTAACGGACAGACAGACAGACAGACAGACAGACAGACAGAATGAACAAAGTCATAAACACTTTTCAACTTTGTTGTAAAGTGTTAAAAATGAAGTCTCATACTTTACACACACAAAGGCATCACCTCAAAAACGTTTAATTCGTGTTCAGGGATTAAAAATACTATTAATAGCGTAAAAGTTTCCAAATCACTCTCTAACATTGGTAAATTAAGAAACTCTTTCAAAAATTTAAGTCCTTTGTTATCACTTATGTAGATAAAGCCTCCGATCATTATGCAATTATATGTAAAAAAAATATATATACAAGTTTTAATTAACTATTTATAGACTAAAGAAATTTTCAAAATAGCCTCACATTCACTTAATAGTATCCAACTCAAAAGGATTCATATTTAATATCGAGGAGATTTATTATTAGATAATCTATAAATTCGAAACCACTGATTTTTTTTAACGATGTTACGAAATATTGGAACCGAATGACATGAAGTAAAAGGTCATCATGGATTGATATTAAAATTAAAATAACTTTCTTTATTCTATAAATTAATAAGAATTCTATTAGCAGATTCAATGCATATATTTAACTCCTCATGAGAAGACCCTTCCAGTTGCACCGGATAGAAATCGATTATTTAAATCTTTAGTAACAACACAGATCCCATCGTCTACACATCGATATACTTGTAAATCTGTATTCATCATGTCAATGTGTATTCATCATGATATAGATATAAATTAGCCAACCGCTCCATCCACCTTGCTTGTAAACATAAGTGATTTCTTGAAAAATATGTCTATTCAACCCCTTTCTACCTCTAATTATCATCGAAATAAAAAGTATAATACTTATTGTGTAATTAAATACAAAAATTCACTTTACAATAATAGAAATTTTAATTATTTATTTCAGGAGTATAAACACTGTTTATTCCTAAAACTCAAATTTTTAAAACATTTAAATATAATACCCCTTTAGGTAGACACATTTTCAATTACAATGATATATCAAAATCTCTTATAAATCAAAATTCCTATCCCAATTTACTATGTGTTTGTAGGCAGCCAAATTATTCTAAATATATAGACAGAAATCATAAACACATAATTACTGGTGATCTCAATATTGTTCAAAATTTAGCACTTAAAAATCTTATGCTTTATGGTACCCAATTTCGAATCCAAAATACATTAAATCACTGTCTTTTAATTAAACAACACTAAATATTGATCTAGAAAAATTCATATAAGGTCAGCATTCTGATAAACGTCAAACATCTTTTACAGGGTAACTTGCCTACAACTAAACCTACAATTAACTTTACAAACTTGAAACAGGTAATAAATGAACTATAATACCTTTGTTAAACCAATTTTGAAATATCGTGCAATAATCTGAGACCCTGTTTATAATCTGCATTCTCAACGGATAGAAATCGTGCAAAATAAACTTTTACGTACTACTGATTACAGATCGACTGGCTATTATCCTTATGATATGCATACGAGGGAACTCAGACAGAAATGTAGTTTAATGTCTCTTAAAAAAAGAAGAAGCTGGTCCTGCCTCTTGTTTTATTATAAGGTTTTAAATAATACTATTGATTTTACTTTCTTGCCTGGAATTTCATATACCTGTCAATAATACTAAGAAAAAATCTCTCTTTCACAATACTACTGTTAAACACAACTCCATTAAATGCTATTCTATCTATAAATTTGTTGATCTATATAATACCTATTGCGCTGATGTCGATATATTGAACTCGACTCCTGCCTGTTTCGATGCGTTTCACATGTTGACTGCTTAGTATTCTCGTAATTCATGTTCTGTTCTTTTTATTTTTGTGTGGCTACTGGAACTGGATTTCATCTGTAGTTGCCACGTAAATTGAATAAAATAAAATAAAATAAAATAAAATAAATAAAATAAAATCACAATTTGTCATCACATATGTGGATAAAGCTGCCAACAATTACGCCATCATTTGTAAAAAATATTATGTACAAATCTTAAACGATTTCATAAATCACAATAATATATTTAAAAAGATTGATTCTTCAGCAACAACTATATTTAAGAAAATGATCGCATTTCACAAACTATTAAAATGACCTTGCAACAATCTAAGATTCCCTTATAGTGTCATGATCCCAAAATTGCATAAAAATCCTATCTCTTTTAGATCTGTAACTATAGGACATAAATCATATGCAACTGTTGCTAGTAAATCTCTATTGGTAATTCTTAATAAAATCATTTTTAATACAATGGATGATTCAACGTCTCATATTATTAATAACAGTTATCAATCAATTCAAAAGTTGGATACGTTTAATATTTTGGGATTTAAAACTTATGACTTTAAGAACCTTTTCAACAATATTGACATAAAAGATCTATATAAAGTAATTTGGGATATAATTAAATCTTTCTATAATAGACAGAATTTTCAATACTGTAAGGTTGAATCCTATCCAGATAATTTTGTTAAATATCACTTTAGAAATTTTGAATTCAATTTATAATCTGTCATTTATTGTTTTAGTCAAATTTGAAATTGCTATTGTATACTTTAAATATTAAAATATTCTTTGAGATTTTAATTATCTTTGTGATAAGTTTTGGATACATATTATATAAATATTAATTATTATTGAGTATAATTTGTAAACATATTTTTCTTTATATCTCTAATTCTTGGGTTTGAAACATGTCTATTTATATACCTATTGTCTATTGGTTGAAAATCTTCTTCAGGAGTATTTCCTATAATTCACAACAGATGACGCCTTCTAGAATTCTTTCCAAATTCATCCTAGGATAGAGCAACGAAATATTAGGCGTTCTGAATAATGGTGTAGAAAGGTGGATGCAAAGATCCTTGAAAAGCTGGATCTACAGAGGTTCTATCCAATTTCATATCTTTTCTTTTATTTTTTATTTATTGTCATTTTAATATTTTGAGCCTCCAGATTTTGATAATTCTTTGATGTTTGAACTTGATTTATATGTATCGCTCTTGAATGTTGATAAATTCATGTGTATTATTAATATTTTAAAATAAAGATTTGCCTTATATGGTAACAATGGTTTCCTTTTGTTAGATATTTCCTTTCATATCCTCGTTACTTTATTTTCCTCCGTATTGTTTCTGAACCTGGGTATGACACTGTTCATGTTTTAAATTAACCTTATTATATTTATTTATTTTTATATTTATTTTTATTATATATATATATATATATATGACACAGAAATTTTAAGCTTTCCCCAATAACGCGCCCTTTTCTTTCATAATTCTTATTCCAAATTCCTATTTCATGTCACGCACGTGTTGCAGCTCTATTAAATTCTATCCCACGCTACTAATATTAACAAAGTCTGCCGGTACTTCCTCTTTTCCTGTACTATACCCTATAGGATCACTCATATTAACCTCTAAGTAAACTTTCTCGTATGAAACTGCATCCCCATCCCATTTTTGAATCATAAGGAATACGAAGACAGCATGTTTCCCATGTCGCCACACATTCCCCCCTCCGCCACAACTGTACATTGTGTGAACCAACGCAGACTGCTCCAAGATCTCTTACGAGATGGACGCCGTCGGAAAGCTCGGCCCTATGCAACAAATAATGTTTTACGAGTGCCATCCAACAAAGTAGATTTTTGTAACCTCAAAAGTCTCTTCCCTGAACTATCTCAACAGTCACACACACACATATATATTTTTCATTATAGCATGAATTTATTAGCATTTAGCTGGGTAACATAACATGTCTCCGGATGTATATGGCTGAAAGAAACACTGGGACTTATTTGTTTTGGCTATCTTGCATTATTTCGCGCGATTTAATTTGAACTATTAAAACTAAATGGGGCGTTTTTGAACATCACCCAACTACGCCTCCTGCACATCCATTCACTCGATACCAAAATGAAATAGAGAAATTTTGTCCCTTATTCTCTTTCCGTTTCAGGATACATAGGAAGCCTTTCCATATTTAAAAATCGTCTGCGTTTATTAGCTATGAGAATATACAAAAGACGAAAGAGAACGAATATTCTGAAAGAGCGCCGGTTAGCAGCGACGTATCATAGGTGCGGACATTGAATTATTTTCATTCTCAGAACAGAGAAAAAATGGAACATTGGATCGGCATGTAAGACGGCAT
The DNA here is from genome assembly GCA_951213105.1 of Amaurobius ferox. Lineage (NCBI taxonomy): Eukaryota > Metazoa > Arthropoda > Arachnida > Araneae > Amaurobiidae > Amaurobius > Amaurobius ferox. Next base: position 142,190,787 of record OX578146.1, on the reverse strand, counting down.
TGTATTCTTGGCAGGTGTAAAGAAATGTCTGCGTCCTATTTCGAAAGTGGCTAGAGTGCTCGACAATATTTTTAGGAATTCCAAACCTATGGATCCAGGAATAATCGGTGTATTAATCGATCTCAGTCATTTGTAAACAACCTTGCTCCCCCGACCGGGAATCGAACCCTGGATCTCCGAACTGACCAACCGAGGCTCTACCGTCGAGCTATTGGGACGAAATGACAAGCTCTTATCGTCGAAGTGCATTCTCCACCCTCTAATGTCAGATGAGCGGACAACTGACCATCTGATGGACCACCTCCTGCTATTTTTACCTCCTGCCACTACTATTTTGATCCAGGTTCGTATCCTGCGGGGTCGTTATCCTCTCCATTTGAAGTCGGCGCTCCATCTTCCAGAGTCCACCGAATTCGTACTAGTCGTACTAGGGTCACTTTCAGACCTCCAACATCTATCTCTACAAGTCAATTTGGTAATATCAAATTGACTTATAAAAATGAAAACCCTGAAGAGGTTATTACCAATCTTCAAAAAACCAATCTCAAAAACTTTCAAATTGTCAAACCTGATCCTCGAACTATGGCTGTTATTTTATTCAATCTACCTTCCACCTACCAAGAAAATGATGTAAAAAATTTGATATCCTACAATGCTTCATCTGACCAACCCTTCGAAATTAAAGTAATGAAGAACTTTAAAAACAAAAAAGCAAATGTGAACTGGGTCATACTTCTTCCATATCTCCTGGCTAATAATATGGTGAACAATAAAAAAAATTATATCAACTTTAATAGTTTTCTAATCAAAAAAATTATATCCTTAAAAATCTGTTGTCAAGAGTTTGGCCACACATCAAATTTTTGTTCACACAGGTTGACTTTCTGTGGCAAATGTGGTATTCTACAGCAACATGTACTTCAACCATTAAATCATGTATAAACTGTGGTGATTATAATTATCATCACCCAGATGCTAATCTTAAAACAGATCACTATGCCATTGACCCTGTTTATGCTTCTGCCCTTAAAAAAATTCAATCTCTGCAAAAGGACCAGTGACTTTTTCCTCTTCCTTCCGCATCTGAGCACCAGCCTCCACGGTCATCTCAGGACTCTAGATTAATACCAATAATTCCCTTTCAGCCCATAATTATGCTTTTCAAACCGTAATATATCTCTCAATAAACTTTATTTGTATTCAGGAACCCTATATTATTAAAGGCAAAATTTTGGATCCCTCCTTTTGGCTTTACTCAATATTGTTCAATTTCCAATAAATCCTCCATTATTATTTGCAACCCTCATTGTTAATTTTAAATTTAAAATTCTTTCTTCCGTTTGTGACAAAATTATCCTTCCAAACGATATTAACTTTATTCTCTCTAGTATTTATTTCCCCCTAATGATGATATCTCCAATAATATATCTGAATTTTCCTCTTTTAATTTCCTTTGGTCACACTATTTAATTCTTGGTGATTTTAACGCTGGAGCTCAGATGTGGGGATATAATTTCATTGCTCAAAGGAATTATTGATTTCTGTTTAGCTAATAATTTCATTGTTTACAATAACCCTGCGGCTGGTCCCACTTTCGTCTGTCACTCTGGAAAGGGTTTTACTGATCTTATTTTAGTCAGTTTTGGATTCTATGATTTCGTTCAGGACTGGACTGTTCTTGACAGGCAATCTTTTAGGGATCATAAATTTGTCAAAATACCCCTCTCTTTTGACTCCCCTTCTGACAATTCTTTCTTTTTAAAATCTTTTTTCAGCACTGGTAAATTCATTTATAATTTCAAATCCAAATTTAATTATTTTTATTCCCTCCTTTTTAAAGTTGACAGTTGCTCCTTCTTAAATGACTTTTTTTGTTAATTTTCTTAGTAATGGAGCTGTGCTTTTAAATTTATCAGAAAAAAGAAAAGAGTTAATCATGTTAGATTTCCTTGGTGATCAAAAGACCTCGCAAAATATAGGAATTTGTTAACCGCCTATCTCGTAGAATCAAATCTCTTGTCAAGAACTCTGCAACTCGGAGGGATATCACGGAGGCAAAATCCAAATATAAGCTATAAGCTCAATAAAGCTAAATATAAACTTATGATCAACAAGACCAAACTAGATTCCTGGGAAACTTTCTGAAATAATTGGAATTCAAAATTCGGCAACCACTTCAAATTTGCTTTTAAAAAACTTATCAAGAATAAAAGTAACAACATCCAATTTCAGAACAACCCTAACCTTAGTTACTCCGAAAAAAATGACCTGTCTTTTAAACCATTGCATTAATGATGATTCCAATTTTGACTCTTTTCCTTTTCACTCAATTCCTGATGGTGAGTTTTTAACAATCTTAAAATTGGAAAAGCTTCTGGTCTCGATAATTTAGATTTTGAAATTTGGAAAGATCTTTATAAATTTAACCCAAATTTCTTTTTAAAACTATTTAACCGATGCTTTAAATTTTGTCACTTTCCGGCCTGCCTTAGAAATGCCAAAATGATTTTTCGTTTAAAACCTGGTAGGGACTCTTCTAATTTATCCTCCTTCGGGCCTTTTTGTCTCCTTCCTACTCTTGGCAAAATCAGAGAAAAAATTTTGACTAATTTATTTAACTTTTGGTTAAAAACTGAGATATACTCTATCCCCTGCAATTTGGGTTTCGCGAGCTTCACAGTTGTGAAGATGCTGCTCATAAATTTTTACTCACTATTGAGAACGTTAGGCAATTACATCATGTAGCACTTACTACTTTAGATATAATCGATAATCTTAATTGGAACATTGTCCCTCTACTTTTGTCAAATTAAACATCCCTATCCCTTATAGAATTTTTATTTATACTTAGCCATAGAACTGCTACTTTTCCTGAAGGGTCTTTATCCCTCTCAAAATTTATTTCGAAAGGCTCAGTGATCGCTCGCTTCATTTGGAACCTTTACTTCAATGAAATTATTTCCCTTAATAGTGATTTATTTTATCTTCAAACCTTTGCGGACGACCTTGCTATTATTACATTTGGAAATAATAGAAATGTCTTTGAAACTAATACCAATTCCCTCCTTAACTCCCTTTCTACTTCCCTCAATAATCTGATTTTAGAAATATCTATTGATAAAAGTTGCTACGTTACTTTCCCCAAAATTTACTCTAGTATGAAAAGAAATCCCATTTTCAAATTTAACAACAGATCCATTAAAATTAAAAATCATTTAAAATTTTTAGGTTTAATCATGGATAATAAATTAAATTGGGACCCTCATATTCGATATCTCCAAGAAAAATGCCTTAAATTTTGTTCTACTTTTGACCAAATTTCAGGGGAAAATTGGGGTATCAAAAAATGTTTCCTAAAATGCTGGTATCTATGTGTTGTGGTAAAAGTTATTACATACGGTTCTGCTATATGGGATAAAAAAAATGCAAATTAAAAAACTTCTTTCACTCCAAAGGATCTTCCTTCTAAAAATCTGCCCAGGCTACCGTACAACATCTAATATCTCCTTATTTTCCCTCACTGGTATTGTCCCCTTTCATTTTACAATTTCTACCCTCTATAATAAATATAATTTTTGGAAACAAAAAATTGATTCCTTTTCTTCTCCCTCTGATTTTGATTTCCTTTCTCTAACTTTCACCCCTCTAAATGATCCGTAAATGTAGTTAACAGAATGGATAAAGACTCTGCCATTCATAATATATATACTGCTGGTTCAAATAATATATATACTGATGGTTCAAATAATATATATACTGATGGTTCAAATAATATATATACTGATGGTTCAAATAATATATATACTGATGGTTCAAATAATATATATACTGATGGTTCAAATAATATATATACTGATGGTTCAAATAATATATATACTGATGGTTCAAATATTGGCAATAACACTGGTTTTTCAGTCTGTAGTTTTAAACATGATGTTCTGGAAAAGGTTATCTCCTATAAACTTGACAACATGAATACAGTATTTCAAGCCAAACCTACCGCTATTTCCTTTGCTATTGACTGGGTTTCCTCTAATAATGCCCATGTTAATATTTTTTCCGATAGCCCCTCTTCCATTCAAGCTCTTAACTCAATAAAAAAATAAATCTAATTATCTTAATTCCATTAAATCCAAAGTTCTCCTTGCCAAAAACCTTGTCAATATTTTTTGGGCAAAAGCTCACAATAATATAACTGGAAATGAAATTGCCGATGACCATGCCAAAATTGCTGTTATCTCTGGTTCCCCTTTTACTATTCCCTTTCCTTACTCACTCCTCTCAAAATTTTGTAAATCTCATATCCCTAATCTTAGCAAAATTATCTTAATGATTCTATTTCCACCAGGATTGGTGATCCGGCTAGAATCGTGTCTGACCTCCCTATCGCGAATCCTAATTTACAAATTTTTAATGAATCCCTCATTTGCTTTCCTGGTCATGGCTCCTTTCTTGATTACCTATACTTTTTCAAAATTAAATCCACCTCTAACTGTATTTGCAATAAATTTGGTGACGTTGACCATTATATTTTCGATTGTCCTTTTTCTAAAAAATTTCATTTCTGCAAATCCTCCCCCTCTAATAAACCAATTGGGTTCTCCAAAGTTCAAATCCTTCTTCAGTAGATGAAATTAAACACTGTATTCTTGTTGCCTTGGAAATTTCTAATAAAGAGACCTAAGCTTATGAGTAGATTCTGCTCTCAATTCATTTGGATCAATGAATACCTTTATTTCATTTTTATTAATTTATATGGACTTATTGTGTTCCCTCCATATTTTCTGGGTTTTTTTTTTAAAGCTATTTTAATTGCTTTTATTTTCTCGGTTCATTCTTTTTATTTTGACCCTTTTTATTTGTATTTTTCTAAGTTTTCTTTTCTAAATTTTACTCTAAATTTCTGTTTTTGTTTTTCATGTGCCTAATTTTTTTTCCCCTTTTCATATATTTTATTTTTATATATTTTCTAAATTTTACTATTTTCTTTAATTTTAATCTATTTTCCATTATGTTAATATACCTCATTCTAAATTTCATTTTTCAGTGATCGTTTTATCTATATTCGCAATAACCCTTTTCCCATTTTAGAAAAATGGTCGTACTTGTCAAGTTCCAATATAATGCAAAACTGTCTGTTGAACCACACTATTTTTCATCCATTGTTATCTTTTTAGACCTAAATAAATGCTCGTTTGGCGGGATGGTAGACCTTGGGTGGTATCCTTTCCCAGCCGCGCAGCTAGCTACTCTAAACCCACTATGTGAGTCGCACGGTCTGGGGTCTTCAGACCTCCGACATCTTTTCACTAACCATCGGAGTTGATTGGTTCGGGTGCCACTGTAAAGAACCCAACCGGGAATTGAACTCTGGATCTCCGAACGGACGCTCTACCGTTGAGCTAGTTCTTTCAGTTGAGCTGACGAAACTGCGAGCTCTTGTCGAAGTGGACTAAATGAAACTATTGAGAATGTGCACGTTGCGACTTTCTCATCCGTAGCATTGAGAAAGTGTCCTTTCCACGAACATTTTCGATGTCCTTATTTGTTTTACGACCTCCTGAACACTCTACTTTTATTTATGAAAGGATACTTTCTCAGTGCAGTAGGGATGGCAAACTCGTTCTAATGAGATCCTTTGAAGGGCGCAACACTATAGACAGGGTTACAAGGATACGCCTGCCAATGTCTCACGAACTATGGCAGCGAGCTCTGGACCGTTGCAGAGGAAACCCCCCGTATAGCACCCACCATGAGACCCCCCCCCCCCTTTTGCAGAAAGGAGAAACAGTCCATTAGAAAGTTGCAGAACGTGTCCAATGGGGTACAAATATATTTTAATTCCATCACTAAAGATAGCAACCTCCCTCCAAAAAATTGAAACATCGAGAAGCAATAACCGAGTATTTAGACATTATAGGAACGCATAATAGACAATTCACACCTTACCTGTCTCATTCGCGCATTATGGACTCCTCGTCCAGTTCACATGGTGTTACTTTGTCTAAATACTCGGTTGTTGCTTCCTGATGTTTTGGTTTTCTGGGAGGGTGCCCGGTCTCCTTCAATTCAAAAAATGTCCTTACTTTTATTTACTTTACTAACCACCTTCGGCGACTAGCCTGTTCGCTACCCTTGAAAATTCTGACCGTGGCAAACTCGATGGCGCTATAACCCCGTGGAGTGAACAAAGTTTGTTTTAGTTTAATGACGTTAAAACTAATAATGAAATTTTAAGATGAAAAATAATGTTCTGGGGAGGGGGGTTCTTGAAAATTGATTTGTAAAGTGAATTTATTCTAATGTTTGTGAGCTGTGAGATTCTGAGGATTTCTGTACCTGTAAACCTAGGAAAGGGATCCCTTTGAAGTGTACTCACAGCCGGGATCAGCTGCTCCTATGTTTTTTATAGAGGTATGCTCCTCTATTTTTTGTTTTACATAAATGAAATTGTATCCGTTTGTCTGCATTTTTAATATTGCATCGCAAATGACATGAAATATTTTTGAGATTGATGATGTTGTATGTGAATTTAGTATTTAAGAAATAACGATGTTGCTTTAACGATGCTGCTCAACGAAAAAAAAAATTTTTTTTTCTTTAAAGATTGTCCTCACCACCACCCGATGCATAAATGCACCGCGACAAATTTCATAACTTTCTTTTTATTTATTTTTTTATTTCTTCAGTGTTTAAGTTTTTTCATTGTGGTCCCAACCACCACCCGATGTAAACAATACATCGCCACAATTCAATCCAGCATAATGAGCCAAAAACCTTATAAAAAGCAAACACTCATTAAATTTTTAATTGTTCCTAGCCCAAAAACCGTATAAAAAGCAATCACGGATGACATTTGCAAATATAATTTAATACCCCTGCGAATATCCTCATCAGGATATTCGCATGGGTATCAAGAGCATGGCCCAAATATATCAGCCAGATACCACCAAACATTAAGTCGGTTTTTAATTATCCCTAGGCCAAAACCCGTTACCATAACAACACCGTGCGTCTGCGCGCGCATATGGGTGAAAAATCGAACTGCTTTCGCCGTTGCGCCAAGAAATTGAAAATAATGACTTCCTTAAAATCCGGATTGTGCGGCTATTTTTTATTATTTCTTGACCAGATTGGGTTTGTAAAAATGCCTGATCTTTGAGCTTCCTAAAAATGTAAATTATTAGTCGAAATTGTTGGTACTTTTCCCGACGCGAGGATTTAAAAACGAAAGTTCGTTTTTTTTTAGCCGAAAGTGGCTTTTGTTTTAAAATCTTTAAAAAATATTAGAATTTCTCCCTGAGATTTGAAATTGATATATTTTTACTCGCAATTGTCTGCTCTTTCCGGTCGTGCGATTTGTTTTTCTACGACGTCTGGATGGTGGAGAAAAAAGGGGAAAAAAAAAAACGGTCGAAATCGCATAAAACATTAAGTAATAAAGAAAAAAAATTCAAATTTTAAAAATCGGTTTCCACGTGTCACCTCTCCCGGGTCTTCGATTGCCAAATTTCGTAACTCTGCGACGAGCGGTCGCTGAGCCTATAGTGTATAAGACACACACCGACATTGCCTTTTATTATATAGAATATCATTATGAATAATGAGCCGAAATAGGATGAAACTTCGCACTCATTTTCGGGATGAAAGGAACTGCCTTGCCATTTCAAGTATTTTCAGTTATTTGTGGCATACATCTGGGCTGATTCGCATCCTCGGAGACATTTTAGATTAACTTAGTTCCTATATTTATCCGACAGCATTTAAATATATTTATATAGGGCAAATAGCCTGCTCGAGACGATGTGCAAATTGAGGGCTGTTATCATTGAAGTAGCGGGAGCTTGTTGACAAGAAGTATGAAAATGGCGTTGTCTGCGAAAGGTGGGGTCCATGAGTCTACAATTTTTGAAATTAAGATTCGAATGGCTTTCGAGATGGGGAGACACTCCAACCGGGATCATTTTTAAGCATTGAATTGTTTCATTTTAAATGACAAGTAGGTTTCTTGTAATATTTTTATATATTTAATAATTTAATTTTTATACCTATAATAAACTGTCCATTGTTTATGCTTCGGAAAAGGTTTAACAATTTAAAATTATTTTTCATTTAATTATTTCTTGGGTGCACTGCACATTTAAAATGTGTGATTTAGAAAAATATTTTTTCTATTGCAAAAGACAAAAAAGAATTATTTTATAACTTTTCAAAAGCATAGGTACTCAATAAAAATATTAAATGACCTTTCTTAAATCACGTTATTTAATATGTAGCTGCAATATAAACTAATAAATAATCTAATGTAATACTAATAAACTTTAAGAATAAATATTTTTAAAAGTCACTGGGCATATCAGTCTTGCTGAACTGTAATATTAAGAATAATTTCCCCACAGCTCTTTAAAAATCGAAAAACTTTGCCCATCAGTGCGCGCTCATGAATATCTTTTTTTCCCTTGATTTTTTCTGTTTATCATAGACCTACCTACCTACCTCCGCGATGGCTTTAGAATCTCCGACTCAAAACCGAAACCTTATTTTTCGACTTCGCTTTCCGATTCACGGGATGATAAACAGCCAATGCAGGCGGCCCTACTCTGAAATCTCCATTGCGCATGCGCTATTGCTGTGTCTCACGTCACTTCCTAAGTAGGCCAGCCAATGGGAGGCTGCGAGATAGAGAAAATGTGAAGTAGTAGGTCAAATTCTGAAGCAGTTTCTCTCCTTCTCTCCTCGGGCTTCTAATTTTTTTATTCATTTCTATTTTATTGAGTCAGTCTCGCTTGTGTGCCCCCCTCTTTTTATTCCAAGCTGTCCTCTACGAGGAACGGGAGGAAGGAGAAGCGATATTTTGCTTTGTCGACCACCAGCAGCAACAGTTGTCAATCGCTCGCTCCTGACCTTGGTCTTACTTGTGACCAATCGGTCCGTTGAGCTTCTATCCACACGGGTAGGGCGAAATGCGACCGATTTCGACTCCCAAATGAAGAAACACTTGGGATAAGATTGAGGTCGATAGCTAAAAAATGGTGTTGCCCGAGTGGTCTGGTCCACGCGGTGCTCATGGATTCAAATAGACAGCCAACAATCAAAGAAGTAAAGCATGAAGAATTTAAAATTTAAATGGATTCTTCTTAGAATTCGCATTGGAAAACTAAATGCAGCACTGTAACTACAACCACCCTTCAGGGTGCCCATAGAGGTGGAAGGCGGACAATACTCGAGTGTGTGTGTGGGGGGAGACCGGGCTTCTGAGAGGCTTGGGTCCCCACTTTTTTAATTTTTTAAGCAAGAGAAGACATGAAAAATGGGGGCATTTACAAAGAGGGGAAAATCAAAAATTAAGGGAGTTCGTGATAAGTTTTTGTAGGGAGGGGGGCATAATTTGTATGGGCGGCCCTGAACCCTCACCTTATTTCCGAGATCCTGGCCTAAAACACGGCCGCAGCCCATCGTCCCAAAACAACCAAGGCATTTGAAAAAAAAAAACAGTTTATAAGTGGGGCTTATCACGTGATGAAATGTAACTCAAATAATTTTCAAAGAAAACACGCTTCCTTCCTTATGTAAATCATGTAACATAATGTTCTAGGATTTTTTCCCCGTGTGGGTAAAACTGTTTTGGGCCGACTCCATCTAAATTTCTTAATATTATAAAGCGGTGGTGGCCAACATTTTTAGGGGGGCATGTGCCGCCTTTAACTATAATTACATACCAAGTTTAAACATTTATGTTCAGACATATTAGGTTTATTATCATTATAACGAACAGCATCTGTCTGTAACTTACAATGAAAATGCAATTTAAAAAAATTTAACGCGGCTTTCGAATTAGCTTTTTTTTTTTTTAAATTCCCATATGTTTATGTTGGCGTCTGATAAGATTAAATGATTGAGATGAATGTTATTTTATTTTGAGCTACATTTAGTTTGAATCGGATCCTTTGCTGAAAACAATTGTTGTAGGTTGATTGAGACCAACGAGCTAGTATATATGGAGGGAGCGCGGTCCAATCTTCCCCATGTTAGTAACACGGTCAAACATAGAGCAGGTGCAGTTGGTCGAGGAGGCGAAGAAAATTCATGATTTGACGATTTATCGCCTAAACTGTGTAGTGTACCTTCTTTTTTTTTAATTTTTTTTAACTTCTAGAGGATGAGGGGGAACGGGAAGTTGTTATATATGTTATGCATTATAGGATTTTAAAGAATATGTATGAAGAAAAATACGAAATAGGATTAGAATATTTTATTACCAAAAAATTTTATTACTAAAGAATAATTTTGTTAATGAAGTCAATTTCGTAAAACAAATTGAACTACAAAGCAATTGCAAATAAAATATGATATGAAATAGATTACAAGTATACAAATTGAAGAATATGCATAATATATTTAAAAATAACTAAAATGTATATGGAAAAATTGTATGCATGCTTGCGTAAAATGTAGAATTCTCCACTTTTATCTTTGAAAGTTGTGTTAGCAGTATCCATATATGCTTTGAGGCGTAATACGACCGAGTTATTTTTATATCTAATTTATTTTAATATATTGTATGCATACTGCAAATGTAAAACAATGTAATATTTGCAATAATAATATATTTGACTTTATTTATATTCTTTTGTTGTTTATAAAATGACATTTCAGAATAAAATACAAAATTATGTCTAAATTCATAAATAGGAACGCTATCGAAATAGCCATGATTTTTAAATTGTCAAAACGTGTTCGGAAGGTTTTTGCATGTTTGATCGATATAGAATTTGGAAATTTTTTAAAAATGTTTTTCTATAAAGTAAAGGATATAAATAAGATTATAAAATATTATGACACAAAATACAAAAATTGTAGTTTCAGAGATTTAGTTGCTAATAATTCGTTTGAAAAGTGCTTTAAATAAATATTGTGAAATTTGCATCCAGAATTAAACAGACCGTAAGCCCAATTACAGTGGACTAACTCAATGTGGCATAAAAATATAAAATGTTGTACATATTAAATATTAAAAATTTACAGTAAAAATTGCAGATCAATCTACCCAAAATTATTTCTAAAAATTTTAAAAACAACTAAAGCATTAGGACCAAAATTATAATTAAAGCTATGTGCAGAATTAAGTTTTAATGACTTTTAAATAGAGTTAAGTTTTTATTAAATGCTTCGGCATTTGTAATGTAAAAGTTTGTAAGAAAAAATGTATGATGTAAGCAAAAATGTAATATAATGTAAGCAAAAATATTTATAATGGTAGAGCTGTTTCTAGATCAAAAAGCCTATTACTTAAATTATGATGAGGAGAATGTGAGGTTCTTTTAGAGTCAAGATTGCCCATTTAATAGATTGTTAACGCATGATCAAGAAGTCGGCGATTCAAATACTTCTTTGGGCAAGGCATATTTCTTTCTCGAGAACTAAGTAAGAGTGTAATACAAAAATACATAATAATAACACTGAGAGTTTGATGATACATCCTTTGATTTTAATTTGTGAATAGGGAAACTATATCTTTTTAATCGAGATGTTTATATGAAATGAATTCTAACCAGCATCGGCACCTATAGAATTTATCCGGAGGGATTCAAGGATAAGATTAACAACATCGACTAGTTTGATGTCCGCCTTTGTGATTTTGAAGTGCCCCCTTGTCATCTCCTATGGGCGTCCATGCTAACTAATAATACTTATTAAGTACGATTTACTCTGAACTTGAAATGAGATCATGCTCATATATCATATATCTTTATATAAAATGCACTGAAAAGTTAGGATGTGAAATCTAGCTGACATTTTCAATGAATGTAAACTATTATTATATTTTATTATGGAAGTAAAATTTTATCATACGACAAGTCTTTACTTTCATTACCTAAACTTCTATCCTTCTTAGCTCCATTTCGCCAGACCCCCACCTCATAATTTCAAAATTTCAATGATGCCGGTCGTTTGTACTGGATTGTACCTTAAAAATTTTCGTTTGTACCACTTCCGGTACGGAGTTATTCTCATTTAAAAATGGGGGTTGGCGAAACGCTATCCCTCCACCTCGGAATTTCAAAATTTCGACAATGTCATACGTTTGTACCGGATTGTACCATAAAAATTTTCTTTTGTACCACTTCCGGTACGGCGTAATTTTTATTTAAAAGTGGGTGACCTTGAGTTTCGGCAACCCTCCACCTCGAAATTTCGAAACTTCGATGAAATTCGTTTGTACTACGTTTGTACCAAATTGTACTTTCAAAACTTTCGTTTGTACCACTTCCGGTATGGCGTAATTTTTATTTAAAAGTGAGTGACCTTGAGCATTGGCAACCCCCACCTCGGAATTTCCAAATTTCTTCGATGCCATTCGTTTGTACTACGTTTGTACCACTTCCGGCACAGCGTTATTCTCATTTCAAAGTGATGGGGGGAGAAACGTCAGCCCCCACCTAGGAATTTGAAAATTTCGTCGATGCCATTCGTTTGTACCGGATTGTACCGTAAAAATATTCGTTTGTACCACTTCCGGTACGGCATTATTCTCATTTCAAAGTGGGCTTGCTTTAGAAATGGCATCCCTGCTCACCTCGGAATTTCAAAATTTCGTCGATGCCATTGATTTGTATTACGTTTGTACCAAATTGTACCGTAAAATTTTCGTTTGTACCCCTTCCGATACGGCGTAATTTTTATTTAAATGTGGGTGTCCCTGAGCATCGGCAAACCCCACCTCGGAACTTCAAAATTTTGTCGATGCCATTCGTTTGTACTACGTTTGTGCCAGATTGTACCGTAAAAATGTTCGTTTGTACGACTTCCGGTACGGCTTTATTCTCATTTCAAAGTGGGCTTGCTGAAGAAACAGCAGCCTCCCCCCCCCCACCTCGGAATTTCAAAATTTCGTCGATGCCATTCGTTTGTACAGAATCGTACAGTGAAAATTTTCGTTTGTACCACTTCCGATATGGCGTAATATTCATTTAAATGTCTGTCCTTGAAAATCGGTAGCCCCCACCTCGGAATTTCTAAATTTCGTCGATGCCATTCGTTTGTATTACGTTTGTACCGGATTGTACCGTGAAAATTTTCGTGTGTACCACTTCCGGTACGGCGTAATTTTGATTTAAAAGTGGGTGGCCTTGAGAATCGGCTTCCTCCCACCTCGAAATTTCAATGATGCCATTCGTTTATACTACGTTTGTACCGGATTGTACCATAAAAATTTTCGTTTGTACCACTTCCGGTATGGTGTAATTTTTATTTAAAAGTGAGTGGCCTTGAGCATCGGCAACCCCGCCCACCTCGGAATTTCAAATTTCGTCGATGCCATTCGTTTGTACTACGTTTATACCAGATTTTACCTCAAAAATTTTCCCAGTAAGGCGTTAGTCTCACCACTAGCGTACCACTTCCAGTAAGGCGTTAGTCTCATTTCAAAGGGTGGAAGCCCCCGACCTAGGAATTTCAAAATTTCGTCAATGTCACTCCATTGTACTACGTTCGTACGGATTCTAGTGTAAAAATGTTCGTTTGTACGACTTCCGATATGGCGCTATTCTTATTTCAAAGTTGGGATGCAGGAGAAACGCTAGCACATACCATCACCTACTGCTACTACTGACAACTAAAATTCCGTTGATGCCAATCGTTAATTTTGCAATTGTGCCGCAAAACCGCTAGTCGCCCGATTGCAAAACAAGGGATCGCAATATAAAAATAACCACTGGCGAAGTACACCGCACCTAGTTTATATGAAAGAACAAGAAGCAAAGTTCTTTTAGTGTAATTGAATGTAATTAATGGTTCTACCCTAAATTTTGGCCCATCATTATTTTCACACTTCCCGACCCTCATTCAGCATTCAATGACAATTTCATCCCCAGGTTTAGAGGAAGACGAAAAAGCACGAGGGAATTTCCCCCAATCTTTTGGATCCTCCTGGTCAGTTTGTCCTTAAACACTTAACTGTTAATTTTTTTTTTTGGACAAAGGATTTAGCATATTGGACGAAGAAAATAAATAATTACAACAACGGTAAACATGTCGTCTCAAATAGCATACATAAAATCGAGTCTTGGAGAAAATCTCTTGACGTTAAATAGATTTCTCTACAGGATTCACCACAAGCGAAATGAAATATTTTTATGTCAAAATTTATGAGTTTTTTAAGATTTTTACCTTAAAATAAGGAAAGGCTTCGAGTCGGAAATTCACATTTTTAGGGAACCTATCTCACACACACTAATTGTGAACAACTCTGGAAATTTCATCAAACTCAGATGAATTTTTCATATACATATTCTGTCAGAATAGAAGGAAGAAAACTGTAAATTTGCTATTTTTCTGAAATTCAAACTTTTTTCGCTTTTTAAGATACAACCATGCGGCTTTAGAAAATATTCTAGACTACCATAAACCTTTCCATCTCAACTTCGTTTAATCCCCGTAGCTTTTGAGATACAGGCATAGCAGGTATGCAGCTTGAAATCACCTCTGCACTATGGTGTCTTGCAGTGAAGTTGTCGCGCGTGTGTCTGTGCCGTAACACTTAATAAACTAATGATTCTTTTAAACTGTATTTTCATATGATTGCTTTAATATGGCAGATTACATAAACTATAACTTCTAATTGATAAGATAACTTAACAACTTATAGTCATATATAGTTACTGACATCAAAGCTTTCTCGTGGAGGATGGATAACATTTAAGCTTTTGTTAACTGAAACATCAGTATCCGAATTGGGATGTAATCTAATATTAATAGAGTCATGTTCAGTAATACTTTTAACAATAACAGAAATATTAAGGGATACATTACTATTTGGAAAAAATATTAGATGTTATTCATGTAATGTGTTCAGAGGAAAAATCGAAGAAACACATATGCATTTACACTATAGTAAAGTTACCAGAAGGACTTTTTTGTTAAATTATTTGCTTATTAGACTACAATATCTTTGTTTCTCATGGTTATAAATATCTAACACTTATATATAATTTACTAACAAAATTCTGCTGTTACAGATATTCTAAGCACTTTAATTACTATTCAATAAATGCATAATTTAGCTCATTTACTTGGAGTAAAACACCAACCAAATTTTTTCTATTAAGACGAGTAGATCGGCAGGGCCCCCCATATTTTAAGAGGCCCTTAAATTTTGTTAGCAATAAAAAATATTAGAAGAAATAATGTTTTAATTAATTTCCAACTAGTCATATTAGTTATTTTAAATTATAAATAAAACTATATGGAACCGGTTTGAATCACTCGTGATGTTATAGTAGATACTTGCCCAAAATAATTTGATAAAACTGTCTATGATCACTTAACTAAATTCTTCCACATTCGAATATCGATAACAAGTTATTAGAATTCCAATCAGAGTCACGCAATAACTTTTTCTACATAAATTTAAATTTAACATCATCTGCCTGTGATTTGAATTCTTAGACTCTGTTATATTATTTTTACTTTTCCTACAAGGTAATGTATAGGGAAAGTATTGAAATCGTACCGAAAATCGCAAGTCGAGTTTTCGACGGATCTACACATTTCGAGCACTCTAGAACCCGAAAAAACTAATTTTAGAGTGACGTCTGTGTGTGCCATATATGTATCCATTCTAACTGAAAAGCTACTTGACCCAATTTCACTCAATTTGATAGATAAATTATCCTAGTGGGTGCTGATTAAATCTTGGTACGGTTAGCATTTTTCACAGGATAAAATAAATGAAATGAATAAAAACTTGAAATTTTAGATTATATATCTATCGCATCACTTTATAATGTGATTTTGTCTATATTTTTATGAAAAGTATTTATGTCTAAATCAGCTGAAACATTTGAAATACATGACCCATGAATACGTATTTGAAATACATGAAAAATATATTTATAAATATTCACAAAATTTCAAGGAAACATATCATAATTCGGGTATCCTAAAAATTGACTTTTACACTCGTAACATAAGTTCCCTATTTACACTCTTTTACATCAGTTCCCTATACATTATAGGGAAAATAATATGTAGGACAGTAAAAGCAACAACTTCTACAAAATAATTTCGCTAATTTTTATATAAATAAAATTAAATGAATGCAATTAAAATGATTTGCAACCAAATTCTCACATCCATGATAGCTAATTTCTACTTTACCTTCTAAAACTATATTATACTCAATTGTGTTGGGCACATAACATTTTTTGATAAATCAATATTTTATATATTTTATTTCCTGAAACCTATTTAAATGCTCACAAATACCGAAATATATCTTCAAAATTTTCAATGCGCATGTGCTACATATTCGTATAAATTTACTTTGTATAAGTGCGAATTGAGCTAAATATTTAAATAAATGTCAGTTGAGTTATATATTTGTAAAAAATGTAAATTAAGCTAAATATTGAAAGCTAATTATTGAATTAAGCTAAATATTGAAATTCCGAAGTGGGGGGCGGGGGGGCTACCGTTTCGCCAAGCCCCATTTTTAAATGAGAATAACTCCGTACCGGAAGTGGTACACACGAAAATTTTCACGGTACAATCCGGTACAAACGAATGGCATCGACGAAATTTTGAAATTCCGAGGTGGGAGGGGTTGCCGATGCTCAAGGCCACTCACGTTCAAATAAAAATTACGCCGTACCGGAAGTGGTACAAACGAAAATTTTTACGGTACAATCCGGTACAAACGAATGGCATCATTGAAATTTTGAAATTTCGAGGTGGGAGGAAGCCGAGTCTCAAGGCTACACACTTTTAAATCAAAATTACGCCGTACCGGAAGTGGTACACACGAAAATTTTCACGGTACAATCCGGTACAATCGTAGTACAAACGAATGGCATCGACAAAATTTTGAAATTCCGAGGTGGGGTTGCCGTTTAGCCAGCCCCACCCCACCCACTTTGAAATGAGAATAACTCTGTATCGGAAGTGGTACAAACGAAATTTGTTACTGTACAATCCGATGCAAACATAGTACAAACGCATGGCATCGACGAAATTCTGAAATTTCTGAGGTGGAGGGGTTGCCGATGTTCACGGCCACTCACATTTAAATAAAAATTACGCCGTACCGGAAGTGGTACAAACGCAGTGCAAACAAATGGCATCGACGAAATTTCGAAATTCCGAGGTGGGTGCTGCCGATTCTCATGGCCACCTACATTTAAATGAATATTACGCCATACCGGAAGTGGTACAAACGAAAATTCTTACTGTACAATTCGGTACAAACGTAGTACAAACGAATGGCATCATTGAAATTTTGAAATTCCAAGGTGGGAGGGTTGCCGATGCTCAATGCCACTGGCTTTTAAATAATAATTACGCCTTACCGGAAGTGGTACAAACGAAAATTTTCACGGTGCAATCTGGTACAAACGTAGTACAAATGAATGGAATCAACGAAATTTTGAAATTTGGAGGTGAGGGGGGTTGCCGATGGTCAACGACTTTTAAATAAAAATTACGCCGTACCGGAAGTGGTACAAACGAAAATTTTTACGGTACAATCCGGTAAAAACGTAATACAAACGACTGGCATCATTGAAATTTAGAAATTTCGAGGGGGGGGGGCGAAATGAAGCCATTTTTCTTCCCTAGCCAACAAATCTTGTGAGTCCTCAACCGTCGCCAAGTTTTACCTCGAAGGGAAAACATGCGAGAATACCGAAAAGTCAGCAAAGTACTCCAAATATTCTTTTAAAGTGCTAGGATGACATTATAAGTCTTTTGCAATATCACAAACACCTAAAATAAAGCAAAACTTCCAATTATACAGCATTAAAAGCAATAAAATTAATAGCCAAATGAAATGCACCACGCTAACATCTAGCAAAATTACTTTTCAACTACGATATATAATGAACACAAACCATATCCATGGAAAAAGTAAAGCCCTCCTTTTACATGCTTTTACTTGCAGCCGTAAGTACATAACCATTATTTTACCATTTATATTTCTCGAGTACGCTTTCTATCTGAAATCGCCATTGAAATGAATGTATAGGGTGACAGTCGGGAGAAAACGCGTTCTTGGGGAAATTCGTCCTTACACCTGCTTTTATCTTTGACGCTGATTGCAACCTTTAAGCTCTCTCCATATATACTATCCCGATGATAGAGACCTGCAACAGTACCTTAGTGCTGACTTCTGTAAAGTTGGAAAATGTGTCCACTATTTGGAAATAATTAGATTGCATTTGTTTTAAGAGCAATATTATGCTGAAGACCGATCCTTTCTATCTGTATACATGGGAGTCTATGCGACTTTTTCCTGGGAGGAGGAACTCGAGGATAAAACACACATAATCGACAAAAATTTAATTTTTTTATGTTGAACCTATTAAGCTTGATGCTATCTTTCGTGACCTTAAACGTTCTGGAGCGGGGGCGCCCACATCAACTTGACTGGAGGACCTCCACCATCCATCGAAACGGGGTTCGTATGACGTTCAATATTTTTCTTATATTTCTCGAAATCCTAACATCTTGCGTAAAGGTGTCGGAATGAACACGCAGGCATCTTTTGATGAAAACGACAAATTTTATTCTTAAACTCTAGAAATCATAAAATAAACTCCATTAACGTAACCTACAAATAATCAATCAGAATGTACACACGTCACGCTACATGTACCATCTCCTCTCGCGTGCTCCGCCTTTTTATAACCTGGTTGCCAGCTCCACCTGCCGATCGCAATCTGCGGGGCTGTTATATAAATTTAGGCTCTTCTTTTCACTGCTTGAAAAATAAGAAGTCGAGAATAGAAATTGTTAATCCTTAAACTCGTTGCAAAAGAATCAAAATGTAAAACAGATATTGTGTTGCTGTACCACAGAACACGTCTTTGGTCCCGCGATTGGGGTTGCCACCATCAAAATGTTTCTGTACACCTCATTTAAATAAAAAACAATTAAAGGAAAAATAATTAGCTGAAAAAAATCTCAAAATAATGCCCCTAGTCTTCTACGAAAACAATAGCGGTCACACTCTAAAAAGTTTCTATAAACCTCATTTCAATAAAAAATCAAGTAGATGAAATATAATCCGTTAAAAAATTTTCAGAGTTCACAAAACAATGCCCGTAATCTTCTGCGAAAACAAGAGCGTTGCCACCACCCAAAAGTTTCTGAAAAATGAAAACTCAAAAACTTGCTCAAATTTATACCCACGTAGAAAATTACAAAAATCTAAAGTGGTCGCCAGAGGTGGTGCGGAAGCGGATCCGGCTTCGTCGCTGTTGGTGAACCGTCACTTCTTTTCTACTCATAAACATACAGACACTACACCACATAGACATACAAACGTAGACACTACACCACATAGACATACAAACGTAGACACTACACCACATAGACATACAAACGTAGACACTACACCACATAGACATACAAACGTAGACACTACACCAAATAGACTTGCAAACATAAAAATGACAGGGTGGTAAATTGGGTGGCACTTTCCTAACAGATATCTCACACTTTCGGGTAGGTCGGACGGTCTAGGTCGAAGAAAAAAAGAGTTACAGGGAAAAGCGGGCGTATCTTAAAATGATAAAGTAATTATAAGATAAAAGAGACTTTTAATAAATTTTTAAAAATAGGAGGATTTAAAATGAAGAAGGCAAAAGAACGGCGCGAATAGTAAAAGAAAACATCATTGATCAGTATAAGATTAAAGCAGAAACAGATGAAGACAACTAATGAACCCCCTCAGAGATTTTATGAGCAATAAGAATACAGTTTAATAAGTTGAATCTATATACATAAAATTGAAAATCTGTCTCATCATCACGGGAGAACGGCTGAACCGAATTGAATGAAATTTTGCGGGTAGTTTTGAAATAACCCCACTTAAAACGGAGTCCATGTTTCGAGTTTCTAAGACTAGGGGTTGTCAAGATATTAATTAAAAACGAAGAATTAAACCTCCCATAGAGATAGCATTATGTAGACGATAGTTTTCCGAAGCAAATGATATGTCACTTAGTAACGGATTTAAATCCAATGCGTTTATGCTGCAGACGATTTTTATTAAATCTTTTCCCATTTAAATAATAAAGATATGTATCTATGTATACTAATTGCCAAGTGTCCGTCACGCTTTTTTTAGGCACTTCCCGAATAGATAGAGACTTGCAATTTGGATCGGTCGTTCGATAAAAACCCCTGGAAAAATCGAATTTTTCGAAAACGTTCTCTAGAGGAGGTGCCCACACCAAAACGTTCGAAAAGTGAAATGATTGTAAAGCATGCTTTGCGGTGAGATAGAGACGAAGGCGGTTAGTAACAAAATAAATATAGAAATATTAGTACATCCAAACATATTGCAAAAATGAAAAATATTTTAAAATAGAATAACATGTACTGACGATGACAACACATACTAACTGCAAATTTTCAGAATATATTGCTAATCTTTCTTTAGCAAATTATTCACTAATAAATGGAACACATCCCATGGAAATGTTTTGCTAAATAATAGGAAGGGAAGTAACCCAAAATGAAGAAGTTCTGTCAAAAACTTAGACTGACTAATGGTTTGAAGCGCTAAAATGGAAGATAAACTCTGAGTATAAATATAGTCTATTGCAAATATATATATATATATATATATATATATATATATACTACGCACCCATAAGAAGTTGAGCTAAAGCCGCGAAACTGGGTATGTATGTATCGTTTGAGGAGATATGCAAATGATTAGAATTTGGAAGCAAAAATAGTTTTAAGAAATGGCGGCAACAAGAACAACCCCTCAAGATGGCGGCAACAAGAATGATGAAAGTATTAAGAAATGGCAGCAACAAAAGCAATTTATTAAGAAATGGCGACACCATTTTAGTAAATACCAAATCCTCCTCCGACAGCTATACAAACCGATATTCGGTGCGGTATAGAGTCCGTTCACTCGCTTATGTGGAAGATTCTGCCACACATGTTGTAACGGATCAGTTCATTCAGTGGTACGATAAGGCTACATGGTGCGATAAGGCTACAATGGCCGTATAGCGTGTTCTATATGTGATAGGTCTGGGGACCTGGATGGCCATGGAAGGGTGTCAAATCCTCGAAGACATAGTTAAGAATGTCGGGGGATTGTGGGGCGTTGTATTGCTGGTAAATGGAACCTAGGCGGCTTGACAGCATAGGTAGCAGAAGTGAGCCGTGGAATTGGCGGACTGTCCCACAAGATGGCTTCCTCATGCCACACCGCGTGTAATGGCCGTGTGCTCACTGAAATGTTCTATGACCGCTTGGCCCTGGCCGACTAACAGTTCTCATCCGCAAACTCATCTTTTTAAAAGGGTTGCCTGCACCCAAATTTCCTGAACCTTTTTATCATTCAATCACGTTGACTTTTGTAATGAGTTCAAGCCATCCTAACTTTTTTCGTTAACAGTTTAATATTTAAATGGAAAAAAGAAATATGGGCAATACACATTCGGGCTCGGAAAACCCAAATATTTGTGTGTACGGGCAAGGTACTACTTAGCTCAACTATTTGATAAATATAAATATTTGACATTAAAAAAAGTATCAATCTAACTATTTTCTACTCAAAAATAAAACGTGAATCGGGGATGCCATTTGAATGTTTTGAAGGGAATAGTGCGCTTACCGTGTCTTTTTGGTTATCAGGCCCTGCATGTGCCGCTCGACAACACATACGGGATCGGAAAGCTGGCCACGGCGGGTCATCAGCACCGAGAGAGAAAGGCGATTTGTTGCTTACCGTGTCTTTTTGGTTATCAGGCCCTGCATGTGCCGCTCGACAACACATACGGGATCGGAAAGCTGGCCACGGCGGGTCATCAGCACCGAGAGAGAAAGGCGATTTGTTGCTTACCGTGTCTTTTTGGTTATCAGGCCCTGCATGTGCCGCTCGACAACACATACGGGATCGGAAAGCTGGCCACGGCGGGTCATCAGCACCGAGAGAGAAAGGCGATTTGTTGCTTACCGTGTCTTTTTGGTTATCAGGCCCTGCATGTGCCGCTCGACAACACATACGGGATCGGAAAGCTGGCCACGGCGGGTCATCAGCACCGAGAGAGAAAGGCGATTTGTTGCTTACCGTGTCTTTTTGGTTATCAGGCCCTGCATGTGCCGCTCGACAACACATACGGGATCGGAAAGCTGGCCACGGCGGGTCATCAGCACCGAGAGAGAAAGGCGATTTGTTGCTTACCGTGTCTTTTTGGTTATCAGGCCCTGCATGTGCCGCTCGACAACACATACGGGATCGGAAAGCTGGCCACGGCGGGTCATCAGCACCGAGAGAGAAAGGCGATTTGTTGCTTACCGTGTCTTTTTGGTTATCAGGCCCTGCATGTGCCGCTCGACAACACATACGGGATCGGAAAGCTGGCCACGGCGGGTCATCAGCACCGAGAGAGAAAGGCGATTTGTTGCTTACCGTGTCTTTTTGGTTATCAGGCCCTGCATGTGCCGCTCGACAACACATACGGGATCGGAAAGCTGGCCACGGCGGGTCATCAGCACCGAGAGAGAAAGGCGATTTGTTGCTTACCGTGTCTTTTTGGTTATCAGGCCCTGCATGTGCCGCTCGACAACACATACGGGATCGGAAAGCTGGCCACGGCGGGTCATCAGCACCGAGAGAGAAAGGCGATTTGTTGCTTACCGTGTCTTTTTGGTTATCAGGCCCTGCATGTGCCGCTCGACAACACATACGGGATCGGAAAGCTGGCCACGGCGGGTCATCAGCACCGAGAGAGAAAGGCGATTTGTTGCTTACCGTGTCTTTTTGGTTATCAGGCCCTGCATGTGCCGCTCGACAACACATACGGGATCGGAAAGCTGGCCACGGCGGGTCATCAGCACCGAGAGAGAAAGGCGATTTGTTGCTTACCGTGTCTTTTTGGTTA
This sequence comes from Amaurobius ferox, assembly GCA_951213105.1. Taxonomy (NCBI): domain Eukaryota; kingdom Metazoa; phylum Arthropoda; class Arachnida; order Araneae; family Amaurobiidae; genus Amaurobius; species Amaurobius ferox. The sequence goes on along the minus strand of OX578146.1, from coordinate 142,167,880 downwards.
TCAGGCCCTGCATGTGCCGCTCGACAACACATACGGGATCGGAAAGCTGGCCACGGCGGGTCATCAGCACCGAGAGAGAAAGGCGATTTGTTGCTTACCGTGTCTTTTTGGTTATCAGGCCCTGCATGTGCCGCTCGACAACACATACGGGATCGGAAAGCTGGCCACGGCGGGTCATCAGCACCGAGAGAGAAAGGCGATTTGTTGCTTACCGTGTCTTTTTGGTTATCAGGCCCTGCATGTGCCGCTCGACAACACATACGGGATCGGAAAGCTGGCCACGGCGGGTCATCAGCACCGAGAGAGAAAGGCGATTTGTTGCTTACCGTGTCTTTTTGGTTATCAGGCCCTGCATGTGCCGCTCGACAACACATACGGGATCGGAAAGCTGGCCACGGCGGGTCATCAGCACCGAGAGAGAAAGGCGATTTGTTGCTTACCGTGTCTTTTTGGTTATCAGGCCCTGCATGTGCCGCTCGACAACACATACGGGATCGGAAAGCTGGCCACGGCGGGTCATCAGCACCGAGAGAGAAAGGCGATTTGTTGCTTACCGTGTCTTTTTGGTTATCAGGCCCTGCATGTGCCGCTCGACAACACATACGGGATCGGAAAGCTGGCCACGGCGGGTCATCAGCACCGAGAGAGAAAGGCGATTTGTTGCTTACCGTGTCTTTTTGGTTATTAGGCCCTGCATGTGCCGCTCGACAACACATACGGGATCGGAAAGCTGGCCACGGCGGGTCATCAGCACCGAGAGAGAAAGGCGATTTGTTGCTTACCGTGTCTTTTTGGTTATCAGGCCCTGCATGTGCCGCTCGACAACACATACGGGATCGGAAAGCTGGCCACGGCGGGTCATCAGCACCGAGAGAGAAAGGCGATTTGTTGCTAAAGACAATACGCGTTCAATCGGACACCGTCCAGGACGATACCCATCCAGAAGGATCTGCCTATGTTGAAGGGACAGTGGTAAGCGCGACACCTAATTCTATCTTCTGCCAAATGGCCGGTAGCGACACCATTGCAGCTCCTCTCCTGACTGCACGATTCCCTTGAGCATTCTGAGCCTCGACGGCTACGTGTCATCCACTGTTGACAACATCGAGCCACTACCAAGATGACGTCTGCGGAACCCACCCGCTTTCTTTCGGTCTATGATGCGACCTCTGCCTCGATCCGACGCGACGAGGGTCCGTACGTAGCTCCGTAGAGTACGTCTCAAAGGCACTTTCGTACACAACTTGCAGAAGATTCAATTTCAATTGCGAGAACGTCGGCTTTTTTCAAATGCGTTCTCACGCGTTGCGTCATGAGCGCCGACCGTTTGATAAGTTGCATAACTCTTAAAGTGACATTTGCATGACAATGTTTTATGGGTGGCAATATACGTTTTGCGGCAAAGTGTATTAACGTGTGTTTGGTTATGATACGTCCATTCACCCGCATCATTTGTTATTTCAGATTCAAGTATTGTTTTCCTTCGACTTCTAACAGTAAGCTATCGTTGGCCAACACACGCACTTTTGAGCCGTCAGTATAGATTTCATAAAAAGTTATTTACTAGTTTATGAATGAGGAGTGCTTTCGTCAGGCCTAACAGTTATACGCTCGGAAGGCGTGGAAAAGTCGGATACCGGACTCCAATTCCACTACAGCTTCAAACGTTCTTTGTCGCTTGCTTCGGAAGCGTGTGACAGCATGTGATGATTCGTTGACTGGATCCATTTAATTTCGTAAGAAAAGCGCGGGTTTTGAAGGAAATGCTTAGAAATAGGCCGAAATTGTGTGCTATTAGGGATGTAGTGAGTAGTCGAGGTGATAGAGATTTTGTTTCTCATTTTAGAATCCCCTGTATTCCCAAAACAGGAAAAACGATCTTATTATAAATGACGTGAAAAAGGGATTTCAGGAAGAATTGGATAATATTGACAACTTCAAAATGGAAGATTTCATATCCTTGAAAATTCAATGTATGATAAGCGTTTTACAACAGATAATTTTTTTTTTATTATTAATGTAAAATAACTTATGGATTCATAAAGTATGAAGTTTGAAATGTTTCTAAACCCTACTGAGCGTAAGTCGGGTCGTCATCGGCAATCATGTGGCTCCAGAAGATGTTGATGAATTTTTGGAATCTAAAATAGACGGATCCATACCATTTAGGATGGACATTTTATTTCAGTAACGCTTTGCCACTGCAAAATCCATGTTAACACAAAAATTGAGTTTTAACTGTCTATCCTACATTCCCGATGGCTATGCTGTTGCCGCGTGATGGGGAATACTCTATTGGGAACTTCGAAAACAAGGCAGTGGGAGATCTCATAGAGGTCGCTGTCATAGAAGATGTCGTCGGCTATTTCACACGGATGACTTACTTCTCCATGGATGCTGTTTGTTCTCCGTAAGGTGGGGTATTCTAAATTTTAAGGAACGCCCTTTGCGGGTGGGTTCTGTGAGCCTGTTAATTTATTTTTAAAATTGTATAAAATACGTTTATGCACAAAATGTTTGGCTCTCGAGTTATTCCCATTTCCAGCGTATAATAAGCACGAAACCTCTAAAGGGATGCAGGCACTGGAAATGCGAGTGGATCTTCCTCCGGACGCAGAATTGAGCTCTATTTATACAGGACAAATACAACCCCTGGCCAAAGCGTCTCGAAAGAAACTTTGGAGTGCATTCAAATGATTTGAGAAAGTTTCCTTGTGAGTCGAGTATAACTTCATTTGCTCGAAGCGTCTGCATTCGAAAGAGGACGTCGCACACATTCCCCTTTTTGGAAGTATGCGAGAAGCATTTCTCTTTTTTTTAATTGAAATGCGCGTTTAACCGTTGGGATGAGGGGTCCCTCCCTTCCCCGAGCATCTGCCGCGAAGCCCCACTCACACGTGGAAAAAAGGAGGGTGGGAAAGGCGTTTTAAAGGAGACCCCAAAATATCATTTATTTTTAAACGTTTTTTTTAGAGTTAAAAAGCAAAAAAAAAAGAGGGGGGGGGGGGGGGGCTACGATGCATGAGCGACGTTCAGTCTTTCCCAACGTAGTTCTGCTCCATTTGGGAATGCATCCCATTTTGTTGAATTTTGAAGTGAGAGGTTGTTTCTGTTCTTCTAAGCAGTTGATTCTTAAATACGGAAATGCTTTAAACGTTTCTATGATAAAATAAGTACTGCAACTGGATCGGTTGCAGTCCAATCGTTTTCGCATTGATCCCAAAAAATCGTTTGAGTAAATAACTGAATATGTCTATAATTGTTATACTATAATAACAATAAAATGTTTGAATTCTGAACGCCGCAAATAACTGTATATATATATATATATATATATAATATCTATAATTGTTATAATATAATAAAAATAAAATATTTTTACTTTTCCATAAAATGTTTGAATTCTGAAAGCCGCAAATACCCAAGTTCGCCTCTATGTTCCTTGGACACATAGGCGTAGAGTTAGACGGGGCCCCGATCATATTTCAAGGTGGTCTGAGCCCACCCAATATTCAAACTTCCTTAATTTGTAGCAGTTATACTCGGAGTTTCTCATTTTTTTTCCCAAAAAAGCGTTTAAACTGCAGGCACGGCACACGGCATTTTATGAGCAGGAGAATGTGGCATTATGCTCTTTTCGGGTAAGACGATCCGATATTGCTTGCATCCAAAGACGGTCCCCAAAGTGGATTTCATTGAAGCGAGAAAGTGAAGAAATGCGAAGGAGGAGACTCATTTATAACGAAGCATTATTTTAAGCGAGGCATAGATTTTAGAATTTATAATTATTTTCGAAACTTTAATTTAAAAATAAAGTTAATGAATTAAAGTGTTTAAAATAAAATATATAAATGGATGGATGACGTATGCTGATAAAAAGTATTGAGCTTAAAAATGCTTTTTATCTCAACTCTTTCGTGTTCGATAACGTGCTTGACTCGCTTTTATTTTTCCATATCATTGATTTTCTTTTCTTACAAGGTTTTTCTGTAGAAAAAGTTATCCGTCAAAAATTGTTTAGATCATTCAAATTTTTTGTTTAAAAGTTTTGATTTGTGGACGATTTTTTCAAAATTTCACTTGAAAATTTAGGGGGGTTCTGAACATTCGATTGCGTATAAAAACAATAGGCTTTCAGTATTCACGGGTTGTCATTTTGTACCCAATTTTGTTCAAATGGGTCCATTCGTTCGTCAGCGCACTCGTCTCCACAGACTCACTGACACACACACACACATCATCTCAAAAACGTCCGATTCGTGTTCAGGGATGCTTGAAACGTGCTCGAATTCCAATGTTCGACCCCGTCCTAATACTTTCCTTATACATTATATGTATATAAGGAAAGTAAAAAAGTGTCAATGCCATTTGGGGAATCCCTTGAATCTTTCGACGGGAAGCAAGCATGTGCCGACAGGCCCTGCTTGCAAGGATGTTAATGAAGCTGCGGCAGCAAAGACATCTGATCGAAGATGCTTGGAACCTGTACCCGAATTATAAGAACGGAGCAGAAGCTAGCTTTTGCTCAGTGATTATAATGTCGGTCTTGTAAGCAAAGGGTCCCTGGTTCGGGGCCCGGCGACTCCCAATCGCCACAAAGCCATGGATTGAAAGTGTCTTCCAAATTTTGGCCTTTGCAGTTCAAGCTAAATTGTATAGAGAAGGACTGAAAGGGGCGAGTTCGATAAATTGGTGTCTGACCATTTTAAGTTGTTCTGGTGTTCTTTTGATTTCCACGCTCACGACTGCAAATATCGTTCAAAGCATGAGCAGGAAGGCAATCAATCCCCTTTATACGACTGACGAGCGTGTACAAAGAGTGCCCCTCTGCGAAACAACGCTCCATAGGAACGAGTGGAAATGGAGAAGCCGCATCCGATCGCGCTTTAGAAAGATCCGGCGTCGGGTATTCGAATGTATCCAGAGCAGATGTCGGAGATAACGTATTCAAACCAATATTACCGTCTGGTAAGACTGCAAACTTGGATGGTCGGTGATCGCGCAATGCGCTTAGGTTTGAGTCGCTTCACGCTTAATCATTTGGGCCGAAATGCTTCACACAGATCCTCGGCGAGACCCTACGCCTCTTGACTAACGTCTGGTACGGTTTATGGCCAAACAAGGCCGGAAATAGAACTCATGACGTCCAGTTTGGCTTTTAGGACATGGGAGTCGAAAGGTGGGAATTGAAATTCGATTCGATAGTATTCATGCGGCTCGACTGCCTCGCAGCATAAGGAGAATAAAAAAAACAAAACAATAGTAAGATATATTTTCCAGTCTATCTAAACCACGCCGCAGTCACCTTCTGGAAAAGAAATGGCGAAACATTCGCTTCGGCAAAAGAGCTTATAGAAAAACAAGCCCATGGCGATAAGTGGGCACCTTTTCAGATGGTCGTCCAATGGGGCGACAGGGATTGTTTTCGGTTGCGACTCTTTATTAAAACACACTTTTACTTCCATGCCAGATAATAGAAAGGAATCGAAGTGAAATATTAGCATTTGGGGGGGAGTCGTTTCGTTCAAAAAATAAAGCGTACCGGCATAGACAAACAAGAAGAATGGTGGGATCAGGTCGGAAGCACAGAGCAGGATTCTGTGACTAGGATTCGATCCCGGTACAACGGAGAATGGCTGCGTCGACCAACGCATTCCCACAACAGGTGTGCAGGCTCCATGCACCGACAAAACTGGAAAGTACAAGTCTCTTATTGTTCCGGCAGGATAGGTTTCCAATAGTGATTAAAAAAAAGCGTGTTCAAGCTCGGGCGTGGGCCATCTAACCTCCCATTGCGAAAGATTGTTTCATTCCGAGCAGGATGAGTCGGTGCGTCCAAGGTCAAAAGCTCGAAAGATGAGAGAGACTTGTCTTACGGCAGACCCCATTGCACCGAGAGGACATGTGCACCCAAAATATCTTTTGGTCCTTAAGCGGTTGTGTTCTTTCATGTGTCCAATCGTGTTTGCATTCATTCTAGCGCATGAAGATGAGAATAACATCTATGCTTGGGGGTTGGTCTCTGTGAAGGAAAATACTTTGGACTCTTTACCCCCGAACATAAGAGATAAAAAGGTAAATAATTTTTCTGGTTTCGCCGGAAAGAGGGTCCACATTATGTATAAAAATAATTTCAATGTTTTAAACTTATTTTTTCGATAAGACTTTCATTTTTCTTATTTTGGCAGCTGCAATACTTAGAATGTCGCAGCTCAATGTGTGGATGAAACAGGGTGCACGAGCACGGCCTATTTTATTCTGCTTTAAAAAAAAATGAGTAAGTTAAACATACTTAGGGATTTTAAAGATGTTGAATGATGGATGAGATTTGAATAGAATATACGTAGTGAAATACGTGTTTACCTCTCGCCAGGAAAATTCATAGATTAACCTGAATCTCGAGCAAGTTGGCAAAACGATTGGATATTTTGAAGTCTGGGGTCGGCCTCGATGAGAACAAACAGTTAGCGAGTCCATTGCGGCCGTTCAAAAATCTGTCTATGAAACAAACGAGTCTGAAAATTAAAAAAAAATAAACTTATTGAACTGTACTGGAGTTATATTTTACAAAATGTTATTCACGCAAAACCATTTTGGCTTCATCAGACTGGAACCACTGCCGGTATTTCTATTTTATCTTCGGCTCGAATCGATTCTGCATTGGAAGGAAATCCGTTTTGAAACCGAGAAGCGTCTGAAATGAGCCGGTGACCTGCCAGGATTTAGGGAGGTAAGAGGATAGGTGAGGTGACTAAAAAGATCTATCTAGTCTTCACGGAGGTGACTCGAGATATTTGTGCAAACTTTTGGAACGGTGGATGATGACGGCTACCATCCGTCCGTCCTTCGCTAAACTCCTGTCCTCCACAGCATAGGCGCACAGACGGGCCAATGTCCCTTCGGGTAGGCAGGGCATGTTTGGCAATAGAAACATTTGATTCAACCCAGTTTTGAACAGTTTGCATGGAAATCGACTCTTTCACAGCGGATGTTTGGGGGGAATTGTTAGATGCAGTCCAGCTTTCTTGGAGCTGCAGCGAGTGTGACGTCACAAGGACCCTTACGTTTCCAAACCAAAGTACACACTCGTTAGCTTAGCTCTATGGAAATTTTCCTTATTTCTGTATTAAAAAAGGTTGCTTTAGAAACTTACAATCGTCTAACCTCTCATTTGAGTAGGATATATCTAAACTCATCTTTTTGGATGGATAAAAATATCTTGGATGGGTGTTCAAGAGACCGGAAAATAAAATAGTCACTTTCATTAAAATATATAAAAGAGTTTTTTTTTTAAAGAAAAATCGTGATGTAGTCAATGTATACACCTTTAGAACGCAAATGACTACGGTCGAAATGAGTCGTCATGTACATTCACTTAAAATAGCTTGAAGTGCATCTTTAAGTATACGTTGTTATTCGAGTATTCTAAATAACTTTTCATCTTAAAACCCATTCGACATCCATTTCGATGTTGAATGGCTTTAGTTTCCATCCTCGTCCGTCTATCGCTTGGGTAAAAATAATGCCCTTCTGCGCATTCTACTACGCAGGTTGTTTATGAACAAGGGGCCAAGACTGAAAATGCCTCGGTTTTGTTTTCTTTAAATGCTCTTCTGTTAAAATGTGTATATCTACATAATTTGAACGCATTCAGTGTGGGGGAGGACTCGCAATCATAACAAAAGGGGATTCATTTTTTTTAAAATGGAACTAAAAGGTCACTTTCCCTAGGATCATTCGGTGCATATTAATGTAATTTGACACATTACATTTGTTAATGGAAAATGGTACATGCCAATTTTAATTGTAAATTGAATTTTAATGTCTCATGAAGTGAATACATTAATAGAAAATAAAGCTGGGGATATAGGGTTGTTGTTGAGCCCCAGACCGTCCGACCTACAAGAATGGTGTAAGGTAACTGTTTGGACGGCCGGGAAGTGCCACCCAATTTAGACCGGAACCCAGTGGGGGAGGCATCCACAGGGCCCGTACCTTCCTTCCCCTACCACCAACTTCTCGGAAGGACTTACGGACCCACATGTTTAACGTGATCGTACTCCGCATGAACACGGCGGCAGTTGTGGCAGCGTGCAAATACAGCGCGCAAACCACCGGGCTACCGCGTCTGAATTGTGCCAACAGCACGCGGTGTTCCCAGGTGGTCAAGGGGGTATAGGGTGAAAAAATAAAATATATATATTTTTTAACTCCCCCTAATAAAATAGGCCGGTTAAAACCTGTTAGCATTCTGGATGGGGTATTGCCTCTATTTTACAATGTTGCTGGCTTTGGTTAGTTTCTGCTTTCTATCATTTGACTTTGATTTGTGTTCACTTTTATATTCACTATCATCTGGTTTTGTTTCCAACGGGGAAAAAAAAAGAAGTAATGACCGCTGATTTTCGTTTTTCAAGCACACACTTTTTCTTTTCAAGACTTTTCCTTATGTTTCCAACTTTTGTAGCTTTTATTTTTTCTTCAAATTTAATAGTCTTGACACCCATTAGCATACCAAGTAGTACAATACATATATATAGTACAATAAATACATATACAGTACAGTCCAATACATATAGTACTAGCAGCGATTACCCGCCGTTACTCCGGATTTACATGCAAAACTGTGATAAAAATTACACCGGAACATATAGCGCCGTGAATCTTATACATTGTTTTTTCACTGTGAAAGATGTAAATTCGTTGCATTATGTAAGAAAAAAAAAGTATTACATTATACAAGTCATAACTGCAAAAGAAAGAATCTTCCTCATAAAATGCCGATAATTAAATAACCATTTTTAACACTTTACAACATAGTTGAAAAGTGTTTATGACTTTGTTCATTCTGTCTCTCTGGAAGCACAACTGTCGTAAAAATGACTTTATCAAAATGAAATTTTAGTATGTTGTTCAGACGGTCTGTGGGACCTATGGGAATATAAATAAATAATATCACCCAATTAGTTTTGGATTGTACCCGGGTTGAAAAAATGAAATACACTGAACCCTATGGGACCTAATTTTTCAAACATTTTTAAGTGAATTTCAAATTCACAAACTGCTTCGAAAGTTTTAGGAAATATTCAAATTATTCCATAAAATATAAAAAAAAAAACTTCAGCAAAATATATTCAGTAGTTTTTTTAAATAACAATTAAAATAATAATGAAACCTTTTATATGAAAAGATCACGTGACCCACTTCAAAATAAAATGTCATTCATCTTGTGTCGAAATCGTGATTCTTAAAATTGATTTTAATTTATATTTAGTGTCGTATCCGTTCTAAAACCGCTTTATTTTTACTTAATTTCTGTGCATCTGTATTCTGAAACAGCACAATTACAATGTATTTGAATTTAAATGATCAATACCATCCATATTGTCTCAAAACTGTGATTTTTAAAGTTCTTTTTAACTGAAATTTAGTGTTGTGTCCGTCCTAAAACCGCTTTATTTTTGTGCATCTGTAGTATGAAACAACACAATTACAATATATTTGAGTTTAAATGATCATCAAACTTTGATTATTTCTACAACGAAACCAATTTTTACTTATGGAGAATGTAAACTGATTAGGCTGTAAGATGAGTTGTATAAGAATTGCTGAATTTTAACGCAAAATTATTTTGCTCAGGAGTCTGCAATATAGATGATATGAATGAAACATTCCTTGATTTTACATAGAGAAGCGGACGATTAAATGGCAGACTTCTTCGATGAAGTTTTATGCATAGAGTTACATTACTTTGGCCTCCATGGTTTTAAGTTTTTAAGTAGAATAAATTATTGTAGTACTGTAATGAATTAAATAAAAATGTATGAATAAAATATTTACTGCTTTTACACAGAGAGCCGGCAGGGTGCGGTAGCTCAGTGGTTAGAGTGTGGGAATTGCACTCGGTAGGTCCGGGTTCGATTCCCTCCGCTGCCAAAACTGCCGCCGTGTTCACGCGGAATACGATTACGTTAAACATGTGTGTCTGTAAATCGTTCCGAGAGGTTGGTGATAGGGGAAGGAGGGTACGGTCCCTGTGGATGCCTCCCCCACTGGGTTCCGGTCTAAATTGGGTGGCACTTCCCGGCCGTCCAAACAGTTACCTTACACATTTCTGGTAGGCCGGACGGCCTCTGTCTCAACAACAACTGAGAGCCAGGCGATTTATATTTCGATGACGACATTTGAATCCAGTTCGTTTTTTTCAATGAAGTTTTAAATTTTCAAATATAATTAATTATTGCAGTATTGTGATATATTACCACTGAATGTATCGCATTTTAGAGATGTTTAAATAAAATTAAAGTTGGAAAGTGTTTCATAATGAATTCTTTATGCATGAATCATCCTTCTTGTGATTTCTTAATAATTTTTGTTGTTAAGTAAGCCTGTGAGAAATAAACCATGGCGATAGTTTCCATTTAAATTCATATTTCAAACCTGCGATTTTCAGAAGTGACTTATATGTTCAATAAACTCCTACAAAATTCAGAGATTTAATTGACTTTTACGTTAAACCAACGATTTCCAACCTTTTTCGTTTAGAATCATGGAGTTAGAGAGTAGAACTCCTAGGAAAAATTTCGTTTTCCATCAATATCTCGACAACCCCTGGTTTTAGAAACTCGAACTCAATTTATGGAGGGGCTATTTCAAAGCTACCCACCATATTTCATTAAATTCGGTTCAGCCATTCTCTCGTGATGATGAGACAAACGAAAGTGTGATTTTTCACTAATATCTCGAGAACCACTGGTCGCAGAAACTCAAAACAAGGACTCAATTTTAAGTGGGGCTATTTCAAGACTACTCACCCAATTTCATCCAATTCGGTTCAGCCGTTCTGTGATATTGGATCATACATACATACATACTTTTCTTCTTTACATATATATAGATAATAAATAAAGTTAAAATGGCTCATCTATTGAAACATTTAAATGGATCGCATTGTTGTTTTTGGTATATATGTGTGTGGCATATATGAGCAAGACATTGACATGAACTGTTTTTTTTTTTACAATTTTTAAATTGAAATGACAAACATTAAAAGTAGCAAAAAATGACTTGGAAATTTGCAAATTTGACTTATATTTTTGAGTTGTAAAAGTGAATCTGACTCTCAATTTTGCAAGCTCTGTCTCACTTAAAGCCCTATTTTGACATTGAAAAACTTAATTTCTATGGGACAGGCTGCTTTTCCAACTTCTGAAAATGTGAAATGTGGATATAGGGGATGCCAATAGGCATCAATCTTCCTATTTTCACTAACATTCTCTTTTTACAATTCAAGTAATTGCCACTTATCAAGCATAACATAAAAATTCATTATTTCAGCAACTTTAATTAAATGCATGCAACTTGTTTAGTTCTGCCTCTTACTTGGACTTCACAAGAAAGATCAATCATGGATAATTGATTATGAAACACTTTCCAACTCATGCAATTCTATTTAAACATCTCTAAAATGCGATACATTCAGTTGTGATATTTCTTTAATTATTACAGAACCATAATCATTTATTTTACTTGAAAACTTAAAACTTCATCGGAAAAAATGAACTGGATTCAAGTGACGTCATCGAAATGTAAATAGTCTGGCTCTCTATGTAAAAGCAGTGAATATTTCATTCATACACTTTTATTTCAGACTTCAGAGTGCAATCATTTTGACTGAAAAAAATTCAGCCATTCTTGTACAACTCATCTTACAATCACTTTGTTTACATTCTGCATCCATTCAAATGAGGCTTCGTTGTAGAAATAATCAAAGGTGGATGATCATTTAAACTCAAAAATAGTCATTCCGTTGGCGCAGAATATAGATACACATAAAATACACAAAAATAAAGGGGTTTTAGGATGAATGCAACACTCAATATAAATTTAAAAGAACTTTAAAAATCATGTTTTTTACTCTGGGGAAAAAGATGGATGCCTTATTTTATTTTGAAGTGGGTCACGCGATCTCTTCATATTATATAGGCATCATTATTATTTTAATTTTTAATTAAAAACTACCAAACCTATTATGCTGAAATTTATATATATATATATATTATGGGATAATTTGAATATTTCCTAAAATTTTCGAAGCAATTTGTGAATTTTAACGTCCCCCCTAAATGAAGCCCAATAAGGTTCAATGTATTTTGTTTTTTCAACCCTGGTTCCACCCAAAACTAATTGGGTGATATTATTCATTTACATTCCTATATGTCCCACAAACCGTCTCAACAATATACTACAATTTCATTTTGATAGTCATATTTACGTCAGTTATTATGCAAACGGACAGATAGACAGAATGAACAAAGTCATAAACACTTTCAACTATGTTGTAAAGTGTTAAAAATCCAAATGCTTTCACAGACACAATAAAAAATCTGATGTGACTTTCCCTGCAGACTCATATTCATGTTCTCTTTATTCCTTCAATAATTCATTTTATTGAGTTTAATGGCACAAAATAACATCCATAATTATTTAAAATACCAAATTTGCACTTTTAATTCAATTTTCGTTCTTGTTTGGTAACTGAGCTTATTTTCAAAAGTAGTGTAGTGAAAATGCGAAAATATCTCGAGAACGGCTAGTCTTAGTGTAATGGGGTTGGCCTTACTCTTTTGATCATTAGAAATTAAGTATAAAACAAGCAGTTAATGGATATATTTGAGCATAAGTAATTTTTTATTTTAGATTTTGATGATCCTTGCAGGCCATTTCGCAAAACAAAAAAGACATATCAAAATCTAATCAGCACCAGGGTAACTTACAAGTTATCTACCCAATTTCGTAAAATTTGATTTATTAGTTTTTCTGCTAGAGTGGATGCAGGCCGTTTTCTGAGGGTTCGTTTATATCGAATTGTACCCAAAACTAATCAGCACAAGGGTCGCTCACAAGTGACTTGCCTACGAAATTTTATGAAATTCGGTCAATTAGTTTTTTATTTAGAGTGGATACATACATTGCACAGACGTCATGCTAACATGCTAAAAATGTTTTTTTCGTATTCTAGAGTTATGATTTTCTGTATGATTCCAATACTTTCCCTATACATTACCATGTATTGCAGGGAAAGTAACAAACAGGTTTCTCCAATAATACTATAGTGCTTTCGAGCCTTTGACAAAAATAGCTTCCTGTCCTTCTTCTTCAACCTCTCCACTCACTACAATTGATTTCAATGGGAGATTGACCACTACTGAAGACTTGAACAACCTTTAAAGCATATTATAAATAGGGAGCACACCAGAAGCATCACTCTATACAGAGATCATCTTTGAATTTTTCCGGAAGAGTAAAAATACTACCTCACTTAATTTGAAGGAGTATTTGCTTTCAAGGTATGTACTTATGCCATACTGTTGTGAATGCGCAATGTTCAGTCTGGTGCCTCCTCTTTCGTCTGCCTCGAAGACTGGGGGAAGAAAATAGAGTGCATGACATGAGCTCAGGGTTGCCACATTGGGTGATTTATCACCCATTTGGCAACTTCCTGAATGTTCCAGAAACTTCTCGATAGAATGGTTATTCTTTGAGATAGAGAGATTTCCAGAAGTTTCTATGGAAAGACTAAAAAAAGGACTCACCCCCTCCATTGCAGAGGAGTTAACGTGACACAAGCTACATGGGACTGTGATTTTTGTCAGTGTTTTGAGAGTAAGTAGTAGCCGCTATTTTGTGAAATGACTTTCATCAACATTCTGAGAATAATATCACTTATTCTGTGAAATGAGTGGAGCATTTACATGCTGTTTGATTGTGTACTATTCCTGTTTACTTTGTACTTGTGAATAAACGTAAATTAACCATAAACTTGGACTCACTTTTGTATCCTGTGTATACATCCACGATTCTTGAGGATACGTTTCGCAATAATACTAGAAATCGTACAGATTAAATGTTGTGAGTGACACCCATTCGTTGATTTGACATAGAATGAAACCCAAATGTTTTTGCTAATTCAATTTAATTCATCATCTCAATCAGTGTTTCCATTTGAGCATCTAACAAAGTTTTATGGAGCTCCAGAAGGTTCATTTTCTACTTCTGTTTCACCCAATGTGTTAAAACAGCATTAGGTGATGAAGAGTGAGTGTCGTGATAAACTCTCTCCTGAATGTTGTAAAAGAGGAGATTTATTTTGGTCTTAAAATTAAGAAACACAGATTGGATTTCATACTGTACTGATGGACATCTCCATGTATTTGCAAGCCATGAATTGTATCCTACTTTACTCATTACAAGATGACCACACACAAAAAAAAAGAAGATAAATTCTCCAATATTTATTACAGTTGAGCTAAAGTAAAAATAGCAATCAGTCAACACTTAAATAAAATATAATTACAACTTGGAAATAATACCAACTGAAACAAGTACAGAACAAAAACAAACAAACACATGATTCTTCAAAGCATATACAAGTTCATACATCTATTTTATTTATAAACAGTATACAAAACTATTCAAATTTTCTCAATGTCTTCTTGGCAGCCAGGTGTATGTTGCTTTCCAGTTTGACTAAAATGAAAAGAAGAGGCAGCCCAAATTACTCCTTTTGCACTTTTCTTGGAATGACATCAAACAAAAGAAAATTCCTATTTCTTTTTTAAAGCACTCACAAAAACTTACATGCAATTGGATTGAAAACAAAAGATGAAAATCCGCTCTGTATATTACATCAATATTGATGGACATTTAACATTGCAAAGCTCAGTTCTTCTATATGCATAAAAATATATTTCATGAGTTCCAACTCAGGGCCGTAACCAGAAACGAGATCCAAGAGGGGCTGGAGTAAATTACAAGGGGCTCATCAGTATTGAAGGAGGGGCTTACTAGAACAATTGGGGGGGAGGGGGGGGGAGGAATAGGGTGGAGGGAAATGCACTCAAATATAAATTGCAGTCTTTAAATAAATTGTTGTATTAAAACAGTACTTTAATTATAACTAAATACAATATATCACATAATATTAATTCTGTAACTACTTATCAGGTATAGCATGATAATATAACTCTATATTTTATATAATTAAGTTCTAGAGTTATACGTTCTATAGTAATACATTATTAGTTGATAATGTATAACTCTAGAATGTCTAACTGCGAAACTTTAATTTTTAAAATTTTATTGAATATTTTAAAATTAAATATGTAAATAAATTTATGACCATTAATATATATAACTAGAAATTTGGCTACTAAACATTCTTATTTCTATACTATACAAAACGAAGTAATTTACAAAAAAAAATCTGAAAAAGCAGTTTTTCGTGTAAAATTTAGATGACATGTTGTATGAAATTTCATACCACTGCTAAAATTGAAATATTTTTATCGCGGGATAAGTACACCTCTTGGAAGGGCTCAGCCTGGCTACAACCCTGTTCCCATTACAAACACCTGGAAGATAGGAGCAGTTGACTCATACTTTAGTGATTACAGATGTGCCTGTCCTATAGCACTCTTTAAAAGCAAAGGGGTTAGAATCAGGATTAGTTAAAGCTACTTTGAAAATGCAACAAGTTGCTGGGATTTTGTTGAGTGTTACAATGACCCATGAAAAATAAAGGGGAACTAGACAATACAGTTAAATAACATACAACACAAATTAATAGTATCGACAGGGTTCAAAGTCAAAAAATAGCTTTCTTAATCAAAATACACAAGAAGCACAACCTTCACTCATGAGGGGGGCACAACAGCCCAGTGATTAGAGTGCGGGAATTGCACTCAGTCGGCCCAGGTTCGATTCCCGCCACTGACAAAACTGCCGCTGTGTTCATGTGGAGTAAAATTACGTTAAACATGTGGATTCATAAGTCCTTCTGAGAGGTTAGTGGTAGGGGAAGGAGAGTACGGTCCCTGTGGATATCTCCTCCACTGGGTTCTGGTCTAAATAGGGTGGCACTGCCCGGCCATCCAAACAGATTCCTTATACCTTTCTGATAGGTCAAAAGGTTTGAATTAAAGAAGAAGAATCTTCACTCATGAGAAAAAGAACGTTGACTGATGCCCCATTAAAATAAAAGTGGAAACAGTGTATTTGATAATAGCAACCCTTTTCTGGATTCTAGTGTACATCGCGATAGTGGCATCATCTATTGGGTAAAAGATAATTTCAGTTTCTATTTATTTCCAACCAGCTTATTTTGTCAGTGTTTATTTGAAGTATTTTATAGCATGCTGATTAGGTCTAATATTATATAACTTTTAAATAAGGATTATAAATAGAGAATATGCACATCGAAAATGTTATTCAAAATAGTTTTCTCATGTTGAACAATTTTTTGTATAAAATTTACTTTTGAATTTATTTGATATTCTAGAATATATTTTAAATGTACCACTATTGAAGTACTTTATTTAAATAGAAATACAAAATTGAAGATATAATTCAATATTATGCATAGTGATTATATAAAAAGTTATAATATCTTATTCTGAATGTATTATAACTAGAAAATTTGTCAATTTCACAGATTTTTGTTGCTACAAATTATATATTGCCCCTAAGCACTAAAATTTAATGTTCCTATGTAATATAAAATGAATGAGTTTCAATAGATACTCCCAATGAAATCTACTGCACACATGGTTAAATTGCATGATATACCAGGGAACTGAGCTAATTTCTACTCACTACCCTTCATGAATGCATGACTGAAATAGGAAAAGGGTGCACCAATGGCGAAAAAAGGAAAAGGAGGTAAACAAACCCAGGAAGGAAGGAACAAGAGGTGGGACATAATGGGTGAATGGTAAAATACTTAAAAAGAAAGTGAAAGTCCAAGACATGATTCAAATCGCTTGTATAGTTGGTTATAAAAGTCCAAATAATTAAAAATGGTCAAACTAGTAAAGGGATGAAAAACACTGAAAAATAAAACCAGAGATTTCCAAGCAGAAAAGAACAAGAAAGATCAATCATGCTTGAAGCATTGATTATGGAACACTTTCCAACTTCAATGCAATTTTATTTAAACATGTCTAAAATGCAATACATTCCTCGGTAATATTTTAAAACTTATCGCAATACTACATTAATTTATTATATTTGAAAACTTAAACCATCATCGAAAAAAATGAAATTCATTCAAATGACGGCATTGAAATATAAATTGCCCGGTTTAAACATCTCTAAAATGTGATACATTCCTCGGTAATAATTTTAGAATTATCATAATACTACGATAATTTATTATATTTGGAAACTTCATCGAAAACAACTGAAATTCATTCAAATGACGTCATAGAAAAAATAACACGCCTGGCTCTCTCTATAAAAGCAGCATTTCATTCATAAATAATTTCCCATTCATATCATTCATCACAATACTATAATAATTTATTTTATTTAAAAATTAAGACCATGGAACTACAAGTAGTTAAACTCTATGCGTAAAACTTCAACGAAAAAAATCGTCCTTCTCTTTTTAAAATCAATGAATATTTCATTCATATCAACTATGCAGACTCCATGAACTAAATGATTTTGTGTTAAAGAAATACAGCAATTCTAATGCAACTCATTCAACATATTTTGCTGTTTACATTTTACATAGGTGAAAAATAGGCTTCGTTGTAGAAATAATCAAATTTGGATGAGCATTTAAACTCAAATATATTGTAATTGCGTTGTTTCAGTATGTAGATGTACAGAATTTAAGCAAAAATAAAGTGGTTTTAGGACGGATACAACACTCAATATGAATTAAAAAGAACTTTAAAAATCACGATTTTGAGACAAGATGGATGCCATATATCATTTTGAAGTAGATCACGTGATCTTTCATATCATGGTCACGTGATCGCCTCATATAAGAGGTGTTATTATTACTTTAATTTTTATTTAAAAAACTACTGAATATATATCGCTGAATTTTTTTTTTATATATTTTATGGAACAATTTGAATATTACCTAAAATTTTCGAAGCAATTTGTGAATTTTAAATCCACTTAAAAAATGTTTGAAAAATTAGGTCCCATAGGGCTCAATGTATTTCATTTTTTCAACCCGGGTTCAATCCAAAACTAATTGGGTGGTATTATTCATTTATATTCCCATAGGTCCTACAGACCGTCTGAACAACATACTAAAATTTCATTTTGATTAAGTCATTTTTACGGCAGTTATCGTGCTAACGGGCAGACGGACATACAGACAGACAGAATGAACAAAGTCATAAACACTTTTCAACTTTGTTGTAAAGTGTTAATTAACAAGAAAGATCAATCATGCTTAAAGCATTGATTATGAAACACTTTCCAACTTCAATGCAATTTTATTTAAAAAAGTCGAAAATGCAATACATTCCTCGGTAATATTTTAAAACTTATCACGATACTACATTGATTTATTATATTTGAAAACTTAGACCTTCATTGAAAAAAATGAACTTCATTCAAAAGACGGCATTGAAATATAAATTGCGTGGTTTAAATATCTCTAAAATGCAATACATTCCACGGTAATATTTTTAAATCTATCATAATACTACGATAATTTATTATATTTGAAAACTTCATCGAAAACAACTGAAATTAATTCAAATGACGTCATAGAAAAAATAACACGCCTGGATCTCTCTATAAAAGCAGGATTTCATTCATAACTTTCTCCATTTCATTCATCACAATACTATAATAATTTATTTTATTTAAAAATTAAGACCATGGAGCTACAATTCATAAACTTTATGCTTAAAACTTCATCGAAAAATATCGTCCTTCTGTTTATAAAATCAATTAATATTTCATTCATATCAGCCATGCAGACTCCATGGACTGAATTATTTTGTGTTAAAGAAATACAGTAATTCTAATACAACTCATTCTACATATTTTGCTGTTTACATTTTACATAGGTGAAAAATAGGCTTAATTGTAGAAATAATCAAATTTGAATGAGAATTTAAACTCAAATATATTGTCATTGTGTTGTTTTAGTATGTAGATGCACAGAATTTAAGCAGAAATAAAGTAGTTTTAGGATGGATACAACACTCAATATGAATTAAAAAGAACTTTAAAAAATCACGAATTTGAAACAAGATGGATGCCATATCTCATTTTGAAGTGGGTCATGTGATCGTTTCATATCATGGTCACGTGATCGTTTCATATAAGATGTGTAATTATTATTTTAATTTTTATTTAAAAAACTACTGAATATATTTAGCTGAATTTTTTTTTATATATTTTATGGAACAATTTGACTATTACCTAAAATTTTCGAAGCAATTTGTGAATTTTAAATCCGCTTAAAAAATGTTAGAAAAATTAGGTCCCATAGGGCTCAATGTATTTCATTTTTTCAACCCGGGTTCAATCCAAAACTAATTGTGTGATATTATTCATTTATATTCCCATAGGTCCTACAGACCGTCTGAACAACATACTAAAATTTCATTTTGATTAAGTCATTTTTACGGCAGTTATCGTGCTAACGGACAGACAGACAGACAGACAGAATGAACAAAGTCATAAACACTTTTCAACTTTGTTGTAAAGTGTTAAAAAAAGGACAATTATCATTAATAAGGGTTGAAAATGGAATTAGGAGTGAAAAAGAATGTTCTTTTGAAAAATTTAAAACGTGATTAGAATCCCAAGAATGCTCAGGAAGTGCAGATTTACAAACCCCTTGTTTAGAAACATGGCCCATGTGCTCTTTAGTACAAATTTTAAAAGCTCTTTTAGTTTGACCAACATAACCAAGGCTGCGATAAACACCTTAATGATTTAAGACAGGAATGGGGTCTTTAAGAGAAGGAAAATGAATCTTGTTAAGAAATTTAAAGACAAAATTAAAATGATAAAAATATGGGTGACCTTATAGCTAACAGAAGAATAATAAGGTAAAATGATAGAATTATGTGGCCAAACCCCTGGATGCTGAAGTTCAGAAACCAAATTCAGTTTGTTGAATATATACAAGGCTATGTGAATAATAGTGGGATTATAGCCTCTTGCTGGTTTGGCCATTTTTAATTATTTGGGTTGTACAAGTGATTTGAATCCTGTCTTGGACATTTACTTTCATTTCAAGTATTTTACCATTCTCACATTGTGTCCCACTTCTTGTTCCTTCCTCCTTCGGTTTGTTTACTTCCTTTTTATTTTCTCACAATTGGCAACACCCCTTCCCTGCAGTCATGTTTGCAGTTCATGCATCAATCGTCAATCTTTCACAAGTGAAGGTTGTGTTTCATGTGTGTCCTGACAAAGGAGGCTGTTTCTTGTCTTTGAAACCTGTAAATACTATTAATTTTGTGCTGAATGCTGCTTCAAAGAAAGTTGCAGCAGTTTGAGCTGCATGTACAGTTACAGCTTCCTGTTACATTTTTCAATAATAAGCTGTGTTATAATATCTCTCAGTATACAACAATTCTTAAGAAATGGGAATGACACTCAATCTTCATGCAAAAGGCTATGAAATATGCATTTTGTCTTACATAATAAAAGATAGCTGTATGTCATTTGTAGCAGGATTTCTCCCCCTTCTTTCATTCTGAGCAAACACACTAGAGTGCTTGGACAAGTGTGTTTTTCTCGCTTTTTTATGAGGGATTGAGCGTTACCATATGTCAATTCTTTCTACATTACATGTTGCTTGATGCAGCACGTAGAATTATTGTGTAATGTGGCTTTACGATGATTGCTAATTAATTTGGATAAATTATATATATGTATATAAATGTGTTTTAGTTCAGTTTGATAGTTGCAAGTATTTGAATTTAATCTTCAAAATATATTTGTATTAACTCAGTATGTTAATTCAATGACATTAAATTATTGAAAATGAACATCATATTTTGGGCTATAAAATAGCAAATAACAAACATTAATTATATTAGTTACACGGAAACTTTTAATAAACAAAATGTTTTGGAAGTTTTATGCATCTTTTAATTTGACTTCAAAGAAAAAAAATGCATGCAAAAGGCTATGGAATGGAATACGCATTTTGTCTTACATAATAAAAGATAGCTGTGTGTCATTTTTAGCAGAAAAATCTTAGCTATGGACAGTAGTGATATTCAGTACAGCTGTACTTCAGGTTCCCACACGATATGCTTTGTGGACATTTTTTAAAAATTCGAATTAGTTTAATTTATTCCAATAGCCAATTTTCCGAGCACGAGAGATACAAAAGAATAGTTTCGGACAACAAACTCAGACATATATGTGCAACTGTCACAACAGGAATTGAGGTTTAAAATGCAAAATTCTATTATTCTAAATTTTAGAGATATCTTTCAGATTTTTAAAATGCAAGATTATCTTATCATTATAAATGTTGTGAAAATTTTACTTAAATCAGACATACATAACATTTAAAATTTTACTTTTACTTCTCTCGGTAAAAAAACTTTATTTTGCATTTTTATCATCAAACTGTAATTGGATTATAAGGTACTTTGTAGCTTATATCTTCAGATTTCTGTTTTAAATTTACACTTTCGGTTTCCAAGAATTTGCTGTACGTTCTGGTGTAATTTTAATCAGAAGTATGCATCTCAAATTCGGGGTGATTTCGGATATTCATGCAAGTAGATAATAAACGTAGGTGAACTTAATCATTTCATTTTATTTGGACGTTTAGAAGTATCAATATTTAATTCACACTTTTGGTTCATTTGTATGGGCTGTAACTTTAGACAACTGTTGGTTGAATTCATAGTTATCAATTTATTGTGCTTTCACTAATTTTATCCTACCTCAGCTTCCAATTATGCCAGAGCTTAGCTTTAAAGCTTGGGATTGCAGGTGCCCCACATGCTTATTTAAGGTTAATTTATAAAATTGTTAGAGACCGAAAATATAATCATACACTTTCCATCTTAACACCATCGGAAAGACAAAAAAAAAAATTCTTTTAGACAAACTTTAAATCGGTCTAATTATGCTGAGATTGTTGAAAAAATTTAAATTGGATCTGTTAACATAGAAGATAGTCTCTGCAAATGAAGGATTTTGGTTTTGTGATTTGGGGGCGAGGGATGCATATCATGACTATAGAGCATGGCCACCACCGTAAATAAACAACCTGCATAGTAGAATCCACAGACACGTAAGGGCATTTTTTTTTACCATAGCGGGTCATGGTAAACTGATAATGAAGGCCAATAAAAATGAAACTAAACCCATTAAACATTGAAATTTACCTTTGTGCTGAAAATAAGTTATTTATAACACTTGAGTAACAATATATGTTTCGTTGTAACAATATATGTTTCAATATAAGATTTCATTTGATAAAATGCACTTTAAGTGATTTTAAGTAGCTATACACTACTAATCACATTTACTCTAGTCACTAGCTAGTGCTCTGAAGGTATATAACTAACTAGAAAATTCTGCAGCATATATACGAGTGAGAAGGGAAAGGTACATAATGAATTTTCTTAAAAAAAAAAACTTGTGCATATTTTATTGAAAGTGAATATTTTATTTTCTGGTAAATTAAAAATATCCATCCAAGAAGATAAATTTAGATAAATCCTATTAAAATGAAAGATTAAATGATTGTAAGTTTCTAAAGTAACGGTTTTTAAAGCAGAAATAATAAAAATGTTAATTCTGCTAAGTATATGAGTATTTTATTTTGGAAATAAATGTAAGGGAAAAATTCTTCATGTGACGTTATTATAATTGATGTCCATGGTCTATTGTGCCAATGTACATGGATTGTATACAATTTCCACTGTTATTTATATGAAACCAGTTTATTTTTTTGCTATTTTACATAACTACTCTGCTTTAACTTCTGGGCAATGCTGGGTACATTTTCTAGAAATTAAATAAAAATATATTGTAATATTGTAAGAGACATTCTGAATTTCCCCAAAAGGACACTAGATGGCAGAACTCAACCAGACTTCAGAACATTTTTTCATTTACAATGTAGTGGAGCTCAAGATGGCGATCGAAGCATCTAGGTTTGTAATATATAGCTAACCCTAGCTATGCTTTGTAACAGATCTGTAATTTTTTTTGTAAAGTCTTAAATGGCGAGTGAGTATTTTCCTAACCTCATCACCAGAAAAAGCCTTATAATATATTATTAAATATATTATATGTAATTTAGAATAAGATCTAGTAGTTAAGAAAAAAAAATTATGAAAAAGGGTCAAAACAACAAAGAACACAAATTTTCACTAAAGATAATAACAATTATTAATTTTCTCTCTATATTAAAAAACAGTAGCCACCACTGCCGCCGCTGTTTAACAAATTTCTCATTTCTCAAGATTCTGTGCTTCGAACCACAAAAACTATTTAATATAAAAATATGAAATTGGGTACACTTGTAAAAAAGCTTTGGGGAATATGCTGAAATAAACAGTTTTTTGATATATATTGTAGTTTAAGAAATATTTAATGTCAAAGACAAAATATGTGAATTGCGAGTTCGCGTCTTGGATAGACCAACAATAGTAAGATCACAAAGTTTTACAAGCAGGGTACCTACATGGGTGAATTTTTGCAGGATGGAGCCCCCTTTTCTAATTTCAATGTAGTTTTTGAGATATTTTACTGTAACAGCACTTCTGAAATGAATTTTTTTTTTGTCATATCGGCACGTCTAGCGATTTCGCTGTCTTGTACCGTAAAAACTATAGCATACAAAAAATATGAAATTTGGTACATGTATAGAGAAATAATAGGATAACACGATGAAATAAAGTGCTTATTGATTTAAACTTTAGTTTGGCATGAAATAGCTTGCGAAGTGAGCGGTATTGGGGATGTTCAAGGTATTCGGTTTCTGGATTCCCTGGGCTAAGAAAAATCCCTGCTTTTACCTTCAGCTGAAAATAGGTAGGAATAGAAAAGAGGTTTTTGAAAATGGAATTTTGAGGAGCGATAGGTATGAAGCGAGTGCAGCGAGTAGGAGGCGAAGCATAGCGAGCAGGGGCAGAGGCCTCCAGTATTATACAAAATATAAAAGTATAAAATGTACATCGAATCGCATGATTCATAAATACATTTCTATCTAACTTGTGCATTCAAAATGGATGGATGTCATTAAATTGCAGTGGCAGATTTGATTTTTATAATAATAGAATTGAGTCTAAAGGTGCTTAAATGGTATATATTTTACTTTCTAATGTCTCGCCCTTTCGAAATAACCACAAAGCAGCTGGCAGGAAGCGCCGTCCATTTCCATGGGAAAGCCGTTGCGTCCCCATTAAAAACGTGTTTGTTTTCTACCCTGCGGGATTCAACCCTTTCTTGGGCCGAGCCAAAAACAAAAGGATTTTGAGTGGTAGGCCCTTGAACCAATCACACTCCCATTATGCTGGGACAAGATCTTTTCTTTTTAGAATCATCCAAAAAATGGGGACTTTTCCTATGGAATGGATTCCTTTTGCGCTAAAAAAATAATGAATATATGTTACTTAGGCATACATGTTTTTTATATTAAACTAGCAGCGATTACCCAGTGTTGCTCGGGATTTACGATGCAAAACTCTGATAAAAATTATACAGGAATATATAGGGCCGTGAATCTTATACATTGTTTTTTCACTGTGAAAAAAGTAAATTAATTGCATTATGTAAGAAAAAAAAAATCATTGCATTATATAAGTCATAGCTGCTTCCGGTGCCCTTTGCAGCTAGGCTCTCCAGGCAGGTGGCCCTGGCGGGTAGCATCTCCGAATGTGATCATTAGGTGTCTACAATTGATGTACAGTTAATATGTACAGTTTGAAAGGAAAACTAAAATTAATCTTAAGCACTAGGCAACAATGCAAATCTTAACAAATTAAATGACATCATCCTAATTTGTTAGATTTTACGGCAATGCTTGCTTGTAAACCACATTTATAGATTTTCCTCCCTTAAAACTTACAAATTTTGTGAAGTTCCTACTCTTGAGCATGCCCCATACAATTGGCCATGAGAGATGCATGGACTTTCTAAATTCACGCTTGCAAACATAAGGGTTTGTCCTTGAGCTTTGTTGATGGTCATGACAAATGACAGTCTAACTTGGAACTGGACTCGTTTGAAGCTGAATGGTAGGTCAGTTGGTATCAACGGTATGCGAGGTATGAATATGTCCTCTCCTTTTGCCTTTCCCGTTAATACCATGGCTTCAATGACATTTGGTAAAATATTTTTGCCATGTTCCATTGCATAGTTTTAGCGGGTTCAGATTCCGCAGAAGCATTATTAGTGACCCTTTCTTTAAATTCAAGATATGAGAAGGCATTCCAGGTGGCTCAAGGAAGTTCAGAAATTTCAGCGGGTAATTAATGGCATCATCGGTGTCCACGCAGAGTCAAATGACTTGTCATGATATAATAAAGAATCTGAATGAATAAAATGCTGATAATTAAATAATTTTGATTTCTTAATACCTTTTGTTTTTGAGTAAGCCTGTGAAAAATAAACCATGGTGATAGAGTTTCCATTTAAATTCATATTTCAAACCTACAATTTTCAAAAGTGACTAATATGTTCAATAAACTCCCACAGAACTCAGATATTTAATTGACTTTCACGTTTTAAACCAATGATTTCCAACCTTTTCCTTTGGGAATAATGGAGAGCAGAACTCCTAGGAAAAAGTTTCGTTTTCCATTAATATCTCGACAATCTCTGGTTTTAGAAACTCGAAACTTGGACTAAATTTATGAGGGGCTATTTCAAAGCGACCCATAAAATTTCATTAAATTTGGTGCAGCTGTTTGTTCTCCCGTGATGATGAGACAAAGAAAAGATTCATTTTACATTAATATCGCAACAACCCCTGGTTTTAGAAACTCGAAACATTGACTAAATTTTAAGTGGGGCTATTTCAAGACTACCCACCAAATTTCATCAAATTCGGTTCAGTGGTCCGTGTGATGTTGGATCATACATACATACTTTTTTTCTTTATATATATAGATTGCACATTTCCGAATTTAGCAAATTCAGCTTCAATTATATCTTTCATTTTGGAGTCATAATGAAACAAATCTAAAAAGAATTGTAGAGATAAGAGCTTTTTAGATTCTCTTAACTCGGCATCAGCTCTTTCAACATGTTGAAATCGTTTTTCTTGGAATGGGAATTTTTTATTAAGTATGTACAAGCTTTCTAAAATAATTTCGTACATTCCTATAAAAGTCCTCTCTTTCATTTTTAACACTTTACAACAAAGTTGAAAAGTGTTTATGACTTTGTTCATTCTGTCTGTCTGTCTGTCTGTCTGTCCGTTAGCACGATAACTGCCGTAAAAATGACTTAATCAAAATGAAATTTTAGTATGTTGTTCAGACGGTCTATAGGACCTATGGGAATATAAATGAATAATATCACCCAATTAGTTTTGGATTGAACCCGGGTTGAAAAAATGGAATACATTGAGCCCTATGGGACCTAATTTTTCAAGCATTTTTTAAGCGGATTTAAAATTCACAAATTGCTTCGAAAATTTTAGGTAATATTCAAATTGTTCCATAAAATATATAAAAAAAAATTCAGCGAAATATATTCAGTTGTTTTTTAAATAAAAATTAAAATAATAATAACACCTCTTATATTAAGCGATCACGTGTCCATGATATGACACGATCACATGACCCACTTCAAAATGATATATGGCATCCATCTTGTCTCAAAATCGTGATTTTTAAAGTTCTTTTTAATTCATATTGAGTGTTGTATCCGTCCTAAAATTACTTTATTTTTGCCTAAATTCTGTGCATCTACATACTGAAACAACGCAATGACAATATATTTCAGTTTAAATGCTCTTCCAAATTTGATTATTTCTACTATTAAGCCTATTTTTCAACTATGTAAAATGTAAACAGCAAAATATGTAGAATGAGTTGTATTAGAATCGCTGTAATTCTTTAACACAAAATCATTTAGTCCATGGAGTCTGCTTAGCTGATATGAATTCATTGATTTTAGAAAGAGAAGGACGATATTTTTCGATGAAGTTTTACGCATAGAGTTTACTTACTTGCAGCTCAATGGTCTTAATTTTTAAATAAAATAAATTATTATAGTATTGTGATGAATGACATGAATGGGGGAATTATTTATGAATGAAATGTTGCTTTTATAGAGAGAGCCAGGCGTGTTATTTTTTTATGACGTCATTTGAATGGATTTCAGTTGTTTTCGATGAAGTTTTCAAATATAATAAATTATCGTAGTATTATGATAATTCTAAAATTATTACCGAGGAATGTATAACATTTTAGAGATGTTTAAACCAGGCAATTTATATTTTAATGCCGTCATTTGAATGAAGTTAATTTTTTTCGATGAAGGTTTAAGGTTTCAAATATAATAAATTAATGTAGTATTGTGATAAGTTTTAAAATATTACAGAGGAATGTATTGCATTTTAGACATGTTTAAATAAAATTGCATTAAAGTTGGAAAGTGTTTCATAATCAATGCTTTAAGCATGATTGATCTTTCTTGTTTGCTATGTCTTGATTATTCGAAAGCTGCCAAGCTTGCTACGATGCGAGATGAAAACCAGTTGACGAATAAGGAAAATGACTTTTTAGTAGTTGGGATACAAAAATGTATATACACATAAACACTTATGTTTTAGAAAAAAACACATGTTTTCACTAAAGATAATAAATATTGATCTTTAACAAAAAATAAAATATAGCAATGCATTTAATGATGTGAATATATCCAATTTTAATAGATTCTTGCCAAACTGATTGTTTTTTAATTGCCTAAATCATTGTTTTAATACCATTGTTTTAATACCATTACCAATCACTTAACAGGGTTCAAACACTCATTTGTTTTTCAAAATAAGCACTATTTATGTGAAAATAACTAAAAAATTATCCTTAATAATTAACCAGAATATGAAAACAAGCTAGTTTAGTCAATTCAATATGCAGCATTTAGAAGATGTAGATGAATGGACAAAGTTACTAATGGACTCTCGCCAATTTACAAGAACATAAATTGAATTGCACAATCGCACTGTTTCAGTGAAAAGAAATAAAAAAGTATTCTTAATAATTAACCAGAATATGAAAATATGCAAGTTTAGTCAATTCAATATGCAGCATTTAGAAGATGGAGATAGATAGATGGAAAAAGATAGTAATGGACTCTTGGCGATACACAAGAACATAAATTAAATCGTGCAATCACACTGTTTATGCGAAAATAATTAAAAAATTAACAGTTTATGCAGAATTTGACAACTTTCTATAAAGCACATTTATTACTTCCATGAAAAAAATCGATTCTAATTTACATTACATATGGCTGTAAATCCCCATTGTTGTGCTGATTGGCATACGGCTGTAAATATACATTGGCTTTGGCAGTAGGCAATTTTCCGTGGGGAACTATACAAATTCCATTATCTGTAGTATGAGAATGTATCCTGTAGAAACTACAAAGAATCTGTAGTAATTGGCATCTCTGCCTAAAAGGAAAATTTTGTTCCTTTTCATTGGAAAAAACCCTTTATCCTATATCGATGTGATTTTCCGGAGTGAGCGATATATTGCACAGAGTCATCAGAGCCAGGCTTTCACAATTGGGGATGCTCATGTGAAGCATATATAGTTTTAAAATAGCAAACAGTTTACTCGTGGAACTTTTATTCATTATATTTTATCCCCCAATTTCTGCATGATATAGCCATGGTCTTAATTCGTAAAAAATACTAAATAAAAAGAAATTTGAAAACTATGAACATGCTAGCACAGACACCAATGGAATATTGACAATGTTCTGCCAAACTCGCTACGAAATTGACCATCTCTGTATCCTTCCGCGATAGGCGTGAGTTCACAACAGATTTCTTTATTGAAGCTTTGTGCATGTGCAGTCATTTGGAACTGGGTCTAGCCAGAATTCCTAAAAATATCTGATCTCAGACTTATAAATCCGTAAAAAAATAAATAAAATAACAACTTTAAAAAAGAGAGAGAAACTGAAAATTGTTGGAATAAGGGTCAGTTGTTAAGTAAAAAGGAGTGTTTGGGCAATTTGTAATGGGGGGGGGGGGGGGGTGCTGAAGCACCCCTAGCACCTCCATGGTGACGGCATAGAGTTGTATATTTTTAACTCTCTAGCAGAGACACTCAGGAAGTTCTGAAGCAGTTGTCAACCCTACCATTGCTTTATTAACATATAAACATGCTTTATTGATTAAAACCACAATAATTTTTCTATTTAAAAAAGTAAACCTGTTTCTTTTCAATCCTGATTAGCAGGCATTTTTTTTAACATTGTTAATAATAATTTACCAACAAAGTCCACATGCTTCATGTGCTATGCCAGTTCAAGTACACCACAGCCATGCATGGGAAACAGGAACTGGTAGACATCCACTCCCATCTGCTCTTAATATCCATAGACACATGCGAGTCACACACCCCTCCCATTCAAGCCAACGGCCCTACCGTGCTAAAAACACTGATTCTCGTTAGACCACCGAAGTCAAGCAGCATCGGGCGCGGTTAGTACTTGGGTGGGTGACCACCTGGGAACACCGCGTGCTGTTGGCACATTTCGGGAGCGGTAGCCTGGTGGTTTGCATGCTGGGATTTGCACGCTACCATAACTGCCGCAGTGTTCATGCGGAGTGCGATCACGTTAAACATGTGGGTCCATAAGTCCTTCCGAGAGGTTGGTGGTAGGGGAAGGAGGGTACGGTCCCTGTGGATGCCTTCCCCACTGGGTTCCGGTCAAAATTGGGTGGCACTTCCCGGCCATCCAAACAGTTACCTTACACCTTTCTGGTAGGTCGGACGGTCTGGGTCTCAACCTCAACAACAACTCCTCCCATTCAATATTACTATTTCCTATCAGGGTGGCTACAAGATCGCAGAAAAAAATATTCCCTGATATTCATTCCCCTGATTTTCAGATGATATTTTCCGAAATTCCCTGATATGCGTCACTATCTACCTTAACTCAATATCAGCTTAACAAGCATAAAAAAAGTTAATTAATAAAATTGAAAGTGATCATTAAGAATAAATAATTAAAATGAATAACTTTCAGCACTGAAAAGTATAACGATCAAAGCATAGTATTTACGTTATACTCATTGCAATTGTATTTGAGTTATACTTATTGCAATAAAATTATGTATACACAGAAAAGGTGTTTTTATATTCTGTTTTTTCCATCCTGTGAAATATCTTTACCCCTTTCAAAACAATTTAGATGAGAGGGATCACTGAGAAACTTTGAAATTTTAAAACTCTCTTCTTTTTATAGAGATGTCTAATAGGTTGTCTCCAGTCACATGAAATGCGAATAAGGAATTCTACACATGTGTATTGTTATGAGTCAGAAGAAATTGTAATTTAAAAAAAAAAAAAAAAAATCCCCGATTTTACAGTTTTTCATAGGAATTCCTTGATATTTCCCTGATTTTTCCAGAATGTTGATATTCTCTATGTTTCCCTGAATTCCATGTTCTATAGCCACCCTGTCTATACAACTTCCTTTCAAAACACACATACTATACCAACCCCTAGCACAACGTAATTAATGGAAGCTCCCCTAGACCCATTTATCAAGTTTAATACCTCAAACTTTCAATTTTGGGTTATACCACGGAAGGGAAAGGGACTCGCTCGCTCCCTCCTCCAACCAGTTCAGCTCCAACCCATCTATCTCCTTCAAATAAAGTTTGCATTCATTTAAAATGATAAAGCAGATCTCTTTAAATCCATGCTTTAAATATTCCTATTCTGAATTTTTAAATTGGGATGACCTTTCAATATTAACTTTCTTATTCAGTGAATCTTGCAGGTGGTCTCCATGAACTGAATGCACATGACCAGTGGTTTAAAAAACTACCCGTTTTTTTGTAGTGAACTACAATTACAACTACTTTACGACAAATGTAGTTAACTACACCTACTTTTCTTGAAAAGTAGTAACTACAAACTACTTTTAAAATGTAATCACTACTTAACTACTTTTGTAAGACGAATTTTGCCACAGCTTCCATTTATATAAAATGTTGGATATACAGTAGTCATTTAACAAACCCCTTCTGAATAAGAACCCAAATTGGCTGATCGACTTATAACCTTTACGCTTTTACCCATCTCTGAAAATAATAAAATGAAGCAAAGGTATAAGATAAAATAAAAACATGAAAGTATTAAAATAAAAAACTATTGATTAAAACATTCATTTTTAGAATTTGCATGTCAAAATTGCAATCAGATATGCAGGATCTTTTGGGACATAACAGATCTGAATATATTCATATAAAAATTAACTTTATGAGGCAATAGCCTTCCCAACCTTGCAGCATCAGAAATCATATGTAGTTTCTTCTCACTCTCTCTCAGGAACCGACATATGCAATCGACGGCAGAATGCATTGAGTTCCTTATTCGGTATTATGAAACGGGCAATTATCTCTGAAGATATCTTGTCAGCAAATATAACAGACATTTTTGATGTATTCCAAAGCGTTTGGCACATTGCAAATCGTACATTATTCCGCAAAACACTAAGTTTCATACTAAGGAAGATAGGGTAATCACGTGATTTGTGGAATGGCACCTTGTTTGTTTACTGAAGTAACGTTAAAAGTAGCATCTAAATTCGATACAAACGAGTGATTTATTGTATCGTGTTACTCACTACACTACTTATTTTTAAAAGTTACACTACAAACTGTGAGTGCCAACGGCCCTACCGTGTTGATAACACCGGTTCTCGTTAGATCACCGAAGTCAAGTAGCATCGGGTGCGGTTAGTATTTGGGTGGGTGACCACCTGGGAACACCGCGTGCTGTTGGCACATTTCAGGCACGGTAGCCCGGTGGTTTGAGCGCTGGATTTGCATGCTGCCACAACTGCCGCCGTGTTCATGCGGAGTACGATCACGTTAAACATGTGGGTCCGTAAGTCCTTCCGAGAGGTTGGTAGTAGGGGAAAGAGGGTACGGTCCCTGTGGATGCCTTCCCCACTGGGTTCCGGTCTAAATTGGGTGGCACTTCACGGCCGTCCAAACAGTTAAATTACACCTTTCTGGTAGGTCGGACGGTCTGGGTCTCAACAACTACAAACTGTGAGAAGAAGTAGTGACTACTGTAGTTTCGCTACCTCTGACCACTGTTCATGACCATGGAAGTGCATTATGTAATGGCTTGCGATTATAAACCCAAAAATAAGGAAAAAGGTCAAACTTTGAGAGGGTTTATCTCAGCAGGATCCATTTAGTATACATGAGTTACTTAAGCCTTCGTGGTTGCATTCAGCACTCAGAGGTAATTCTTAAATTATTCATTTTTTCTTATATTTTTATATATTTATTAATTTATAATAATAAACAGTAAATTATTTATGAATATAAAACAGTTTAGCAATTTAAATTTTTTTTTTTCATTTTCTTCTTTTTTTGTGTGCATTGTTTAAAATGCGTGATTTAAAAGAATATTTTTTCTATAGTTATAGATAAAATAGAATTATTTTACAACTTTTAAAAAGCACAGGTACTTAGAAACCATTGCACACAGCTACTGGATCTAACCGGAAAAGAACAACCCCACTGTAATTCAGAAAGTCTTTTATCGAGTGATTTATACAAAATTTAGAAACTTTTTTACAAGCATATTTATTAGGTCCAAGAAAAACAGTATATTAATGAATGTCAAACACAGGTGTTAATAACTGTTGTTGCATGGCTTGACACTGTATCAGGCTGGTCACATGAAATTCATTTTGAAATTTCCTGACCATGGAATGAACAAGCATTGTTCATTCCATGATGTCACATTCATTCCATGATGTCACATGAACAAACATTGTTCATTCAGCTAAAAGAAAACTATAAGGTCGGAAAATAAAAAAAAAATAATCACAGAAATTGGCAGTTTTCCCCGATTTTCAATGGAATTCCTTGATTTTATCCTGATATTTCCAGAAGCATAAAATTCCCTGGTAATTCCAGGTTTTCCAGGTCTGTGGGCACCGTGTATATATAACCATGAAAGAAAATATAAAAATTCATAATTTGTATTATGAAGGTGTTTTCTGTACAAACTAAGAAAATACCACAGTAATGGACACCTCTAATCATATGGCAGGATTACATAAAAAAAAAAAAACCACTATTGGGTGCACTTTTTGGCAAAAAAGCATTGAATGACGCAAAATTTAGCATCATTTTATCAATTTCTAGTTTCTGGAGTGTTCCGGATATCAGGACACACGACAATCCCATAGTGTATTTTGTACATGTCAAAGACTTAGGGGGGGGGGGGTCTTTCAATTCATTAAACTGGATTATAAGCATGCCTATGTGAAATATAAATGTTTGAGGTGGCTCTCTCCATTTTGTCCCAGATTTATTCATAAAACAATGAAGTGTTAAAGAAAATACCTAAATACCTAACATCTGTTCTAAGTATAATACACAAACTGATTCCTAATGAACTAAAATCAAAGCATTTTACAATTTTTAAATCTATAGGTGGTGGGAAAAAGTACATAAGTCAAAAATTACAATTTTTTTTTTTATAACATATTTGATTTAAAAAATGTGTGATCTTTGCTGTGAGAAAAGCACATAAGTCAGTTAGGCTTCTAGGATATTACAAAAAGAAAAACTTTAAACACTTATTAAATTGTGTACAGATAGCAGGGGGTAAAATAAGAAAAGTTATGATTTATTGAGCTCATACATGCACTACAAACTCCATAAATATTAAATTTGTATTCTGAACACAAAAAAATTAAATTAAGTGTTCCTGACAGCTGTAGAAATATTGCATTGCATAAATTATAGATATCACAAATTTTGGACAAATGGAACACAATGAACACACTCATTCTAAATTAATTTACTTACATATTTTGTGTTTACCAATCATAGGGAACTTCAGTTTTAATTCCTGAGCATTTTCACAGATAAAGACGTAAGGAGATGCAATCTCACCACCAGGGTACTGCGAAAAAAAAAACAGCCATGAGTCGAACATCATTTCATATATTTTGCAATTAAAAAACTCCATTTCATAATGGACCTCTCAGAATAGAAACATTAACTTTTCAATGCTTATGGATAGACATACATTCTCAATGCACAGACTGCATAAAAAATGTATCAGGATGGTCACAAGAAATTCATTTTCAAATTCAAATATATTTTCCCTGATAACTCCCTGAAACGTTCCCCCTTGAAAAATGTTTATCGAGGTCACATCGCCTGTTAATGAGAACTCTCCCTCCAGCCACTTGTTCAGAAGTATATTTAAAGGAGATGGGTCTTGTAATGCAAAATGAAAAATGTGACATCGTGGAATGAACAAGCATTATTCATTCAGCTAAAAGAAAACTATAAAGTCGGAAAATGAAAAAGTTTCACAGTTATTCCAAATTTCAACGGAATTCCCTGGTTTTCCCCTGATATTTCCAGAAGCATAAAATTCCCTGATAATTCCAGGTTTTCTCAGTTTTCCAGGTCTGTGGTCAACCTGTACATGTCTGTAAATTACAATTACTAGAAATGACTAACATTGATTAGGACAACAACAACGGTTTACTAAAGGGGCCCAACTGCCCCCACACAACCATTCCTGGCATGATGCCAGAAGTATCTGTTAACTATTCATTTCAAAGCTGACTATGCATAGGTTCATTAATGTCAAATGTGATGATTCATCACACCACTTCATGCTAAGAATGATGAATCATCCCATTTGGCATTCTTGGTACATTTCCTAGAGTATTGGCATGCCAATAACAGATCATGTAAGGGAATCATTTATGGGTGCATAAAGGCCGTATCACATTCAAGAACTTTTCAGGCAATTTTTCGGACAACTAACTTTTTGAACAATTTTTACCCCGAGTTGGGGGAAAACGTGTGTGTGATAAGCGCAAAAAGTTGGGACAACCCTGAACAACTTTTTCTGGACCGAGCAGAAAAAGTTGTTCGTTTGGGATAATTTTTCAACAACCAGCCAATCAGCGATGAGTAGCGGAGATATCACGTGGAGAGAACAGGTTGGCGCAGCTGGTGTATGGTGTGAAATCTACGAGCAACATGGTCAAACAAAAACGTGGAAATTTCTGCATCTTTTAATATATTCAGATGAATTTATACTATTTAACCAGTTGAGCGGCTATGACGAGATAACTCGTGTGAAAGATTGTCATCGTTCGCCGGCCGGAGACGAGTTAATTCGTCGACACATTCTGTGAGACCACCAGCTTCGACAGCCCCTTCAAAGGGGCAGACTAGCTTTCTTACAATGCAACAGTTTCATTGCCCCAAATGTCGGAAAGAAAAGAGGATGTTCTGAGAATCTGATTTATGGCCGGTCATTGCAAGGACCGAGACGCAAAGATCGCTTATCTTGCCTGCTCCCCACAAACGAAGCTCGGACATCTTTCTCACCGTTTCGTTTTCATGCCTATCGTTCGATTTCACGAGCAGCAAATGCTGGGAAAATAATTCTTTGAGATTGGTATTCATTCGGTTATATATTGCAGATTATTGCATTTTTTAAGTGACGGTCACAAAAACAACGTATTTTTTCTTAATTGCCCTCTTAAATCCTCTAATCAACAGCTTAATTATTTCTTAGAAAAATAATTTGCAGTCGGTAAAAAAGCAGTCAAATCTTAGGTAAAACATATTGGAATCTACTACCTTATACTATTTATTTTAACAGTATACTAACAAATTTTTATAGTGTACTATAACGTCTATTTATAGTATACTATAATAATAGACATTTTCATATTTAATAGCTAGCTTTCGCGACATGTTTGAAATTGGATTCTTAAGTTATAAAAGTTAAATTTTTTAAATCATAAATTACTTATCAGATATTTTAATAATACAAATAAACTAAAATATTTTGTGAAAAATCATTCAAGTTAACATTTTCATACATTTTATATATTGGGATAATTATTATAGATATTTGTCAAATTCCTGGTTTCATCTGATTAATTTATTTTATTAACAATTCATAATAGTTTTCTACAATTGACTTAATTTAGCTGTATTAATATAAACTATTTCAATACGATTTACAAAGTTATAAATTTCCCTCCAGGACTAGGTAGTTTTTAGTATGGGAGGGACATCATCATTGCTTTTAAAGAAAATGCTATGGAAATTTTAAAATTCCAATAATTGCACATCTAAAAGTTCTTTAGTTTTAATTTTTCACATAATGTATATAAACTTAAAATTTCATAGAGGTATTATTTCTTGAGTTATTGTGACTATACCCGACAAGCATATGATCACACTCGACATGCACATATATACTTACAG
Organism: Amaurobius ferox; assembly: GCA_951213105.1. Lineage (NCBI taxonomy): Eukaryota > Metazoa > Arthropoda > Arachnida > Araneae > Amaurobiidae > Amaurobius > Amaurobius ferox. The sequence continues at coordinate 142,131,594 of OX578146.1, read as the reverse complement.
ATATTTTTTCAAAAGTATTCAAAATGCTTTTAAGTATTTAAACTTGTTTATCCAACAAAATCTCGATTTTTTTTATAATAACAATACTTTTTCTTTACAGTAGCATAAGAATGTAAAAATATGTACAATAATATATATTGTTTTCCAGGGAAAATTGAAATTTTAAATTTTAACACAATAAAAGAAATGAATGTTTTAAATGTATATTTCTTCTTGTTAATGAACGTTTTTGGAATATAAAGAGTAATATGTTATTCCTCGTATCACTGCAGCTATACAAGTTTTAAAAATATCTTTAATAAATATATGAAACACATATTTCAAATATTTTTGTTTGGAGTCACACCTTTTAAAATTGAAAACTTCAATCAATTAAAAACGAGTACTTTATTTCACCATTTTAAAATATTTTACATGTTTATCTTACACATAACGTTATTTAAAGAAACACACTTATCAAACCAATTGGTATTATATGTATTTCATGATGAATTTTGAAGGAAATGGTAATTTTTTGTATTCCAATATTCTTAGCTAAACTCATTTTTTACATTATCTGGATTACAAAATCGTTGAAAATACAAAGTAAGTTTAGGGGGATCGCAAATTGAAGTATCTGATCATGAAACTTTGATTTAAATATTAGGTTAATAAAGTAGAATATATTTATTCTAATTTTTATGTGTTTACCAGGAAAAATGAAAATAGCGTATCGATGTAAAACACGATTTTATTTCGTGTAAATACAATCATGTGTGACCATTTGAACACTCAACGTTATTTATCTCAATAAAAGTCAAAACATATTTTAATTAAAATATTATAATGTTTACTCACTTTTGAAAGTTAAAAGGTATTGGCATATAAATCTTAATAAAGCGGTACATATATAAGTACTAGATAAAAAATATACTAACATAACCATACTGAAAAAAGGTAACAAATTCATATAATGATTTAATTGCTTTTAATTCTCATAACTTTTGATTTATAAACCAAAAACATGGTTGGACTTATCTAAACAAAATTTTTAAATGCTGAATTACAACAAACTAGTTAAATTATAATTGCAGTTCTACAAATATTCGTTTTCGTACTCATTGTAACTTAATAAAATGCATTTAATATACATTTTAAAAAATACGTTTAATATACATTTTAATAAATGTACTTATTTTATAATAAATATATCTGATTTTTATTTTAAATACATTTGATATATATACTCTGTATAATATTATTTAAATTTTTATTTCAAAAACTATATAAACTAAAACGGAAAATCGAATATAATCATCTAGGAATCTGTTCAGCAATACTTTCAGATACGCCACTTCGGTCAGGTGAGAAACAACCTGGAAGCCAAAAGAGCAGAAAAAGAATATGCTTATAGCAACTGATTTTAAGAGAGGGGGGGGGGGGCAAAAAGCTCCTTAAGATGAGCTGTTTATTAAAAGAAGAGTAGTAAGACTTGATTTAACGTTTTTCTGGGGCACACAAAGCAGAAACCGAGGCCAAGACTTAATATGGGAAAGCTCTAAAAAAATAAGTAATGAAATGTTTCCAATATAATAAATATTTTGTGGTATTTTAATATTTTTAATTTCTTGTATTTAATTGTATATAAAAACTGTAGTTTATAAAAAAAATTCGAATCAATATTTCGAGACAATCACCATGTGAAATGCTTTACATTATGTGATCATTATTTGTGTAAATGTAATTTCCTTATGATATAATTTATAAATCATATTTAATTTGCAAAATATTTTATAACTGTAAAGTGGAACCATTATAAATAAATAATATAAAGAAATGCTGTTAGAATACCTTTTAAAATAAGATATATAAGACTAATTGTAATTTACAGAATTATTTTAAGTTATACATAATGTCCTATACTCAACTGCGGCTTAATAACTCATGCCCATGTTTCTGAAGAATAGGAATAGTTATCTGCATTCAGGAGTGAGAGTACTTTGATAACTAAGGAACCCACCAATCAAACGCATTCCCATAGTTTGGAATCGCGTTTCCAGTGTAGCAACTAGCATTCGGAAACCATTATACCGCTCTTCAGCATGGTGTAGACGATAATTAGATTCGCAGCAGGAGAACTTGCTATATTCCGATATTTTGGAAACCACTGTATGATTGATAAGTTAGTCATGCCATGCAACCAACTTCAAATTTCACGAATACAATAAGGAGGAAAGCAGAGCCTCGTAGATCGTGGTCATGCGTGCTATCAGATACACCACTCGTGCCATGTACGAAATTACTTGAATTAGCATATATTCTCTCCTTTTTAAACAATGCTAGAATGGGACACCAACACCCTGCGGTTATAAACATTAAAGATTTTGGTTCAAGCGCTAATTGTAATATATTTTAGCTACAAACAATACTCCTTCATAGTTGGGTATTGAACCAACGACTCGGGGATTACGTCCAGTTATACTACAAACTACGCAAATTCTGCCATGTAAAGAGTTATTTGAATTTATTTTCAACACTAAGACATAACTGTTCATTTATATATTTTTAATAATTGTTACCATTTGAGAAAAATTGAATCACCCTAGAAGGCTAATATTCCACACAAATATTTTATTCTACAAGTCGTAATTGCACCAAATATTTGTTTGTATTGTGCAATAAAACGACGTCTGTGAAAGCACTTGAGGTGGTCTTTGTTATATCGTGGGAAGGACGTGTTGTAGACAGTCACTGATTCTTGACTTGAGAGTTGAATGGGCATAGAAAATCCGCCGTAATCAGCCGCAAGGAACGAGCTCCGGACAAAAAGGGTGTGTGTGTGTGTGGGGGGGGGGGGGCAAAAGGGTATATGATTACAGAGTAGGCTACAATTTTCTTGCCTATAGTCACTTTCTCAGAAGACACTAAAAATAATTCGTTCTTAAAGATAATTATTTATCCTTTGAAACTTCCTAAATAATGTACACTTGGAAACATAATGACACACACGAGTTACAAGGACTTTTCTTTTAATCTCCACCTTTATATCAAAGTATATGTAAAAGTGAGCCTACCGAAAAAACTTTTTGGCAAATGCATTATATTTGTGAAAATAGTTTTTGCATGTAATATTTTATTAACCTGAAAGGCGGCAACAATAACATCATTAAAACATGCACGTTTTTTCATTGCAATATGTCTTTAATTATGGGGGTTCGATATGGATACAATATATTCTTGCTGGCTGAAAGCCCTATATTTACTAGGCATAGACAATATTATATAGGATCGCGCTCTCACTACAAATAACATTATTTATGGACAAAGTTAATTCTACTCTCGTCAGCATGGAATAGTAAATATTTGCAAAAGCAGTAGGAAGACTTGGTATGTTTCATAGTTTTATGTTTAACATATTCAATCCAACCATGCATCCAGCTTCACTCCGGTTACGTGGAACATTAGCGCCGCAACAAACGGCTACTAAAGTATGTAAAATTATGTAAAAGCACACAGAGTTAAGGAACACAGTGCATTTTTTGCTGAAATTGCAGTTATCGAATATTAACTGTTGACGACCACATAAATGTGAAAACGGTCCATGGACATGGATAATGTTGTTTGCAATGGATACACGATGATCATTTTAAGAGAGTTTCTCTGTAGGCCGTAATATTAAAAAAAAATCTGATGTAGACAACACATGACTTTCCTTATATAATGCAATGAATTTACTACTTTTACAGTTAAAAAAATGTTATTCTTATAGTAGATACTTATATTCTTTCCAAGATATTGAATTTTCTTCAATTAGTAGTCATTTTCTTCAATTAGTAGTCATTTTCATTGATTTAGCGCCATTTTTATCCATTTGGCGAGATTTTTGTTAATTTGGCACACAGACATCACATCAAAAATGTTTGATTCGTGATCAGGGATGCTTGAAACGTGCTGTCCCGTCGGAAACTCGAATTCGAATTTTCGACCCCGTCACAATACTTTCCTTATACATTATGTATATAAGGAAAGTAAAAAGATGTTTGAAAAATAAGAGTTAAACATGTCTAACAAACAAGCATCTCGCATGCAACTTCGCATCAGAATACGAATGGGACTTATTTTAGAACACTAGAATGAATCCTCCTTAAGATATTGCATAATTTTCAAATAAATTTATATGAAATATGACATTTTAAATATGTTTAAATGAGTTAGCATCGCCAACATTTTCATCCAGTTAGCACATTCATTCGTAAGAAAACAAACACAAACAAAAATTTTCTCACTGCAAACATTAACTTTTTAAAACGATTATCTTTTTCTAGAAAATTGGCAATTAAGGAATTTTTGTTGGAATTATACAATTTTAAACAGTATGAATTCGTAATAAAAATAATTTATGAATGTTTGTTTTTTTATAATTTATGAAATTTACTCTGCCGCACATTAACATTGCCATTTTACATCTGATATACAGAATATGCAAAAGAAAGTAAGTTAACCCCGTAGCTTGATGGCTTCCTTCTAATAAATCAACAGTTTTCAAAAGATTCTATTTAAGTATATAGAGAATGTATAAAATATTCTCTAAACCCCGATAAATGATAATTAAAGCTAAATAAAAATTGATTTGTAAAATAAATTTAAATATTTTCTTTGCATGCTTTACAGAGAAAAATGAAGCAAAATGATGTATCAACATTTCATTAATCAAAATACATTTATCATGTAATTTGAACTTCAAATAGCGTTTGCTTCAAAAATAGGGAGAAAACGACTATTAAAAATTAGCTATAAACTTGAAAGGGATTATAAAAAAAGAACGATTTTGGCTAAACAAAATCCATCCAATTCTTATTTTGTAACTCATTTGTTTTTCTGTAACAATTCTGTCTTTCCCTTTCTGAGGGGATCGTGTCACGTGGTGCACCTCCAAGACGGCTATTCAGACACCTGCAGTGCAAGCTAATGATCAATTAAGTTGTTGACAGTTTTCAGAGGGGGAACGGGAATGCTCAGTTGGAAAAACAACATTTACGATGCCTCTCTGCGGTCAGTTTAGCTATAGATCTCCTTCTTGAAAGGTGACAAAACTGAGTCAGTGAGACAGAGTTTTCTCGGCCGGTCAAGTGGTTAAGATGGAATTATTTATATTTCTTTCCTGGAAGAAAGAAGAGTATTTAACAAGTTTACTAAAATGGTATGAAGAATTAAGCCGATTTTCATTCGCATAACAATGTAATATTTTATTTATTAAAAGTTTTAAAGATGAGCAATTGGAATACACTTTTAAACAGGTATGTTTTGTATATTTTTTATTTATATTTTGCTGCATGATCATAAACTGACTTATGACATGTTGATGCTATTTATATTCACAATATTGAACGCATCTGAGATTATGTTAAACGTATAGAGTTACAGCCCTATGATGAGAAATAAATGTGTACTGCAATGTTTCAGCTGATCTGTTTATTATATCAGATATGCTATTTTATTGCTGAACCCGTTATAGAAATTGCCCTATATAGTAAAAGTTTGATTTGAAATTATCATATATTGTTCCTAAATTTTTCTTCTGTTTGAATAATATTTTGTTTACATTTTTGTTTGTATGTGATCTCCGAAATTGTAATTTTAAAACATTTGCAATTTATTTGAAGTTATGCATGCAATACTGTTTATTTATAAAACTAATAACTAAAATATGAGCATTGTCTGTATATATGAGCACTGTCATTATGTAAGAAACATAATTTATGTATGGGTACAAAGAAGTTTAATAATCAAGAAAAGTTGTTCATTAATTTTAAACCTATGTACTCAACATTACCGTTTTGATGATTTTGAGGATATATAACATTTAAATTTTACTTATTGTGCTAATTTTATCAGAAACATAAATTAACGCTTTTTAAATTTTCATATCATAAATTTGTACATAACAATACCTAATACTGTACTGATTAAAATATTTTCAAGGTCTGAATATTGGTTGTTAAATTGTAAACAATGTTTGAAAAAAAAAATGTTCAAGACTCTAAAATGTAAATAATTTTAAGTTAAGCATCAACAAAATTTTAAACACAATAAATGTATTTCATAGTAGTTAATTGCATAACGTGAACTATGAAGAATGATAATAATTGAAAGCAAACTAATCCATAGTTTAATGGTTGATATAAATTTAGCAGCTCATTCAACTTCATTTCATAAATATTAGATTTTCATAAATATTGGATAAATTGCTTATTTGTTTCCAATAGATGTAATGTTTGCTGTATAGAATGTGTCCAGTACCTACCAATAAAAATTAATTTGTAGCTATTCAATGAGTAAGTCAAATTAGAACTACTTGTAGTATATATATTACATGTTTATGTAAATACCTTTATATATATATGTGGTTAAATACCTGCTATAAAATAATCCGAAACCCATAATTGGGCGAAAAATCAGGCCAAACTAAAATTTTATAGATTTCAGTGCAAAATTGATCTATAATATCCATATAATGTAAAGCAGACAAATTGCAAGCAGTAAACACACTGCCGTAACCCTAACCGCAATGTTGCAAAATACCTAACTGTATATTTCTCGCCAAAAAAGTGATATAAATACAATGCTTTCACTCGTAGTTTTTCATTTAGCCCAACTTCTTCAATTGTACGGCAACCCTATCACCAACTTTTATGCGAGAAAATTGGTGGAAAAGTTGTCTGAACTAGTTGGTTGTTCCAAAAGTTCTGGAATGTGATATGGCCTTAAGAATCACTTTATTTTGAATTCATATTTTGCATAATTTTATCATACTCTGTCTAACAATTGGGAGTCTCATCCGAGACTAAGTGCTACAATAGTCTGGGACTAAAGATCTTAGTGTGACTCATATGTGGCACAATTCTTGTCACACCTGATACATCACTTCCAGTCTCAATCTAGAATGGATCATGTATTGGCACCTTAATGAATTGAGCTGAATGTGTGAGAAAAGGTTTATTTGGGTAATGGTTAAGATTAGTGAAAATATTGGTAATTATAATTTCTTGTGCTGACACAGTGCGTTAGCAGTCAAAAGGAAGCATTTCCTTGTGCTTGCTCGGCTGCTGGGTTGTGGGTTCGAGTGCCACCTGCAAGCATGGATGTTGTGTTGTTGGGCACAGTGTATTCCGCTCTCACTGATGCGCCAAAGCAACATCATGTGATGGCTAAATAGTTCACGATTCTGTCCGATGTATAGGCGAATGATAGTGTATTAAGTTGTAATTTTTTTTTTGGCAATAGCCAACTATTGCAAAAAAAAAAAAAAAAATTTCTTGCGATATCTAAATGCAAATTTTATTCCATTTCATCTAGCTTACGTTTAAGTAAACATTCTTTCTTCTGTGATTACGGGTAGAGAAAAAAGTATATTAAAAAATTATTATTGTTGTTATTAATTCACCAGGTAGTTTTAAGAAGTTTAATTCACCAGGTCTTTTCAAGCATTTTCATGATTTTTTTCTGCACTTTAAGAAATTCTTTAGGGTTCCAAATAAACGGAAACAAACAAGCTTTTGTCAAGGACTTGTAAAGAGAGTATGGAGTCTCATATTGCCAAATATGACAAAGAGTTGTAATCTTAAAACATGCATCTCAATGTCTATAAACAGCCATTGATTCTACAAATCAGACTATAGCGCGTGCGCACGCACACACACACAAAAAAATATCAATGCAACTTTATAATTAGGATGAACACCATTCTACATACCAATAGAGCAATGGTTGTATCTGATTATCACTAGAGTTAATGGGTGAAAACTATTTACCTGATTCTTGTACTCCTCCTGTGGCAAGCACTGAACAAGATCAATGCAACCCAATAAACAACCAGAGGGATACGTTTCGGGGAATGGACAGCTTCCTGAAAATTCAAAGAAGGCTCACTTTTTTAAGTTAAAACAATACACTTTCTATATGCTATAATTCTGTTGGTCATTCCATGTCAACTCAACACAGCCCAATACCTCAACCCCTCTGGATTTCTTTAAAATTTTGCAGTCCACTCATATACAGGGTATCCCAAAGACATTGACCTCAGCTTTTATTTCCTAAATATTGATCTTAGACATATATAATAAATTACAAAGCTGTGTAAAAAAAGGTACAGAATTTTAAGAAATTGATTAAAATTTTCAAGAGAATTAAATTTTAAAAAATACAAAATTTAAATTTTTATACATACTCCCCTACAAAAACATTTCCAATGAGTAAAATGTGATACACTAATAAGGTGACGTACAAAATTTCAGCATTTTATCATAAAAAGTTCCAGAGATATGAAAAGACAAAAATGCTGACTTAAACCACTTTTCGATGCATCGACATGGGTTCTCAGAGGGGAAAAATCATGTCGGCAGATCACGTTTCAGGGGTCATACACAAATTACGAAAGAAAACAATGATTACATAAATAAATAATAATTTTGCTATTTATTGGTACAAAAGTATCTACACTGTAGAAATAATAACTTTACACAAATATTACACCGGCCACACATATAGCTACAAGTTCTTGTTTGGAGATGTCCACGACAACCCTCTTGAATGAGTTGTTGCAACTCTGCTTTATTTAAGTGAGGTGACAGATAAACAGTTGTGTGTAAACGACCTCACAAATAAAAATCTATAGGCGTTAAATTGTTTATGGCAGATTCTAATTTCACTTTATTTTAGTTTAAGTTTAGGTTCTGGTTTACTAAAAAAAAATGCAATTCTGCCCTTTTTACTAAGCTTTTCCTTTTTCAGGGAGGAGAAATAATTTTTTAATACATTTTCAAAATAGTTGTTTTTAAGTGATACAAAATGTTTCTTGTATCCAAAGTAAAAAATGTACGATGTAAAAAATGCAAAAAAATTCGATGAAGATTTTGGAGGAAAATCACTAACTTGGCAACTTTATTTTAAATGTTGTTAAATTGATAAAAATGTCACCAAATTGATAAAATTATGTCTAATTGATGAAAATTTAATATCTTTAAAAGATAACCTTAAAGGAACTCCGCTCAACTCAAAGGTATCTGGAAAGAGAGGATTCTGTCGCCGCAGTAGTGCACCTGGGACACCTAGTATACAAACCCCTCCAGCCACCAGAGTCACAAAGTGACACCGCGGGAAGACCATAACATTCAAGGAAGGCCAAAAATGACTGCCAACAATCGCTCACACAAACATGAAGCCAAAAAGCCTGCGACCTGCGGAGAGTCTTCCCCGAACTGGACCACAACCACTTTATTGTCAAAAACTACATGGAGAAAATTTCTCCTACAAAAAGCCACAGTGGGCTAAGTCAAATAATATTCACTAAAACTACATTGAAACATGCACTTTAACAATTTAATATTTAAAATATATAATATATATATATTTACAAAAGAAATCTCATTGCTCTATTGAGATCAAATACAATACAAGTAGAAATACAAATACGTATACCTTTCATCTATAAGATTACAAAGCATAATTCAATTTCTAAAAAAACATTCTTTACAAAGGGCCACAAATGGGCTAAGCAAATATTATACAAAAACTACAACAAAATGGACCTTATCCATTTCAAATTCAAATCAAGTACTAACACAAGTTTGCTATATAACAAGTTAAAATCGAAAACAATTTTTACATAAGATAGAACAAGCAGATCTATTAAAAGAACATCTTATATTGAAATTTATATTCAAGACATGCATTTATATTCAAGACAATTCAATGTCTAAAAATATGTAATATATTTACATCAAAAATCTCAATGCTCCTGAGATTATACTATATACAAAAATAGTAATAGTAAAAAATAAAAATATCTTAAATCTATAAGATAAAATCACAAAAATTCAATTCCTAGAAAAACTTATTAAAACAAAAGTTTTTAACAAAAGTCCATCTTTTTTGTAAAGAGATTATTAACAATGTGTATAATGCCATTTCTAGAGTTTGATCCTTTACAAAGGTTTATTATTAAGACATTTAAAAATTTTTTTGGAAAATATTTAGATCTTATATTTCCACATAACTTACAATCATAGATGCTATGTTTAGCAGTGCCAATTTCCTTTTCACAGAAACACAGATTGTCTTTCCCCAAAAATCTGCTTCGGTATGTTTGAAAGCAGCCGTGTTCTGTTAGAACTTGGTTAATATAAAAATTTCCCATTATTCTTTTGGTTGTTACTTTGGGGATATGGAAAAAATGGACTCTTCCTTCATCCCTTGTATCCCATCTCTCTTGCCATTTCTTAATGCTGTATTTATAAATCCTATCTTTTATTTGGTCTCCTGTTAATTTAAAACAATAATAAATCGTATTAAGCTGAGTGGCTCTTTTTGCCCTTTCATTTGCTGCCTCATTATTTCCAACGTGGGCCTTAACCCAATGAAGGTATATAATATATTAATATATAATTCATATTTAATTATTCTGTTTTTTATTGCTCTAATCATTTTATTATGAATGTTGTATGATGCCAAAGTAGTTAATGACTTTGAGTCAGTAAAAATATGCATGTCATCATATTTTTCAATGTACGTTTGCTCAACCACTTCATAGACAGCAAACATCTCAGCATTATACTCTGTGGTTGTATCGTTCAATTTAAACAACTTTTCCATTATCATCTTTTCTTCTTGGTAAATTACAAAGGCACATCCTACTTTGTCACAAATGTTAGATTAATCTGTGAAGATCTTAATTTTTACCATCTCTGGGGATTTATTATCTCATTTGATTATCCTCTCAGGCCAAGACTTGGATTGAGAATATTCCACTTCCTCTATTTCTTGGTATTGTATATTGAGTTCTTCTTCATTTATAGGTTCTTTCCAATGTATTAATTTGTACAGTACCGTATCATACTTGATTTTAATATCTAGTGGTATGCAACCAGCTAGTACCTGCATGGCTACTGTTGGTGCTGTTCTATAGCACTTTGTTATTGATAGCATTACTATCCTATGTATTTGTCGCAATTTGTCATTTATTCTTCTCAAGTCACTGTACCAAACTTCTGCTCCATAATCAATAAATTTCTTGGTTGCTTTAAGGTAAATTTCCTTCAGGACCTCTGGTCCAAGTCCCCAAGTTGCTCTTACAAATCTCTTGATTTTGTGCAGGGAATTTGCCACTTTTTCTTTTACTTCATTCAAGTGAGGTGTCTAATACAGTCTATGGTCCATGATAATCCCCAAGTATTTAAGTTCTTTGGTGTATACTATGAGTTCGTTATCCATTTTTATATTAGGCAATGAAGTTATCAATTTCCTATATGGAAACATAGTATATTTCGTTTTCTTGGTACTGAATTCCAATCCATATTTATTTGCCCAAACTTGTAATTTTGAAATAGCTTTTGTGCCTATATCTCCGAAGAGATAAGAAACAGTTGCATTTATTGTAATAGCAATGTCGTCAGTAAAAGCTTGAACCTGGACTCTTATCGTCCTCAAAATTCACTCTCAAAGCTTCGTCTGCCACAAGAAGCCATAGTATTGGAGTATGGTTTGATCCTTGTGGTATACCTATATTATACTCTTTTAAGGTATCATTTGATTCGATATGCAAAAATCTTTCTTTTAGGAAGTCTCCAATTATTCTCTGTAAAACTATTGGTATCTTAAACTTCCATAATATTTTCTTAACATTCATCCACTTGACAATATTGAATGCTTTTTTAATGTCCAATGAAATTAAACAAGTTACTTTATGTTTCTCTTTATTAATATTTCTAACAATAATATTTTTCAATGCGTCTAAGGTACTTTTATGTTTGGTAAAGCCGTATTGCTTATCACTTATTTTATTTTTGATATCATAAATCAATCTATTTGTAATTAACTTGTCCAAAATCTTGCTCCATATAGGCAACAGACAAATCAGTCTATATGATTCCGGTTTCTCCGGATCCTTTCCCTCTTTATGGATTAAAATTAAGTACAATTTCTTTGATAATGCCTGTCAATTTGTTTTTTATTAGGGGATGATATAGGATGTACATTTTGATAAGATGTATAGAAAATAATAATATTGGTTGGGAGAGTGTGGATGTTTGCGAGGATAGTAGGAGTGCAAGATTTGCTGAAGGGCAGATGGGATATAATACTTTGCAACATTTTGCATTCCGTCATATTACTTTTCCGTCATACTTTTTAGTAGCTATATGCAGAGTCGAGTCACATTATTGTGACCACCAGCCAACACTCTCCAAAGTGAAAAATTTCTACCAGCCACCATGGCTGGTAGAAATTTGGAGCCAGCCACATAGAATCCACATCCAGCCACATAGAATCCCAGCCACATAGAATCTACATGCCACCTCGACGATGAAGGATAAAAATACAATTTAAAATTATTCTAGCAACCTAATTTTACATTGCAAGGAAACATAAAAAATGTTTGTAGCATTTTTTTTTTTCAAATTTACAGATATATATATATATAATATATTTTTTTTAAATCTGCGAAGTGTAGCGATTCTACATAATTACCATTTGCCGATTTTGGAGTATTCATCTCTACCTTTCAATCGATCCCGTCTCAGACAGCGATTATTTTTGAGCTAATAGTAGAAAAAAAATGGATTTGAGAGCATTAGATCCCGTCTCAGATAGCGAATATTTTTGGGCAAATAGTAGAAAAAATAAAGTGGATTTGGGAGCATTAGATCCTGTCTCAGATAACGAGTATTTTTAGTATAAAAATAAACCCTAGCACTTGAATTTTCTTGGCAGATATTGCATAACCGTTTTCCATTTTCTTCTCTTAGCCATGAATATGTCTGTTTCCACTTCATAAAAGTCGCTTGGTTGAATGGACGTAATTTTTTACTTTCGGGTGGTGTATCGACAGCTTTTCGTTTTTTGGTATCTTCCAATAGTTCATCATTTATATTTGGATTTTTCATCGATAACAGAAGCATTTCCTTGGTCTGTGTTTTCTGATTTGTTTACTTTCCTTTTGTTATTTTTTACCCCAAAATGACAACAAGTTCTTTTGAGATATCATACCTAAATCAAAGGAGAGTAGTAGTAAGCGAGCGCAAACAAAAAAATTATACAAGCCCCAAAAATTTATCATCGCACTACGCATGCGCGTGGACTACCACCATATTACCAACAAGAGGGAAATTTGCAATGTTGCCAGTTCCGCGATTGTTCATTTATTTGTATCTTCATATAGCTTTAACAGTGAATTTTGTTTGCAAATAGACAAAAAAAAAAAAGTCTTTTTAGATAAATTTTGATACCGGCGCATCGGCCGAGACGTCACTTGCCATTATTGCGAGTAGCCCTAAAATTTCACCAGCCAGTAAGAAATTTTTACTTGCCACTTGGCGACCGACATTCGCAAGGGTTGCCACCAGCTAATATCCAGAGTAACCCCTGTGTGCAGTGAGGACAGCAGCTAAATGGACAGGGAGTGACTCAATAAAGTGCTGGAAGGTATTCACAGGTATGTGGAGCCATGCTGACTGCATTGCATCCAACAGTTGCTGGAGGGTGCGTGGTGAAAAATCCATTGAACGAACAACTCAATTGAGGTGGTTCCACAGATGCACAATTGGGTTTAAGGCTGGTGAATTAGGGGGCAATGAAAGTACTTTGAAGTCTTTATCATGCTTGTCTAACCACTCTTGGACAATTCTCGCTGTGTGACATGTAGCATTGTCATGCTGGTAGATCTAATCAGCCCCAGGGAAGACAATCAGCATATATGGGTGTATGTGGTCTGCAAGGATGGAGTCATAATGAATTCGGTTCATAGTGCCTTCCACAGGTATGTGTGGACCCAAAGAATGCCATGAAAATATCCCCCAGACCATAATACTGCCCCCACAGCCTTGTGTTCTTCCAGTAATGGTTGATGAGTGTTTGTTTTCCAATTCTTCATGCCTTATATGCCAACATCCATCCATTCGATGCAGCATAAAATGTGACTCATTAGAGAATCTTTCGCCAATCAGCGCAGGTCCAATTCTGATACTGCCGTGCAAATGCCTTTTCTGACAATGCACATTCGACAGCAGAGGTGCAGTGACCATCCGTCTGCTTCATAGGCCTATGTGCAGCAGAGTTCATCATATCATTTGAGGCACACTTCTGGTAGACCCTTGGTTTATTCGGACGAGTTGCTCAATTGTAGCATGGAGATCGGCTCTCATGAACTTTCAGAGTTGATGCTCACCTCTCCCATTAATGGCGTGTGATGCTCTGCAGCTTTGATGTCACTTATACGCAATGGTGCCATTTCTTCATTGACGATACACTTTAACCACAGCAGCACGTGAACAGTTCATAAACTACGCTGTATTGGAAATACTGCTATCCTTAACCCGAAACCCGATAATCATCACTTTTGCAAGTCTGATAAATTGCTCCTTTCAGTTATAACAGCAATGAGCGATATGTTTTCAGAACACCACACCTTATATACCTACTAAGGTAGCTCACAACACATGTTTTCTTTCATTGGCTATGCGCTATTGATGCTATATATTGATGCTATGCGCTATTGATGCTATATTATAACTATAACAGTTTGAAAGTTTTAGTGCTTCTAATAAATTACAAATAGTTATGAATTGAAAAAATCATTTTAGTAAGTTTCTATTGCCCTTTTCTGGGAGGAAGTGTAACTTTTCAAGCTTGAAAGATATTCTACAATAATGAAAATTATTTCTTGCATGCAAAGTAAGTGGTATATTTCTTACTTAGATGTAAATTGAACTTCATGTATTATTTTTATCGATTTCTTCAAAATGTACACACTGCTCTAATCTGTGTGATCAATAAATTTTTTATAACTATGTTTGTTCCTTATCCCATGTTTGTTCCAACTTAAGACTACTCTCATAACAGACAGCAATGTAACAGTGACAAAGGTCAAATTGAATGACCTTGAAATAAAAACATCATTAACAGGGTCATGTAACATATCAGCAGAAAGGCCGTAAATTAAACTACAAAATAAGCCTTACTTCAACACAATTAGTTCATTAAGTCAGCAGATGCAAGCTTTTAAGCATGTCTAGAACTGCAAAAAATGTATCAAATTTTCAAACTTTTTATAAATAAAAAAATAATGTAAATTGAATGTTAAGATTTGCATAGTATCTTATATATGAGTGGACAATACAATAGCAAAAGTTTAAAAAAAATCAGGAGGGTTCGGGTCAAAAATGCACCTTTTCTGTGATTCGACCCACTCAAGAATTTTATTTTAAATCTAAACGTTGCTTAAATTTTACTTTATTGCACGTGCAGTTTTATGCAGTTACCATTTATCAATAAAATATATTTACACTGTACTAATATAGTTTTATCAATAAAAATGAAATTACTATTTATAAATAAAATATATTTATATTTGTGGCTGATAATCTTTGCTAGTAAAAGAGCAAATTAAAAAGGCAAGGGTATCACCAGATTTTATAGAAAACAAGATTTCTTCAGAGGCATACAAATCAGTTTCTCCAGTAAAACAGGTGAACATTTATAGAAATATGTTTATATTTATTAATATATTTAAAAATAAGTATTCTAGTTTTTATAAAAAATACCAAAGTAATTGTTAATATTATTCCATAATTTGTGCAATCCATAAGTTAATTTATTATATATTTTTTAAGACAGCAAAGTTTTACAAATTTTTAATCAGTGTAGCTTTTGGCATTATAAGGTACGGACCCTACCTCTTTAAACCACTAGTGTCATCTATCAGCAAACCCATTTAATAAGCCTGCTCTTGGAGGCGAAACTGATTCTGCATTACATCAGTTTTTTTTTTTGGAGTGGACCCATTTTAAGGTCATTTTTAAGGGTCATTTATTGGGGATGGGATAGTTGTATCAGTTGTTATGGATCACATGCGAATGACTGTATATATTTTCATTTATTTGTACAGCGAGAATGAATTAGTTCAAAATAGACGATTTGGACAGATCTTGTTGTGCCGATGTACACAGATTGCATGCAATTTTCACTGTTATTTATATCAGAGCTCAACAAATTTCTCCACAATCTAGTACGGTCCCTGTGGATGCCTCCCCCACTGGGTTCCGGTCTAAATTGGGTGGCACTTCCCGGCCGTCCATACAGTTACCTTACACCTTTCTGGTAGGTCGGACGGTCTGGGTCTCAACAACAACAACAATCTAGAAACCAGGTCAAAAAGTTAGGAGCCAGCTTTTAATTTTAAGGTATTTTACATTTGGATGAGCATTTGTTATAAAGAACTTATAATAAATAGTTTCACTGGTATAATTACACATAGTGGTTAACACTAATCCTTAAAATATTTTAAAATTATAAGGAAAGCAATATACGTCTATATATATATATATATATATATATATATATATATATATATATATAACATATAAAAATATTCAATTTTTAAACATTAATTTTACATTTCTGCACATAATGCTCTTGATCTGCACTGATCATGTACATTTTGGTACACTGGTACTTCAGGACCCGGGACGATGTGCCTCAGTGTTATTTTCTTAAATTCGAATTACTTTTTCAGTTTTTCCATGTTTTAGTACAATTTTCATACATATGCGTTCTTTGGTGACCAAATATATTATTTCAGAGTTTCTATCTTAATACCTACCCTGCTTTAACTCCCGAGCAATACTGAGTACATTTTCTAGTTAATAATATCACTATTATTGTGCTATATATTGTAATTAGGACAGAAAATTTGTTGGGGGGGGGGGGGGGGGACAGAATTGCAACACCTTCATCAAATGTTCCAAAACATGCAGGGCTCACAACAAATTTTTACTATATTCTTAGGAAAAAAAGGGATCATTTTTAACAAAAAGGGATCACTTTCAATTTAAAAAAGGAAATAAAACAGGTCCACCCGAGGGAGTAAAAAAAAAAAGAATTGATATCGCATATGGATGATTGCATCCTAAAAATTTCCAAGAATTAAAAATGGGCAGGGTACTGCTATCCAAGAAAGGGTACTTAAAAAATTGAAGGCATGAAGTTACCAAGCACTGATAAATAGAATTTTTTGCTGTGAACAAATTTATCATTGAAAAAAGCTATTTGTATTTGAAATATTTTTATAGTCTTGAGCAGTTGTGTTCATTAACAATTGCAGTTATTGAATTTATATCATTTTAGAATTTATTAAATTTGCAAAGGAGACTATTAAACAGTGCTGTAGTCGCAAAAAAGACAGAGGGTATACCATGGGTGTCAGCAGAATTTTTTCCAGGGGAAGACGAAACATATACTTACTACTTTCACTTTCCAGGGGCGGGAGCAAAAAAAACATGTACACACACATACATACATGTATATATATAGGAAATCCATAAGACAGGGGCGACCGCCCCCTTGGCCCCCCCCCCCTCTGGGCACCTATGGGGTATACTCGAAGGACCGGGGGAAATGTTCGAATTAATCGAAGTTCAAATTATCGAGAAAAAAAAACCCTATTAACTTTATATTACAGGAAAGGAATTGTGGAACTTTGAAGAAACTTCGACTTAAGCAGAAATTCGTGTTCACAAGGTTTGAGTTATTGGGAGTTTACGGTATTTATGCAAAGCAAAATATGCAGACTAGCATCAAGTGATATTCAAATTTGAAAATCTCACTATGTTAATATTTAACTATGATATAAAATAATTACAGGAAATGTTAAGAGAAAAATATTTAAATACATATAAAGTAGGATGTAATTTTTTTTTTATTTTAACAAATATTAAGGCCTACCTCTATCATTTTCATTGAAATGTTTTCCAAACTGCTTGACAAGAGAAATCCGTCTCTGTGCCTTTTTTTGTAGCGTATACTCTTGATCTATTGTCAACCGAAGAGCGATGGTTGGCCAACTAAGAATTTACAAATTTTTCCGGTTGAAAGTGTTCTATAGATGGCCCATTTGCATTAATAAACATGAGATTGGAGACGTTTGAAATCAATAAAGATGATCTCAAATCTGTTACTATGTTGTTCATTAAGCAAAGCATTTTGCAAAGCATGTACGTAGTTTTTAAGAAAAAGCAGAGGGTATACGGAATTTGCTGGAAAAACCAGAGGGTATACTGTGTATACCGCCGTATACCATCCACTACAGCCCTGCTATTAAATTGCTTTTTAATATTTTCTCATTCGTTAATGACGTCACAGTGACAAGATACATTTAAATGTTAATAATATTTTTCAATTGTTTGTTGTCATATATTAATTATAAAGATATTTTTCTGTCACACATATATAATGATTAGCAGAAACAACAAGATCACAACTATAATAGAAGGTCTTTATTTCATTTCTTTAAGACGTACAAAACTTTAAAAGGCCAGAGCGTTTTCGAGCGTAAATACGCTCTTCATCAGTGGCTACATGGAAATAGGAATGATCGTTCATATATAGACCAGAAAAGGTGACAAATTTGCATAAATACAATTATCAATAAACTTACGTTTATCTAAGGAGAATCCAAAAATACAGAATATTTTGCACAGATTCAAAAAATCGAGCATAAATCACGAAAAGAACAGTAAAAATTTACAATTTTATTACAGAATTTTCAAATTCAAAAATTTTTTTTTTTTAAAAATGGGCCCAATCAGGTTCAATCCCCGAGAGGATGACGTCAAAGATAGCTATGAAGAGACTTGAATTGCATGGAGTCGAGAATGAGTCGCCAAGCATAACTTAAAATCTGAACGGGGTCAAAATTACAAATAGACTCGCGGTAAACATAAATAAAGAGGGACTCAAAAAGGAGAATATTATGAGGGTTATTACAACGCATAAGAAGGAAAGTTCTTTCAAAAATGGGCCGGAAATTTTCTTTAACAACAAAATGAGCAAGGGCCGTAGAAAGTTTACCACCTTTGACATCCCTAGCATGTTCTGCCAAACGGATACCAATGTAGTACGTTTTGTACTGCCAATATAAAATTTAAAATTACTATCGATGGACAACAGGGGAACCACATACACCCCAGAAAAGCTTTTAAAGTCATCCTTATCACCCAGCTTATCAGACCGAATCCGGTTAAATAAAAAAGAAACAGAGTGAGCAGGCCTGAAACCAAATTCAGAGCAGAACTGAATAAAGGGACGGAAAATCCTAGGATGGTACGGGAAACTAGATTTATGATTCAAACGATCTTTTAAAGAAATACGTTTAGTATCAATTTGAGAAAATTTACGGCGAACATGGGAAAAAACCTTATGTATAAATTCAAAGGAATAGGCAGCCTCATAGCCAAGATTGAAAATTAAATCAATTTCGTCACTTAAAGAAGAAAAAGAAGAACACATGTTAAAAGCACGATTAAAATAAGCGTTAAAAGAAGCTTTTTTAGAGGAAATAGGATGGTAAGAATTAGCTGGAATACAGGAATTAGTAAAAGACGGTTTACGGCAAACAGAAGTGTGAAAACAAACAGCAGAACGGGTAACATCAAGAAAAGGCAAGGAACAATTATTTTCGTGCTCAATGGTAAAATTAATCGAAGGGTAAAAATCATTTACCTTGGACAAAAGAAGAAGGAGATCATTTAAATCACCATCCCAAATAATAAAAACATCATCAACAAAACGGCACCAAAGAGAGGGGGGGGGATGGGCAAAAAAGGCAAAATTTCATTCTCAAGCTCCTGCAAAACCGCCTCTGCCAAAATACCAGATAAAGGGCTACCCATAGGGGCACCACAAGTTTGTAAATAAATATTATCACAAAAGCCAAAATAATTTGCCTCCGTAACAATGTTCAAAGCAGAAGTGATTGCGTCGATAGTAGGGGTTTTAAAATTATGATTTTGCAATTTTTTATTTGCAAAATCATAATTTTATTTGATTATCCGTGTTTTCCGACTTTCTGTGTAAACCCGAATATTAATTAGCACGGATAATTGGGAGTACAGTGTAAATGCGGATTTCAGTGATATTGCAAATGCTCTTTCTCAAATTACTTACAAAGAATTAAACACATTTAAAATCAATGTATTATATGTGAATATTGTTAAGTCGGTTTTCAATGATGCTACTTTTTCTAATTGATTAAGTGTTCAAAATTCATGATTTTCCTCCTTCCCTAAAAAATGAATTTGTTGTTATTGTGTATTTCAGCGATTAATCTCTTATTAACGTTAATTTATTATCCCTTTCTAGCATTCCATTATTCTAAATTATGCACACTGTATCTGCACACAATAATTATATACCTAGTATCCTTTGCTAATTCGCCAGTGCCCCTGTGTGTTCCCTTTCCGACCTCACCTTTCCCTTAACTTCATTTGACTTTATTCAAGAGTTTGCGAAAAAAGCGCACATTTTAAGTTTGAAAATGACCCTTTCCCGGCTTATCTTCGGACACCTGCAAGTAGGTTGCCTCATGGCATTCTGTAGGGCTGAGTCACTGCGTGAGTTTGGTAGCTAGATTTTGGCGGCAATTTCGCACCTCGCATTTTTGGCGAAGCGCTCTATTTTATTCACAAGGTGTGCATGGGCACAGGGCCGGCTTAAGGCACCAGCAAAACAAGCACATGCTTGGGGCGGCACATTTTAAGGGCGGCATTTTAGTCCACAAGGTATTACATAAAAAAGAATTCTGGGGCGCGTGCAACCGCATTTACAAATACAGTTGTGTGAGATAAAAAGTAAAACAAAACACTGAATAAATGTTAAAAATTTGTTCCCAGATAAAAGAGTGAAAACGGCTATCATTCATTCTCCCCTTGGAAAAAGAGGACCAGAGGGCAAAAATTAGATGGCTTAGTATGTCACCCCAATCGTTTATCTTGCAACGCAAGTAACCGCTAATTACTTTAGAGCAGTGAGGCACAAGCATGACCTCATCAAGTAGATCCTCATCCCCTTGATGAGGATCTACTATGTTATAGATACGTTAATAGAAACAAATTTAAACAATCATAAAATAATTATATCTTATTTACCTTACATTTTATAATTACACAAAATACTAGATGGATATTTTAGATAATGTCAAGTTCAACTGTATAACATTTAGAAAGAAATACGAATGCGGCAAGAAAAATGACATTTGACTTTCTCACCGAAAGTACAGTGTCTAGAACTAATAGTGTGCCGACCGCCTATACCTCCCAATGCTGGGAGATGTTCCTGAAAAGCCGCCTCCGCCAGACGGCGTTGGTCTCGAATAAGCGGTCTAAAGCGGAGGAGTTAACATTGAAACAAATGGGAATTTACTGCAAATGAAGTGACAGATATCTTTCGAAATAACTGAAGAATTTGTGTGAAATTGGGTGTGATTATTGTAAGTGGTATACACAATCCATATACATCCAAAAATCCCGTCACAAGACTTTTCTTTCTATTATACTATGTAGTACGAATCACTATAGTACTATGAATCTTTAAAGTGCACCGTGGACTGGTTTCGCATTATTTAATTCTCTTGCATATAAGCGTAGGCAAGATCTAGGATAAGGGGGGGGGTCGACGATCGAATGTGGGTTTACACAACAGTACAAAATACTTTCTCAAATATAATCCCTAAGGAGAACTAATGTAATTGTTTAATTGTTTGGTAAATGATAATTTTTCTCCAATTTTCGAGTTATTTTCCAAAAACGAATGCATTCCTAAGGCTGGGCAAAGATGGGGTAATCTAATAAAGTTTAAAATCCAAAGAATTAAAATATATCCCCTATATTATAAATTAAATTCCATCTAAAAGGGAATGATATACTAAATTTACATTTTTTAGCTACTCCGACTGATCGAGTTATTCTTGAAAAGCGAGTAAATTTCTATGGCGGGCCAAGGCGGGCTAGCCCGATAAGGTTCGAAATGCGATGAAATATAATATACCACAAAGGGCAATGATATATTAAATTTAGACATTCCAGATGTTCCGAATTTTGAATTATTCTCAGAAAACGATATATTCCTCTTGTTGGGCTCAGGACGGGCTAGCCCGATGGGGTTCAAAATCTAAATTAAAATCCATCCAAAAAGAAATGATATACAAAATTCACATTCTTTAGCTACTTCGTTTGATCGAGATATTCTTGAAAAGAGAGTAAATTTCTTTGGCGGGCCAAGACGGGCTAGCCCGATAAAGTTCGAAATGCGATGAAATATAATACACCACAAAGGGCAATGATATATTAAATTTAGACATTCCAGATGCTCCGAATTTTGAGTTATTCTCAAAAAACGATATATTCCTCTTGTTGGGCTCAGGACGGGCTAGCCCGATGGGGTTCAAAATCTAAATTAAAATCCATCCAAAAGAAAATGATATACAAAATTCACATTCTTTAGCTACTTCGTTTGATCGAGATATTCTTGAAAAGCGAGTAAATTTCTTTGGCGGGCCAAGACGGGCTAGCCCGATAAAGTTTGAAATGCGATGAAATATAATATACCACAAAAGACAATGATATATTAAATTTAGACATTCTAGATGCTCCGAATTTTGAGTTATTCTCAAAAAACGATATATTCCTCTTGTTGGGCTCAGGACGGGCTAATCCGATAAGATTTTTAATCCAAAGAGTTAAAATATACAGCAAATGACAAGCATATGCTAAACTTCGAATTTTTAGATACACCTGTTCTCGAGTTATACCAAAAAGTAAAGTCATATGGCGGGCCCAGGACGGGCTAGCCCGATAAGCTTCAAAATCGAAAGACTTGAAATGTACCACAAGAGAAAACGTCATACCGAATTTCACGTTACTGTGATGAATGAATTTGATTATTTTGGATCTCAAATGTTTGAACGACCACAGATAAAGCTAAATAAAAATTTTAAAATATGGATATATCCCTAGGTCAATCTCTCTGAAAATCAAATTACTTTTTGTGTATACCACTTGCAATAATTACACCAAATTTCAGACAAATTCTTCAATTATTTCCAAAGATACCAATCATTTCGTTTGAATTAAATTCCCATTAGTTTCAATGTTAATTCCTCCGCTTTAGACCGCTTATTCGAGACCAACGCCGTCTGGCGTAGGCGGTTTTTAGGGAACCTGTTTTTCGCCTCGGTCGGCACACTATCTATTCTAGCCACTGTACCGAAACGTACGACTAAACTGATGCAACCCAGAACAAAATGATTAATAAACACATGTTTCATAGCCGATGGGATTGTTTGGGGTGTGTATGTACCATAAATTCTACAATGGTTCACCGATGTTTCAAAGATGTCTTTTGAGACCTGTCCTTGTCCAGTTTTCTAATTACTTCCAATGCGAACACCTGTTTTGGCATATATGTGAAAGAAGTCCTTTATTTATGAGTCTGAGTGATGGGGAAGATGATTTCCGGATTTGGAGAGTAGAAGAATAATTACCAAGGATAGGTATCCTGGCACGGCAATTCTTGGATTAACCAAAGAGCTAGAATTACAGCTCGAAGGGAGGAACCCCATCGTTTCAAGCAATGTGCCCTCTCTCATCGGATTTTTTCATGGAATATTTAACAAAAACCAGTTTCACATAAAAGCTTTTTCACTTTCTTTTTCTGCAACACATAGGAAAGGAGAAGTATTGTGATGGGGTAAAACCCGGACGCTCGGATTTTGATAAATTTACCAATGTTGAGCGTCCTTGAATACTAATCAACCATTTTTTTAATGATCTGCGCAGTGGTTTTTTTTTTCAGGAATTTTTGTCTGGGGGGGGGGGGGGGGGGGGGAGAGAAATGACACCTCAAAGGGAACAAGTTATCTAATATAATTTTAACTGCTAATAGTAGTAATTATTATATATACACATATATAGAAGTAATTACTATATATATAGCAAATACCTATTCAAATATTGCAAGAAAAACTTGCTCCGGCTAAACAAAAAGTTGAAAAACTTTAAAAATAATGTAAATTAAATTATAGCTACAAAATTTCATTCTGAAAATAGTAAATCACAAAATAAAATTCTAATAATGATCTAAATGCTGCCCACCTAAGAAGTGGAAACTAGGTTAAAATGCGGCAAATTTTTCCACAAAAAGTATTCTGTGAGTTTCTGAATTTATTAGCATTTGGTACGGTGACATAAAATCCATAAAATCTCTCCGGGGGTGGATGGGAGGATGTTTCCAGAAGGAACTTCGAAGGAACTTCTATCTAGAGCTGGTGGGAAAAAGCACTTAAGGATCAAGGATTTTGAAATATCAAGGAATGAAAATTTTGATACTTATAGGAGAACTTTTGTAAAATTTTAATTTTTAGTTTTCAGAATACAGATTGAAATTTTATAGAATTTGTTACACATTCATAAGCTACATAAATAATAATTTTTCTTAATTTATAATTAATTGCACTACTGATATCTGTGCAAAATCTAATAGGTGTTTTAAGTTTTTTCCTTTTTTAACATCTTGAAAGCCCAACTAACTTGTGTATTTTTTCCACAACAAATTTCAGAAATTTCTTAAATCAAATATGTATATTATAAAAAAATTAGAATTTTTGACTTATGTGCTTTTTCTTGCCACCTCTAGATATATATATCCATAAAAATTTATGAGAGAATAAAATGTTACTGGTCCAATAGGCCACTATAATTTTATTATTTTGCAGGTCGGTTGAGTGTCGGTGAGTAGTCTCGGACCAGTGAACCACCCTTAAGTCGAGCAGCTACAACAGATCTGCCAAAATTAGTAATACAAAGTTTTGATTTTTAATTTAAAACCCTATAGTGCTGAACTCACCTACAACTGCCTTGTAAAACTGCTGGGCATCTGCTACCTCCTTGGCAGAAGGTACTTTACCTGCTGCATGTATCCAAAGCCTGCCTCTGTAACTCGTATACCAAACTCTGCCTTCATGCCTGAAAGGAAATAGAAGTCTGAGAAGAAAGCAAAACCAGAGTCCAAAAAGATAGACACCCGTTTTGCGGGCTCAGATCAACTCCATATGTGGAAAATAAAATTTTACAATCATTACTTTTTAAAACAAGAACATACATAACGCATTAATTATGAAATACTTGTCCAACTGAAATGCAATTTTTTTTAAACATTGGTAAAATGCGATACATTCAGCGCTGATATTTTTTTAATTATCACAGAACTACAATAATTTATTTTACTTGAAAATGGAGGTAAAAGTACTTTCTAACTCCATGCTTAAAACATCGAAAAAGGCAATGCTATAAAATTGTTTGCTTCTCTATGTAAAATCAATGAATTCATATCACCTACATTCTAGACTCCAGAATTAAATAATTTTGCATTAAAAAAATTTAGCAATTCTTATACAACTCATCTTATAGCTTGATGTGTTTACATTCTGCATGTTAAATTAGGCTTCACTGTAGAAATAATAAAGTTGGATAATCATTTAAACTCAAAAATAGTGTACATATGTTGGTGCAGAATATAGATGCACAGAAAATACGCAAAAATAAAGCAGTTTTAGGACAGATGCAATATTAAATATAAATTTAAAAAGAACCGTAAAAATCACGATTTTGACACTGGGAAAAAATATGGATGCCTTATTTTATTATGAAGCGGGTCACATGATCACTTCATATAATATGGGTCGAAAGCCCAGAACGACCGACTCGTCCGAAGACATGAGTAGCAAAATGGACGTCCGGGCATATAATATGGGTGTTATTATTTTAATTTTTATTTGAAAACTACCTAACATATTTTGCTCAATTTTTTTTAATATATATTATGGGATAATTTGAACATTTCCTAAATTTTTTAAAGCAAATTGTGAATTTTAACTTTGTTTCAAAAATTTGTGAAAAACGAGGTCCCACAGGGTTTAGTGCATTTCATTTTTTCACCCTGGGTTCAATCCAAAGCTAATTGGGTGATATTATTCATTTACATTCCCATATGCCCCACAGACAGACTCAACAACCTACTAAAATTTCAGTTTGATGATAAAGTCATTTTTATGGCAGTTATCGTGCGAATGGACAGACAGACAGAATGAACAAAGTCATAAACACTTCTCAACTATGTTGGAAAGTGTTAATGAATCTAGTAAAGCACTTAAAAATAGAATTGGAGTAAAAATGTTATACTGGTTGTACAATTCAAAATTCAAAAGAAATTCCAATGAAAGTGTAAAATATTTGAGCATTGAAACATGATCCACTCTTGAAACTGAGTATTGTTTGAGCAAGTAGCAGATCCGTATCATGACTTATCGGTACTAAGCCATGCGTGGAGAGGGGTTCCCAGCTCTCGGAAATTTTGGATTTTTGTGGAAAAAATAAAATAGTTGTAAGTATAACAGAAAATTTGTATGTTTAATGAAACTCATAATTATATATTCTTATTCTAATTATAAATTTAGAAAATTTCCATTTTTGCTAGAAAAGAAAAAAAAAATGTATCAAAATTTCTTCATAAATTAAAAGGTATAAAATTATTTAGCTTTGTTGAGCTCTACTGTTATACAACAGCTATATGCATTTCGCATTCTCATTTTAAAAACCGAATAATGAGATATTTATTACATTGAAATATGAACTTCCAATAAACATACATTACAAAAATCATAAAGAAAACGGTAAAAAGGAAGATACATTTTACAGTAGTTACGCTACCTTACACATTTGCATTTTTACAGCAGCTACCTTCATTTTAGAGATCCATATTATGCTGATTACACCATCTCCAAAATTAAGTACATTAAAAAAAAAAATAAATAAATAAAAAAATAAAAAATAATAATAAAAAAAAAATAATAAAAAAAAAAAACGATACATTTAAGGGTATTTTCTCCTGCAAATAAATTTACCACTGAGCTTCACATTAACATGAATACAAAATGAAATACATGTTAAAAATAAAATAAGTAACATACATTTCAGAACCACGAAATGTACATTATTCATTTTTAACACTTTACAACATAGTTGAAAAGTGTTTATGACTATGTTCATTCTGTCGTCCGTTCGCATGATAACTGCCGTAAAAATAACTTTATCAAAATGAAATTTTAGTATATTGTTGAAATGGGCTGTGGGACATATGGGAATGGAAATGAATAGTATTAGTTTTGGATTGAACCCGGGTTGAAAAAATGAAATACATGTTGAATGTTGTGAATGTAAAATGAATGTTGGGTTGCTTTAGAATTTAGAGGTTTGAAAATTTACTTTTATTTCTTTTTCCCTGGCTCAATATTCTTAATTTGGTAATATTTAAATAATATTTATTGGCTTTTTCATTTATTCTTTAATTAGAATATTTTTAATCTTCTAAATTAATTTTCTTTATAATATTCTTAGTTAAAAATGTTCCATTCCTTAAATTAATATTACTTTTGATTTGTAAATTTTAAAAATTATTTATTTATTTGATTCCCCTTAAAATTCCCTTTAATTTGATGTCCCATTTTCCCATTTTGGTTAGAAATTCCGTTTGTTCTTCAGTTTCAAGTTATTTCCATGTCTCACTGCAATTCAAAAATTTCAGTTGCGGCCATTTTTGGAATTCTGTTTTGCGGGCTTTTTTTACTGCGATTAATGCGCCACCTAAGCGTTTTCGCGCCTCTTTGGAATTCGTGATTTATTTTAATTGGTTCGCGTTTTTACGGATCGTCTGCTCTCGGAATTATGAGTATTATTTTGGCAATTCTAATTTCGGTAAGCGAATTTTAATTGCTGCCGTTTATCTAAACTCCGCCCTTTTTGCCGCACGTATAAATACGCGCGCAGAATTTTTTTGTTTCAGTTTTTTGTTGAAATCCTTCGTCGGTGTTAGCGCGAGAAGCGCGTTGTTTATTTTCGAATAGAACTTATGTTCCACGCGAGCCTTTTTATGGAACGTTAAGTTCCTCGCGTTATTCTTTTTTTACATTAGTTGTTTTAATTTAAATGATGGATTTTTCAAGCTTTTATCGCGTAATTCGTGACGTAACTCTCCGGAAAAGTGTGTGGTGAAATTCCTTGTGCGAGTTATGTGAACGGAGCGTCTGACGATGACGTCGGAGTTTTAAGAAGATCCTAGTTATCCAGAAGTAGTTGTTAGGCCTCTGCTGATGAATTCTCTCCTGATCTCCAGTAAACCAGTCTACAAAAATTGTCTCCACTTATTGGAACTTTCCCCCCCGTCTGATGGCCCATCCGGGTGAATACAGATGTTTTATTTAAACTCTTAATTTCTTTAATTCTGAATATGATTTCTCAATATTTTTTTTAAATGCATTTAATTAAATTTTATTCTGTAAAATTAAAATTCTAAAACTTCATTCTGAGAGCAAATTTCTAAACCTTCATAAATTCTTAAGAGCCTGGGTAAATTCTAAAATTCTTTAAATTTAATATTTTTGTTAATGATTTTCTGATGGAATTTAAAATAGATTGTTTTGAGTAAAGTTTTTTTATGCTAATTCCTTTATTTTAACTAGGTTGATAAAATTCTAATGTCTAAAATTCTAATGTTAATTCTTCCTGAGTTGCCTGCCTGTGAGCAGTGTTTTTGTATTTGTTAATTTGAATTAATTTGAAGTTACAATTTAATAAACTAATTTTCTTTAAACTAAATATTATGTCTTCCTTTATCTCTTTTAAACACAGCAGGTTTTATTCTATCTTTCAAACACAACACAACATAGTTGAAAAGTGTTTATGACTATGTTCATTCTGTCGTCCGTTCGCATGATAACTGCCGTAAAAATAACTTTCTCAAAATGAAATTTTAGTATATTGTTGAAATGGGCTGTGGGACATATGGGAATGGAAATGAATAGTATTAGTTTTGGATTGAACCCGGGTTGAAAAAATGAAATACACTGAAACCCTATGGTATTTAATTTTTCAAACATTTTTTCAGCGAATTTTAAATTCACAAACTGCTTCGAAAATTTTAGGAAATATTCAAATTATCCCATAAAATATATAAAAAAAATTTCAGCAAAATACATTTGGTAGTTTTTTAAATAAAATTTAAAATAATAATTACGTCCATATTATATGAAGAGATCACGTGACCCACTTCAAAATAAAATATGGCATCCATCTTGTGTTAAAATCATGATTTTTAAAATTTTTTAAACATTTATATTCAGTGTTGCATCCGTCCTAAAACGGTTTTATTTTTATTTCTGTTCATCTATATCAGAGGTTCCCAACGGGGGCGGTACCAATCCCCAGTGGGCACTGGAGTCTTCCATGGGGGTGGTAGCGGGCCCAGAGGCAAATGAGGGGCGTTAAGGCAGTCAAGGGGGAAGCCGTGAATAAAATACTTTGAAAATACTGTTTTCATGAAAAAATATTTTACCTATCTCTAAAATTTTCATCTTATTGTTATCGCGGAAATAAGCATTGAAAAAATTAAATTAGCATTAGGTATATGTACATCTAATTCGGTTTTAGTATTGTCGGTCACAAGTCTTTGTAAGTTGGTAAGTAACAGAAGCCTCTACCCATAGTGAAAGAGTCCTATAATTTCAAGACATTTCATTGGATATTCGTGTGTTTTCAAAGACCCATTCTGACTGGTCACGATCTGAATCGACACTACATGCTTTTTCATCTGGATCTCGATCTGTTGATGGTTGTCTTGTATTTTGCGTTAATTTGTCCTATAAGTAATTATTATTATTGAATAGATTCTAATTTTATATCGTATAATTGTTAGTAAATAGCATTCATAACAATCCTGTTGATGCACTTTGTATGATTAGATGTAAAATGGATAATTTATTCATCAGAAGTGTATTTGCTGGTACAAATGAAGACTAATGAACATTACTTGAAACAATATATGTTTTATGTACATATAAGTGTGCATAAATTTAGTTTTTATAATGGTATATTGTATAATTGTTAGTAAAGAGCATTCATAACAGCCATAAAGAGCATAAGCCTTCTAGGCTACAAGAGCATTTGAATAAAACGCATGCTGATAAAAAGGACAAAGAATTATCCTATTTTCAAGGACTGGAAAAGAAATATTTAAAACAGACAACTATATTAAACCTTTTTGCATCGTCTTCTAAACAAGAAGATGATGGACTGAGCTTCATATAATATTTTACTGTTAATCGCAAAATCGGGAAAAAGACACACAATTGGGGAGGAATTAATCTTTCTGGCAGTCAAAGAAGTAATAAAAACTGTTCTTCATCATAAGACACCTATCTGATGGTGTCTTTTGATGGTGATATCATCAGGAAAATACCTCTGAGTAATAATTCAGTGCAAAGAAGAATAGACGAAATGACTAAAGAAGTTGCCAAAAAATTAAGAAGATGATGGACTGAGCTTCATATAATATTTCATTGTTAATCGCAAAATCGGGAAAACCACACACAATTGGCGAGGAATTAATCTTGCTGGCAGTCAAAGAAGTAATAAAAACTGTTCTTCTTCATAAGACACCTATCTGATGGTGTCTTTTGATGGTGATATCATCAGGAAAATACCTCTGAGTAATAATTCAGTGCAAAGAAGAATAGACGAAATGACTAAAGAAGTTGCCAAAAAATTAAGAAGATGATGGACTGAGCTTCATATAATATTTCATTGTTAATCGCAAAATCGGGAAAACCACACACAATTGGCGAGGAATTAATCTTGCTGGCAGTCAAAGAAGTAATAAAAACTGTTCTTCTTCATAAGACACCTATCTGATGGTGTCTTTTGATGGTGATATCATCAGGAAAATACCTCTGAGTAATAATTCAGTGCAAAGAAGAATAAGCGAAATGACTAAAGAAGTTGCCAAAAAATTAAGAAGATGATGGACTGAGCTTCATATAATATTTCATTGTTAATCGCAAAATCGGGAAAACCACACACAATTGGCGAGGAATTAATCTTGCTGGCAGTCAAAGAAGTAATAAAAACTGTTCTTCTTCATAAGACACCTATCTGATGGTGTCTTTTGATGGTGATATCATCAGGAAAATACCTCTGAGTAATAATTCAGTGCAAAGAAGAATAGACGAAATGACTAAAGAAGTTGCCAAAAAATTAAGAAGATGATGGACTGAGCTTCATATAATATTTCATTGTTAATCGCAAAATCGGGAAAACCACACACAATTGGCGAGGAATTAATCTTGCTGGCAGTCAAAGAAGTAATAAAAACTGTTCTTCATAAGACACCTATCTGATGGTGTCTTTTGATGGTGATATCATCAGGAAAATACCTCTGAGTAATAATTCAGTGCAAAGAAGAATAGACGAAATGACTAAAGAAGTTGCCAAAAAATTAAGAAGATGATGGACTGAGCTTCATATAATATTTCATTGTTAATCACAAAATCGGGAAAACCACACACAATTGGCGAGGAATTAATCTTTCTGGCAGTCAAAGAAGTAATAAAAACTGTTCTTCATCATAAGACACCTATCTGATGGTGTCTTTTGATGGTGATATCATCAGGAAAATACCTCTGAGTAATAATTCAATGCAAAGAAGAATAGACGAAATGACTAAAGAAGTTGCCAAAAAATTAAGAAGATGATGGACTGAGCTTCATATAATATTTCATTGTTAATCGCAAAATCGGGAAAACCACACACAATTGGCGAGGAATTAATCTTGCTGGCAGTCAAAGAAGTAATAAAAACTGTTCTTCTTCATAAGACACCTATCTGATGGTGTCTTTTGATGGTGATATCATCAGGAAAATACCTCTGAGTAATAATTCAGTGCAAAGAAGAATAGACGAAATGACTAAAGAAGTTGCCAAAAAATTAAGAAGATGATGGACTGAGCTTCATATAATATTTCATTGTTAATCGCAAAATCGGGAAAACCACACACAATTGGCGAGGAATTAATCTTGCTGGCAGTCAAAGAAGTAATAAAAACTGTTCTTCTTCATAAGACACCTATCTGATGGTGTCTTTTGATGGTGATATCATCAGGAAAATACCTCTGAGTAATAATTCAGTGCAAAGAAGAATAGACGAAATGACTAAAGAAGTTGCCAAAAAATTAAGATGATGGACTGAGCTTCATATAATATTTCATTGTTAATCGCAAAATCGGGAAAACCACACACAATTGGCGAGGAATTAATCTTTCTGGCAGTCAAAGAAGTAATAAAAACTGTTCTTCATCATAAGACACCTATCTGATGGTGTCTTTTGATGGTGATATCATCAGGAAAATACCTCTGAGTAATAATTCAGTGCAAAGAAGAATAGACGAAATGACTAAAGAAGTTGCCAAAAAATTAAGAAGATGATGGACTGAGCTTCATATAATATTTTATTGTTAATCGCAAAATCGGGAAAACCACACACTATTGGCGAGGAATTAATCTTGTTGGCAGTCAAAGAAGTAATAAAAACTGTTCTTCTTCATAAGACACCTATCTGATGGTGTCTTTTGATGGTGATATCATCAGGAAAATACCTCTGAGTAATAATTCAGTGCAAAGAAGAATAGACGAAATGACTAAAGAAGTTGACAAAAAATTAAGAAGATGATGGACTGAGCTTCATATAATATTTCATTGTTAATCGCAAAATCGGGAAAACCACACACAATTGGCGAGGAATTAATCTTGCTGGCAGTCAAAGAAGTAATAAAAACTGTTCTTCTTCATAAGACACCTATCTGATGGTGTCTTTTGATGGTGATATCATCAGGAAAATACCTCTGAGTAATAATTCAGTGCAAAGAAGAATAGACGAAATGACTAAAGAAGTTGCCAAAAAATTAAGAAGATGATGGACTGAGCTTCATATAATATTTCATTGTTAATCGCAAAATCGGGAAAAACACACACAATTGGCGAGGAATTAATCTTTCTGGCAGTCAAAGAAGTAATAAAAACTGTTCTTCATCATAAGACACCTATCTGATGGTGTCTTTTGATGGTGATATCATCAGGAAAATACCTCTGAGTAATAATTCAGTGCAAAGAAGAATAGACGAAATGACTAAAGAAGTTGCCAAAAAATTAAGAAGATGATGGACTGAGCTTCATATAATATTTCATTGTTAATCGCAAAATCGGGAAAACCACAAACAATTGGCGAGGAATTAATCTTGCTGGCAGTCAAAGAAGTAATAAAAACTGTTCTTCTTCATAAGACACCTATCTGATGGTGTCTTTTGATGGTGATATCATCAGGAAAATACCTCTGAGTAATAATTCAGTGCAAAGAAGAATAGACGAAATGACTAAAGAAGTTGCCAAATAATTAAGAAGATGATGGACTGAGCTTCATATAATATTTCATTGTTAATCGCAAAATCGGGAAAACCACACACAATTGGCGAGGAATTAATCTTGCTGGCAGTCAAAGAAGTAATAAAAACTGTTCTTCTTCATAAGACACCATCAGATATCATTAGGAAAATACCTTTGAGTAATAATTCAGTGCAAAGAAGAATAGATGAAATGGCTAAAGACGTTGAAATATCATTATGCGATTACTTGAAGACTTGAAAATTTTCCATTCAACTCGATGAATCAACTCTACCAAATAATGAGGCACTACTCTTATCATATGTTCGATTCATAAAAGAAGAAAAAATTTGTCAAGAGTTATTATTTGCCAAAAAATTGGAGACCGATACAAAGGGAGTATTGGTATTTAATACCATGAATAAGTTTTGTCAAGAGAAAGAAATTTTTTTTCGTAATATTTTATCAGTTGCTACTGATGGTGCTCCAGCAATGACGGGGCGTTATAAGGGTTTCATAGCGTATGTAAAACAAGCAGTACTAAATATACTAGCTGTACACTCTGCTATTCATCATCCGCATTTGGTTGCAAAAAAATCTGAATGAACGACTGCATATGTCGCTTGATTACGTTATTAGAGCAGTCAATAAGATTAGAAGCAATTCATTGAGTAAGAGACTGTTTGGCCAACTTTGTAGTGAAAATGATGAAGATTATTATTGCTTGCTGCTGTACACAGAAGTTCGCTGGCTCTCAAAAGGTGCTTGTCTGAATCGTTTTTACAATCTATTTGACTCAGTACTAGATTTCCTTGAAAGCAGAGACGTAAACCTGATTACATCCAAATATGGCATCGCTTATTTGACAGACCTGTTCAAAATATTTAATGAAGTAAATTTACAATTAAAAGGTGATGAGTTGAATTTAATTAAAACAAAAACGTCACAGCTGTTTTTGTGGGGAAACTTCTTCTGTTCAAACGAAATTTAGGTAGAGGTGAATACAGTCAGTTTCCCACATTATCAGCAGTCTCTGCGAAACAGGAAGATTTACTTACTTACTGCCAACACTTGGTCGTTCTTCATGCTGATTTTAAGGAGCCATTCCAGGATATTTTAGGCATGAATGTACCGAACTGGGTTATAAATCCTTTCGCAAATGCAGATACAGCAGAATCATCATATTTAGAAGAGGAACTCGTAGAACTCACAACAAACGAAGAAATAAAAGTAAAATTCAGAAATGGATACCAAGAGTTCTGACTTCAAAAATCAATACCAGCACTCTACCCTGAATTGTGGGAAATAGTACAGAAATTTTTAATTGAATTTCCTTCATCGTATTTGGTTGAGAATGGGTTCAGTGCAGTAGCAAATTTACTTTCTAAGAAAAGAAACAGACTGCAGATCACTGAGCGTGGCGATTTGCAAGTGATGTTGACAAAATTGGAACCCGACATTAACAAATTGATAAAAATCCACCAGCCTCAACCATCTCATTAATTTTTTTATTACTATTTTTGTGTTAATTTTTAAATTTTTAATAAACAATTTTCTACTTTTGATGGTCTTTTTAATTTCTACTTTGTGATTCTTAATAGATAGCAAATGTGCAACAATATTTTAATATTTGGTATAACTATTATGGGAGAGGGGGGCATTGAAAATTTTTTTTCTTGTAAAGGGGGCGGTGGTCCAGAAAAGGTTGGGAACCTCTGATCTATATACTGTGCCAACGCAATTACGAACTGGCATTAGAAGGGCTGTTGGGCTCCTTACTGGGCACTGCACCCTTAAAAGACACCTAAGCATTATGGGTGTCACTATGGACCCGATCTGTAGAAGCTGTAAGTATAGCAAAGAACCTGCCACACACATACTCTGTGAGTGTGAAGCATTTTCTGCCCATAGATCCAGCAATTGGGTCGACATGTGATCAAACCCTGGGAGTTGCAGGATATTCCTGTCAAGTGCCTGCTGATCTTTGCCTCGGCTACTGGACTCTTCTCTTAGGGACTGTCTCATTTTTTGGGACCAGTACAACAGACCTCTGGTCACTGTGCTAGGTTCTTTTTGAGCCATCCACCTCTAAGTCAAAAGTCATAACGCAATTACAATATTTTGGAGTTTAAATGATCATCAAACTTTGATTATTTCTACAATGAAGCCTAATTTTCACATATGAGAAAGTAAACACACCAAACTGTAAGATGAGTTGTATAAGAATTGCTGAATTTCTTTAAAGCAAAATTATTTAGCTCTGGAGTCTGCAATATAGCATATATGAATGAAATATTCATTGGTTTTACATAGAGACGCAGATGATTCTACAGTATTGCGATTTTCGATGAAGTTTTAAGCATGCAGTTAGAAAAATACTTTCACCTCGATGGTTTTAAGTTAAGTAAAATAAATTATTGTAGTATTGTGATAATTTTAAAAATATTGCCCCGCTGAATGGAAGGAATGGAAAAAAGTTTATAAGTGAAATATTCACAGTTTTTACAGAGAGAGCCAGGCGATTTATATTTCAATGACGTTATTTGAATAAAGTTCATTTATTTTCGATGAATTTTTTAAATATAATAAATTATTGTAGTATTGTGATAATTTTTAAAATATCACCACTGAATGTACCGCACTTGAGAGATTTTTAAATAAAATTGCATTGCAGTTGGAAATTGTTTCAT
Source organism: Amaurobius ferox (assembly GCA_951213105.1). NCBI lineage: Eukaryota > Metazoa > Arthropoda > Arachnida > Araneae > Amaurobiidae > Amaurobius > Amaurobius ferox. Next base: position 142,095,783 of record OX578146.1, on the reverse strand, counting down.
AATCAATACTTTATGGATGATTGATCTTGTTTATATTCAGTGTTGTATCATTCCTAAAACCGTTTTATTTTTTCTTAATTTCTGAATTTCTGTGCATCTATATTTTGAAACAATGTAATTACAATATATTTGAGTTTAAATGATTATTAAACTTTGATTATTCCTACAACAAAGCCTAATTTTCAATTATGGAGAATATAAACATATGAAGCTGTAAGATGAGTTGTATAAGAATTGCTGAATCTCTTTAACACAAAATTATTTAGCTCTGGAGTCTGCAATATAGCTGATATGAATGAAACATTCATTGGTTTTATATAGAGAAGCAGACGATTTTATAGCAGATTTTTTCGATGAAGTTTTACGCATAGAGTTAAAGTACTTATACCTTCATGATTTTAAGTAAAATAAATTATAGTATTGTGATGAATGAAAGGAATGAAATAAAAATATATGAATGAAATATTTACTGCTTTTACATAGAGCCAGGCGATTTATGTTTCAATGACGTCATTTGAATAAAGTTCATTTTTTTTAATGAAGTTTTAAGTTTTCAAATACAATAAATAATTGTAGTATTGTGATCATTTTAAAAATAGTACCGCTGAATGTATCGCATTTTAGAGATGTTTAAATAAAATTGCATTGCAGTTGGAAAGTGTTTCATAATCAATGCTGCATGATTGATCTTTCTTGTTAAATTATAATGTGTGCAAATTTAGTAAGCAATTCAGTTGCTTCATTCTATAAAGATCTTTACATTATTATTCACTATGGTCTGCGTTACTGAAATTTTCAAATACAGTTGCTTCAGTCAAGTCATCTTCATTGCTAGTGCCGGCAATTCCACTCTCAACTTCAGCATCCATATATTTGAGGTTGCTTCTTATTGCAACTAACTTTTAGAGTATGTCCATTTTGAGACAGTTCTCGTATTCAAATGGATAAGACCAAATATTGAGCTGTTACGCTCACAAACAGGAGAACTTGGAAGGCAGACTAAGAATCCTTGACGCTAGAGGACAGAAAGGTACATAAGCCTTGCTACTAAAAAGGTGGAGGGGAATGTTTGCCTTTCTTGAACAAAGTTCTATTAGTGTTCTGTATTCAGCAATGTTTGTTACAGCCAGTGTTTTATCAATATTTAAATAATTACATTGCTCTGCAATATAATCAATTACATTTAAAGTATCAGAATCCTGTAATTGTTTTCCTTGATATCTGGGATAGAGTAAATTAGCAATCAGGTGAATGTTTTGGAAGGTAAAATTAAAATGGTCTTGGATGTATTCAATTATCTGTTTGTTGCAGGTGAAGTTTCAAGTTTGGATTTAATTTCTCTATAAATGCTTGAAAATAATTCTATGACATCAGAAAGGAGGGTTCAAGTTGGGTGGTAGCATCTGCAACGGACTTTAATATTTCCATTGCTTTTTTATTAACACTATAACATAGTTGAAAAGTGTTTATGACTTTGTTCATTCTGTCTGTCTGTTCATCCCCATTCGCACGATAACTGCCGCAGAAATGACTTGGATGATACAGTTATTTTTTACACTCCAATATGAGTGTGACATAAATGTTAACTTAAGTTATCATGTTCTTCACTTTGATCATGTGTTTAGTTTTCACACTCAAATAGAGTGGTGACAAAATCAGTTTGTTCTTGATTTTGAATCTGTTATTTTTAATGCTGTACTTAAATTTTTTGGTCGTGGTGGATAATTTATTTTATTATAGGATATTAAATTATTTTTTTATGTGGAATATTTCAAATTGTGCATTGCAATTTGAGTTCTTTTGGTTTTAAAAATTAAATGGGGATTTGTAATTTGATTTTTCCTTTGGTATTTTGTTTAAAGAAATTTTGATACACTTGGCAGTTAGTGAATTTAAATGTACCATTTATACATGAGATATATTGTTGAATTTTGAATTATGAGAATTTTTTGAGGTTACCAATACGCAGTTATGGTATTGAGATATTTATTGTTGTTGAGAGTGCAAGAGGTTGCACCATATTTATTGGGATCGCATTTATTGATAGTGTGTAAAATGATGCATAAGGTCATTTTAGTGTATATTTGTCTTTTAAATGACCTAATTTGCCAAGTAATCAGTTTATAGTATAATTTGTAAACAAGTCGGTTAGTTCTTATGTTCAGTTCCAAATTGTTAGGGAATTGAGTTTGTTATTTGGGAGTAAATATTCCACAATAATTTTTTTTTTGTTTGTAACTTGAGCCAACATTGATATTATTATTTAAATTGGAAATTATGCTTTGAATAATTGTTTTCTTTGTAGTGGAGTAGATTGGTGATGAATTTGATGATTTGTATTTATTGGTTGTTATTTAAGGTACCATTTCAAAATTTGTTGTTTAGATTATTGGAATTCTTTGGCTGGTCCAAAGTTTTCCTTAAAATTTATGTTTATTCATAACAGATAATGATATAGAGTTCTATTTATTATTTTTCTACTACTTCTCTTTGATGGCATATTTGTTGGAGCATTGTAAAAATGAATTGATGAACTTTTCATAGTATAGAGTTACAATGAAGTTGAAGAGTTTAATGTTGAATTTACATGTTCGTTTTTGAGTTGAGAAATTTATGATGATATTATGAAAGTGTTTAGTGAAGTGATTATTTGATTTTTGATTTACTTATAAGGAATTTGATTTTTTATGTGATTTATATGGCTCATGTTACAGATGTAGTTGTGATTTTGATTTTTTTTTTCTCTCCTTCGTTTTGTGGAATTTTGTCATTTGTTAGCTAAAATTTTTCAATTTTCAAATGAAAAAATTTTTTGGGACGTTCGAAGGAAATGTTGTGTTGTTACTTTTGGCAATTTAATAATTTTAGAAGTTCGTTTTTAATCTAAACGTGTTTTGGGGTCTTATTTACATAGTCATTCTCTTTTAGTTATTCATTTTCCAATTTTTTAGGTTTTTGATATTCTTCTGTTCCAAATAGGTTCTTTTCCATAGGTTTTGTGTTAAAAACGGCGAAAGTTCGTTCTTTTTAGGTTTTAGCAATTTAAATTTATTTAAATTGGCTAATTTGCAATTCCATTAATTTCCCATTTTATTCCCTTTAATTTGGTTCCAATTTATTGTTCTCGGTTAAAAATTCGTTAAATGATCGCGATTTTTCAGTTTTATTCTATTTTCAGCTTTTTAACCCTTTTGGGACGATTGGCACGCCCGTGTGTCGGCTGCGAACTTGCATTCAAGGACGGACGACATGCCCTCGTGACGGAGGAAATTTTACCGTAAACGGAGAGTGCCTTCACGTGGAACGTTTTAATTTGTCTACCAGATGGCGTTAAATGTCCGTGGAACTAACTTCAATGTATTTTGCAGATGCATGACCATGGCATAAGGAGGATCCAATGAATTATTTCTCCATTTGGAGTGGTGAAACATGATTTTGTAATATAAACAGACAGAGCAATTCTCGCAGCGTCAACAATTTTATATTCGGGTTTTGTTTTTATTTCAGCATTATGATTTCATTGGTGAATCATAGGAATATAAGAGAGTATTTTTTTTTTTTTGGGGGGGGGGGGGTTAGAGGCAGTTAAATTATTCGTTTATTTTGGATAAAAGAATGGGAGCAACTAACGAGTATTTTGTATTCAAATTTGTATGAAAAATATACATCAAATAGAAAATACATATTTCTTTTATTCCTGAAAAAAGTAGATTTCTGTGTTGCATAGGTGATTTTTAGTGAATTTTTTTTTTAGAGTTAGGCTTAGCGCAAAAAATTTGCCTCCCTTTGGGAACAGTTCGGAAGCGAATCGCTCCGTCTTTTAGACCGCTGCAGCTCCGGAATTCCGCCATCATGAAAGAATTAAATATTTCAGAATCGTTCATTGTTGCCGTAAATTATTGTTGAATTTGTATATTCCAAATTGTTTCACTTCATTTCTTTTTAATTTTCGTCTGCTTCAAAATTCCAGTTTTCTTCTTTAAAATTTCGAGTTTTTAATTGGTTGACCGTAATATTAAAATTGTCTGTCATTAATTATTTTATCGTTCATCGATAATATTATTTACAATCTGTAGCAGCGATATATCGCAGTATATAAATAAACTCGCGCTCTTTTTCGCTCTCTTCTCTTATTCTTTTTGATTAGAACTGAAGATGTGATCTATTAAGTGTTTTTAGCGCTTTGGCGCGAGCCGTAGTTTGAATCCGACAAGCATTCTGAGGAACAAAAGTTTTTTTTTATTTCCCGGCCCATTAATTGTGCTCTGTTTATTTATTATTCCTGCCGTGGAGGCGAGTTTTAATCTAAACATTCAAGAGCTTCTGACAGGGTTACATCTGATGGCAGAGCGCTGTTGTGTCTATAAGGACTGGATGTTTTGAACTCCTGCCTCTTCTGTTATTTAATTAGTAATCCACCGTGTTGCTAGCTGTTTGCGATGTCGGCCGAGGAAGTCTTACCGGCCAAATTAAAAATGTGTTTACCCTGACAAGCTGCGAGCTCTAATTATGATGAATGGAATTCACATTTCCGAAGTAATTTAAGACGGACATATGTTAAATTTTCCATTTTGATGTCAGTAGTCCGTCCGGTGCAGCAGTTGGGAGAAATGATTTTTATTACTTGATGTCCGGCTGGTGTGGAGAATCCCCTTGGAGTTGAATCTCGTGGAATGGTCTTTTCCCGGATTTTCTGCTGGATAAAATTGTGACCCTGTGCCATGGATTCCCTCTTCAGGTTTTCTATGGATCTGCTTCACGTTTGGTGACTCTTCTGATAATTCTTCCTCCCGCTGATCCTTGCAGCTTATCTTGGAGCCTTGGTGATATTATTCTTTTTGTTTCAAATTCAAGGTAGTTTACTTTTGTATTGTTTAAAGTTTAAATTAAATTGGCTAGAATAAGACCCCCTTGACCTATATATTTTAGGTCACCTGAACCTGTGGTTTTCTTTAACTTTTTGTTCTAAATTCCCCTTTTGGCTAACTTGTGTTCTTTCTATTCTAAATTCTAGTTTTGGCAAATAATTGTATAATTTTAATATTGTTAACTTTAAATTTTAATATTCTATTGTTTTTTCTACTACTTTATGACTGGCCATTCAATTTATTTATTTAAGATGTTTAATTTGATTTATTTAGTTAATGAGATGTAAATTTTTATGGATCTTTTAAAATGAAGTTTAAAATTTTAATAAACATTAGATTTTTGAAAACTAAAATTTTGTGTCTCTCTCTTTTACTTTAATGTACTTCTTATTTTTAGGAAAGTGCCATTTTCAATATTTTACAGGAGTACATATTTGTACACTTAGGGTAACTGGTCAATAGGTCCACTTTCAGTTTAAGAATTCAGTGTATTTTAGAATGTTTTCAGATGATTTTTAGGTTTTGAGAACTTAGAAAATATAGAATGTTTTTTTAGTATATCATAAAGCTCTTTTTCTTCCCGACATACAGTGGTCGGACCAAACTCAAATGCGACCCTCCTTCTCCTTTGATTTCTGTTACCCATTTACTTTGGAGAATGGAAATATTAAAAAGAATTGCTAACTGAGTAAGTCTAAAAATCTAGTTCTCATCAGGGAATGGGAAATCTCTCTCTGCCTGTATATATATATATACACACATACATATATATATATAATAAAAATAGTAAATGTAAAACCAAAGAAATATTAGAAATATTTTGTAACACATATATAAAACCATAACTAAAAAGTAAATAAGCCAAAATTAAGACAACTTTGAAACAAAATTGAAACTTTTTCTAACTACTACTATGGAAAAGGAAAGCTAGTCAAATAAGCACTATGTCTAACTAATATGTAAAATATAGAGATTCATCAATCAAGAGGAAAATAAAATGGTATTTTAAATTTGGTTTTATATGTAGCTATCATATATTTTAAGTTATGGTTATATGAGTTACAACTTATTTTTAATCTATCATTGGAATTTCGTATAACATTTTTATTGAAATCATTTTATTTATAAGCTGCATTTGCGGAATAAATGAAATGTATTTTACAATCGCCTTACTTTATTAACTTTATTTTATCTAACTTTTGATCTTTGCTAAGTATAACTAACACTTTTAGTTTGCTTTGGAATGAATGCTTATGAATCTTTTAATATATATATATATATATAAATATAAAATTGTAAATCCAATGGTAGAATGTAAGTAGTAACTCATAATACACTTGCCTACAAAATACAATGAAATAAAGGAAATTCAACCATAAAGAGGAAATTATAAAATATAATGCAGGTCATAAAGACAATATATACGAGGCATGTTTTTTATGTAAGTACCGTTTTGCGATTCCGCCGCCGCAGCGCTACGGTCGGCGTTCCGCGCATGCGCGCTGGTTACCTACATCTCTTGTCTACGCACTGACGCCATTACAGTCTGATTCTTCATTGTATACGTTGTTTACTGAGTGTTTAAGATGCCTCCGACAATCGTGAGTCCCGCCGATTGTGAAGTACGGGCTGTTATACGATTTCTTAGTGTTAAAGGCGTAAAACCGATCGATATTCATCGTGAGATCTGTGAAGTTTACGGACAAAACATTATGAGTGATGGAATGGTAAGGAAATGGGTGAGAGCATTTAAAGATGGCCGCACAACTGTGCATGATGAAGAACGGAGTGGGCGTCCTTCGGTCTTTAATGAAGATTTGGTGCAGAAAGTGGAAGAAAAGGTGAGAGAAAACAGACGCTTTACAATTTCATCAATGTGCGACTGGTTTCCTCAATATTCTCGTAGTGTTTTGTATCGCATTGTGACCGAGAACTTGAATTACCGGAAATTGTGTTCACGTTGGGTTCCAAAAATGTTGACGGATTTGCACAAAACCCAACGTTTAGGCAGTGCATTGACTTTCCTTGAGCGGTACCACAATGAAGGTGAAGATTTTTTAGACCAAATTGTTACTGGTGACGAAACATGGGTGGCCTACGTCACACCAGAATCAAAACAACAATCCATGGAATGGCGACATTCATCATCACCCAAAAGAGTGAAGTTTAAGCAAACAATTTCTGCCCGGAAAATCATGTGCACAGTTTTTTGGGACAAAAAAGGAGTATTGCTAGTGGAGTTTCTGCCTCGTAATGAGACAATCAATGCAGCGTCTTATTGTGAGACATTGAACAATCTGCGTCGTGCAATCCAGAACAAAAGACGTGGCAAGTTGAGTAAGGGTATCGTTTTGCTGCATGACAATGCCCGTCCACATGTAGCTAATCGGACCAAAGATCTCATCAAATCTTTTAAATGGGAAACTCTAGATCATCCTCCATACAGCCCTGATCTGGCGCCCAGCGACTACCATTTGTTCCTGCACTTGAAGAAACACCTGGGTGGTCAGCGTCTTCAAGACGATAACGAAGTCAAAACAGTTGTGATACAGTGGTTAACAAGTCAGGCGGCAGAATTTTATGAGGAGGGTATTCAAAAACTGGTGCCACGTTATGACAAGTGCCTCAATATTCACGGAAATTATGTAGAAAAGTAGATTAAGGTACAGACTTTCATGTAGAAATAAAATTATTGCGATATCTTTGCACGTCTTTTTTTAATTCCAAAACGGTACTTACTTAAAAAACATGCCTCGTATATATATATACACACATACACACAAGGAACTACCTTTTTAATACAAATATTTATACATTTTAAAGCATCTATTATTTTTATCTTGTATCCTTAAAGTTCAAAATAGATAAATAAACATTAGACATTCTCTACCATTCCTGATGGATGGTAGATGTATTATTGGTATGGTATTTATGGTACAAGTTAACATTTCAGAAATAGATTCAGTTTGATGTCTTCAAAATAAATCATATCAAGTACATGCGAGTAAAAATGAACAAATTTTAGAAAACTGAGCAAGAGATATTTCTTAAAAGAATAAACAAATACTTTTTAATGCCTGTGACAAGCAGTGAGGCATAAGGCTGATGGAGGCTGAGGCACATTCCTGCATCTGACATCTCCTGCAATTCTTTGTCTTGAATGCGGACATTCTTCAACTTGTCAGAATTATCATTTTCAGGCATCAACTTGTTGGTTCTATGCTTTTTATTCTCATCTTCATACTATATATATATATATATATATAAAAAAAGGAATAATGTATCCACTGCAATGTGTTCATATCAACATTAAAATTTAAAATTTTCAAAATTTTTATTAAAGTTTTCCCATTTCAAAGGATTATAATTCAATTCCAAAATATTATTAATGATAACATCCAAATTTAATCCTTTCAATCTAAACAATTTTCAAAAACTGTAATGTCATATTCCCATTGCATATACTAATTTTAATAATAATAATATATCCAGTTTTCTTTTCAATAGTAGCCATTTTTGCTGATAGTAGCCATTCAATAGTAGCCATTTTTGACTTGCATTACTTCAAAGTCAAGTTTTTTGGCTTTCCTTCATGTCATAGAGAGTTTGATCCTCCATTTTTACCCTAACAACCACTCTCAACCAATCAGAGTCCACCACATCTTCATGCTCAAAATCCTTTACCATTTTTTTTCAATTGAGCATTCAGTACTATTTTGGTACTGGTGACATGAAGAAGTAGGGAGGGGGGGGGGGGGGATATGTACAGTTATTTTATTTTTTGTGAACAAGTTTTAAATGCATAACGGAACTTAAACTCTCACAAAGTGCAAAGAAAAATTTCTGGATTAAGGAACTGAAATTTTGTGCCTTTTACCAACGGACAAATGGATCATGGCTGTGAATGGCCATTTTTCTTATATAGGGTGGAAGATTATAAGAATTTAAATCACTATATTATTCACTATAAGAATTTAAAAACATTCTGTTTAACTTATCATTGCAAGGTATATATTGCAAAAATTGAAATTAATTTTATAACTTAAATAAAGTGACTCGAACTGCAGTAAATTTTTAAGTTAGAAAATATATACTTACAGAAACGTACCTAATGGGGGCATTCCAAAAGGTAGAATAACACTTACATTGCAGATACTAGCATTATCCTAGCTTAGGGAACGTCTCCTTTAGATGGGTTCTGAAAAAATAATTGTTTGGTTTTGGCCATAGACAAATCATGCAGTCTGACCTCAATCTTACTGACAAAATAATTAAGTAAAATTCTTGCCGACTACGTGGTAAAACTGAATTTGTCTGTCTCTATAGAAGGTTCACAAATTTGTGGAATATAGCAAGTTTTCGTGTTGTCATTGCAAATCAGGCATTATGTGCAGTGTGCTAAAAAGTGTTCTATGAATGCTGGAATTTGCAATGGAAAAGCATTCCTTATAGAATATAATTATGTATATTTTAAACTGTTTATGATTAAATAATTTAAAGTACTTACAGTTATGTAAATACAACTGTCATTTGTATGCAATTTTATATGTTCTGTGTTGGAATAAAAATATATTTCTACTTTCTTCGTATAAATCAAATGCATGATAATATGTATATATAAAAACATGAGTAAATATTATATAGTGCAGAAAATCAAATTCCTGTTTTTATTCAAGCTCAGATAGTCTTGACAGACAGCGGGTACTGACTTTATTCGGCTATTAAAACAAATAAGGTACAGTTTCTTTCATATAAATCTTTATTCTAAATTATTTCACAAAAGGTATCCTTCTCTTGGCAGCAGGACTCAATTATCCTTACCTTATGAAATCTCTTTCATTTCCTCCCCTCAAAATGGACATTTTAATCTTTTAAGTAATCTTTTCTAGTATAAAATTGTGATGAAATTAATAAAAATAATAAATTCCCAAAGAAAGTATTATCTTAGTTTTTTTTCTACTGTAATTTAAATTTCAATGTTGTTGTTGAGACCCAGACCGTCCGACCTACCAGAAAGGTGTAAGGTAACTGTTTGGACGGCCGGGAAGTGCCACCCAATTCAGACCGGAACCCAGTGGGGAAGGCATCCACAGGGACCGTACCCTCCTTCCCCTACCACCAACCTCTCGGAAGGACTTACGGACACACATGTTTAACGTGATCGTACTCCGCATGAACACAGCGGCAGTTGTGGCAGCGTGCAAATAAATTTCAATGTTGTAAAGGACCTTGCTGCCCCAAATGGAAGTGGATCTTCGTACTGGTCAGCCGAAGCTCTATACCATTGAGCTGGGACGAAATTGTAAGTTCTTATTGTCAAAGTGGACTATGCAATACATCAAAATTAACAAATTTCTTTAATGCTTAAAGTTAAAGAGATTTTGCTTTGCAAAAAGGATATGGTATTAAGTTAATATGTTTCATTAAAGCTGCATCAATTCGTGGCATCTCAATTTAGGCATCGTTTTGAATCAAGGAAAGAAGAAGCAGTTTAATAAATTCTAATTTCCTAAAGGCATTTCTTAAAATTATTTTATTGCTTAATTCGAGTTGATTTCCAGTTCTGAGATGATACATTAATAAAATTGTGCTTATATTTTCTAATTACTAAAGCTATGTATTGCTTTTACCGCCCAGGTTTTAAAACTAATTTTTGAAAAAAGTGCAGTACTTTGTTTTAAAACAATTTGTAGCTTTTTTAACTACAAGGAAACTCTGCCCAGTGCTCGCTAAGCTCCCCGAATATCCACAACTTGCTTTGCGAGTCAGGAGGTTTTGCCTCCTACTCGCTGGTGATCACAGAGCTTGTTTGTGCTCACAGAGCTCGTTTTTGCTATTTTAAGGCAAACTACAATTTAAATCTGAAAACAGTTTTTTTCATCGTGTTTTCATATTATTTCTCTACAAATGTACCAAATTTCATATTTTTGTATGTTATAGTTTTTGTAGTATGAAACACAGAAACTCGATGGACGCATCGATATAGAACAACATTTTTCACTTCAGAAATGCATAAAAAGTAGAATAACTCATCAACTACATCGGAATTTAGAAAAAGAACTCCATATGAAAATTTCAGCTATGTAGGTACATACCTACAAACATTCATGGTGTTGCTATTAGTCTGTCCAGGACGTGAATTCACAGCTCAAATATTTTGCCTTCAACATTAAATATTTCTTAAACTAAAAATTAACTCAAAAAACGGTTTACTTCAGCTTATTTTTCAGACATTTTTCTAGAAGTGTACCTAATTTTACGGTATTATATGCTATAGTTTCTGCGGTGCAAAGAAGAGAAACAAGAAATTTGTTAAACAGTGGAGGCAGCAGTGTCAGTTAATTTTTTTAATATTGAGAAATAATAATTCAGTACCCATGTGATAGTGGCCAAGGCAGTGGCTTCGCCGCTTAACATCTCGTCATGACCCTGTGACCACTACAGCTGCCATTATAAATAGGAAACAAGAAAACTAAGCCACTATAAGAAGGAAACAAAAAAACTGATGAAATTAATCCCAGATATTAAATAACCGATGAAGAATCTTGAAAATTGATCAAAATAACGGAGAAAATAATACATAATTTTTACTTTCCCTATAATACATTGTAGTGTGTAGGGAAAGTATACAAGTATACTATTGAAATCGTGTCGAAAATTGGAACCTGAGTTTTCGACGGATCTACACATTTCAAATGAAAAAGAACATGAAAAAACTATTTTTACTGTAGCATCTGTGCAATGTATGTATTCAATCTAGCTTGAACACTATTTGACAAAATTTCACAAAATTCGATAGGAAAGTCAATTCTAAGTTCCCCTGGTACTGATTAGATTTTAGTATGATTTAAAAAAATAGAACATTGACTCACCATAGGTTAAATCATGTAGTTGTTTTGAACTCTTATAACGAGAAAGTGGATGAATTGGATATATTCAGCTTGATGAACATTTTTATCCAAAGACCTCCTCAATGTTTAAATTAATTTTTTATTTAATATTAAATAGTTTATTGCATTATTAATTTATATTTATTGTTGCATTATTTTATGAGTTCTTATAGAATTTCAGTATTGCATCATATATTTTAAAAAGATATAAACAGTCTCAAAAATGTCACTAATATTCCCAAACCTCATACTTGTAGTATGAAACGTTTCACGTTAAATACGCCCTCACAATTGCAATATTTATACACTATTTTGTTGCTCCATTTCTGTTGTACATTACTTCACAACTAACAATTATTGCGAATTTCTTTAATGCTATGTCAACCACTTTATATTCTAGTCAGCACGATAAATTATTTAAAATACACAGACTTTTTAGCGGTATAGGTTACTGTTAATTTGAAGCTAAATGAGATTAAAGTTTAAATATTTGTAAGTACATATACTTAATTTAGATATTTAACTACATATGGTTTATTTAAATATATTAAATATATTATTATTTATTTAATTCTTTTATGTAGCTTACTAGATAGAAAAGCTACTTAATTGTAGTCTTGGATTTTTATATAAAAACCCATAAATTTTGTACGGACATTTTTATCAAGGTACAAATGAAATACATGCACACACATGCAGCCCCAAATGTTAACAAAATGTTTTGATGAGTATTAAAACATGAATAGCTATAATAATAATTTGAAATTTTAAAACAGTGTTTCGATACTGTATGAGGAATTATAAAAATATATTTAGCATTGAGTTTAATAACAAAAATGCGATATGTTCTGTGAATGTTCTTCTTTGAAAACCATTTCTCTCAAACTTTGTTTCATTTCATCAAGATATCAAGATATTGCTTCCCTATATTCGAATACTTTTCCAAGAAGATAAGAATGCTTGTAGATTTAAATAATGAATTTTAAAAATGTCCACTGAAAGGTTAAAGTAACAAAACTATATTCAATATATCTGAGAACTTCAAAAAGTCTGATTTGTAAATTACTTGTATAAATCTATGTTAATGTCTTCTGAAAAGTAATTTCAGAGCTTTGAATTTCTCTAATACTTGACTGCAAAGTACTGTTATACAATAGTGTTAGTATATTATTGTATAAAACTCCATATTAATTTAGAACAAGAAAGATCAATCATGCTTAAAGCATTGATTATGAAACACTTTCCAACTTCAATGCAATTTTATTTAAACATATCTAAAATGCAATACATTCCTCGGTAATATTTTAAAACTTATCACAATACTACATTAATTTATTATATTTGAAAACTTAAACCTTCATCGAAAAAAATGAACTTCATTCAAATGACGGCATTGAAATATAAATTGCCTGGTTTAAACATCTCTAAAATGCGATACATTCCTCGGTAATAATTTTAGAATTATCATAATACTACAATAATTTATTATATTTGAAAACTTCATCGAAAACAACTGAAATTCATTCAAATGAAGTCATAGAAAAAATAACACGCGTGGCTCTCTCTATAAAAGCAGCATTTCATTCATAAACAATTTCTCATTCATTTCATTCATCACAATACTATAATAATTTATTTTATTTAGAACTTAAGACCATGGAGCTACAAGTAATTAAACTCTATGCTTAAAACTTCATCGAAAAAAATCATCCTTCTCTTTGTAAAATCAATGAATATTTCATTCATATCAGCTACGCAGACTCCATGAGCTAAATAATTTTGTGTTAAAGAAATACAGCAATTCTAATACAACTCATTCTACATATTTTGCTGTTTACATTTTACATAAGTGTAGGCTTCGTTGTAGAAATAATCAAATTTGGATGAGCATTTAAACTCAAATATATTGTAATTGCGTTATTTCAGTATGTAGATGCACAGAATTTAAGCAAAAATAAAGTGGTTTTAGGACGGATACAACACCCAATATGAATTAAAAAGAACTTTAAAAATCACGATTTTGAGACAAGATGGATGCCATATATCATTTTGAAGTGGGTCACGTGATCTTTTCATATCATGGTCACGTGATCGCTTCATATAAGAGGTGTAATTATTATTTTAATTTTTATTTAAAAATCTACTGAATATATTTCGCTGAATTTTTTTTTTATATATTTTATGGAATAATTTGAATATTACCTAAAATTTTCAAAGCAATTTGTTAATTTTAAATCCGCTTAAAAAATGTTTGAAAAATTAGGTCCCATAGGGCTCAATGTATTTCATTTTTTCAACCAGGGTTCAATCCAAAACTAATTGGGTGATATTATTCATTTATATTCCCATAGGTCCTACAGACAGTCTGAACAACATACTAAAATTTCATTTTGATTAAGTCATTTTTACGTCAGTTATTGTGCTAACGGAGACAGACAGACAGAATGAACAAAGTCATGAACACTTTTCAACTTTGTTGTAAAGTGTTAAAAATAAACATTAAAAAATAATTATTGAATTGCTGATTATTTTTTACTGCTTTGTTTTTATATTCTGAATTTTGAGTGCAACTGGAAGCTATAGCAGCTTTTTTACTTTCTTTGAATGCTTGATTTTTAAATGTGTATGAAATAAATCATTATTTGTCATTGGCCGGAGAGTAAGCTATTCTGTGGTTAAAGAACTCTATATATTTTGTGGGACAATTTAAAAATGTCCTTTAAATGAATCTGTAAATTAAATGGAGGTATCTGCTATTGAGGAGTGTCTGTTTAATGAAGATGTCTGATTTTCAGAAGTGTACATTAGAAAGTTATATGCCTCACATTAAAGACACATCTGATGTGGGCAGCACATGACTTTCCCTGCAGACTCAATTTTTTTTTATTCCTTTAAATTCATTAAATTGAGTTTAATTGCACAAAATAACACTAAATTTGCAATTTTAATTCAATTTTTGTTTTTATTTTGTAATTTGACATTTTTACAAAGGCGGTGTAATAAAAATGTGAAAAGTCTCAAATATCTACAGAATAGTTAGTCTTATAGTCAGTAATAGATTGGTCTTATTCTTTTTCTCATTAAAAATTAAGTATAAAACAAGCATTTAATTGATACATTTGAGCATACGTAGTCTTTTTTTTAGATTTTGATGATTTTTGCAGGCCACTTAAAAAAAAAAGGCAGGTAGTTCTTTTCCGAATCGTATAAAAATCCAATTAGTGCCAGAGTATCCCACAACTTATTTACCAAATTTTGTGAAATTGGGCCAATTAGTATTTCAGCTAGAGTGGGATACATGAAATTTTGTGGGCCATTTTGAAAAAAGAAAAATAAATAAATAAATAAAATAAAATAAAATAAAGGCGTGTTCTTTTTTCCCGAATCATACCCAAAACTAATCAGCATGAGGGTCATACCCAAGCGACTTACATACCAAAGTTTATGAAATTCGGTCCATAATCTTTTTAGTTAGAGTGGATACGTACATTGCACAGACAGACATATAGACACACATACACAGACGTCATACTAAAAATAGTTTTTTCGTATTCTAGAGGTCGCAAAATGTGTAGATCCATCAAACTCAAGTTGCAATTTTCAGCATGATTCCAATACTTTCCCTATATATTACCATGTATTGCAAAGTAAAACTCAGCCCCAAGCCCCCCCCCCCCCCCTAATATTTTCTAAAACTCTATGCTATGATTGCATGTGGGATAAATGTTTCTTTCCTCTAACAGCCTTCGATGACCAGCCCAGTCATTTTTAAAAAAGCTTTCATGCAGTAGCTGTTGGCAGCCACATGCAGGGCCGGATTACCAAAAAGGCACGGTAAGCACATGCTTCCCTTCTAAAGATTCAAAGGGGACTCCAAATTGCATCTCCGATTTACAGTTTTTTTTTTTTTAAATGTAAGTTATTTGTCAATCGTTACATTTACACTTCTTTTTAATGCAAGACATTTATCAAATAATTAAGTTAAATAATATCTTGCTGTACAGGCAAACACAGAAATATGTTGGTTATCTGGGCCCAAATTTATATTGCCCATATTTTTTTATAATTAAATATTAAATTGTTAATGACAAAAGGTAGGATGGCAGTTAATATTTGTTAGAACTCATTGCAAAAGTAAATATGAAAAACCTGTGATTTAATAATAAAAAAATCTGATGTGGGCAACACATGACTTTCCTTATATAATGTAATGAATTTACTACTTTTACAGTAAAAAAAAATAGGTTTTTCTTATAACAGATACTAATATTCTTTCCAAGATAATTGAATTTTCGACAATTAGTCGTCATTTTCATTGATTTAGCGACATTTTTATCTATTTGGCGAGATTTTCGTTAATTTGGCAACATTTCAAAAAGTCGCCAAGTTGGCGACATTCCGCCAAAATCTCGCCAAGCGTTATGGACGAAGAAATAAGTTGTTTTTACAGCAGATAAATGACTATTGGCGTTCAAATACAAACGTATTGCTCAAAGTACCTTTTTTCATGAATGGAACGAGCTAGATCCACGAGAATGATGTCACCCAATTTATCGCATGGTATTACATATGAAAAGTGAACATGTTTCTCAATAGGAAATTTTTTTTTTCATTTTATATGACTTTTTCATAATTTTTTTGAAAAATGTGCAATATCTCCAGAACGGTTCATGTTAGCATTCTAAAATTTATGTCAATCGTTTTCTAATGAAAAATTACATAAGAAATGTCTATTTGCGTAACTTTATTAGTGGTTTTGATTTTTTGATGATTTTTTCAAAATTTTATTCGAAAATTTAGGGGGATTCTGAACATTCGATTACGTATAAAAACAATAGGCTTCCAGTGTTTACGGATTGTGATTTTTGTACCAAATTTGGTTCGAATCGGTCCATTTGTTCGTCAGTTATCGTCTCCACAGACTCACTGGCACACACACACAGACATCATTTAAAAAATGTTTGATTCGTGATCAGGGATGCTTGAAACGTGCTCTCCCGTCGAAAACTCGAATTCTCGACCCCGTCACAATACTTTCCTTATACATTATGTATATAAGGAAAGTAATATACTATGGTTTAGGAATTTTGGTACAGGCAAACACTTAAAAATATATTTTAATTTAACCCACTTCACGTCTACCCACGTTAGAAAATCATCCTCCATAACTGTTCTGAGAGAATTGATGATGGAATAAAACGATTTGAAAACAGTAAAAAATGGGCCGAATTTTGGCTTTAAATATTCATACTCATTGGAATTTAAAAAACAAATCTCCACAAGGTCCATTGTCACAGGACCTGAAGTAAAACATTACTTGATTTCACAGCTGTCCATAGCTCGGATTTTCTGCTATGCCGCCAACAGGCAGACGGAGATATCCTCTTTTATTATTATAGATAGTAACTGAATAAGAATAAATCTATACTTAAAGGTTTAAAAATAAGTTGATTAGAAATTCTGTAAAAAGTTTGATATCTTACAATCCTTTTTTAATTGTTCGTAATTTTTTTTAAATAAAGAATTAAACACGAAGACTTTTAATAGCAGCATTTGGGGAGGATGGGCATCAAACTAAACATTTTTAAAAGAAATCAATTTTACTTTAAAAAGTAAAAATAATTTCTTTTTTCTAACTCTTCTTTCTTCTTTTGAGTTGTTGCTAATTAGTTTCCTGTTATCTAAATTTTCATCCAAGAAATTCCGATTTATTTACGATGTCTGCCGAGAGGGAGAGGGTTTTGCCGGCCAGCTAAGTGTTTGTTTCTCCCTGGCTATGCTGCTCTTACTATGAAGAACTGGAGCGTCATTTTTGGTGAAAAGCACCGGACATATGCTATGCATTCAATTCTGATGTCAAAGGTCTGGTGCACCTGTGTGGAGAAATTATTTCATCATTACTAAACATCCTGCTTGGGAATATCCCCTTTGGAAAAAGGATCTGGTTAAAGATTTTTCTCACTTCTGATGGACAGAATCCTCCTTTGCCATGTTCTACGTTTCAAGGGGTGTTCTTTAGGATTTTTTGGTGACTCTTCTGGTGATACTGCCTCCCGCTGATCTTTGCAGTTCCTCTGGAACACTTGGTGAAATTCATTTTTATTATATTCCTCTGTAGTTAAATAAGCACTTATTCTGAATTGGTATGAATGAGACCCCTTTACCTATATATTTTAGGTCACCTGAACCTGAGGTTTTCCTTAACTTTTAGTTGAAATTTCCCCTTTGGCTAACTGATGTTCTTTTTATTCTAAATTCTAGTTTGGTAAATAACTGTATAATTTCAACATTGTTAACTTTAAATTTATTATTCTAACGTTTTTACTACCACTAAATGACTGATCACCTTTTAAATTCAATTTATTTAATTTATTTATGATGTTTAATTTGATTTATTTAGTTAATGAGATATTTTAAAAAGTTGTAAAATGTTTGAAAATTCTTTAAAAATGAAGTTTAGGTTTTAATAAACGTTAGATCTTTGAAAATTTAAACTCTGTGTTCTTTCTTTTTACTTTAATGAATTTTTATTTTTAGGAAAGTGCCTTTTTAATATTTTACAGGTTAGCATATTTTTATGCATTTAGGGTAACTGGTCAGTCAGCACACTTTCAGTTTATTTTAGAATGTCAGATGATTTTCAGATTTCAGGAACTTACAAGTTTTTATTGCATTTAGGTATTTAATATATTTTTTTAGTATATGATAAAGCTTTTTTCGACCGGACACATGCAAAAAACATCATATCAAATTTGGAAGTTTAGGGCTACTGTCGCGAAGGCACTTTTGTACATGTAGAACTTTTCATTTAAAAGTAAAACTTTAAAAGATGCATAATATTTAAAACTATTAACACATTTTCAAAATTTAAAATAAAAACTAACATTATCAGTTTATATTATTCAAATAATTAAATAAATAATTATTTCTCATTAAAATGTTTTAACACATGCAAAATTTAGGGGCCCCTAAAATGTGGGGGCCCGGGGTTGCGGCCTCGAGAGCAAATCAGGCCCTGAATGAGCCATAGAAGTGTGGAACTGATTAACTTAGTAGGTGGAATGAATAGGCACAGTTATTTCTTTTAATATTTTGATGAATATTATTTGAAAGTGGGAGTGAGTGGGAGTGTTGTAGAGAGTGACTAGATAGATTTCTTTTTTTAATTAAATAATCATTCAGACTTATTTCACCTTAAAATGATTTCAAAATGGTATGAATCCCAGCATTTTTACATACAGAAAATTCCTTTTAAATAATAAAACGGTATCGAAAACATTGTGATATTTTTTCAAATGATGCGTTGCTAAAAAGAGTGAAACTGTGAAAAAATAATATTAAGCACAGAGAAAAATAAAAATAGTTTAAAAAGCATAAAGCAGAACATACCACTGGAGCAAAAGTGGTGGGCATACTGACGTCTTTTTGGCACTCAAATAGACTTGTGTCAGGTCTCAAAAGTTCTTCTACATCAAAATTGAGCACAGGTTTTTCTTCAATAACCTTTTTCTCCCCAAAATCAAAAGTAAATGTTTGTTTCTTTCTCCCATGCAAGATATCAAAATGTTCGTCTTTTTTCTTCTTCATTGCTGCTCGTTCCTTTGTGGAAAGCCAGCTAGAGTCCGTCTGGAAGTAATCGCTCTGATCGTCAATCACTTTAGTACGTCTTTCACTAAAGAAAAATGTAAAATCTATGAAAATTTTTTCTCACTACTGAGATTTCAATAATTTTGATGAATAATGTAAATGCAATGAAAAATATATATACAGGGTGTTTCAGTACAGCGTGTACAAACTTCTGGGAAGGGTAAGTTGCTCAAAGACGAATCGGAATCATATAGCAATGCAGGTTATGAAATGTTAACTTCATGCAGTAGATGGCATTCCATGTCTACAGGACTGCAGAACATACTCACAGGAAACCGTCATTCGCGAACCAACTGCAGAGGTATATCATTGGTCCTCTCCCTTGTGACGTGTAAGGAATCACAACTTGCAAACACCAATTTTGCAATCACAGGGAAACAAATTTTCCAACGTAAGATCAGAAATCTATAGACACCCTGCTTAAGAAGAGTCAACGGCCCCACCGTGCTGATAACACCGGTTCTCGTTAGATCACCGAAGTCAAGCAGAAGGCATACAGTTAGGTCAGGGTTTGATTCCCGCCACTACCAAAAATTACAGCCGTGTTCACGCGGAGTACGATCGCGTTAAACATGTGGGTCCGGAAGTCCTTCCGAGAGGTTGGTGGTAGGGGAAGGAGGGTACGGTTCCTGTGGATGCGTCCCCCACAGGGTTCCGGTCTAAATTGAGTGGTTCTTCCCGGCCGTTCAAACAGTTACCTTACACCTTTCTGGTAGGTCGGACAGTCTGGGTCTCAACACCAACAACTCTGCTTAACACATTGACTGCCGAACTCGCGCCAGCGCGTGATGTGGCGTTATCGCTGAATAGCCGATCACGTGCCAGCACGTGATGTGGGGTGATGTGTCAGGTGCCAGTCACACACTGGCGCGGGAAATGCTACGCCTGAATGTTTATTCTCCAGTTCAATCGGCATTACGTTTTGGGTATGTATGCTGGCATTGGCGTGGAGTGAAGGTTAGAAACTAATTGTTCATGTATGTGGTTTCAGATTTCTTGCTTTATTACTTATTGAAAAAATAATCTTGTAACATGAGTTGTACAGACGATAGTTCTGCAGGGCCTTCGCGTCAAAAGAGAAGAAAAGTGCAAAATAATAAGGCTCTAACGCCTGATGAAATTGCAAATTTGGTGGCTGAGCTATCAGATAACCCGAGTGATTTTAGTTATGACAGTGGCAGTGACGAGGAATTCTTTTCTCCCAAAGAAGCCCGTAATATTTCGGATTTGGAAGATGAAGACGACGAACATATCGTGCAAGGAGCGACATGTCAACAGCATAATTCTGCTATGGTAGAAAACATAATTTGGGAAAATGACTCAACATCCATGAAACAATTTCTTTTCACAAAATCTGAGTGTTTGCTGCAACCTGTTTCAGGTGACAATCCTATAGATTACTTTCGTCACTTTTTTACTGACAATATCTTGGATGAAATAATTGCTGAAACCAATGACTATGCTCGTAAAATACTTTGTTGCCGTGAAAAAAAGAAACATTCTCGAATTAATGCTTGGAAGGACACCACAAAAGATGAACTATTGGTATTTGTGGGATTAATTTTACATATGGGAACTATACGAATGAACCGCATACAAGATTACTGGAAAACAGATACACTGTTTGGGTTACGTGCATTCTCAGATAATATGAGCAGGAATCGATTTTTGTTATTACTGAGGGCATTGCACTTCGCAAAAGTCCCAGAGCAGAATGCAGAACCTCCAAAGGATCGACTATATAAAGTCAGGAGTATGGTGATTTTGTTCAACGCACGATTATCTGAAATATATTACCCAGGACGAGAGATTAGTTTAGATGAATCGATGATATTGTGACGTGGACGACTTATTTTTAGACAGTATATACCAAACAAACGTCATAAATATGATATCCAGTTGTGTATGATCACAACACCTAATGGTATGGTTCTCAAATTTATGGTATATACAGGTATGTTGGATGATTCTGGTGGAAAAGGACATGCACATAAAGTCGTGTTGAGTTTACTTGATGGAATGCTAGATGTAGGGCATAGCATATTTATGGACAATTATTATAATAACTATGAACTGGCGAAATGTCTTGCTGATAGAAAAACTCATTGTACTGGGACAATCAGGAAGAACAGGAAGACATTTCCGAAAGAGGTTAGCGAAAAAAACTAAAGAAAGGGCAAACTGTAGCAAAGTATGCTAATGGTGTAATGATTGCTAAGTGGAAGGATAAGCGAGACGTCACTTACATTTCTAATGAATACAAAAATGATATTATAGAAACGACAAACAAAAGAGACGAAATGAAATCAAAACCACTACCTATAATTCAATATAATAAATTTATGGCAGGCTTTGATAAGCAAGATCAAATGCTTGCCTACTCTCCATGTGAAAGGAAAACAATTAGGTGGCCTACCAAAATATTTGTGCATATTTTGCAAATGATGATGACGAATTTCCACTTTATTTATAACAAATATTACAATGGAAATATATCACTTTATCACTTTCGTTTATCGGTGATAAGATGCTTATTGAATCAGACCTCTGAACTCCGTGCTCCTGTGCGTGATCCATCTGCATCGGAACATGTGCTCAAACCGGGGGAAGAAAAAAAAGGCGGGAAGGTACTACGTAAGCAGTGCAAAAGTTGCTATTCCCAAGGAAAACGTAAAGATACCATCTATATCTGCAAAGTTTGTGAAGGATCTCCCGGTTATTGTTTAGATTGTGCAAAGATAATACACAAATAACATTCTGAAATATATCGTTTGTAATAATATCATTGTAGCTAACTCGTAATAAATTCATTTGTAACATATATATCTGTTTGTGATACAGTTTCATACACAAATAATGCATATTATTACTTATTTTGATTCATTTTTACATGCCATGCGCTAGCGCGTAATGTGGCATTTGGGATATAATTTTACCTCTAGTGCCAATCACGTGCTGGCGCGTAGTCATAAAATTCTATAATTAAAGGCTTACATAATGCCTAGTAATCAGTGTGATACACATAATCATCTTTTATTACCACTTTTAAATCATATTTATTATAAAAAGTAAGTCGGCATATGGGTACAATCTACTTCTATGTCAGGGCAATAGCTGTCAACACAACCTCTCATGACCGGCAGTTAACGTGTTAAGGAAAAGTTTGGAATTTATGAAAAATATGTTTGTTTAAGGAAGGAAAGAAGAAAATTTCTCACACAAAAATAGAGAAAAGAAGAAATACTCTGGGAGAAAAAACCCAAATGCAAAAGCGAAAATTAATGCCTGGTTAAATATTCTGATTCTTATATAATATTTATTATTAATAAATATTTATTTTAATTTTAATGACAAATAACTACTATCCACAATGTCTACGTTGATAGGTTGAAATGGAATGTTGATTTTCATTTATTTGGATAACAGTAATTCAGATAATGCTATAACAGGGATTAGAGCCCACTTGAAAAAAAATTTTTAGAAAGGAATTTTAGGGAATGTTACAAAAATTTTAGAAAAGTATATGTTATAACTTAAAGTAGTTATATACAAAATATGCAAAAGTAATGCATTCCTTTATACTAATTTTCAGCATAAGTATTTTTTTTTTCACTTTTTAAAAAAATTTGGGAAGTTATTTACCTACATTTTAATTCAAATAGATGAACTACTTACATCAATTTAACAGTAGATTTCAGAATAATTATAACTAAGTAATCAATTTTTATCAAAAATTATATCACATTATTTAGAGAAAACTTATATACAGAGGAGATTTCAAATGTTACAATCGTAACAGCTGTGAAGAAAGAAGACGAAAAGAAAAAAAGATCAGTCCTAGATGGACACTTGAGTCCAATTAGATAGCCGTGCTAAGGAAATAGGAAGCCTGGTAATACATTGAAAAATATCCTAAAAATGAAAATACGAAAAGATACAATAAAATGCCCTAAATTAGAAAAATATCCCCAAAATGCAAATGGTATCAAAGTCTGAGACCAAATCATAATATTAGATTTGATGATTAAAAAATTTTTGAAAAGTATATTCTAGGGACAATAAAATTTTTTTTGCATAAGCTTTTCTTTCCGTTTTGCTAAAAATGCAATTTTTTCTTCCAATTCTTTTAACTGATCAGATCTTTGAGTAACTATATATTGAGCAACTGTCATTTCAATATAATTTTTAGTGGTTATGGATTTTTTCATTCTGTCAGTCTCTTCTTGGGTAAGGGCAAAAGCAGCTTCTTTATCTCTTTTAAGCAGACACATTTTATGCTGGGACTCTTAATTTTGTATGAAGGTTAACTTTCAATTTAAAGTTTCTCATTCTTATCTTTTTCTATTTTCCTCTTTCCTTGCAGCTGTTTTTCTTCTTCTTCTTTTAATTTTTCCAAATAATTTGAATAATGTTTCTGAGCATTTTTCACACTCATCAACACAGTTCTAACAGGCACTTTTGAACTACAATCATAGTGTTTTACAGCACCTTTAACAATCCTCAAGGACATAATTGTTATATCGCTTAGTTGGTTTTTTTCTTTTGTTACAGCAATATTATTTACCGAAAACCCTCTATCAGGCTCTGTATTTCCATGATGTAAAACTAAAGACGATTTAACTAGTTTTGCAATATTTGCAAATTTTGGCTGTTCAAAAGAATCATTAAGATTAAAAATTGAGCGCCAATAATAGTAAACTTTTGATTCTGCCAATATATCATCATTTATGAATTTTGAAAATTCAGAAATAGCCAATCTGTCACATTTTAACAACTTCCACTCTTGCCCTATTTTACCCGTAAGTTCCTCTGAAAAATTGACATAACTACAAATCCTAGTCACTTTATGCAACCTGGTAGTAACACAAAACTTGGTTTCTTCAGATGGCAATAACCTTGGTGTCAATATTAGAAACTACAGCAGTCACTACTTTTTCTCGTAGTTTGTAGTGTAACATGCTACTTTTAAAAATAAGTAGTGTAGCGAATAGTACAATATAATAAGTCACTAGTTTGTATAGAGTTTTGATGCTACTTTTAATGTTAAAGAAACAAGGTGCCAAGGAAACATGTGATCACCCTTTCTTTCTATGTTCGAAATGCAGTGTTCTATGAAATGATGTACAATTTACAAAGTGTCAAGCACTTTGGAACAAATAAAAAATATGGGTTGTTTTAGCTGACAAGATATCTTCTGAGATAATTACCTGTCTCATAATACTGAATCAGACAAGATGGAACTCAATGTACTTTGCCATCGAATGTATATGCCGGTTCCTAAAAGAAAACGAGGAGAAACTACATAAGATTTTCGATGCTGCAGGGCTATTGCCTAATGAAGTTGATTTTTGTTATATCCCAAAAGATTCTGCTTATTTGATTGCAATTTTGCGATGCAAATTCTACTAAAAATGAACAAACATGTTTTAAATAAATAGTTTTTACTTTTATTTTATACTATTGTTTTATTTTATTGTTTTCAGAAATGGGTAAAAGCATAAATATTGATAAGTTGATCAGTAAATTTTACTTATTCAGAATAAGTATGTTAAATTACTACAGTATATCCATATCCTCAACTTTTTGTGTAAATTGAAGCTGTGGCAAAATTCATCTTATAAATATAGTTAAGTAGCGACTCCATTTAAAAAGTAGTCTGTAGTCATTACTTTTTAAAAAAAGTAGTTGTAGTTAACTACATCTGTCATAAAGTAGTTGTAGTTCACTACAAAAAAAAATAGTAGTTTTTCCAACCACTGCTCAATATCACTAAATCTTTTAGCTTCTGAATACAAAATGGCAGGTTTGTTTTTAAATACTTGGTTGTTTCAATCAAACCTGGCCTAACATCCAATAAAACCTTTTTATCCTTGAGATTCATTCAAATTTTTTTTGGTTTTCATACCAATTTCTATGCCGTTTTAAAGGTTTCCATGAGACACTGCTCTCCAAATCAATTTTATTTAGGTCATAACTGCACTTAAGAGCAATCAAATTATCTTGAAGAAACTGCAGCATGAAATTTTCGATCAAATTATTTGACTATGTGTACAGGCACTTCACTTTGAAGGTTTGAGGTTCTTCACTTTGAAAATTAAAGAAAACTTCTCAAAATACTTGTGTGCAAATGAAATAAATGATAAATAACATGGTGTCAGTTCATACTTTAAGTAGCTGTGAATTCTTTTATACCTTGCTAAGTTACTAAGAGGTTTTTCAACATATTCTTGAGATTGCAGGTAATTTAAAAAATATTCAGAAATATTTGGCCAGTGCTCCAGAAGTCTTTCATAAACAGGTCCAACAGTTAACCATCTATTGTTTACATGATGTAATACAAATTGCTCAGTTACATCTGTAATATTTTGTACTGGTTTGAAGTCCTCTCTACGTGCCGCACTGTGTTTAAAAAAGTAATGAAGATCAGTAGAATGAATATTCATCGAACTTAAATTCGAAGCACTTAATAATTGCTTAAATGAATTGCTGATTACAAAAGTTTCTCTTCAGCACTCCTTTTAAATCGAGTTCATGCGACAGTGCTTTATTAACATTTGGACCGTCCATTGAATGAAATATTAAACGATGAAAATGCATCTAATAGCAATATATCTGCAGTTGATAAGCAGTTTTTTCCTCTTTTATTTGCAGCGCTGCAGCAATAGATGAATCGGGAAACATTTCCTTAAGAAGGTCAACAGTTTCTGAGCAAGACTTAAATGATATATCGCTTTGAGCAACCTTCATAGCCCAAAGAGCTTATGCTTTTGTGATGAGATATTGAGCTTGTTCGCTAATTCCTTTAATTTCACCAACTTTACACGCATCAATAATTGATTGATTTTGAAATCTATCTTGAAATTTTTGATTATGGTTTTTACCATTATCATGAGATTTTATCTGTGCAAAGCCATTACTTAAAAGGTCAAACGTTTCTGCACTTTATAAACATCGAGCAGAAAACAATGAAGATGTTCTGGAACACCTTTTTTTTAAAACAGCTCCATTAAGTTCTTTAGTAAGCCAAGAAATTAAATTTAGTTTTACCTCCAGGCATTTTTTACCAAAATGCAATAAAGAAAGTTGTAACTGGAAAGATATTTAATCATGGGTCATTCCATGCTATTTCAACAAAGGGCTGTGCTGCACCATTTTTAATATTTTTTATATTTTGCACAAGTATTTATACATGTTTAAAGAGTTTGAAACCAATTTTAGAAAAGAAAAATTTCTTACCATGTGGCAGAGAGGTCTCCAGATAGTGCTTTAAACGTGTACATTTTTGTGATTACAAGCATTTGTGCAAAATGGTATAACTTTCCTCCTAATTGAGCAAATTAAAAGATTTAAAAAATATTTTACTCAGAATAAAGTGCTGATAAATTTGGTTCAACTTTGTTTCATCATATGATATATTTTTGAAAACTTAATGGTAGTCAAAATTTACCATTGAAATTTGCATTTTCTCATTTTCCAAGCCTGTTTTTCACTAGGAAGGAGACAATACAATACACTCAAACCAAATTTATTTTGCAAGTATTATAGTAACAGTAGATTTTACCTAAGGGGAGAAAACTGGAGTGTTTTGAACCCTTCCAAAATTTTTTCACTGGTGAAAGTAGAAGTTTCCAAAAAATTCAGATTTTTCAAAAGCTGTATCTCTAGTGGGGCTCACAGTAAAAATCTGAAATTTATATTACTGAGGCTTCTATTAGGTAGCAACACCATAATAAAACTTGATCACTTTGTATTGCATAGTAACAAAAATATCTGAGTTTAAAGCTGTGAATAAAATCAGTGTATTACCATTTGCTTTAATGGTAATTTTTATGTATATATACAAGAAAATTATCATTATAGTTACAAGAAATGCATTAAATGTTACTTGCTTACATGTTGTACAATTGAACAAACAAAAATTATATGTATAAACAAAAAAATTATCATTATAGGTTCAAGAAATGCATGTTACTTGCTGCTTAGGCCTACATATTGTAAACAATTGAACAAACAAATAAAAATTATATCACTTAGCAAATTTTTTTAGTTTGTTTCTTTTTATCTTAT
The DNA here is from genome assembly GCA_951213105.1 of Amaurobius ferox. Classification (NCBI taxonomy): domain Eukaryota; kingdom Metazoa; phylum Arthropoda; class Arachnida; order Araneae; family Amaurobiidae; genus Amaurobius; species Amaurobius ferox. The sequence goes on along the minus strand of OX578146.1, from coordinate 142,068,311 downwards.
GTTATAAAAGTTCCGTAAGCTCATTGCACAACCTGGGTTCAATATTCCATGTTCGTCCAGCAGCAGTTGACAACTCGGAAGGAGTAAGAACATGTACGACATTGTCATACGGCATCCAAACAGTATCTGCTTTAGATTTTTGAAATGATGTTGATGGTCCCACTGGATGGAAGAAATGGACACTGCAGTCCTTCTCTGATTGCTGCACCTAAATAACTTGTGCAAGCCACCAATGAGAATCATAAATGCATGCAATGTAATCCCTTTCTTTAAGTTTAAGAGAATGACTGTTGAAACTTTGGTGATGTTTATTTCTTCAAAATCTTGTGAATTGAGTCTTTTTTGTTTCGTTTCCTGTTGACCATTTGTATTCTTAATAGAAACACAGTCTTTTGCATAAGGGCACATCCTACTATTTTCATCACTTTCATAAAAATCTACAACTTTATCAATCACTTCCTTTGGAAAATTTCTGGACTTCCTTTGTACTATATTAGGCAGAATGCCATAGCTTTTAACTAATGCCTGTGTGTTTCTTACAAGTGCTAACTTGCACGAAATTCATGACATACTTTTGATACTGACCAGGACTCAGGCATTAAACTTAATATTTTTACTTTCTCTGAAACTGTCAAACTTTTTTTAATTTTTTTTTTAATTTAAAGAGAATAGTGTATTCATCTTCCTTCAGATCAGCTTCGTTATTTCCGAAACACTCATTCAAACTTATATAAAAACTTGCACTTAGTTTATTTTTCATTGCTGATGTAACTTTTTCTACTTTTTTTTTTTAAGCTTTTGGTCTTTGTTTAATGTTAAGCTTCTGAATTTCAACAGGTGAAACTCCCAGAGCCGCACTTGCAACATTTATGTTATCTAATGTCTGATACACTGAACTAAATGTCTCATCATTGGGTCCATCTTTGTTAAAACTATAATTTTTTTTCAAACAAGAAATGCAAAAACTTTTACCTGGATCTAATCCTAGGTTTGGATGGCTTTGAGCCACATGTAAAGACATTTCAGTAAGACCTTTTGTTGTAACTTTTGTATGACATCTAAAAGGATCAAAACAGTTCTTTTCATATAAGTGATTGTATTTAACAAGATACTCCTTCTCATGATACTGGCAAATATTTTCAAAGTCTCCTAATCTTAAGTCCAAAATAGTTTTTTTCTTCATTGCTAAATTCACTAAAATCCTTTAGTGTTAGTGAAATTGGCCCTAAGTAGTCTTATGACAATCCTCATCAACTTTAGCTCCAACAGACCACATCATCTTTACCTTCACTTTATCATGCATGTACACTATACTGATCAAAAGCCAACTGACACACAATGCAAATGCAGAAGTCACACTTGCCTGTGACAGCAAGTTATTTCTGGATGAAACAGGTTATATCTTGTTTCAACTTGTACACTCTTACGCTAAACAAGATTGTACAAGTTGAGACATTCCATGAACTCGACTGCTTTAGCAATTATGAATTGTGCAGTATGTTTTTTGTATATTTTCTTGGTCTTTAATACTTTCATTTGGTTTTTATTACAATAAATAAAAGAGAAAATATATTCATGCTTCATTAGTTATGAAAAAGGTTATAATTGTCCTTCGAAATAAATAAAAACCAGCAGATTTTGTTCACAACTTTGAACTCAAATATTTTTGTTACAATGCAAAACAAAGTGATCAAATTTTATTATGGTGTTGCTACCTAATAGAAGCCACAGTAATATAAATTTCAGATTTTTATTCTATCTTAGGGGGGGATCTTAGCTAAAAATTTTTGGAACTTTTAAACATAGTTTTTTTAGCAATGTTGCAAAATTTCCAGGGAAAAAAACTGCAAGTTCAGTGAAAATTCAAATAATTATTCATGTTATTTCGTGCATATATTTAATGAATTATGAAAGAAATAAAGAGAAAATGAATATGAGTTTGTAGGGAAAGCGATGTGCTGCCTACATCAGATTTTTCCTTTTTGGAGATGAATCATTAATTCATACGCACAAAATGCATTGTGCATTTTTCACTAAACAAAAGAGTTTAAGTTACAAGAAAAGTATTACAACCCAAACTCTTTAATTTTAATAAAACATTTACGACCATTGGAATAAATAATTTTAATCATTATGAAGAAAATATTTCCACCAAATCCCAACAACAACACTGAATGTGTTATCAATGTGTTATTACAATATAAAGCTCTTTTATAAATCTGCACAAATAATTTTTGTACTGCACAAATTGTGTGTAAAAAAGAAAGGGAAAAATGGGCTGAATTTCTCTTGGGGGTACTCAGACCTAGATTCCTGCCTGGCTACGACCCAGGTTATTTTTTCACTTATTAGCGCAATTGAAACATTAATTAACAAACCAAATAGAACCAAATTAAAATCCAGTTGACTGAATTGAAAGCTAAAATGAACAGCATACTGCAGGTTGAAATGCGTACTAAAGGTGCCAATTGCAGAAGGCCGTTCTTTCCAGTACGTTTCTAGCTGTAATTGAATGTAACTAATGGACTCGTCCAAAATCACGGGACCCAAATGCTTTCTCAGTGGAGCCGAACGGTATTTTTAGACCACGTTCAGCCAATTTACGGTACATGAGTTAAACCAAAAGTAAACATCCATCCTCGAGGTTCGATGTTCGTTATAAAACAAATTGAAAAACATGTGGAAATATTTTCTGTGTTTATCGAAACATGCACTCAATCGCAACTGATTAAATTTAGGATTTTTTTTTAGGAAATTAATTAAAATTTCGAAAATTTTAGGAAAATGAATAATATTTTAGGAAATTAAGGAAAACAGAAAAAAAATAACGAATTTTAGGAAGAATGCAATATCTATTTCCTATTCCATGTATGTCAAAAGAGGCTTCAGACATTTATACTTGTAGTAAAAACTGACTGGAGAAACTTAACATGACATCGAAGCTTTTGATCCTGTGTATACTGTATCACTTTAAAGTGAAATGGGACATAAGATCAAAAAAGGACGCATTAAGCCTTAGAGCAAGAGACTTTATTCAAATTTTAGCAATAAATTAAAAAATAAATTTCTTTTTGTAAGTTCCGATTTAAATTTTAAATTTAAAGCATTACTGGAAATTCAGGGACAGCAGCCAAAATTTCCGAAAAATAATAAGGAAAATAGGAGGATTGAGCCCATAAAATAGGAAAAATAGGAGGGATAAATGCTAAAACTAAAAAAAAAATAGAAGTGGTAAACTCATGAAAAAAGGTAAAAAAAAATGCTACAAACTTCGCAAAATTGAGAAAATAAGAATATGAAAAATTAATAAAATGACCAAATTGATAAAATGACACTAAATTAATGAAAATGATGCATAATTGATGAAAATTCAAAATTTTTCAAAATTAACTTCAATTTCCTTGATAATCCCTATCAATTTGCAGGACTTATTACTTTAATATACTACAGGGACAGATACTTTTTTCCAGGAGATTGCAAATTAATTGCCTTTTGTTAGAGGATGATATGTTTCATTAGGCAGTTAGGTAGACATATAGTAAATAATTATTGATTAGGAGAGGTGCAGGACTCTGGTGTTACCATGGATAGCAGCTGCTGGTGGGCGGTTGGGAGGTAACATTTTGCAACTTTTTACTTCCCGTAATATGATGAGCATACCTTCTGTTATGAAATGCATACCCTTGTTTATTAATTATTTCCGTCTAAATTTAACATTCAGCGAATTCTAATTTTCATTTCGACTCTAAAACTTGTTTTTAAATTTTATTCCAAATTGATAATGCGCCTGTAATTCTATAATTCAGCTTCTCGGAACTTTCTCGCCAGTTCAATAAACCTAGTGTAGCGTTACATTCCCGCGCTGTTGTACATTTACCGCGGATTTGCATTTCATATAGAAAAGCATTGGAACTCTTTACTGTGTCGTCATGAGCAAACGCGCATTGGTACTAAGACGCTTCGGCATGGAATTTGTGATCAGTTCAGTTGGCGATGTAATTCCAAAGCGATAGGTCGCGTGTATGCCCACGGGGCAAGAAATCGAAATGGTTGATCTAAATTCTTAATGGTTTTAAATTTAAATAAGGAATAACGAAGTATCACAGTAGAATGTCGAGTTCGGAAGAAATTAAAATTTTATCGTATCAGTGAGATGATTTTCATAACAGATGGATTTTAATGCGTGTAATGCATAATGTTCTACTTATGTTTCGTATATCGAATAATTGATCAATCGTCTTATAAGAATGTTTCGGCATATCATCTGTTGAAATTATGTATCTGACAAATGTTTGTCTGGATGTTAATATGAAAACCTTGAATAAGAAATTTAATAAAGAATAAAGAATTTAATAAAGTATTGGAATTGGAATGAAACAATGCCTGAGTCATTATTTTGCAACCAAGTCACACCATCGCCAGTTCTTCTACACGCAGTTCATCATCCACGAGCTACAAAATGTGCAATCACTGTGAAATCTTCTTCGTTCCTGAATCCGAATCGTATATTCACCTACCGGCTTCATGACGTTCGAGTTGACACAACGCAATACCTACGAATAAATACGCTCATACATCATGATCAAGTTTTGTGCTGTTGGTGGAACCTTACGCCATCACCGCCATCAACTTCCCTCTGCACACCGGAACCGTGACACTCGAAGTCCCGCCTGTTGAACTCTCGCGCCTGATTATCTCTACTATGCTCAAAGCAGTATCTTCTTCCCACTCCCTCGGCACAAAACAGATGGTGCCTACGTCCAGTTGACCTACAAAAAAGTGAATGTGTTTGAAATTGTAGTGTGTTGATCCTGAAATAAGTAAAGACATCGGGACGTCGAATCCCAAGTTTATTTGGAGAAGTAAAGAAAGTGATTTAAAGTGAAATTTTTTTTATTATTGCATATAATTATTAAAAGAAAAAAAAAAGTTATAAATATTGAAATTCCAGGAAAGCCATGTGAAGATATAAAAAGGTAGGTGGTGTTGAATCAAGAAAAAAAAAATAATTGAAGAATTTATTAAATTTTTTAGAATATTTGAATTGTAACAGTTAAATAATAATGTAATTTGTTTAATGTATATGACAAATTTCATGATAGTGAATGTATTGATTTAATGCTGAGAATTTAAAATTATTATTACACTTATAATTTTGAGATCAGTTTATTATTCATTTTTATTTGAAGTATTATTGCATATACGTAATTGGAAAACATGTCTAACAATTTGACAAGTGCATTAAATTTAATCTCCCCCCCCCCCCCCCCTTTTGGAGGAACGAAAGTGAGTCCCTTCCTGAATTTTTGGCCAAATTCAATGCCACAGCTGAATTTTTTCAATGGAACGACAACGAGAAGCTATTTGCATTGAATACCAAATTAGTGTCACATGCAACAATCGCCCTTAAGCTAAGTACTGGCGAAACCTTTAACAAAGTTGTTCAGAATCTATCCCAGAGATTTAATGTTGGAGTGTCCATAACGAATCATTGGCAAAAACTAAGCAATATAAACTATAATACACAGGATATTCTAACATTTTTTGATAATGTCGAGGTAACATTTGGTGAATGTTTTCCTACCAAAGATATAGAGAACATCCGTGACACAATTTTATTATCTATTACGACAAACTCCCCCTTCACATCCTGGCTAGTGACCCAAAAACTTATGGGGAAGCAAAGAAAACAGCCATACTAGAGCGTAATGCTTGGCTTGCAATCACTCCTCAACCTGCCGAAGCACCTGCAATCGCGAATCCAGTACAGTCAGTCGAAATGCAACAATTGCAAAGCAAAATTGATTTTTTAGAGAAAGAATTACAAAATTTTAAATTAATGAACAGAAGAAGAGTGTAAAAAAGTCACGGAATGCCACATATGTGGCAGAAGAGGCCATACCAGACGGCAGTGTTATTATAGAGAAGACTTCAGGCAAAATCATCAAACAACATATGAAAGACAGAAACCGCGATACAATACATACCAAAACGATGGATTTAGGCAAATAAATCATGAAGATAGAAGAGTAGATAGCTCCACAGAACCATATTCAATATCCCAAGCAAGTAGCTAGCGAGAATGCACAAGATCGCAGAACAGAATATGGGAAACCTTATACACAGGAAAATTAACATAGAGATAATACAGATATACAGTTAGATACCATAACACCCTTACCAGATGAAAAGATTGTAGCATTGGACCCATTTGATAATAACCTCAATACTACTTCTGTGCCTTCAAAGGAACAAATAATTCCCAGTAAAACACCCATCATCAATATAACTATTTTCGGAACATGTGTTCCAACTCCTTGTGGACACAGGAGCATGCCTTAGCCTAATAAACAGAGACATTTTACAACAGATACCATTTGCTGTGCAAATCAGTCCAGCTCATTTTACAGTATCATTAGTCACGGGATATACGATGCAATTAACTGAGAAAGTAGTGCTCCCGACAGTTATAAACGGAATAGAACTTAAGATTACTTATCACATCACATACCAGCTCATGTCACAAAATTATAGAGGAATCATTGGAATGGATTTCTTAGTCAGTAGAAATATTATTATTAAATGTAACAAAAGATCAATTGAGCAAAATAATCAGGAAAGTAGTCAAGATTCAACTTGTGAAAATTTCAAAAAAATCACATTTCAAAATAATGAAACTCAACAGATAGGGAGTAATACATCTAATTTATCAACTCCAAAAGAGAAAAGTTCAAACACTGCTCAGCACAAAAAACAACAAGACATAAACACAATCCAAGAATTGCAGAAAATTATTGAACAAAGAGAGAAAATAATTAAAAGTTTAGAAAATTTACATGAGGCAAATACAGAGAGAATTAACGTTGGAAACAAGAAGTGGTTGGCACAAGCTGACTTATAATACGAAAGTGAATTATATGATTTGAGAAATTATTGTAAAGAATTAGAAAAGGATAACCGGGTACTTGCACAAAATTTCGAGGCAGCTCGCCAGAACATTCAATTTTTGGAAGATGAACTAGCCAACTTGCACCAGAATTATCATCAACCATATAGAAACAATAAGAGAAAAAACAGACAAAAATATAATCAAAACAAAAGAAAGAAAAAACAATATAGTTATGACAGATCTTCTCATAACATGCAATATCCACAATATGATATGGAACAGTTTTACCCTCATGATCAATAGGAAACAAACAATTATTCTACACATAATTTTAATAATAATTACCAATACCCAAATTTTGTAGTGCCAAATGCAATGCAATATCAGCAGAAAGAAGCAAAATTTCGAGAACCCTTTAAGTCAAAAAATAATCAGAAACCACTCGAGTCTAATGTGAATATTTGTAGAGCTCAGAAAATAACAAAAACTTGCATATGCCAAACCCAAAAATACAACAAGATTCCAACTTAGAAGTAAATAAAAAAACAACAAAATTTTAAACCGAGTCCGAATAATCTTAAGAACGAAGAGAAAAATGGCAAACTAAAGGAATCTACAGAATTAAAGGACTTATATGAAGATGCATATGAATCACAATTATCAGTTGAAAATTAATTACAAACCTTAAACCGCATAAAAGATGCTGAACAAAAAATTGATAGACTATGTCAGAAAATTGAGAGCATGTATGAAACATAAAATTTTTCTTTAGCGGCATACATTTTAGAAGAGATAACTCAATTTTTGTGTACTTTTGATGCAACTCGATTTGCAAGGGAACCATGATTTCAAAAATTATAGAAAAGATTCCATCAACAAATTAAATGCAATGGCCGACGATCTTCAAAATATCCTCGAACAACAAATCATTAATTTATCAAAAGAAGAAACGATAAATCATCCAGTAAATTCAATTGACAGTAACATCAGTAAAATAAATACCATCAAAAATAGTGATCCAAAAATTTATACAATACCAGCAGACTGGATACAAGAGATTATTAAACAACAGGAAATTGATCCACATTGCAGAAGAATAAAAAAATCAGTAGAAAATAACACTCAACCTTCAACATATAAAAATGTATTTTTCTACATACACAATAACATCTTATATGCTCAAAACAAAATGAGAATCCAGAATCCCAGAGCATCTAGCCAGAACAGATTGGTTGTACCAACTATGTTTATACCCAAGCTATTTCAGTTTTTCCATGCTTCTGCATATTCGACACATTGCGGATTATATAAAACTATGGCAAAAATAGTAAGACTTTTTATGTTCCGAATCTAAGAACAAGTATAGATAGGTTGTTATCCACTTGTCAACAATGTATAGCCAAGAGAGGATACAATAAACCTCCATCATCACGACTGCAAAGAATTTCAGGAAAACCTGAGAGAAACAAACAAGCGGACAAATTGATCCATGTCTCAGGAATATCGGAAAGGAACCAACCTGTGGTTAATATTAATAAAGAAGAATCACCCACAGATCCTTTCATTGGATTAAAACCATCTGAAGTAACTATGGCTCAACATGAACCAACGGACATTCCACATTGGTGTCCAGATGAATATGTAGATATAATTAAGATCAAAAGAGCACAAGAAATTCTTATAAAACAAAATTTCAAATTTTTAAAAGGTTTACCCCAATTCCAAAACATGAAACATTATGGAATTTCTTCAACGGTAGCAAAACCCAAGAAACAGCTTGATGTGCAGCGAACGTCGACAGCGCAGACATACCAGCTGAAACCTGGCACATTTACGAATAACAAATATTAAAAGGAATAGTTCATTTTTTTTTTGTATATGAGTATTTTTTTTTAAGAAGTAATTTTTTTTTTTGTTTTGTTTGTTTAAAAAAAAAAAAGTAAATTGAAAATAATTTTATTAAAGTAAAGATTTTCTTTTCGTATAGAAATTTGAGTTGAATTTTTTTTTGGGAAAAAAAAGTGAATTTTTTTTTTGAGAAAAATAAAATGTTTTAAAATCTTTATTCTTTTTTTTATTGAGATATAAAAGAACTTTCACATTTTTACTTTTTGGAAGTCTAATTTCCGTGAGTGATCACACCTCTTGAACTTTGGCACATGGCCCAAAATTTTTTTTTATTTGTTTTTGTTATTTTGTCGTGCACGACAATTATTTAGATATAATGTGATATAAATATAAGTATAATATAACTTATTTTTTTTTAGCTGCAGCTAGTTAATTTTAAATGAATATGTATTATTGTATTAATATGTGATATTGTAAATATATAAATTGTATTAGTTGTTGGGTTATACCTTTGGATATTTAACAATTTTAGGAGTTTTGCTTTTTGTTTAAACGTGTTCAGGGGTCTTGTTTACATAGTCACTCTCCATTTTCCAATTGTTTAGGTTTTTGATATTCTTTGTTCAAATAGGTTCTTTTCCATAGATTTTGTGTTTAAAACGGCGAAAGTTCGTTCTTTTTAGGTTTTAGCAATTTATTTAAATTGGTTAATTTGTGATTCCATTTATTGCCCTTTTTAATCCCTTTAATTTGATTCCAAATTTATTGCTCTCGGTTAAAAATTCGTTAATTCATTGCAATTTTTCAGTTTTATTCTATTTTCAGCTTTTTAAATATTTCAGAATCATCCATATTTAAATTACTGCCGAATTCGTATATTTCCAAATCGTTTCACTTCATTTCCTTTTAATTTTCGTCTGCTTTAAAATTCCATTTCTCTTCTTTAAAATTTCGAGTTTTTAATTGGTTAACCGTAATATTAAAATCGTCTGTCATTAATTATTTTATCGTTCATCGACAATTTTGTTTACAATCTGTGGCAGCGATGTTTCGCAGTATATAAGCAAAATCGCGCACCTTTTCGATCTCTTTTCTCTCTTCTGTTTTAGCTCTTCCTTCTGAATTAGAACCCAAGATGTGATCTATTAAGTTGTTGTTCTAGCGCTTCCGCGCTAACCGAACCGAAGTTCGAATTCGGCTTGAAATGTATCATTATTCCCGGCTGTGATGTGTGTTTTGCTTTTCAAGATGTAAATTGATTTGTTTAGTTTATAATCAATCAGCAGTCCTTTGCCCCTGTGCTCTCTGATGTTGTTTATGTCTGGAAGCTGCCACGAAATGAAGAGTCTTGCTAATTAGTTTCATATCATTTAAATAATGATCCAAGATGTTTCACGATTTATGTGATGTTGGCTGAGGAAGTCTTACCAGCCAAATAGAAATTTGTTTATCCTGACAAGCTGCGAATTCTATTTATGATGAATGGAGTTCGCATTTCCGAGCCCAATTGATGGACATATGTTAAGTTTTCCATTTTGATGTCAGTAGTCCGGTGTGACAGTTGGGAGAAATGATTTTTTATTACTTGACGTCCAACTGGTGTCGAAAGCCCAGACCATTCGGCTCGTCCAAGGACTTAGAGCAGCAGTCCAACTGGTGTGGAGAATCTCTTTGGAGTTGAATCCCGTGAAACGGTCTTTATCCGGATTTTCTGCTGGACATAATTGTGACCCTGTGCCATGGATTTTCCTCTTATGGTGTTCTCTGGATCTGCTTTACGTTTGGTGACTCTTCTGATGATTCTTCCTCCCACTGAACTTTGCAGTTTATCTTGGAACCTTGGTGATATTAATCCTTTTCTTCCAAATTCTAATTATATTTCTCAATAGTTAAAATATGTTTTTATTCCAATTGTTTTGAGTTAGCATTAAATAAGACCCCTTTGACTTATATATTTTAAGTTACGAACCCTGTGGATTATTGTTAGGATGTTCTAAATTCCCTTTTGGCTAACTTATGTTCTTTTATCCCAAATTCAAGTTTAGACAAATAATTGTATAATTTTATTATTGTTAACTTTAAAATTTAATATTCTAACGTTTATTAAAATTTTAAACTTCACTTTTAAAATAATTTTCAAAACATTTTACATCTCATTAACTAGACAAATTAAACAAACAACTTAAATAATAAATGGAATGGCCGGTCGTATAGTGGTAGAAAAAACGTTAGATAAAATAAAATTAAATAAAATTATACAATTATTTGTCTAAACTTGAATTTGGGATAAAAGAACATAAGTTAGCCAAAAGGGAATTTAGAACATCCTAACAATAATCCACAGAATTCGTAACTTAAAATATATACGTCAAAGGGGTCTTATTTAATGCTAACTCAAAACAATTGGAATAAAAACATATTTTAACTATTGAGAAATATAATTAGAATTTGGAAGAAAAGGATTAATATCACCAAGGTTCCAAGATAAACTGCAAAGTTCAGTGGGAGGAAGAATCATCAGAAGAGTCACCAAACGTAAAGCAGATCCAGAGAACACCATAAGAGGAAAATCCATGGCACAGGGTCACAATTATGTCCAGCAGAAAATCCGGAAAAAGACCGTTCCACGGGATTCAACTCCAAAGAGATTCTCCACACCAGTTGGACGTCGAGTAATAAAAAATCATTTCTCCCAACTGCCGCACCGGACTACTGACATCAAAATGGAAAACTTAACATATGTCCATCAATTGGGCTCGGAAATGCGAACTCCATTCATCATAAATAGAACTCGCAGCTTGTCAGGATAAACAAATTTCTATTTGGCTGGTAAGACTTCCTCAGCCGACATCACATAAATCGTGAAACATCTTGGATCATTATTTAAATGATATGAAACTAATTAGCAAGACTCTTCATTTCGTGGCAGCTTCCAGACATAAACAACATCAGAGAGCACAGCGGCAAAGGACTGCTGATTGATTATAAACTAAACAAATCAATTTACATCTTGAAAAGCAAAACACACATCACAGCCCGGAATAATGATACATTTCAAGCCGAATTCGAACTTTGGTTCGGTTAGCGCGGAAGCGCTAGAACAACTTAATAGATCACATCTTGGGTTCTAATTCAGAAGGAAGAGCAAAAACAGAAGAGAGAAAAGAGATCGAAAAGGTGCGCGATTTTGCTTATATACTGCGAAACATCGCTGCCACAGATTGTAAACAAAATTGTCGATGAACGATAAAATAATTAATGACAGATGATTTTAATATTACGGTTAACCAATTAAAAACTCGAAATTTTAAAGAAGAGAAATGGAATTTTAAAGCAGACGAAAATTAAAAGGAAATGAAGTGAAACGATTTGGAAATATACGAATTCGGCAGTAATTTAAATATGGACGATTCTGAAATATTTAAAAAGCTGAAAATAGAATAAAACTGAAAAATTGCAATGAATTAACGAATTTTTAACCCAGAGCAATAAATTTGGAATCAAATTAAAGGGATTAAAAAGGGCAATAAATGGAATCACAAATTAGCCAATTTAAATAAATTTAAATTGCTAAAACCTAAAAAGAACGAACTTTCGCCGTTTTTAACACAAAATCTATGGAAAAGAACCTATTTGAACAAAGAATATCAAAAACCTAAACAATTGGAAAATGGAGAGTGACTATGTAAACAAGACCCCTGAACACGTTTAAACAAAAAGCAAAACTCCTAAAATTGTTAAATATCCAAATGTATAACCCAACATAGGTAAAATTGAAGAGTATGTAAATATTAGGATGTCTGAAGATTGGTACAAGTCCCAATGGATATAACTGGTATAGGTATAAATGGAATGTTGTTATTTTTATTATGTATATATATTGTATTTTTTTACAAATCATCTCACTCGCATAGGTTATTCTAAACTGATTTTTTTTTTTTGTGCCATGTTCATGATATCTGATATGCAATAGTGATGAGATTTTTAATTTTTATATTGAAACACATTGAGGAAAATTTAAAAACTCAACCCCCTCACTTTTTATCTAGCATGCAAGGACTTCTTTAGTGAAAATGTGTGTATGAATGGGAAACAAATGCAGTGTAGTATGAATCAGACTTTTCACATCTGTCCTTGTTTTTGTTGAATTTCTGGGTTGAGAAATACACTTATTTAGGAAATACGAATTATTTGATTGCATTTGACAATCCTATCTACATAACAGATCCTAAATTTTTTCATTGAAATTTTTTGTGGCATATTTTTTATCCAAGAAATTTTTCTTTTTTTTTATGTCACCGCTTTTATTAAGGCATATTTGGTAAGCATTTTTTTTTTTTGGTTAGTCTTTGTTCTGTACCAGAACAAATTCTCATTAGCGGCGGAGATATGTTATGAAATGCATACCCTTGTTTATTAATTATTTCCGTCTAAATGTAACATTCAGAGAATTCTAATTTTCGTTTCGATTCTAAAACTTGTTCTATTTTATTCCAAATTGATAATGTGCCAATTCTGTAATTCGGCTTCTCGGAGCTTTTCCGCCAGTTTCGAGAAACCTGGTGTAGCGTTACATCCCCGTGCTGTTGTACATTTACCACGGATTTGCATTTCATATAGAAAAGCATTGGAACTCTTTACTGTTTCGTGAGCAAACGCACATTGATATACTAAGGCGTGGAATTTGTGATCAGTTCAGTTGGCGATGTAATTCCAAAGTGATAGATCATGTGTATGCCCAAGGGGCAAGAAATCGAAATGGTTGATCTAAATTCTTAATGGTTTTAAATTTAAATGTGGAATAACAAAGTATCTCAGTAGAATGTCGCGTTCGGAAGAAATTAAAGTTTTATCGTATCTGTGAGATGATTTTCATAACAGATGGATTTCAATGCGTGTAATGCATAATGTTCTACTTATGTTTCGTATATCGAATAATTGATCAATTGTCTTATAAGAATGTTTCGGCATATCATCTGTTGAAATTATGTATCTGACAAATGTTTGTCAGAATGTTAATATGAAAGCCTTGCATAAAGAATTTAATAAAGAATTATTGGAATTGGAATGAAACAACTCCTGAGTCATTATTTAGCAACCAAGTCACACCATTGCCAGTTCTTCTACACGCAGTTCATTATCCACGAGCTACAAAATGTGCAATCGCTGTGATTCTCCATATGGAAATCTTTGTCGTTCCTTAATCCGAATCATATATTCACCTACCAGCTTCATGACGTTCAAGTTGACACAATGCAATACCTACGAATAAATACGCTCATACATCACGACAAAATTTTGTGCTGCCGGCGGAACCTTACGCCATCACCGCCATCAATTTCGCTATGCACACCGGAACCATGACAATCGAAGTCCTGCCTGCTGAACTCGCACACTCGATTATCTCTACTACGCTCAAAGCAGTATCTTCTCCCCACTCCCCCGGTACAAAACACTTCTAGAATATATATATGTGTGTGTGTGAGAGAGATAATAAACTTAAACATATTAACTATTTGAAAACCTGAAATGTTAAAAAAAAGTCCAGATTTAAAGCACTGCATGTGAGAATGTTAACTATTAATAATGTTATGACATATCCTCATAAATCATGGGTGTACTCTCAGGATACAATTAAATGAATACGAATTTCTGGATAACTAACACTTTTATTTAAAAGCACCAAAAAGCAGGAACGATTTACAACTAATGACACTATAGCTGTTTTACAAGATCCCAAAATAACTGACAGGCACAATAAGACAGCAAGAAAATGCTCAACTGACAAAACAGTCAAATCTGTTCTCAAAACACTGACTTATATCACAATTAAATTTGACTCACATTATGTCAACTCTGTCCCACTGAACGATTACTGACTCCCTTATATACTCTTCATAGAAATATCTAGGAACAATGAATACCTTTGAAACTAATGAACAGTGCTGTAGTCGTAAAAAAAAACAGAGGGTATACCATGGGCGCCCGCAGAATTTTTTCCAGGGGGAGGCAAAACATGTACTTATTACTTACACTTTCCAGGGGGGGAGGGGCAAAAAGAACATGTACACGCACATACATGTATATATATAGGAAATCCATGACAGGGGGCAACCGCTCCCTTGAACCCCCCCCCCCCCTCTGGGCGTCTATGGGGTATATTCGAAGGACAGTGGGGAAATGTTCGAATTAATCGAAGTTCAAATTATAGAGAAAAAAAAAGCCTATTAATTTTATATTACAGGAAAGGAATATTGGAACTTCAAGAAACTTCGACTTAAGCAGAAATTCGTGTTCACAAGGTTCGGGTTATTGAGAGTTTACTGTATTTATGCAAAGCAAAATATGCAGACTAGCATCGAGTGATATTCCAATTTGAAAATCTCACTACATTAATATTTAACTATGATATAAAATAATTACAGGAAATGTTAAGAGAAAAATATTTAAACACGCATAAAGTAGAATATAATTTTGTTTTATTTTAACAAATTTTAAGGCCTACCTCTATCATTTTCATTGAAATATTTTACAAACTGCATGACGAGAGAAATCCGTTCCTGTGTCTTTTTTTGTAGCGCATACTCTTGATCTATTGTCAACTGAAAAGCAATGGTTGGCCAACCAAGAATTTACAAATTTTTCCAGTTGAAAGTGTTCTATAGGTGATCCATTTGCATTAATAAACATTAGATTGGAGACGTTTGAAATCAATAAAGATGATCTCAAATCTGTTACTATGTTGTTCATTAAGCAAAGCGTGTACATAGTTTTTAAGAAAAAGCAGAGGGTATACGGCGTATACCCTCCACTACAGCCCTGCTAATGGATAAGTCTGGAAAGTTCTAGTGCGTTCAGAAACTCGCCAAATTGGCGATATTTCACCAAATCTGGAACAAAGGTCACAAAAAATGTTGCCAAGTTCAAGCAACCCTACCTTCACATAATAGCAATGGTTGCCTGTAAATGTGCTTTTTCCTTATTAAGAGATATTGCCAAGAAGCATTGTAAGCATTCCAAGAAGAATTTCATACATTCGTAACAATAATTTTATTACCATCATAACTAACTCTATTAAGTTTATCATGCAAAATATTTCTTTAAAATGAACCAACATATGAAAATAAGCAAGTTTAGATTGCCTATTGAATAATAATTAAAGAATAAGAGACAGATGGAAAAAGATGCTTATGGACTCATAGTAAGGCATACAAATGAATTGTGAAATCAACCTATTTATGTGATAAAATTTAGTAATGAAAAATATTTATTGATTTACACTCTTATACTAGAACACTATAAAACTATAAAAAATTATAAAAAATAACCAGATGATGATATTTAAAGTAAGTCCAGTTAAAAATATTGGGGCAGAGATTCCAACTTCTGCTATAGTTTCAGTAATCTAGACAGGAAATTTTCAGTAATCTTTCAGTAATAACACACGTGGTTCAATTTGGTAATCAGAATAATATTTCATTATTAATCTGATTATCATTGAATAATGAAATTTTATATTTTTATAATTTATAATTAATAATTTTTTTTAATTTATTTAAAAAATTTCAAAAATTAAACATTTAAAATATATTTTAAAAGAAATGTTCAAATTTTAATTAACATTATAATTAAACAAACATAATATGAATACATTAGACTTCATTACTGAATAAAACAGAAATTTCAAAATCCTTAAGAAAACAGAATATGCTTAACAAACTAAATTTAGTTATTTAATTTTTTTTTTTAGCCCACTGTAGCTCACACCCTAATAATTTCTTCCTAAAATATTAAAAATAAAGAATATTCGACATGTTTATTATTTTTTTTAAATGTAATATGTCTGCACTTAAATTTAGTCTAAAATCAGCCCCATATGTTTTACCAATACAAAATATACATTTTGGCATAGTAATATTATGAAGACCAAATAATATTGCTTTCATCCTCAAATATTAAATTCTTCTAGATAAACTATTAAATTCCTCTGGGCAAATTGAATTGTGCAATTGCACTATTTAGATAAAAATAATTACAAAATCCGCCTTAATAATTCACCAAAATGTAAAAAAATGCTAGTTTAGTCAATCTAATGATTAATATTAAGAGGATGGAGATGGATAGAAAAGGATGCTTTTGGATTCACAGGACTACCCCTGAAGGTGCACAATTCAGGGACTTCCCTGAATTGTGCAATCATACTGAATGCGTCAAAATAACAATTTTGAATAATAAACCAAAATTTAAGATAAGCAAGTTTTATCAACTTAATGTGCAATAATTACAAGATGGAGACAGATGGAAAAAGATACTAGTCAGCACTCGGAAATGTAAGCGATACCACTTGCATTATGCAATCCCACTATTTATGAGAAAATAATTAAAGAAATTGCCTTAATTGAAATGTGAAAATATGCTAGTTTAGTCCATCTAATGAATGTCTAATATTTAGAGGATGGAAATGAATACTTGTAGAATCCCAGGACTACACTAGAATTCCCTGAATCGCCCAATCCTACTGAATGTGTCAAAATAATTAAAAAATTAACATGAATAATAAACAAAAATATGAAAATATGCAAGCTTTGTCAATTCAATGTGCAATAATTACAGGATGGAGATGGATGGAAAAAGATAGAAATCTGGAAAAAAATAAGCATTCTCTGTAATTTTACAGGTCTTTTCCATAGACAATTTTGCTCAGAAACCTATAAAAATTATGGAAAATCTGTCATAGTTGGCATCTCTGTTAGGGTAATTAATGCATATAATGGCATAAGCAAAAACCCAATATTTCAATCTCATTATTAAGCAGTCTCATCCATCAATTCCTTTTCCACATCACAAACTTTTACACTCTCCTCCAGTGTGGGCGCGGTAGCCCATTGGTTAGCGCGCTGGAGTTGCACTCGGTAGGCCCGGGTTCGATTCCAGCCACTGCCAAAACTGCCGCCGTGTTCATGCGGAGTACGATCACGTTAAACACGTGGGTGCGAAAGTCCTTCCGAGAGATTGGTGGTAGGGGAAGGAGGGTACGGTCCCTGTGGATGCCTCCCCCACTGGGTTCCAGTCTAAATTGGGTGGCACTTCCCGACCGTCCAAACTGTTACCTTACACCTTTCTGGTAGGTCGGACTGTCTGGGTTTCAACAACAACTCTCCTCTAGTGTAGGGGCGCGGTAGCCCATTGGTTAGCGCGCTGGAGTTGCACTCGGTAGGCCCGGGTTCGATTCCAGCCACTGCCAAAAAACTGCCGCCGTGTTCACGCAGAGTATGATCACGTTAAACATGTGGGTCCGTAAGTCCTTCCGAGAGGTTGGTGGTAGGGGAAAGAGGGTACGGTCCCTGTGGATGCCTCCCCCACTGGGTTCCGGTCTAAATTGGGTGGAACTTCCCGGCCGTCCAAGCAGTTGCCTTACACCTTTCTGGTAGGTCGGACGGTCTGGGTCTCAACAACAACAACTCTCCTCTAGTGTCCCCCACTGGGTTCCGGTCTAAATTGGGTGGCACTTCCCGGCCGTCCAAACAGTTACCTTACACCTTTCTGGTAGGTCGGACGGTCTGGGTCTCAACATCAACAACTCTCCTCTAGTGCTTTGATGAATAACTAAACTTAAGCACCTCGTGGAAAAAAAAAATAATATGTATATATTATTCATTATATATATATATATATATATATATATATATATATATATATATATATATATATACACACTGCTGGCCATCCAAAATACAACACCATAAAGGAAGCATCCAATAAGCATGAAATTTGCGCCATACGTAGACCTCGATAGGGAATACAAATGATTAGAATTTTAGCTCATATGCAAATCATGCGTGCCAGTAGCGCCACCTACAAGAGCTGTATAAGGGGAGAAGAGAAGGCTGTTTTTAAGTACAGGAATGCTGTTTTCACCCTGTATTTTTGTGTGGGAAGCTTCAGTATGCCTCGTCGAAGAATACGGCAGCCATTTCAGCATGTTTCTGAGTTTGACAGAGGAAGAATTGTGGCTTATAGAGATTGCGGATTACCCTTCCGAGAAATCTGTGCTCGTGTTGGACGAAATCAAGCTACAGTGATGCGAATATGGAATCAGTGGGTGCAGGAGGAACGGACCAACCGACAGGAACGATTGCACCAGCCTCGTCGCACCACCGAACGTTAGGACAGGCATATTGTGCGCATGGCAATGATGGATCGCACTGCAACATCAACAACCCTAGCGCAAGAATTAAGGTCTGTTTCACAACAATCTGTGTCAGCACGTACCATTCGACGTCGTCTGCAACAACGGACAGTTTCAGCAAGGCGTTCATTGCTGCGATTACCTTTGACTCCAGACTATAGGCGTATGCGGCTGCAATGGTGCGTTGAACACCGGACATGGACAAACGAATGGCACGGCATTGTGTTTTCAGACGAATCACGATTCTGTCTACAACACGACGATGGTCGCATCTGGGTTTGGCGGAACCGTGGCGAGAGAGTGCATAACTCTTGCATTATGCATCGCCATCCCGGTCCTTCACCTGGCGTTATGGTTTGGGGTGGCATTGGATTTTACTCCCGCACCCCCCTAATAGGCATTGCTGGTACATTCAACAGCCACCACTACATTTCTGAAGTTTTGGAGCTTGTTGTCTTACCTTACTTTCAAGGCTTGCCTGCTGCCAAGTTTCAACAGGACAATGCGAGACCACATGTGGCACATATCGTTCAGCATTTCTTCAATGCCCATCAAGTTTCACTGCTTCCTTGGCCTGCCCGTTCCAGATCTGTCGCCCATTGAAAACGTCTGGTCGATGATTGGCAAACGACTGGCCCAGCAAACAACACCAGCTGCTACGACAGATGAAGTTTGGCAACCTGAAGCAGTATGGACTGACATACCCCAAGAACACATTCAAAGTCTCTTTCTTTCAATGCCGAGGCGCGTAGCAGCAGTTATTGTCAGGCATGGCACAAAATACTGATTTCTTCATGTTCCGCAAGTCGAACGGGGCTGTATTTTCAATCAATTCATCCTTTTACTTTATGTTCTTTGTCCAATAAATTTGGCTTTGATATCTCTTGTCTTTCATAGTGTTGCATTTTGGATGGCCAGCAGTGTATATATATGTATTAATCGCCAGGTACTTTATTAATTCCTGAAAATATAAATATTGTTTACTCAGATGCATGCCTAAGGCTTTGTTTACTTCAGAAGAGAGAGGTGAAAGGGGGGGGGGTGCTTTTCAACACTTTACAACATAGTTGAAAAGTGTTTATGACTTTGTTCATTCTGTCTGTCCCTTAGCAAGATAACTGCCGTAAAAATGACTTTATCAAATGAAATTTTAGTATGTTGTTCAGACGGTCTGTGGGACCTATGGGAATACAAATGAATAATAACACTCAATAAGTCTTGGACTGAACCCAGTTTGACAAAATTAAATACATTGAACCCTATGGGACCTAATTTTTCAAACATTTTTTAAGCGAATTTAAAGTTCTCACAAATTGCTTCAAAAGTTTTAGGAAATATTTGAATTATCCCATAAAAAATATGAAAAAAAAAAAAAAATTAAGCAAAATATATTCAGTAGTTTTTTAAATAAAAATTAAAATAATAATTACATCCATATTATATGAAGAGATCATGTGACCCACTTCAAAATAAAATATGGCATCCATCTTGTGTCAAAATCGTGATTTTTAAAGTTCTTTTTAATTTATATTTAGTGTTGCATCCATCCTAAAGCCGCTTTATTTTTGCTTAATTTCTGTGCATCTACATTTTGAAACTACGCAATTACAATATTTAAGTTTAAATGATCATCAAACTCGGATTATTTTTACAACGAAGTCTAATTTTCACTTATAGAAAATGTAAACACCAAACGATGTAGGATGAGTTGTATAAGACTTGCTGTATTTCTTTAAAACAAAATTATTTAGCTCTAGAGTCCACAATATAGCTGATATGAATGAAACATTCATTGATTTTACATAGAGAAGCAGACGATTTTTTCGATGAAGTTTTAAGCATAGAGTTGAATTACTCATACCTCCATGGTTTTAAGTTTTTAAATAAAACAAATTATTGTAGTATTGTGATAAATGAAAGGAATGGAAAAAAGTTTGTGAATGAAATGCTGCTTTGATATAGAGAGCCAGGTGATTTATATTTCGATGACGTAATTTGAATAAAGTTCATTTGCTTTCGATGAAATTTCCAAATATAATAAATTATTGTAGTATTGTGATAATTTTAAAAATATTACCGCTGAATGTATAGCATTTTAGAGATGTTTAAACCAGGTAATTTATATTTCAATGATGTCATTCGAATAAAGTTAATTTCTTTCGATGAAGTTTTAAGTTTTGAAATATAATGAATTAATGTAGTACAGTACGCGACCTCTTATCCGGCGTTCCAATATCCGGACTCTCCCAAAACCGGAATACGGCAAAATAATGCCAAATTCTGCGCCAACAAGCGATTATTTGCTAAATATTGCACCAAATAGTGATTTTTTGTTTAAAATCCCGCCAAATGCTTTTTTGCTTTAATTAGCAATATCAATAAAAAAAAAATGCATTGAAACATACTATTTTATAGGGTTTGAAATAGGACGCGCAAACCACGCACGAAATTCAAAATTCCCGCGCAGAAAAAAAAATGCTGCGCGCACTCGCCGCCGCTGATTCTTCTTAAATTTCGAAAACAAACGCCAGGAATTCTCGCGATAGCGAATGAAAATATTCCGTGGATCATGTTTTTTCCGAGAAGTTCCACAACTCCTCTTTTCCGGAAAACATCCGAAGTAGCACCGTTTTTCCCAAAAATTTCCTAAGCGGCTGCATCCGGCCATCACCTCCGATAGTAGCTCTCGGAGGTGACGATCCGGAACGGGCGAGACCGTCACATTGACGGCGAGACACGTCATTCCATTCTTCACTAGTTTCGGATAAGTCTCCTGTATAGTATATAGCACAGACTAATATAGTATTCTGTGGTATATAGGAGCCAAATACTATACAGCAGTTAGTTACGGACAAATTGCGGCAAGGTGCTTTTTTAATGGCGTTTCATTTTTTTCTGGGTGTATAGGGCAGAGCACACTAGGCACAAAGGTTTCGATTTTTCCAAGTTCGTTACATTTTCTTTTCTGCGCTTTGTTCCAGGACTTTGATTTTTGGTAAAAGTATTCCAACCTTTTCGCTAGAAATATCCCAATATCGCTAAAGAAATCCTACGCTCTTCAAATGCGATGTGCCGCGCAGAATTAACACTATTTTGCACAATTTAATAAACATTTATTGGAAAAGATGAAAAAAAAGAGAGTCATCAGCGCATTTACGAGATGATAGAAAGTATGTTTAAGTAAGGAATTCCCGAAATTAATGAGAGTTAACTTTTGCTGAAATGCAGAGAAAGTATAGATATAAAATGTCATTCAGGGCCTTCTGATTGATCTCTTTAAATACTTAACCTAAGCAATAAATTTGTCATTTTCTCGGGAAAATCCATTTTTTATTTTCCATCCCTGTGGAAATATACACATCATCAATATTTTGAAAAACATTGATGGAATTTCAAGATCAAAATCATTTTCAATTAATTCCTATTATTTGGATGAAAATGGCTATTTTGGGCTGAAAATTGACCCTAGCAAAAAGTTCCATTGCAGTATATTTATGGGGTTTTAACGTGTTACATTTATTAATTAGTAATTTATAGAAGACAGTTGAACAATATCCCGAAATTTTTTTATTTAAACACGATCGCCGGTATATTTCGTTTCATTTTTAAATATTTTCCATTTTTTCAATCTGCTTCCATCCACTAATATTTTTATATTTTTTGTGCTTTTTATACTGGGATATTATCTTTTAAACATATTGTTGGTGAAAATGAGATATATGTTTAGGATAACGAAATTAAATTTTTTTTATTTATTCAGGCATTTAGAATTATAAGGCTTATTAGAAATACATTTGAAGAGCATAAATTAGAATTTGATATATTTGCACCCATAGTTGAATATCTCATTTCAATTAAAAATGAACATCCTTCTCATTTTAATTTTATTAAAAGTACTTTAAAATATTTTGAAACATATGAACAAAGGTGCTTCTGCCAAAATATTAGATGAATATGGTGAGGGCCCCTTTAGTTGAAATATTAAAAAAAAAAAAAGCCTTATAATAACTATCCTGAATAATCAACTTTTTTCAGATATTTTTTTCTTTTAAAATTTTTCTTAATCACTAAATTTGATACTATAATTACATGTAATTTGCATTTTAGTTAACCCATATAGATTGTAAAAAACCTTTTTTAATACATTTATGTTTTTTAAATGAATCATAATTTTCTATAACAACATTTGAGACCATTCCAGTCAGTTTTAGAAAAATGTTCTGAATTACGGAAAAACCCCTTATCCAGAATGCCTGAAGTCCCAAGCATTCCAGATAATAGATCCTGTACTGTATTACAATAATTTTAAAAATATTACTGAGAAATGCATCTGCATTTTAGAGATGTTTAAATAAAATTGCATTGCAGTTGAAAAGTGTTTCATAATCAATGCTTTATGCATGATTGGTCTTTCTTGTTTCTATTTTACTTTTGATTCCACTAATGAAATACTGATTTGGAGGCAATAGAAAAGAAAAATAAAAGCATTTTGAGAGTTCTCTTTTTATTCCTTAATAAGGAGGATATAAATTCTATAGATCACCGATATGACTACTTTTCTGGGATCATCAGGAAAATAGGGAAAAAACAGGAAAAAAGTAAAAGTTAAAATAAAATAGGAAAAATAGGAGCTCTGCGGTCCCTGAAATTTTAGCAGAAAAAAAAATTTGTGAAATATTTGGAAATCTAGCAGTTTTTGTTATTGTTAATAGAGTATATATTAATAACTTTTCGTGCAATTATCTAGGATAATTTATCGTGCATATATTTAAAGGTAAGGTACATGCATAATACATATTATTGTGTTAGATATCAGAATATGTATTTGTACATTGCTGACATGTTGTTTAATAATCAGACTAGTGTCTTTTGGTATACACTGGAAACGGTGACTTTTATGATTAACTTACAATAATATTAATGGGTGTCCATAGAACTTTTTTCAGGGGAGGGGAACAAACACAAGGATAAGACGCACAAGACTGATCAGTTTGATGCCCACCTTTGTGAGCTTGGATGTCCATGGGGAGGCAAATTCCACCCTACAATCCTCCTCCCTTATAGGACACTTACAGATAATTTCATAACACAAAGATGGATATGTAATGCATACATTGTCTGGTCATACTCCAGAAGCTTGTCCCTGTGCTGAAGGGCATTTTGGAGGCTGAGGTCCTTTACATCCAATTCTCTCCCTTCATCCTCCTTCCCCTGACTCATGAGCTTGTTGTACAGCTTGCAGCTCGTTTTGGACATCCGGGCAATCTGCTCCTGCTCCTTAGGAGAGCACACCTACAAAATATCATAAAATATTTTTGTAGAACTTTAAGTCACCATTAACATCTATCACAAGGACCAGTTTAAGGCACTCTAATCAAAGTTTATGCAACAGTTGCAATTCTGACAATAGATAAAAACACAAAATAACCACTTTCGTGAAAATGTAATTTTTTTAAGAACTAGGGAGCTCTGCCCCCTGTTCTCTAATGCTTACCAACCCTGTAACTCACTTGAGTTGGGAGATCTTACTCATTGAACTCCTTCCCGCCTGCTACGCGGACATAATACGCCCCTTGGGGCAATTTCTTATTTGCTAGTACTCACCAACCCCAGATCTCGCCTTGTAAACTATACGTTTTATTGTTTGTTCTTTGTACAGTGACAAAAAATCACATTTCATTTGCTTAAATCATTAATTTAAATATTACTTATTTTGAAATGACAACAACATTATGCTTGCAAATTTCTGGAACTCGGCATTATACTCGCAAACTTCTGGAACCCGAAGGCTCTGCCTCCTGTCCGCTCATTAACCACTCATTTAAAAAAACTTTCAATTGATACCAAGTTTGATAATGTAACCCCCGGGTGGGGGTAACTTGTTTGAAAAGTATATATAAGATTAGACAACATTTAAAGTATCTGATATGGCATGTACTTGTACTGCTTACATTCTACAGCTGTGAATATTACAAGCTATGTCCTATCACAAGTGCCTTAGTTTACAAAGCATAATAGCGTGAAAAAAAGCTGTGGCACCGCCTATGTACAGAACATGACTCTGAACAGTAATAATAAATAAAGCAAGAATTTCAAACTTCTGTGCAAAATATTTTACATAATAAGGGGAAATGTTTGTATGTGAATGTGCAGTCTGTAGAAAGAAATCCAAGCATCTTATGGCCATGAAATTTTGTACACAGGTGATTGATCTTTCTTGTTAACACTTTACGGGTGATTGATCTTTCTTGTTAACACTTTACAGGTGATTGATCTTTCTTGTTAACACTTTACAATATTGTTGAAAAGTGTTTATGACTTTGTTCATTCTGTCTGTCTGTCTGTTCGTTAGCATGATAACTGCTGTAAAAATGACTTTATCAAAATGAAATTTTAGTGCATTGTTCAGACGGTCTGTGGGACCTATGGGAATATAAAAGAATAATATCACCTAATTAGTTTTGGACTGAAACCGGGTTGAAAAAATTAAATACACAGAACCCTATGGGACCTAATTTTTCAAACATCTTTTAAACGAATTTAAAATTCACAAATTGCTTTGGAAGTTTTAGGAAATATTCAAATTATGCTATAAAAAATATGAAAAAATTTTCAGCAAAATATATTCGGTAGTTTTTTAAATAAAAATTAAAATAATAATTACACCCATATTATATGAAGAAATCACGTGGCCCACTTCAAAATAAAATATGGCATCCATCTTGTGTCAAAATCGTGATTTATAAAGTTATTTTTAATTTATATTTAGTGTTGTATGCGTCCTAAAACAGCTTTCTTTTTGCTTAACAACGCAATTACAATATATTTAAGTTTAAATGATCATCCAACTTTGATTATTTCTACAACAAAGCCTAATTTTCACTTATGGAGAATGTAAACATAAAGATGTAGGATGAGTTGCATAAAAATTGCTGAATTTCTTTAACACAAAATTATTTAGCTCTTTTGAGTCTGAAACCTGATATGAATGAAACATTCATTGATTTTACATAAAGAACAGATGATTTTATAGCAGACTTTTTTGATTAAGTTTTAAGCATAGAGTTAATTACGTTTACCTCCATGGTTTTAAGTTTTTAAATAAAATAAATTATTGTAGTATTGTGATAAAGGAATGGAATGGAATAAAAATGTATGAATGAAATATTTACAGCTTTTACATAGAGAGCCAGGCAATTTATATTTCAATGACATTATTTGAATAAAGTTCATTTTTTCGATGAAGTTTTAAGTTTTCAAATGTAATAAATTATTGTATTATTGTGAAAATATTAAAAATATTACTGCTGAATGTATCGCATTTTAGAGATGTTTAAATAAAACTGCATTGCAGTTAGAAAATGCTTCATAATCAATGCTTTATGCATGATTGATCTTTCTTGTTCTTTTCTAAATTTGATTCGGCTGATGCAAAGTGAATTTTACGAGATAAGACGCAAATAAAATAAGTAAAAAAAATGTAGGATAATGAGGATGAATATTACTATTTTAACCTTCGTACAAAAATGGTTAATCATATTCGTTGCAATAGCGAGATTTAATCAAATATGAGCCAATATGGAGAATAAAATCACCCCCTCCTATAGATTCATTTCGGAGTAAGTACACCACTTGAATCCTCCACGTATAAAATGGCTTATTTTAGAAGTGGTTAAACATTTCAGAGCATACATGAAAAATAGCGGGAAATCTAAGCATCATACAGCCATGAAATTTAGTACACAGAATCTACATGGCCCTTGAAGGTGCACCTCATCGTTATTTTATTTTATTTTTTAATATTTTAGCTATTTTATGTTTCAAAAAGTTGTGATAAGTGTTTAAAAGTAGTTCGATTAGCAAAATGTTGCCCAATCTGGATAAGAATGTTTATTGTGGCTTGTTTGTGGCCTAGTTTTAAAAAGGGATTTTATTTATGTATCAAGAGTTAAAGGTCTCCACACCATTCTAAAGATAAATAAATAACAGAAGGGTGGGGCCATTGAAACATTAGAACATAGCACTGAATGACCTTCGATTTTAGAGACTATCTTTCATGCAGATGCACAGGATCCGATAGAGTTATCCTTGGCTCTTAGTCTACTTTTTAGGTGAGTGAAGTATTTCTGTATTTTATTGTTTTTCTGCACATTGTTCTGTTTCAAGACCTATTGGCTTATCGGTTTTTCATTGGTGCCAGGAAAATACCGATATATCGACGAAACCGATAATTGGTATCGGATATCGGAACATCCAGGTACAAATGATTGAAAATACAAACTTTATGAAGGAAGCAACAATAGTGTCTAAAAATAAGTCAAAATAAAATACTTACTAAGTGGCCACAAGTAAAACATGGACCCGAATTCTCCTGTTCACACACAATCCGTCCACAGTGTAAGCAGTTGTTAATGAGAGCATGTTTAGTTGCTTCACAATGGCATGCATGTCTACCTGGCAATAGAACTTCCCCTTGGAACAAATCAGAGTTTGAAACTGGGATGTACTTCAAATTAGACTTTGAATGACCAGTCTTCATAATAAATCACTAAAATTAATTGAAATTAATTATCCTGAGAAAAAAACAATTAAATAAATATTTAACAAAAAATCATGTAGTCAAATTTGCTTAAACAAAATTGTAATAGTCTAAGGATAGTGAAGGACAGCATTGAAAATAATTTCCTGCTTATGCTATCACAAGAATAAAAGTAGCTTTATCAATGGTAGGCAGAGCTTCAATGCCTCTCTCTGTAGCTGGTTGGGAGTAAATGTACAAATACTTCCACCAGAAAAATTCTAGAATCTTTGATTTAAAGGAGTTTTATATGCTATATCACCAAGTCCATCTAACAAATAGCAAATACTGCAAAGCTAATCCCAATGTGATAAGGGAATAACCAAGAGAACATTTTCTTCATTATTTGCCATACAGGGTGTCCAGAAAGTTCCGGAACGGCATACCTCGAGATAATACCTCGAGAAACACACTTTGGATCAAAAAATAAAGAAACACGTATTCAATATTTTTAGAAAAGCTATCCAATGATAACAAAATTGATCTCCCTACCCCTCCTGGGGGGAGGGGAGGCGGGGCAACTTTGAAATTTTCAATGGAAACCCCCACTTTTTATTGTAGATTTGGATTCTCCAGAAAAAATTACATACATTTGACCTACGATTTTTGCTCCCACAAACGGCGCTATAATCGAGAAAAACGGAAGTGGGGCACTAACGTTTAAAAGTTTCAGAAAAAAGCACCCTGATCATGAGAGGCAAGGGGAGTTTCAGAAAAAATCACCCTGATCATAGGAGGCAAGGGGACTCATGTTAATCAAGCACCCTGAAGGGAACAGAAAACTACTACATCCACATTGTTGCTCCTGGGTAGTGCTAAAAGTAGTTTTGAACAGTTTTTTAAACTGAAGTCAACAGTTGCCGCTGAAGTGAACAGTTAGCGGGGGGAGGATGTCAATTTTAGCATCATTGGATAGTTTTTTTTTTTTTAAATATTGAACACGTAATTTTTTATTTTTCTATCCGAAGTGTATTTCCAGAGACATTGCCATTTTTAAACGTTTCTGCCCCACTTCCGTTTTTCTCGATTATAGCGCCGTTTGTGGGAGCAAAAATCAAAAATCGTAGGTCAAATATATGTAATTTTTTCTGGAAAATCCAAATCTACAATAAAAATGGGGGTTCCCATTAAAAATTTCAAAGTTGTCCCACCCCCACCCCCCTTCTGGGGGAAGGGGGTTGTTGTTGAGACCCAGACCGTCCGACCTACCAGAAAGGTGTAAGGTAACTGTTTGGACGGCCGGGAAGTGCCACCCAATTTAGACCGGAACCCAGTGGGGGAGGCATTCACAGGGACCGTACCCTCCTTCCCCTACCACCAACCTCTCGGAAGGACTTACGGACCCACATGTTTAACGTGATCGTACTCCGCGTGAACACGGCGGCAGTTTTGGCAGCGGCTGGAATCGAACCCGGGCCTACCGAGTGCAACTCCAGCGCGCTAACCAATGGGCTACCGCGCCCCTGGGGGAAGGGGGTGTATTTCTCGAGATATTGCGCAGTTCCGGAACTTTCTGGACACCCTGTATATAGAAATAGTTTATAGATATAATCTATCTATTTCTTCAGAAACATACATTTTTGTGTTTGCTTCTACAAGACACTTGGACTTGAAAAAGAGTTTTGAAGAAGTGAATAAATCCTGATTTAGGCCTAGACTTTGTCCTAGACCTAATTGAATAGAAGTGTAACAAATTAAAAGAGAGATTTAAAAAAAAGTATTAAAATTAAGGTTCGGTTTCAGGATTTTTATTATTGAAATTAGTTTATTAAAATAATGTCCTCTAAATAGAAATGCCAATTGACCAATAAAGGCACCATTTACATGTTATAGCATGAAACAAAAAAAAAATGGCTGGTATTGAGAGGTAAGAAAAAGTAAGCTATGGGGATAATACCCCACTTAACATGAAAATAAGCACTCACCACAGATCAATTAAACAATGCAGTTTGGTGATTAAATGAACCAACTAAATGGCCACCACTTCCTAGAAATTTACCAACTGTGCACTTCTTTCCTCTTAAATTCTCCAGGGTTTATACTCAATTTGGAAAACAAAAAATTAAGGATTTTTTAATGGCATTTCAAAAAATTTTAAGGAGTTTATAGATTACACGGTCAAACCCTGTACTTTATATTAGTATTATTTTTTAAAGAAAAATATGTTCCAGAAAAATTAAGCCTGTGCAGTTTTTACTTTTTGTTTAAAATGTTATCAATTAAAAATATATATCTATATGCACTGAACTGACTGAGTGAATGATGTATCAAAATTATCACACACTTTCACTATAGTTAGAATCTTGGTTTTAATGTGGTCCAACCCGTTTTAGCTTAAGACTAAGGGAAAACAAAAATTTTAAAATTTTGAGTTAGGGATGATGGTGCAAAACATAATAATAAAAAAAAAACCTCGTTGTCTAATTATCGAGCACTTCTACTCTAGTTAGAATCTTGGTTTTGGCTTTGTTTTCTAGGTCAATGGAAAAATCTAATATTTTGAAAAATTTGAATTAGGAAAGACGATGAAAAGGAATAATAAAACAATTCAAAACAACTTTTCAAAATGATTAAGAGTACTTTGACTCGAGCCAGAATCCCGGCTCTGATCTCATTCGATGCATCCCAGCTTCCAGATCAATGAAAAAATCAAAAATTCCAATTAGGTGTGACAATACAAAGGGATTTTTTAAAAACTTATATATATCATTTTGGCTCTCAAAATGTGCACCAGTCCATTTTTAACACCTTACAACAAAGTTGAAAAGTGTTTATGACTTTGTTCATTCTGTCTGTCTGTCCGTTAGCACGATAACTGCCATAAAAATGACTTAAAATGAAATTTTAGTATGTTGTTCAGACGGTCTGTGGGACCTATGGGAATATAAATGAATAATATCACCCAATTAGTTTTGGATTTAACCCGGGTTGAAAAAATGAAATACATTGAACCCCATGGGATCTAATTTTTCAAGCATTTTTTAAGCGGATTTAAAATTCACAAATTGCTTCCAAAATTTTAGGTAATATTCAAATTATCCCATAAAATATATAAAAAAAATTTCATCAAAATATATTCAGTAGTTTTTCAAATAAAAATTATAATAATAATTACACCTCTTATATGAAGCGATCAAGTGATCATTATATGAAGAGATCACGTGACTCACTTCAAAATGAAATATGGCATCCATCTTGTCTCAAAATCGCGATTTTTAAAATTCTTTTTAATTCATATTGCATGTTGTATCCGTCCTAAAACCACTTTATTTTTGCTTAAATTCTGTTCATCTACATACTGAAACAACGCAATTACAATATATTTGAGTTTAAATGATCATCCAAATATGATTATTTCTACAACGAAGTCTATTTTTCACTTATGTAAAATGTAAACAGGAAAATATGTAGAATAAGTTGTATAAGAATTGCTGCATCTCTTTAATGCAAAATTATTTAGCTCATGGAGTCTGCATAGCTGATATGAATGAAATATTCATTGATTTTTCAGAAAGGACGATTTTTTTCGATGAAGCATAGAGTTTAATTACTTGTAACTCCATGGTCTTAAGTTTTTAAATAAAATAAATTATTATAGTATTGTGATGAATGAAATGAATGGGAAAATGTTTATGAATGAAATGCTGCTTTTATAGAGAGAGCCAGGCGTGTTATATTTCAATGGCGTCATTTGAATAAATTTCAGTTGTTTTTGATGAAGTTTTCAAATATAATAAATTACTGTAGTATTATGATAATGTTAAAAACATTACCGAGGAGCCAGGCGATTTATATTTAATTGATGTCATTTGAATGAAGTTCATTTTTTTTCGATGAACTTTTAAGTTTTCAAATATAATAAATTAATGTAGTATTGTGATAATTTTTAAAATATTACCGAAGAATGTATCGCATTTTAGAGATGTTTAAATGAAATTGCATTGAAGTTGAAAAGTGTTTCATAATCAATGCTTTATACATGATTGATCTTTCTTGTTGTTTATTAAAATTGAAACAGTTTTGACATTCAGAACTTTTATTAAGTACGTAGATGTCACATTTACTGGCAACTAGCCATTAAGAATGGGTAAAGAACGGTTGAAATAGCTAGTTTTAAAATAAACATAGTATAATAATCATTTGAAAACCTGAGATATTAAAAACAAGAAAGACTGTGTTACTTCTGCTCAATATTACAAGTTAAGTCAATTCACATCGCTTAACTATAGTACAAGGACTTACCCAGTTTGACCCAATAGGGATCAACAAGTCCCCGAAAAATTCAACAACAATTAACCGTTTAGCGATTTATGCGAAATTTATCATACATTTATTACTTCCATAATGATACAAGCGAGTGCATTGTTTCACAATGTTAGTTTCAATTTCTGTGCGAAACAAAAACAAACCTATATCACTTCTGTTACGGTAATTTTCAATATGGGAACATGTCAAATAAACCATGTTAGAAATTGTCATTTCTAACAACTAAAACTTGTGGCACAGTGTAAATATTTTATCTCGTCTTCAATCAATTTTAAATATCACAGCTAGAAAAACGAAAACTTGCATTTAAAAACATATAGAATAATTTACACGTACTTGAATTATATATTTATAGTACAGTTTCGTTTTTCTACAATATTAGCTATACGTATTTTTAGGGATAATTCAATTAAGTAAAATGTAACTCAAATTTTGAAGTTGGAAACAGACGATTTGGTTCGCTTTCTTCGAGATGGCTCTGGGATATTTGCTACGGAAAAACCGGCATAATCACTAATGCTCCACACCGTCACGTTAAATCGCATGTTCGTAGAACATAATTTTCCCCTTTCTGATTGGCAGATAGCATGCTTGATGCGAGGAGTATATTTGGCCCTAAAGCGCTAGTATTGGCGATATTTCTATGGTCTTGACGAAACTTGTAGATGTAAAGCATCGTATATGGAACAAAGAATCTCTAACCATGAGGCGTATTCAGGATCGGTGGTGCGTACAGAACCCAGGATGGCCGCTAGGTGACGATGATATCGGTCCTTGTCGAAAATCCCAATAACGCGTCAATGCTGTGATGCCCTTGCATTTGATGTACAGTTGAAAAACAATGCGGTAACCCTTACCAGCCGAATTTACAATTTTTCTTTTCTGTGAAATAAACCAAACCAAATAGTGCTTTTTGTAGTTAGTACCAAAGATATGTGTATTCTTTGTTAGTACGTTTATATGTCAGTCAGCCAGCCAGTAATTTGTCGATAGCAGGGCGCCTGGAGCAGAGTTCCGTATCCCTAGTCAGGTAACACATATGTGGGTCACAGTCTTCCACTGAACCTAGTCCTTCAATAGAGGCCAATAATGTTGGTGAAACAAGTTAGTAGTAAACAAAGAATGCTGTAAACAGAGGTCTTATTGTAGAGTTTTGAAGATAAGGAGGGTGGGGGAGCAGGCGAATATCCCCTACTGAGATGCAGAAGAGATTGTCAGGAATCAGCATTTAGGATAGCTATGGGTCTTTTTGGAAATTCACGGAAGTCGTAGTCGAACCTATCATAGATTAGTTCGTTGGGGATCCTAGCGAGGTTATCATAGAAATTGTTAGAGAGTTTTCGCATATCTTGCTTAATAGTTTTAATTTTGAAATCGCGATGTATTACAAAGTTTTTCAAGTATCTTGGGGCTTTTTTGATAGAACATAGGATTTTGTTCTGAATGATTTGGACTTTTTTTACATTAGATTTCGCAGCGAAGCCCCAAATTGGGGAGGCACAGAAAAGGATGTGGAAGATAACTAATTTGTAAAGTAGGATTTTGTTTTCAATGCTGTCATCATTCGAGTACAGGAGCGAGCTCAGCTCTGCTTTTACAAAGTTTATTTTATCTTTGAGTTTTGCAATGAGGGGTTTCCATGTTAGTCTGCTGTCAAGAGTGACAACGAGATATTTACATGTCCTCTCAAAGCAAACTGTTTATTATGATTGGTTGGGGCGGAAAATGTTGATGAGAGAAAAATACAGTTTGACATTTATTAGGATGCGGTATTTCTCTAACCAGGGTTCAAGAGTGTCGATGTGATGTTGTAAGTATCGGTGTAGGTAGTTGGTGTGGCAAGAATGGCAGTGTCGTCCGCATACAAACAAAGTATAGCGTTGTTGGTTCTAGGGATGTCGTTTATGTAAATGTTAAAAAGAATGGGACAAAGTTTACTGCCCTGAGGGACTCCAGACAGGATATGTTTGGTGTGTGAGTGTGTCTGGTTCAGACGGACATGAAAGGTTCTGTCGCTGAGGTAGGAGTATAAAATATGGGTAAGAGAGTGTGGCATACGAAGCTGAATGAGTTTGTATATGAGTCCGATGAACCACACCCTATCGAAGGCCTTAGCGACGTCAATAAGTATACCTCCAACTGCTGACCGGTTTTGGAGTCCATCAGAGATGTACACTCCACCCAGGGCCGATCCTAGGGTGTCGGCCGCCCGCGTGCAAAGATCTAATGTGCCGCCCCTGTAGAGAATTTTTCATATTTTGAATATAATACTTAACGTTGACGTTATAAACTCATCTACCTGTATAAAAGTAAAACATTAATAAAAATGTAAATAAAATTTGAAAGGCAAAACTTTATTTCTTGGCCAGCTAATAGGTTATAATAGCGACAAAATAATAAACAA
This sequence comes from Amaurobius ferox, assembly GCA_951213105.1. NCBI lineage: Eukaryota > Metazoa > Arthropoda > Arachnida > Araneae > Amaurobiidae > Amaurobius > Amaurobius ferox. The sequence goes on along the minus strand of OX578146.1, from coordinate 142,034,137 downwards.
ACAAAAATATCACCTTTAAAATAAAAATTGACATTTTATAATTAGAAATACAAAACAACAGTATTTACTCAGAAAATATAATCTAATAAAAAAAAGTACTAAAGCATAAATCTCGTGAAACGAAAAGTATATAAATCAGTCCTTCTACAAATAATACCTAATAATTAACTATAAAATAACTTTTCTGACTTTCTGAGAAGCAAATTTGTCAATAACTTCGGTGAAATCAATTTTTTCAGAGATTTCGGATTCAAGAGAGATGATGGCCAAATCTGAAAGCCTTTCTTGTGTCATATTATTTCTCAAGTGATTTTTAATTTACTGAAACTTCTTTCACCTGAAGCCACAGAAACAGGTACGGTTAAAAAAATTCTTATTGCTAGAGCAAAATTTGGGAAACAGGGAATGAGATCATTTTTGACTATAATTTCTAATATCTCAATTGGCTGTTTTTTACCTGGAAAAATATCTTTGAATGAAGTTATTTCATTAAAGAGTTGTATACCGTCTATATCTTCCTTCCTCCTGTACCTGTAACTTAATATCTAAGTCCATGCAGGCTTTCATGAGATCATCATTAGAAATGTTGTGAAACTCATACAGAAAGCAGAATATTGAATGGCACTCAGATAATAAGGTAAATCTTTCATTTACCGAAGAGATCGCGTGAACAAGAATTGCAAAATAGAAAGCCGTCTTGAATTGCTAGGAAGGGATTTGAAATTGATTCATCACTGCTCGCGTAATCATCTTAAATAATAAAAGACAATGTCTGTGTGTGTGTCTGTCTTATACACTATACGTTCAGCGACGGCGTGTCGGAGAGCTACAAAATTTGGCAATCGGAGACCCGGGGAGAAGGGGACACGTGAAAACCGATTTTTAAAATTTTAATTATTTTTTTTTGTTATTTAATGTTTTATGCGATTTCGACTCTTTTTTCTCCACGATCCGGACATCGTAGAAAAAAAGAAATCATTAAATTTGTAAATATTATGTTAATATTTAGATTAAATATTAGGTTATATTTGTAAATGATAGGTTAATTTGTAAATATTAAGTCATGAGGTTTTATCAACATTATAGTTGTACTTGAAGTGTACTCCTTTTCATATTTGTAAACTGCATACTGGCCAGTTAAGTTATTCTCTGTATAGAGTTTTAAATTGAAATCTCTTGCTCGTAAAGGACAACTTTTCTGTTAAGAAAAGTAATTGCTGAAATATATCAGCATGGGAAGTTCAAAAAGAAATCATTAAATTTGTAAATATTATGTTAATATTTAGATTAAATATTAGGTTATATTTGTAAATATTAAGTCATGAGGTTTTATCAACATTATAGTTGTACTTGAAGTGTACTCCTTTTCATATTTGTAAACTGCATACTGGCCAGCTAAGTTATTCTCTGTATAGTTTTAAATTGAAATCTCTTGCTCGTAAAGGACAACTTTTCTGTTAAGGGTGAGCGTCAGTAAATTTTCTGCCCTATCCGCGCTTTGTTAACTTTCGCGGCACACATATTTCGCCGAAATTCTGCTCAAACAGTTGCGAAATATTTTCTTATAGATAAAATGCTATGCTTAGATTATATTAAAACTAAATTTAATACCCAATAAAACATAGAATATATGTTTTATTTTAATTTAAAATATTTTTGGTGCTGCCATCTGTTGTCGTAATTTAATTCATACCGACTATTTTTATTTTTTAATGAACATTTTTAAATGTCTATTCCTTCTAATACGCTATTAAATACAACAACAGATCATATATAATGCCATAATCACGGAAACGTAATTGAACTTGGACTTGAAGACAAAACTGCAGTCCTCAGTGATGTACATTCAGATCCCTTATCAAATTTATAGAATGATAAATTACCTTTCCGTGATTGTGGCATTATTATATATGATCTGTTGTTGTATTTAACACTGTATTAGAAGGAATATATATTTAAAAATGTTCATTAAAAAAATAAAAATAATCGGTATGAATTAAATTACGACAATAGATGGCAGCACCAAAAATATTTTGGATTAAAATAAAAAATATATTCTATGTTTTTGGGGGTATTAAATTTAGTTTTAATATAATCTAAGCATTGCATTTTATCTTTCAGAAAATATTTCGCAACTGTTTGAGCAGAATTTCGGCGAAATATGTGTGCCGCGAAAGTTAACAAAGCGCGGATAGGGCAAAAAATTTACTGACGCTCACCCTTAAGAAAAGTAATTGCTGAAATATATCAGCATGGGAAGTTCCAAGTGACCATATTGTTTAGAGCATAATTGTAAAATTGAAACTTTAATTACTACCGGTTTGTGTTGTAGCATAAAAAGGCAATATTTAGAACAGCTGTCAGAAAATTTTATACACTAGATGTATCCATGCAGAGCATCTACGCTCTAGTGTCTTTTAATGCTCACTATCTGTTAGTAACTTACTACACAATCTCTAGAGTGTGAGTCATTTTTAAACATCAACATTCCCTAGTATTTAGTTTTGTTTGTCTCACAATCAGTATCGCTCTTGCATTTTTAATATCACCAGACATATGTGGATTCATTGTTATACGATCCTCTAATAAAATATAAACCATATATTTATTTAAATTAAATTAACTTTAGATCAAATAATATATAATTTCATTGTTGTTCGGACGGCCGAGTCCATGGCAAGTGTGCAATGTTTCAGCCTTTTATGTCACAAATACTTTTGGAAGGTCTGAAAAGTCTTCACTACCCCTGAGGAAATCGAAACTTCGGCTCCATTAGGTGCTGTCCTGAGGGCAATAGTATATACGCAGGGAGTCCATGCAATGAGCGCCCGTAGAGGATGGCAAGGGAGCACTTAAGCTCAACTGGATATTCAAGGTTACAAGCTAGCCTCATCCTTGAGTTTCCTCCTGGAAATGTTATATGGGCACCCATAGTGGAGGGAAAGAATGACGCTGTCTTATAGACGTTCAAGGTTAGACATGCAAGTCTCAATCGAATCGATATTGAATGCCTCATTCTTCGAGTTTGTCACCAATGGAATTAGTTCTATGGGTACCTTGCCATGGGTGCCCATAAGGGAACGCAATGTGAAATTTGCCCTAACATGTACACTTAAGGTTATAAATGTAGATTACAAGCAAGTCGATATCGAAAGCTTCAATCCTTGCATTTGTCACCCCTGGAATTAGTTCTATGGGCGTCTTTGCCATGAGCTCCCATAATGGAACACAAGGGAAACTTGCCCTCCCATGGACGTTTAACCCTTTCGGGACGGCGGCATTCCGGAGCTGTCGCAGCCCAAAGGACGACGCGCTTCGCTTCTGAACTGGTCGAAAAGGACGGTGCATTTTTTGCGCTAAGCCTAACTCTCGAAAAAAATTCACTAAAAATCACCTATTCAACACAGAAATCTACTTTTTACAGGAATAAAAGAAATATTTATGTTCTATTTGATGTATAATTTTCATACAAATCTGAATACAAAATACTCGTTAGTTGCTCCCATTCTTTTATCCGAAATAAATGAATAATTTCACTGCCTCTAAAACCCAAACAAAAAAAATACTCTCTTATATTCCTATGATTCACCAACGAAATCATAACGCTGAAATAAAAATAAAAACCGAAACTCAATTATAAAATTGTTGATGCTACGAGAATTGCTCTGTTTGTTTATGTTACAAAATGATTTTCACCGCTCCAAATGGAGAAATAATTCATTCGATCCTCTTCTGCCATGGTCATGCCTCTGCAAAATGCATTGAAGTTAGTTCCATGGACAAGTAACGCCATCTAGTTCACAAATTAAAACGTTCTGCGTAGTGGCACTTATACGTGCCACTATTCGCTTGCGGTAAAATTTCCTCTGGCCCGAATGAGTGCCGTTCGTCCTTGAATGCATGTTCGCATCTGGCACCTGGGCGTGCCATTCATCGCGAAAGGGTTAAGGTTACAAATGTAGTCTTCAAGCTAGTAGATATTGAACTCCTTATCTTTGAGTTTGCCCTCCTGGTAATGTTACATGGGTGCCCACAGTAGTGGGCAAGGAGGATACTTGTCCTCCCATAAACGTTCAAGTTTAGACATGTTAGCTAATCAATATTGAATGCCTCAACCTTCAGTTTGTAATCATGAAAAAAGCTCTATGGGCGCCCATAGGAGAGGGCAAGGGGTGCTCTTGATCTCCCCTGGGGCATTCAAAATCACAAATGTAGATTTCAAGCTAGTCGATATTGTAGGTATCATCATTTAGTTTGCACCCCTAGAGAAATTCTATTTGTGTTTTGTCATGGGTGCCCATAGGGGAGCGCAAGGAGGGCATTTTCCCCTGGACGTTTAAGGTCACAAATGTAAACATTAAGTTTGTCAATTTTTTAAGTCTGACCACCCCAGGAAGAAGTTTTTTTTGCGGCCTTTAATCCTACTTCTTTGAATCGAGGTCAACTCCCTCCTGCAATTACCACACTATCTTCTTGATAGTACAATATTTTTGGCACTCTCTTATCCAATAAAAGCAGAAGTAACTCTTAATACTAGTAGTTTGATAGCCTTGAAAAGACTTTAAAAAATTAGAAAATAAATAATATAATAGAAAAAAGTAATAAAAGTAAGTAAATAAAGTTATTAATAATAAAATAAAATTTAAATAGAATATATATATATGTGTTTGTTTTCAATATCAATCACGCATAGACTAAGTAAACAGTAAATTTCCGCATAAAGCAAACAAATAACTCTCGTCATTCGTCTGTGGCCACTAAAATTCGCACCTGACGTAGTTATCACGTGATATTTTCCAGGGAGTTCATTGCAGAGACTAGCCGCTTGTGTAGATACGTATGAATAGGACTGTCAAAAATGCAGAGAAATGTGTATGTGGAATGGAAACAACCATAAATGTAATTTCATAACTTTGGTCGGGATCCATTGATTAGTATGCTGTGTTATGTGATACAATGGTGCTATTAAATCATGATGCAAATCCATAAAATAAAAAAAGCACAAAATTGAAAGAAAAACGTATTCCCAATAAATTCACAAATAACAAAATTCAAAGTATATTATGCTTACATTAAGATAGGTAAGAATTAAATAAGCCCTATCCAAGAGCCAGGTGGTGCATCAGTTCATTTAGATGAACAAAATACATACTAGTAGGGTTGTAGAGTCAGTGACTCCAATAAGGGTCATTCTCTGTTGAAGGCTGCAATGTGGCAACAGTTGATTTGTAGCAATTTGAACATGGACCTATGTCTGCTATATGAGCTTCGCTCGCCCACTAGAAAAACATCACAGAAACCAGTTGTACTGGCTGTTGGAGATTGCACGTAGCAACAGGTGTTCCATGGCACATAAAGCACAGGCTTACGTTTACTGTGTGGACTTAACATGAAAATCAGAAAATTTTAAAAACATTAAAATGACAAATATACAAAAGAAAGCAAATGTCAACAACTTAGTTTTTTAAATATAATGTAAACCCATTAAATAAATATTTTGAATTCATTCTTTACAATGTATAAAAAATATAAAATGAACTGCACAATTGAAAAATAAAAATCCTATTAGCCACTCCAGCTCTGCTTAAAGTCAGCCTACTGCACACAAAACTAAATTCTAATTTACTTGAAAGAATTCGCTGGTACTTTTTAACAATGAAAATGGAAAGCATATTTCCAGTAAATGCAAAAAAATCTCAATGAAATAAAATCAAAACAACAGTAAAATGTACAACTTGATTAACAATTTTCAAATAAACAGTTTCAAATCAAAACCAAATATGCACTATTATGATGCTGCACGATGCGGAAAGGGTTGCCAGAATCCCACCTAAAAGTCGCCAAAAATGAAAATGGGATAATATGCGATAAACACAGTACATGGGATAATACAGTACAAAACAGTAAAATATACAACTTGATTAACGATGATACTCTTTCAAATAAACCATTTCAAATCAAAACAAAATATGCACTATTATGATATTCCGGGCACTCAACTACTGGCTACTCAAGTTGTTACGAAAGGCATCAATTCTTTCACTGCGCATTTGGAAATTTCAATTTCCGGATATTCTTCCATTAATTTTATCCAAAATGGGACAGTGCCATCCTGTCCAAATGTAGATTTTAATGTTGTGTCGGTACATATATCTATAAGTTGCTCTCTTTCTTTAATTGGCAAGTATCTATATCACTACACTCATTAAAAGGATTTTCGACCCAACTTAAATTATTGCAAGTAGGGGGAAAATATTCCAAAAATGTCTTTTGCAATCCAGTTAAATGTTCCAAAATATTATTTTTTAAATTCTGCTCCAATGCGACATTATTGGTTTCCAAGAAATCGTTTAAATTAGCAAAACATTCTGTATTATTTTTGGTGATACATTCCTCCCAAAGCTTAAGCTTCGATTTTGTCGAGTTTACTTTGCTATTGACCTTAAAAATTGTACAATTTGGTCCTTGAAGTGAAAGATTAACTTCATTCAGGTACAAAAATATATCTGCAAGGTAGGCTAGATTTTGAAGCCAACTAGTGTCATTAAACTTTCCAGCAAATTCACGTTCAGATAAAAATATTCGAATTTCATCATGCAATTCCCAAAGTCTGGTTAGAACCTTTCCCCTTGATAACCATCTTACTTCAGTATGAAGAAGGAGATTTTTATGTAAACTTCCCAGATCTTAGCACAATAGGGCAAATACCCTGGCATTTAGGGGTCTAGATTTGATGAAATTAACCATAACGGCCTCATTGAGAACTTCATGCAATGCTTTTGGTATCCATTTAACAGCAATGACTAGCGTTGATGTCTGGAACTACTTTCTTTATTCGTGCTATTACGCCCTTTGTAACACCAACCATAGCCTTGGCTCCATCAGTGCATATATGATGGCATAAATTCCAAGAAATTGAATGTTTTTCAAAGTAAGCATTAAGTAAATTAAATATTTCTTCACCTGTTTGAGTTGGCAGAGCTTTGCAAAAAAGCACATCTTCCTTAAAATCGGATTCGTGTATGTATCTCACGAAAACTAACAAAATTGCTAATCCAGCCACATCTGTAGATTCGTCCATTTGCAAAGTAAATTCATCTTTAGCATTTTTCAAACGATTCACTAGTTCCGCTTCGCAGTAATCTGACATATCTTGAAATCGTCGTATCAGACAATGGGACAAGGTCAATTTTGCTTGCAAATTTTTCACCGAACATGCATGTGATTAAATCTTTTGTGCAAGGTTTAATTAATTTTCCCGCAATCGTATGAGCTTCGCCTTGTTTAGCTACGCGCAAACTAACTAAATAAAATGCTTTTAGTACATTTTTATTATCATCACAAACATACCTTTCAAAAGCATTCTTTTTCTGCTTTAGTTCAATACATTTTCTTTTAAAATATTCGCTTTTTTACCTTTTAAAGTTGGATGTTTAGTTTTCAAATGACGCTTTAACTTTGGAGGATTTAAACTGCTGTTGTTCACTACTTGCTCACATACTACACAAAATCCATTTGGTTCATTTTTATCACCAATCCAAGTAAATCCAAAATTCAAATAATCTTCATCATACTTTTGTTTTTTTCGGCTAGTTGATCCGGATTTATTTTCTTCTTCAATATTATCCGCCAGATAAAATGTTGGCGGAAGACTAGTGGAATTTTCAAGAGAGCAAGAAGCTTGTTCTTTGGAGTTTGATTCCAATTTCGCAGTTTTAAGCCAATTCTGCATTATATTTCTGAAGGATTTTAGGTTAAGTTCAAACAAAGCACAATTTATTAAAATAATTAACTTACTACCACTTGCCTTTGTAAGAACTAAACATCAATAAATCCACTACACCAAGTATTTGAAAACTATTTAAAAGTGCAATGTGTGTCGTCCTCGTCCAATGCAAGCGACTGAGGGAATGGATAGTTCCAATATGAAACTCCGATCGACGCACGAGTCACAGAGACCGGCGCGGCGTAGCGCCCTCTATAGTTGTGAATGCGGATTAACATTCGAATTGTAGTATCGACTCGCGGAACCCCTAAAGTGTTTGAGTGGAACCCTAAGGTTCCGCGGAACACAGGCTGAAGAACACTGACCTAGAGGAAACGAGAAAGGCACCGGCATTGAGCTCTACACCAGATGGAGCATAAACACACTGTTTATTGACACACAAAATATTTTACATTTATTTCAGACAATACATATAATTAAAATAAAAGTTATTGGGTCCTAAATTATTTGGATGGATGCTGTCTTGTCCCTGCCCATATTATGCATAATTCTCCCTCTGAAACAAATTATTAGGTGTCAAAGGAGTTTCTGGAAGATGAAAATTTATTTTGATCTTATAAGTAGGGTTGGCATGGTTTAAACCATTTGTTTTTTTCTAAAAAAAAAACCTATTGGTTTTCTTTAAGAATAATTTATAATTAGATTTTTCAAATTATTTGATGTTGTAAATAACTTCTACTTTTAACAACTGAACAACTCAACTCATTTCAGCAGCAATTTGCATCAGTCAGTTCATAGTTAAGGTTACATCATATTACTTTCCTTATATACATAATGTAAAAGGAAAGAATTGTGACGGGGTTGAAAATTCGAATTCGAATTTTCGACGGTAGAGAACGTTTCAAGCATCCCTGATCACGAATCAAACATTTTTGAAGTGATGTCTGTGTGTGTGTCAGTGGAGACGATAACTGATGAACAAATAGACCGATTCGAACCAAATTTGGTACAAAAATCACAATCCGTAAACACTGGAAGCCTATTGTTTTCATACGTAATTGAATGTTCAGAACTCCCTTAAATTTTCGAATAAAATTTTGAAAAAATAGTCAAAAAATCAAAACCACTGATAAAGTTACGCAAATAGACATTTCTTATGTCATTTTTCATTAGAAAATGATTAACATAAATTTTAGAACGCTAACATGAACTGTTCTCGAGATATTGCACATTTTTCAAAAAAATTATCAAAAAGTCATATAAAATGAAAACAAAATATTTTCTATTGAGAAACACGTTCACTTTTCATATGTAATACCATGCGATAAATTGGGTGACATTATTCTCCTGGATCTAGCTCGTTCCATTCATGAAAAAAGATACTTTGAGTAATACTTTTGTATTTGAACGCCAATAGCCATTTATCTGCCGTAAGAACAACTTATTTCTTCGTCCATAACGATTGGCGAGATTTTGGTGAAATGTCGCCAAATTAACGAAAATCTCGCCAAATGGATAAACATGACGCTAAATCAATTAGTATCTACTATAAGAAAAACCTATTTTTTTACTGTAAAAGTAGTAAATTCATTACATTATATAAGGAAAGTCATGTGTTGCCCACATCAGATTTTTTGCTCTTGTGTTTGTATAGAAGTAGAATGGGATAAAAGTTAGCATTTGAGAACAAAAAATGTCTAACTTTGGTGGCAGAAGAAAAGATTTAATTTGGTTATATTTTGATGAGGTAAAAAATGATAAAAGGAAAGGCTGCAGGGCTAAATGTAAAAAAATGTAAACAAGAAATGGAAGGTCAAGTGCTCAGAATGAAGAAACATGTAGCAATCTTGATCCTCATTCAATTAATGAATCTGCTGATAAGTAATTATTTTATTATTATTAATATTATTAATACTTCTATTATTAACTGTAAAAGTAATTTTTTTGAAAAGTTAAAATGTTTGTTAAATCAAAAATACTTGTGAAATTTACAAGTAATGCATATTGAGAACAAGAACATTTTTCATGTACACACATTCTAAGAATGTTTGTTTCTCTTCATTCAATCAAATGATTATATTCTTATCAAAATTGTTATATTACTTGTAAATTCTATTTGGTTGAAAAGATAATAAATCAATACTAAATTAAATATACTAATATTAATTAATTTTATTATGTGCTTTTGAATTAAAAAAATTACTAAAAGTTTTATTCAAAAAACAAGAATACTATGACATCATATCAAGTTAATTTTAACCTAAGTATTAAATAAATATTAAAAATAAATACATAAATAAAACTGTGTTTAATTCACAAAATGAAGAAAAAAAAGTTTAATATTGAATTATGCGAGTAAAAATGTTGATATATAATATATGTTCTATGTCATTAAGCCCCTTTTTAATTTTATGCAGATGGTGATGATGGTGTATCAGCCTCACTTTCCAGTGCTTCAAGTTCTTTGGATTCATCAATGACACGGCCAGAACCAACTCCAAGTGAAATCAGCTCTCAAAAAAGGAAAAGAGAAGATAAAACTCTGGACTGTTTTGTGAGTAAATCAACACCAACTCAAAAACAAATGTTTGATGAACAAATTGTCAGGTTTATTTATGCTACAAATACAGCATTCAACACTGTGGAATATCCAAAGTTCATTAAAATGGTTCAGAATTTTCGCGCAGAATATTTTCCACCATCAAGGAAACAAATTGCTTACGATTTATTAGAGAACACCTACACAAAGGAAAAAGAAAAATGCGCAGAAATATTAAAAGACAAAATTGTTACATTAGGATTAGATGGATGGTCAAACATTCACAATGAACCGGTGATTTGTGTTACTTTAACAACAAAAGATGGGAACACATATTTAGCTGATACTATTGACACTTCGGGCACTGCTCATACAAGTGAAAATTTATATGACATTGCTGTTAAAACTATAAAAAAGTCCCAGTGAGAATTTCAGTGTTCAGTATGTTCAGTAGTGACAGACAATACCGGAAATGTTGAAAAAATGAGAAAAATGCTTGATTGATGAGAGTGAGGATGAGGAATTCAGAGTTATTACTTACGAATGTGCTGCTCATATTTTGAACTTACTGGCTGGTGATATAAGTTATCCAAACGTAAAAGAACAAATTCTGCATGTGATTAAGTATTTTAGGAATAACCATTTTGCAGGTGCATGCTTTAGAAAAGTTGCAAATGCACCAAAGTTAATATTGCCATGAGAAGTTCGCTGGAACTCCTTTGCTAATGCCTTGGATCTAAAATCATGGCCAGTGCTAGTAAATATATGTGAAAGCAATAAAGACGAGATTGATAAAAATATTCAAAATTTAATTTCAAACTTTTTTAAATATTAAAAAATATTATTAAAAAGAAATGCAGAAGATTACTTGCAACAATTAAAACCAATTAGTGTAGCTCTGGACAGCGTGCAGAGAGAAAATTGTTCAATTGGAGAGACTGTTCTTATTTTTTAAAAAAGCAGATGCATAAGAAATTCAACAAAGATGTACTGAAAAAATTAGATAATCGTTATAAAATAGCAATAACACCAGCCCATCTTTTTGCTTTTCTGTTACATCCAAAAGCTGTAGATAAAGATGATCATGAATTATCAGCAGATGAAAAAAAATTGGCATTGGAATATGCTAAGAAAAAGTTTCCTAAAAATAACTTATTAACTCTGATATTGAAATTTTGTGCCAAAAGTTTTCCATTCCAAAGATATCTTTTACAAAAGGAATTTATTGAAAATGCAACAGTTATAGAATGGTGGCGAATGCAAGAAAATGATATAAAAAAGTTTAATGCTGATGTGTTGAAGGAAGTTGAAGTAATTCTTACTGCAAAAGCAACTACAGCGAATGTAGAGAGAATTTCTTCTTCTTTTGGAGTTGTACAATCAAAATTGTGTAACAGACTGGGTTTAGAAAAAGTCGCAAAACTTGTTTTTTTCTTTAAAATGTTAAATCCTAAATTTGTTTTTAATTTTTAAATAGAATAAAGAAATAAGAATCTAGTTCTCTTTCTATTATTTTTTAAGAAAATAATTCACTAAACGAAATATCTACATTATTGGTATTTTAAACAACTTATCACCATTACTGATGATGAATCTAAGAGCAATATTCCATGTATTATGTAGTAAACAATTACTATTGTATTATATTGTATTTGTATACATTGAATTAAAAAAATAGTATATCTAAATAAATTATTAAAATTTAATATGATTTGAATGTCCACATAAGTAGCAACAATTGTTTATTTACTTAGTTTAAATTATTTTCAGAAGGAATATTAATTGTTATTTAAACATTAATTATTCTAGTTAATGTCAAATTTTATTTATAAATATGTATACATGTAATTAGAAAAGGATTTTTAAAAAAACCCGGTTTAAACCAAAAAACCTGGTTAAAACTTTAAAATCCGGTTTTTTGAAAACCCTGCTAATAAGGCCCCTCAAGGCTGGCCAGAAAAGATGGATTCATAGGGATCCATTATTTCGGGCAAGGGAAAGTGACTTAAGACACTTAAGTCATTTAACATCTTGGTAAATTTTGATCTGCATGAAGAAATTTTTAATTATTGGAAAATTTTTGATTGAGGTACCCTATAAAAAGTCATATTTTTCAGACAAATATGTTTGATTTAACACTGTTATAAATTGCAACCTTACTTGAAACATTTTTGCAATTAGTAGTATATCCACGACTTCCAGTTCGGGAATTAAAGGTCCTTTCAGGACTTTCCGGGATACCGTAAATAATTTAATTGAATATCCCCCCCCCCCTTTTTTTATGTTTAAAAAATTGGAGGCTCTTATAAATTTTTACTAATTATTTTACTATTTTTGTAATTTATTTTAAATACGGTTTATATCCACCGATCCTAAAAATTATACTCAATTTTCCATTTATTAATAGGTAGCATTCAACAGACATGACATAAAAAAAAATGTCCGACTTGAGTTTAGTGATGTTCCAAACATTAAATCTGATTCAATTCATTCAACACTTTCACTTTGTATACAGGGCAGGTAAAAGTAGAATGAGAATGCAGATATAAATGGCACAACAACATAAAAATATTTGCTATCAGACTTGACCTTTTAAAACCTTGAGTGCAAAAGCTGTTTTAAAAAGAACTCTGCTAAAGTTCAAAAAAATTCTTTATTTAAAGAAATCATACAATTATTAAAAATACTCATTCCAATCTAGAATCTAAATATCAAAATATTCTGCCATTTGTTGCTGAAAAATAATGAAATAAGGAATGATAAATATATTATACCAAGCCAGCAACATACAAAATTTCGAAAAGGAAACATGACACTTCTTGAGACACTTCTCTATAATAATAACAAAACAATTTTTAACCAGAACAGAAATTTATCTTAAAAATTAAAAGTAAAAATAGGTATTAAAAGCAATTTACTTTTCTAAACACAACTACCATTTAGTTTAAAACCACTTTGTCTTTCTGTAAATTGCTAGCTTGATATAAAACCTAGACAGCAGCATAGATATTACAATACTAGCAAAAAAAAAAAAATTGACATTAACAATATATAATATCCGCAGCGAAAATATATTTTAAAAATGTGGATAAGATCTTCAACAATTGAAAGTATTTTTAAACACAAAAACATATATATATATTATTAGACTACAGAGACAATATCTTAATACACAAGTTGTGAAACATACAAAGATAACATCGTTTGCAATCCAATTAGCAAATCACTCTACTGCACCCATGTCTCAAGGCCAACAGTTTTCAAATTGTCATTCATAGCTGATAAACCCTTTAAAACCTAAAAAAATAAAACAAGTGTACTTCATATGCTTCACTTTTCATCATCATCGTCGTCATCGTCATCCCCTGGACTGGCAGGGCTGTAAGAAGGTGATGAAGGAGAATAGCCAGGGCTTGTTGGTGAATAGGTCGATCCCTTAGGGCTAATAACAGAATAGGTTGGGCTAGTGGGGCTGTACTGAGGTGAAGTTGGAGAATAGGATGGAGATGTAGGAGAATACTTGGGCGATGATGGACTGTACTGAGGAGAAGGTGGACTATACTTAGGCGAAGTAGGTGTGTAAGAAGGGCTTGTAGGAGAATACTGAGGACTGGATGGGGAATATTTAGGACTGGATGGCGAGTACGAGGGAGACGTTGGAGAGTAAGTAGGAGATGTTGGACTGTACTTCGGAGATGTAGGAGTATATTGAGGAGAGCCAGGTGAATAACTTGGACTTGTAGGACTGTATGAAGGTGAAGTTGGCGAATATTTCGGGCTCGTCAAAGAATACTTAGGACTACCTGGACTGTAGCTTGGACTTTGGGGTGAATAACTAGGAGAGCTAGGTGAGTAGCTTGGGCTTGTAGGACTGTAAGAAGGTGATGTCGGAGAGTAGCTTGGGCTTGTAGGTGAATAACTTGGGCTTGTAGGTGAATAAGAAGGTGAAGCTGGTGTGTAGTTGGGAGAGCTTGGTGAATAGCTAGGACTTGTGGGGCTGTAACTTGGGCTTGTAGGTGAATAGCTTGGGCTTGTAGGGCTGTAACTTGGACTGGTAGGTGAGTAGCTTGGACTTGTAGGTGAATAACTAGGGCTAGTTGGTGAATAACTTGGACTTGTAGGAGAATAGCTTGGACTTGTTGGTGAATAACTAGGACTGGTAGGAGAGTAGCTCGGACTTGTAGGAGAATAACTAGGACTTGTTGGCGAGTAACTTGGACTAGTTGGACTATAATTAGGTGAAGTAGGAGAATAACTTGGACTAGTTGGAGAATAAGATGGAGAAGTTGGAGAATAACTTGGACTTTGAGGAGTCAAAGATGGTGAAGTCGGTACAAATGATGGGGATGATGGGGAGTAGCTAGGCGAGAGTGCTCCTGCTGGACTTGGAATATATGGTGAAGCTGGTGATGCAGGGGATCCTGGTTGAGGAGACCATGCAGGACTGTAACCAGGACTGTAGCCACTGGCATCACTAGCAGCAGACGGGGAGAAACCTGCAGCCCCAGGTGTCATGCCACTTCCAACACCAGGGGACCATGCATTAGCATAAGCAGGGGTACCCCCTTGGTTCCAGGGTGTCATTTGTGGAGACATTCCACTAGTTGGACTTGCCACACTACCAAAGAATACACCAGGACCCCCCATTGCACCTGCCATAGGAATCTCAATTCCATATTTGCATTTCTCAGCATCTAGAAGCAAATCAAATGCACCTGTTCCCATTCGTGGGAGTTGTCCCATGATTATATTTTCAGACACTCCTTTAAGAGGATCAAGTTCAGCATGAGAAGCAGCATCAAGCAAAATATCGACTGTTTCCTCAAAGGAGCATCTCATAAGAGCTCCCGTATCTTGACGATTAATGCCATGACGGGTTATAGCCATTAAATGTCCTTTTGCTGTCATAACATCACAAAGCAAAGCAAGGTGACGATAATTGACATATGAACCATCAAAAGAAATAACATGATTCATTTCCTTTTCAACTGCTTTTCGAACAGCTTCAATGCCCATAACAGCAAATATTTCACAAATGTCATTTGAATAAGTTCTCACTGGATCGACATCTTTTTCACTGAGAACTCGCATTAAACTTGTTCCATCTGTTTCTAAGAGCCACTCTGCTATTGGTTTAAACTCACCTGTTTCAGTAATTACAATTCTCTTTTTGTTATCTGTAGTTGGCAAATGCATGTATACTTTTGTTATGGCTTCAATGCCCTGTAGTGTCATATCACTGAGCATATTTGCTTCAATACACCTCAAGAAGACATCATCTTCCATTTTATCTACTTGTTCTTCATCTTCCTGCATTTTGCTATCATCACTATTCATAATTCTTATTCGGAGAACCAATTTTTCAGCATTATCATCATTGAAAATGCAGTTTAGATCATCTCCAAATCCAGCATTTATTTTTTCAGCAATCTGTTCCATGGTAAGTTTCTTATCAGTCATTCTTTTCCGGTCTAGCTCAATGCGTAGCAACCAAGGAGATATTCGTGAAGGATCAAAGTCTGGCATTTCGTAGTATACATTAACAAACTCTTGATCTTCGGCTATCACAGTATTTTGAGGGTCTGGATCATAATAAATTGCAGTATTAGCAGTGACTTTTCTTAATGTTGTATGCTCTAAACGACATAGTACATCCTTAGCCTTTTCTGCATCTCTGGCAGCAGCACCAGTCAGGAATACAGTAAGAGAGGGTGTTTTAGGCTTTTTAGATATATTGATAATTTCTTTCAATCGAGGTACACCAAGTGTGACATTTTTAGCAGACACACCAGCATAATGAAATGTATTCAAGGTCATCTGAGTGGCAGGCTCTCCAAGAGACTGAGCAGCTAGAGCTCCCACCATTTCACCTGGTTGAACTTGAGCTTGCTGGAATCGAGTTTCAATTTCACCCAGAAGCCAATCAAAGGCTTCAGTTGAGAGGCGAAACTCCTCTGCCACACGCTTTGTACACAATGTTGAATGTAACAAAGCTCTAAACAAAATCGTTGCATTATCATTCGCTTGTATACTTAGCCTATCTTCACCTGGGACAATTATTAACTTTTTCACAAGTTTTTCAACACCTTGCATAACTCTCAAAGGGCTTAGGTCAGTAGGCGATCTTGTATGAACATGGAAAATTTTCTGTGCATTCCAGATCATTCTTTGAAGATTACATGGCAAAACCACTTTGCTGTCTCCAGTAGGGAATATTGTTCGCAGGATCTCACGTTCAGCCTTAAGTGTTTCCCATTCTTTTTCAAATTCATTTAGAGCAATTGTGCTGCCTGAAACTTCTCGAACAACCTCTTCTAAGAAAATCCTCCGCAGATAACGCTCATTGGTGGCATCAAACCTGAAGCGCTTTTCAAAAGCTTTATCGGATGGCTTCAAAGTTGGTAAGGATTGAAATTCTACAGTAGTTCCTTCTAAACCATCTTCACCATAACGGAACTGAATGACTTGTCCTGTACTATTCCTAACAGTTCCATCATAAGTAGCCATTACACTTTCCATAGCCTTTATCAAACGACGCTGAATGTATCCAGTTTCAGCAGTTTTTACAGCAGTATCAATAAGACCCTCTCGACCACCCATAGCATGGAAAAAAAATTCTGATGGAGTCAAACCAGCAAGGTAAGAGTTTTCTACAAAACCTCTACTCTCAGGACCATAATCGTCTTTTATGAAATGAGGTAGTGTACGTTTTCTAAATCCAAATGGTATTCGTTTACCTTCTACATTCTGCTGGCCTACACAGGCAATAACTTGTGATATATTAATCTTTGAACCTTTAGCTCCAGATACTACCATAGCTTTGAAGTTGTTGAATTCAGACAGAGATTTCTGAGCACTAGCACCTGTCTTGTCACGAGCATCATTGAGAATACGGTTTACTTGATTCTCAAAAGTTTGCCTAAGTGTATTACCAGGAGTGGGTTCCAAGTCATCATTATGAGCTTTCTCAATAACTTCTATCACATCCAATTTGGCTTTTTTGATGGTATTTTGGATATCTACATATGTCTGTGGATCTGCGATGGTATCACCAATACCAATAGTGTGACCCTCCAACAGTAACCAGTTGTTAACTACAGTTTGAATGTGGCCATAGAAGGCCCCAGCCACTTCGAATCCTAATTCACAGAAGAGAACATGCATCAAAGATCCACTGGAAGCTCCAACAGTCTTCTTGCATACAATTCCACTGCTTAATTCTCCATGCTCGATTAGAACCTTGGTATCACCGGGAGAAATCCACTTGTATGGACCATCATCTTCTTCATCTGGATGTGTACTGTGGGTACGGATTAAGTTCACATTACCAGGGATAATGAGAGAAAATAGTTGTTTCCCAGTCCAAAGAGGTTTTGGTTTTAAAATAGCTGGCATTGGTACCTTGCCATCCCAAATGGGCAGAAACATGAGCAAAGTCATTATTTGATCTTTCTCCAAAAAGACGTCTCTTTTGGTCATCTTCCGAACGGCAGTCAAGGTGTCTTGTACAATGCCCATAACTGGCTTGTTGGACTGAGGTGTAATGATATTTCTGGGTACAAGGGCAAGTTCTTGTACTTCAGCACGAGTTTCAAGTGACTGGGGAACATGAAGATTCATTTCATCACCGTCAAAATCGGCATTGTAAGGTGTGGTTACACTTAAATTCATTCGAAATGTGGACCATGGCAAAACTCGAATACGATGTCCCATCATGGACATTTTATGCAGAGTAGGCTGGCGATTGAAAACAATAACATCTCCATTTCTAACATGCCTTTCAACTCTATAGCCACACTGTAGATGAAGGTCGCTGGCTTTGGGATGGAATCTCAAATCGATTCTTTCACCACTATCACGAACAATGTACTTGGCTCCAGGATATTGATTATTACCACGTCGCACAAGCTCATGCATTTTGTCAATGTTAAAAGGAGTTACTATTTCTGGAAAAGTTAAATTTTGAGCAATAGAACGTGGAACACCAACTTCATCAATACGAAGATTAGGATCAGGAGTGATAACAGTACGTGCAGAAAAATCAACTCGCTTCCCCATCAAATTTCCTCGAATTCGCCCTTCTTTACTTTTTAATCTTTGTTTAATGGATTTCAAAGGTCTTCCACTCTTCTGCATAGCTCTAGGCAATCCAGGCAATTCATTGTCAACTATAGTAGCCACATGAAACTGCAACATCTTAATATTTTCAGCTATAATGTGAGCAGCAGCTCCACTTTGTTCATTACGAATGAGTTCATTATTGGCTTTTACAATATCTGAGAGCTTATGGGTCAAGTCATCTTGGTTTCTCGCAGAACCAAACATGACCACAGCAGGTCTTACAGGGAGTGGGGGAACAGGCAGCACAGTCACAAGCATCCAATCCGGTCTTGCAAATTTTGGATCCATACCAAGCACTTGGCATTCTTCATCCGATATATGCTTGAAAATTTCCCATACCCTTTCTGCACTGAGAGCTATCTTTCGTTCTTGGGAATCCTCATTTATGTGTTTCCATTCAGCTGTCAAGTCCAAACCACTTTGCCTAATATTTGGCTGATAACGACCACAACCACCATGCCCAGTCTTCTTGGTGCCGTCATCATGTAGGGAATTCTCTGGCCCCAACTTGGCGTCAATTTCATCACCTCCTTCACAAATATTTTTGCCTTTGCACAGATCATAGACATGAGTAAGACGTTTTCTGGGTTGGCCTTTAGATTTGCCAATTATCTCCCTGATTTTAGGATTATTGGGAGATACCAAGAGCTTGGAGCAATAGAAACATACACATCTCAATATTTTTATACATTTCTTTACAAATCCGACATGAAAAACAGGTTTAGCCAATTCAACGTGCCCAAAATGTCCAGGACAAGTAGCCATGTTACCTGCACAAGTCTGGCATCTTGAAATTTTATCAATAACTCCTTGTCTTGGGTCCATCAATCCACCCAGCTTGGGCCGTCCACTTTCATAAATTTCAGGATACCTAACACCTCCTTCTGTAACAGACATGCGTCTGATTTCATCAGGACTTAAGATTCCAAACTGTACTCTCTTCACTTCCCTCAAAGGGGCTTTGGAATCAGAAGTTATAATCATAGACATATCTGGAAAAAATACATATAATATAAGCCAAAATATATTTCATTTATAGAAAATACAGTAAAGATGAAAAATATCAAAATGAAGAAAACTTTTTGTAAATAAAAAAATATAACATTAAAACACATTTGAAACAAAGCTGTCCTTTGCCATTCAGTGCAAATTTTTGTCAAAGTAGCAAAAAGGTTTTGCTGAAAACATTTGAGATCATTTTTTTTACCAATAATAAAATATATTTATTTTCAACATGTGTGGAAAAAAAATTGTGTTTTGATTGATCTTTATTGATGAAATCAAATTTCATCAATAATGAAAAATGTTTTGTCAGTCAAGTGCACACCTGGAAAAGGATGAAAAGTATAATAATCTATCCATAAAATAATTCCATCAAAACCCAAGCAGCTCTTTGACTGGAACAAGATTACCAGCTAATATGATAAGGATTTGCCAGTGTTCCCACCAGAGTAGTACTTTTTAGCTGTTTTTGATAGCGGAACCTTTTCCAAATTCAATTTGATAGTGGAATCCCAAAATGAGAAAAAGTCTATTGGGGTTGGTCTAAATTATTCATTTTTTAAAAAGAAAAATTACACGAAAATATCACATCATGAAACACCCGGAAAACTGCCGCAGAACCTTGAGGGTTCGAAAAACACTGCACTAAAGCATTGGTGCACGAAGGATTTCAGTATTTTTTCTTTAGAAGAGCCTGAGACTTGTTGCTATTCCTCTCAGACCTGGTGTCCGGTTTAGTAAGAGTACAAGGTTCATACTCAATTGCAAGAATCTACTTTGAGGAGTTTTCCCCAGGTGGGTTTGAGTATTCTTCCAGGAGTTCTAAACACTAAAAGCAAAAATCAATACTTGTCAAGCATGAAAATATACTTTATATCACTGCCTAAAAACTAATGCAAAGAGGACAACAATTATTGTCATCATGTTATGTCATTTTTAATTCACAATGTGAATTTTTTTCCCAAACCTGACAAAAGTGTCTTGATTCAAGTATCTGTTCCATGTTTACCTTTCTTCTTAAATGTCTGTCAATCTATGATGTTATATATCTGAGAAATTCTGAAATCTCGGGAACCATCAGGAATTTAAAATTCCCCATAACATTTCTTTCATCAAAACATAAACATAATTTAACTTTTTCTGCACAAGAATAAATAAATACTCACAAAAATTTTTAACCTTTTCCATTTTTATTTATTGTTTGATAGGTTATCAAAGAAAATATTTTATAATAACCATTTAAAAAGTTAAAATATTAAAAAGGAAAACCTTTAAGTTCAAGGCACTTTATGAGAATGTTAACTATAAGAATTATCTTACTTCCATTATAATTAACTATTATAATATTTAGTTAATTATGCAAAATATTTTTTTTAATTAACTAAAAAAATGAAAATAAGCAAGTTTAGTGTTCTGGTAGTGCCTCTTTAGAGGTATCATGCTTGCTGGCTGCACAGGTCTACACCTCAGATAACTGTTAGAACATAAATGTAACAACATATTATGCATAGAGTCTCATCAAGTGACAGGTTTCGATTTAAATTGTGCCCATCACAGGGAATTTGCATAATTATTTGGCTATTGATTTAGAAGAGTATTGGAAATAAAACAAAAACTATGTAATTTGTGGAAGATAGTGCATTTGGTCTAATAGTGCTATAATTGTTGAAATTGCAATGTAATTTGTATCCAGCTGAACTCCCCCTGCTCACATAAACTTAGACCCAGTTTTGTTGCTTTGCCACTTTTGTGCAGTAAAGAACAAAAAATAAGGGGGGTTGAGACCCAGACCGTCCGACATACCAGAAA
Source organism: Amaurobius ferox (assembly GCA_951213105.1). Classification (NCBI taxonomy): domain Eukaryota; kingdom Metazoa; phylum Arthropoda; class Arachnida; order Araneae; family Amaurobiidae; genus Amaurobius; species Amaurobius ferox. The sequence continues at coordinate 142,012,940 of OX578146.1, read as the reverse complement.
GGTGTAAGGTAACTGTTTGGACGGCCGGGAATAAAGGGGGTGATGGTAGAAAGCCCAGACCACACAACCAACCCGAAGGCTTATGGTAGCTGCTTGTGTGGCCGGTAAAGGGGGTTATGGTTGAAAACTTCATTTTCATCTATCTTAGTGACTTGATTCGTTTTCATGATGCAATTTTCATGAAATGTATTTTCTATTTTCAATGGGCCCTCTCGACCTTCCCATGTTAAATTTCGACCCCCTTTTATTTTTTTGTCATTGTTGTGTCCGTTGCATAAGTGAAAATTTGCTAAAAAACTGGTTGCTATACTTAGCGAACACTGGTGGTCAAAGCCCACTAGTTTGCTTTTAAATTTGAAATTTAATGAGTGATTTGAAAAATTTTCAGCCTTTTTTTTTCTTTTAATTTCGCACATTGACTGTTTAGTGCTAAAATATATTTATTACTTTTGTTATTGAATAAAAAAAAAATTAAGACAAAATAATTATATCTTATGTTAATGATGATATTAAATAGGACAACAAAGTTGAAGCATTTCATGAAAATCAATTAATTTACACACCAGGGTGAGTAACTTTTCCTTAAAAAATTTTCAAGCACTTTTCAAAGACATCAATTAACTTCTCATAAAGTTGTGTGTGCTTTTGGGAGGAAAAATAAATAGCAAACTAATGTTATTTTTTGAAGCCGTTGAGGAAATTTTTGAAAAAAAAAAAAACATATGTTGCTTGGGACAAAAAAACCTATTGTTGTATGGGAACAGTGGAATTGCTAGGGAAATTTTCAGGGCAAGCTTGGTAAAAACCCAATGCCGCAGAGCGCAGAACATTTTCATCCCTGCTTTTTTCAAGCACTTTCAAGGTCTTAACCAAGAAAATGGGAATTTTCAAGTACTTTCAAGACCCTGAAAATAGCCAACTAAAATTCAATTATTTTCCCAATTTTCAAGCCCCTGTACGTACCCTCACACACTAGAGATGAGTTTGGGCTCCATGTAGAGAGCCTGAGCCCTAATTTCTCAACATAAAATAGAGCCCAAATCTGCCCAAAACCGAAATATATTTTTAACTTTATTGAACTAACTTTATTAACGAATAACTTTATTGAACTTTACTGAAGTTTTATTTTACAAAATGTTATTCATTCCTAACCATTTTGGCTTCATCGGACTGGATCCACCACCACTAAGGTATGAAAATGTTTCTTTTATTGAGAACAAATTTATCATTAAATTTATATAAATTTAAAGTTTATTAAATTTAAAAAGGAGAATATTAAATTTTGATTTTTAGTATTTTCTCATTAGTCAATGAGGTTTGATGATTTTAAGGGATAAGATATATTTAAACGTTGAAAATATTTATTAATTGTTTGTTGTTATATATTGATATATATATATAAAAAAAAAAAAAAAAAAAAAAAAACCTGATTTAAATAACTAAATAAAATTCTAGAAAGCTCCATAAAATCACCGTATACAGAAAGTATTCAGCAATGGATTAGCAAGTGTTTAGCTGCTAAGTTAATCATTATTCCATGGAGCAGAGTTAATAGTGCAAGCAACGTATGTTCGTGTGTCTGCGCAGCATCCGTATCTTTAGCCGTAAACTCGCATAGCGGGCGAGTATGCGAACGACAACTACTGCATACCTCCCTAAGGCGGGCATATCGTTATTAAATGAGTTTGATTATTATTATTATTGCATGCGTTCACAGAGCGGGTCAAAGACGAGTCCGCTAATATGAGGGGGTGGGGGGGTTATTTTGTGTTTCAAATATGCAATCTGCTATGCGGATGTTGTGCAATGGGCTAATCTGTTAATCCATAAGCCCGTGTGTTCATAACACAATGTCACACGATTTGCACGCTTCTGCACAAGGTATATATCATTATTGCATGCAATGTATGCGGATTACATACACTCGTTAAAAGAAGGCGCTTAATTTTGTAAATCCGCTACGCGAATTAAATATGTCAAATTGTTATTGCATTTAGCCGAGTTATCGTTATGTTATATATAACGCATACTACATCTGTCTGCGTAGTAGTCGGGTCAGGTCCGTTTATACAAATTTCTGGGTTACCCTTCATATTTCGTTTTCCTCTTTTGTGCATTCTTCATGTCTTCTCTCTCAAAAAATTATTGGGGGCCCGACCACTTGAGTGGTGTCTGACCCTCCTTATGGGCGGCCATGGTCAGATACACAACCAATAGCTATTGCATGCTCTGCATTGGGAGTAAATCCGCTACGCGAATTAAATATGTCCGCATATCATTATTGCATGGAGCAGAGTTTTCATTATATTGTATATAACGCGTAGGGGTCAGATCAGGGCCGCCCATACAAATTCTTAGGTACCTTTTCATATTTCATTTTCCTTTTTTGTGCATTTTTCATGTCTTCTCCTCCCTCAAAAATTGTTAGGGAGTCTGGGTCCTACCACTTGAGTGCTGTCCGAACCTCTCTAAGGGTGGCGGTGGACAAATACACAGTGGATAGCTATTACAGGAACAACAAATGGGAGTACTCTTAGTCGTGACTTTCGCGCGTAGCGGAGATACGCAGTTTCCAGCAAGAAAGCATATTAAGAGAATTTTCAAAAAGCCACTATGCTGGTAGCTAAAGGCAATTAGTAAACAATATAAAGAAAATAAGCTCTCCCATATTTCATTCAAGCCGACTAAAATCACCGCACTAATCTAACAACTTTTCTCCCCCACCCTTTCTATCATCCTCGGGTTTTTACTGAATCGGCGGAATCAACGTAAACATCTTCCCGTAAATGGCCCAAAGAACCCTAGTCCGGAAATCTATATTTTTAAATATTTGTTTTAGAGCAAATATGCATACAGGGTTTACATTTACAAAATTTTATAACTCAAATGCATATCAAACATGAAATAATTTAACAAAAATTTAAGTTGAAAAAGAAAACTGTTTTGAAAGCTTTCATCAGATGGAAGAATGTATGGCTTAATATTCCTTTCTCCGTTTTGCTTCTTTTAGTGGAGGAAAGAAGTGATATGGGGCTGTCAATCTTCTTTTTATTGGCACTAGATCACCCTTTTTCTTTCTTTGAAGGAGGTGGGGGGGAGAAAGAGAGAGAGATAGACACGATCAAAATTTACGGTAATGAATGCAGAGAAAGGGCTTACCTGAGGTCATACAAGAACTGGTTGAATTTCGCTTGAGGACAGACATTGCTCTCTTAACAAAAGGCTAAGCAGGGGACCTGATCTGCTAACAAAAGGGCGCTGCACCCTTCCAAAAGTGCCTGGGGGAAACTCTGCGTATAGGAAGTCCATGGTGAATAACTTAGATAAACATGACTTGGCTATCATGTTGTTCTATTTCCACCTTCTTAAGGTGATATTTCAGGAAAATTTAGGTTTAGCTATTTGACTTGACTAGATATAATCATATTTATGTACAGTATAGAATAACACAAAGATTGAAAGCTGAAATCACCGGTTTCAGTCAGATAATGCAAGCGTATCACTCTCACTCCGGAATGGACAATTCCGATTTTTTTTTTAAAAGATCTTAAAACTAATTGATATTTATAGAGAATTTTTTTCTGATTTCAAATATCCAAGCGAAAATCTCTTAAAATAATTATTTATTTAAATATCAAGAAATGAAAAAGCGCAAAATCTACTCAAACACAAAACGGCCCGTGATTGGCTGTGACGTCACACGGCCTGTTCGACCTGTGATTCAACATTCTACTATGTGCTGTTCCTACTAAGATATTTGCAAGTAGTTGGCATTTAATTTTGTTTTTAATTGTTTTACCCATTTGTTCTTGGCCTGCTTGAGTTTAAATTATGTGTTCCTTATTTTATTTTATTGTAAACATGGATTCTGGTTTTGTTAATAAAGGGCAATCAGACAATTTGCCTACGATCGATTTTGCTGTGATGGCGCTCTCTTTCAGAAATAATAAATATTTTGTGACAGCTGAAACTCGAGATGTAAACTTGATACCCTATTCTTGAAGTTTTATAATAATAATAATTATTACTATTATGTGAATTACATTTACGTTTAAGGAATCTGTGGTGGAAATCGGAGCATTATGAAAAATGCAAACACTTTGGACGCTAATTTCTCCGAACGTGATAGATAAAAATGTACATATTTTTTTGTTGTTTCGTTGGTCCAGATTATGAATATATGAAATAATTTTAATACTTTGGAACTTTTTTAGAAAACATTTAAAGTGTCTCTCCGAGGAAGTGGCTTTTTAATTTTTCCTACTTTCACTCAAACTTCAAAAGATAGATATAAATAGTAAGCGACAAAAATATGTATTAGTAAATTTAGTTTCTAAATCTACTTTTTGAGAAAAAAAAATCTAATATATTGAACCTTATTGACTTAGTTTTCGAGTAATCGTCTTAACAAGTCGAAGAAGATTGAAAATTTTTCATTTCACAAGTTTGTAATGCTTATATCTCAAAAACTAAAAGTGCTAGCTATGAACAATAAGCAAGAATTTGTAGCTCTTTTAAAGTCTTGCAAGTGTATATAATTGGGTTTTGGATCGAGTGGTTCTAATTTCGATAGCTTAGTTTTTAACCTGGATTTTCCAATATCTGGGAAAGTTGCAATATTTAAAATATCACGATTGCTGCAGCTTACTCATCCCTTGGTGCCTTTTACTCATCCTTGGTGAAATATGAATGCACAAGGACGAGATATTTTATTTTAAACTTGGGGATTCTAAAGATCTTTAATGATTGATGAAGTATGAACATAATACATGGAAATATACATAATTCAGTAAGTAATTATGTACCGCCAGACAAGTTTATAAATTAATTTGAATGTATAATCTCATCAGATATATTGTTAAGTTTAATATATATATACTGCAAAGCAAGTTTAAAAATTTTCATATTTTGAGAAAATTGCATATCTTGAGTCAGAGTATCCAGATGAAATCGGGACAAAAAATAAAAGTGCTAGATAGCTATAAGCAGTTAGCAAGTAATATGTAGCACTTTGAAAGCCTGTAAGCGAAACAAATGATTGAAAAAAAACGAACAAATTGAATCTTTATTTTACAAAATATTATTTACGCAAATATATATATATATTTTTTTGCAATGTGTTCTAAAATTTTTTGAGTACAAATAGCCTTTTACAGTTAAGTTTGTTATACAGTAAATTTAAGCCGAAAGTTTAGATTGAGACGTGTATTTTTTCTGGGAATTAAAAATAATATTTATGTATTTATGTTTATATGTATATATTATTTTATGCATATATTTTTTATTATATTTATATGATTTGTAAGGATTCTAAATATAATATCTAATAATTTATTTTTAAATTAAAAGCAATTTTAAATTGTTTCTTATAATATTATATCTTAAAACCTATAATAAACAGTAAGTCATTTATGATTCTGAATAGGTGAAGGAATTTTAAATTATTTTCCATTTAATTTCTATTCCTTTTGTGCAATGTTTCAAATTTGTGATTCATGTTTTTAGATAAAATCTAATTTATAACTTTTTTAAAGCACATGTACTTAATGAAAATACTAAATTGCAACTGGTCACTACAGTATATACACATATAAAAAAATTTTATGCAAGGAATTTTTTATATTCACTAAATTAACTGCGAACATCACACACTAAACTGGGTGGGCGCGGTAGCCCATTGGCTAGCGCGCTGGAGTTGCACTCGGTAGGCCCGGGTTCGATTCCAGCCACTGCTAAAACTGCCGCCGTGTTCACGCAGAGTACGATCACGTTAAACATGTGGGTCCGTAAGTCCTTCCGAGAGGTTGGTGGTAGGGGAAGGAGGGTACGGTCCCTGTGGATGCCTCCCCCACTGGGTTCCGGTCTAAATTGGGTGGCACTTCCCGGCCGTCCAAACAGTTACCTTACCCCTTTCTGGTAGGTCAGACGGTCTGGGTCTCAACAACAACAACACTAAACTGGGTACAAAGTCAATAATCCACTTTGAAGCTGGTTTTAAATTCATTCATAATAGCAAAACTAAAAGTAGAGTGCCGAACCAATAGTGGACACCAGTAGTGGATTTTCAAAGTTTATTAAATCATAAAGAAATAACTTCTCATAAAATGGCTTTGAAAAGTGTATTGTACAGTCACTGATTTATTATGATAACATACGTAATGGACACATTTTAATGACAGTGAATTTTGTTTACAATCTGGTTTCCTGCGTTTCACATAATTTTTCACGAAAAACATTTTTTGGCACAGATATAAATATTTTATCTGATGATGTAAAACTAGTAGTCGGGCACATTGGAGCGATACAATACTTATAACTATTCGGAAGTTTGGGACAGGAGAAACAATTATAATTATCGGAACTTTAGGAATGTAACCGAACTAATGCACCAATTCTTAAAGACGGGAGCCGCGGACGAACCTGGTGACGTCACATTCCATACACGCCAAAATGGACCGTTTTTCCATCACAGTCAGAAAGGCGAACTTTGACTGTTAATAAAACATGAAATACAGCTCCGAGAATAAAAATTTTTGTACTTGTGTCCATTTTGAAACATTTCGAATCAAACAAAAAAATTTTAAAAATAGGCCGGAATTGTCCATTAACCTTCTTGACTAAGGCCATCTTTGTAGTTGACTGTCATAACGTGGTCTAGTCACTGATCAGCACAAAGTACCAACACGTACTGCTTCATACACCATTAGCAAAAGTTTACTATTCGTAGTAGAATACTCAGCTACGTGCTACTTTCGCCAATTCAATTAAATAAAGACATTTTATTCAACCAGCACTAGCGCCAAAATATATGTCAGTTTAAGAACAACTATATAAGTGAATATATCCAAAACAGTAACATTATGCATCGGTCTGATCCAGAACTGCTTTGTGTCTCACAGTCTGTCAGATACGAAGTCTGCTACAGCCACACTACAACCTGTATTGTAGATGGTTGCTATATATTATCAAAGGTTCCAGCGTGGGCTTCCTATATATATACCAAAATCGGCCTTGAACGAGTTCCGAGGTCAGATTCAAAGAATATGCAAATGAGCCATTGTATACGTCGAACATCCAATCTGCATGAAGATACTTACTGGAAGAACTCTGTGAGTCGTTCCTGTGAACGAAGTAAGTTGACCAAAAAGTAAGTTGAGTTTTTGAACAATATCCGGGGAAACAGACTTGCGATCCATTATTTACATTTTACCACTCTAGATGAAGTAATGATTCATAGGAATCCCCTCATAGCAAGGTCAAGTATTAGCGAAATACGTTGTAAATGTTAGAATGGACATTTAGCGCCATCTAGTATTCAAATAAATTCAAACGAAAACATTCCATATGAAAACGCACGTTGGTGGCAGTCGTCCTTTAGGGTAAATTTTTCCCTGATGCGAATGTGTGATTGTCGTACTTGAATGCAGTTTCATAGTCGACGTGAGGATGTGTCTACCATCCACAAAGGGTTAATGAAGGGGAAAAAAATAAGTTTAATCCAGATTAGCACATCTGATGAAAATTCAATGGATATTTACCAAATGCCATCCACTTTGGGATCTTCATTTAAATTAAAAAAAAATTCTACAGTCTGTGACCAATAGGGTGTATGTGATTGCAAGGTGGCTGCACTTGCTTATGTGATATTACATGATTACAAAGTGGAAAATCCTACTGATATAGACAGAAGCGAGGTAGGACGGGAACGTCAAAAGACACATTGAATTCTCAGAAGCAAATCCAGTAAAAGCACAGTAGAACAGCAGGTATTGTATCTCCATAGGAGATGAGAAAAGGTCAACTCGTAAAATAAGGGGTAGTAGGGCGGGATCTGCACATTGGATGGATTATGGGCAACTTCTGTACACCTCAAATTTCATTCAATTTCTATAAATATAACCTAAAATGTTTATAACTAGTGTGAGTTTCATACGGATTTCTCTTTTAATCCACCTCGTAACTTCCTTATCCCTCTAAGGTTATGAGTGGAAGCGGGGTCATTCCACATCAGTTCAACCAGGGTCCGACACCCATGATCTCAGATTTTGATGAAACTTGGCATGTTTGTTCCTTCTATAGATTTAAGTAAACATATAAAATTTTTTTGCTCTATCTCAAGCGGTTTAGGTTTTACAGCCTGTTAAAGTTTTTGGAATTTCGCGGTTTTTATAAATCGGGCAGAGGAAACGCAATTTATGTTTTTATAGAAAATAAATTATATCTCCCTTGTTTACCAACCAATGTTGATGAAATTTTTTATGAGTATACATCAATATGTAAGGAATCCAGAATAAAATAAATTAAATCTACAAGTATATATACATGGTCAGAAAAAAATCCTAAAGTTTTATTTATAGATTTTTTTAGATCGAATACTGAGTTCTACGCTAAGTAGAATATCTTCAAAAGGGAAAAGGATAATCAAAAGAATTTTTTTTTATTCTTGTTCTAAAAGATATGCTCTACCACATGAAAAAATAAAATGAATGGTTTTTTCACTCCTTCATTATTTTTTTTCACTTCAAAGATAGAAATCACTTGACTCACTCATTTTCTTGAAATCGTTAAATTAAAATTACAATTTTAGTAAAATTATATTAAAATTTGAACTAAACATGTCACATATCAACCACTTTCAAATAAAATAAGACAGGACCCATTTAATGAATTAAAAAAAAGCTTTAAAATAAAACAAAAAATTTAGTAATTCAAGATTTTTTTCAAAAAATTCAAAATTCACACAAATTTAAAAGAACCAGTGGCTTTTGGCATATGATTAAAATAATAGAGTAGATTTAATAAATTGTTAATCAGGCTTGTCCAAAAAAAAAAACATGTTATAAAATAGGTTATCCATAATTATGTCTTAATTGAGATTATTTAGAAATAAGACACTGATTTCCTTATTTTCAGCAATCAGGCCTAATTAAAGAAAAGAAAATTATATTACAATTTAGTTTAGTTTTGAAAACTAGTTCTAAACTAGTCAACTCACTAACAGTAACTTATTTCAAGAAATCTTATAAGCAATCAAAACACTAAGTCTTTTTTTAATGTTGGAAAAATGGAGAAGTGCAGGGTGGGGAAAGTTACTCATAGTGATTGTCATTTGTTAAGCTATGTCAAGAAAAAAGCCACACACACTATTGAAAAACTGTCTAAATCTGATTTAACTCTTTTAAAATTGAGAACGGAATCAAGTTATGAGTTAAAAACTATTTGTCTTTATCATCAAAGTGTTTTTGAACAAGTATGAATTTTTACAAAAGGTATGTTGTGGCCCTTTTAAAAAACATAAAACCTCAATTAAAAAAACACTTTGTTGTAACTTTACAGCAGAATAGTTAATTTTATCAAAGGGTTACAAAGTGAAACCAGGACAAAAACTTTGTGCATCTTGCAGGAATAATCTACTTAAAGACAAACAAATTGATGAGAGTAATGTCGAAAGCAAAGTAGCTTAAATGCCCAAGATGAGGAAGTTGCTGATGTGGGATTAGCTCCTGATGAACTATTCAAATTACAAAAAAAAATGTGTGGTTGATGAATTAAATTCTTCATTCCATGAAATCGGATGTTCCCCATTGAAATTACATGCACTTGGTGAACATAGCAGATCATCTTACGGTAAAAAAAAAAAACTACAGAGTACATGAAAATCTAAAAAGAAAAATTGAAAATGTTCTTGAAGTTAATTTTCCAGAGGATAAAAGTGATTTGAAAAAAAGTGTGATACAAAAATCTGAAGATCTGGATAAGCTTGTAGATATAATTAAAAATGAATTAAGTGGTGCATCAAGAAACAAACAGATTCAAATGCTGACAATTCCAGCTTCACTAATGTGGTCTAGAAGAAAAATGGCAGAAACTTTCAACGTATCTGATTATTCTGTTCGTAAGGCTCAAAAACTGTTTAAATACAAGGGATTTTTAGCAGAACCAGATCCTACATATGGGAAAAAGTTGAGTCCTGAAACTATTGAATTGGTAAAAAGATTTTATCAGAGTGATGAACATTCCAGAATTTTGCCAGGGATGAAGGATGTGGTAAGTATAGGAAAAAAAGTATATGAGAGAAAACTCTTGATTTTATGTAATCTTAATGAGCTATACTCAATTTTTAAATGCGTATACCCTGACTTGAAAATTGGTCTTTCAACTTTTTGTTCCCTGAGACCTAACTGGTGTGTTTTGGCTGGTGCTAGTGGGACACACTTAGTGTGTGTATGCACAATTCATCAAAATGTGATTTTATTGATTCATGGAGCAGGTATTGAAGAGAATTACAAAGACCTTATGGCGTATATTCTTTGTGAAGGAGCAGGAGGAGAATGTATGCTAAGGCATTGTGACAAGTATCCATTAAAAGATAACCTTGTCCAGTTTTTACAGTCAAAATTTGAGAACTACGATGATGAAGACCCAGTCGAGTATAATCAGTGGGTTTCGACTGATTGAACTGAAATGATACTGTGCTCGAGCTCAGTTGGTGAATTTATTGATAACTTAGTAGAAAAACTGAACAAGTTAATACCTCAATCATACATTGCTAAATCACAAGCTTCATTTTTTAAAAGTTTAAAGGAAACGGTTTCGTCAAATACAGCTGTTATTTCAATGGATTTCAGTGAAAATTATACTTTCACAATACAAGAAGAAGCTCAAGGCTATCACTGGACCTCAGATTCATGCACTATTCATCCTGTCATGATTCACTGCAAGGATGCAAGCAATAAAAAACTGATTTTACCTCTTTGTATCATATCTGATGACCTTAAACATGACGCGAGTATGGTATATGAGATCCAAAAAACTGTAACTGCCTTTCTGAAAGAGAACTACCCACACATAACAAACATTCACTACTTCAGTGACAGATGTGCTGGGCAGTATAAAAATAAATGCAACTTCATGAATCTGTGTCTGCATGAGAGGGACTTTCAACCAAAAGCCCAGTGGTCATTTTTTGCAACCAGTCACGGTAAAACTGAATGTGATGGAATAGGGGATACTGTAAAACATTTAACTAGGAACGAAGAAAGTCTTCAACAACATCTGGACAGACAAATTATAACAACGAATAAACTTTTAGAGTTTTGCAAATCCAACATTACAAATATTAATTTTCAACTTATTTCTAAAGAAGCGGTTGATTCAACTCGCCGGGCTTTGGAAAATCGTGCCAAAGATCTTCAAACTCTTCCAGGAACAAGATCATTCCACAGCTTTCTGCCAACAGACGATTTGGGAACAATTGAGGCTAGAAAAATCAGCAGCGATGAAACACCAGCTCTCATTTTCAACTTATGTAACAAGCAGAAAACTTTACCTGTGAAAATAGAAGACTTATATCCTGGATGTTTTATCACTTGTGTTTATGACAGCTTATGGTATTTTGGTATGGTGAGTGAGGTGAATGCAGAAGATGTCACTGTAAAGTTTTTACATCCTCATGGACCATCACCATCATTTTTCTGGCCCAAAAGGGAAGATGAATGTGTTGTACCCATCCCTCATGTCATTGCAATTGTGGTACACCCCCCCCCCCCCAAAAAAAAAAAAAAAATGACTGGAAGAACTTGCCAATTCTCTCAAGAATGCATGATACATGTTCAATCAAGCTTATGAAAACACTGGAGAAAATTAAAGAATAATTTCCTAGAATTTGAAACATTTTAATGGTTTTGTAATAATACATTTTCCATTCCAACAAACATAAATATATTCAAATTTTAATATAATTTTACTGAAACTGTAATTTTAATTTAACGATTTCAAGAAAATGAGTGAGTCAAGTGATTTCTATCTTTGAAGTGAGAAAAAATAATGAAGGAGTGAAAAAACCATTCATTTTATTTTTTCGTGCGGTAGGGCATATCTTTTAGAACAAAAATAAAAAAAAATTCTTTTGACTATCCTTTTCCCTTTTTAAGATATTCCACTTAGCGTAGAGCTCAGTATTTTATTTTAAAAAATCTATAAATAAAACTTTAGGATTTTTTTCTGACCATGTATATATACTTGCTGATTTAATTTATTTTTTTCTGGATTCCTTACATATTGATGTATACTCATAAAAAATTTCATCAACATTGGTTGGTAAACAAGGGAGATATAATTTATTTTCTATAGAAACACAAATTGCATTTCCTCCGCCCAATTTATAAAAACGGCGAAATTCCAAAAACTTTAACAGGCTGTAAAACCTAAACCATGTGAGATAGAGCAAAAAAATTTCATATGCTTACTTAAATCTATAAAAGGAATAAACATGCCAAGTTTCATCAAAATCTGAGATCATGGGTGTCAAATCCTTTTTTTTCTGGTTGATTTGACATGGATTGACCCAGCGGTCTAAAGTGAAAGAAAGTGTGTCACAGAAAATGATTCCTCAAGAAAGACAAAAGAAAGTGAACCAGTTTCAACCAATGAAGATGAGTTAACTAATTACGAATAGGCATATATAGTCACATAAAGAAGAAATACCATCCCTTTACCCACAGTCTTAATAAAGTAGGAATTCATCAAGATAAAGCTGCCAGTCACATATCAAAATCTGCCGCTCAATTTCTCGAGAAAACAGCAAAAGAAGTACTATACATTTTGTTCATATTCATTCAAAGGCCACTGATGCATCATCACCAATGGTTTATTTTGCTTTTGGATTGTTAAAATAGAACTTTCTAAATGAAGACTAAATCAATGGTTGGACTACGGAAAACTGTAAAAAAGGAGTGGAATAAAATATGAGTCCTAATTTTAAGAAAAACTGTCCTATTTTAGAAATCAGGGTGTAGAATGATGGTCTAGAGAAAGGGCCATTTAAGAAATTAATATTGTTACTTTAAATAAACCTTAATTATATTGCTTTAAATTTCTTCTAAAAATATGTGTGTAAACAGTCTTTGTACTTATCTGGACCATTAGTGCACTCATACATGATTTCATCAGTTGGCCAGTTGATGCTTTTTGTGACAAAAGATGACTATGCTAGAAATAACAGAAGTGTCAAAAAGGAAATGTTCTGTTAATTCATGATGGATTTTCATATAGGCACCATAGGATTAAAAAGAAAAATGTCATATCTTGGCTGTGTCTTATGGAAAGAACAGAAAATTGTCATTGTACTAAGAGTAAAAATGGAATTATACTGAATGTTTCTAAACCACCTGTGCAAGCCCAATATTGCAAAAGTTTAAGTTAGCAACAGATTAGCAATGCGAGCAATAGAGGACAGAACTATCAGGTATTTATCACGAAGAAATGCAGCCATTGTTTAGCAAAAGGCATGATTTCAGAAAACATTTTTTATTTTACTTCTGTGAAAACATTTAATTGTATGATGGGAGAAGAAAAGTATAAGGGGAAGAGAGAGAACCAAATACTAGTAAACTTGCAGTACAGAAATGAATCTATCTTCTGATTGGCCGAGCCCAATGAGCCCTCAATCCCAGCGTTTTTATAAAGCAATATTTCACTGATTCAAGGACAGTGCTCCACAGAGCACAGCTAGACTCCTCCCACTTTTTTCCTTCTTGAGGAATTGTTTCTCTTATTCCAAATTCTCCGACTCGACAGATCTTGATTGCGATTCGTCACAATCGGGATCAAAGAGCATCGCCCGTTTCTTGAAATTTCTCGTCTGTAAAATATCTTTTATCACTATTTCCCAACCGCTCTTTAGATTGGAGTATAAAGGCAGCCTGACAGCTATCTAAGAACTCTGTTAATTGGACTTCCTTGAACCCTTGAGAACCGAATACCTCAGCAGAAACCAACCTTTCAGAAGATGTAACCAAGATGAAACATCCGCTTTATATGCGTATTGAAGCAGAGGCACTTATCTGCATGAACAGACTCAAATATCTGAAACACTGGAAAGATTACTCAAGGTATCTATCTTGGGGCGAACTTAACAGTAATGTTGCTAGGCATCCTTATTTCTGTATGCCACCTGATGGCATACATGTCAAATTTACGTTTGATAAGCCTTATGAAATTCTTGTCCCCTCGCGGGATGATTGGAAGAGGACTCCTACCTACAATAAACTGAAATGTTTTGTATGGTACACTGATGGCTCGAAGATTGGCACAAGTACTGGTGCTGGTGTCTGTTGCCCTGATGATGGCACTGAGCTATCTTATCCGCTTGGCAATTTTGCTACTGTCTTTCAGGCTGAAGTATTTGCCATTCTTATGTGTTGTAGAATTTGCTATGACAGAAAGTATGAGAATAGCCAGATTTTCATTTGTTTTGACAGCCAGGCTGCTCTTATGGCTCTGGGGAAGTTCACTGTGATGTCTTCCCTTGTCTGGGAATGTTATAATGCTCTCTGTAAAATTGCTAGTAATAATAGTGTCATTCTGTACTGGGTGCCTAGTCATTCGGGCATTCCTGGCAACGAATTGGCAGACGAACTTGCTAGGAAAGGCTCTAGTACTCCTTTTGTGGGCCCTGAGCCGGCCTTGGGTATTCCCAATGATCTTATCAGAAGAATTGTCTATGACATCTTCAGGAAGCTTCAATGTAAGAACTGGTGTGACACTAAGGGACAAAGGCAAGCGAAAATCCTCAACTGCAATTGCCCTAGTACACGTCAAAAGGAACTTTTCAGGCTCAGTAGAACTGGCATCAGGAGAGCTGTTGGGCTCCTTACTGGGCACTGCACCCTCAAGAGACATCTTAATATCATGGGTGTCTCCAAGGATTCGCTTTGCAGAGGCTGCAATTACAGCGAAGAAACTGCAGCTCACATTCTATGTGAATGTGAGGCCTACTCTGCTCACAGATTCGAACACATTGGTCGTCATGTGATTGAACACTGGGAGCTGAACGACATTCCTGTCAAGTGCTTGCTTATTTTTGCATCGGCTACTGGTCTCTTTTCTTAGGGATCTTCGTTTTCTTTTTGGGGTAGTACAATATACCTCTGGTCGATGTGCTGGGCTCTTTTTGAGCCACCCACCTTTATTTCATTCAATTAAAAAAAAAACCAAGATGAAAGATGAAACAAACTTTTTAATAGTTAATGTTGGCAATAAAGACAAAATGTCAGTTTCTGCAAGTAATGATCAAAAAATGCTTTAAAAAATTACAAGAACTTTTTTCTGGATGGAATGTTCCAGTAAACAATTTAATCAATTATGATCTTTTCATGTTGGTATTGAAAGTTCTTCAGATGAAATTACTGTCACTGCTGCAGCATATGCTTCATGCAAGAAAAAATACTCCGATATACGACAGATTTTTTTTTCAATTTAGAAAAACAAAGCCAGATCGAATCCAGATACTGTAAGTATGGATTTTGATAAACCCATGATAATTGTGCTATGTCATACAACATAAATGTCAGTAGGTACAACTTCCATTTTATACACAGTCTCTGAAGGCATATTCAAGAAGTTGGATTAACTTTAGAATACAAGGATGATGAAAATATACGAATGTACGCAACACTAACGCATCTGTCAATAGAAGACATTGATGACAGTTGATTCTGCAGTATGGAAGATGGACCAAAAAATGAGAAATTTTATGATTATTTTGTAAATTTGGTTGAGAATTTATGTTATTACAATAGATAAATAAAACTGTCACCAAAAACTCTATAAAACCAACAATATTGTGAAAGGTTGACACCATAAACTAAACCGATTAATGAACAAACCACACCCAAAAATTTGGTAAAAAGTTTGAAAGATGAGACAGAATATAATTCTCATTTTGAGATCATAAGAAAAAGTTCTGGCCTTTCATTGGAAAATTTGAATAGTTGCCCAGTATAAGAAAGAACTGAAAATTCAAAAGTGAAAGGTTAAAGAAAATTAAAATAAGAAAATGTAAAAAAAAGTTTAAAATAAAAATTATTTTATTACTTGTTATTAAAACTATTTCATTACTCAACCGTTTATATGTGAAAGGCTGAATTCCTTCTACTCGTCTGTATGGAACTCGTGCATTATTGAAAAAATGTTACTACACGTGTATGGAAATCGCACAAAATTTCAGTTGCATAGAAGTTGCCCATCACCCATTTGATGCATAGGAACACAAAAATCTTTCCTGCCTATAATACACAAAACAAAATTAATATAAAATATACAAATACAAATTATTAAATCCTGTATTAAACATTTAATAGAACATACTACATTTGTAAGTCAAAATTTTATAGTGTTAATTATGTTAGAAACATTTTACAAAAATATACGCATGACAAAATACACTAAAATAAACCCTTACTGAATCAGTATTGGTACTTGTTCAGAATCCAAATATAAAAATTCACTTTCACTTCAGCAATATTAGTATGTCTTGCATTTTGCCCTGAAATATGTACAACATAAATATCAATTAATTAAATAATCAATAGCAGAGATTACTAATAAAATTATAAAACATAAAAATCTTGAAACAGATACATAAGATAATAATAATAAATAATATATAAAAGATAAAACAAAATTTTTTTTGAGAAGACTCAAATTATGACAAAATAAGTACAAACATTTACACTTGCTCTATTAAAAATTCGAAATGTTGATAATACACATGCTGATCCATTTTATTGCTTTAGCAGGGCCATATTAAGGAATGACTTATGTAGAAGACCCAGACCGTCCGACTCATCCAAAGGACACGAGCAACCAAGAATGACTTATGTAAAAAACAGCAACGGTTTTGAAGTATTTATAAACTATTGTGTGGAACTTGGAGAAAATTTATAAAAATGCAAAAATATATGTTGCTGTTGAGACCCAGACCGTCCGACCTACCAGCAAAAATATATGTGTACCAGTTTTCAAAATTAAAAAACAAGTTTTTAAGTCATACTTAGAAGACCAACAGGTGATTAGTTATCTATTATTATCGGACAAAGATCTAATCTCAGTAGCCTGTTAGTCTTTGAACTGGAAGGGTGATCACACAAGTCAATTTTTCTGGTTGATTTCCGATTTGCTTTCCCTAAAAGATGTGTCTTCATTTAATATATTTATACTCTCAGTATTTTTCATTTTGAATTAAAATGTCATGTTCTACTTCATTGACATAATATTTTGTACACTGTTTATGAGACATAAAATGAACAGATTATTAAATGAGGCGAGGTCCGCGTTTGGATCATTATTCTTCTAATTGTTCTAATAGTACTGGAACACATACAGCACATATTACTCTCAAACTGTTTATAGCTAGCTAGCACTTTTAGTTTTCAATCCAATTAAACTCTGACTTTTGACATCCAATCAAAATATCCAATTATTTTATTAACTTGCTTTGCAGCATATAAATTAAACTTATATATCTAACTAGATTATACATTCAAGTTAAGTTAATTTATAAACTTGCCCGATGGCACATAAATACGTATATTGTCATCTATTCTGTTCAAATCTCACCCATCATTAAACATTCTTAGAATCTCTATGTTCATTTAACCTCCGAACATTTAATATTTAATTCATAGCCAGCACTTTCAGCTTTTGAGATATAAGCATTACAAATTTGGAAAACGGAAAATTTTCAATCTTCTTCAACTTGACAGAATAATTTCTCGTACAGTAGTACAAGAGCGTTTCATAAATATAAATTTGGAAACTAAATTTCCTAATACATATTTTTGTAGCTTACAATTTATATATATCTCTTTTATAGTTTCAAAAATATTTCGAGTGACAACAAGAAAACTGAAAAAATTGCTATCTGAGCAGATACTTTGGAATGTTTTTTCAAAAAACAAAAAAGTTCCAAATATTAAAATTATTTTTATATATAAATTCTTAATCTGGTCCCTATTTACAACAAGACAAAAAAAAATCATTTGCATTTTTATTTACACTCTAAGACAGAAAAATCCATGCACCAAGAAAGAATTATCCAAATGAGACAAAATTTGGTTCGTGTGATGTGGATGTACAGAAAAAGAAATGATTAGAATTTCAGAACAATTGGATGATTTATTGCACTGAAAGATCTACACAAAGTGAGCATGTCAATATGGCGTTGGTCCACCTCTGGCCTTGATACAAGATGTTACCCGACGTGGCATTGATGCATAAAGTTGCCAGATGGTGTTCTGAGAGATGTCGTTCCAAATGACCTCCAATTGACGAGCTAATTCATCTACATTCTGGGATGGTCGTAGGCGACACCCCATCTCAGCCCAAATGTGTTCAATGGGTAATGCTTTAGATTAAAAAAAATCAACAGTAGCCACTTTGATGATGTTAGTGGTCATAATTTTGTACTCGATTTTAACCTCCTCCCCCCCCCATCTTCTAACAATTTTTTTTCCCACAAACACATTCCATTTGCTCTAAGCAAATATATGTGTATATACATATATAAAATTATAATTATTTATTAATTATATAAATAAATAAAAATGAAAAATAATAAAATAAGCTAAAAAAATTAGAAAAATCAAAAACATCTGAAAATAAGATATATTAATATTAATGTTTTCAATTAAATTTTCGCTAAAATTTTGTAACTTTAGCCAGTTTGAAACTACAATTTGAGCGCCCTTATAATGGTGTATAGTGGCATTCTTGTTTATCCATTTCTTCTATGAATCTCTTGTTTAGTAAGAATTTTTATCTTTGCTTCATGTTTATATTCTATTTTGCTTATACGGGTAATAGTCCTGTCTCCTGCTCTGACTCACTGGACGGGTCTGGGAGTGTCGCTGTGAATGTTCGTAATGCCTCCTAGGTTGTATTTCGTCATGTTCATTCCGGTGCTTCTAGATATTTATTATACTGTTGAGGTTGGTTGCATATACACATAGTGAAAGAAGGGTTCCTGCCACATGTTAATACAAATTTTCCTAACGTTTCTTATCTTCATTTTTTCATCTTTTGGTGCCTGTAGTTTGAGTTTGGACATTTATAGTAATGTACTATTTTCCAATCTGAAACATGCATTTGTTTGGGTTAATCAGAATTTAAATACTCAGACCTGAAGATGAATTTAATTCTTTTTAATCTTCAAATTTGGCCCAGTGCTGATCTTTTCTATTATAGGCATTATGGCAGTGGGTTTGCTTCTATGGTGATGTTAATATTTCACAATTACTTGAATTAATTATTCTTATTATTACTTCTTTCTTATATATAATATATATATATTTACAGGGTTCATTCTAGGATTTCAAAAGGGCAGGTTGCTGACTTTAAAAAAGGGACACATTGCATACGAAAGGGATACATTACATACGAAAGGGCACAATTATAAATTTTAGCTAAAGAATGCATTGCATAATGTGGCCCACATGTAGTAAAAAAGATACAGATAATTTATCTATTTCAAAACTTAAATTCAAAGCATATAAATAATTAATAAAACAAAATTGCAAATATACAGAAAGTTTTATAATTACATATCTCTTTAAAATATATTCTTGATAAATTAATTTTTCTAACTGCACAAATTAAAGATAATAGTTAGAATCCTCATAATTCAGGCCACTTACTTAAGATCAGAAAAGTAGATAGAAATACTTAATTACTTATGCATCATTTTATATACACAAACATAAATTTTTATAATATGAGGTGGGTTGGGAGGGGGGGATATTTATAAGGGGTTCATAAAAGAACAATGATGGTTATTCGCAAGTTATTTCCTAATCTGTGTGGCAATGGTGCTTAACAACCCTGCTTTAAATAAATATTCATGTGTAATGCAAGTGCTAATGCACTTCTTATTGATAGGAAACAATAAGGAGCATTAACTAAAGGGGAGGAATAAAACCCATTGTAAACAATGCCTGGGTTCAAAGCAGTCAGTCACTGGCTGATAGGTTCATGATGAGGCCAATTGTTGACAACTATAAAATGTGCGATGTTTTTTGTTTTTTTTTCAACTTATTTGATGTTATGCAAAATTGTGTTTAAATATTTTACATAATAATTAAAAAAATTACAGATATATTACCCATACTTATTTACAGGTTTATTATATGGTAGACATAAGTCAAATATATAGACATAAGTCAAACAACAGATCCTTCTCTCCATACCTTAAGCTGGCGAGTACTTCAGTTAGGTGAAAGACGCTACTATGTCTGTTAATAAGGAAAGCTAAATAATAAATCTACTTTTGTAAGATCTATTATTTGGCGAGGGGGTGGGGTAAAAATTAGGGGAAATTTAAGAGATTGGCAAAATATAAAACTTATTTTTCTGATAACACAAATTTACAAATATATTTTTATTTTTTAATGAGTAATATTGTTAACATGCATTTATTGCTAACTTCTCATCTTTGACATTGAATACATTTTCAAAATCTAAGTTTTCTGCAAGTCACGGTCAGTATCCCCATCTTTTCCATTTCTTAAAAGTTTTCAAAATTTTGATCATTTATCATTTTCTGAATATTTTAAACATTTATTGTCACTCATTTTTTAACCTTGTTTTAAATCTTACCAAAGTTTTTTTTATTATAGGAATTTTTCAGTGTTTTATAATTGTTTCCCAAGTCATCTAAAAAAATTAATTTACCATGAAGCATTCAAATACTTTCGGGGTCAATTTTAAATTCCTTTTTTCCCATAACACTTTACTTATTCAAAATTTTTTCAGCTTTAATATTTTGACAAAATTACAGATTATTTCTGAATATGCCTGTTTCTGTATAAGTTTTTAAATTCTCTTATCTTGATCTTTTTTTTCATAGCTGATAAAGCATTTACTATTAATATTTATGCCTTTTTTATTAAGAAATCTGGACACTTATTTTTTTTTTTAATTTATGGAATTTTACCAATGAGTTTCTGCAATTTTTAAATAATCTATATTTTTGTTTTTACCTTTTGATCACTTAGTTTGTAACTTTAATTGAACGTCACTCAGTTCAGCCTTTCCTTTCTACATCTTCATTCAAAATGGTGATGACGACTTTAATGCAAGCACATCGAAGCAGCTCAATTGAGTTAGAATCTGGAGATGGAAAAAATGATAGAACTTTTACAAAATTACAGACGCCTGTGGGATATGAAAGATCCAAATTATACGATAAAACATACTAAAGAATGCTTCCTCAAATCAGCGGCATTAGAGAGGAAGGGCCTGTTAGAAAGGCGGGGCCTAAAGTATCATTGCCAGGCGGAATTGCTGAAGTCTGGAGATAATAGAACTTTTACCAAATTACAGACATCTCTCAAGTATAAAAGATCCAAAGTATACGAAAAAAAAATAAAAACACACTAAAGAATGCTTCTTGAAATGAAATCGGCGACATTAGGGAGGTGGGGAGTGTTAGAAAGGAGGGGCCTAAAGTATCATTGTCAGGAGGAGTTGCTGAAGTCTGAAGATGGAAAAATAATAATAGAACTTTTAACAAATTACAGACAACTTTGGGATGTAAAAGATTCATATTATATGAAAAACACACCAAAAAATGCTTTCTGGAATGAAATCGGCGGCATTAGAGAGAAGGGGTCTGTTAAAGAGGAGGGGCCTAAAGTATGATTGATGGGCTGAATTGCTGAAGTTCAGTAATAAAAATTGCCCTGTGTAATAACACTATGAATTTTGCAGGTCACCATTTTTGGTGATAGACATTATATTTTACAGTCGCCAAGAATAATTCCTTAGTCGCCACTGGCGATGTGGCGACCGCTAATCTTGACCTTTATCTATAGCCGAGAGATCTGGGGGTCTGGCTGGGGAAGGAAGTATGTCGTAAGCACGCAGACAATCAATAGAGAGGAGTGCCGTGTGTGGCCTGGCATTACCTTGCTGAAAAGTTAGCCCGGGGTGTCGCGAAAGGAATGGCAATACAACGGGTCACAAAATGTTGGCAACATACCGCTATGCTGTGATGGTGTCATGGAGGACTATCAAAGGGGCCAGGCGGGGCCGGCGGGATTAGTTCTGCTCTTTATCGGGCCTATGCCTGCGGCGCTGCTGTAGCTCGTGACATCATAAAGTACATCCCACAATTTGCAACTTACATCATGTGTTTGAAAGTATGATCGTGTAAATATTGACGAAGATACAGATATCACCGAAAGGGGTTTTCTTTTAAGTGTATTTTTAAAATCTAGAACATGATTAGAAGTGATTTAGAACTAGATTCATGGATGTCAAGATTTTAGGTAGCGAATTTTTTTTCAAATCCAACGTCAAATTCGTCCGTTGAACGAGTATTTTTGCTGCGTAAGAAGCTGCTGGAAATCGGGTATAAATAAACATACCTTAATGGAATAAGTAGAATGCAAATACATGTTTTTTTATTTATGCATTAGCATAATGAAATTTTTCTTAGTAAGGTTTGTTGTTGTCAATATAAACAATTGTTCGATTTATATATGTAAAGTGTAGAGTTAGAAATTTTTGCGGATTGTTGTTGCACCCCCCTAAAATTTTTGGTACCCCCCCCCCCCTGCATCTAGGCCCGATAAGAAGAAGAAATCCCGCCGGCCCCAGGCCAGGTTATCAAACGAAATGTCACTCCCAGACCATAACTCCCTGTCGTCGGGCCGTGTGGTGTGTGACAGTAAGGGCAGGATCCTGACGATGTCCGGGCTGTCTCCAGACACGTCTGCGTTGGTCGTCGGGACTCAGTTTGAAATGGGGTTCATCACTGAAGATAATTCGTTCCCAATCTGAACAATTCCACGTTGATCGAGCCCGGTACCATTGCAATCGCTGTTGCAGGTGCATACTGGTCAGCAGTAGGCGGCGTAATGGGCGCTGCAAGTATAGATTCTGCTCCCGTAGTCTCTTATTAATGGTCCGGTGGTCACTTCTGTATTTGTCACACGTTGGATGGTTGATAATGATGAATCTCATGCTGTCACAGGTGCTCTAACAATTGCTCTACCTTCCCGTTCTGTAGTCGCTGTAGACCATCCGCTGATCGCTGAAATCTGCCATTAAAGTTCCATTCCTGCCAACATTGACTAATTTCTGCATCGCTCCTACCCAAATGACTAGCGATTCATCGGTGTGCACAATCAGCCTTATGCAGTCCGACTGCACGCCTTCTTTCAAACTCCTTCATATGCTCGTAGCGGCCGCGAATTCGCAGGCGAGGCATTGTTACAATCAAGGTACGTAAACGCAATTGAAATCCACTGCACATTTTGTTCCTGAAAGCGACATTCGCTCTTTACATACACCACCATGGTGCTCAGTTTCAATGTACTGTAGTTCAGACTATTCATTCATTGGCTGCAAATTTTTTATCATTTGCATATTCGGCCGAAAGGTGTTTACATGTAAAGTTTCATTACTATCAGATTATTTTGAGACGTACATCAATTTTTTTTGTTTTAGAGTGTATTAGGTTTGATGGTATTAGCGTTTGTCTAAAGTTTACATTTTTCATAACGTTCCAATTTTGCCACACCCCATGCATAGATGCTATTCCAGTAAAAGAAAAAATTAATTAGGTACTGTAAAAAATATATTTTTAATATATAAAATTAAAAGTACAAATGTCATGTTATCCCTTTTTTATTTTTAGTGATTTTTAGGCAGGATTCTGGCAATTCCTACTTTGATTTAGAGAACATTCAATTCTGACAACCTTTTCTGTGCTGTTCTCCAAAAGAATGTATATACATCATAATAGTGCATAATCCATGTCGTAATAGTATGCATTTGTAATTGATTTGGAATGGTTCATTTGAAATGTGTTCTTCATAAAGTGTTAGATGAGCTTTTGAGCTTTCTCTAGTACTGAGTTACTGAAGTTAATCAGGTTGTACTTTTGACTGTTGCTTTGATCTTATTTCATTGTTTTTTTGCATTTACTGGAAAAATGCCTTCCATTTTCATTGTTGTTAAAAAGTACTAGAGAATTTTGTCAAGTAAATTGAGATTTAGTTTTTCGTGCGGTAGGTCAACTTTGCGTAGACTTGGGGTGAGAAGGGAGATTTTTATTTTTCAATTATGCAGTTAATTTTATATTTTTTATGCATTGTGAGGGATGTGAAATGGGAAGAATTTAAAATTTCAGTTTAATGGGTTTCCATTGTATTTAAAAAATTAAGTTGTTGGCATTTGATTTTTTTTTTTCGTACTTTTGTCATATTAATGATTTTAAAATGTTCACATTTTAAATACATTAATAAAACATAATTCATGTTATGTCTGCACAGCTGACGCAAGTCTGTAATCTATATGTCACGGAAAACCTATTATACAGCTGTTGCTATGAGCGACCTCCAATAGCAAGCGGAGAACGCATTTTGTTATGTTTTTTAAAAGGCGAGCAAAGCAAGCACAAGCCCGCTAGAGGGCATAGGTCCATGTTTGAATTGCTCTTCTTTTATTTAATCAAAATTACTATTATTGTACTTAATAAAGATTAATTTTATATTTTTATGCATTTTTGATCATTTCCGTTATGGCAAGCATGCCGTCCAACAGCCTTAGTGACATTTTTTTGTTGCCAGAATAAAAATTGCCAAAAGGGATAATACGACATGTGTTCCAAAGTAGGGGTAGGTTTAATATATATATATATATTATAATTTGACTATCAGAAATCTAAAGGAATGCTTATAAAAATTTCTGCCGTCAATGATAAAAATTTCTTTAAATTTAAGTAAAATTGATAATTTTGGATAATGCTGATTTGTGGCCTAAATGTTTGGGGGGGGGGGGGGGGGCTTGCTTTTGGTATTTTATACAAATAATCACAATTAAAACAAATGTGAATTTTCATTAGTGCCTATATAAAAATTTTTTATACTTCCTCATTATAGCAGCTCCTGCAATTACAATCAAGAATGTATCACCAAGGAATGTTGAAGACCCAGACCACACGACCAGCCCGAAGGCTTATGGTAGCTAATTGTGTGGCCGGCACCAAGGAAGGTTGTAAAATCTCACTAAATGTTTGCGGTCCTAAAGAAACAACTATTTATTGTTATTTTTACAATCTACCTTGGCGATATATTTCTGTCGTTTGGAGATTCATTCTTGGTTGCAATTGTGGGGGACGCTATAATAAGGAAGTACCAAACTTTTACAACAGAATTATAAAAACAGGGAAAAAAAAATTTCCAATAAACAGTTAAGGATACAACTGTACACTAAAATACAAATGTTACATGAAACACCTTGACCCCTTCCATTTTCCCTATGGCAATTGGTAAATTTCCTTAGTTTGTAATTTGAGTGCACTCTTGCGTGGCAAATAATTTTTATTACTTTTACTGTAATTCTGCACTGTGATATCTGTAAGAAAATTAAATACTTTGGTATAAATTAAAGCTGCTTAAAAGTCCTTAAAAATGAATTAAGCAGTTTTAAAGACCAAAAGTGCCCTCTTATAACAAGTGTATTAAATATAGTAAGTCATACATATAAAAATTGAAAGTCAATTTAGTGATGTATTTACAATATTTTTCTATATTTAGAATATAAAAATTGAAAAAATTCAGGGTGAGATTTTACTGCATTAAAATTCTTTGGAAGAAAAGCACAAACAAGTAAATTATACAATAAGATAAATAAAATTCAAAAATGCCCATAATGTGAATTTCACCTGTAAATTGGGATTGTGACATATGCAAAGTTCAAATAAATCCACAATAACAAGTTTTACTTCTAGGTCAAATATATTTCAATAGTATAATATTAATAAATATAATACAAAAACTAAAAAAAAAAATGCTCTTAAACAATGATGAAATTTTAATTTTATTCAAATATACTACAACCTAAACTGTAATTACAGAAATCACAAAGTATTTATCACTCAAAACCTTATCACAAAATGGCTGACTTAAGGTTAATTTACGCAGTAAACAAAGATATGTAAAACTAAATTACTTTAGGTAGTAATAGTACCAATAATGCTTGCCAAATAACTTACTGTAAGTAGTATTTACAAATAAAGTATCTGTATACTAAAATTAATCTGTTTATCAAAATCCCATCCGATCAGATGGGATGCAATACAGCATTTGACAAATTTCAGAAGAGGATATTGCTAAACTGGCGGCGCTAAAATCACCAAAAAATTGTTGCCATATCTATTAAACGAATAGCATAAGTGTGTTCGTATATTCGTATCGGTCTCATTGATTACTTTCTAAAGCGTTCATAAATTCTTATATAGTTGCAAGTATATTTCCTTTTACTCTTCAGCTTCGTCTTGTGGAAAATGCCGATTGGTGGAGAAGATCACGTGATTTAATAAGTTTCTAAAACCATTCCAACCAGTAATTTGTCGATAGCAGGGCGCCTGGAGCAGATCTCCATATCCCTAGTCAGGTAACATATATGTGGGTCACAGTCTTCCACTGAACCTTTATAAAACCATTGGTACAGTGCGTAGAATGAATAGTGTACCGACCGAGGCGAAACACAGGTTCCCTAAAAACCGCCTCCACTAGACGGCGCTGGTCTCGATTAAGCGGTTAAAAGTGGAGGAGTTAACATTGAAACTAATGGGAATTTAATGCAAATGAAATGACTGATATCTTTGGAAACAATTGAAAAATTTTGTCTTAAATTTGGTGTAATTATTGCAAGTAGTATACACAAAAAGTCATTTAATTTTCAGACAGATTGACCAAGGGATATATTCGTATTTTGAAAATTTTATTTAACTTTATCTGTGCTCGTTCAAACATTTGAGATCCAAAATAATCAAGTTCATTCATCACAGTAACGTGAAATTCGGTATGACGTTTTCTCTTGTGGTACATTTCAGTTCTTTCGATTTTGAAGCTTATCGAGCTAGCCCGTCCTGGGCCCGCCATATGACTTTACTTTTGGTATAACTCGAGAATAGGTGTATCTAAAAATCCGAAGTTTAGTATATGCTTGTCATTTGCTATACATTTTAACTCTTTGGATTAAAAATCGTATCGGACTAGCCCGTCCTAAGCCCAACAAGAGGGATATATTGTTTTTTGAGAATAAATCAAAATTCGTAGCATCTAGAATGTCTAAATTGAATATATCATTGTCCTTTGTGGTATATTATATTTCATCGCATTTCGAACGTTATCGGGCTAGCCCGTCTTGGCCCGCCATAGAAATTTTCTTGCTTTCAAGAATAATTCGATAAAACGGAGTAGCTAAAAATGTAAATTTAGTATATTATTTCCTTTTGGATGGATTTTAATTTAGATTTTGAACCCCATCGGGCTAGCCCGTCCTGAGTCCAACAAGAGGTATATATCGTTTTTTAAGAATAACTCAAAATTCCTAGCATCTAGAATGTCTAAATTTATTATATCATTGTCCTTTGTGCTATATTATATTTCATCGCATTTCGAACCTTATCGGGCTAGCCCGTCTTGGCCAGCCATAGAAATTTACTCGCTTTTCAAAAATAATTCGATCAAACGGAGTAGCTAAAAAATGTAAATTTAG
This sequence comes from Amaurobius ferox, assembly GCA_951213105.1. Lineage (NCBI taxonomy): Eukaryota > Metazoa > Arthropoda > Arachnida > Araneae > Amaurobiidae > Amaurobius > Amaurobius ferox. Next base: position 141,985,589 of record OX578146.1, on the reverse strand, counting down.
TATATCATTTCTTTTTGGATGGATTTTAATTTAGATTTTGAACACTATTGGGCTAGCCCGTCGTGGGTCCGCTGAAGAATGCATTCGTTTTTAAAGAATAACTCGAGAATCGCAATAGCTAAAAATTTCAAGTTTAACATGTCGTTGGCTTTTGTGATATATTTAAGTTTCTTCGGATTTGAACGTTATCCGGTTAGCCCGTCCTGGGCCCGACATAGGAATGGACCCGTTTTTTTTTAGAATAACTGGAAAATCGAGACAACTAGAAAATATAAATTTAGTACATCCTTATCTTTTGTGGAATATTTTAATTCCTTCGATTTTGAACCGTATCGGGCGAACCCGTTTTAGGCCAGCCTTAGAAATTCACTTTTTTTGGGGAATAACTCTAGAACTGGAGTATCTAAAAGTTCCAAATTTAGAATGTCGTTGTCATTTGCGGTATATCTTAGCTCATTAGATTTAAAACCTTAACGGGCTAGCCTGATCTGTACTTGAAAACCGTACAACTAGAATGTCTAAATTTAGTATATTATTCTCTTTTGGGATATATTTTAATTCTTTGGAATTTAAACTTTATTAGATTACCCCGTCTTTGCCCAGGAATGCATTTGTTTAGAAGCATTTGGAATGCATTCGTTTATGGAAAATAACTCGAAAATCGGAGAAAATTATCATTTACCAAACAATTACATTAGTTCTCCTTATAGGAATTATATTTGAAGAAGTATTTTGTACTGTTGTGTAAGCCCACATTCGATCGTCTACCCCCCTTATCCTAGATCTTGGCTACGCTCATATACAAGAGAATTAAATAATGCGAAACCAGTCCATGGTGCACTTTAAAGGTTCATAGTAATATAGTGATTCATACTACATAGTATAATACAAAGAAAAGTCTTGTGACGGAATTTTTGGATGCTGAAATTCGTAGATTATGAACGAAAAGGAATATTATACATGTGACGGTTAAACAGATTCGATCTCAGATGACCAATGTGCTAATGAGATATTTCCTATTGTATCTAGAGGTCACCCTGAAGGCAGTACAAAATGTCCTTTTCTGGTGTTCTACCCATTTCCAGAGTCCCCGCTGATTTGCGGATCTTTTGAGCATTGTTCGTGTAAGAGATGTGGCAATTTGCGGAAACGTATGTAAAGGAGACGCGCCTGTCGAAATAAAATAGCAGTCAATTACATGTCCACTCTCGATCGAAATCCTTATCCGTGCTATCTTTCACCGTACAAAAAAGACAGCGCTTGTAGACAGACCCCATCTTGTTCTAATGTTCAAGCGGCAATGGTGTTTCATGTTTTTCTTCCAAATTCACAGGGTCACCCAAAGGCATTTTCCCCAGTAGCCGAACATATGAAATAAAACAAAATATCGGCTAGGCATTATCATACATTCTTTTTTTAGGTTTACATGGTAATATGTATCAAAATGCAAAACAAAAGTTTGGTTTTAAAGCATTCGTTCAAGTTATTCAATTTAAAAATTAAAGCTTTTAAAAATTATTGAAAAATTTCAATTTCAAGTAAAGAATATCAATACGTGCGGTCCAAATTTCTGCTAAAGAAATAAAATTATCTTCGTAAAAAGCAGAATACAACTCAAAATGCTAATATCGACCGGTTTCGAACGCAAAAAACCTTCTTCGTCAGATCACACAGAACCGCAACCTTCACTCGTACTCCCAGTGCACCGACCCAACATCCGTGGACAAATTTCGCACTTCTTAGCTCATTTGCATATGGATGTAACTATGTATCTAGAAAAAAAAGGGGGTCGACGATCGAATGGAGCTTATAGTACAAAATTAATTTTTTTTTAAATATGGACAATTTTGAGAACTAATGTAATCGTTCGGAAAATGAGATTTTTTACCACACATCCCATCTCCCATGCTTACGCCACTAATTATAATTATATATACACCGAAAATATTAAATTCTATCCGAAAAAGAATTAATATGCTAAATTTGGATTTTCTGTCTGCTCTAGTTTTCGGGGTTATTCTAAAAAAAATTAGTATATTCCTATGGCAGGCCCAGCACGGGCTAGCTGAATGAAGTTCAAAGTCGAAAAAAATGAAATATACCACAAAAGACAATAGCATGCTAAATTTGGAATTTTTAGCTATCCCGGTTCTCGAGTTATTCATCAAACACAATTGCATTCCTGCACAATGAGGTTCAAATTATAAATTATGATAAACCCCAAAAGAAATCGATATACTAAATTTAGATTTTTTAGCTGCTCCGATTTACGAGTTATTCTCGAAAAACGAGTACATTATCACTATGTCGGGCCTAAGACGGGCGAGTCTGATAAGGTTCAAAATCCAAAGAAAGAAAATATACCCTAAAAGACAATGATATACTAAATTTAGATATTCTAGCTGCTACAGTTTTGCAGTTATTCTTAAAAAACGAGTACATTCTTGTTGGCACCGGGACGGGCTAACCCGATCAGGTTTAAAATCTAATGAGCTAAGACATACCGCAAATGACAACGACATTCTAAATTTGAAACTTTTAGATACTCCGGTTCTAGAGTTATTCCCCCCAAAAGGTGAATTTCTAAGGCGGGCCCAAAACGGGTTCGCCCGATACGGTTCAAAATCGAATAAATTAAAATATTCCCCAAAAGATAAGAATGTACTAAATTTGTATTTTCTAGTTTCCCCGATTTTCCAGTTATTCTAAAAAAACGGGTCCATTCCTATGTCGGGCCCAGGACGGACTACCCCGATAAAGTTGAAATCCGAAGAAACTTAGATATACCCCAAAAGCCAACGACCTGGAATTTTTAGCTACTTCGGTTCTCGCGTTATTCTTCAGAAACGAATGCATTCTTCAGCGGATCCAAGACGAGCTAGCCCGATGAGACTCAAAATCTAGATTAAAATCCATCCAAAAGGAAATGATATACTAAATTTACATTTTTTAGCTACTCCGATTGGTCGAGTTATTCTTGAAAAGTGAGTAAATTTCTATAGTTTTAAATTTCTATGTTCAAAATTGAAAGAATTAAAATATACCCCAAAAGAAAACGATATATAAATTTAGATTTCCTACTTTCTCTGATTTCAGAGTTATTCTCAAAAACCAGGTAAAGTTCAATGGCGGAGCCAGGACGGGCTAGCCCGCTAAGCTTCAAAATGGAAAGAACTGAAATATACCACAAGAGGAAACGTCATAACGAATTTCACGTTACTGTGATAAATGAACCTGATTATTTTGGACCTCAAAAGTTTGAACGAACACCAGATCAAGTTAAATAAAATTTTAAAAATACGAATATATCTCTAGCTCAATCTCTCTGAAAATCAAATGACTTTTTGTGTATACTGCTTACAATAATCACACCCAATTTGACACATATTCTTCAGTTATTTCGAAAGATATCGGTCATTTCATTTGCAATAAATTCCCATTAGTTTCAATTTTAACTCCTCCGCTTTAGACCGTTTATTCGAGACCAACGTCGGCTGGCGGAGGCGGCTTTTCTGGAACATCTCTCAGCATTGGGGGGTATAGGCGGTCGGCACACTATTAGTTCTAGGCACTGTACCATTGGGTTGCTTGAGACAATAATTCAAGTGGCGCGGCGTATTTCCATTATGCGGTTCGGAGTGACAAGCTTGGCGAGTTGGCGAAAATCGCACTGTGAATCGGATGAAGACACTGGTAACCTTTTGAGAAGAAAAGTACGGTAACCCTCACCACCACGAAAACAAAAACAAACTCGTTTGTTTTCACAGTTATACACCGTGTGTCCTTTCTATTGAGTTCACACATAAATACTTATTGAGCACGGTTTTAAGTAATAAAAACGGTTTTTTTTAAAATAAAAACACTTTCATGATTTATTGTTTCAGTATTTATAAATTTTATTGGTGAGAATCGTTTAGTGTACTGAACTTCTGTTCAAATTGCTGGTATATCGGAATAAAATTACTAAATTATAACCTCTTAGCTACATGTCAATGTAGTTGCATATCCAAGCTACATTGAGAAAATTTTGCAAAATGTATTTTATCTTTAACGGTGTATATCTTAAACGTATCTTATCATGTTCAGTGTCTCGGGGATGTTTCACTACGCCCGAACGGAAAATTTTCAGGCAAATCTATTATAAGATGATATTGTACATCTTCGACGAATATGTCCTCCAAATAATTCAAAATATGACACTGGTTAGACAAGATTCAAGCATTATGTATGCTGCAAACTTGCATGCATAGTGTAGCACATTATAATTTGCGTAAATGAAAATCGGTGTATAATACTATACGGTATTTTTGTGACATGGCGCCACAATTGTGCTTTGAAATTATATATTATGAGGCTAATATTTACTTATTAATATTATTGCATATATAAACTACTAATAATTATATATTTGTATTTGAATCTATATAAATTAACTAATAGTTAACAGCAGTTATTTGTAAGGTAATAGTTGATTGACAAACAATATAGTTGCAATGTAAGTAAATTTAATAAACTAGTAGTGGAACTTAATTCTTTAAAAAATATTCATCTGTTCATTTTAACTTTAATCCTTTTATAAGTGTTGATAACAAAGAGTACTTATAAATTATATTTTTCATGGAGCACTATTCTGTGTACTAGGGGATTTACAGTGGTCTGGAATTCTGTTCAAATTTTAGGTCCAATCAAATTAGCTCATTTGCATAAATAGGATGCAAAAAAGTTAGAATTTTCTTTTACGGGAGTGCAAGTAACATACATTTAAAGTAATTACAGTACTTTTCTTCCCGGTTTCCCATTCCATTGCTCTAAATCTTCGGGTATGCTGGGTATTAAAAAAAAATTACATACTCGCAGAAGCCCCCTATTTTAGAATTGTGCTTCTATTTCAAATAACTTCCATTGGTCATCTTCATACTTATGCACTTGCCTGGATAGAATAGTTGATAACTGCACTGACCGCAAGAAAACTTGCTGTGTGTTACACTTTTGCAAACCTCTAGTGGGGACGATAAATTTAGTCGCACCATGCAGTTTGCTCAGGCTGCAATGGTCAAGTTCATGCTCACTGAATCCACTAATAGAGGACTTTCTCCCAAAATTAGGATCCTTCTAGTGGTGCAACCAGGATTATCGTTTAAGATGAATTTATTTGGAAACTGTTACTTGAGGAGAATAAATGTTTATATATAAAAATTGACATAGGGTGGAATTTAAAACTATCCTCACACACATCTTTTAAATGGATTATAACGCTACAAAGATTACACATAAAGTATAGAATTGGAGGTTTTAACACTAAAACAACGGATATTTTTGCCGTCGTTCTAGGAAGATCGTTGATTTGTTCTCTTATTATAAAATCTAGAATAATTTTTTCTGTTTGCAATAACTTTAAAAAAATAAGAAAAGTCATAAAATTTGAATGGGCTGGGGTGAGCCGTTTTGGAGGAATCTTTTCTCAAAGTAGTAGTTGTGCGGTCAAAATGACCGCTTCCGTCGTTCTAGTGTTAAAAACACTGTTTGATTCCAAAAATTTTAGTACTGAAATATTACACTTTATATTCTACAATAGTTAAAAAGAATATTAAGAGGTCTTGTACAGATTAAGTTAATTTCTTCAATAATAAATATTTTTTGTTTAATATTTTTATATGAAACATATCTTTACAGATCACTTTTTCTAGTATAAGATGCAGACACATTCATTTTTTTAATAAGAGGTTTTTTACATTTTTTTCTTCTAGGGAGGGTTTGAGCCTCCGCTGTCCTGTTTCCATTGCAGATAACCAATTTAACACTTGTTATGCACTCGTCCGCATGAAATAACCAATAGAGCTGATTCTATGGGTATGAACTTGGCCATTGCAGTCTGAGGTCTATCTTTATGAAGTTTAAGACCAACTGTGCATTAAGACTGAATTGGATAGTTTCTATAGAGGTTTCCAAAATTGTGGCACATAGTAAATTTTCTTTCTCTCACTATAGATATCAACTATTCCTTGTTGATACATGTAAAATACGTAGGAGTAGGATTTTTATGATTTTGCATAATTTTGGCAATACCAAAACATTGTTCAAGTGTATGCAAATATGTTTCATAAAAAACAAAGCTGATTTTAGTACCTTTATTAAGGTTTTTTTTTTTGTAATTTTTACACATGGCATTTTTCTTTCAGGTTTTTTTGAAAATTTTAAGGCATTATTTTATTTTTATCTTTACATTGCATATTTTGTTTCGATAGATCATTTTTGGCTGAATTTTCTTGAAGGCACAGAATTGTAACAAAATAAAGTTGTATTTCTTGTTTGTTTTTTGTTTTGATTCATTGATTAGTGCAATACAGAATATCCGTTCATAGCCGTTAGAGCAATAGTAAACAAATGAAATTATATTTTTTAGATTCCTTTCGTTTTGTTTCATGTATCTCTTTTTCTTAAATAGTTTTGCTATGACATAAAAAAAATAAATGTGAATTTTTCTAGCTCATATTTTTGTTACATAGAGCATTTTCTTTTACTTTTTGGGTTATAAATGCATTTTTATATGGCATTTACTAGCAATTTCTGGTCATAAAAATCCTAGCTGTAACAATAAACATAAAACAAATTCATGAATGTTATTATCTTAAATAATAAAAGGCAATGTCTGTGTGTGTGTGTGTGTGTGTGTGTCTGTGTGTCTGTCTTATACACTATACGTTTCGCGACCGCGCGTCGGAGAGCTACGAAATTTGGCAATCGGAGACCTGGGGGAGAGGGAAGGGGACACGTGAAAACCGATTTTCAAAATTCTAATTATTTTTTTATTTATTTAATGTTTTATGCGATTTCGACCTTTTTTTGCCCTTTTTTCTCCACGATCCAGACGTCGTAGAAAAAAACAACTCACACCATCGGAAAGAGCAGACAATTGCGAGTAAAAATATATCAATTTCAAATCTCCATTTCGATTTCTAATATTTTTTAAAGATTTTAAAACAAAAGTCACTTTTGGCTCAAAAAAACGATTTTTGGTTTTAAATTCTCGCATAGTAAAAAGTACTCATAATTTCGACTAATAATTTACATTTTTAGAAAGCTGAAATATCTGGCATTCTTACAAGTCTAATCTGGTCCAGAAATAATGAAAATTGCCTTCAGGATCGCAATTTTAAAGACGTCATGATTTTATATTTCTCGGCGTTCCGCTCGGCGTACCGCTTCGTTTCTCCCCCGCTGAAGCAGGGAAGGTGGTGGGTGGGGACGTCAAGGTGGAGGTGACGTCACGGTTCTGTATATGCATAGCGATGGGTGGGACAATAAGAAACCGAATTAGTTTTTACTTTCCGTTTCCCGCGCTTCCGATTTTAAATGAAATAAGAGCTTAACATATGCACTGTAGAAATTATTATATTTATATTTTAAATGATGGAACGATATGGATTTTTTAAATGGATATTTTAATTTTATGGATATTTTAAATGATGGAACGATGGATATTTTAATTTTATGGATATTTTAAATGATGGAACGATGGATATTTAAATTTTATGGATATTTTAAATGATGGAACAATGGAATGAGGATGATGGAATTAAGAGCTTAGAGAGCATATGGTCATTTTAAATTGTAAATTAGCGCGCGGGAAGTTAGCGGTAGGCCCGGGTACGATTCCCGCCACTGCCAAAACTGCCGAAGTGTTCACGCGGAATACGATCACGTTAAACATGTGGGTCCGTAAGTCCTTCCGAGAGGTTGGTGGTAGGGGAAGGAGGGTACGGTCCCTGTGGATGCCTCTCCCACTGGGTTCCGTTCTAAATTGGGTAAATAAAAAGAATGTTATGGAGATAGTCGCTGGGGGCGAAGAAGCCCAGTGGTTAGCGCGCGGGATTTGCACTCGGTAGGCCCGGGTTCGATTCCCGCCATTGCCAAAACTGCAGCCGTGTTCACGCGGAGTACGATCACGTTAAACGTGTGGGACTGCAAGTCCTTCCGAGAGGTTTGTGGTAGGGGAAGGAGGGTACGGTCTCTTTGGATGCCTCCCCCATTGGGTTCCGGTCTAAATTGTGTGGCCTTCCAAGCAGTTACCTTACACCTTTCTGGTAGGTCGCGCCAACGAGTTTGCCACGGTCAGAATTTTCAAGGGCAGCGAACAGGCTGGTCGCCAAAGGCGGCTAGTCTACAATAAGAATGCCTCCTGTAAACAACAAGTAAATTACAAGTTCTGCGGGTATGAACTTGGCCGTTGCAGCCAGAAAGATTTTCTGTATTTTTCAAAGGTTATATCCATCAGAAATACAATGTTTTTGTGTAGCATTTATGATATTTAAATTGTACATTAAATTTAAAACAATTACTTTTAAAATTAAAAATTCAAGTTTTAAATATTTATTAAAAATTTTTATTTTCTCGGCTAATTCGCTCTCTCAAGAATTGCTGGTTTACTGTATTTCTAGAAGACTATAGCTATTTCAATCTTTTTGGTTAAGCTCTTCCATAAAAACAGCATTTTTAACTTTTGAATTTCATTTATCTATTTTATCGTTAACTTTTGAATTATTTTTTATTAAAATAATTAATATTTATTTGCAAAAAAACTCCTGAAAATCTTGATGAAAAAATGCTTCCATTTAGCGATAAGTTGTTAAGTGGACCTGTCAGCACAGCGACCATGTTTAATACGTGTAGTAACTAATTTCTTAAGCAGCAGCTAAATGAATAAGCTGGTGTATACTGGAAAGAGATCTTCATTACAAATAGCATATATGGCACACTGAGGTTTGTGTTTAATGAAAATAAGAAATGCTGCCATAATAAAAATATCGAGCAATATTTGCTAACTCATAAAATTCTGCTAATTTCATAATATTTTTCTACAATTTAACTTTCATATCCAACTTTTCTAATGATCCATTGAGCTGGAGCCTCAAATATCTGTACACTGAGAGTTTATTTCGAATCATTTAAATACTGATTTTTTTTTCTTCTAGAAGGGCTTTTAACCCTAAAACCCCTCCCATGGCTGTGCCACTGGTTACAGCCTAAACTCAACCTTTAAGAAACTTGAAGCCAGCTGGAAAGTCAAACTGAATTGGATGGTTTCCACAGAGGCTTGTGAAATAATGGCACATAGATTTTGTTTACATTGCAGTTATCGACTATTCAAGCTGATGTGTGTATAATATACACAAAACAGATCCATAGATGTTGGTATCTGCAACGGGAGCATGATTATTACTTTGGGAATGCCCTTTATAGACAACTTTATGAGTATGACCTGGGTCCTTGCAACCTGAGCTCAATCTTTAAGACATTTAAAGCAGGCTGCTTCAAGGGCTTTATTACGGGGGTCGGTTCCGGGGACCCGCCCTTAGAAAACTTTTAATTTGGGGCTGTTGAATAGTTTAGATAAATTTTGCTGTTCTTAAGTCATATTAATATACTTAGTAATTAAAGTCGAGCTTATCATTAAACTATATGGAAATATGGTTTAGGGTATATTATAGTAGTAAGTATGACAGAAAGGATAAGCTAATAAAGGGTACAATACATATGCATTTATACAACAACCAAAACGATAATTTACAATGTATTTAATAGAACGCGTTTAAATCTAAATTACGAAAACGTTGTAATTATTTTACTTTTTTTTTATAACAAGCAACTTTCTAAAAAAGAGTTTATAGTGAAAAGTCATCGTTTTTATTTTTTTCCTAGTTATAACCCCTCGCTGGATACGCCCTTGGGCTGCTTGTAGAATTGAAATTCTCAGTCCCCATAGAGGTTTGGGGAGTAACACTTAATATGTTTTCTTGGTCCTATTACAGATACCATTATAAATATTCCATGCTCACAAGTGCATAATAAGTGCAAAACTAGTTCATGGATTCTGTTATCTGCAATTGGAGCGGATAAGCAAGAAAATGCTCAACTGGTCACTCACCCTTTACCATCCATAGATCATTGTTTCACAATCATTAATGCTCATCAGCAACGTGGCAGACGAACACGAAATTCCTTAAAGCGATCATTTTGTTTTTTGTAGAAGTGTTCAAATATTTACTTGTAACCATCAACAGTACTGGACATTATTTTAGCTCTGTTGATTGTTGATAAAATTTTAAGTTCAGTCATTTTTGTCTTATCACTTGGCAGAAGTCGCTTCACTGTATACAGTAAAGCAATGGAACACAATATCTGGTACCCCACTCAAATATTTTTCTGATGATTCTACTGCCGCTCATTGAGCGTGCAGGGTATGTAGTTATCGATATAATTTAAAATTAAATTTATTATATTTTTTTATATGTTTAGCAATTTTTTTCTTTCCTTATATACCTAAAAAATAAAAGTATTATTATGTGGTCGAAAATTCTATTCAGGGTTTTCGACAGATTGACATGCTTTAAGCATTCTTGAACTGAAATTGAATGAGCTTGAGGTGGTATGTATAACAGTCAATGAACCTATTTTGAAAACATATTAAGCAAATCATAAAAAAATAAAAAAAATCTTCAGTGGTTCCAGTTCAACAGAGTCGAAATGGTTTTGCGTGAATAGCATTTTGTAAAATAAAACTGTAAAGTTGAATAAGTTGATTCAATATTTTCAGACTCGTTTGTTTCGGTTTTCAGACTTTTAAATTGCTACAAGTTATTCGTTAACAATTTATAGCTAGTTAGCACTTTTAGGTCTCACACGGGTTTCATCTGGATACTTCGACCATGGACTTCACATGAAAATACCAAATTATTTTACTAACTTGTTTGGCGGTATATAAACCCAACTTATGCAATATATCTTATTTTACATTCAAACTAATCTATAAACACATCAATATGTACTTGAATACGTATATTTCCATCTATTGTGGTCAAAACTCCCCAATCATTAAACATCTATAGAATCCCCAAGTTCATTTAATCTCCTAATTTTTTTAAACCAAATAAAATATCTCGTGCTTATGCACCAATCTTCACCAAGCAGTAAGTAAATACATTGAGTTGCAACAATTGTGAACAATTGTGTTTGTGTTGTAGGTTTAATTTGAGATAAATTTTACCCCGTCTGTCTCGAAAATATTAAGATTTAACCCGACCAACACCTCAGAATTTTTCAAACTAAATTTGTTGTGATTTATAAATTCAGAAAATCATTATTTTGGGAAAGACGAATAGTATACCATGATTCACGATTGGCAGAATTCATAATTGCCAAATCTTTTCTTCTATTACTAAAATCAATTTTCTTTCACAAAAGGTGACCATGGCGATTGGCTTCACAAGTCCTGCAACTCTCTTTCGAAATGCCAAAAATTGAAAAACAGAAATAAAAAAAGTATGCATAAGAGGAGATTTTTTTTTATACCAGCCATTTGTTTTATTTTCCCCATGTTAATCTATGGGGATCCATAACGTCTAATTTCATTTAGTTTTTAGAATTTTTTCCTGATGATTTTTGCTGAGTATTGATATTGTGGAGTCAGTACCTTCAAATCCAACTCCTCTTTTTGCTCTACTCCCTGACTCATCCTATTTTTTAATATCCGACTTTGATACTGACATAAATATCAATTAAATTTTACTTTTTTGTATTCCTAATTTTTCAATTCGCAAACATTTGATATTTTTTTAATCTATTGCTTAAGAATTATTTAAAAAATATATAGAAAATTTGCTGGCCCCGCTGGCGGTCGTAGGTCGAACGTAGCAACAGATGTTCTTTTGGCTCATAGAGTGATGTAGCAATTCAAACATGGATCTACGCCTGCTTCGCGGCCTTACCTCGCTACGCTCGTCCGCTAAGAACATCCCAGAATCCGGCCCCGCTGGCTGTCGGAGGTCGCCCGTAGCAACAGCTATTTGTGCAACAGCTATTCAGTGGCTCATAGAGTGATTTTTATGTAGTGATTTTTTGTAGTGAGCGATGGATTCAGTTCGTTTCATTAGTCAGAATCGGAGTGTTGTCAAAGTGGGAGAACTTCAAAATACTCTCAGTTTTTTTATTGGAATCGTCAGTGTAACTTTCCGTAAAGTTCTTATAGTAGTTTAAAAACGCGAAGAAGACCGACTTCGTGATTATCAGAAGGGCCTTTAGTGGGACAGGAGTTTACGTTTGGATATCGTTAGTGGCTTTCTTGTGCACAATGGATAGAGTGGTATAATTTTTCGTTTTCCTTATTATAAAAGCGGAACTAGAATTTTTTTTCTTTGAATAAAAGTTAATTTTTAATAAAATAAATTTTACTTTTTAAATAAAACAATATTTTTATTACAAGATCTAAAATGTAAAATTGTGTTAAAAAGGGAGAGGGTCATTCTCCAATTTAGAAATATAACCAAACAAGATACGATCCTTTATGACTATTCAAAATCTCAAATATTATTCCTAGATTGTTTAACATTTACTTTATTTAATCGTTAATGCAAAATCGGGTGCATTTTGGTTATACTGCAGGTAGATAGATAATTGTTACATTACAACATTTCCGGCATTCGGCGTGACTGCATTGCCCGATTAACTTATGTTTGAGGCAATTCTAAATTAACAATTACTAATATGGATAGCATCCGCAATGAGCAATTAAAATATCTTAATCATTAATTTATCCATCGGGCGTCGATTTCGCTCACTTGGTGGCGTTTTTGCAATTTTAACGATATTTTCGTCGATTTTTCAAAATTTCATTCGCAAATTTGGGGGACATTTTCGGAACATTCGCTCATGTTTAAAAGCAATTCCCGTATTCACCCTTTTTTGTTCGAAACGCTTCATTTGTTTGTGAGATATCGTCTCCATGGACACACAGTCATCCTCTCAAAAATGATCGATTCGAGTTAAGGGATGCTTGAAACGTGTACTTCCGTCGGAAACTCGAATTCGAATTTTCAACCCCGTTACCATACTTTCCCTATACATTATGCTATGTATGTAGGGCAAGTAGCAAACTGGTATTTCAATCCCCGTTGTTCCGATGTCTTACATCAAATACACTCTCTTGAGTGTATTTGATGTAAGTTTGATTGCATAGAAAAAGTTTCATCTAAATAGATTGCATATTTAAAGAGATACTTAGCTCGAAAGCCAATTTCGTATATCCACTTTTATATACACAGACGCAGTTTATATCGGAAATATTTTTGCCATAAACCTGCGCTTCATTAAGCTTCAGAAATCAGTGAAAAAACTATGTTAATCCATTGAATCGTTTATGAGTTATAAGTCAGATAGAAAGTCAGATAGAAATTTCCCGTTATTCCACACGCCGCTCTAGAGGAATGAAACACATCAAAATATTCCACGCGCTCAATCTTACGGCTTGAAAAAAATTTCATTTAAGTCCTTAGCGAAGTTTAAGAGATATTTTACTCGATTTTTGCTTTTTATATGCTATTACATTAAATGAAAGAAACAACAAATATTTGAAAAACAAAATACTCGAATGCTTTGCAGTACACACATTTTCATAATTCCTGCATTGAAAACGCCTACTTTAAAAACTGACAATCGTTTAAACTCTCATTTTAATAGGATATATCTACATTTATTTTCTCTGATGGATATTTTTAATTTGCTGGAAAATAAAATATTTACTTTCAATGAAATATATACACGAGTTTTTTCTTTTAAAGAAAATTCGTTATGTACCTTTTCCTTCTCGCTCGCATATACACTGTAGAATGTTCTAGTCAATGCATATATCTTCAGAACGGTAGCAAGCGACTACGGTAAAAATGAGTATCACTTAAAATCATTTAAATCGCACTTTAGCGAATGAAATCTTTAAAAGTATATTCTTGATCAAGTCTTCTAAATAACTTATTTCCAGCACAAAGGTAAATTTCGATATTTAATGTGTTTAGTTTCAATTTTCATTGGCCAGCATCGTCCGTTTATCATGATCCGCTATGGTCAAAATAATGCCCTATTGTTTATGGACGCTCGTGCCCAGTGGTTGGAAAAACTACTTTATTATTGGAGTGATCTACGACTGCAACTACATTATGACACATGCAGTTAAATACAAGTACACTACTTTTTTTAAAAGGAGTGACTACAAACTACTTTTAAAATGGAGTCACTTCATAACCACTTTTATAAGACGAATTTTGCTACAGCTTCAATTTTAACAAAAAGTTGAGGACATGGGTATACTGAAGTCATTTAAAATACTTATTATGAATCATTAAAATGGACTGATCCACTTACCCATCTTTACGCTTTTGCCCACTTTTGAAAGCAGTAAAATAAAATAAAAGTATAAGCTTTAAAATCAAAGACAACCCAAAATAGGTTCAAAAGTCCTTTCATAAAATCTCCTTTCTTTGTCGTCTAAAAATGACACGGCCAAAGCGCGCTGATGAAGGACATCGCGAAGCCCGAAAGCGCTTTGGCCGTGTTATTTCTGTACGTCCAGAAAAGGAGATTTTATGAAAGGACTTTTAAACCTATTTGGGGTTGTCTTTGATTTTAAAGTTTACTTAAAGTGGACGCGTAACCATTTTATTTATTAAAAGCATAAAATAAAATAAAAGTAAAAAGTATTTATTTAAAAACCCGTTTGTTAATTTTTAGTAGAATTTGCATCTCCAAATGGCAATCTTTCGGGACGTCACACATCTGAATGTAAAAAATCAACTTGAAGAGGCAATGGCCATTCATCGTCCATCGTTGCGCAGAAGACTCCCTTTCATACACACGAAGAAAGGGCGATCCCGTGATGGCGCCTTGTTTGTTGACCGAAGTAACGTGAAAAGTAGCGTCCAAACGAGTGATGGATCGTATTGCGTTACTCGCTACGCTACTTATTTTTAAAAGCAGCTCCACACTACGAGAAAAAGGATCGCTTCCGACTCCTGCTCGTGGCCACGCTGTATTCTATGCGTTCTTAAGATTCGGCAGTCTAACGGAGTTTTAAAAAAGTTCGATTTGAGTCGAGGAATGCTCCAAACGTGTGACCCCCCCCCCCCCCCCCCCCCCCACAAAAAAAAAAAAAAATCGAATTTTATCCAAAAGATTGTAGCGTGCCCGTAGGGAAAGTATCCAAAGGAGGCAAGCCAGAGGAGGAGGCCCAGCGAAGTGATCATTTTGTTTTTGTGGGAAAGTTGCCAGGGGGACTCGAAATAGCGAGAAGAGACTCCTCACTTCGCGGGAGATCAACAACCCGGATTCACAGGTAAGAGTCGCTCGCATGTTTGGGTGGAGAGTTCCCGTGCCGCAGAATACAGAGTTGAAGAGTGTTTATGACTCGGGTCATCCGGTCTGTCTGTCTGTCTATCCGTTCGCACGACCACTGACGTTAAAATGACTTCATCAAAATGAAATTTTAGTACGGTGTTGAAACCGGCTGTGGGACCTATGGGAATGGAAATGGACCCGACTGGTTTCGGATAGAACCCAGGTTGAAAAAATGAAATACGTGGAACCCTGTGGGACCCCATGTTTCAAACATTTTTGAAGCGACGTTAAAATTAGAAAATTTTAGGAAATAGTCAAATGATCCCATAAAATGTATAAAAAGTAGGTTGGATCGTTTTTTAAATAAAAATTTAAATAATAATAACACCCCTATCATAGGAATAGGTCATGTGACCCACTTCAAAATGAACGAGGGCATCCATCTTTTCCCCCAGTGTCAAAATAGCGATGTTAAAAGTTCTTTTAAATGTATAGTGAGTGTTGCGGTCGCCCTAAAACCGCTTTATTTTTGTGTTTTCTCTTTGCATCTGTATTCTGCGCCGACGCAATTTTTAAGTTTAAAGGATCACCCAACTTGGATTATGTCTATAACAAAGCCTCATTTTAACGAATGTATAATGTAAACAAGTGATTGTAAGATGAGTTGTATAAGAATGGCTAATTTTTTTGCCCGCAAAATGATTGAGCTCTGGAGTCTGGAACAAAAGTGATGGAAATGAAATATTCGTGGCTTTTACAGAGAGAGCCAGACGATTTATAGTTCGATGACGTCATTCGAATCCAGTTCAATCTTTCCGATGAAGTTCTAATATAATAAATGACTGTGTAGTACTGCGATCGTTTAAAATATACCACCACTGAATGGATCGCATTTTAGAGATGTCTAAATGACATTGCATTTGAGTTGCAAAGTGTTTCATAATAAAGGCATTCTTGTTGTATAACTCGGCCGGTTAACTATTATCAGATTGCGAACTGCTAGCGCATCGAAGAAAAGCAAAACAACATTGGTAGAATCCTCATTCAGAATATCGACAGACACGAATCCATTTCTATCCTGAAATGAAATGAAATGAATCTTAAATTGAAACAAGACGGGTGATTGTTTGAAACGACACTCAACGGGCTCTTTTAATTCAATTTTCGTTTTTCACGGGACGATGGTGCAAGACTAAATAAAATCAAATAGAATGCTTCTTCTGAACATTGGGTCGCCGTAACGTTTCATACGCTCATGAGAAATTCTTTTCACACACACATCCTCCGAAAACTCACCCATCCCGATACATTCCATTAATTATGATTTATGGGGAAAAGCAGGGCGTAGCCAAGAAGTATACTCAGCTCCCCTTCCCCTGATAAAAAATATTAAATTTTTAGCAGTGATATGAAATTTCATATAAAATGGCATTTAAATTTTATATCAAAACTTTCTTTGAGATTTTTTTTATAACTGACTTCGTTCTAAAGATTTGTTAATTGAGCTGAATGTGTGATTGTACTAATAATCCATTTACTGACGTATTTAATTTAAAAATATTTAAAAATGACGGCATATTTTTGCATTATTGCTGGGATACATGATCGAGTCCACATCAACTGATAAGTAGGTAAGAATTAATATTAAGCATTGACTTGTATTGGTTTTCAGAATGCTTCTACAAATTATTAACAGCTTCATTGCCAGTTAATGCTTACGTTAAAATCAATTGGAATTATTATATATTTATATTGATGTATAGTAGATAGTAGCTACAGCGATTTTCCTAATCAACTCTTAGCTTACAGATATAAATATGTAATTATGTTTTAATAATTCATATGGATTAATTGTGTGAGCCCCTCCTTCAAGACTGTTGAGCTTCAACTTTTATCTCTGCCTACGGTCCTGGGGTAAACTAAAGGCACAGCGATGTCCATTTACGACGGATCTTTCCATTGTCATTCCCCACATTAAAAGCTTGAATTCCTAAGATGAGGGCAACAGATGTCACAGACCGGAAGTATTGAAGAAACTTTTAGGCCTCTCATGAGTGTGGTTAGAAAATAAAATGGGTTTCGACTCTTTAATTTGAAAGATTTGTATACATTTATTACTTTTTTACTTTCTATTACTTTCTCTGCAATACATGGTAATGCATAGGGGAAGGATTGGAATCATGCCGAAAATCGCAACTTGAGTTTTCGACGGATCGACCCATTTTTTGTCTGTGCAATGTATGTATCCATTCTAACTCAAAAACGAATAGACCTAATTTTGTAAAATAGGGTGGGTGAGTCACGTGTGTGTGACCCTGGTGATGATTAAATTTGGGTACGATTCGGGATAAAAGAGCACGCCTTTTTTTTTCGAAATGGCCTGCAAAAATTGCTTGAATAAAAGACTACGCATGCTCAAATATATCCATTAAATGCTTATTTTATACGTCATATTTGACGATCAAAAGAATAAGACCAACCCCATTACTTTAGGTGCAGCCGTTCACGAGACATTTTAGTTTTTTCGAATTTTCGCTACGCCACTTTTGAAAATAATCCCCGTTACACAATGAAAACCAAAATTGAATTAAAAGTGGCCATTCAACGTCAGTTGAGGTCATTATGGCTGTTATTTTGCGCCATTCAACTCAATATAATAAATTATTGAAGACATAAAGAGAACGTGAATAGGAGTCTGCAGGGAAAGTCGTGGGCTGGCCACATGCGATTTTTTCTTATGTTTGAGGTGCTATTTTTAGAATATTTGATAAATGGGTAGTAACGTTGCATCCATTCCATCGGACACGACGAGCTAAATTCATTCCGTCTTTTATATCCTTTAAGCATTCTCGTTCGAGAATATATAGAATTAAGTCAATATTAGAAGTGTTCTCTAAAAACTTGATTATAATCGGATGAACACTAGCTGAGATAGACATTTTTTTTTTTTTTTTTTTAATTTTACTTCTGGGGTAAACGACCTTTATTTATTTTATTTTTTTGAGCCTTGATAAGTTTTTATTCGAGTTTATTTTAAGCAATTCAAAAGCATAACTTCTTGAATATCGGTTTTCTAACTTTGCGAATTAAAAAAAAATCCGATGTGGGCAGCACATGATTTTCCCTGCAGACTTATATTCACGTTCTCTTTATTTTCATTAAATTTATTTCACTTTTAATTCAATTTTCGTTCTCATTTGATAACTGGACTTATTTTCAAAGGTGGCGAAAAGAAAGTACGAAAAAACTAAAATATCTCGAGAACGGCTAATCCTAGTGTAATGGGGTTGGTCTTACTCTTTTCTTCGTTAAAAATTACGTATCAAACAACCATTTAATGGAGATATTTGAGCATACATAGTTTTTTATTTTCGATTTTGGCGATTTTCCAGGCCATTTTGCAAAAAAAAGGCAGGTTAATTTTTTTCGAATCATACCAAAATCTAATCAGCACCAGGGTGTCCCACAAGTGACTCATCTATCGAATGTTGTGAAATTCGGGCCATTAGTTTTTCAGTTAGAGTGAATACAAGTTTTTGCGGGTCATTTCGCAAAAAAGGCGGGTTCTTTTATCCCGAACCGTACCCAAAACTAATCAGCATCAGATTCGCCCACAAGTGACTTACCTACCAAATTTTATGAAATTCGATCCATTAGTTATTTGGTTAGAGTGGATAAAAAACCTGAATAGACACACACACAGACGTCACGCTAAAAATAGTTTTTTCGTATTCTAGAGGTTTCGAAACGTAGAGATCCGTCGAAAACTCGAGTTGCGATTTTCGGCATGATTCCAATACTTTCCTTATACATTACCATGTATTGCAGGGAAAAGTAAAAAAAAAATTTTTTTTTTTTACTCGTTCTGTTAACGATCCACGAAGTCGATGTTTGTGCGCATGTGTGACGAATGGCGGCGCGTATAAAATGAGTTTATTTAGGGCGTTGTGCAGTTGGAACGGGGATAAAACGTAGCGTGGGAATGATTTCAGTTCGAAACGGACGACTTGCAAATGGAGTGTTGTTATCTATATCTGTATTGTTTAAGTTCATTTAGGATCCTGTAAATTCGTTCTAGTCGAAATGAAATTCAAATGTGAAACAGAGATTGAACATTGAACGCGTAGTTGTTCGGGCAATGAATCTCCCACAATAAGGGATCTCAAGAATGAAAGAAAGATCTCAAGTGTTTTCGAGTATGCGTTTTATTAACTATTGACGGTGTCAGTCAATCCGTAGTGACACACAATAGAGAGTGGTCACAACTAACGGATGTATGAAACTTGCAGTAAAAATCGGCTTCATTTTTTAATAATTGATTCACGCCAATTACTTTACCGACCCTCTTCTCTGTATAGAAATGAAACTGTGTCGGACGCGATTTCACATTCAAGTTAGTCTCGAATCTATAAATACGGACTCGAATACGCCTATTTCCATCGATTCTGTTCGTACCTCATCTATCAGTAGTAAGAAAAGGAGAGTTCTGCAACAGAGGCGGAGCAAAATGGCCGCCATCTTGAATTCCGTAATCCTGGACGGGGGTGTAAAAGGGGGGAAAATGAAAAAAGGTGGGGGTAAAAATTTTGGAGAAACTTTTTGTCGGGTGGCAACGATGTCGTAGTCTTGTACGAGGGGTTGAGGGGGAAATAAATTTTTGGAATGAGATTTTTTCTAAGTACGGAAGAAACTTTTTTGAGGGTGGCAACACTTCCGCCTCTGCGACAGAGGCGGAGCAGTACCATCAGCGCCCCCTAGCGGCGAAAAGCGGAACTATGGGGATGGAACTTAGAAATATTTTTTGTTTCGGTTGCCATAGCAACACCTGTATGGGAGAAACTTTTTTAGGGATGGCAACACCTCCGCCTCTGCGACAGAGGCGGAGCAGTACCATCAGCGCCCCCTAGCGGCGAAAAGCGGAACTATGGGGATGGAACTTAGAAATATTTTTTGTTTCGGTTGCCATAGCAACACCTGTATGGGAGAAACTTTTTTAGGGATGGCAACACCTCCGCCTCTGCGACAGAGGCGGAGCAATGCCATCAGCGCCCCCTAGCGGCGGAAAGTGGAATTAAAATTGGGATTTTTCTGATAGTTGAGATTTTTTTTTTCTTTTTAAATGAATGAGGATAATGAAATAAAGTGATTAAGTAATGAATATCCGCATGCTAGGAGCGTGCCAATATCCCTCCGCCAAGGACATGTTATTACATGTCGAGGACATACCAGCGGTATACCAAAGGGATATGCTGAAGGCATGCCAAGGTCCTTACACTATCCCTCCCCTATATGGTGGTTACGAAGTGAACTGCGAGAATCTTGTAGCGTGAGATACTTGAAAATATCGTATGATGAAGGGTATGCCAAAAGCATCGAACATTTCTGTACTTACTTGAATTTTACACGTTTGTAATTTTTTTTTTTTTTTTTTTCAAAAAATGTGGTAATGGGAAAAATTAACATTTTGTTAAAATGTTCCAAAACCGTAAAAAAGTAACAAAAAATGCGGTAATGGGCAAAATTAACATTTTGCGTCTTTTTTTTTAAAATGTTAATTTCTCTATGGGAATTAACATGGGTTTTCACACTTTTGTAATTTTTTTTCAAAAAATGTGGTAATGGGAAAAATTAACTTTTTGCACAAAATGTCTCAAAAACGTAAAAAAGTAACAAAAAATGTGGTAATGGGTAAAATTAACATTTTGCGATTTTTTTCAAAATTCCAATTTCTCTATGGGAATTAACATGGGTTTTCGCACTTTTGTAATTTTCTTACAAAAAATGTGCGTTTTTACAAAAATGTCACTAAAAATGTGGTAATGGGCAAAATTAACATTTCTCACAAAATGTTGCAAAAACGTAAAAAAAACAACAAAAATGTGCGTTTTTTACAAAAATGTGATAAAAAAGCGAGTTTTCAAAGTAGCAGAATCGCGTGAATTGGTGTTTTAAAGTAGCAGAATCGCGTGAATTGGTGTTTTCAAAGTGGTAGAATCGCATGAATTGGGTGTATGGGAATCTCGAGAATCTCGGGGGTTTAAGGGGTGTGTTTACCCAACCGGTCTTGGAGTTTAAATTAATATGCGTGTTATTTTATACATGCGTATACTACCATAGGAGTTTCTTTAAACCAACATAGTTTAATACATGTACCATTTTACAAGTGTACTACTAGCATAGGCTACCATAGGCAGGGGCGGCATTTCAGCATTCCGTTTGGGGGTGCGAGGTTTGTATGTATCAAAACTCACAATATGGAATAAATAAAATGTTTGTTAACGGAGGGGGGGGGGGGGGAGAGATCACAAAATTGAATTGATGTTGAGAAAAATAATTGTTGTTAACATAATTTTTCTAAATACAAATATTTATATTTATTTAATTTATATTGAAGTTCTTAGAGTCTGGAAGAAGAGAAAATTTTGTTACAATATCATCATAATCCAGTAGTATATCTTGTTCTACAGCTAAAATAGCTAAAAATGAAAGTCTTTCTTGCCCCACTGTACTGCGAAAATAATTTTTCAGCCTCCTAAGACACTAAAAAGACCTTTCACAACTAGTTGAGCTGATTGGCACAGTCAAAAACAATTTAACGAATAATATTATAACATGAAACACATTTATTAAATTCCGCTCTTTAAAATAATCCAGGCGACTTTTAAAATTGGGATGGTCTATGTTTTCATGTTTCACCATTGAATAAAACAGTCGCAATTCACACAGCAATTCCTCTTTCTGGAAGTCATATACTTTGCATATGGTTGAAACATTTTCTTTTTCGACATCTGATCCGGATAATACTGAACTAAGGGCAAGCAAAACAGATATATTGTTCTCATTAAATCTTGTCTCAATTTCATTAGATACTGAATCTATAATTTCATATTGAATATTGATTCTGTGATATGATTTAACATTATCATGGGGATTTTTTCTCCGCCTCCAAATTCGCTTGGAATTTTATTACGCCTTTTTCAGTTTTGGTCCAGAATAAGAATTTTTTTCGCAAAGTTCTGTCACAAAACTCCACACTTGATTGAAATATGCATCAGTGCGAAAAGAACTAACAGTTTCAATAGTAGATTTAGCCAAAGCTTGCCCAGTCTGAAAATTAAGATCAGATGACTGAAGATGCTTTGAGAGAGTATTGTATTGATCACTATTCAATACAAACAATGTGAACAAAAATTCAAACGATGTCGTGCATGTTTAAAGGGCTTCGGGTCTTCCACCACTGACAGGAGAATCGTTATCCTTCCAGTGTTAAAATCACCACTTCAAAATTATCAACTAGTGCTTTTATGGCCTTAACTTTGGAAGACCAACCACATCGTATCACTTAGTGATTGTAGAGTTGAAGAGCCTCCAGAAAAAGTATTTGTTGATGAACGAATATTTCCGAAAATAGCATATCACTATATAATGTTTCTATGAAAAAATATAATGCATTGAGCTGCTGAAATGCATTTCTAGCAGAAGGAATGGATGAGCATGCACTAACTACACCTACAATTAGTCGGACACTTGAAATTTTCAAGTGAAAAGGGTAACATCATTCCAATCTTTTCAATTTGAAAAGGATTCGTTCCAGCCGGAATTGGGAACTACTTCACTGTGAAGATTGGCTCTTTTGAAGCGCCATAGCGTGAGAAAATTGACCAGTGACAGTCGATAAAAAAAGGAAGAAGCCGATAGACGACGAGGAAAAATTTGGGGGCGCGACCGCGCCCCCTCGCTCCCCCTATTTGCCGCCCCTGACCATAGGGGTACCTTTCAATCTTAACATGTTTTAAAAACCGCAGAGTGCATTAAATCACGATGACAGATCTACCCCTCCCCACCTCGCGTGAATGTGGATAGTTACATCGTATGGTCAGTGCGGGAAAGATGGGATATTGCTAACAGAGCGTGGTTCTGTATCTGGATATAACTTTAGGCTATATGTCGCGTTAGGCTTGGGTTTGGCCGACTGTTTAGAACGGCCCTCGCTGCTATTGTTAACATCTGTGGTGGAGGAAAGTTTTTACGGGCTCATAGAATGCTTGTGTTGTTAGATTAAAAAGACACCACTAAATATCATTGTATTCTCAGCTGGGAGAGGCTCTTTTAAAGAAGTTCTTAGTAAATTTTAACATGTTTTAAAATGAATCTTTCATTCATTAGTGTTATGAATCTCGCAAGTTAATTAAAGGATGTTAATTAAATTAATTGATTAAGTATTGAATGTCTATATACCAGGAGCATGTCAAGGGGTATGTCAAAGCGTACCAAGGGTGTACCAAAGGAGTATGCTGAAGGCATACCAAGACCATCGTTCCTACACTATCCCTCCGCTATATCGCGGTTACGAAGTGAACTGCGAGAATCTTGTATGATGAGGGGTATGCCAAGAGCATCGAACATTTCGAGAAATAATATATCTGTACTTACTTGAATTTTACACGTTTGTAATTGTTTTTTAAAAAATGTGGTAATGGGAAAAATTAACATTTTGTTAAAATGTTCCAAAACCGTAAAAAAGTAACAAAAAATGTGGTAATGGGTAAAATTAACATTTTGCGACTTTTTTTGAAAATGTTAATTTCTCTATGGGAATTAACATGGGTTTTCACACTTTTGTCATTTTTTTTCAAAAAATGTGATAATGGGAAAAATTAACTTTTTGCACAAAATGTCTCAAAAACGTAAAAAAGTAACAAAAAATGTGGTAATGGGCAAAATTAACATTTTGCGATTTTTTTCAAAATGCCAATTTCTCTATGGGAATTAACATGGGTTTTCGCACTTTTGTAATTTTTTTTTACAAAAAATGTGCGTTTTTACAAAAATGTCACTAAAAATGTGGTAATGGGCAAAATTAACATTTCGCACAAAATGTTGCAAAAACGTAAAAAAACAACAAAAATGTGCGTTTTTTACAAAAATGTGATAAAAAAGTGAGTTTTCAAAGTAGCAGAATCGCGTGAATCGGGTGTATGGGAGGGGGTGTGTTTCCCCCACCGGTCTTGGATTTCAAAATTTTAAATAAATATTTTTAAATAATCGTAAAAGTTTGCTTATGCCTAAAATACTTGAGTGTTATGAATCCCACAAGTTAATGAAAGGAACTGATTAAGTCTTGGAGTTTAAATAATAGCAGATACCAATGGCTGTATGCATATGTTTTTTTACAAACGTACTACTACCATAGGGGGTTTCTTTAAACCAACATGTTTTAATTCGAGCGTTATTCTAAGAGGGAAGAAACGTCTAATATGGTGATACATATGACACATGCGCTCAGCACAAATCGATAGAAAATAAATGGTGAGATAGTTTTTAAAGACGAGACTTTGAAATTGTTTTCGATAAATAAGGTATTTGAGGTTATTTAGCGTGTGAATGAGCGATACATGCCAATAAAATGAGGAACTAGGCTAAGTTTACAAGTATAGGACTCTATTGATGTTTTAGGGGTAGAACTTGAATTTATAATTAAACATGATTTATACTAACTACTGCAAAGGGAGAAATGCATAGCGAAAGGGGTTATGTGTGTATATATATATATATATATATATAATACATATAACTAACACCCACCGATGGAATGCAGATCTAAGATAGTATTTTTAGGAGAAGACATAAGATTCTTAAGTAAATGGAGTATTTAGAGGCATTTAAAGAGATATAAACATATGATAAGGTAGCATCCATAATACACACAACTAATATAGGACAGCGAAAGGAAAACTTTAGTATTGTTTAGAGACCGAACTTCAAATTTTTAAGTAAATGCAGGTGTTTCGAAATTTTTAATGGGCTATGTGCAATACACATGTCTCCGATCACAGTGGTGGAAAAGTGATACCGGAGCAGTTTTTAAAGATATAACTTTAACTTTTTTCAATTAAGTGAAGAATCTACTAAATATTAGAGGGTGCTAGCACTTACCGAGGGTTTTATGTATAATACACATAAGCAGCATATCACATTAGGAAGGGGATATTAGAAAAATTTTTAAAGATAGGACTTTAGATTTTGGAACTAAATGAGATATCAAGAAACATTTAAAGGGGATGAAAACATCTAATGAGGCGGAATGGGGGTGTACTTACCCAAGATACCCAGCTCTGAAATTATTCACTAAGATAATTTTTTTTTTTTAGAGTAAAGACTTCAGAAGTTTCACATAAAAGGCAATTTATACTAGTTTTTAAAGAAATGAAAACGCCCAGCGAGATGACTTAGAATGAATACAACGCCGATATATATAACAGTGAAAAGAAAACTTAAATATCGGTTAAAGACTGCACTTCAAATTTCAAAGTAAATGTACATACCCAGAAACTTTTAATGGACTAGTATAATACACATACTCGATATAACAGTTAAATGACGAACTAAGAATAATTTATAAGTATGTAACTTTAGATTTTTTTAGTTAAATAGGGATTTAAGCTAATTTTTAGAGGGATAGAAAGGTATACTAAAGGGTGTACAACAAATTTTTAGAAGGGACTTAGGGAATTTGCTAGCTAAATAGGGATTTCCACTACTTTTTAAAGGGATATAAAGACATACTAAAGGGTATACAGCAAATTTTTAGAGGGGAATTTTTTAGCTAAATAGGGATTTCTACTAACTTTTAAGGAATAGAAACACGTACTGAAGAGTATAGAGCGTAATCATTACTAACACCTAGTGCTAAAATGAGGAATTAGAGTAATATTTTGGGGATGGGACTTTAGATTTTTAAGTAAATGTTATGTTTAAAAACTTTTAAAGTAGCGTAAATACCTACTAAGATGACATATGCAATACACATAGCCAATACATAGTTATTAAATAGGGAAAAGCTAAGATAGCTTTTTAGAATAACACCTAAAATTTTTTCTAATTAAGCGCATTATATCAGCACTTAAAGCAGACAAATACGAAGATTCAGACGGCATGTGTGATACACATCGCGGACACATAATAGTTAAATGCTAATTTAAGTAAGTTTTTAAGGATAGAACTCCGAATTTTTTGGATAAATGAGATGTTTAAGAACATTTAAAGAGTCAAAAACACCGAATAAGGTGGTATGAGATGATTTCATCATCATCAGATAACAGTGAAATGGGGATACTACAAATATTTTAAAGGGGAATCCTTAAAATTTCTAAGTTAATTTAAACCTTTAAAGGGGCTAAAAATATGTAGTCAAGTTGTGTAGATAATACAGATCATCGACATTCTAAAACAGACAAGACATGTCTATACAAGATAAAAAAATGTTGTACGTTAATATAAACATACATTATTCTATGTAGCAATGTAATACATACCCCAAGATTTATATAAAGTAATCGTAAATCTATTATACTATTCCCATCAGAAATCAGCTAAAATAATAAAATTACCAAGTCGAATAATATATCTAGATACTAAAACACCAACAAACTACATTAAATTGATAAAAATCTTAACTAAATAAAATAATGAAGCTGTAACATACTATAAAAATACTAAGTTTAATAAAATTATAGAATAAAATCATATTAAAGCAAGTACTTACATGTTCAATCCGACTCAAAAATGCTGCATTGGGCGTACGCCAATGAATAATGACAGATATAACATCTCCAGCTTTACCAACTAAAACCGACATATTCGCAGAACAACTTTAAACGCGTCTTAACAGCACGAAATCCACAGCAGAAATGACAAAATCCATACCTGAACGTCACCGACACCCCCTACACGACAAGGTCACATCAAGGTCATATCATGGTTACTGTTAAACTATGGTATATAAAATAGAATCACATGTTAAAAAATAATGGATTTTAATAAAATGATTAAAGAAAATCCCTTTGTGATTATGAATGGTCTATCTATCTATTTTTATCGTGTGTATGTGTGTGTGTGTGTGTGTGTGTGTGTGTGTGTGTGTGTGTGTGTGTGTGTAATTATACCTTAAAAAGCTATATATCTGTAGTATCCCAACGGATACTAATATCTGTTTTTCAAACTTAGAAAAACTTTATTTCAGTTGCACTTATTCTAAGTGTAATTAAAAAAAGTTTTAACTAAATGTGTAGAACAAATATTAGTATCCGTTGGGATACTACAGATATATAGCTTTTTAAGGTATAATTACACACATACACACACACACACACACACACACACACACACACACACACACACACACATACACACGATAAAAATAGATAGATAGACCATTCATAATCACAAAGGGATTTTCTTTAATCATTTTATTAAAATCCATTATTTTTTAACATGTGATTCTATTTTATATACCATAGTTTAACAGTAACCATGATATGACCTTGATGTGACCTTGTCGTGTAGGGGGTGTCGGTGACGTTCAGGTATGGATTTTGTCATTTCTGCTGTGGATTTCGTGCTGTTAAGACGCGTTTAAAGTTGTTCTGCGAATATGTCGGTTTTAGTTGGTAAAGCTGGAGATGTTATATCTGTCATTATTCATTGGCGTACGCCCAATGCAGCATTTTTGAGTCGGATTGAACATGTAAGTACTTGCTTTAATATGATTTTATTCTATAATTTTATTAAACTTAGTATTTTTATAGTATGTTACAGCTTCATTATTTTATTTAGTTAAGATTTTTATCAATTTAATGTAGTTTGTTGGTGTTTTAGTATCTAGATATATTATTCGACTTGGTAATTTTATTATTTTAGCTGATTTCTGATGGGAATAGTATAATAGATTTACGATTACTTTATATAAATCTTGGGGTATGTATTACATTGCTACATAGAATAATGTATGTTTATATTAACGTACAACATTTTTTTATCTTGTATAGACATGTCTTGTCTGTTTTAGAATGTCGATGATCTGTATTATCTACACAACTTGACTACATATTTTTAGCCCCTTTAAAGGTTTAAATTAACTTAGAAATTTTAAGGATTCCCCTTTAAAATATTTGTAGTATCCCCATTTCACTGTTATCTGATGATGATGAAATCATCTCATACCACCTTATTCGGTGTTTTTGACTCTTTAAATGTTCTTAAACATCTCATTTATCCAAAAAATTCGGAGTTCTATCCTTAAAAACTTACTTAAATTAGCATTTAACTATTATGTGTCCGCGATGTGTATCACACATGCCGTCTGAATCTTCGTATTTGTCTGCTTTAAGTGCTGATATAATGCGCTTAATTAGAAAAAATTTTAGGTGTTATTCTAAAAAGCTATCTTAGCTTTTCCCTATTTAATAACTATGTATTGGCTATGTGTATTGCATATGTCATCTTAGTAGGTATTTACGCTACTTTAAAAGTTTTTAAACATAACATTTACTTAAAAATCTAAAGTCCCATCCCCAAAATATTACTCTAATTCCTCATTTTAGCACTAGGTGTTAGTAATGATTACGCTCTATACTCTTCAGTACGTGTTTCTATTCCTTAAAAGTTAGTAGAAATCCCTATTTAGCTAAAAAATTCCCCTCTAAAAATTTGCTGTATACCCTTTAGTATGTCTTTATATCCCTTTAAAAAGTAGTGGAAATCCCTATTTAGCTAGCAAATTCCCTAAGTCCCTTCTAAAAATTTGTTGTACACCCTTTAGTATACCTTTCTATCCCTCTAAAAATTAGCTTAAATCCCTATTTAACTAAAAAAATCTAAAGTTACATACTTATAAATTATTCTTAGTTCGTCATTTAACTGTTATATCGAGTATGTGTATTATACTAGTCCATTAAAAGTTTCTGGGTATGTACATTTACTTTGAAATTTGAAGTGCAGTCTTTAACCGATATTTAAGTTTTCTTTTCACTGTTATATATATCGGCGTTGTATTCATTCTAAGTCATCTCGCTGGGCGTTTTCATTTCTTTAAAAACTAGTATAAATTGCCTTTTATGTGAAACTTCTGAAGTCTTTACTCTAAAAAAAAAAAATTATCTTAGTGAATAATTTCAGAGCTGGGTATCTTGGGTAAGTACACCCCCATTCCGCCTCATTAGATGTTTTCATCCCCTTTAAATGTTTCTTGATATCTCATTTAGTTCCAAAATCTAAAGTCCTATCTTTAAAAATTTTTCTAATATCCCCTTCCTAATGTGATATGCTGCTTATGTGTATTATACATAAAACCCTCGGTAAGTGCTAGCACCCTCTAATATTTAGTAGATTCTTCACTTAATTGAAAAAAGTTAAAGTTATATCTTTAAAAACTGCTCCGGTATCACTTTTCCACCACTGTGATCGGAGACATGTGTATTGCACATAGCCCATTAAAAATTTCGAAACACCTGCATTTACTTAAAAATTTGAAGTTCGGTCTCTAAACAATACTAAAGTTTTCCTTTCGCTGTCCTATATTAGTTGTGTGTATTATGGATGCTACCTTATCATATGTTTATATCTCTTTAAATGCCTCTAAATACTCCATTTACTTAAGAATCTTATGTCTTCTCCTAAAAATACTATCTTAGATCTGCATTCCATCGGTGGGTGTTAGTTATATGTATTATATATATATATATATATATATACACACATAACCCCTTTCGCTATGCATTTCTCCCTTTGCAGTAGTTAGTATAAATCATGTTTAATTATAAATTCAAGTTCTACCCCTAAAACATCAATAGAGTCCTATACTTGTAAACTTAGCCTAGTTCCTCATTTTATTGGCATGTATCGCTCATTCACACGCTAAATAACCTCAAATACCTTATTTATCGAAAACAATTTCAAAGTCTCGTCTTTAAAAACTATCTCACCATTTATTTTCTATCGATTTGTGCTGAGCGCATGTGTCATATGTATCACCATATTAGACGTTTCTTCCCTCTTAGAATAACGCTCGAATTAAAACATGTTGGTTTAAAGAAACCCCCTATGGTAGTAGTACGTTTGTAAAAAAACATATGCATACAGCCATTGGTATCTGCTATTATTTAAACTCCAAGACTTAATCAGTTCCTTTCATTAACTTGTGGGATTCATAACACTCAAGTATTTTAGGCATAAGCAAACTTTTACGATTATTTAAAAATATTTATTTAAAATTTTGAAATCCAAGACCGGTGGGGGAAACACACCCCCTCCCATACACCCGATTCACGCGATTCTGCTACTTTGAAAACTCACTTTTTTATCACATTTTTGTAAAAAACGCACATTTTTGTTGTTTTTTTACGTTTTTGCAACATTTTGTGCGAAATGTTAATTTTGCCCATTACCACATTTTTAGTGACATTTTTGTAAAAACGCACATTTTTTGTAAAAAAAAATTACAAAAGTGCGAAAACCCATGTTAATTCCCATAGAGAAATTGGCATTTTGAAAAAAATCGCAAAATGTTAATTTTGCCCATTACCACATTTTTTGTTACTTTTTTACGTTTTTGAGACATTTTGTGCAAAAAGTTAATTTTTCCCATTATCACATTTTTTGAAAAAAAATGACAAAAGTGTGAAAACCCATGTTAATTCCCATAGAGAAATTAACATTTTCAAAAAAAGTCGCAAAATGTTAATTTTACCCATTACCACATTTTTTGTTACTTTTTTACGGTTTTGGAACATTTTAACAAAATGTTAATTTTTCCCATTACCACATTTTTTAAAAAACAATTACAAACGTGTAAAATTCAAGTAAGTACAGATATATTATTTCTCGAAATGTTCGATGCTCTTGGCATACCCCTCATCATACAAGATTCTCGCAGTTCACTTCGTAACCGCGATATAGCGGAGGGATAGTGTAGGAACGATGGTCTTGGTATGCCTTCAGCATACTCCTTTGGTACACCCTTGGTACGCTTTGACATACCCCTTGACATGCTCCTGGTATATAGACATTCAATACTTAATCAATTAATTTAATTAACATCCTTTAATTAACTTGCGAGATTCATAACACTAATGAATGAAAGATTCATTTTAAAACATGTTAAAATTTACTAAGAACTTCTTTAAAAGAGCCTCTCCCAGCTGAGAATACAATGATATTTAGTGGTGTCTTTTTAATCTAACAACACAAGCATTCTATGAGCCCGTAAAAACTTTCCTCCACCACAGATGTTAACAATAGCAGCGAGGGCCGTTCTAAACAGTCGGCCAAACCCAAGCCTAACGCGACATATAGCCTAAAGTTATATCCAGATACAGAACCACGCTCTGTTAGCAATATCCCATCTTTCCCGCACTGACCATACGATGTAACTATCCACATTCACGCGAGGTGGGGAGGGGTAGATCTGTCATCGTGATTTAATGCACTCTGCGGTTTTTAAAACATGTTAAGATTGAAAGGTACCCCTATGGTCAGGGGCGGCAAATAGGGGGAGCGAGGGGGCGCGGTCGCGCCCCCAAATTTTTCCTCGTCGTCTATCGGCTTCTTCCTTTTTTTATCGACTGTCACTGGTCAATTTTCTCACGCTATGGCGCTTCAAAAGAGCCAATCTTCACAGTGAAGTAGTTCCCAATTCCGGCTGGAACGAATCCTTTTCAAATTGAAAAGATTGGAATGATGTTACCCTTTTCACTTGAAAATTTCAAGTGTCCGACTAATTGTAGGTGTAGTTAGTGCATGCTCATCCATTCCTTCTGCTAGAAATGCATTTCAGCAGCTCAATGCATTATATTTTTTCATAGAAACATTATATAGTGATATGCTATTTTCGGAAATATTCGTTCATCAACAAATACTTTTTCTGGAGGCTCTTCAACTCTACAATCACTAAGTGATACGATGTGGTTGGTCTTCCAAAGTTAAGGCCATAAAAGCACTAGTTGATAATTTTGAAGTGGTGATTTTAACACTGGAAGGATAACGATTCTCCTGTCAGTGGTGGAAGACCCGAAGCCCTTTAAACATGCACGACATCGTTTGAATTTTTGTTCACATTGTTTGTATTGAATAGTGATCAATACAATACTCTCTCAAAGCATCTTCAGTCATCTGATCTTAATTTTCAGACTGGGCAAGCTTTGGCTAAATCTACTATTGAAACTGTTAGTTCTTTTCGCACTGATGCATATTTCAATCAAGTGTGGAGTTTTGTGACAGAACTTTGCGAAAAAAATTCTTATTCTGGACCAAAACTGAAAAAGGCGTAATAAAATTCCAAGCGAATTTGGAGGCGGAGAAAAAATCCCCATGATAATGTTAAATCATATCACAGAATCAATATTCAATATGAAATTATAGATTCAGTATCTAATGAAATTGAGACAAGATTTAATGAGAACAATATATCTGTTTTGCTTGCCCTTAGTTCAGTATTATCCGGATCAGATGTCGAAAAAGAAAATGTTTCAACCATATGCAAAGTATATGACTTCCAGAAAGAGGAATTGCTGTGTGAATTGCGACTGTTTTATTCAATGGTGAAACATGAAAACATAGACCATCCCAATTTTAAAAGTCGCCTGGATTATTTTAAAGAGCGGAATTTAATAAATGTGTTTCATGTTATAATATTATTCGTTAAATTGTTTTTGACTGTGCCAATCAGCTCAACTAGTTGTGAAAGGTCTTTTTAGTGTCTTAGGAGGCTGAAAAATTATTTTCGCAGTACAGTGGGGCAAGAAAGACTTTCATTTTTAGCTATTTTAGCTGTAGAACAAGATATACTACTGGATTATGATGATATTGTAACAAAATTTTCTCTTCTTCCAGACTCTAAGAACTTCAATATAAATTAAATAAATATAAATATTTGTATTTAGAAAAATTATGTTAACAACAATTATTTTTCTCAACATCAATTCAATTTTGTGATCTCTCCCCCCCCCCCCCCTCCGTTAACAAACATTTTATTTATTCCATATTGTGAGTTTTGATACATACAAACCTCGCACCCCCAAACGGAATGCTGAAATGCCGCCCCTGCCTATGGTAGCCTATGCTAGTAGTACACTTGTAAAATGGTACATGTATTAAACTATGTTGGTTTAAAGAAACTCCTATGGTAGTATACGCATGTATAAAATAACACGCATATTAATTTAAACTCCAAGACCGGTTGGGTAAACACACCCCTTAAACCCCCGAGATTCTCGAGATTCCCATACACCCAATTCATGCGATTCTACCACTTTGAAAACACCAATTCACGCGATTCTGCTACTTTAAAACACCAATTCACGCGATTCTGCTACTTTGAAAACTCGCTTTTTTATCACATTTTTGTAAAAAACGCACATTTTTGTTGTTTTTTTTACGTTTTTGCAACATTTTGTGAGAAATGTTAATTTTGCCCATTACCACATTTTTAGTGACATTTTTGTAAAAACGCACATTTTTTGTAAGAAAATTACAAAAGTGCGAAAACCCATGTTAATTCCCATAGAGAAATTGGAATTTTGAAAAAAATCGCAAAATGTTAATTTTACCCATTACCACATTTTTTGTTACTTTTTTACGTTTTTGAGACATTTTGTGCAAAAAGTTAATTTTTCCCATTACCACATTTTTTGAAAAAAAATTACAAAAGTGTGAAAACCCATGTTAATTCCCATAGAGAAATTAACATTTTAAAAAAAAAGACGCAAAATGTTAATTTTGCCCATTACCGCATTTTTTGTTACTTTTTTACGGTTTTGGAACATTTTAACAAAATGTTAATTTTTCCCATTACCACATTTTTTGAAAAAAAAAAAAAAAAAATTACAAACGTGTAAAATTCAAGTAAGTACAGAAATGTTCGATGCTTTTGGCATACCCTTCATCATACGATATTTTCAAGTATCTCACGCTACAAGATTCTCGCAGTTCACTTCGTAACCACCATATAGGGGAGGGATAGTGTAAGGACCTTGGCATGCCTTCAGCATATCCCTTTGGTATACCGCTGGTATGTCCTCGACATGTAATAACATGTCCTTGGCGGAGGGATATTGGCACGCTCCTAGCATGCGGATATTCATTACTTAATCACTTTATTTCATTATCCTCATTCATTTAAAAAGAAAAAAAAAATCTCAACTATCAGAAAAATCCCAATTTTAATTCCACTTTCCGCCGCTAGGGGGCGCTGATGGCATTGCTCCGCCTCTGTCGCAGAGGCGGATGTGTTGCCATCCCTAAAAAAGTTTCTCCCATACAGGTGTTGCTATGGCAACCGAAACAAAAAATATTTCTAAGTTCCATCCCCATAGTTCCGCTTTTCGCCGCTAGGGGGCGCTGATGGTACTGCTCCGCCTCTGTCGCAGAGGCGGAGGTGTTGCCATCCCTAAAAAAGTTTCTCCCATACAGATGTTGCTATGGCAACCGAAACAAAAAATATTTCTAAGTTCCATCCCCATAGTTCCGCTTTTCGCCGCTAGGGGGCGCTGATGGTACTGCTCCGCCTCTGTCGCAGAGGCGGAAGTGTTGCCACCCTCAAAAAAGTTTCTTCCGTACTTAGAAAAAATCTCATTCCAAAAATTTATTTCCCCCTCAACCCCTCGTACAAGACTACGACATCGTTGCCACCCGACAAAAAGTTTCTCCAAAATTTTTACCCCCACCTTTTTTCATTTTCCCCCCTTTTACACCCCCGTCCAGGATTACGGAATTCAAGATGGCGGCCATTTTGCTCCGCGCTCCGCATTGCTCCGCCTCTGTTGCAGAACTCTCCTTTTCTTACTACTTCTATCATTCGACGTCTTTAGAATGCTATACATTTAGATAATTACGAAATATATATTTAGAAACTACATTTCCTAATACATCTCTTTAGCACTTACTGTTTACATCTATCTTTTATAGTTTCGAAGCTATTTCGAGTGAAAGTCAGAAAATGAAACCCGTCATTGAAGTTAAAAAAATGTTTAAAATATTAAACGCATTGAAAGTACTTTTATATATTTATAAATTGAACGCTATTTTCGACAAAACAAGAAAAAGTATTTCCATATTTATCTATTAGGTTCAGAGATATAAGCGTTCGAAGCGTTTGCCTTTTATTCTAGATTTGGATGATTTCGCCCTAAAAAAAGGCAGGTTCTTTTTACCGAATAGTACCCAAATCTAATCGGCATTCAATGAACAGACAAGTGACCTATTGACCCCATTTTGAGAAAGGAGGCCCATTCGTTTTTGAGTGAGAGTGGATACATACACGTCACGCTAAAACTAGTTTTTTAAGATCCATCCAAAGCCCGAGTTGCGCTTTTCGAGAAAATTCCAATCCAATCCATTTCCTAGTATGGGCTCGAGAGTACATAAACAATGCGCAGAAACGTAAAGGCATTCTTTTGACCGTAGCCGGTCGTGGTAAACGATGGACCCATTCAACGTAGAAATGCATCTTCGGGATGAACACAAGTTACTTTGAATGCTTGAATAACAATATACATTCAAAGATTTCATTTCCTAAAATTTGGACTTTAAGTGAATGTACATTCCTACCTACTCATTTTGACTGCAGTCACTCACTAGCGTTCTAAAGAGGTTCGACTCACCCTGAGGCATGAGCAGCTCATTGAGTGGCCGGACGTTCTAAAGATGTATACATTGACTAGCCAATTCTGCAATGTATAGGTACAGTGTCTAGAAGGAATAGTGTGCCGACCGAGGCGAAAAACAGGTTCCCTAAAAACCGCCTCCGCCAGACGGCGTTGATCTCGAATAAGCGGTCTAAAGCGGAGGAGTTAACATTGAAACTAATGGGAATTTAATGCAAATGAAATGACCGATATCTTTGAAAATAATTGATGAATTTGTGTGAAATTTGGAGTAATTATTGCAAGTGGTATATACAAAAAGTCATTTGATTTTCAAAGAGATTGAGCTAGGGATATATTCGTATTTTTAAGTTTTATTTAACTTTATCTGTGGTCATTCAAACATTTGAGATACAAAATAATCAAGTTCATTCATCACAGTAACGTGAAATTCGGTATGACGTTTTCTCTTATGGTACATTTCAGTTCTTTCGATTTTGAAGCTTATCGGGCTAGCCCGTCCTGGGCCCGCCATAGGACTTTACTTGTTTTTGGTATAACTCGAGAACAGGTGTATCTAAATATTCGAAGTTTAGCATATTCTTGTCATTTGCTGTATATTTTAACTCTTTGGATTAAAAATCTTATCGATTTAGCCCGTCCTGAGCCCAACAAGAGGAACATATCGTTTTTTCGAGAATAATTCAAAATTCGGAGCATCTAGAATGTCTAAATTTAATATATCATTGTCCTTTGTGGTATATTATATTTCATCGCTTTTCGAACCTTATCGGGCTAACCCGTCTTGGCCCGCCATAGAAATATACTCGCTTTTTGAATAACTCGATCAAACGGAGTAGCAAAAAAATGTAAATTTAGTATATCATTTCCTTTTGGATGGATTTTAATTTAGATTTTGAACCCCGTCTGTGTAGCCCGTGCTGAGCCCACCAAGAGGGATATATCGTTTTTTGAGAATAACTTAAAATTCGGAGCATCTAGAATATTTAAATTTAATATATCATTGTCCTTTGTGGTATATTATATTTCATCGCATTTCGAACCTGTCATTCACTTTCTTTTTAGAATTTGAGGACATGCTTCATCGACTATAAAAACTATTAAATATGTTAATAGATCTATTAGAAAACTGATATAATATGGCTATAAAATCCAAATATAGAAACAAAAATATAGATTTTCAACGTCAATTACAACGTCAAACATCAAATGAGTGAAAGCTTATTGCTTATAGTTTCGAAAAATATTTCCTTCTGAGTGCGGGTCCATCCTGTCCAATCTTAGAACGAAAAAGAATAGTGTACATGTGACGGTTCTTAGTAAAAACAGATTCGATCTCAGATGACCAATGTGTTAATGAGATACTTCCTATTGTATCTAGAGGCCAACCTGAAGGCAATACAAAATGTCCTTTCCTGGTGTTCTACCCATTTCCAGAGCCCCCGCTGATTTGCGGATCTTTTGAGCATTGTTCGTGTAAGAGATGTGGCAATTTGCGCAAACGTATGTAAAGGAGACGCGCCTGTCGAAATGAAATAGCGGTCGATTACATGTCCACTCTCAATCGAAATTCCTATCAGCGCTATCCTTCACCGTAAAAAGAGACAGCACTTGTAGGCAGCCCCCACCTTGTTCTAATGTTCAAGCGGCAATGGTGTTTCATGTTTTTCTTTCAAATTCACAAGGCCACCGACAGGTATTTTTCCTAGTAGCCGAACATATGAGATAAAACAAAATATCTGCTAGACATTCTAATACATTCTCTTTTTAGGTTTACATGGTAATATGTATCAAAATGCAAAACAAAAGTTTGCTTTTAAAGCATTCGTTCAAGTTATTCATATAATGCTTTTAAAAATTATTGAAAATTTTCAATTTCAAGTAAACAAAATCAATACGTGCGGTCCAAATTTCTGCTAAAGAAATGAAATTATCTTCGTAAAAAGCAGAATACAACTCTAAATACTGATATTGACGACCAGTTTCGAAGGCATAAAACTTTCATCGTCAGATCACGCACAACCACAACCTTCACTCGTACTCCCAGTGCACCGACCCAACATCCGTGGACAAATTTCGCACTTCTTAGCTTATTTGCATATGGATGTAACTATGTATCTAGGAAAAAAGGGGGTCGGCAATCGAATGGAGCTTATAGTACAAAATTCATTTTTATTTTAAATATGGACAAGTTTGAAAACTAATGTAATTGTTCGGCAAATGAGGTTGTTTACCACACATCCTATCTCCCATGCCTAAGCCACTAATTATAATTATATATACGCCAAAAATATTAAATTCTACCCGAAAAGAAATTAATATACTAAATTTGGATTTTCTATCTGCTTCAGTTTTCGGGTTATTCTAAAAAAATGAATATATTCCTATGGCAGGCCCAGCACGAGCTAACTGAATGAAGTTTAAAGTCGAAAAAATGAAATAAATTACAAAAGACAATAACATGCTAAACTTGGAATTTTTAGCTACTCCGGTTCTCGAGTAATTCATCAAACGCGAGCGCATTCCTAAGACGGACTCAAGACGGGCTAGCCCGATGAGGTTCAAATTATAAATTATGATAAATCCCAAAAGAAATTGATATACTAAATTTAGATTTTTTAGCTGCTCCGATTTACGAGTTATTCTCGAAAAATGAGTACATTATCACTATGTCGGCCCAAGATGGGCGAGTCTGATAAGGTTCAAAATCCAAAGAAATAAAATATACTCTAAAAAACAATGATATACTAAATTTAGATATTCTAGCTGCTACAGTTTTGGAGTTATTTTTAAAAAACGAGTACATTCTTTTTGTTGGGACCGGGACGGGCTAGCCCGATCAGGTTTAAATCCAATGAGTTTAGGCATACCGCAAATGACAACGACATTCAAAACTTGAAACTTTTTGATACTCCGGCTTTAGAGTTATTCCACCAAAAAAGTGAATGTCTAAGGCGGGCCCAAAACGGGTTGGCCCGATACGGTTCAAAAACAAAGGAATTAAAATAATCCCCAAAAGATAAGGATGTACTAAATTTATATTTTCTATTTTCCCCGATTTTCCAGGTATTCTAAAAAACGGGTCCATTCCTATGTCGGGTCCAGGACGGACTACTCCGATAAAGTTCAAATGCGAGGAAACTTAGATATACCCCAAAAGCCAACGACATGTTAAATTTGGAATTTTCCTACAAATGCTTTTAAAGCAGACGATCAAGAAGTGTGACGTCATATTGGCAAGATCTATATCACCTAAGACTCCTACATAGATAGTATATAGAAGACTCATCATCCGACACTGGGTGGGCCACTCGGGAAATCGGAAGTACATAAATCCATTGAAACGAAAGCGCTGATCCATTAAAAGGGAAACGGAGTTAAAATCTCTAACTGTTGAATATTGTGCTAAAAATGTTCTTCATAACTTACGGAAATGGACGGCTCCTTGACAGTTCACTCAAATTTTATTTAACTGCAAAGGATTTTGGCGCTGAACAGGCTAAATCAGGGGTTATTTGGGATGGTTGGTTTAGGACTATTGACGGGGGTAGTTTAGCCATCGCTCCTTCCTTTCCATAGATCATGGCGTCACGCGGATCGTTTTGCCCTTACGTTTTTAAAACAAACCACTCATTTGCTTAGCAGTATGGACATTTTTATTATTTCTGTATTTAAAATAGCTGCTTTACAAACATACAATCGTTTAACCTCTCATTTTAGTAGGACATACCTCAGTTTATCTTCTTGGATGGATATTTTTAATTTATCGGAAAATAAAATATTCACTTTCATTAAAACATATACAAGTGATTTTTGAAAGAGAAATCGCTATGTACCTTTCCCTTCCCGCTCGCACAGATATCGCAGAATTGGCTAAAAAATGTAGACATCTTAAGAACGCTAGCGAGTGACTACGCTCAAAATGAGTAGTAGTGACCATTCGTTTAAAATCACTTAAAGTGCACTTTAGCAAATGAAATCTTTAAATATATGTTGTTATTTAAGTGTTCTAAATAACTTATTCTCATTACAAAGATACATTCCGATGTTGGATGGGTTTAGTTTAAATTTTTATCGGCCATCATCGTCTGTTTGCGTACGCTAAGTAAAAACGCGCTAGGGTAAAACTAGGTACACGCTCGGGTAAAAATAGTGCCCTCACGTTTCTGCGCATTCTACTACGCAGGTTGTTTATATGCTCTATTCTACAGCTACGAATCTCCTTCGGATGGCTCACGTGCTCCTGCCCTGCGACCTGCCGCACTGGAGCGAGGTCCAGAAGCTCCTGCTCAAGCTGAGATCCTGTACCCAGGGAGCGGCAGCGAGGATCATGGCAGAAATGCACGAGATTTCCAGGTGAGTAGCTACTTCTTTATTGAGTCCACAGCTACCCTATATAAGACCAAAATATACAGCTCTAGACGCACTCTTGGCGAAGTGGCACGAATCGGTTTATTCTGCATAAAGTCAGCATATCTGGAGAACCTGCTTTTGGGTCCCGTTCTTTTCGGTTCAAAATGGCATCTATTTATGTCTTGCATCGCAATATGAGAGAAAAAAAAATAAGAAAAATCCTTTTGGAATGAGAACATTCAACCCCAACAGTGTGTTTTCGCCCAAGTGTATATTAATAAAACAATTTCAACTTATACCTAAATGGAAAAGTTTGGATAATTGCATTTGGTATGTTTATGAATGTTCAATGTTTTAGTTTAGTTGCTCTGTCTGCAGGATGGTTAGAATTCTGTTATGAAAGGGGGCATATTTTTTAAACACTCATTTTTAAAATGGGATATTCAAATTTACTTTGTAATAATACATATTTCAAGGTTTAGTACTCCCCTGGGGGAAATCTTGCGGCACAGTTACGAAGCGTATCCTCTATAACGAGTTCAAGTTTCTGGATAACCTACGTTTATTTACAAGCACAGAGGAAGCAGGAACAGTAAACAACCCAACAGCACTTAAATGCTCCACTCATTTCACAGAATAAGCGATATTATTCTCAAAACATTGACAAAAATCACAGTAAAACGTAGCTCGTGTCACGCCCATTCGTCCACTCCACAGCAATGGGAGGGCGAGTCCTTTTTTGTAGTCTCTCCGTGGAAACTTCTGGAAATCTCTATATTTCAAATAATCGTTCGATCGAGAAGTTTCTGGAACATTCAAGAAGTCGTCCAATCAGGAAATCCTTTTTCGAAAGGGGAAATTCTGGCAACCCTGGGCTCACATCATGTGCCGTATTTTCTTCGCCTGGCTTTCGAGGCAGACAAAAGAGGAGGCACCCAACAGAACATTGCGCGTTCGCAATAGTACTAAGGATGGTTTCGCCTGAACTCGCCAAGAATGCGCCCACAGCTTTCCATTTTGGAAAGTCGCATAAAAGACAGGGGCTTGTATTGTTACAGGATAGATGATTTTAATGTAACGTCACGCCCCACGTAATCGCTACACTACTAAATATGCTTAATATGCTCACAAAGGCAAATTGTGTGGTCATGCTTTCTGCATTATATCTATAAGATGACCCAACAGATCCATCTCCTTACGGAACTTGAATAAGACTTGAAGTATAGCCCAATATTAAATATTGACTTTGGACAAAATCTGTCGAGTGACCAGCAGAAAGCGAAGATAGATTTCGGTAGCTCCGCTATTAAAAGGCGAACGATTTACGAAGCGAAAGCCGACTTTGCAAAGCAAAAGTTTGTCTGAAATGAGAGACGCGGTCCTTCAATTGAAAGGGATCGAAGTCGCAGTTTAAAAATTTTAATAGGTTTTTAATTATTTGAAAAATTAATTTCGATTTAAAATGCGAATGCACAGTACATGAAAAAAAAGTCATTTACCTTAAATGAGACGTACAGATTTTAAGATAAAATGTGTTCATTTAATCCGTTGATTTGCATTTAATCTGTACATTCATCTTAATAAAGTTTTATACTGTGAAACCTTCCGTTCGCTCCATTTCAGCCTATATACGGAGGTATATTTTCTGCTTCATTGTGAACGAAATCAACTTACGCAGATGAACAGTTTACGTATTTAGTACATTTTTATCGAGTGTTGCCACTCGACACCCACACTAACAAATGTTATACATAAATGAGACATTTGTTAGTGTGGGAGTAAATGAAGAAGTGAGGCAACCATGGTGAACATTGATACCGAGCCGGTAACTTTCCCTAAAAGTTCTGTTGCGTGTGACTATGAACGTAATAGTGTCCCAGCTCGTCCGACTTAGGGTCAACATAGTAGCAGAATAGATGACCTTACAGAAGATAACACTACACATTTCCAAAAAAGAAATGAAATCCGGTAATTAAACTCAAGGGATTTATTAAAATCACACGAACAGACATTAACTGTACCGCTAAGTTCACTCAATATGTCTATAAGACACGGGCAGCTAAAAGCCTTTATTTTTCTTAGTCAAAGAGAGAGAAGTTGAGCGCTAAATCATTTGCACGACTTAAAATAAAAACAGAGAGCACAAATGCAAGTAAAATCATCTTGTCAATGTTTAGAAGCTCTCGGGGTGTCTTGGTCGCTCGGCCTCCCCTCTTTCCCTAAACCGCTAGACACAAATATTCAAACTTAATTGCACATACCACTGATCATAATCAATCTGAACATACCCCTTTTAAGTGCTGCTACCTATATAGATAGTATCAAAATCGCACGAAAAGCACTTTGATCCTCTTACCAAATCCAAAGCGAAATTCTCTGCCCGTCCCCTGACATAACCCTGCTTTTCAAGTCTCGCGATCAAATAACAATAAACCCTTTTCATGATTTTGCGCCCCTCTCTTCTCTTATCCAAGAGGCCGGGCTCCTTACGTGATTAGGTAAGTCTGCTCTCGTCAACCATCTGACCAATCGGGGCAGTTTATGACTTTCCCCGATTCATGGCTTCATGCCTCCGTTTCTGTCAATGGGGTTTTAAGATTTCTTTTCACGTGCGTTAAAGGCAGATATAAAGCCCCCGATGTTCAAAGCGTTCCTGGCGACATTACCGACACGTAACTCAACCTAGATTTCGCGCCAAAATTCTAGAGCTTCTTCGTCATTGTTGCCTTACAATTTTCGAAGCACCGCACTTGAGATTTCTAAAAACCGAAATCAGGTGGGTAGCCCCCGTTCACTGTAATCTTAGCTAAGCCCATACTTTCAAATCGGCATGCAAAGGCCGGCTTATAACAAAACAACTTCCAATCTGTCCGCGATCTTAGATGGGCCCCATACAGACTAGTGTAAGGATGTGAACATGCCATGCCCATTTTGAGGTCCACAGAAGTCCTATAAAATGTTTCTTTTGACTCCTATTTTTCCCATCCGCAGCGTATCTCTGGACCCAGATGATTCCGGACCGATTCTGGGACACCCTGGTTTCGAAAGACTGGGCACCTTCTTGTCTA
The DNA here is from genome assembly GCA_951213105.1 of Amaurobius ferox. NCBI lineage: Eukaryota > Metazoa > Arthropoda > Arachnida > Araneae > Amaurobiidae > Amaurobius > Amaurobius ferox. The sequence goes on along the minus strand of OX578146.1, from coordinate 141,942,571 downwards.
AAGAGAACTTGCCCGGGAGGATCCTGCCGGAGGTCGCCGAATGGGCTTCTAAGCTACCCACCCTGAAGCCGGGAAACGGCATCCATTACAGCTTAAGAGCAGAAGGTAATTACAGCTTAAGGGCAGAAGGTAATTACAGCTTAAGAGCAGAAGGTATGGCAATTCTATCTGGAGTCACCCCACATCATACAAAACACAACTGAGGTCGACTTCTGAAAGTGTGCGTCGACACCCGCAGTTGTAATACCCTCTTTCTAAAGCTACGAAGAATGGTTTGAGAAATGGACGAATTCAGGGTCCGATGACCGAAAAGGCAGGCTAAACCCATGCTTCCCTTCAAAAGATTCAAAGGGGAACCATGGCATACCCTATTGACACTTTTTTTTAAATGTAAGTTATTTGTCAAATAGTTAGATTGACACTTTTTTTAATGTAAATTACTTGTCAAATAGTGAAGTTAAATAGTATCTTGCCCATACAGGCGAACACAGAAATAGAGCCCAAATTTGTATTATCCATATTTTTACTTTCCTTATAAACATAATGTATAAGGAAAGTATTGTGATGGGGTCGAAAATACGAATTCGAGTTTTCGACGGGAGAGCACGTTTCAAGCATCCCTGATCACGAATCAAACATTTTTGAAGTGATGTCTGTGTGTGTATGTGTGTGTGTGTGTGTCAGTGAGTCTGTGGAGACGATAACTGACGAACGAATGAACCGATTCGAACCAAATTTGGGACAAAAAGCACAATCCATAAACACTGGAAGCTTATTGTTTTTATACGCAATCGAATGTTCAGAACCCCCCTAAATTTTCGAATGAAATTTTGAAAAAATCGTCAAAAAATCAAAACCACTAATAAAGTTACGCAAATAGACATTTCTTATGTAATTTTTCATTAGAAAACGATTGACATAAATTTTAGAACGCTAACATGAACCGTTCTCGAGATATTGTACATTTTTCAAAAAAAATTATCAAAAAGTCATATAAAATTAAAAAAAATATTTCCTATTGAGTAACATGTTCACTTTTCATATGTAATACCATGCGATAAATTGAGTGACATCATTCTCGTGGATCTAACTCGTTCCATTCATGAAAAAAGATACTTTGAATAATACTTTTGTATTTGAACGCCAATAGTCATTTATCTGCTGTAAAAATAACTTATTTCTTAGTGCATAACGCTTGGCGAGATTTTGGCGATGAATTTGGCGTAATGTCGCCAACTTGGCGATTTTTTTTTGAAATGTTGCCAAATTAACGAAAATCTCGCCAAATGGATAAAAATGACGTTAAATCAATGAAAATGACGACTCATTGTCGAAAATTCAATATCTTGGAAAGAATATGAGTATCTACTATAAGAAAAAACTATTTTTTTTACTGTAAAAGTAGTAAATTCATTACGTTATATAAGGAAAGTCATGTGTTGCCCACATCAGATCTTTATTTTTGCATTTAAATATTAAACTGTTAACGACAAAAGGTGGGATGGCAGTTAATATTGACGCAAGAACTCATTGCAAGCGTCAACGTGATTCCATAATAAAATGGTTCAGGAATTTGGGACAGGCAACCCGTTTAAAAAAAATTAGTTTGTGGATAAGAACTGTTAGTTGAGCAGGGCCATGGGGAATTTCTTGGGCCATGCTCACAAAATCAATAAAAATGGGGCCCCTCCAATTGCGGTTGTGCATCGTGGAATCGCACCGTCTGAATGGAATCTTTTTCAAATTTAAAATCGACTGTGCGTGATATGAGCCTAACAGAAAGTTGCGAATTTCGGCACATAGCATGTTTCCAATGCGGTGCAGAAAACAGCGCGAGACAGGTTCGCCGATTCTGGTTGTTTCCAGCGTGTGCGGTGACATCCCCTTTCAAAGATATCACCCTCTCATGTTCACTTGAAAGACATTTCTTGGCCATTCTTTCATGTTGATAACCTTCTAAGATGAAAATATATAAAATACAGGTTAATCAAACGAGTACATATAAAATTTTCTTATACACACATATCTTGTATGCACATTTAGGCATCATGCCAAGGAATCTGGAGACCCATTTCGTGTTCAAGTACGGGCTGTCCTGCACAATCACAGGGACTCCTGGTATCGAACAAAAAGCCCGACAATCTCTTGTTAGACCGTCTTGCCCGGACAACATACAGATTGCTTTTGCGTAACTCCGAATGATCGAAAACCATCGCTTATTTTCTAGATTCTATAATAAAAGGAAGCTCTCATTCGTTTTAAATATTTAAAAGTTGGACTCATGTTCTGCTGTCAACTAATAATAACCCATTAAAAAACTATTTTGTTAGTTGAACAACAGACGAGTTTGATAAAAAGTGTGAACGAAGCAAAGCCTCTGCATTCAGGATGAAAAGAGCGAGCACCCACCAACACTGGCCTTTGTGTCATTTAAACGTGGAGGAGTGGCCCCGAAACCGGTTGATACTTTGAATATTTAACGAAGTATTTATTTTGAGATTGATTCGGAAACGAAGTCTTGAGAAAATGTTTGGTTTTTAAAGCCATGCACTGCTGAAGCACGATGAGTGTCCTCCTCTAACCTTGAAAATCCTGAATGGCTTTCTAGGGTTCCGAAAGTATGGACCATAACGAAATCTGTCTAAGACGGACATAGGCACCGAGTTTTCAAAATCTCAGGGGGGAGGGGCACAATCCGATAAAGTTATATAAAAGATTCACAAAGTCGATAAAGATATAACAACTTATGTTATACAACTGAAGACTCGCAGTGTTTGTTGTTTGAACCTTTGCTTAAATCTTTGTGTTAGCTCCTCTTGCTCTCAAATTATCATATACATTTTTCTTCATTTTGGTTATGCACAATCATAGGCGCCGAGTTTTCAAAATCTCAGGGTGGGGGGGGGGACGCAATCTGATAAAGTTATATAAAAGATTCACAAAGTCGATAAATATATAACAACTTACAAGGCTGCCTTGAGGAAAGCAAGCATATGTCAGTTAGGGGACTACAATTGGTTCGAGATCATTTTAAGCCCCTTCTTCAGGCCAAAAGAACAGTATGCGCCCTAAACAACCGCCAAGAACGAACCGAACAACGAACGGCAGTAGTGGTTGTTAAGAGCGCATACTGTTATTTTGGCCTAAAAAAGGGGGATTATAATGCCATTGTAGCAACTGTAGTCACCTAACTGACATATATAGGCTTTACTCAAGGAAGTTTTGTAAGTTATTATCTTGCAAGCAGCAGTTTTGGAGTGAGATAACCGAGTGATTAAGTCACGGGGATTGTACTTGGAGGACCCGAGTTCGATTTCCGGCTTTGCCTAAACTGTTCCCGTGTACGTGCACGTTAAATTTATGGGTTTGAAAGTCCTTCCGAGCGGTTGATAGCAAAGGAAGGAGGGTCGGTCCCTGTGGATGTCCCCCCACTGGGTTCCAGTCTAAATTAGATGGCATTCTCTCGGCGGTCTAAACCAGGGATCGGCAACCTATTGAAACGGAAGAGCCAAAAGTTACAATTTACAAAATTTCCCAGTTTTTAAAGAGCCAATAAAATTTTTCGTTTCAATATTATAGTATTTGCTTATATATATTGGATTTTGATTTAAAATAAACGGCTTTAAATACGGAATAATATTTATTCATATAAAAACACAAATATAGATAGTTACATCATTGGGAGCATTGGCTTTGCATGCCTTTTGAAAGTTTGATTAAATCTGGCTTATAACTTGTTATTTTAAGTTTCAAGCACGACTCTAGATTTTTATTTGTTAGTTGACTTCTAACTTTACTTTTTACTATATTCATGCAAGAGAACGCTTGCTCGCACGAATATGCCGACTCGAAGATCGTCAGCACTCCATATGCCAACTTCTTCACCTCACTGTAGCATTCTGGAAGACTATTCCATGCGCCGAATATGAGGGCCTTAACTCTAGGAATTTCTTTTAGAGCTGTCCACTTGTGCTGCGCGATGTGCATGCATTTCTGGACCCCCAACTCTTCCAACTGGCTCTTGAGTTCTGTGAACTTGCCACTCCACAAGTCTTTCCTTTTCAAATCTAGCAATTTGCGTTTGGAGCGATCCAGCATGAATTCCAAATGGCTCAATGTTGATCTCATTTGCATTTGTGTTGAGAGGATTTACTATGAACGCGAGAGTACTTTTGTTTGTTTTGAATTGCTCGAATCTCTCTGCGAATCCATCCTTCATGTTTTTTAAAGCTAGGCTGAAGTAATTCGTGTCAATAGTTGCATTGGTCTCATCGCGATATTGCTTCAGATTTTTAAAATGAAGTAATTTACCGCTTCCCATGTCTTCAACAAAAAGAAATAATTTTTTTTCGAAACAAACTACTTCTTCAAGCAAGGCGTAGGCTGGGTTGCCCTTTCCTTGCAGTTTTAGATTTAGTTCATTTAGTTTCATTGTGGTATCTACCATGAAGTTGAATTTTTGCAGCCATTTGTCTTCTTCCAATTCGGGATGGTCAATGCTTTTTTCATTGAGGAATATTTTTATTTCACTCAAGCACAAAGCAAAACGTTGCAATACGTTACCTCTGGAAAGCCATCGTACTTTATTGTGCAGAAGTAGGTCAGAAAACTGGCTATCTATTTCTGCAAGGAAATCTTTAAACTGGCGATGGTAGAGTGCTTTTGCCAAGATGCTGTTAATAATCTTAATTACCAAGTTCATGACCTCAACTATTTCGGCCGGAAATGTTTGGGCACAAAGCGCTTCATGATGAATTATGCAGTGAAACGTTAGAATTTAGTGGTTTATTTTTTTCTGAAGAATTGATGTTACCCCTCTATGTATTCCTGTCATACTTCTGGCTCCATCAGTTGCTATAGAAACGATTTTATTTATATCGATTCCATTGTCTTCCAGGCATTTTTGCACAGCATTTGCTATATCTTCTCCACGAGTTTGCCCTGAGAGCGGTAGCAATCCTAGCAGTTCTTCTTTTGGACCTTGGGACGACATATACCTGACGAAAAGGGTAACTTGTGCCGTGTCTTTTATGTCGCAAGACTCATCTATAGCAAGTGATAAGGCAGAAGCCAGTTGAATGTCTTCCACTTGCATATGTGTTGCATTTGAAGACATTTTAGCAGTTCTATCTTGTACTGTTTTAGCAGATAATGGCAAATCTTTGATTTTTTTCATCATTTCTGCTTTGTTTTTAAAATCACGAAACAGTTCTCCAGATGCACGTATAAAACAATCTTTGACGTACTCACCATCTGTGAATGGTTTTCCTCTTTTTGCAATTTCTAATGATACTGCAAAGTTTGCCAGATTTACATTATTGGAAGATTGCGCCCAGTTACTTAGCATGGAACTTGACTGTTGTTTTTTTGGAGCTCTTCAACAGCTTTTTTTCGTGCGTCACCGGTCGGATATTTACCAGCAAACTGGGTATGTTTTGTAGTGAAGTGTCTCTCCAAATTTGACTTCTTATTGTGTGCGAGTTTTTCGTGGCAAATGAGACAAGTCGGAAGGCCATCTGGGTTGCATATGAATGTAAACGACTCCGTCCAATCCTGATTGAATTCTCGGTTTTCTTCTTCAGTTCTTCTCTTTCCTTTACCAGATGCCATGCTGGCGCGGAGTTGAAAAAATGACTTTTTAAAATTTTACTTAACTATCTAAAACGGCAAACAATTTATTTACCATTATTACTTCGTTAGCACGATCCTCAGATATGTAATTCAATTCTGTTACTGATTTTATTATATTATACGCGTACATACATTTGAGAAGATAATTCGCTTCTAAATCGTATTCTTCTTGAAACAACAAGCGAATAGACACGCAGAAACCGCAAGCGATTAAATTAACACACATGCAACGTAACGTCGACCGCGATATCCGAGGATGACTGACTGACTGACAACACGTCTAGAGCCTAGACGTGCTGTCTAGACTCTAGACGGTGGCTGTTTGGGTGAGACAGAAATGAAATTCAATTGGCTGAAAGATAAACATGGTCACGGAGTCTCATCTCTAAGAACAAAACAATAGTTCAAATTTATCTCATTACGGTCATGTTAAGCGTAGCGATTTGTAATTAACGATTATGAAAATAGAAGCTATTGAGAAATTAGGTACTTAAAAATATATTTTCTTATTTTTTAAGGGTTTTGATAATAAAATATTAATTTTTTCGTATGGAACTGGAGAGCCGCAACTTTACATCAAAAGAGCCACATGCGGCTCGCGAGCCGCAGGTTGCCGACCCCTGGTCTAAACAGATATCTTACATCTTTGGGTAGGTCGGACGGGCTGGGTCGAAAGAAAGATATCAGCAGTTTTATTTATTGTACGATGAATATTTTTAATCTTTTTAGGCCCATTTATATTTGTAAACTAAGAGTTGATTAGGAAAATCCATATAGTTACTATGCATCAATATTATAATATATAATAATTACAATGGATTTTAATATAATAATTAACTAGTAGCAAAGCTGTTAATTAATAAATAAAAAAAAAACTCTGAAAGTTAATACACGTTAACGCTTAATATCAACTCTTAACTACCTATCAGTTGATTTTGACACAATAAATTAAAACAACGAACCCAGCAATAATACAAAAGTATCCAAATACTATTGTCTAAATTTAAATATTTTTAAATTAAATATATAAATAAATTGATCATCACTATAACTACACATTCAGCTAAATTAAAAAATCTTTAAAACAAAGCAATTTATAAAAAAAATCTCATAAATAATATTTTTATGCAAAATTTGGACGACATGTTGGTTGACATTTCTCATCACAACTAAAACTTTCAATATTTTTATCAGGGGGGTGGGCTGAGTATACCTAATGTGTGTGTGGGGGGGGGGGGGGGCGACTTAGCTCCCTATGGCCCTTGCCTGACTACGGTGCTGGGCCAAACGTCCGGTGCTCACCAGGAATAAAGCTACCTGTGGGGTTTGCAGTTTCAAACGGAATGGATGCCACCTGTAAAGGCAGCACTGGTATATAGAATTCAGGAGTCATTACAGATAAGATCTCTTTAAGTAGACCAAATAAGTCATCTCTACTTCGTGGTAATCATTTATAGTTATTACTGGAGGGAAACAGCTATTTTTTGGAAACGCCAATAACATGGCTGTAAATATTCCATTTCTCTTAGGTGGTTTTCTCTTAGGTTTCTTTTAATTAGATGGTCAGTCGAAAAAGTTCTGGTAACCAGGTGTTTTTGTCATTATAGTGTAAACATGTTTCCTGGGAGTCAAGATGAGCTTGGTTTATGTGAGAGATAGTTTAGGGAGCTATGGTAAGGAAGATGTGAACAAGATTGAAGTGAAATGTGACATTTACGTTGATAAGATTTCCTTTCAATTATTATGTTTAAAAAATTTCATTTTTTGGTATTTAGTAAAATATAAAGTTAGAAAAAAATGTTGAAATTTCCTGGAAAAGTTGAGCGGGAGCTCGTGTCCCTCTCGGCGCCTATGAAGACGGAGTGAGTGACTGTCTTTTCGTTTCACAGAAAGGCCTTTCTACCTGGACCGAGCCCTGGTGGTGTCGCTTCTGGCGAACGCCTTCTTCTCCACATTTCCAAGGCGAAAAAGCAAGACGCATCCCACTCTTCTGGATTTCAGTATGGCAGACTTCTTCACGCACCTCGACAGGTACAAATTATTGACTACTTGTTATTTTTGATCAGGCGAGTCGCTTTTATAAAGCTCGTTTTTCAAGAACTTTCTTGCAGTAGCTATGGACCGCGAGGCATCAATGCGTCCTCAATAAGCATCTGAAAACGCCTTTGTCCGTAATATGTCCTAAATACGTCTTTTCCGGCTGTGGGGTAGTTCTGAAGAAAACAAAATAAAGTCGGAATCAGAGATCAAAAAGCATGAGTGATGAGCGCGAGCAGGGCCCGATGACCGAAAAGGCACGGTAAGCACATGTTTCACTTCAAAAGGGCCTGATACTTTTTCTTAAATGTAAGTTATTCGTCAAATAGTTGAGTATCTTACCCGTACAGGCAAACACAGAAAGAGTTGGGTTGTCTGAGCCCAAATTTGTATGGCTCATATATTTTTTACATTTAAATATTAAACTCTTAACGAAAAAAAAAGGTAACATGGCAGTTAATATTCAAGCTAGAACTCATTACAAAAGTAAACATGGACCACTCGTGATTCCATAATAAAATAGACTTTGTTTTAGGAATTTGGATACAAGCAACCCGTTTAAAAAACCAGCTTGTGGATAAGAACTTTTAGTTGAGCAGGGCCATGCGGTCATAGTAGAATGTTTTGAGCACGGATGAGTACATGGGGAATATCTTGGGCCATGCTCACAAAATCAATGAAAACGGGATCCTCAAATGCGGTTGTGCTTCCTCTAAATGGGTTGGTTAATCAGGCCCTGCGCGAGAGCCAGGCCAGTTTAAAACGCAAAGAGAAGATGTGACGGTGAAATTTGCAAGTTAATCGAATGAATGGGGGACTCTGACATATGAAAACGTAGTTTAGAGTTTAGGGGCAGATAGATAAAATTATAGAGGCCGAAATTCGATCAAAGAGCGCAGAAAATTGCGACGATTATTTTGTGTTAGTTGTATTATTGTATCATTTATCAAGTTATTATGTCCCCTACCCCCTTTTTTGTTTGCTGGCTTGATCCGAGAAAAATTGCAAAGTTTCAATTAAAAATTCATAAAAAAATTAAAAATAAAGTCATTTTTTATTAGAATGCAAAAATATTATATTCAAGTAAAAAATTAGAATAGCGCGAATCTTCGATTTGTATAGACGAATGTAAACAAAAAATTGTGAAAAGAAAAAGTGTTTTTGGAGACAAAAAACTTTTTTTTTTTAGGAAGATTTCGTTCATAGTTCGTTGGAGAGAAATCTTTCTAGTTGTGTTAAGATGGGAATACTATTTTCGATCGCTCATGAAACAATGTGTGCCAGCATTAAATAAGTCAAAAACTAATTCGGATTTGAAAAAAAAATTGCAAATGGAATTTAAAAGAAATGACGTCTCGGAGCCGGATCTAAACTATAGATGTACCGTATTGTTTTCCTTAAGTGTGGGTCTCTTTGATTTTCCGTTACGAACAAGAGGTCTGTCTGTCTGCACAGGACAGAATTTCAGCCCTCACTCGACCCGATAGTATCTGCTCTCAAACCCTGTCCGATCCCGGAGAAATGGACTAGGGTCTCGACAACTTCGGGCGGAACTGATGTGCATTCAAATGTGTTAAAAACACGAATTTGTAAAATACTTCTACGAAAAATTAAGATAAAAGTCTTTTTTATTAAACCATTACCTTTACATAGCTGAAATGAACACAAGGAGCGGCCCTAGCCCAAAAGAAAAACCCGTGGCCCAAATGTCGCAGAAGATTCGGCCAATAAAATTCATTATACCACGGTGCTTTCGATACTAATAAATATACAAGACTTTCCAAAACAGGGAGATTTTGCTTCAAACTTTTAAGGAAGCCCTACTGGGGCGCGACAGCCCAGTGGTTAGCGCGCGGGAATTGCACTCGGTCGGCCCGGGTTCGATTCCCGCCACTGTCAAAACGGCCGCCGTGTTCACGCGGTGTACGATCCCGTTAAACATGTGGGTCCGTTAGTTCTTCCGAGAAGTGGGTGGTCAGGAAAGGAGGGTACGGTCCCTGTGGATGCCTCCCCCACTGGGTTCCGGTGTAAATGGGGTGGTATTTCCCGGTCGTCTGAACCTTACACCTTCAGGTAGGTCGGACGGTCTGGATCGAAACTGCGACTTCGAGTATCCAGATGATTTGCATCATCTATATCGAGCAATCTACGAGCGCTATGATACGTTAGCCGGATCAAAGATTTCAGCAAGCTCTCGAGGTCGGCATATGGAACTCTAATAGAACGAGTTCTAAGATATTTTGTCATTGACTATGACTTGGACCTATTTTGCGTAAGAGAAACTCCCCTTCCTCCTGGCACTACGCTTCAGATTGGTCATCATCGAACTCACGTTTTCATGCAGAGCTCCGCACCCAACTCGCCGTAACAAATATCAATGGCATGCGTCCAAAGTAATATTCCAGATGGGCTCCCATTTAACACTGCTTCACTTTCCATACGTTCTAGAAACACTTTCTCCTTACCTACTTATTAGACTCAGTAGTAATAGGATCGTTTCTAGTGACCTAAATATTTTAATATACTTCTCTGAGGTTAATAATAACCAATCCAATATTGGAATGATTGGACCCATATGAAAAAGGGGACATTTGGACGAAATGGGCCCAATATTGGGATAAGATTAAGCTAATATTGGCATTTCATTGGAAATATTCCCAATGTAACACTCATATTGGCGTCCTATTGTAATGAAAATATTTAGCTCATAGTGTAACCCCAATATTGGCTCAATATTGAGATTCCATTGGAAATATTTCCAATATAATGCCAAGATATACAACATTGGACCCGTATTAAATGCTACTAGGGAACTGGCTTCATTTTAGAGTTCCAAGCATGTTATTGTGCCAGATAATCTGACGCAATCCAATTTAAATGGGACTTGAAATCCTTTTTCAAACGCATTCGATTTCAATTTTCCGGAACGCACAATCATTTTTCCAATCGGCGCCCTATGATCGCACTCAAAAGAACACCCATACTATAGAGCCATAAACAACCCGAGTACGAGTAGAATGTTCAGAAACATAAAGGCACCATAGTGGACGACGATGACCCATAAAAATTTAAATTAAAACATCGAAATGTATCTTTGGGATGACAATAAGTTATAGAATATTTGAACAACGACCTATATTTAAAGATTTCATTTGCTGAAGGGCACTTGAAGTGATTTTAAGTGACTGTACACGGCTACTCTTTTGGACCGTCGTGACTCACCAGACAATTCTGCATGTATAGTATAGAGAGAAGGGTAAGATATGTAACGATTTTTCTTTAAAAAAAAACTCGTGTATATATTTTAATGAAAGTGACTATTTTATTTTCCGGTTCATTCAAAATATCCACCAAAGCAGATACATTGAGACATGCCTTACTAAAATGAGATTGTCAGTCTCTAAAGTAACCGCTTTTATCGCAGAAATAATGAACATTTTAATATTGATAATCATACGAGTATTTTGCTTTGGAATCGTCAGGTCAAGAGCGTTCGTTCTATTCGACGTGGGTAGGGTGCCTCGAAATGTATCCTTATCGAAAGGAGTTGTATCCTTGGGATTTCCAAACTCATTCCCGGTCCCGCGCTCTGTTTCTTCCGTGCGCAATCGTGACAATTATACAAATACGCATACGCTTCTTAAATATGCGTTTTACAAATGAATGAAAACACTTCAAGTCGCAAAGAAGAGTCCATGTATCCCAGAAATAAAATAAAAGTAAATAATAATCTTTGCTATCTCGGTGAGTTGACATTCAATTGGAGTCGAATGACCAGAGAACACTTAGAACACCGAAATCATTATATATTCCAAACCAAGAAAACTTATCTCTTAAATTCACGAATTTAGAAAGTCGTCTTCTGAGATATCGTTCGCAGACTACTTGCATCGTTTTATCTTTTATTGTCTGAACGAAATAAAAATGATTTTCAAGCTGGAATGTCGATGGATTTTTGGTTTTAAATGTTAGTAACTTTTAAATTAATTAGAATTTTAAAAAGTCTCGCTGAGATGCATCATAACAGACGAGCGGCAATCTGCAACTCGTTTCGAAGCTTCGATTAACTGATACAGGCGGACATAGTCAGCTAAATAGGCAAGCCTCTTTTATTATGTACAGACACACAGGAGATTTAAGTAAATCTAACAACTAGTCTAATTGTTTGTATTTATATACGTACATTTTTACCTTCACTCTGTCAGTGTTTTCGACGTGAGTTGAATTGTAAAACTTAATTATGGTAGAACGAACTATCAGAATGATCCACCGTGCTGTTTAAAATGTATTCTTGATTTCAGGGACAGCCACCAGAGAAAGCTGAGGGCGCTTCTGCACTACTTCGAGAACCTGGAACCCGAACCAGACGGTGTTATACAGTTCACCAGAAAGGTAAGAGAGGTCTGAACAAGTTACAATTACATTATACTCTACTATAACTGAATATTCAATTCATCTATAAATGGTCTCAACCAGTGTTTGGAAAAACTGCTTTATTTTTGTAGTGAACTACAACTACAACTACTTTATGACAAATGTAGTTCACTACAACTACAACTGCTTTTTTTTAAAAAGGAGTGACTACAAACTACTTTTAAAATGGAGTCACTATATAACTACTTTTATAAGACACATTTTGTCACAACTTCAATTTACACAAAAAGATGAGAATATGGGTATACTTTAGTCTTTTAACATACTTATTCTGAATAAGTAAAATTTGCTGATCAACTTGCTTTACCCATCTTTACGCTTTTAACCACTTCTGAAAACAATAAAATAAAACAATATAAAATAAAAGTAAAAGATATTTATTTATAAACAGTTTTTAGTAGAATTTGCAACTCAAAATTGCAGTCCAATAAAACAGGATCTTCTGGGACATAGCACATCTGAACATATCAATATAAAAAATCAAATTCATGGGGCAATGGCCTTCCTAACCCTGCAGCATCGAAAATCTTGTATAGTTTCTCCTCGTTCTCTCTCAGGAAACGGCACATGCGTTCGACCTTAGTATGCTTCGAGTTCCATCCCGTCTTATTCGGTATTATGCGACGGGCACTATGAAGATATCGTGTCAGCTAAAACAAACGATATTTTTATCGTTGCGCGGAACACCCAATTTCGTACAAAGGAAGAAAGGGTGATCCCGTGATATGTAGAATGCACCTCGTTTGCTTACTGAAATCACTTTAAAAGTAGCATCCAAACTCGATCCAATCGAGTGATTGAGTGTATCGCGCTACTCACTACACTACTCATTTATAGAGTAGCGTTTTACTCTCAAGTCTTCGGATGAGTCGGGCGGGCTGGGTCTTCCACTCCAAACTATGAAAAAAAGTAGCGACTACTGTAGTTTCGCTCCTTCCGACCACCGGACTCTCAACCCTATAGACATTATCATCAAGAATGCACTGGGCTTCCAGAGAACACACAGTGCGTGAAGTTTTTCTTTTAAACGTATAATAGGTCATTCAATACTCTGGGTCCATCCAGTGGTCCCCAAGTCCATTCAAGTGCCTAGAGTAAACAAATGCATTTCACGATGAATTGATTTCCGATACGTTCCAAAGTATCTTCTGAAACTTCGGAGAAGGGCAGCAACATTGTGAAAGGGATTTGCAAAATAAATCCTAAAATACTAGATATCCGTCAACTGTGGAATGCTCTTCATTGCAGGTATTGCGAGGCCCCACCCTGCCTGGCTGGTTGTGCAGCGAACGCCCCCTGGTGCCCCTCGTTGTGCGCCCACAAGGAAGGCTGGACGATGCGGAGCCTTGGGTTTTCAGGGTATGTGAACCTTTCGCTATTTTTAACATTTTACAACATACGAGTAGTTCAAAAATGTTCATGACTTGGTTCATTCCGTTCGCACGATCACTGCCGTAAAAATGACTTGATCAAAATGAAATTTTGGTACGTTGTTGAGACGGTGTGTGGGACCTACGGGAAATGAAAATGAATAATATCGCTCAATTAGTTTTGGGTGGAACCCGGGTTGAAAACGTGAAATACATTGAACCCTATGGGACCTCTTTTTCAAACCTTTTTTAAGCGAAGTTAAAATTCGCAAATGGCTTCGAAAATTTTAGGAAATATTCAAATTATCCCATAATATATATATATGAAATATGAATATATATGAATTTTATATATATATATATATATATATAAAGTATAAAAAGCATTTAAAATTTGAAAAAAGAAGGAAGGCTTAGCGAGAAGCTTACTCAATGGCGGTAAGGGGTTGTGACCTTACACCCCAGTTGTCAACAAGCTTGTCATAAATGCCGCGGCACTGCACTCCTGGACGCCAGCCCTGGCTGAAGCCAACCCCCGGAGTGACAATAACAATTATCTCAAGACCGTTGAAAAAGAAAAGTCCAATGATAAGATGAAGACCATTACTGGATGGCAAACTAGGCCTTCAGACTACAATAACCTGTATGTATCTGCGAGTTAGCGTTCTGCGGTCCTGTTATTCATAGTATGCGAACCTTCATCGACCAAATTGATTTTAACTTTGAACAATATGCTTTATTATTACGATAGAAATTATCAATATAATGTAGCATAAAAGGAATGGGGTATAGCTGCAGATATGCTTGTTGTAGAAATGTCCTATCAAAATCAATAGGGATGTCTTCATTGTTGATAATTCTCTGTATTCTAGCCAATCCCCCCAAGAATACACTCCTAAATATATTCAAGTGAAGATTGGAATTCCAATTAATCAGACTGTTGATAGGTATATTAAAACTTCTTCTTTTATCATAGATAGTAAAATTTACAGGTATTTTACTGAAATCGATGCTTAAATCTAAAAAATTCCACTACATTTTTAAGTGTAGTTGGATTTTCTTTCAAAATTAAGTTTGGTGGGTAGAAATCAAAATTCATTCTATAATTCTCATCTTCATATCCGATCATCAAATCATCCACATAACGTAGGTATATGATTTCATTATTAAGATGTGATTGGCTTTCATAATAGTTGAGGTACAAATCTGCAAATATAGATGAGCACCCCCCCTCCCATGGGGATGCCTTTAATTTGCTGATAGAAAGAAATTCCATTAAAAAGGTAGTTTTCTTTGATGACAATATTAATTAAAGACTTATATTTAATGAATTCTATTGTTTTCTTCAAGTCATATTCTTCATATAAAAGGTTTAGGATATGAGTAAGGTCTTCAAGATCAATATTGTTGAAGAGTTCCTGAAAGTCATAGGTCTTAAAGTATAATGGAGTTTTGTGATATTTTAAAGACTTTATAACTTCTTGACTGTTCTTGATGATGTAACTACCTTTATTATTAATTTGATGCAACAGAAGTTTTAAAAGCTTGAGTAGAATTGAATTAGCTTTTGTAAGATAAGTATTATAACCGACTGTAACAGGTCTGAAACTAGTAGGACACTTATGCAATTTAGGAATATTAATTAAGTATGGGTACTTAATTCTGCTAGTGTATTTAATACATGTTTTTTGATATAAGGCTTTAATTCTATTATTAATTTCTTGGTGGGGTATGTTAACTTTCCGATATAGCATAACATTTTCATATTTTTCTTTTAAGATTAGGATTATTTTTAGATTTAAGCATCGATTTCAGTAAAATACCTGTAAATTTTACTATCTATGATAAAAGAAAAAGTTTTAATATACCTATCAACAGTCTGATTAATTGGAATTCCAATCTTCACTTGAATATATTTAGGAATGTATTCTTGGGGGGATTGGCTAGAATACAGAGAATCATCAACAATGAAGACATCCGTATTGATTTTGATAAGACATTTCTACAACAAGCATATCTACAGCAATACCCCATTCCTTTTATGCTACATTATATTGATAATTTCTATCGTAATAATAATGCATATTGTTCAAAGTTAAAATCAATTTGGTCGATGAAGGTTCGCATACTATGAATAACAGGACCGCAGAATGCTAACTCGCAGATATATACAGGTCATTGTAGTCTGAAGGACTACTTTGCCATCCAGTAATGGTCTTCATCTTATCATTGGACTTTTCTTTTTAAACGGTCTTGTGATAATTGTTATTGTCACTCCAGGGGTTGGCTTCAGCCAGGGCTGGCGTCCAGGAGTGCAGTGCCGCAGTATTTATGAGATGCTTGTTGACAACTGGGATGTGAGGTCACAACCCCTTACCGCCATTGAGTAAGCTTCTCGCTAAGCCTTCCTTCTTTTTTCAAATTTTAAATGCTTTTTCTACTTTTTATATTTATATCGTGTATAGTATTTGGAGCTGCTTTGCGCATAAATGCTATAACACTTCAATATCTTTAATAACTTCCAATTTACATCTTATATATATATATGAAATATGAATATATATGAATTTTATATATATATATATGAAAAAAATCAACAAGATAGGTTCGGTAGTTTTTTAAATAAAAATTAAAATAATAATGACACCCATATAATAGGAAGAGATAACATGACCCGTTGCAAAATGAAATAGGGCATCCATTTTGTTTCCCTGTGTCAAAATCGTGATTTTTAAAGTTCATTTAAATTTGTATTGAGTGTTGCATCCGTCCTAAAACCGCTTTATTTTTGGTATTGTCTGCGTATTTCTATTCTGCGTCCACGCAATGACACGATTTTTGAGTTTAAATGATCCTCCAACTTCATTAAAAAAAAAAATTAATTATTTCTACAACGAAACCTCATTTTAATGGATGTAGAATGTAAACGAGTGATTGTAAGATAAGTTGTATAAGAATGGCTGAATGTTTTCACGTAACATGATTGAATGGCTGAATGTTTTCACGTAACATGATTGCCGGCCACACACTTAGCTACAGTAAACCTTCGGGTCTGTCGTGTGGTCTGGGTTTTCAACGTAACATGATTGAACTCTGGAGTCTGGAATAAAAGTGTATGAATGAAATATTAACCGCTTTTGCATAGAGAACCAGACGATTTATGTTTCGGTGACGTTATATGAATGAAGTTCAATTTTTTTTCGATGAATTTCAAATAAAAGAAATGATTGTAATTCCGTGATCATTAAAAAAATATCGCCGCTGAATGTATTTCATTCTGCATTTGAGTTGGAAAATGTTTTCTGCATGATTGATTTTTTTCTGTGCTATTCAATATTCTTCTCGTCGTTTTCCTGTGCAACACAAAGGAAGCTAAATCTTTTCTTTGAAATGCACGTCTTGGTGAGTCGGCCCGTTTTCACGGTAAACACAAATGAATCGTTCGTAAAACGCGATAGAACACACACTTGACGTGACTCTTTCAATTTGTAGAGCACATGGGCACGAGCGTCCAGAGACAAATGTAAAGGCCTTATTTTGACCAGAGCGTGTCAAGGTAAAGGGGCCTTAAAAATTGAAACTAAACTCATTAAACGGCCAAATGTATCCTTAGGATGAAAATAAGTTATTTAGAATACTCGAATAGTAACCCATATTTAAAGATTTCACTTTAAGTTATTTTAAGTGAATTGTACGCTACGACTCATTTTGAGCGCAGTCACTAGTGAGCGTTCTCAAAATGGATACATTTGCTATAGCCAATTCTGCAGCGTGTATGCGGGCGAGGAGGGAAAGGTGCATAATGCTTTTTCTTAAAAGAACACTTGTATATATTTTAATGAAAGTGACTATTTTATTTTGCACCCCATTCAAAATATCCATCCAAGAAGATACATTGAGACATACATGTCCTACTAAAATGAGAGCCGTTTTTAATTCAAAAGTAATAAAAATGTCCATACTGCTCAGCAAAGGAATGCTTTGCTTTGAAAAAGTAGGGCCGTCTCTGGGGCCTCAAGAAAGAAAGCTCTGTTGAAAATATACAGCAAAGAATGAATGACGCTTTCGAAAACTGCTCGGTTCACCCTGCGACCAGATATACAGTATTATAGATTGACATCGATGGGCTGGCTCACCGCGCCGATGTAACCACGTGAAGGAGTGAGTAAAGCGGCTTCTCTTTTCAGCTATATCACACGACTCCTTATTGCCTTACCTTATATTACCTTATACCTTTCTGGTAAGATCTCAACAACGACTCCACTTTTCAACTTGTGACGAAGAGAAAAGATGACAGAAAACAAGGCGCTTCTTAATAAGATAGAGATGGGAGGTCGGTCACTGAAGTCATGCCAAGAAAAGAGATATGATGAAAGGCATCTAAAAAGGAATGAAATTGGCTTTCGAACAAACCAAAAAATAGGATCCGCCATGGCTGAAAATTGAGACACGGAACACAATGGCTTCATGTCAGCCGTTTCTATCTCGTTGGAGACTATAGATGAGACGGTCATTCCGCAAAGGAAGGCATTCGTTAGAATTGAAAATAACATCGAACGAATGAACAGTCAAGACTCATGGCCTCGTTCGACGACGGGAAGGAAATCATCCGATAAAAGACACACAGACATATTGACACAGCAAGTTCAGCAACAATCGAAATAGAAACAGTTTTATTTAACTTGGTAGAACAGCATTTTATTTTATAAAGTTTGTTATTGGGCCTCTTTTGACCCCTTCGTTTTTCTTTCCTTCAGGGATGCGCCTGCGCCTCGTCGGTGGGAGGAGACGTCCTGAAAGAGTCCACGTGCCAGGTACTTATAACATGCTAAGTTCAATAAATGGATTAGAAACGTTTCCTTAAATTTTTATCGTTTGTGCTTTTGAAATCAAGTTCTTTATTTTTTCTTCTTCTTTTTTTATGTGAATAACGTCTATGCTTGAGGTATCTGGTGGAAATCGGAAACACTTTGAATGCTTATATCTCCGAACCGAATGGACTGAAATGGAAATACTTTTTCTTATTTTGTTGCAAATAGGATTCAATTTATGAATATATACAAATAATTTTAATATCAAGATTTTGAACTTTTTCGAAAAAACTTATCTATCTGTCTGAATGAGTTTTTTCCCCCTTTTCTTACTTTCATTCGAAATATCTTCAAAACTATAAGAGATAGATATAAATAGTAAAGACAAAAATATTAAGAAATCTAGTTCCCAGATTTACACACACACACATATAGATTACAACGATTTTGCGCAATATTCACACATATTGATCCTTTAGCAATGAAATATTTTTATACCATCGGAAAGATCGAAAAATTCTCTTCCAAACAAATTTTGTACGGAATCCATACGATTAATAAATAAATTTTAGTAATTTAAAAAAACATATACTTTTTGTGCGTTTTATACCTACTCGATTTTTATATTATGATATGAAAAATGAACGTGCCATACGATTTTTATTGTTTAACAGCAGCTACTGCAAATATCACACACCGCTCCTAAACAGAAAATAATGCATTACGTATACATTTTTTAAAGGAGCAAACTCTTAGTTTTTCTGGAATCGATTTCCGTACCGTCGTTTTTATCTCCTCCCTTGTTAGGTTCATTGACGCATGCGCAGAAAGGAAGGGTTCTTGGCATTCGGGAGAAAAGTTCATTCAAGCTTGCAATGTCTTCGTTCTTGCGAGCCTTTATTCCAGTTTTCCAAGTTAAAGCAAGTCTGGAATGAAGCAGTGCAGAAAGTTTTAGTAGACGCAAATTTCAAACCAAGAAGCAGCGCATAAGTTTAATAGATGCAAATTTCAAGTAAAACAGAGCGATGCTTTTATTTTTAAAAAAAAAAGTGTTTTAATCTATTTAGATGACGTCATTATTGCTGGAAAGATATAAAATGAGATATATGAAGTTGAAAACATTCTTCCAAAAGAGTTCAAAATCAAGAGTTCATTTTTTTTTTTAAATAACTAGGGGTCTCTGCCTCCTACTCGCTACGCTTCGCCAACACCCTTTAGGGGGTTAGTGATATTTTGTAACCCCCTTACCTATCTCTCCTAAAAATTGTACTTTCAAAAATCTTTTTTCTATCCCTACCTATTTTAAGTAGGAGGTAAAAGCAGGGATTTTTTTCTTAGCCCAGGGAATCCAAAAACCGAATTCCTTGATCTTCGCGAGCTATTTCATGTCAAACTAAAGTTTAAATCGACAAACGGTTTATTTCATCGTATTATGTCTCTATAAATGTACCTAATTCCATATTTTTGTATGCTACAGTTTTTGTGGTACGAGACAGAGAAATTGAAAAACGTGCCGATACGAAAAAAAAATTTACTTCAGAAGTGCGTAAAAAATAAAATATCCTAAAAACTACATCGAAATTAATAAAAGGGGCTCCGTCCTAAAAAAAATTCGCCCATGTAAGTACCTGCCTGCAAAAATTCGTGGTCTTGCTATTGCTAGTCTATCCAGGGCGCGAACTCGAAGCTCAAATATTTTGTCTTTGATTTTGATATTAAATAATGCTTAAATTACAACATATATATCAAAAAGCGGTTTATTTCAGCGTATTACCCAAAGCTTTTTCTGCAATTGTACCTCATTTTATATTTTAATATGCAATAGTTTTTGCGGTACGAAGCAAAGAATCTCGAGAAACGAGAAATGTGTCAAACAGTGACAGCGGCGGCTACTTTTTTAATATACAGATTTCTTGTATGAAATATGAAATTAATATTAAAATATATATATAAATAAGAACTTAGACATATTTTGATATAAATTGATTCAAAGACTTTTTATATGAGTATGCAGAATTTTCACTGTTTCTACTCTGTAGTTCTGTCGCTAATCACCAGGCGCGGTCACTAAGGGAAGTCGCGGGTACGCGCGACACCATTGAGTAAACACCCCAAATTATTTTTTTAGTTATACAGATTTATTACAATTTCTATTGAAAAAATCTGAATTTTTTGGTTCAATTAAATTGAGAATTATTAAAAATAAGATATGAAAAATATCACTAGATGGCAGCACTACAGCTTTCTTCAGAGAAAAGAGACTCACGAAAGCTATAGTGCATAGAATTTTCAACACATAAGGGGAAAATACAGGGGTATTTATTAAAGCCGCGTCCCTTTCAACGGCATCTCCTGAGCAAACGAATGGTATGGGAATAATATTAGAAATTTGGCGTGAAAAAAACAGACATTGCAGAACTACGAGTAGATTGCGTCGCGTTCTGCTAGCGCTTCTCGACAAAGAGAAATAGAAGAGTACGAAAACATGAAGAGGAACCTCTCAAATTGGCTCAGTTTCGCTAATTTGGCTTCAATTTTCTACATTTAAGAATGTGTTCTCTTCCTCGCCCTTTTTTTAAATATAAATTTGGAAGTTTAAATAAACATTTGAACAAATGAGTGGATTAAGTGTACGTGTGTGGTGATGGGAAAGAGGTGTGTGTGTGTTTATGATATTTTAGGGGTTTCTGGCCATTGTGAATAAAATGTGTTGTTTAGGGCACTCAGTTTGAGGGATCACTTGACCCACCCAGCTGTCTTACTTATTGAAGTGGCTTCGCATTTCGTCATTCTGATGTAGCGTGGTTTTGTCCTTTGGGTAGGGGGTTACTGGTTTGGAGCAGTTCTGTGCTCTGGTTGATCCGCTGGTGACGAATTCCAATATGGTTGACTTCAAATTAATTCTTTAAACGTCTGGAGTTTCCTATTTTTGGCATACCCGTGATCGATAGGCTATTTTTAGTGACGCTTCAGAAACATGTTGTTTCGGATATTTAGTTTGAGGAATCACTTGACCTACCCCGCTGTCTTACTTTTTCAGCTATTTAACATTAAAAAACACATAAAAATTAAAGAAATTTTAAATATTTATTAAAAAACTTTAATATTAAATTTTCACAGTGTTCCTTTTATCTGCGTCGTTTCCTTCGAAATTTTGACCCCGGGCTGGCAACTATATTGCTCAGATACCCCCTGAGCGTAAATTTTACTTGAGGTAACCCCTCCCCCCCCCCAATTCCTTATCTCGGATTTTAATTTAGCAATTTTGATTTTAACGATGGTTATAGTCTTTGCACCCTCTGTACGTGTCATCTGAATATACATATTTTGTGTCAGCCACTGGGCGTCACTTTTAGTTTAACTAGCCCCATAATTTTGCATTTTTATCGAGCATTTTTCCTAATAGAGCGAATTTAGTTTTGCTAGTGGCTATAGTTTCTGCACCATATGTACATGTCATCTGGTTATGCATCTTTGTGACAACTCTTTGAGTATAACTTTTACTTCAATTAGCCCTCCTCCCCAAATTTCCCATCTCACCTCCTAATTGAACGATTTTGTTTATGCTGATGGTTGTATCTGCATCATCCGTAAGTCTCAGTTTGATACACATATTTGATGGATATATAATATACATGCGTTTTTTGTGTCAATTTCCTGGTCGTAACTTTTAGTTTAACTAGTTTCCACAATTTTACATATCTGCTCCTAATTGAGCGATTTTTGTTCGGCTTGTGGCTATAGTCTCTCCACCATTTGTACATGTCACCTGAATATGCAACTTTAACGTGGCAAATCCCTGAGCGTAACTCTTACTTTGGTTACCCCCCCCCCCCCCTATTTTCCATCTCGCCTCCTAATCTACCGATTTTGATTTCACTGGTGGCTATAGTCTCTGAACCATCAGTACGTATCACCAGAATATGCATATTTTTTTAGTCAACTCCCTGGGCATAACTTTCAGTTTCACTAGCTCCTACACTTTTACTTTAATGTAAATTAGGACTATGTAATATGTTTCACTAGGAAGAATGTGTCCAGGATTTTTATGAAGGAGCGAGCAGGTGGGAGGTACGTTATTTTACTTTACATCCGTCGTTTATATTTTTAATACACCCGTTGCTATGCCCAAAATGCGTATATGTACATACGTATGCTTTACATGTTTCAGTGCATCGCCTTATCATTTTTGTTATACAGAACATTTTCGCTTAATGATTCATCTCTATATATAATACAAGTAAAATAAAAATTCTTCAATTATATATATTACTAACACATATATAGGCATACATACATAGATGAGCGCCCCCCCCCCTCTACATGTTGCTCCCAAGCCGCCACTGCTAATCACCACGATGATGTTACATGACTTGCAGAAAGGAGTGGTTCACTTGAAAACTGCCGCCGTGCTCACGTGGAGTACGATCATGTTAAACATGTGGGTCCGTAAGTCCTTCCGAGAGGTAGGGGAAGGAGAGTAAGGTCCCTGTGGATGCCTCCCTCACTGGGTTCCGGTCTAAAGTGGGTGAATAAAAAGAAAGTTATGGAGATTGTCGCGGAGGGCGCGGTAGCCCAGTGGTTAGTGCGCGGGAATTTCACTCGGTAGGCCCGGGTTCGATTCCCGCCACTGCCAAAACTGTAGCCGTATTCACGCGGAGTACAATCGCGTTAAACATGTGGGTCTGTAAGGCCTTCCGAGAGGTTGGTGGTAGGGGAAGGAGGGTACGGTCCCTGTGGATGCCTCCCCGACAGGGTTCCGGTCTAAATTGGGTGGTACTTCCTGGCTGGCCAAATAGTTACCTTACACCTTTCTGGTAGGTCGCGCCAGCGAGTTTGCTACGGTCAGAATTTTCAAGGGTAGCGCTAAAGGCGGCTAGTCTTTAATATAACAGGTATTACTTTTTACATAGTTTTAATAAAAACATTGTATAAAAAGTGTAGTATAGATGTAAACTGATCAATGTAATTCAACTATTGTATGGAAGGATTAAGGGGTGGAGACATGTATTGTTATAAATGACCCATTTAATGATGTATTACTTATTACTCTCTACCATTAATAGTTCCACAGTTATTGCAAGTTGAAATCGGTCACAAAACTGGGATCATCTCTAATAATGAAATATTTATAAAAAAAATAATAATAAATATATAAAAATTTAGAATAAAAAATAATAAATAATAAAATTATGCGATACTAATTACCATAAGATGTAGCTTTACATCGAAAGACTAATTAATTTGCATATTTGCGGTTTAGTACGATAGTTAATACAATAACCTTTTATTCAAATGTTTCTATATTATTTTCAATTCATTTAACTGTATATAGAAGGTATAGTTATTACACAGAAGATTATTCTATTATTATAGTTATTATTATTTTATGGGGCGCGGTAGCCCATTGGTTAGCGCGCTGGAGTTGCACTCGGTAGGCCCGGGTTCGATTCCAGCCACTGCCAAAACTGCCGCCGTGTTCATGCGGAGTACGATCACGTTAAACATGTGGGTCCGAAAGTCCTTCCGAGAGGTTGGTGGTAGGGGAAGGAGGGTACGGTCCCTGTGGATGCCTCCCCCACTGGGTTCCGGTCTAAATTGGGTGGCACTTCCCGACCGTCCAAACAGTTACCTTACACCTTTCTGGTAGGTCGGACGGTCTGGGTTTCAACAACAACAACAGAAGATTATTCTTATTTAAATTTTTACTGCAGATTTCTCAATTACATTCTAATTTGTATATTTTTAAGTCGCGACTTTTATTTTACTTAGAATAAATGAAAAGCAGTTTGCAGAAAAACATTTGAGAATAAACAGATCGAAAGCGAATGAAGAACACAAATAAATGTCAAGGGATTATTTCAGAAATGTTTTTCTAAATGCAGCTTCGGCTAAAAATTCTGGAACCTGCTGAAGAGACTTGAATGAAAGATGCAACACAAATTCAGAATCTAACACTTGACGAGTGTCTGTCTCCCCGTTGTGTTGAATTGCTATGGCGATATGAAAACCTGTACTGCGCATGCTCATGAATGAATGTAAGAACGTTTGCAGGTTGGGAAACGTATTTGACACGAAATCGCTCATTGGCCGACGTATGTTTTGACTGCTACTTTACTGTTCGGTATACACTGAGAAAGATTTTGAACATTCGAAGATTTGAACGGGATGGTTCGTCTTTCAGATATTCCAAACAAATATAAAAATCTGATGAGGGCAGCACATGACTTTCCCTGCAAATTCAAATTCACTTTCTGACATTATAATTTCAATAATTATCAGAAAAAGGAGAATCTGACGCATTGAAGATACGATGTGAAAGATTAAAAGCACTTGCACTCTATCGGTATAGGCAATAGACATAAACAACAAAGCTCCGTTCCAATGCCAGTTTACGGTGGTCCAATACTATAAAATATTGCCAAAGCGCTAAGTATTGGGATTGCCAGATTCCTAAAGCCGCTTTCATAGCAATTGAACGCAACAGGAAGACACTAGTCACATTTGAAACAAGAGGTGAGAAAATACTTTTTGCACAAATAGGTTACCGATTGTTGAAAAATGTCTGCAGATTTGGGTTTACTTTGTCATGTAGATTTTAAAATGAATTCATCTCAGGATTATGGATGTTATTACAAGGTGCTAAAGATACAAATTTTATGTCCTTTCTATGTATTTACGAGTGAAATTTATTATTTATGAAGCCAAAGCTTCTCTTGTCAGGAATCTGAAGTGCTGTTTGAGTTCCCCGAGCTGCTGTCCACTCTCTGCTTCGTCGAAAGCCTGGTCGAGGAAGAGGCTCTGATCGTCGAAGGGCTCAGGGCACCCAATACGCAGGTCAGTTCAATCCAATTGCAGAGCTATTCCTGAGTCTTCTAATCAAAATCTTTGACAAGCTTACAATTATTAGCGGTGGCTTTGGATGAAAGATTTTTGACAGATTCGCATTGGACGAAATTCACATGCGAATCAAGGACCTTTTACATCGCTTTTACGGGCGATTCACTTGAAGAGGATGGTGACATACTAGTCTTGCTTAATTATGACAGTATTAAAAGTCAATCGTGTATATTTGTCTTCTCTATTCTGAAACCCTCCCAGAAGTTTGTGGATTTTTTAAGGTGTAGCTATCCATTGAGCGAGGGGCCCGAAACTTTTGAAAATTTAATAGATTTTTAAATATTTGTAAAAACTTCTTTTTCGAGTGTAAAATAGAGGGGTTATCTGCTTAACCCAAAAGAATGTTAGAATCTCAGTTTTGGATTTGAACGGGAGACAGACACATTTAAAAAAGCCTCTAGAAGCCTGAATTTTGAGGAAATCAGTAGTTCTTTAGAAAATAGGTAGCACAGACTGTTAAACCAAGTGAAAGACATTTTCGAGTCATTCTCCGTATTGATCCTGCTGAAACGGTCGCTCATTCAAAGTTTATTGTTGTTGGAATTATATTTAACTTTCCACCGAATATGGACACATTTTTGGAATTTTCGACGAATGCTCGTCGAAAGTCGTTATTCAATGCCCCATTTTCAATGAATAACACAATAGTAGTAACATTATTTATTATCATTCCACATCATTCGCTACGAGTAGTACGCATATACATTCTAAACCAGGATTAGCCACTGACTGGGAATCCGGAGACTCGTTGAAATACATTTTCCTTTATTTATATACGAATTGCGTCCAGTGTGGGTGGTGAAGGAAAGTTATCGAACCCATTAGAAGATCAGAAGTCCTTATATCCATCTATGCAAAAAAATAAATGATAAACATTTCTAGTCGTGGACATATTTTTGCACCTACAACATCGGGAGTGTCCGTTTCAATCCAATACTGGTTTTAAAAGGAGATAAAGTAACTCACAATGAAGCGAACGATAGTTAGATACGAAATTTGATGAGCGCGTCGGCCCAATTATTTCAAATTATACGAAGAACGGATTTTTAATTCAGTTGTTGCTCTGTTTGAATAAAAGTTGGTACTAGACATAAAGCCACATAAAGTTCTGGTCCATTTTTGAGCAAATAAGTTTTCAAAATTTTCATTTTTACAATGACAACTACTCATATTCTTGACTAGTTTCATATTTGCGTTATTTAAAGATGGCATTAAAGGCGTTTATTAAGTAAATGAGTCAAACTTTTCTTTCTAGAGACGGTGACTTTTCGCGTCCGAACTGACTGTCGTTTCTCCTGTACAGGAAGTGAACTTCTGTTTCCTGGACAGCTCCGGCAGTGGCCAGTTCGAGGACAAGGCTCTTCTGCAGTCCCTCAACAAGGCGGTCGCAGCCTTCAGCCACGATCCACGGTTTGTGGACCGAAGGAGAACTCCAGACGGCGAAGAAAGCGGCGACGGGGCGAGGCATTCGGAAGAGGTATAGAAATAACTAACAGAAGCTCGGGGCCTGAATGATTTACAATGATTGCTATATAATTTCTGTAAGATATTAGGGTGCATGCGAGATCTCAATGAACAGTTGGTACAGAAACGTGAACCACATTAAAGGGTGCAGCCTCAACATATACGCTCTAAGACGTACCCCGCAAAATAATTCGATAGTAATGGAACTGTATATGCAAACACCTGTCGACCGAATATGCAAATGATCAAAAATTCGCAGCCAATGAATGAAGAGTCGGAACTACAGCGCATTGAAACTGAGCACCATGGTGGTGTATATAAGGAGTGATTCTCGCTTTCAGGAACAAAACGCGTAGTGGATTTCGATTGCCGTTACCTTGATTGTAACAATGCTTCGCCGGCAAATTCGCGGCGACTACGAGCATACGAAGAAGTTTGAAAGAGGGCGGCGTGCGGTCGGATTTCATGAGGCTGGATTAACACACCGACGAATCGCTCGGCATTTGAGTAAGAGCGATGCAATTAGACGATGTTGGCAGGAATGGGTCCGGAATGGCAGATTTCAGCCGGCGGTCTAGAGCGACGACAGAACGGGAAGAGAGAGCGATTGTCAGAGCAGCTGTGGCAGCACGAGATTCGTCGTTATCAACCATCCAAAGTGTCACAAACACGGAAGTGACCACCCGGACCATTAATAGAAAACTACGGGAGAAGAATACTCGCGGCGCCCATTACGTCGCCTACCACTGACCAGTGTGCACCGTCGACAGCGATTGCAATGCTGCCGGGTCCGATCAACGTGGAATGGTTCGGATTGGGAACGAATTGTCTTCAGTGACGAGTTCCGTTTCGAACTGAGTCCCGACGACCAGAGCAAACGTGTCTGTAGACAGTCTGGACATCGTCAGGATCCAGCCTTTACTGTCATACGTCACACGGCCCGACAACAGGGAGTTATGGTCTGGGGTGTCATTTTGTTTGATAGCCGAGCCGGACCCCTGTGATTTGATAGTCTTCCGTGGCACCATCACAGCACATCGGTACGTTGCCGACATTCTACGACCCGTTGCATTGCCATTCCTTTCGCGATACCCCGGGATAACTTTTCAGCAAGATAATGCCAGGGCACACACGGCACGCCTCTCTATTGATTCTCTGCGTGCTTACGACACACTTCCTTGGCCTTTTCCCGGCCTCACATTTTGCTGCTGCATACCCTTGGGTCAGCCGTGCGATCTGGGTCTTCAACATTTCCTTGGCCAGCCAGATCCCCAGATTTCTCACCTATTGAGCTCATTTGGTCTGAGATGGGGCGTCACCTGCGACCATACCAGAATGTAGACGAATTAGCTCGTCGATTGGAGGCCATTTGGAACGACATCCCTCAGAACACCATCCTGAAACTTTATGCATCCATACTACGTCGGGTAACAGCTTGTATCAAGGACATAAATGGACCACGCCATATTGGTGTGTTCACTTTGTGTAGATCTTTCAGTGCAATAAATCATCCAATTGTTCTGAAATTCTAATCATTTCTTTTTCTGTACATCCACATTATACGTACCAAATTTTGCCTTATTTGGATAATTCTTTCTTGGCGCGTCGATTTTTTGTCTTAAGAGTCTTTTTTTGTATTTATATTTGATAAATTGGACTAGGGTGTTTTTATAAATCGAATTTTTACAACATTCTCTGAATGGCAACATATCAACCAGCAATCATTTGTGTTAATATCAGCCATATTTAATTGTATCCAGCGCCGGAGCGCGAGATACAGTTAAGCCTTGGTATCACCCACTGACCCATGGAGGTAAAGGTAAAGCGTTAAAATGCCAATATTATTTGCGATAATAATTCAGATGGTGCTGGGATAAGATAAGTAGTCTTGCATTGTATGTGTATTTCTATGGCGAAATAAATTATTAGCACATTGCAAATCAGAACTGAAACAAGAAAGAATATTCAAAATTATTTTACCTTTCAATTTATTTTCATTTCCCTGTATTCTGTACCCTGTCCTGTCCGAAAATCAGAAAAATATCGATTAATCATCGAATGCTAATCCAAAATATATATACTCAATGCTAAGCCTTCTTGTTCTGTCAACTACTCTGCTAACATTAGCGACACCTAGATATAATTCTCAAAGCATTATGGTATTTTCAAACATTTCTTCCACCATCCTTAACTTGATGTAACATTAATTGGAGTGTGCGTACATCTCTAACTTGATGCAACATTAATTGGAGAGTGCGTACATCTCTAACTTGACGCAACATTAATTGGAGTGTGCGTACATCTCTAACTTGATGCAACATTAATTGGAGTGTGCGTACATCTCTAACCTGATGCAACATTAATTGGAGTGTGCGTACATCTCTAACTTGAAGCAACATTAATTGGAGTGTGCGTACATCTCTAACCTGATGCAACATTAATTGGAGTGTGTACATCTCTAACCTGATGCAACATTAATTGGAGTGTGCGTACATCTCTAACTTGACGCAACTTTAATTGGAGTGTGCGTACATCTCAAACGTGATGCAATATTAATTGGAGTGTGCGTATCTCATTTTCCGCCATCCCCGAAGTGAAGCAAATCGATGAGTTGGGATGAGTGTCGGTTTGGGGGAGACGCTAATGCGTGTAAGATAGTTTCCCAGTTTGTCCAGTGGTACTACCATAAGCAGAAACTAACTTTTACAGTACTTCAAAGAGGGTGAACAAGCCTTGTCAATTGCATAAATAAATCAGCATCCATACCACTGAGGCATGTCTACGAGGATGAAGTATTTACAATGAAGTACAACATTTTGGCATGCTTATGGCAGTTTCAGTCATCTTTTGCATGCGCTGCCCTGTATGAAAAAGATATCGTTTATTTAAAGGTGCATTTTGGTTGGACAAGCACAGTACATTATCAAAATGGATCAAGCCATTGTTTTATTTAAAGTGGGCTAGTACCATTTATTGAACTACTTTTCCTCTCTTTGCAATTTGCCGTTTACTTTTTACCAACTCTTCAAGAAGAAACTTGAAGCAAGTAGTGTATATATGAGTTTAGTGTCAGTGCATAGATAGGAAACTTTTACAGTTCTCCGAAGGGTGTCTCTTTCTGTGTGCATATTCTGGAAACGAACTGCTTCGATAGAAAGTTTAAAATCTTAAGATTTCGTCTTCAGGCAATTTATGCATAGTAATCTATACCCGCAAACATGAAAACTTGGCAAGTCATCGATAAGCGGCATCCCAAACCTTCCAATATTTTTATTCAATTTTAAATGATTACAATATCTTACTCAATTATTCAGAATAATATTTCATATTTATATAAATTTTAAAAATCTGATGTGGGCAGCACATGACTTTCCCTGCAGACTTATATTCACGTTCTCTTTATTTTAATTAAATTTATTTCACTTTTAATTCAATTTTTGTTCTCATTCGGTAACCGGACTTATTTTTAAAGGTGGCGTAGAGAAAATACGAAAAACTAAAATATCTCGAGAATGGCTGGTCCTTGTGTAATGGGGTTGGTCTTATTCTTTTCGTTGTTAAAAAATACGTATTAAACGAGCATTCATTGGATATATTTGAGTATATCTAGTTCTTTAGATTAGATTTTGACGATTTTTGCGGGCCATTTTGCAAAAAAAGGCAGGTTATTATTTTCCGAATCGTACCAAAATCTAATCAGCACCAGAGTAACCCAGAAGTGACTCATCTACCGAATTTTGTGAAATTCGGTCCATTAGTTTTTCAGCTAGAGTGGATACAAGCTTTTGCGGGCCATTTCGCAAAAATAGGCGGGTTCTTTTATTCCGAATCGTACCCAAAATTAATCAGCACCAGACTCGCCCACAAGTGACTTACCTACCAAATTTTGTGAAATTCGGTCCATTAGTTTTTTAGTTACAGCGGATACAAAATCTGCACAGACGTCCCGCTAAAAATGGTTTTTTCGTATTCTAGAGGTCTCGAAACGTGTCGATCCGTCGAAAACTCGAGTTGCGATTTTCGGTATGATTCCAATACATTACCAAGTATTGCAGGGAAAGTAAAAATACAAAACCAACTTGGGACTGACTCAAATGACTCCAAAGTAAATTTGAATGAATTTATTGGTTAAAATCAGTCTTTATTTGTACCAAAATAATGCCATTAAAAAATATGATGAATGAATTGACTACTTTAACAGTAAAAACAAAAGGTTATTCTTATAGTAGATATATTCTCTCCAAGATATTAATGAGTCGTCATTTTCATTGATTTAGCCTCATTTTTGTCCATTTGGCGACTTTTTCGTTAATTTAGCAACATTTAAACAAGTCGGCCAAGTGAGCGACATTCCACCCAATCCGTCGCCAAAATCTCGCCAAGCGTTCTGGATGGAGAAATAAATTATTCTTACAGCAGATAAATGACTACTGGCGTTCAAATACAAAAGTATGACTCAAAGTATTTTTTTTTCATGAATGGAACGAGCTAGATCCACGAGAATGATGTCACCCAATGGATCGCATGATATTACATATGAAAAGTGAATATGTTTCTCAATAGGTAATACTTTTTTTTTATTTTACATGAAATGTGCAATACCTCGAGAACGGTTCATGCTAGCGTTCTAAAATTTGTGTCAATCGTTTTCTAATGAAAAATGACATAAGAAATGCGTATTTGCGTATCTCTATTAAAAGTTTTGATTTTTTAATGATTTTTTCAAAATTTCACTCGAAAATTTAGGGGGAGTTCTGAACATTCGATTGCGTATAAAAACAATAGGTTTCCAGTATTCACGGATTGTGATTTTTGTACCCAATTTCGTTCGAATCGGTCCATTCATTCGTCAGTTATTGTCTCCACAGACGCACTGACACACACACACACATAGACATCACCTCAAAAATGTTCGATTCGTGATCAGGGATGCTTGAAACGAGCTCTCCCGTCGAAAACTCGAATTCGAATGTTCGATCCCGTCACAGTACTTTCCTTATACATTATTGTTTATATGGAAAGTAATATACGTCCATTATTGTATATAAGAGCAAGGTTTGAGGAGGTCCCACACTGGGGATTATTTGCACTTCCATTTAGGACTGTAGAAAAATTGAGGAGACCATTTTCTCAATCCAATGCTTCTTTTCTTTTTAAGTCCATTTCTACCATTTTATATTTAATTAAAAAAACAGAACATTACTTAACACAAAATAAAAATAATACATCATGATGTCACAAAATAGGATGACGCCACAGGAATAGCACAGTTTAGAACTTCCGATGTCAACCTCAGATTTTCATCTTTAATGAAGTTATTAAAGAAATATTAAAGAGTTATTAAAGAAATCTCAATGTAAATGACATACAAAATGATAAAAGCAAACAACCCTTTCGAAAATGTTTCAGTTTCCTTCTTCAGTTTGGTCACGCTAAAGCCTCCTTCCCTCATTCGCTTTTTATATTCGCGTGAACGATCATTCGCTTTTTATTATATTATATGCACGGCAATTTATGTTGGGATTTCTTTATTCAACATTATTATTATTATTATTATATCACACTCTGTATTCACTGAGCTGTTATTGGAGATGTGAGAGCATTTAAATTCTCTGAATGGAGTGGAATGAGTCTACCCAGTCATCATTAATATCGATCGCCATGTCTTTTGATCGGGATTCCCATGTCCAAATTTTACCATCAAGTTCAAACACTTCAACACGTTTCTAAACCAGCTAAGAATATTAATAATATGTAGGAAAATCTCGGCAAAATTATTATTTTTTAGTCAGAATATTTTATTCTGATTTTCGAGGTGGATTATGTGACTTTTGGAAGGTACCGAGTACCCATGTATCATTGCCAGAAGACGAAATTTTATGGTTTTAGAAAAGGGTATGGAAAATCGGTTCTTCCTCAGTTTAATTCAAGGATGTAGAAAGGAACATTATTTGAGTTTTTACTTGGAATTCTTGAAAATTTCAAGTTCTTTTGGACATCCTTTTAATCTTTATACTCCTGTGATGGTCAGTATATAAAGTGCCTGTGTAGTGTACAAAGTATATATTTTAGAAAGTTTGGTAGACAGCTTGAGCCATTTTCCATCTTCCGAAAGTCAGGACCTGGTCATGATAGGATTATTTTTTGTTAGTAATGCAGCTTTTCTTGCAGATATCGATGTCCAAATTGCACTAACAAATATTCGTCCATTACGACCCCGTACAATGACGTGATGAATGAATTATTTTCTATGTAGAGCGAAGAAGAAAGAATTGAGACGATGCCAGAAAGACTTCGTCGCACCGAAGGGCCGAGGCTTTTGTCTTCAGGAAAACAGATCGACAAGTCCCTTAGCCAAGCCTCCAGTAAGTAAGTGGGTCTTGCTTCGTAATACTTTATCTCGTAATAGTTATATAATTATACACACACACACACATATATATGCAAATGATCTTGGGAAAGTGCACCAACCACTTTCGAATGAAAGGTCCTCGATATTTAGTCAATGTATAGTAAAGTGACCATGCCCAATTGAATCAAAAGGATTGAAGCAGATTTGCAAATGTTAGAAACACACATTATCATGACCGAAGGCGAGAGACACGAACAAGAACCACAAGTTTAACAATTGCACGATTTATACTTAGATACATCACTTAAGAGTTGTATACAAAACTAACAGGTGGTTAAAATGATAAAGAATAAGAACAAAAAGAACAGTTTTGGAAGTACAGGCAGAACAGGTGCTAGGCATTATTAAGTCTAGCAGTTGTATGTGAGAGTTCAATAACTAATCTCCACTATATGAAGGATCGACGGCCCACGACTATCCATACGGACAAGCAAGAGGTAATCACTAGAACAGCTAAGGATACGGTTTAATGAGTAAAAATCGACATCAAGAACAAAAGAAATACATATACGGTAGGTAATAAATACTTGTAATAATAGACACACCAATACGGTCACAGTGACACTTGCAATGTTTGTTGCGATCCTAGTGTTTAAAGGCGCATTGTCGCATTTTGAACAGACGCTATCCCTGTGCATGTGTACATTCTCGAATGACGTTAAATGAATAATCGATTGTGTGTCGATTTCTACTCATTATACAATGCACATCTGTTCCTTTATTCCACGTTATTGACGAGTTAATGTTCCTTTAATTCCCCACTAAGAGGGCTGTCATTACTTTGATACGATTGGGAACTTTACTATGGATAGACCTAACTAATGTGTATGCACTAGGAGTCTGCACCAAGATCGAGTCAACATCGATAGATGAGGACATGAAAGAACTGGATAGAGACGCTCTGCAAAGGGGAAATAACATTTTAATATGAACACCGACAACCTGGATAGAAAATTTTGGCAGAAATCCTGTTCTTTACGGTGTATTCATCCACTGATCCGGTTTCTCTGGCTCGATCGTGACCCAAATTCATTATCAAGTTGTGAGTGAGCTAAAAGATTCTCTCCCGTATAGAATGAAATGTTACGGATGCATTAGCAATTTATATTAAGGAACTTCATCCTCCACACGTATACAGGGTGATTCAAAAGTTCGGAGCAAAAGTAAAAAGCTATAAAAAATATCTATGGGTCAGAGAGAGACATGTAGTTTGAAGATTAATATTCACCGTGGTGGGGGATTTTGTATGGCATTAAAAAAAATAGTCCAAAATAACGACACTAGGGGGGCGCTGCTGCAAAGAAAACAATGCGAGGTAATAATTGTGAAATGATATATTTTATTTCAGCCTGAGTTACAGCTGCAAGTGTTCAATGTGTCCACCACCACATTCCAGTACTGCGTGCAGTCGCGGTATTACGGCTGATACAGCATGAAACAGCATATCAACGGGAATGGCTGCTACCTCCTGCCGTAAGGCGTCTTTCAGTGCTGGTAAGTAAGGACTGGGGATTTTCTCTATAAACCCGTGATTTTAGGTATCCCCACAACCAGAAATCACAGGGTGTGAGATCTGGGGATCTCTCAGGCCATTCATATGTGCTATGCCTGCTCAGTAGGCGATCACGGCCAAACGTTGACCTTAGCAACTCCATCACTTGACGTGCCGTGTGGAGTTGCTATGGTCATTCAATAATTATTCAATATTTTTGACTGATCATAATTTTGCGTTGCGTGAACGATATGCATAAATAACCTCCATGGCTTTATCTTCAGCAGCGCCCTCCTAGTGTCGAGATTTTGAACTATTTTTTTTCCATCCCATACAAAATCCCCCACCACGATGAATATTAATCTGCAAACCGCATGTCTCTCCGACCCATAGATTTTTTTTAATAGCGTTTTACTTTTGCTCTGAACTTTTGAATCACCCTGTACATCCAACATTCCAAATCAAAATTCCATTCTCATCGGGTTAGTCTACGTAATATTTTGGATGGATGAATTTTTACTATCGCCCACTTTACATGTTTGACTCGACTGGGATTATAATTGAGACAAAAAGGAGAGTAAACACTGAAAGAAAAATTAAAACGCACAAAAAAGTGTGTATTTGCATATAATCCGGACACTATTGATTAGTACGTGCTATACATTCTTTGCTGTGACATTTACTTTTGATTTCATTTTCTCTTTTTTGAATGCTTTCCATTAATAACGACCCTTTTTAACATGACTCGGTTTCAAACGAAAATGGCAAACTGCCTAATTTTGCTTTAGGGCTACTGCTCACAAGCCACTTTTATGGCCAAAATAATTTCTCATAGATACGAGTTCGTTCGCACTTCGAACAAAATGGCAAATAAGGTCAGCCACACTCATAGTCCATAAGCTATATTATTTCTTTTACAGGTTTTCCATGAAAACGGCCAGCGAAGCCTCCATCCGGGCAGAGGACGAATATTACACAGCGGATGAAGAGAGCGAACCAGGTGAGTGGCAGGAAAGAGCGCCGCCATACAAACAATTTTCGGTAAAAACATCCCGCATCTGTAATGCACGTCATAATACAGTAACTAATGAACATCTTAGACACACGTTGCAGTCGGACAGTGCCTATCACTAAGCGGGCAATGGGGCGAAAGATATGAACTCGGGCGTTAACATAGTGGTGACAGGAGTCGGATGATGCAATCTATCAATTTATGCGTGCAACAAAATGAAATTAATAAATCATCAATCGCTCATTCTCGCTGGATGGTTAGTCACTGGTTTGAGTGAAAAAAAAAGCTATTTAAATTAAAAAGTTATTTTTTTTTACAATTTTCAAACATTTTGCGTATAAGATTATTATCCCACTTTTAAAAAAGCACGAGTTTGCAGTCCAGGAAAGAGCATTTTAAATGGTATCCACGTGTCACTTTTGGACTTTTTATAAATAATTAAAAATTTATTACCTCACGTTTTCAGGTTCAGAATGAGTGTTTTAAATGACAAGATATACATATACACTCTATGGCCCAAAGTATTCGGACACCCTATCGGAGAAGTGGATGTGGCTATGTACGTCATAGAACGAGACATAAAGTGACAACCTTATCCTCGGGCGGTCATAAACGTGCGTAAGAAAGACACTGGGTAAGTCAACAGAGCCGAGTGAGTTTGTACGTGGTATGATAATTGGATGCCATCGTTGCAACAAATCGTTTCATGGCACTTCGGCATGGGTGTAGGTGCCTCGGTCAACTGTAAGTGTTGTCATTTTAAAATGGACACGACTGGGATCTACAACTGTAGGAAAACGAAGTGGTAGGCCGCAGAAACTCACAGATCGCAGCCGTCGAACTCTGAAGAGGTGGTGCTGAAGAATCGTCAGACCCCGGTCTCAGCGATCACTGATGAGTTCCAAAATGCTTCTGCGTCGTCTGTAGCACTAGCACTGTTCGTTGGGAGTCCAAAAAATAGGATTCCACAGTCACGTAGCCGTTCACAAGCCCAACATCAGTCCGGTCAATGCGAAATGTCGGTTGTAGTGGTGCCCGCCATTGGACTGTGGAAACAATTACTTTGAAGTGATACACCCTTCTACACAGTCTGGCAGTCCGACGGACGCGCCTGGGTTTGCCAGATACCAGGCGAACGCTTCCTGCCAGAGTGTATTGTGCCAACTGTAAAGTTTGGTGGCGGCGGCATCATGATTTGGGACTGCTTTGCGTGGTTCGGCCTGGGCCCCTTACTTCCTGTGGCGGGAAACACGAACGCTGCAATGTATGTTGACATTCTTGACAACTCTGAACTTCCAACTCTTTGGCAGCCGTTTGGGGAAGGATCGTCTCTGTATCGTGGTTTGCAGAGGTGGTGTTGAAAAATAAGACTGGCCTTCACAGAGTCCCGATCTGAATCCCACTGAACACCTCTGGGATGAATTGGAAAGCAGAATACGCGCCAGGCGAAATCGCCATCTTCCGCGACTGGAGTCATTGCAACTGGCATCGCCAACTGTCATGGCCATATAAGGCAATTCCGGCTGAAATATTTCAAAAACGGGTGTCCCCAAAAGAGTGAAGGCTCTGATGGATGCAAAAGGTGGCCTAACGTTTTATTAATATGTGCAATATGAATTTCTGATTCCACAACGCTAGGAGTCTGGATGCTTTGGGCCACACAGTGTATATTAAGACCGTCAGACTGAAATGAATACTGGCCATGGATACTGACAAAGTGTTATAAAATAGCAAAAATTAAGCACACATCCACAACAGAAGGTCTTTATTTTACTTCCTATAAGACGTACAAAAATTGTTATAAAATTTATTGTTATAAAATAATTTGGGGAGACAAAAAAACGGGGACAAAAATTTGGAAATAAAGTTTCATGCTATATATTTTATCTAGAATACAAATAAAATACAATATACAGTAGACTCCCATTTATCCGGCATGTTCGAAACTTCAGCGGTGCCTGATTATCAGATGTCGACTTAAAATGGGGTAAAAAAAATGATTGAAATTAATTAAAAAACAAGAAAGATCAATCATGCCTAAAGCATTGATTATGAAACACTTTCCAACTTCAATGCAATTTTATTTAAACATCTCTAAAATGCAATACATTCCTCGGTAATATTTTAAAACATCACAATACTACATTAATTTATTATATTTGAAAACTTAAACCATGAACTTCATTCAAATGACGGCATTGAAATATAAATTGCCTGGTTTAAACATCTCTAAATTGCGATACATTCCTCGGTAATATTTTTAAAATTATCATAATACTACAATAATTTATATTTGAAAACTTCATCGAAAACAACTGAAATTCATTCAAATGACGTCATAGAAAAAAATAACACGCCTGGCTCTCTCTATAAAAGCAGCATTTCATTCATAAACATTTTCCCATTCATTTAATTCATCACAGTACTAAAATAATTTATTTTATTTAAAAACTTAAGACCATGG
This sequence comes from Amaurobius ferox, assembly GCA_951213105.1. Classification (NCBI taxonomy): domain Eukaryota; kingdom Metazoa; phylum Arthropoda; class Arachnida; order Araneae; family Amaurobiidae; genus Amaurobius; species Amaurobius ferox. The sequence goes on along the minus strand of OX578146.1, from coordinate 141,904,544 downwards.
AGTTACAAGTAATTAAACTCTATGCTTAAAACCCCCGCGACATATCGCTCACGAGCCGCCACTGACCAAGGGTGTCCTGCAAATGGGCGACGGAAGTGACCTGCGGGGCCGCCAACTCTTGCAGGCGGTTGCGTCCGTCCGAGCGTGCTTACGTCACTCTGGCCGTACCGGCACTCCTCAAACGTGCCAATATTCCCGTGTTCCAACCAGCTTCGCCACAGCCCGTGCACAGTAGAGCCAACGGCCCTACCGTACTGAAAACACCGGTTCTCGTTAGATCACAGAAGTCAAGCAGCATCGGGCGCGATTAGTACTTGGGTGGGTGACCACCTGGGAACACCGCGTGCTGTTGGTACATTTCGAGCGCGGTAGCCCGGTGGTTTGCGCGCTGGATTTGCACGCTGCCACAACTACCGCCGTGTTCATGCGGAGTACGATCACGTTAAACATGTGAGTCCGTAACTCTTTCCGGGAGGTTGGTGGTAGGGGAAGGAGGGTACGGTCCCTGTGGATGCCTCCCCCAATGGGTTCCGGTCAAAATTGGGTGGCACTTCCCGGCCGTCCAAACGGTTACCTTACACCTTTCTGGTAGGTCGAACGGTCTGGCTCTCAACAACAACAAAGCCAGTGCACCGTGGACACGTGTAGGTGGCTGTCCGCTGAAATTTGACGTATGGACCAACATGCCCTTCTGAGCCCGATTACCAAACCCCTCGTGAAATCGTCTGTCTAATGGAACTGCTTCGATTGGCGGCGGCCTGGCATTCTCTGCTACTATACGTTTCTTCTGAGACACACACAAAAAGTAAAATAAAATGCCAAATGATTTCCCTGGCTGACAGAGCGGCGCGACTATCACCGCTTCTGCAGGTTCCTTCCCTTACATCTCACTCAACGACGTCGTCTATGTAACTCGGTGAACTGTGTCTATTTGCATATTTTTCTATCCACTCCTTCTTCGTGTCTCATTTTCATTGTAACGTAGTGTACACGAATTATTATATAATATAAATTAACAAATTATTACATTAAATTAATGTAATATTTTTGATCTTTTGTGGTTCAATCCGGTATTTCCCAGCAACTCGCAAGTGTATAGTATTGACGCATTTTAGAAATTTCACCTTTCTGTGAATTTTGATCTAACTCAATCACCTTCTAATTAAACTGATTCTATCACAAAATATAAACGGTCCTAATTGAAATTACTTTAGAATATTTATTACCATTTAGTCATTCTCATGTTCTAACACATCCAATTGTGCTTTGATGTTATATAGGCTTTTGAGACTTTCAACTTTTAAAAAATTTCTATGATATATTAGAATGACTTGGATATGAAATCTGAAATATATACTTTTTACTTCACCTACACAGATATATCGCCAGACTTGAGATATTATTTAACTGCAACTTGCTCTAAGGTAGCAGGTAAGGCAAAAGACTTTCAAAAGAAATGATTAAAATATTATTTCATGCCAAGAATACGCAAATTACATTCATCTAAAAATAAAATGCAGATAGAGTTTCGCTGCCAATGTTTGATTCTCATTTCCCATGTTTATTGCTTCTTTACTACTAGCCTATTTTTCATTTGAAATGTAAACTTTGCATCAGATCCTATAAATGACAATCTCCCCGCATAGCGCCATGATGCCACGACTGAACATTTCCGGTTTCAGGGGGTGAAACCTACTTTTCATGACGGTCAGATCTGATGGACTTTCATAACAATCTTGAGTCAATTCTCGTCCATAGAAGTTTCACATCAAAAATACTGGGGGTTCGAGCTTCCCCCCACTCCTGTGGTGTTTGTCCTCCTTTATGGATGGTCCTAATGCATACATACAGGGTCGGACGCATTTTAATGGTACTGATGCTGTATGGGATGCCATGTGATATTGTGATACTGAATCTCCAAACATTTTAATGAAATTGCAAACATTCTAATCCATGTGAACACGGTACTGAATCTGTATCTGCGTGAAAGAGTCCTTAACTTTGTCCATTTATTAGATTATCAAACATGCCAGCTCACCATTATAGTAGAGAAAGACATATGCCGATTCATACATAATTGTTTCTTTTTTAGAATCGGCCGGGCGCAGTGCTGAAGGGATATCATCGTCAGATCACCCCCGCCGCCAGTCTTCCACCTCCAGCGTCCATTCTTTTGGATTTGTTCTGGGCCAGAGCGAGGATGAGGAGGACATGAGTCTCCTGAACAGACACGAGAGACTCGAGGACTTCCGACGGAGAATCCGGAGGCGCACAAGGAGAAGGTTGTCCCGCAAGAGTTCAAGCTACTCCAGCGGAGGCAGCAGCAGCGACATGGAGGATATTTCAGAGGACCTGGAAGAAAATTTTAGGCCGCCCATTACAGTGAGGCCGGCCTGTTCGGAACCATCTTTGGTCAATCTTGAAAGTGAGACTGGATTCGCACTCAATTATGTTCGATATTTTGTATGGGATCCAAAACTGATTCCATCATAAACAGATTTCTATTTCGCAGTATGTACCTTTTTTAAACGATCTGGGATGACTTTGAGAATGTAAAAACCAGAATTGCGCTTTGGGCAAAACAACTTTAGGTATTGAATTAAGGCATTTCACGCATTCATTTTTTATACTTCAGGTAATGACATTTTTTTTGTATCGAAATGAGAGTAGTTCAGTTATAATAATGTTGTCTTCAACTTACTGAGCATGATTTCAAATTTCCTTTTAAGAAAAATGTTTCCCAAATCTATTTAGCATATACAGTACTTAGACATCTTTGCAATATTCTAAAGTATCCAAATAGAAGTCGTCATCAAGGGTCCATTTTGACTAGAAACAAATTCTCGCAATCCATGAGAAAATTGGAAAGCTTTGCCAAGGAAATGACCTTATACACTAATATTTTATATGAAATGTTTATTTAATGTTTTAAATTTTACAAGACATTCTTTAAATCGCATCAAGAAACGTGTCTCCTAAAACTGGTTTCGATCAACCTTGCACGCTCTCTACTAGCGAAGTATTGATTTTCTCACCCGTTTAATGTTGCTTGTAATACCAGAAATCTAAAACATTAATAAATTCATCTGACACGGTAAACGAGTCGAATGGACAGAGCGGGTTCCCAAGAGCTTTCAAGCAATCGGATTATAAGGAGCCGAGTGGAGTCCACATACCAGGGGGGAGTAAAAAATGCACGAGAATTTTCCGGAAGAAGAAAAAGGTATATCACGGTAGTGGAGCGAGTGTGACAGTTTTCGAGAGCAAGCAGTTTCGTTCAGTTGGATGTTTTCTCAGTGCCATGGAATGTTCATATTTTGGAAGAGAGCTACAAAATGAACTTTGATGTGACGAGTTGGGAATAAGTGTTGTGACTCCGGATTCATCAGGTACTGTACTGTTAATGACTATATGAAGGCTAGTATTCATTTCCCGAAATTTAAAAGAAGATTATGTTAAATCGTCCCACCACGTGACCCAACACATTCTGGTATTACTTCTGGATAAGTTAATATGTGTCAATAAGAGAACAATCTCTATATATACTAATTGCCAAGTGTCTGTCAAGCTTTTTTAAAGCACTTCCCGAATAGATACACCTGCAGTCTGGTACACGGGTCGATCGTTCGATACCCCCCCCCCCCCCTCTTGGAAAAAATCGTATTTTCCGAAAATGTTTTGAAGAGAGAGTGCTCCACGTCAAACCGTTCGAAAAGTGAAATGATAGAAAAACATGATTTGCGATAAGATAGAGACTTCAAATTGGGTGTATGGGCAAATCGTTCGAAAGTGTGCCATTTCAGATTTCTAATATTGTCAATTTACGGGGGTGCCGCACACCAAAATGTTCGATTTGCCGAACAAATGAGAAACGGCTGTTTTAAAATTTGATAAAGGCTTGAAATTGGGTATATGGGCTAATCATTGGATGAAAACACCCAAGACGAATATAGTTTTTCAAACATGTTTGTTTAAGGAGGTGCTCCAGAAAAAAACGTTCGACAGGTGAATTGATAAAAAAAAACATGCTTCAAGATGAGATAGGGATTTTAAATTGGGTGTACGGTTAGATAGTTTGGAAGGAAGAAAGTGTATAATTTCAATATTTTCTACTTTAAGGGTGCGTAAAAATGTTCGATTTTCGGAATAAAAGAGAAACGTGAATGATTCAAAAATTTACGTTATTCAGGGGTTGCTTATTGCGAGACCGTTGATTTCCAACGGGTATTCGGCTAGGGTATCGATTCGGTGGTCTAGCGGTCAGGGTCAAGCGTTTCCGTCTGATCGCTGGATTGTGGGTTCGAATCCTGCCAGCGAGCATGGATGTTGTGTTGTCGATGCAAAGTCAGACTTCCGCCCTTGGGGTGCCTCAATATAAAGTGAAGCTGCAAATTTCTCCCCTTCGCCATGGGACCAGGGGTCTAGTGGACGTGGTGCATAGGCGCTCCTTCACCATGGGGGAATAAGTAACAACAACATTCGGCTAGTGTTCTCTAAATTTTTCAAAGAAAATAATGTAAACTGGTGGTGTACATTTGAATCCATTTAGTTTTCTATTATCCTTTAGTTCTCGCTTTGGTTTCCTTAAGACATAATCATCATAGTTATTTTTCCCGATATGCTTGCTCATTGGTGGGTATTGCGGCCACCTAGCAATGTACACAAAGAAAATGTTAATTTCAGAAATGAACAAGTAAAGTTAAACTACAAATAGTAGTGGCATATTTCCGAGTCAATAATCGTTTAAAAAGATTTAAAATCGGCACATAACTAAGAAGAGCTTTATATGTTTTGGCAGGTTCCGTTGCAGATATGTCTCCTTGGATTAGCCCAGACGTGCTGCTGTCACCGTCTGGACACAAACAGCTGGCAGCGACGTGCAGTGGCGGTCATCTCAAGTCCTACTCACACGATGGCGTCCGGCCCAATTTGCCCGTGCCCTTTCGAGCACGGTTCAGGGTGAGGAGAACTTCCAGCGGAAGCAGGGATTTAGATGAATCTCGATCGCCATTGGGCACGGAAGACAAGGTAAAGAAAGTAATATAACATCTCATTTTACATGCAAGCTTGTTGCAGCAAGAAAACTTGATGACATATACCCATAATGAAGCGCGAAACGGGTTCCTAAATGCTGTTATTTGCAATGGACGTACGTATGCTCCTTACAGGTGGGTTCTGCAAGTATGATCTATAGAATGGTTTACCCTAGCAGAATGGGATTCGCTTTGTCATACACAATGATGCACAAAACAAGGCAATATTGTTAATGCATCCAATTACACACTTAGTATCCCTTTCTATTAGTTTCTGTTGCTTTACTAAATAAATACCGAAACGGCACTACGGTAACACAGAAGTCACTCAGCTATATAAAGCTCGTACATTTGGGTAAGGTAGTTCTCCGGCTAAATGAATGCACGAATTGTATAAACACACTTTTGACGTGCAAAAAAAATAGTGAGTTTGTGATTATACTAATATATTGAAAAATTAAAGTTCTATTTTTTCAATACTTTCCCTATACATTAATATGTATTTTATGGAAAGTATAAAACGAATTTTTGAAAATTCGAAATAAGTGTAAAGGATGTGTGATGGCACCTTCAAGAGTGTTGGATGATATTTGTATTTTGTTCTATGGTGTATTTAGAAAAGTACATTACTGTGAGCTTACTTTTAATGAACCCCAAATTTAAGTTGAACAGAAGATTAAAAAAAAAAAAAAGTTGTGATGTCTTTTAGATATGTACTATTTTTCCAAGCTTAAGGTGTTTTTTTTTCAAAGTGTTGATCATGGTCGGACATGACACATAAAAATTATAACATTATTCACCAAGTAATGAAAAGATAATTTGTTTGCATATTAAATAGAAGTGAAAATGTAATTTTGTTTCCCAGTGACATAATCAAATGGGATGTGGTTGTCGTTGAAAGAACGAGTTCTGCTATCGGAATGAATCAACCAACCATGGTAATTACTTATTGTTTAAATAAAGTTCATGTATTTTTGAGGTGTACTCCTTGAAAATAAAACTCTCAACTACAAAAATGAAAGCCAAAACTGTTGACATTACCAGTAATAAGTTGCAAAAGGGAGAAATTCTATTTCATGTAGGCATGTTCCTCTTTTATTTCTTTTCTATCTCAAAAAGACATGGCTGATATTCACATTTTCTAGGGAGTGCCATACTTATTGCAAGAATCATCCCGGTGTCCAGTAGCTGTGACAACCCACGAGAGCGACAAAGACCCACAACTCCGAGCTTTGGTTCTGTGGTTGGCGGCCAGCATGGCTCAGTTACCGGCTCTCATACTTTATACAGTGAATGAGCCAAAGCTCCAAGAGGTAATATTGATCTTGTAATTCAAATACAGGGTGATTCAAAACGATGGGGCAAAACTTTAAGGGGGTGATAGAACACACCTAAAGAAGCACTTTTCATCATACACTGTATGATCGTAGCGAACGCGGCTAAGAGCTACAGGGCGATTTCCAGTGAAGGCATTTTGTTTATTTCCAGTGAATGCCTGTTGTCGCACTCGTTAGTTCTAGAGTGGTTTTCAGAAGGAATGGGTTATTTTACGAATCAGAATGCCGACATGCATTTCATGTATGGAGCTGCGGATGGGAATGCTAGAAAAGTTCAAATCCATATGGGGTGGCGTTTCTCCATGTTGGAACCACATACGGATTTGGGCTTTCCTCGTATTCCTGTCCGCAGCTTCGTACATGAAATGCATGCCGGCCTTCTCTTGATTTATGAAACAATCTATTTCTTCTAAAATCCACGGAAGAACTAGGCGAATAATGCACTCACTAGACAGAGCCCTCTAGCACTTAACCTCGTGCGTTACGACCACGCATTGTATAACGAAAAGTGCTTGTTTTGTTTAGGTGTGTTTCATAACGCCTTAAAGTTTTGCTCCATCGCTTTGAATCACGCTGTAATTGGTAGCTCTCAATTAATGGATGGAATTTTGTTTTGAACACTGGATACCTTCAGGTTCGAATGCAAGCATGAAAAATATTGCATTTTTGTTAATTCTTACAAGGGGTGAGTTATAAAATGACAATATGGGTAAAATCTTTCTCTGTATTAATAAAAGAAAGAATCTAATGGATCTCTAATACAACCCTATGAAGACATTCGGGTGTTTTCGACATTTATATGTAGTTTTAGTACCTGAGTTATATGTGTGAGTGTGAAGACCCAGATCGTCCGACTCATCCAGAGGACTTGAGTATGAGTTATATGTGTAGCGATTTTCAGAATTTTCGTTTATTTATACCTCCTCCTATATATCCTTCTTATTTATACCTGAAACTATATGTGCAGCAAGTCATTTTCAGCATTCTGTCTCGTATGGAAGTTGCTTAAAGTTAGTTGCCGAGTATTATCTAGCAGTAAATACCTGGAATTGCTTTGGATTTAAGATGTAAAACTCTCATTAAAATGACACGGGAATCTACAGCAATTTCTCAAAAACCAAACAGCGTGTTAACGATATGCCAGCTTAGATAATAAAAGTCCAGTGCCCTAAATTAAGTGCCTAAACACACCTCTGCTCATTATATGACTGCCCTACGTCAGTTGGGCGGCCATAATATACTATTGATCCGCTGTGTGGATGCAGAGGACTACAGGAGGGTCCAGAGTCATCTAACTCAATAAAAAGTCCCCTTCAGTGCAATAAATCTTAAGTCAGAGTGCCCCAAAAAAGTAGTTATAAAAGGTATGCCCGCGAACACTGACGCTGGAGACCTGAAGGATGCAATTGCATCCCAGGGTTTCCAAATCGTCCAAATCGTCAGGGTCTCGCAACTAAAAAGCAGACGTGATAGATCCCCTCCCCCCCCCATCTTCCTAGTCTGCCTCCAGCTGGCTGAGAAATGGGAGAGGATTTACAAGATAGATAACCTTTTAAGCATGAGAATTAGGATCCAGGCATTCAAAAGTAAAGGATATACGATGTGTTTCAACTGTCAGCTGTTTAATCACTCTTCAGAGAACTGCAGTCTCCCGCCTAGGTGTGTTAAGTGTTGGAAGGCCACGAGACCCGCTCGTGCGAAAAATCAAGACAAACCCCGGCAAATTGTGGTGGGGCACACTCCGCCAACTTTCGGCACTGCCCAAAAAATCCACATTATCGTAAGCAAATACGCAGCCATAACCCTGGACCCCAAAATCCAAAAAATACCCCCCCACCCCGTGATGAGGAAAATTTCTCTGAGCTTCCACAAACCAGTAAAGTTCCCGTTCAGATGACCGAGTTCCCTGCCGAGATGGAGCAAGGAATCTCCCAAGAGCAGGTGAACACTACGTCATCTGAATATAACACTAAAACCCCTGATCAGGGCACTAATGTATTCTTAGAATTCTTAAAATTCTTTAAAGAGCTTGAGGCAGTTTTTAAAATCACTAACATCCAGGGTCTCCTTCGGGAAGTCATGAGCATCCTAAAATCCGACAGAGATCCCATGGCAAAAACTTTCAAGTTAATAAAGTACCTCTCAAACCTAAAAAGTCAGGAAAATCCCCATAATAGTTCTTAACTTGTTTGCTGCGGTAGGCTGCAGTTCTCCAGTACTCCTCGTGCTCTTTCCATTGGAAGGACCGCCCATCTCGGCATCTGGAAGACCGCCCACCTCCGCTCCAGGAGGAATTCCATTGGACAACCTGCAATCCGTACAACTAATATCACATCGTCAGGATACTTCAACTACAATCCGAAGTCTAAAGCATAATGTGCTAGGCACTTCTTCAATCAAGAAACAAAGCTGGTGTGTGGATGCACATGCTTCTGAATAAATGCCATCAGCCACTATGTAACCTCTGCACAGACGTAATATGTCCTAAATAAACAAGCGTGGAACATGCAGTTTGGATAAACGACTAAGAAGCTCTTTAAAGCTAAGTTTTAGTATACTTAGAAGCTGAAATAAGATCAAATTAGTGAAATGCGGAAATTGGTTCCACAGAAAAAACAATTAGATTTTTTGGCATGATGAATTGAAAGATTTGAAATGCAAGTCCGCAAAAAAAAAAAGTAGCAGCATAGTGAGGCTAAATGTTGAACTCATTTTTAACTTTTACTTTACAACAATGGCTATTCCTTACATTGTTGCAAAATTACATCTGATACCACAGGGAGACTTATACAAATATGAACCAGATATGGGGAATAAAATCGCTTTCCCCAATCCCCCATGGAGAAATTTCGAATTTTGGGAATTTTCTAGTCAGTTACATCACTCAAGCCATTCGTGTATCAAATTGCAAGTTTCTACCCCTACAAGAGGGTAAACATTTTAGAGACACACACATATATATATATATATATATACACAAATTTTATCATATATATATTTCGTACGAAGAGCTATATACTGCTAATGTTGAATAAATTTGGAACCAGAACATTTTATACTTTTGACTTGCCTGTGATTTAGGTAGTTAGATAATTTTAGGTAGTAAGAATAGAAATTTTTCTATATTTATTACTTTTTTATACCATAGAATATATTATAGATTTTGATGCCAAGATATATTTTAGGATCTCCTGAACACGTTTTGACTTTTAGAATAATGCCTGTTCGCGGTCAATTTCTTGTGTACACAATAGCTGTTACAAATTAATGGATTTTCACAAAACTTTATATCCAGCTTTGTTATTGAAAAATCTAGAATCAGATAGAATTTTTTGAAATTTGAGCGAAAACTTGAAAATTTTATGTTTTGTTAGCATGACAGCAAAGGTCAAAGGATACAATTTGACATAATTGTGCATAAAAGGGGTTATTTCTGGCTCAATGATCACAAAACTTAACAGTTTTAATCATTGTAGTTAATAGCTGCAATACAGTTTTTGCGTTCGGTATCAATCGAAGGAAATTTTCCAGTCCTTTTAAATGAAGGGTAACATGCTTTAATTGTGATCATTTGGCCCAACAATACAGATTCAAAAAAGAAAAAACAAGTTAATTAAAAATGGAAAAGTCGAGTTGAGCCATAGTCTAGTTAGTCATCTTAGGGAAATTAAACTAATGAAATGTTTGGAATTTGAACACATTTTAAATGCCGAGCATTGCAGTGTATATAGAAACACTGGGGCTGTAAAAAAATTAAAATAGTCAAACTGCTTTAACAGTTCCAGTCCACCTCTGCAAATGTCAATATCCTCCCAGAAACTATTAAAAGTATAATCATTTTACTCTTTTATTCATTTATAGGTGATCCAAGTCTACAATCAAGTATTAAACAGACAGTGGACGGTGGGAGACTTGGCCTGTGAGGTATTGAGGTTTTGCAGGAACCAAATTACCCCAGGGCTCCGGGAAAGCAAACACACTCATCTGTTTGGACAGCTTATGGCAGACAAGAACTCAAAAGAGCAACCAGCTCCAAAGGCAAAGATTTTTACAGAAGAATCATTGGACTGAAAGTGTACCCAGAGTGATCAATATTTGAAAATGAGCAAAATGCAATAATCTTCAGGGTAATAGATTTCTGGCTCTGTTGGAGTTGCGCCTCAAGGATATAAGACAAGATGCTGAAAAATAATCCATCCCCGAACAAGCATCAAAAGAAGCAAGACTTGTTTTGTCAAACATAATTAACACTAGAAGGTATGCCCATCATATGATGGAGTTAAAAATTTGCAAAGCATTGCCTCCCATTTAGTGTTATTTTCATCAATTTGGCAGTATTTTCGTCAATATGGTTATAGTTTAAAAAGCTGCCAAGTTTGCGACATCCTGCTAAATTTTTCGCCAAGCATTATGGACGGACGGAGAAATGGGTTATTCATATAGTCGCTTGTAATGTTATTTCCAAGATATTCAATTTTCATCAACAAGTCGTCATTTTCATTGATTTAGCATCAATTTGGTAACATTTTTGGCAATTTAAAAGTATTAAAAAAAAAACCCTCTCCAAGTTGGCTATGTGCCACCAAAATTCATCGCCAGAATTTACAGACAGCGTTACAGACTGAGAAATAGGTTATTCTTATAGTAGATTCTTATATTTTTTCCAAAATATTGAATTTTCATCAATTAGTCATAATTTTTACCAATTTGTCTACATTTTTATCAATTCGGGGACATTTCGACCATTTGGCAACATTAAAAAAATCTCGCTAAGTTGGCAATATTCCGCCAATTTTGATAACAAAATTTCGCCAAGTGTTATCCAGAAATAGATAGATAAACAGATAGATAAATCATGGTGTTTATATTATTAATAAGGATGGCCACGAGATGAGGAGTTGAGCATTATCAAATTATATTCGAGCATTTTATTAGTACAGTTTTTAAGAATGTTAAGGCGAGTCTATAAAATTTAAAGGAGTTCCAGATACACTAACAAGAGATATAAGATAACAGAGATCAGGGAGTTGAAGTTTTCAAAGTCTGAGTAACTTTGAACAGTGTTTACAGTCAGACTGATATTCATTCATGACAGTAACTACTTTTGTATTTTACTTCAGTGTAAAGGAATAACATTAAAAACCTTTAATATGAAAGAATACCAATGCAGTGCTTTAATGAAATATAATTTAAGAATTGGGCTTAAAATGGCCCGAATTCAATCTTTAAATTATTCTTTAAGATATATTTTAAAGACAAATTTAAATTACAAGGAACTTCTATGCATATTCTGTGCTCCTTGTTCAAGCACTTGAATCCCAAATCCTCAACAGTGGCCATGCTCATTTCAGAAACTATTTTCAATACAACCTTCAATTTAAAAACTTATGCAAATAAAATTTTCAATTTTGAACACATGGAGGTTATAACTCCCTGAAAAATTCATAAGAATGATGCAAATTTATGCTGTGAACCCCCAAAATTTGGTTTTGTCCAACAGGACCCCTTCTTGATCCTCCAGTCATTTCTGTACACAATACTAAAAAATCTGATGTGGGCAGCACATGACTTTCTCTGCAGACTCATATTCACGATATCTTTGTTTATTAATTTATTAAAGAGTTTAATGGCACAAAATAACAGCCATAATTGTTTTAAATGGCACTGATTTTGCACTTTTAATTCAATTTTCGTTTTGGTAACAGGACTACGTATAAATCCATTTAATTGATATATTTGAGCATAAATAGTTTTTGATTTTAGATTTTGATGATTTTTGCATGCCATTTTGCAAAAAAAGGCAGGTTATTTTTTTCTGAATCATACCAAAATCTAATCAGCACCAGGGTAACCCACAAGTGACTTATCTAGCAAATTTTGTAAAATTTGGTCTATTAGTTCTTCAGCTAGAGTGGACACAGCAATTTTTGTGGGCCATTTCACAAAAAATGGCAGGTTATTTTTTTCCGAATTGTACCAAAATTTAATCATCCCCAGGGTCACCCACGAGGGACTTGCCAACCCAATTTTATGAAATTCGGTCCATTAGTTGTTTTAGTTAGAGTGGATATATACATTGCACAGACGTCAAGCTAAAAATTGTTTTTTCGTATTCTAAGTATCAAAACATGTGGATCTGTCGAAAACTTGAGTTGTGATTCCAATCCTTTCCCTATACACTACCATGCATTGCAGGGAAAGTAAAATTTGTACAACTACCTGATTTTGTAGGATGCAGAGAATTATGAGATCTATATAGAATGAGAAAAATTGATGAACAAAATGACATTTCTGGCAAAGTTTGATATCCCTTAAATTGTTTAGTATGCAACTTCGAATTAAAAAGAAGGAAAATAATATCATCTTAAAAGAAAATTGCGATTCCAATCTAACAGGCCAACTTTTCTGATGTAAGATGAATCAGACCCACAGTTGGGCAGACTTAACTTATAAAGTGATTCTAAACGGAATTTCCTAATTAAAAAAATATTCAAAGTAGATTTTTGCTTTTAAAATGTTATCCAAATTCCGCCTTTTAAGCCGAAAATATTAAGTGCACAACCTGCACAAAACTTGAGGTGACATGAGGGATAGAATCCATCCATAAAATGTCCTATATTTTGCTGAGATGTTGTGGGTAAAAATAGATTCAAATTTTCCAAATTCATTTATTTGAGATAATTGAAAATAAATTGAATAGATGTTTCCATGCAGCCCAACCAGCCTCAGTGGACTGATTTTGCTTTCATTGCATGAGCATCAAATAGCTGTTAATTGCAGAAGTAGCAAGAAAATTTGCCATGTGTTGCAATTTTGCAAATATCTGTGATAACAACAAAGACCTGTAACTCAACCAACCATTGAATCATGGAGCTGGCATCCAATTTACACAAGGTTGAGATTAAACTGCATGAGAGTTCAAAGCAAAGTAAAGTAGTGTCCCAAAACTTGTTAATAGGATATATTCCCAAACTTGGAGTCACATTCTCTGTTCAGCAGACAGCATCAGTGAATTAGTTTCACTATCATATTAATACAAAATAACTGTTAGCTGCACCGGCAGTGAATGAACTTGCTATGTGCCAAAATTTTGCAAACCTCTATGGTGACCCAAAAATTAGTTTACCAGCTAGGAGAACAGAACATCTCTTATTGGTAGATTTTGTGACTATGAACTTGATAGCTTTTCACCCAATCTACAATAAATTGGATGCTAGATGCCACTGACTTATTGATCACTTCAGAGATTTTCAAAATCATGCCACATAGCGAGTTTTTCTGTTGCTAGTGCAATTAACAGATATTTGGCACTTGTAAGCACTACAAAGGAAATCAGTCTACTGATACTGGTGGTTGCATGCGGAGCATGATCTCAAGACTGGGTGCTCCTGCTTTTAAACTCCTTTCTTAATGGTGGGTCTTGTGACACAGTTAGATTTAAGGAGCTGATTTGAATGTGTAAATTTTAAACATTTTTCTACTGATGGATAGATTTCAGTTGAATAATTTATTGCTATACTCTTGATTAGCATTTTTCTGTCAGTTGACAGACTGGCAATGACTCACTAATTCAAAGAAGGTTACAAATGGTTTTCAACTATGCAACTTTATTGAAAGCCATATTTCATACAATGGACAAAAGTATTCAAACCAATTTATGAATTCAAAACAGAATATAGACTTCAAAAATGGAAGGAATTGATCTCAACACAGCAACAAAACAGTTTTGAATATTCAACATCTTCTCGACCAATCAAATTCTTCAACTTGCTTTTCAGCTTTAGCATTTTTCAAGCTTTGCTTTTGTTTTCTAGCACTGATAAGTTGGTGTTCTAAAAAGTCCCTGAAAATGGAAACTTTATTTACGAACTATAATTTATTAGGGGAAACTATCCCTATACATATGTTTTTGACAGATATTTTTCTTACCACAGCAGGTAACCCCTTCAGTTTCTAGTTTCTGGCCATAAAGAGTTGTTGAAATATTAATATAAAATATAAAATATAATTAAAAACCTTCCATAAAAATAACATTTTCTGAAACTTTATATAATGAAAATTATATGTTGCTTAGCAGTAGAATTAAATTATTTTTAATGTGTTTTTTCATTCAATTTATTCAACTTAAATAATAGAGAAATGAAAAGAAAAATGCATTTCCTAAATGAATGGTATTATATTTGGGATTGCACTATATGAGTTATTGCCATGAGAATTATGGTAATTATTAAAATTCAACTTTTGATATTCAATTTATTGACATTCAATTTTTTAAGCCAAGTGTTTTATTCTAGCAAAAATATTTTTAAATTCATATACATTTGAGTATGTTTAATTGCTATGGGAAAAAATGGTACAGAAATAACTTTTACTACCATTTCAACATCTTCATTTTGGGGCATGTTGATAAATCATATTTTTTTATTTGATTTAAAAGTGAGCCAAGATGTTTTATTCTTCAGATTTACTTATGCAGACAATTCTGTATAGTGAGAACACAGATTCTTATATTTTTATACTAGAAAATGTACCCGGTATAACCAGGGAGTTAAAGCAAAGACTAATTTAAAAATGTAATGCAAGAAACGGAAGGAACGTTCGCTTTCAAATCAGCTTTAATCTAATTTCCCTTCAAAACGTGAAATCAGTTTAAGTGCATTCCATGCTCCTTTTCTACAAAAGTGAAAAGCAAAGTTTTATTGGGAAAGTGTGGTCTGAGTATAGATAACTGTTAGATCATATAGGTAATTGGAGGGTTTAAGGTGAGAGAGAATTGAGTTTAATGTTTTTAGAATGTGGTTTGAGTATCGGTAGCTGTTAGATTGTTATGGTAGCTGCTTGGTTATATCGGTAGTTAAAGCTCAGCTGATTTTAGATTTTAAAAATTCGTCAATGTAAAAAATAAATAAATAAATAACACCAAGGTGTATCTCCTAGGATCCTGAAGTATCTGTATACCAAATTTCATGGTTGTAGGATGTTTAGATTTCCCTATATAAACTGTGCGTGCACATACACACACACACACATCTTTTATTATGTAAGACAACCAATTACTCATGTTGCCTGGGCTATACATATGCCCGCCACTACTCAATCGACCAAGCATGCTATACGCAAAGTAAACTAAAGAAAGGAGGAAAAAAAACATGCTCTCCGCAAAGCAGAAAAAAAATTCATAACCTCTCTCTGGAAGTTTCTTCCCAAATGCCAAGAACCCACTCATTATGCGTAACCTGCTTACTCCTCTTTAAAAGATCCAGAGAGGGGGGAACACAGAACCTCCACTGAAGTGCAAGATAGTTCATTGCAATGACTGAATGTGATCACTTAAAAATTTACAATTAAAATTACTTATGAAATTGAAATTTTTTTTTTGTTATAATGCTGAGATATATGGAGTAGTTTTAGCCAAACTATAGAATTGTGCTAATCTTAATTCTTTGGATGCAATGATATATACATCAGATCACATGAAAATCGCCAATTTGGACGTATTTAAAAATATAAATAAATATGAAGGAATTGTCCCACACATTAGGTTCAAACATTGTTCTTCAATTTTTCCGATGGTGTCAAGATGTAAATTCTGTGATAATATTTTAGATTGCTAAGGAATCAATTTGTGTGAATATCATCTAAAATCAGGTTAAAACATAAAATAACTAAACAACTAGTTCAAAATTTAAAAAAGAGTGCCATGGTGCACCTATTCGGGTCTTAAAGTACCTGTGAACCTAATTTCATGGCCATAGAACACTTACATTTCCTGCAACAAACTGCACAGACTGCCCCCCCCCCCCCCCCTACACACAAACAGACATTATCCTTTATTATAGGAGATATTTTATGTCAGGTATATCTGCTTGTTTTTATATACTGAAAAGTTTATTTTAAATAACATCCACGGCACAATTTTTACTAATCAATATTTCCTTAACATTCAGATTTAAAATGAGTGTAAACCGATTTGTTGAATGGACTCTGCTAAATATTTGTATTAATCAAATTAAAGTATAAAATAAATTCCATACTGTGTAACTTATTTTTGGACTTGCTATAATTAGGTAGTATGGTCCCAAACTTTCTCGACTCACTAGTTTAAACTAATCTAGTTTTGAAATACTGTCAGTGATTACCTGATGCTGAATATAACTATATTTACAGTATTTGCCAGAGTTGGATGGTTACAATTATTTAAGTTAGAGCTGTTAAGCCAAACTGCATATTAAGGACAAAAATGTTTCATACCAAGCTGTAAAGAAAGTTTTAACTAAGGAAACAACATTTTCAAAGCATTTTGCATGTATTAAATCTGGTGTAAAAATAATTGAAAAAAACATTAATTTTTTTTATTCTAAAGGTCACCAATATGACTTTTGACCTTGAATATTCAAAAGAAAAAACTGCTAATTTAAAATCCTGGAAGAGAAAAAAATTGATAGAATACTTGTTATTTTGAAATTCTAACATTATATATATATATATATATATATATATATATATATATATATATATATATATATATATGTATATATAAAGTTAGATACTTTATGGAAATTTTCAAATTGCTATGAAGCAAAAATGTGTACATAATTTGAAAATGAAGCTGAAAGCTTAAAAAAATAGGTAAAACAGTACATACAAAATGTTAAGTATAAAGTAAAGTTAAATAACATACAGTAACAGCAACACAAATAACAAAATAAAATTTTAAATCCTAAAAAACAAAGAACAAAGGAAATATACACTATTAGCTAGAGTAAGGGGTGCTACCCCCAGCATGCTAAATTTTATTCAAATATAATGGGGTTGATTTGTGAGATTTGTTATGGGCAGAACACACACAGCAAAGTTATTATTTTTTTTTTTTGCATTCCACTAGATGAAGTAAGATAAATTGCTTTGTTTGAAACAACATTCCTTTGAATAAGATTCAGAACTTTAGCTAAAGGTGGAGATACTTTTTTTAAGCATAACTTATACTGAACAAACATCATTTGAAAATAAAATTTAAATAAAAAAGTTGGAGTCTTTGGATTAGAATACATTGTGTAAGATTATGAAATAGGTTCAAAAGCAAATGCTGCTCTGAAAGAATTAGCAGTGGGAAAACTGTTTAGGCCCTCTGAAAAATTCAAGTATTATATTGAAATGCTCATATGAGTACAACACGGTACTAGCTTAATAAATGTGGACATAATATGGATATTGAGTATTGGCATAACTGCACTTCTTTCAACAAACTTTGAATAACGGATATTGACAGTGTTTGTTTATGAAATTCCAAAATGTTACCCTTGTCTGACTTTCAATGTATTATCACAATATCATTATATTTATATAAATATATCATTTTTTGTAGTGATAAATGAAAAAAGTATTAACATTTATTCTTAAATTTTTGTATCGTGGCAGATCTAGCAATCCATGTTGTGATACTGATGGTTAAACCACTTCCCGAAGTTGACTAAAATTATTCGTTTGGGCTGTTTCAAAAATCATAAATCTAATTTTCTCCTAATATTATTTTGTGTAAATGTATATTTTTATTGCTATCTGTTCTCCTGAGGTTCAGCTGGTGGAAGAAACGATATTTTATTTTATTTTATTTGTGAATCAAGGTCACTGACTTGAAAAGGGGGAAAACCCTTTTTTGGGTCAGAGCATATCTCTAAGCAACCCATGTGAACTTCATCATTCAAATCAATGGACTGTTGGAATGCAGCACAACTGCAAAAATGAGGCATGTGGCTCCTGTGCACCGGGCCTATGACTTTCAATTTTCCTTAAGGACATGATATCTATTTAATCACTTAAAAATCTCATTAGCCAATGATAACGGAAGTATCAAAGATAGCTTCAGTATTAGAGCGCTGAATAATAATTCTATTTTTATTTCTTTAAAAATGAATTTTTTTTTAAATGGCAACTTTAAAAGGCATTTTCAACAATGAGAGGTTAGAATTTGAATAAACTTCAAAATTGCAAAACTTTTTGACTTCAAAATGGCATTAAAAAAACAAACTCAAATTAAATCAAAATTAAAACAAGAAAGATCAATCATGCAAAAATCCTACTATGTAGGTTCATGCCTTCAAAACTTCATATTCCTGATATTGTTAGTCTATCCGGGACACAAACTTTCAGCTCAAATATTCTATTTATGACATTAAATATCTCAAAACTGAAAATCAATTTATTTTGGCAAGTTCCCTTAATATTTCTCTATAAATATACCCAATTTTATAGATAGTTTCTGAAGACAGAGAAATACAAGGGATGCATTATTGTCAAGCAGTGTTGGCATCAGTTAACATTTTATTATATAGAGAGATATCTTACACCAGTATAAAATCCAGCATTGTCTGGGATTTAAGATGTAAACCTCTGACAAAAATTATACTGGAATTTACATAGAATTCTTGAAAACCAAACAATGCTTTAATAATATGCCCACTTAGAACAAAAAATAAATAAATTGATATATGAGCTTAATACACGATAAATAAGAACACAATACAGGCAATGCAGGTCAATGACCTAATCTAGCTCAAGCTAAAAAATATAATCTTAACAGCTAAGCTCTAACATAATTAGAAACTGAGATATGATCGAATTAGTGAAAAAAGCACAATAGATTGATAAAGCACATTATGGATTCAACTAACGTTTTATAAAAAAATGTTCCAGGGTGTCTAGCTACATCCAGTTTCAAACTTCCAAACCTTTCAAATCTAAATAAATTTTCAGTCACTAATTTTAGTAAATTACACATTATAACATATTGAAATGTTTGTTAATGAAGCAAGTTTTAAGGGCATAAAATCCAATAGTAAAACTTAAACTCATTTATAATTAGAGTAAATTTACATACGTATAAAAACACTTGCATACCCGTATAGAAAATTAAAGATTAATGTTTAAATTTTTTTTTTAAATTTAATTTCTTTGGGTTTGCAATAAATGAATATGATAAATGGGTTTATGTGCCATTCAAGTGAAATTTTCACAAAATGCTAAAATAATAAAATAATTGTACATTTATTTATAAATTCAAAATGTTATCTTTAAAATTTAACATTTTAAACCACAATTTCTGTTGTGACAAATGTCTGGTTTGTTAATCACCATTCATATCTCTTGCATTTCAAAAGCAGTCTGTTGGAATAAATTCATTTAAAAATGGTGAAATTTTGGCCAAATTTTGACTTTTCTGTTCATAACTTCTAAAGTAATTTGAAATTTAAAAATATCTCTATGAGGCACATCGTTCCAGAATTATCCTTATAAAGTACATCTAAAAAAATTTTAGATAATAATTATATGAAGTTTAGATCTTAATATTTTTATGTTTAATAAATAAAACCCTTATTATAAGATGAAATGAAGAGATCAAGGCAGTTTTCCTATATTTCATTGATTTTCATTCTATAAGCTTAGTATTCAGATTGCTGGTGGTAATTGATATTTAAATATATCAAATTAGATATAAGAAATATGACTGAAATATTCATAAATGCTCAGATAGTCAGTCCAAATCATAAAATATTTTTAACTAATATTTTTAAAACTTTCAAAACTGAACCAAAGTATTAAAATATAAGTTTTATCATTTAAAAAACATTTTAAATATTAAAAACTTACATTAAGAAGTTTTGAACTTCATTGCTTCATGTATTTTTTTAACATGCATTGAACTTTTAAACAATATACAGAATAATATTGACTATTAATATATAATATATATAATAGTCGATATAAATAAATTCTTACATTACTAATTGTCTTTCTTCAAGTGACACGAGATGTTCCATTCCGCTACCAGGCATTTCATAAAAGACAAAGTCTTCTAGTTCTTTTTTCATTTTAAACAAGGCATTTTCTTTTTTTGAATCTACAAAACAAATCAATTTACACTTGAAAGAAATAATTTTATTTTCCTGAACTAGTACAATAAAGCAATTCACACTTCAAAGAAAGCTTTATAAAAAGACAATTTGTACCATTTTTATGTGTTTCAAGTGGCTAATAAAATGCAATATACCACACCTGCTTTTAGTTTATGTTTACTAGTGTGTGTATGTGTTACTATGTAGCAACATTTTGTTCTTTCCAAAAAATTGATTTATGAAAATGGCTCTATACTAAATGGAGTATACACAATTTTGAGGTAACTTTCTTTTTGAGTTAGCGAGTACTTTACCTTTCTGCTATTCTATTTTTTTCTCGTGGTTTAAATCTTTCCATATATAATTGAAAGTCTATCTGTTCAGTATACAAAATTTAGTTTTTTGACAAATTCTTTTCAAATCTGGGATTTATGCTATGAGCATAGTTACCTGCAATAAAGAATAGTAATGCCCATGTTATGAGATTTTAGATTGTTCAGATGTTTATAAAAACATGATTTGTTTAAAATTAGCATTAGGTAGATGATTAAAAAAAATTATTTAATGAAAAAAAAAAATCATTCATTTTTTTTAATTAAATAAATAATTAAGATGAAGCAATAGAAATAATATTTTTCCTTCTTGTGAAACATGTTGAAAAATAAAGTGACAAAATGATAAAGAGGCGATTTTTATGTAATTTCTTCCAATCTGAATCATAATAAAAAAATGTAATAATAAAAGAAGATTCAGCTGTATGTATAAAAAGATATGTTAGTCTGTTTGTAGCATAACGTAACATCTCACAGGTATGAAATTCAGCATAGTGATAGTCCAGGACAGGCTCTGAGATACTTCGAAGCAGTTTATTTAAATTGGAAATAGTTGAGTCATTTTATGTTGATACACAATTTAGAGCGATTTTCAAACAAATCATTTCCTTAGTTGTCGAAAATACACTATTGCAAAAAAATATATGCACCCATAAGAAATGAGCTACAGCCATGAAATTCAGTATGTATATATTATTTGGGGAGATGTATCCTTGAGGTGTCATTGTATGTATTATTGGGGAGCAAATGATTAGAATTTGGGAGTATAAAACGTTTCCTTAAGAAATGGTAAGAATGAAGGAGATTGGTTGTACCAAAGGATAGCTGCCCAAACTATCACATTACGTATGATGGTTGTATGCTGCTCAACAGCAAATGCAGAATCGGAATACTGGCCAGTTTTCCTCCACAGGGGGTCATCAACATTAAAAGAGAAGTGAACAACAAAAACAAAGAAGCGGAACACTAAAGACAATATGTCCCCGACTCGACACTGTTCAGGTTGACCGAGTTTGGCACGAATCTGGACAGTTGAGGGATCAGTGGTAGGTGCTTTTTAATGGACACTGGTACTTGATCCCAACTTCAGCCAGTTGTCTCCGAATAACATTCTTTGATACAGGATGCATGGAGGAGGGCAAATGCATTTAAATGGCTAATAGTGATGCCACTAGTGTGGACATGGTTCCTCTCCTGACTGCACAATCTTCTCGAGCAACTGTCTGTCCGGATGTGTCCTGAGCCTCTGTGATAGCTACATGTGCCTTATCTGATCCGCTGCTACCTACATTGTGCAACTGCTATATTGCTTCGATCAAGATGGTGACTGATATGTCTGTTGGATCAACCAGACTATGATGCAACCTCTCTCTAAATCTGACAATTGTTTGTAGTGTCATCAAATACATCTCAAAGGCATCTTTGTACACAACTTGCGGTATCAAAGCAGAAAATCCAGTTCCAATTGCCCCTGAATGAGAACACCAGTCATCTTAAATACTGCATGATGTGTTGTTCTCATGAGCGTTACATGAGCCCTATAACATCATTGGTGCTGCCAGTTTGATCATTTACATAACTCATAAAACAACATTTGCATGCTGAGTTTCACGGCTGTACCTCAATTTTTTTTTTTTTATGAGTGCATATATTTTTTTGCAGTGTATATCATAGAGATTTCATCTTAAAGCCATCAAAAACAAAGAATGCTCTTTCTAACTAGCCATAAACAAAATATGGCTTTTTATTTCATCAAATCAATTTTATCTTCCTCTGCAATTGAACTTTTGAAAAGTGAAATGAATATTAGGCAAGGTTTATGTACTTTGCGAGGGCTTAAAACTTGATTGAGTTCTCAAATGACCGAAGACCGGTTGACAGGACTCGCTTTGAGATGGATGATCATCCCCATATTTGAGTAGATGTAGAGGAGGTAATATATTAATTTGCCACAAAGGAAATTACGTTTATTTTATGAATACTATTGGCTGAGATATGAAAAAATAAAGATATTAAAAGATGCATGAGATATAAAATGATAGAAATAAAATTATATTAAAATATGAAAAATTATATTAAAATATATATCTATGAATGCGTTCAGGTTATTCTTTGACTTGTCAATGTTTTGCGAGTTCATTCAAGGGCGTGACAAAACACACTACAAATTTAACAAAATAGGTGTGAATTTGCTTTCTAACTTTGCACCCCACCTGGAAAAATTTTCTGGATCCGTCTTTGTAACGAATATCTATATTACAGTGTAATATGCTTTGCACATAAAGTGTAGTGAGAAGACACATGTTTCAGAAATGCTTGGACTTTTTCAGTATGAACAAGCCTAGTGCTGAATTAGAGCATGAGCATGCTGTACAAGAGATAAAATGGCTAAACCACAGAATTCGGTATAATAGCATCACCTAGTATGACCAAAGAGTTAAATTCAAACCATTAAGCTTCACTCCTTTTTCAATCCACTAGGTGGCCTTATTATACTGAGCCCTCTGATTTAGCCATTTTCCCACTCATATGATAGGGTTAAGCTCTTGACATTCAGCTCCAGGCTTGTTTGCACTGAAAGAGGAAATTCAACCATTTCCAAAACATATGCTTGCTTACTATATTTTCTATATGCAGCATTTTACATTGTGATTTTATTATTTAATACTTGTGTGCAAAGTTAAGGTGACAAATGTTGTAGATCGACTATTGAAGCGTAGCAGGTGCATGAAGAGAGTGAGAGTGGCATGGAGGTCAGAACCTTAAGTAGAGTCAGTTTCTGGATGGGTCGCTTAGTGTTTGTTTATTTATATTTATGTAAGTCTGTGTCACTTGACTGTTTTTTCTGCGGAATATCATGAGTGTAATAAACATTTGTCACTGTAAAGTTGAAGATTTCCCCCTAGGGGTGAGGCTGTATATAGAAGGGCATTGGCTCCTTATAGCCTTAGACCCGCCCTCACCTAAGGGGTACATTAATCTGTGGATTGACTCGGGTGAGTCCCAGTAACTCATGAAGCAAACTTTTCCAGGTGGTGGCTAGGGTTTGAGACTCTTCAGGACCAGCTTCCAAACACGTTCAGTGAATGGTCTTGCTGACCTAGCTCCCCTGGATGTGGTTTTGTTTGGTTGTTGATAGAACCCCTTTCCTTCCTCCCCAGCAGTCAGCGCAAATCCTCAGGTCACCGTGGAGGATTAAATAATCTTGTAAAGTTGAAGGGGGTGAAGATGAAATGACAATGTCCACTGAAAAGTTAAAGTTTCTGTCAGCTCCTCAGGTTCAAATGATCGCAAAAAGCATCATTCTTCTCCCAAGAAAAGAACATATTTTGACAGTTATTTATCGTATGAATTAACTTTGAATAATGATAAAAAAAGAAATCCTCACCTTGTGTGTATTGTTTGTGGCAAATCTCTTAGTAATCAGGCCATGGTTCCTAGCAAGCTGAAGCAGCATCTTATTATCAGCACCCCAGTAAGTCCAAAAAGAGTTCACTATACTTTTCACGCAATACAGAGAGAAAGAGAAAACAGTCTGTAACATCATTAAAAGAACTACCATAACCGACATGGCCCAAGAGGCTTCTTTCAAAATTGCCAAACTGACTGCTAAGAAAAAGGATCTCATACCATTGGAGAGGATAATAAATAAAAATACGTAAATAAAAATAGTGGCAAGAAAAGAGACACACAGTTCAAGTTTCCAAAACATGATGCATCACAAATTAAATAACAGTTATTGAATTACACTTTTTTGTGTTTGTGTGAGGATTTGCTGTTGCAAAATTGCTAAATCCAATAAAAATTGTCTAATGTAGAATTAGAATTAAAAATCAAAAGCAAAACAAAAAGACATTTACTTATTAACCAGCATATATGAATCGAATTTCATAAAGATTTGATTGACTGTTCAAAAGTGATGCTCTTACAAACTGTTTGACTTCAATAGTCATTTAAGAAGGGAGGTATGCTTGCTAAGCTCAAATAATTGTTTATGAATTTGGGCTACTTTGACTTAAGGAATCAGAATCAGTAATCAAAAGTGGGTATTGCCCATAGCAAAAATTAGCATGCATTTTATTGTGAAAATAAATCTCTTCAGTAATACTTTTGGTTTGACTGCACGATCTGAGAGGCATGAATAATGTATACTTAATTGAATAATGTATGCAGTATTTGGGTACTTTTATAATCGACTGTACATTTAGTTTTGAGTTATCGTGTCCATACATCACAGATGGAAATCATTCCAAAAGTGTTTTGAAAGATGTTCATGAAGCCTTAAAATATACATTTCTGTATTTATATTGTTGCATGTAAAGTACTGTTTTATTATTCTGCTCTGCTTTGATGCGTTGCTTAGATGAGTAAAGGGAACTTTAGAGTTCCCCCCCCCCCCCCTATATATATTTTGTAATATTTTGCTTTAAATGAAATAAAACCTAAATTGATTTGTAAATCTGATTTTGCAAAATGTTTGGGATGCTTTCCCAAGAAAGGATTGCTTATCCTTTCTCCATACCACAATACAGAAATATTAAAGATAAGTTAACAAAATCCAATCAAAACGTGACAATAAGATGTTCAAAAGAAGTAGGTACTCACATTCCAGTTTTAATGCATGGATGTTGTCCATGATTTTCAAACATTCTGCCTCTGTAATTTCCTTCTGCAAATGGAAATAAAAATACTTTTAAACTCACTTTAGAAGAGTGAAATCTAAATAAAAATATTTCTCGAATTTAAAAATAAAAGTATTCATTTTTCTCAGTTTGAAAACTGCAGTACAGTTTTAATCTGAAAGAATGGGCAAAATGAATATAAAAGGAGTGCAAGTTATTATCGAGTTAAAAAGGAGTTTTAAGGTCCTTTAAAAGGAAAAAATGAATTTAAGGAGTTTTTAATGACTGTATGAATCCTGTATTTTGAAATGTCAAATACTTCAAATACTCTACCATTCCAGGTATTCATTGATAGTATTTGTCTCCTTTAGTTAAAACTATCATGCAATTTTTAAATGAATTTTCCTTTCCCACTTAAGAGGCATAGGTAGGATTTCAGAATAGGGATATAGGGTTCGAATAGGGGGTGTAACTATAGAGAATTAATGTTATTTTCCCATTAATGTGGTGTTGGGGGGGAGGTTAACTATGCTTAAGCCCATGTTCTACTCTGTTCTATATGGAAAATGGAGAAATTTTCTTATTCATTTGTGACAATAAATTTAAACTTTTTCTATTGAGAGATATATGAGGTGTGTCCCAAAAGTAAAAATACATCACTTATGCATGGAAAGGTAATGTTTTAGTGCATATGCTGGTAAAACTGACTTTGACCCTTTCGCTTTCCCCTTGTAGTCATATGTCATTGCTTGAGTGAGTCTGATTTGAGTAGAAAGTGTTTACAATGGCTGTGTTGATTCAGAATCCTGCCAAAAGTGAAATGTGCTCCATCATGCATTTTCTCAATACTAAAGGTGAGTGACCAATGGATATTCACAAAAAAATTGTTTTCGTTTCTTGGGATATTATGAATTGACAAAATGTCACAAAGTGGTGCTGCGAATTCTCTGGAGCCAGGACCAATGTTCATGATGAACACAGAACCTTGAGCCCAGCGACTTCCACTTGTTTCTTTACCCAAAGAAACATCTTGCAGGACAACACTTTCACGATGACAATGATGAGATTAAAAATGAAGATGAAATGCGGTTCCAGCAGCAGGTGGCAGAATTCTATGACTCTGCAATACAGAAGGTAGCATTCAGACTTTACAAGTGTCTGGACAATGGCAGTAATTACATTGAAAAATAATGCATATACCAGTAAATAATTTGCAGTGGACATTTTGTACAATAAAAATGTCTTGTAGGACAACACTTCATGACAATGAAGAGATTAAAAATGAAGTTAAAATGTGACAGCAGCATGTAATAGAATACCATGACTCTACGATACAGAAGGTAGTACCCAGACTTACCAAGTGTCTGGGCAATGGCAGTAATTATGCTGAAGACTAACGCATATACTAGTAAATAATTTGTGGTAGACGTTTTGTCAAATAAAAATGTTTGAATGAATACCAGCCATTGTATCTTTATTTTTGGACAAGCCTCATACCTTGTTCTTCTGAGTAGGCCGTGGTTATAAACATTCTTTCTATTTGAAGAAGTTACCTATTTAAGATTCAATTTTTTATTAAACTAAACTTTTATTTCCTGAAATTTTGATACTAATAGCTATTAAAAATTTTCAAAGTTGAACACTACTTAAAAAAGAATAAATAAAACTGAAGCATCTAGAATTTAAAAATATTTCACAGGATTTTGTTACAGTAAAAAATACATCTTAAGAGTACTCACATTAACTGCAGACAAATAAAGCTCACAAAGATTCTCTGTTTCTCTTTTAAAATTGCTTCTAAATAATGGATAGAATACTTAGTATAACAAACATTTCTTTCATGTAAAGTTTGTAATTTAAATTGAAAGAAAAGTGTGAATAAAAATTATATCTAAAGTAAAATTCATACATTTTCAGGCTTAAACTTGCTTTCTTTTCCTCCATTTTTCTATCCAAGTTTAAGATACTTTCTTTGAAAGACAGTTGTTTCTCTTCTAATCTGTTATAATGAAAAACAAGAAAGATCGATCATGCATAAAGCATTGATTATAAAACACTTTCCAACTGTCAACTGTAATTTTATTTATAGATCTCTAAAATACGA
This sequence comes from Amaurobius ferox, assembly GCA_951213105.1. Classification (NCBI taxonomy): domain Eukaryota; kingdom Metazoa; phylum Arthropoda; class Arachnida; order Araneae; family Amaurobiidae; genus Amaurobius; species Amaurobius ferox. The sequence goes on along the minus strand of OX578146.1, from coordinate 141,877,224 downwards.
TACATTCAGCGGTGATATATTTTTAATTATCACATAACTACAATAATTTATTTCACTTGTAAAATTAAACAATGGAGGTAAAAGTACTTTCTAACTCCATGCTTAAAACTTTATTCAAACTTTATTCAAATGACGTCATCGAAATATAAATCGTCTGGCGCTCTATGTAAAAACAGTGAGTATTTCATTCATACACTTTTATTCCAGACTCCAGAGTTAAATAATTTTGTATGAAAAAAATTCAGCAATTCTTATGCAACTCATCTTACAATCATTTGTTTACATTTTACATTCATTTAAGTTAGGCTTCGTTGCAGATATAATCAAAGTTTGGTGATCATTTAAACTCAAAAATAGTGTAACTGCATTGATGCAGAATAGAGATGCATAGAAAAAACGTAAAAATAAAGTGGTTTTAGAATGGATGCAACACTAAATATAAATTTAAAAGAACTTTAAAAATCACAATTTTTACTCTGGGAAAAAAGATGGATGCCATATTTCATTTTGAAGTGGGTCATGTGACCTCTTCATATTATGTGGGTGTCATTATTATTTTAATTTTTATTTAAAAAACCACCAAACCTATTTTGCTGAAATTTTTTTTTATTTTATGGGATAATTTGAATATTTTCTAAAATTTCTGAAGCAATTTGTGAATTTTAACTTTGCTTAAAAAATGTTTGAAAAATTAGGTCCCATAGGATTCAATGTACAGGGTGTCCCAAATTAAACTACACATTTCCGAGAGGGCTACAGCAAAAACTATTCATCAGAAAGTCATGAAATTTTAGGAGTGTCGTAAGGAGATGATGGAAATTTTTTCTAGAGCAAAAAAAGTTAGTTCAAAAAATCACCAATAGAGAGCGTATAATAACTTTATACAGAATATATAACATGAACTATACAATGTATCTGTCTAATGAGGACAAAACATGTTCAATATGATGGCCATCATTGACTGCTACCCAGAGGCGTAAGTCATTTTGCACTGTGGGTGCAAGATCTCGAATAGAAATATATATATATTAGAAAATGCACCCGTTGCCTGGGAGTTAAGACATGGATAAATTGTAATCTATAAAAAATAATTATCCATACAAATAAAAGTTCAAATAGCATGCAACGTATGCATTACGACCCCATTCTCAAATTATCCCGTGTGACCAAGTAAAAAATAAATATATTCATTAATAAAATAAAATATTTGAAAAGAAAACCTTTGCTAGAATAGTAGGCTTTAAGCGCGCATGCACAGATGCCGAAACGAAAGAGAGAAAGTGCGGCATTGAAAATCTTACAGGTTCGTTCGTTTAAAATATCATATAAGATGAAATTACGGATGAAATCAAAAATAATGTTTTTTGTTAAAATACGATATATATATATATAACACTTGCCAAACTTTAAAATTGTTTTAATCTTACATTTTCGGATTTGGCAAAATAAAAATTAAATTACAATAAAACAAACTGCTTCTTGTAAGATAAATGCTTGCAAAACTTCTTTGAATAAAGTAGGCATGTCAGTAAGGTGACTACAATTGTTTCGAGGGAGTTATAAGCCATCTTCATCAGGTCGAAACAGAACAGTTAGAACAGTATGCGCTCTTAATAGAAGCTGAGATTTGCGAAGAGGGAAGCAATGAGCAAGTCAAAAGAGGTGGGACACACACAGCTATAATAATCTGGCTGCTCACATTGTTGCCCATACCCTCGGGTGAGTCGGGCAGCCTGGGCCTTCTACACACAGCTATAAAATTTGCAGAGTGGGTGGTATCGGCATTTGTAAATCACCCATAAACATATCCGTACAAACCATCACGGGACGATAAAATTTTCCTCACCCGTCTACGAAGACAAGTGGAGTTGACACTGAGAATGAAATTTTAAGCATTGAAATGAGATTTAAAAAACAGAAAAATATAAGAGCCATTAAATTATTGGCATAAAATTAAAGAGTTTAGAGGGAGGAAAAGCAGCCAAATCCTTGAAATTGATAAAAGATTGAAAATTACAGGGAATGAGATGTAATTAAAGAAGAAAATAACAAAAGGAAGTAACCAGGTTCGAGAGTTAAATTCATCAATCAAACTACTAACTAATTAACAGTGGTTGAGACTAGGTAAGGATATAAAACAAAAAATAAAAATGGTTTCAGAAGCTATGTGACCTTCTTGAACCCTTGCTACCTTCTTGAACTGTAAAAAAAATATCAATCGATTAGTCTACTCGAAAATGAGACAGGAATTAATAATGATGTAACAAAATGGGGAAAAAAGCTAACTTTTAAAGTCAAAGATGAGTATACAAGCAACTTTAAACCACTATTAAATAAGACTGGAACTAAGAAGAAACTAATTTAATAAATGAAGAAAAATTAAACACAGAAAATTGTTTTGGAAGCTATATGATTTGATAAATGAAATTAAGGATGGAGGACATTTTTTCCATGATAAGGAGATGTAAGGAACTGCTGATTTATCATTAACAAGATTATTAGCGTTCAAGTAAATAAAGGCGACTTCCAAAAAATCAAATTCAGGTGTAGTTCGCGATGAATTTTTCCTTAAAAAATTGAAATGAATGATTTTCAGACTAGCAATGTTGAGAAATGGCTGATTTAAGGTTTCTTGCTAAAGATAAGTCTAGAATGTTTTTGATGCACTCCTTAACAGCTCTCTTTGTCAAGACTATTTGGCTGACAAAGGGGGGGGGGGGGGAATTAGTCTTGCTTGATGAGTCTATTTACGTTGAAAAGCTGGAAAATTTATTAAATGGGGGATCTTATAATGAAGTAAAAAGAGACCCAATTGACATGGACTCACATAGCTTCCGAAACAGTTTCTGTTTTTATTTTGCTTTCTAGTCATTTATTTAATCAGTTCTCTCCTTCTTAATTTCAATCTCATTCAACAGTGGTTAATATACTCATTTTTTGACTTTTGAATTGGACTAGATTTATTCTAGCCTGTCTGCAATATCTGATGATGAATTATCTAAATTAGGAACACATTTTTTTTTAAATTTTCAAATCTGTGATTAGACTAAGTACACACTATAGTTAGTTCATTTAACTAACTTTCTTTCAATTTTGTTATATCCTTCTTAATTCCAGCCTCATAAACGGATATTTTTGAATAGACTAATGGATTGATATTTTTTTATAATTGATGAAGTTAGCTTATAAAGCTTCTGAAACCGTTTTTTCCTCATTTTCCATGTTATATCTTTTTTCAACCTAGTCTTAACCACTGTTAATTATTTAGTAGTTTGATTAATGAATTTAACTTTCTAAACCAGATTCTTCCTTTTGTTAAATTTTTCTTAATTATTAACTCATTCCCCAGTAATTTTCTACCTTTTTTAATTTACAAGGGTTTGACTGTTTTTTCTTCATCAAAACTCTCATTTAACGAAACGTTTTTTGTATTTCTTCTCTGTTTTTTAATTTTAATGCATAAAATTTCATTCTCAGTGCCAGCTCCCCTTGTCTTTGTAGGTGGGAGAAGGACCCTTTATCGTTCCGTGATGATATGTTTGCACGGATATGTTTATGGGTGTTTTATAAATGCTGATACAACCCATTTTGCGAATTTTATAGCTGTGTGTGTCCTAGCTCTTTTGAATTGTTCATCGCTTGCTTCTTCGTAGTTTGTGCTCAGCTTTTGCTAAGGACAAATACTGTTATAACTATTCCGTTTTGGCCTGATGAAGAGGGCTTATAACGCCATCAAAACATTTGTAGTCACCTTACTGACATATGCCTATTTAATTCAAGGAAGTTTTGCAAATTTTTAAATATTAAATAACTTGAAAAATGCAAATTTCGATGTATTTAGAAAATAAATATAAAGGAATTAACCTATGGATTCCGTTTAAATATTGTTAGAAAGAACGTCCTTCAATCTTTCCGATGGTGTCAAGATGTGATAATATTTTCTGTCACTAAGGAACTGATGCGTGTGAAAGTCGGGAATAACACCCAAATTCATGCTAAAACATAAAATAACTAATAAACGATTTTGAATTTAAAAAAAACATAATATATTTATAAAAAATATATTTATTATGTAAGATAATTGAAAGATCTAATAATTATATTACCTATGATGTATCATTTATATGCACTTTAAAAGAACTGCTAAGATTTATTTTATGTTTAGAAACAGAAAAGTGAAATTTCAAATAGTACTAAATATAAATATCCAATGTAAAAGAATAATAGTAACGAATATCGAAAGAATAATTATTTGTGATATTTCTGAGGAGTTCATATCCCTAACACAAATACTCGATTTTTAGTGATTTGAACGTTGACTCGTATTCAGGGATGTTCAAAACATGTAGATCCACCAAAATTTGAGGGTCGGATTTTTTACCGCATCACAATACTTCCCCTTTACATTACTATGCATGGTAGGGAAAGTAAAATTGAATTGAAAAATGTTATTCTTCTGTGCAATGTGGTCCTACTACAAATTGCATGTAATACATAAAAAAACATTTTTTTTTAATAAAAAAAAATTAACTACAACTAGCGAAAATTGACATTAAATAATGTTGAACTCTTAAAGTCCATACTATACAGACCCATTCTCTGATATTCCGAATTTAAGAAACATTTACTAATCAATTATCTCCAGCCCGGTTTCTGACAGAAACACTATTAATAGTTCATAAAACTTCAACTAGTTTCAAAGGCAAAAATAATCTCTTTGTTGGGATAGACAGATAGCAACTGCACCAGGAGAGGTAAGATTGTTTCTGTCTAAACGTTGATAAACTTCTAAACTGATAGACGTGTTCTTGCCTGTAGTTGCGCGGTTACTCTGACCCTCTACTCTGAAGAATGGTGTTGCTTTTTGCTTTGGAAGCTGATTCATTCTTTTAATCAACATTTTATGCTGTTATTAACCATGTGCATTTATTGCAGATCATTTTTCAATTTTAAAGGCTATTAGATGGCTTTGTTCTTAATGTTTGAAATGTTATAGTAAACAGAAGCAAGTATGCGTCTCCCCCCCTTTTTCACTCACTCACTCACTCTCACACACACACACACATCACATCCAAAGTCCCAATACTTATGAATAATAAAATTAAAATAAATTAATATAGTAATTTTTATGACATTTCAGTGATTATGTTTTGCGATTAATTTATTTCATATAAAGTGTGCAAAAACTTCAATCCATATACCAAACTTATAGTACTTACAAATTACATTTTTTTACGATATTAGTTCCATTATAGAGAATGGTGTTTTTACCTAACATTATTTGCTTGTTTTTACCCTATGTTAAAAACTTCATAACTCATATTTACGATATTTTATGCCCAAATATTCATTTACAATTTTTAGTGCATTAAGGAAAGGTTTAACAATATTATTATTATTATTATTTTTTTTTTTTTGGGGGGGGGGGGGGGGGGATATCGCTTTCACTACATAAATGAAAATGAAAGATTTAATACATGTAAAATTAATAACTTTTAAACTAAACCATTTTTTCTATATTGTACAAATATTTAACACATGTATTTTTATCTTGGTTTCAATAAATATTGTTCTTGCACCTATAGAGAAAACATATCTAGTATACTTTTCCTCAAAAATAAAAAAGTATTTGCATATAAAGCACCCACAGCAGATGTATTTGGTAATTTCAAGTCCTTTTGCACATCTTTCCTAGAATTTGTTACAACTTATTTTAGGCAGGATTATTCTAGATGCACACATAGTCAAACAATGCTAATACTACCATTGTCCGAACAGTTTGCCTGAGCCCCTAACTTTTCAACAACTCCAATTTTTAACCAGACCATAGACTGCATGCACCTTTTGAACCAGTGTTCGAAGGTAAAGGGGGCAGGATATGCATGCAACTGCTTTAATCTAAATATTCACAGCTGTTTCTGAACTGAGAGCCTCAATTTTTCATTCACGCTATTTTTACTTAAATATCTCGTTCCAATACTATTTAAAGAAGATTAACAAGAACAAAAAAACTTCATAATCTTCTAATTTCTGTGGGTGCGCTGCACCCACAGGAAGAAATCTGTGGGTGCAAGTTGCACCCATGGGTTCCGACACCATAGCTGCTACAATCTGGAATCCTAACATAGCATGTTCAATGGTTGATTGCCGGGGGTTGAGTCGGAATGTTACATCCATGGCGTGCTATGCTATTTTTAAGATAGGAGAGAGATCTTATGGGATCATGGTAGACCAAGTTTTTGAGATATCTCTCGAGCCAAAATCGCATGGATTAAAATCTGGGGATCTTGCAGACCATATCGTAGGAAAATGAAGGTTGATGATTCTGTCATCAGAAAAGCGGCCCCTGAGCACTTGTTTCACACAAGTGGCTATGTGTAGAGGCATAAACACTATTTATCACACTGCATTTTGCATAAACACTATTGTTTTAACACATTGATGTGCCTGCAGAGCAGGAATGATGAAATTCTCCAATACGGATGTGTAAAGTTGCTTGGTGACAGAACACGATACAGGACCTGCGGGTCTGAGCTCTTCGAAAATAAATGGTCCCAAAATGAAGGTGGCAGTAAAACCACAACATACCTTAGAAGAGTATAACGAAACTTGTAGACACTCATGTGGGTAACCCCCCCCCCCACACACACACACCAATAGCGCCCTCCATTGGTGGTTTTTGAAACTAACCTTTTTTTTTGCTCTAGAAAAAATTCCCATCATCTCCTTATGACATTCGCCAAATTTCATGACTTTCGAATAGCTTTTGCTGTAGCCCTCTCGGAAATATGTAGTTTAATTTGGGACATCATGTAATTTATTTATTCAACCCGGGTTCAATCCAAAACTAATTGGGTGATATTATTCATTTACATTCCTATATGTCCGACAGACCGTCTGAACAACATACTAAAATTTCATTTTGATAAAGTCATTTTTATGGTAGTTATGCGAATGGACAGGCAGATAGAATGAAAAAAATCATAAACACTCTTCAACTATGTTGTAAAGTGTTAAAAATATATAAGCAGGTTTTTAACATGCATTTTAGTAAGTTCATTAAATGAAAGCAATTTAGAATGAAAAAGTACAGTAAAATAATTATGCATTATACTACAGATTTATTATTAACTGCATATTTTAGGCAATAATGCTAAGCAACTCTACTCAGTGTAGCAAGACCATTTAAAAGCATCTTTGGTACAGTGATAAAAGGTAAGGAATATTTAAGAAATTTATTTCCAAAAATCTGTCATGAAAAAAAAAAATGCTCTTACTTATGCTACTACTTCTGAACCTATAGGAACCCACCTAATAAAGACTATGCAGGAAAAACTTCAGAATTCCATGTATCATGGATTTTGTTAAGAAGCAGTTGAGTTTTTAAGAACCAGTTTTTCACTTTACTGTTCTTTCAACAAATGTTATGTGAATGTCTTTAAATTTTAACAATGAAATTGTATTTGCTTTAATGATGCTTAAACTTTTTCTGGTGGTGCATTATTATTAGAATTATGTTATGTTGACTTTTGAGGAAGCAGAAATAATCTGCTTTGTTAAAGATAAATTACTCAGTTATCTAATGCTATTTAAGCTAGGAACTTAATAATATTTAAAACTTAATATACATACTCTTTATACTATAATTTTAATTGCTCTTAATCAAAAGGTCAATAAATTAAAAAGTAAATTGCTATCCTAATATATCATTAATGATTTTTATTTAATAAGCACTTTGATTTAATCTTAAGCTTACTTTAAAAGTAATTAATGCTGAGAAATCTTTAATCAAATCAAAAAGTAAATATTTAAAATCATTGTTCTCTAGTAAATTGCTCAGATTATTAATGTTAGTCTAGCTTGAAAAGGTAACTCAATAAACTCAATATAAAGCTTTAATTTAAATAATTGCTTACCTGTCTAACAGGACCTTATAATAACTTTAAATGCACCTTTTCTGAGTAGGTATTTGGTCAGACTGGAAATTTCCTATTCCCCCCAAACTTGCAAATTGCTTTGTGTTGGGTTGCTTTAGAATTTATGTAATTTGGGGGTTTGAAATTTACTTTTATTTATTTTTCCCTGGTTCAATATTCTCAATTTGGTAATATTTAAATATTATTTATTGTTTTTTTTTCATTTATTCTTTAATTAGAATATTTTTAATCTTCTAAATTAATTTTCTTTATAATATTCTTAATTAAAAATGTTCCATTCCCTAAATTAATATTACCTTTGATTTATAAATTTATAAAAATTATTTATTTATTTGATTCCCCTTAAAATTCCCTTTAAATTGATGTCTCATTTTCCCATTTTGGTTAGAAATTCCGTTTGTTCCATAGTTTCAAGTTATTTCCATGTTCAGTGCATTTCAAAAATTTCAGTTGCGGCTATCTTGAAGTCTTGGATTTGTGGGCTTTTTACCGCAATTGACGCGCAGCCTAAGCACTTTTTGCACCTCTTTGGAATTCGTGAATTATTTTAATTGGTTCGCATTTTTACGGATCGCCTGCTCTCGGAGTTTTGAGTTTTAATTTTGGCAATTCTAATTTCGGTAAGCGGATTTTAATTGCTGCCATTAGTCTAAATTTCTCCGTTTTTCCGCACGTATAAATACGTTCACGGAATTTTCAGTTTCAGTTTTTTGTTGGAATCCCACGTTTTGAGTTTGCACGAGAAGCGCTATGTTTTACTTTTCGAGTGGAACTTATGTTCCATGCAAGATTTTCTATGGAACATTAGGTTCCTCGCAATGTTTTTTTTATCACTTGTCTCCTTTTAAATGAAAGTTTTATTTGTTTTTATCGCCTAATTTGCAATGTGACTGCTGGAAAAATGAGTTTTTAAGAATTATTACGAGCGCTATGTGAGAGAAGCGCCTGACAATGACGGTTGATTTATGAAGATCCAAGTGTTTCAGAAGTGGCTGTTAGGTTTAATCTCCTGATTTTATAATCCTTTTCAAGAAATATGCTCTGAATCCTCTCCAGATTAAAGTTTGGTGATCTCCAGAAATCCAGCTGTAGGAAATTTGTCTCAAACCTGCACACCAATATTTATGGAACTTTCCCCCCCTGTCTGATGACTCGGCTGGGTGAATATTAATGTTTTATTTAGACTCTTAATTTCTTAAATTCTCAATATTTAAAAATGTGTGATTTAAATTTTATTCTGTGAATTTAAAATTCTAAAACTTTATTTCTGAGAGCAATTTTCTAAACCTTCCTAAATTTATAAGAGCCTGGGAAAATTTTTAAATTTAATGTTTTTTTTGGTTAATTATTTATGATGGAATTTAAGTGGATTTTTCTAGAGTAAAGTTTTTTTAAACTAATTCTTTAATTCTAGCTAAGCTGACAAAATTCTAAAAATTCTAATGTCTGTCAAATTTAGAATAAACTTGTTAATTCTTCCTGTTTTGCCTGCCTGTGAGAAGAGTTTTTGTAATTGTTATTTGGATTAATTTGAAGTTACAATTTAATAAACTACTTTTCTTTAAACTAATTATTATGTCTTCCTTTATCTCTTTGAAACACAACAGGTTTTATTTTATCCCTTCTTAAACACAGCATTTGTAAGCAATAATTGGATGTAATTATTAGAGTATACAAGTTCTGTTAGCATCTTTGTAACAAGAAAATGCCACAAATTATGTACTGCATTTTTATTACATCCAGGGTATGGAGAACTGTTTTGTATTGCATTTGTGTAATATTTTGAATATTACTATTATGGTATTTGTTGAAAACCAATTGTAAATGTAATGTTTATGCCCGAAATTTCGATTTTTATGCTTCTTAGGTTTTTACAAATCCTTTAAAAGTTTTTTTCGTAAATTCCCATTGGTAAATACAGGGGTAAGCATCTCACTGCCCATTAATTATTTTATATTTATATTTTTGCCAGTTGTTCCATATTATTGTGGACAATGCTAACATATTGTGTGTAGTTTATCATTCTGGTGTCTAGCCTAGGAAATACACCCAAATGTTATTTTCTTATATAGAGTGGGAAAGTTATCACAATCATACTATGAACTTGACTGTTGGAAATCCTGTATTAATGTAATGCATCCTAATTTTTAAAACTGCACAAAAATACTTTTATATGCAGTGCACTTTCTAATGATTTGAGAAATTTTCACATTTATATATTTTTATACAGTTTCTTTGTATTTTACAACACAATTTTTTATAAGTCAAAATAAATCCCAAATAATCCAAAGATACACAATAAGACAAAATTCAAATAATGTGTGGTAAAACAATAGAAAATCAATTAGGGTTGTCAAACCATGGGCAGGTCAAAACTTACTGGTTAGCTTCTTGCTCCAGAGTTTGGATCTTATAGGCTTTTATAGCATTGATAGCTGAAAAATAATATATATAGATATATTAGGGTGAGCCTTATTTTTGAAGTTTGGAATTTTGCCAACTTTTCAAAATATTTCATCACATGAAAAAATAAATCAGTTATATTTTTTTTCAAATCAGATTAGATTTAGAGGTCAAAAGTATACTCATTATATGAATATGTACAGTAATTTTATTGCATTCCAGATGGCAACGAAGTCAAAAAATATGTAGCGGGGTGCAGTGCCACCAATTGGTGGTGCAAAAGGTGAGCTCGGTGCGCCCAAGTTTGCATTTAAAAAAAAATGTCGGCACAGTATAAGTTTGCGCACCTCAGTGCTAGGTGTCAGTATAAATCAGTTTCTTGTATAAGTAAATGATAAACCAGTAAATCAGAAGTAAATCAGAAGTAAATCATAAACCAGTTTTTTGTATAATATTTGTAAATGAAGACCATGAAGCACCGAGCAATTATTTTTCAAGGACATCATTTCTTCCATATTATGAAGTTGTATGCATTTCTGTGAGGAAAAATCATAGCAAACTAACATTATTGTTTAATATTGAAGCCATTGAGGAAATTTTTGGGGAGAAAGAATGTTGTTTAGGAAAATTTCAGCGACAGTGTAACTGTTAGAGAAATTTCCAGAGAAAACAGAACTTCTAAAAAAAAAAAAATGTTGTGAATCTGCAGAACATTTTCAACCCTGTCTTTTTCAAGCACTTTCAAGGACTTAACCAAGAAAATGGAAATTTTCAAGTACTTTCAAGGCCTTGAAAATGTTAATCTAAAATGCAAGTACTTTCCCAATTTTCAAGCACCCGTATGCACACTGTATATATATATATATATATATATATATATATAATTATGTGTGGCTAAATTTCATAAATATATTTATGCATGCAATTATTTAATAAAAAAATATTGGTACTACTTGACATATAGTGATTCGTTAAGGGGCGTTTTGGATTGCATTAATTAAACCTTTTCAGCTTAGCAATTAGAAGATGAATGTATCTTAAGGTTAAGTGTTTTATTTTGGTTTATTTAGCTATTGCATTTATGTTTACTTTATGTTTTGTTGGTAGGCTATCTTGGAGATTTATTCTCCAGACTGAAGGGAATTAAAATTCTATGCGGATCTTTATGGCGTAATTGAGAAAAATAAATTTAAATAATCTACATTTCTAAAATTTTGTTTCTGTGAGATATCAACTTAATCAAAAGGCATTATAGGGATCATAAAATGAAACAATTTTGTATGATTGATGTGCAAATAGTGGAGCTGTAAACAACTGTATAGTAAACAGGATTCATTAAAATGTTCAGAGAAAAACAGAATGCAGTTCATAGGTTCGAATGTAAAATTCTTTTATTAAAAAAATTGGTGCTGTTTACTATTTTTAAACTGCAGCAAATGACACTTTATGCATTCTACTTTGGAATGATATTATGAATAGATAAACTCAGTAAATGATTGAAACTGCCTGTTTGAAAATGTAAATAATTATGCACTAGCTGTATTTCAGAAATAGCTGTCAAATCTTCAGTTCTAGAAAAGTGGATATAAATCCTCATAGACAGCAAAAAGGTGAAATTTAGGGGCATTTTTCTCATAATTTAAAAAGTATAAACTTTATTTTAGATTTGAAAAACTGTATTGACCTGTAGAATCAACTTAATACTTAAATTGATTTCTAAGATGTATTCACAAAAGAAACTTTGAAATATGCCAAAAAGCACAGAATTTCAGTGCATATGTGAAAAATAACAACACTCGGACACATCTTCTGAAAATTACAATAATTCCCACACAAGCAATATTCTATAGGTGGATACAGCATCATTTTACATCCTGTTGTTTTTATATTGGTCATTTGTCATATAACAATATGTGCCATAGTCAATTCAGTAAAATAACCTAAAAACGGTTTTATAAGTATTGCATCAACATAGAGGACAAAAAGTAGAAAAGTAGATAATCATACTTACATTGCAAATTACAGACTTCAGAAACAAATGAGGAAAGCTGGTTATCAACTGTAAAAATTGAAAATACAAATTTCATAAAATTTCTTTTAGTTTCACACAGAAAACATTACTAGTAATATAAAATCAGTTAAAACATTTTATATTTTATAAATGGAAATAGTTCAATACTGGAAACATAACAGAATAAATAATTTATATATTGTCCAGGGTTATAAATTAGGAGCAGAATGTCAGGTGTCCATTTTTCCTCAGTTGTCAAAATATTCTACTTGGGGTGCAATATCTAAATCATTTATTTTATTTACATTATGTTATATGTAATCCATGACCTGCATTGTTGGTTAGATTGTAGAAGAATGAATTAATGGTTAATGAATCGGTTATATATCAGAAAAGTTAGGTGTAAAAAAAAATGACATGTCTAAAATAGTCAAAACAAAATTTTTAGGTGCAAAATATGATTAATGACTGCTAATTTCAAACCCTGATACTGTCCTAACTCCTAAACAAGGCTTTGACACCTGAAATGGATAGGCATGCCTGCCAACATTAGAGTAAAAATCCAGTAGATTGTATGGTGAGCATTTTTTACTGCACTCTACAAGATAGCATATAACCTGTTCAGTATCACTTAAAATAGGGATTTTTTACACCACACAAAAAATATATACTTTTTTGAAAAAATGATAACTCACTATAACATTGAAAATGCCTAGTGTATAAGAAAAATGTTTTTACATAGTCTGTGAATAAAAAAAAAACATATTAGTAACATAAACAGAATAATTTTTGAGGGGATCTGACTGAAACAAAAGATATTCAGTTCTCAAATTGTAATTTAGTGCTTTTGAGACTCTATTGCCTAAAAATTAAGTAGGGGAGATTCCATTATTCAATCACTCTAATTGAGCCTATTTTAAATAAAATAATCCTTCATTTTTATGTAAACTACAAAGATATGAGAGTATTGTTTAACTAATTTATGATTTTATAAAAAATTAGATGGATGTTAAAGGATGTTTAAATATTACATGGGAATTTAATCTATATATGCGAAATTGTACTTTTAACATAATAAATATTTTACAAAAATATTAATCAATAATGAAACCTACTACATAGAAATGAATGTTGTGCAAATTTTAAATCACATAATTTAAAATTAAACATGGATGGAAAGTAGGGGCAGCTATTCAGAGAGGCCGTGGGGCCCCTTGATCAAGCACCTCAAATTATTTCAGTTATATAGGTTAATTACAACTTTTAAGGAAATTATCTGAATGTTATTTCAACCAAAATTCGAATTATTAGAAATAAGTAATGAAACTGTCACTAGATGGTAGCACTAAAGCTTTGACTCTCAAAAAAGGCTCCTGTGTCCTTTCTTTTCATACCATGTTAAGTCTATATGGAAAAATATTGCATTACAGGGAAACTGTTAGCCATAGAGTGTATATGAGAAAGATTGTGTACATTTTGGGTATAAAAACATTTGCGCTAATCATAAAAAAATACTGCACATGCATACGACTGAGAGTATCTAATTTTTACAAATTTGATACAAATTTATTTATAAATATATTCAAATAATTTTGATGGTTGCAATAGGACCTTATCCATTTTAAGGAAACTTGCACAACGTATATCAGCGCAAGTAAAATAATAACTTGGCATACAGCTGTTTCGAGGTAATGCCAGAACCAATTTATCAGTACCAGACAAATGACAAGCTGGAAGTCTAAAAGACGTAGTTGGCACGAACTGAGGGATATATATACATAAATACATAGATGAGCACCTCCCTCTACATGTCTCTCATGAGGCGCCACTGATGGAAAGGATGTTTCAACATTACATGGCAATGTAGTCAATATACATGGAATCGCACTTATTTGAAACAGTATCTATCATTAAAGGGAAAATGATGCAACTTAGTATTGGTATTTATAGGTTCATGCACGGAAAAAACAAAATAGCAGTCACAAGTTCGATCAAAATTAACTTTTTAGTAGAATTTTTATAGAAAAATTCTTAACTTTAGGGAATTCTAAAAAAAATAACAAAAAACAGGAGATTCTTGTTGGAAACCGTGAGAAATCATTAAAAACCAGGAGTTTCCCGGAAAAACAAGTAGAGTTGGCAGCTATGGATAGGATATTGAAGTTCTTGGAGGTACTGGGTGTGGTGTCATTCCAAATTTTCAACAATGGGTTCTGCATTCAGTAATGACCTGTTTTAAAGAACAGTTATTTCAGGTACCATGCTGCACATTCTGTGTAAAGAAAATTTGTCTCATGATTCACAGTATTAATTAATAAATTAGAAGAGCTAAAGTTAAAGAATTTTATCATACTGTGTGCATTAATACAGCCAGTACCTAAATAAATTTTTACAGAGAACAACAGCAGTAACCCCACAGCAAGAATGCAAATACTTGTTGCCTCAGCCTACATAGTTACAAGAAAATAAAATAAGGACAGTTGAGATAAGATATAAATCAGTATCTGGAGTAATGTTGATTACTGAGTAATTGGGGTTGTCAATCATGCATAAAGCATTGATTATGAAACACTTTCAATGTAATTTTATTTAAACATCTCTAAAATGTGATGCATTCAGCAGTGATATTTTTTAAATTATAACAGAACTACAATAATTTATTTTACTTGAAAACTTAATCGAAAAAAAAAAATGAACTTTATTCAAATGGCGTCATTGAAATATAAATCATCCAGCTCTATGTAAAAGCAGTGAATATTTCATTTATACATTTTTATTCAAGACTCCAGAGTTAAATAATTTTGTGTGAAAAAAATTCAGCAATTCTTATACAACTCATCTTACAATAACTTGTTTATATTTTGCATCCATTAAAATTAGGCTTCGTTGTAGAAATAATTAAAGTTTTTTTTTTTTTTTTTAAATCCTATGCCCGTCTGCGGCATCTCTGCCATCAATCGACGAGCAGCCCAATAAAATGAGGAAAGAGTATAAAAACGAGAGTAAAAATTAGCCTCCATAGAGTTGTCTGTAGCAAACTTTAAAACAATGGGACAGTTCTTGAGGTGGTCACCGTCCATATCACCCTGGAGGCACAGAGGGCAGCAAGCTGTATTCTTAACGCCTATCCGATGTAAATGTTTTTGCAGGTAATCATGTCCAGTTGTCATACGAAAGCAAGCAACTCCAACAGACCGAGGCAAGGAGCTAGGGACTTTATTACACTTGTTGAGCAGGATTTTCCAACTCTTATCCATAGCAGTATCAACATATAAGGATAATCTATTTACTTTTATTTTATTGTAAATAATTCTTTTGATATTTTGGAGAGGTAGGGGGAGATCAGGCTGTACCATAAGAGAACCAGTCTTGGCAAATTTATCCGCCTGCTCATTCTCAAAAATATCACAATGGCTCGGAATCCATTGAAGGGCAATGCTTTCTCTGGTTTTCTTTAAATTAAGAAGCTTCATTCTACAAGAATGAACCTGGGCATTTTTGTTATAGTTCAAATTGGTAAGCGACAAAATAGCAGCCTGTGAATCAATAAAAAACACAATATTATGATCAAGGCTGTCTGTTAAAATTTATCAATTGCATATGATATAGCCGCAATCTCACCATCAAAATTGTCATAGTACCCTCCAACAGGACAGCTAATACTAAAAATATTTGAATAGGCTCCAGAACCGGCATTTTTTATCGCATTTTCGGCTGAACCATCGGTATACACATGAAGCCACTTGTCAGGAGGTATCTGCTTTGTATAGTAGCCAGTGCAGCACTCCTTAACTGATTCTTTATAGAAAGCTGCTTATTTACATTCCAATTACGATCCAGATGTCCTTCCAACCCTCCGTGATCCAGAACAGGATTCCATTCTCGTGAGAAAACCTGAGGACTAGGAGTGGGAATATCATAAGTATCACAAAGATCCCTAACAGTTGATAGGAAAGATGTATGGATTTTTAGCCTCTCATTTGCTGGCCTATAATAATTTAAAAAGTTATTTTTTCTTCTTAAGATTTTTTCAAAAAGGCATATGGCACTCCTTTGACATCTTTCAGGCTCTAGTTTGACACTTAGAGGCTCTAATTCAGTCTGAAGCTCCATAGCAACTATAGGAGTTGATTTAGCACCACCAGTGATCAATTGTAACATGTTGTTTTGGAAAATATTTAGCTTGTTTCTAGCAGAATCTGAGGTGGTGATCAAAACTTCATTTCCATATTCCACAACAGGGCGAACATAACTTTTGTAGGCTGTACACAAAACATCTTGAGTCGCGCCCCAAGTGACACCAGCCAGACGTTTCAATAAGCTTGATCTCGAAAATCCTCGATCAATGGCCGTATCAATTTGCCTCCTCCAAGTCAACTTTGGGTCTAGATGAATGCCCAAGTAAACAGTATCATAGGTTCTATTTAGACTTTTATCCCTATAGTGGAGGCGAATTTTATGATATTTAGTACTAAGCGAAAACAATTGGAAAGTGGTTTTTTTCAGTATTTACAACCATATTATTTTCATAAGTCCAGGCCTCAAGAACATCTAAGGCCCACTGAAAAGCATCCTCTAGGCCAGTCACGCCAGATCCAGTAGCACTCATTATCATATCATCAGCAAATAACAAAACATTTACACCCGGGACAGACCTGGAAATAGTGTCTATTACGTCATTGATCATTATATTAAAAAAAAATCGGGCTCAGTACAGATCCCTGGGGTAAGTCCTGCCTGGCCTGGCGATAACCTGACACAGTGTGGCTATATTTGACACACAGTTGGATGAATAATTGATGAATAATTAACGTTGGATGATCATTTAAACTAAAAAATATTGCAATTGTGTTGGTGCAGAATATAGATGCACAGAAAATATGCAAAAATAATGGTTTTAGGACAGATGTAACACCAAATACAAATTTAAAAGAACTTTAAAAATCACGATTTTTACTCTGGGGGGAAAAAAATGGAAGCTCTATTTTGAAGTGGGTCACATGATCTCTTCATATTATATGGGTGTAATTATTATTTTAATTTTTATTTAAAAAACTACCAAACCTATTTTGCTGAAATTTTTTAAACAATATGTGAATTTTAACTTTGCTTAAAAAATGCTTGAAAAATTAAGTCCTATAGGGTTCAATGTATTTCCTTTTTTCAACCTGGGTTCAATCCCAAACTAATTGGGCGATATTATTCATTTACATTCCCATATGTCCCACAGACCGTCTCAACAACATACTAAAATTTCATTTTGATAGTCATTTTTATGGCAGTTATCGTGTGAATGGACAGACAGACAGACCCAAAGTCATAAACACAACCATCACTATTGAAATTTTTGCCTGCACTCAAGGGGGTAGTGAACTAAACATTGAGACAATGACTGGTTAAGTACAGTAAAAGCACAATATAGCACAGTAGTCAGGACATATACTTCATCCTGAATTATTACTTAACTACAAATACAATAGATACACACAGTAATGATTTTTTTTTTTTTTTTGGGGGGGGGGGGGGGGGGACATACTTTTCACCACATATCCGAATCTGTGGTATATTAGACCATATTATATCGGGCTTCTACAGTATATTCAAATTACAGTAGAATATAACTTATTAGAGTTCAAAATCACATTATGGTAAAAACAATTCTAAAGAAATTCCAACCTATTTGCCAAATGAAATTTTCTTTCGTTAAATGAAGTTTTATTCTCCAAATTTATTTCGATTTTCCATTTGAAGAATGTGATTTGATTTATACATTCTAAAGATAGTTGCTTTGGAAAACACAAATAATATAGTAGTATACATTATAATTAGTATACCACAAATTTTGATTTTGACATTGGCAGAAATCGTAATCGCTAAATCTTTTATTCAATTGCCAAACTAAATTTTCTTTTACAAAATGAAACAATGACGATTGGCAGCACAACTCCTTACATCTTAATATTTACGTAAATTCACTTTATTAAAATGTTTAAGCATGGTGCTAAGAGCCACTAAATTACATATTTTTAGAATAGAACTAAAAATAGGACACTTTTAGTTTAAATGAATTTATTAAGTGTTCTATTTATGCATAATATATATATATATATATATATATATTTATTATACAGAAGTAAAAGTTTTTTAATTTAAAACAGGTTGATATCATTTAAGAACCTAATGTAAGCAATACTACATGGTGCGATGCAGCCCTTGCACCTAGTTTACAAATATATTATCTAAATAGGAAATGAAAAACACATGAATGTAAACAATTGAATGCAAACAATGAAAAGTACCACCAATTGGCCGGGGGGAGTTGTGACCCCCCACACTTCGGTTGAGCATGCTTTATGCCATGGCAACACTACCGGAAGTCGATACTTTTACTTTGAATGGCCTTATTACCAACAACAATCAACAATTGAAAACAACAAAACCCATTGAAAGAAGCACATAAAAAACCCAATACCTATTCACTCAATTGACTTCCATTTAGCTTATATCACCATACTACCAAGTGTATTCTACTTTTCCTAGTAATCAATACCAAATCTCGCTTAAAAATATAAACTATAATACCCTTACAACCAGTACTTGTTACCTTGTCTTGATCTCTTCAAATCCATATAAGGCTTAATCTCAATCTTTTCGCTTAAACGAATTCTCCATAACCATGAACCACCTCTGTAGTCCCATATACTTTTATATTCTCCCTGTATCATCCGCTCAAATATCTGCTTATACGTGTAGTTACAGTTAAACCATAGAATTCCAATATTGTCTTGATCAAAAAACTTTTGGGGTAACCTTGTTTCAAAGTCTCATTTAAAAATTCCCCATCATTTTTAACCATATATGTATCTCTAGTATTTAAATGTTTGCTTCTTATCAATTGGTTAATTATAATATTTCTGAATACTTTCTTATGTAAATTTGTAAACCAAGGTGTAATATAATTGATTTTAAAATTAAAATTTTTTCTTTTATCAAAAATAGTAAAAATAGTGTTATTATCTGATTTCTCTATACATATATCCAAGTAATTTAAACTTTTGTTGTTATTGCTAGGAGTTTCTATTAAATTTAGAATACATGGATAGAAACTGAAATCCATTACAAAATCTAAACTATCACAACACAAAATCACATCATCAACATAACTCATGTATACCATTTCATTTAAAATGTGGGTTCCCGTCTTATACCTGTCCAAATAAAAATTTGCCAATACAGATGAACAGCTGCCACCCATTGGGATTCCCTTTATTTGCTTGTAGAATTCCAGTCCATTGTACAGCACAGTTTCAAACAAAACCAATTTCACAAGTGCAGTATACCTTCCCAACATCATCATTTGCAAATCGTGAGTATGGTAAATTTCTATTACCATCTGAAATAAATCGTTGATATCGATATTATTGAACAGATCGCAGAAATCATAACGTTTGTAAACCATATCATTCAGTATATTTTTTAATTTATTAATAACTTCATAACTATTATTGATGAAGTATGATCCTTGTTTTTTGGGTCTTGCTATAACTAACTTCAGTACCATAAGTAACCTTTTATTAGCATTTGTTAAATATGATCAAAAACCAATGATTACAGGTCAAAATTTGACAGGTTGCTTCAATTTTGGTATCAGTGAAGATATGGGAATTTTATTCCCCCTATGTCAATACCAGATTTTTTGTACATGGTCTTTATACAGTTTTCTATTTCTGTTTTGGAATTGTTCACTTGCTGATGCATAGTTATGCCATTATAACTATTGTATAGTAAATCATAATAATAGCTCCTGCAAGTGAAAACGTAATTTGCTGTTACCTTATCGACGTATGTAATTACATAAATTTTCTGTAATTCTTCCAATTCATTTTTATCATATCCCTTAATTTCTCCACACCTTTCTCTTTCCGGCAGTCCAAATGGTTGCTCAAGTCCTTGGTCAAGTCGGACAGTTTGGGTCTTCAACACCTTTCTCTCTATATATACTAGTAACTTATTTCCTTCATGACTTTGCATTTCCACTCACCAAATACCTCTGTAGGTAAGCTATAATTTACCGCTGTTTTGTAAATAAAACTATTTATATCTTGATTGATAGATTGCACAACTTGGTCAAACTCTTGAAATCTAAATTTAGTATCCTTTTCAAATAAATCTTTAGTATT
This sequence comes from Amaurobius ferox, assembly GCA_951213105.1. Lineage (NCBI taxonomy): Eukaryota > Metazoa > Arthropoda > Arachnida > Araneae > Amaurobiidae > Amaurobius > Amaurobius ferox. Next base: position 141,856,693 of record OX578146.1, on the reverse strand, counting down.
TGTAACAATAACATTCAGATCTCCTGCTACCACATGTCCATGATCCCTATCTTTATATGACAATTCATGACATTTACATGGACTCTTAATCTCCAAATTCAAGTTTTGGCAGATTTTATTGCAATTAAAAAAATCTCCGAAAAATAGGTGTCAAATAACTATATGATATTCCTATCTCGAAATTGCTAATAGATTGATAGTAATCCCTTACTATCTTTCAATAATCTATTGAATGGTACTTTGTCAAAATTTTTATTTTTATATTTCACAATAAGATATTCTTGTACTTTTCGTTTTGTCTGCTATATACTAACTCCAAACCCAGAGTTTTTGCTCTCAATTTTATGTAATCACATAAAATTGCCTGTATAACAGTATCTTTCCCAAATTCCTTTAAATATGAATCACTTCTACAATAACTCCAAATTCTCGATATTTTGGTCTGACACTATACACTATGTTTTTAACCCACTTATGAGGTATTTTGAAATCTTTGACATTTTCTTTTACAAATCCTCTTATACAATCCTCTGTAAGTTTGTAGCTTATTTTTTTGCTGCTATAATTCTGTATTACAATATCTGAATCCAGTTTATCGTAATAGTCATTATTATAATTTATGTTAAAACCCACAGTATTTAGTCCATAAGGGTACAAGGTGTTATTCAGTTTTATATGCTTGTTCTCCCACCATAGATGTTTTAAATCTATTACTAAATTTATAATAGTGATCCATGGTCTCGATTCCATGTCAGCAAAATGTTTAATTTCTATAGTCGTGTCCAATTCCTTGTCTTTCTGATACTTGTATATAAGACTTCTATGTAAACTAATTCTTATATTGAATTTGTTTTTTGTTTGTCCGATATATTCCTTTTCACAAATTCTGCATCTTATACTGTATATGCAATTGAATACTTAGTTTGCATCTATTTGAAGGACACTTTTTATATTTGAACTCTGCCATATTATTATAAAGACTCACACTCTTGGCCTTTTGATCAGATCTTACGATAGATAGATGGTATAGGTAAAGGGTCTGGAAAACTGGAAGATTGTCGAGGTGATATAAAAGTAAGGAGTCACATTATTGGAGTATTTTTACAGACATAAAATTTTTTTTTAATTATATGAAATGGACAAAAATAAGAAATCCGATCCCGGCAATGTCGAGGCTTATGCAGCGATTGCCTGCTCGTCTAGTTTAAGGGGAACTGGATGATCAATAGCAAGTAACCTTAGAGTCAACACTATTAAAAATTATTTCGGTTCGAAGGTCAAAGGGGATATGGTAAGCAAAAGAACTGTAAATTTACCTTTACCTATACCTATGGCAAGATCTAATCAAAAAGCCAAGAGTGTGAGTCTTTATAATAATATGGCAGAGTTCAAATATAAAATGTGTCCTTCAAATAGATGCAAACAAAGTATTCAATTGCATATACAGTATAAAATGCAGAATTTGTGGAAAGGAATATATCGGACAAACAAAAAACAAATTCAATATAAGAATTAATTTACATATGTCTTATATACAAGTATCAGAAAGAAAGGGAATTGGACATGACTATAAAAATTAAACATTTTGCTTATAGTACTGTCAAAATCCAAAAATTACTGTGTGCTGATTGACTAATCACATTAGGTCAGCTTGTCACTAAGTTTTAACCCCATGTTATGTATTCCTGCAGATTGAGACATCAACATGCAGATTATGCTAATTTTCTACTTTAACACATTAGAGATCAGCATACTCTGGAAAAACTTTAACTTCTACTTCAAAAAACATTAACTTCAACTTCAATAACGCAGCACTATATAAGTTAGTGGATGTGTTAGTAGAAGTTGTTCTGTTGTCTGTGCTCTGTTGTCTGTATTATGTGGTCTGTATTCTGTAGTCTGTATTCTGATCATATTGTCTGATATAGTGATGTTACTGTTCAAACATTACCTATTTTCTAGAATGTTCTTAATGATGTTGTGTACGTTTCAAAGTGTGATTGCCGGTAAATTGGCAAAGTATGTGGCCGTTTTGGTTAGGCCTAATTTTCTGTCTGCTATAGAATTTCAAGACTCTGTTGTTATGACCAGTACAAACACAGTATCAAAGTAAATGATACATGTTGTGTTTATGTTTTTTATTATATTAATTTCATGAAAATAAATTTAGTTATTTTTTTCATGTATCGACTCTTCACTGACTTGTCTAGATAAATCCACTGTTACTTCTGCAAAAGTCTTCATGGCAATCTGCAATATTGAATTTTAATCAGCTTTTAAATTTTTAAATATTTGTGCATGCCAACAGTTATGGAGAATTCGCTTAAGTGAAAAGATTGAGATCAAGCCCTATTTGGATTTGAAGAGATCAAGACAAGGTAACAAGTACTGGTTGTAAGGGTATTATAGTTTATATTTTTATGAGAGATTTGGTATTGATTACTAGGAAAAGTAGAATACACTTTGTAGTATGGTGATATAAGCTAAATGAAAGTAAATTGAGTGAATAGGTATTGGGTTTTTCATGTGCTTCTTTCAATGGGTTTTGTTGTTGGTAATAAGGCCATTCAAATTAAAAGTATCGACTTCCAGGAGTGTTGCCATGGTATAAAGCATGCTCAACCGGAGTGTGGGGAGTCACAACTCCCCCCAGCCAATTGGTGGTACTTTTCATTGTTTGCATTCAATTTTTTACATTCATGTGTTTTTCATTTTCTATTTAGATATTATATATATTGGGTAATTCCATTGTGACTAACATAACATTTGAATGATTTTTGAAATGATTTTTTTACATACACTAACTTTATTTTTATCCTAATACCTTAAACAGGGTGTTATTCTTCTTTGGGCAGGTGGTTTTATGTAGAGAAATGCAAAACTAATATTTAAAATTGTTTATATAAGCATTCAGAGAGTATTTTGATCAATGTGACTAACATAACAGGTTTGCAACACTAGGATTTGTATTAATTTTTATAGCCATCATCCTCTGAAACTAAAACAACAAAATGAATATTTCCTTTTGAAAATGCCTATGTGAAAGGTTTTTGTTCTATTATTATGCACAAATTTGGCATACATTTCAAGGATAATAGAGAAAATTTTTTTAATAAACCTTGCCTGTGACTAACATAACCTGTGAATATACTTTAATTTCAGAGTATTACAAATAATATTTACATAAGTGTAAGAATGCAAACAGTGCTTTATTATATGTTTACATGTAGAAAAATTATAGTTCAGTCTTATGTTCAGTCTTCACCCATTGTCGTGGAAATGATAATGTCCACGAAAATTTACAGTCGGTTGTAATAAAACTTTAACAATTTGTGTTGTTTCAACTCAAGATTTGTCCTCAATTGTGGGAAACACAAAGGTTGCCTCAGTACTTTTCTTCATGAACAAGACCTCATAATCATTCTTATGAGTGTCGAAAACTTGTCCAACATATCTTTTTTTTACTTTACAGTTATAAATTCAACAATGACAAAATCACCCAATGACGCAATGGTTTTGGGGGACAGTTCAGAGGCAGAGCCTACTTCAAAATTATTCATAGTGAAATCAGTTTCCAGATTTTCTTTTAAGGTAACTTCGTGTATGGGAACATCATCTCCTGTATTCTGATATAAAGCAAATTTGAATTCTCCCATATTAGTAATACATCGTGAGGACTGCATATCTTCCACTGGATTGACATTTTCGAACAATGCTTTCAAATCCTTTTTCTTTCCTATCATGCCAATTTCACTGACGAACAAACATTTTGTTTTTATTGTCATTTTTCCCAGTTCGAGAAAAAAGTCTTTTGCATTGCACACTATAGCTTTACCTCTCAAAACTCTGTTCCACACATTGCACTTCACAACAGCACCTACTCCATCATGTGGACCTTTTCCGCGATATGGTTCAATAAAATTTCATGACCTGTAAACATTAGAAGAAGTTAACGTCATCATAAAGTATCTATTTTTAAAATGAGCAGCAGCTCCATCTGTCCACAAGATCACAGATTCTACATTAATCTTGTAAGTTATAGTAAAGTCATTTATAATTTGTTCATTAAAAATGTTAACTTTATAAGCAGAGTGCTTGTTTGCATCAGAAATTATTGCATAATACTGTCTGTATATCTTCAGAAGTAATGTGCCGAAAATAAATAACAGCAGTATAAATTGTTACAGAAACTCCCTGTGCTGCATTCCAATGTGCCTGCATTACTTCATCCTGATGTTTAATATAATAATTTCCAGCAAAATCAGTTTGTAGAATGATTTCCCCTATGCTTAAGTTTTCCTTTTGCAGCTCCTCGATTTGTCTCCAAATGTTATATTAATGTTTTAAAATAATTTTAGTTTGGTCCATCAACATTTCTGTAACTTGTTTGTAAGTGACGAACACCAATTCAAGTTTTCCATTCTTCCACTGATAAAATGAAATACTTTCATCATCATTCCATAATATTGTCTCTGACTCGACAAATTTCTTTGGCTGACTTACACCACTGAGTTCATATGTGTTTCTCATACAATTAGCAGATTTTCAATCTCAATCAGTTCTTAAATCTTCCTTAGTCCGGGGTTGAATTCAGAAGCGGTTAAAAGACTTAAATTCTCACAATAGACACAGCAGCAAACTCTGGTTTTGGTTGAAGCCAATTGTACTTCCTCCAGATGCAGTTCACAAAATTTTGATACTTCTACTGGGTTTCCAGGATTTTCTTTCTTATATAAGTCATAGAGTTCTTTTAAAGTGTAACATTAATAGTCATTTATGCACTTTTTCCTTTTCCCCAGCTTCATTTTTAATATTTTTGTATTCTTTCTTCCCAGAAAGTGATCTTGAAATTTCATCTCTTCTATAAAAATTCTTTACAGCACTTATTATTTCTTTAGACAAAGCACTTTTCTTTTTAATATCGTAACAGCATTCAAAACTTGTTCACTACTTTCCCTTATGGTTAACTCCTTTTCATCGTCGTCTCATATTTTTCATTCCTCTTTGAGATTCCAATTTGTGTTTTTTCTTATAAATTTTATCATACTTTCGACTTACTCTCATTGCTCTCATTCCTCTTCTTGCCCTTTCCCTCTCTGCAAGTTTTTATTCATCACTTTGTCTTGCACGGCTCTTCCTCTTTTTTCTGCAGCAGTTTTAGCCATATTAGTTTTTCAATAAAGGATTTCCTCACAATACTTTAATAAGCAGTTGAAAATGTCAAGTCTGATGTTAGATTTTATGTAGAATCATAAAAATTACCTTCTTTATGAGGACAAGTTCCAGGTCTAATTTCTAAAAACACTTTTTTAACAATTAGATAGATCAAGTTTTAATATTATGCACAAATTTAAGATTTACAATGATTAATTCATCCAAAAAACTATGAGAAACAAATATGTATATTACATATAGAGGAAAAAAATGCACACAATCTTACAAATGAGATGTTAAGATTTAGTTGACTTCATAAATTATTGTGTTATGTTAGTCACAACCAGTGGTGTTATGTTAGTCGCATGTACTGTTGCCAGAAAAAAAGAAAATTATTTATGTTTAATTGCATCAGTCTAATGGCAACAATCACATGAAAGACATTAAGTAAGTAAAAAAAGATTTTTTATATATTTCTGGGGAGAGTGGAACTTAATTTATGTTTTTGTGACTAACATAACCAGTGAATCGGATTACACACCATCTATCCTGACATTAGTAAGTTCATATCCTAACAAAAAATTCTTTAAATAGAGGAAAAAACAATGTTTCAATGGTAAAAACATTTTTATTGCTAGTTGTATTTTTGATGATAAAATATAAGCCTAAAAACTTGGAAAAATGACAGACATTTTGGTTAATTGCATATGTCTTATTTGTCGCCATTTTATGTAGATTTGAAGTAATATTTTGTAAAAACTATAATTAAATTCCAAAAATTTGAAAAATTATCTTTAAAACGATATATAATACAATATATATGTTGAAAGGTAAAAAAATGACCTTTGGGTTGACAGTTCCATGGAATTACCCTATATATATATATATATATATATATATATATACATACCTGCATCTAAATTAGCTTCCAACAATTTTCTGGTTTCTATTATGTCATGTAGGCAAATATGAAGATTTTCATTTTCTGAAATATTTTAAGAAAATTTAAAATCTATTTAATATATTTACTCAACAGAAAACCTATTTAACTATTATTAAATGAACTTTGGTGTACATACAATATAATCATTCAAATCTTTCAAATAAAATAAGTTATCTAAATAATATATTCTTAACAAAACCTGGGAATGAAATTTCCTGTTTTTCAAATGAATTTCTTTAAACTTTAATCTAAATCATGGCATTTTGTAGTACATTAGTTTATAGTGCATATATAATGCATTCAAAATTAGTAACCGGTAAAAAATTGAATAGGTGAAATTAGCCAGTTAAATGTTACACAGTCACGAAATCTTATTTTGGGTTTAAGAACAATATTGAAAATTTTTTTGATAAAAACAGTTTGAATTTTTCAAGGCAAAACAATTTCTCATTCTAGGTTAAACCTGTAGGCAGTTTTAGTTCAAAAATTCATAAGTATGGTTATATAACTACTTGATCATGGCTGAAATGCTGATAATTGTTAATTTTCGAGTTCAAAATAAAATTAAAAAAAAAAATTAACTTCATAATTTCTTAAATTTTTTTTTTATTGGAATAAGTTCCTTGTGATGTTTTTAAAGATTTCTAATAGCTGATTGAGTTGTTGAGCATAATTTAATATAATTTTAATGCATATTTTGAATGTAAAGTTCATAAAAACATCAATTTGGTGACATATGTTTATTTATGTCAAAAATATGTACAATATTAAAAAACTGCATTATTTTACACACCAATCAAAGTACACAATGTAAACGTATCATTTCTAATGTATAATGAGAAATATTGGGTAATTATTTTGCAAAAATATAATTTTATTATTGAAGTTTCACTTTAGGTGTAAATTTTTAGATAACTTTTCTATAAACGGAATTTATGGGTCCCATTTTCGCAAATAGATAACATAATTCAAGGTTGATCTTTTATAAATTTCTTAGAATTCTAATAATTTAATTTTTTTTTAATGAAAACATTTGTCTTTTGAATGGCACAGTGCTGCCAAAACGGCTGTTCATAGGAAAAGGCTATCAGTATTATTATAATAATGCAACATACATTGAAGAGCCAAATCATTATGACCATCCCCACCGTGTGCGAATGGGCTTACCTGGATGACGCAGAGGGCACGTGAGCAGGTGGGAATGGTATGACAAGGGTGAAGAAATGTATTTTAAGCATCTTGAAAATACAAAATACTCTAAAAATGAATTTTCGATACATTAACAAAATACTTTAGTTTTTCAGTTTAAAATACAAAGGTATTTCAAATACATGTATTTTTGATACTGCTCAACTCTGGCCACACTGTTGTGTTGAAGACCAAGACCGTCCGACTCATTCTGAGGACTTGAGTTGGCCACACTGTTGTGTGTAATTAATCCAAACTTATTGAAAAGTGCATGAAAAATCTGCACAATCTAGCATGCATAGAATACAAATTTGATCTGCTAAAATTCTATTACAAATAACAAATTTCATGTTTTTTAATTAATCCATAAAATTAATGTTGTAATCCGTAATGTAAAAATCCAAAGTAAAAAATTAGCAAATATAAAACAGGATTTAAGACTCTTTCTGGACTTCTTCAAATATTGAAATGTAACAGACAACTTGGCATTTTATCGGGAAAGCCTTGCATTTTATGTCAATCATATGGATAGTGTACAAATTGCCAGTTTTTTTAAAAGTTTCATATAAAATTCATTCCTCAAAAATGTTTTAAAATGAAATTTTATACTTGTCTGAAACTGACCATTTTCGTTAAAAAAAAAATCTGGTCTTTTGAGCCTCAAATTGACCTTTTAATCTATTACATGACTAGTTAGCAATTTCTGAAAGCATTTTTAGCAATATTGTGGACATTTGCATTTATAAACAATTGTTGGTATATTTTGTTTTAGTGTAAAAAAAAGAAATCATAAGTGTTTATGACTTTGTTCATTTTGTCTGTCTGTCCATTAACATGATAACTGCCATAAAAATGACTTTATCACAATGAAATTTTAGTATGTTGTTCAGAGGGTCTGTGGGACCTATGGGAATATAAATGAATAATATCACCCAATTAGTTCTGGACTGAACCTGGGTTGAAAAAATGAAATACATTAAACCCTATGGGATCTAATTTTTCAAACATTTTTTAAGTGAATTTAAAATTCACAAATGGCCTCAAAAGCTTTAGGAAATATTCAATTTATCCCATAAAAAATATGAAAACAATTTCAGAAAAATATATTTGGTAGTTTTTTAAATAAAAATTAAAATAATAATTACACCCATATTATATGAAGAGATCATGTGATCCACTTCAAATAAAATATGGCATCTATCTTGTGTCAAAATCGTGATTTTAAAAGTTCTTTTTAATTTATATTTAGTGTCATATGCATCCTAAAACCGCTTTATTTGTGCTTAATTTCTGTGCATCTACATTCTGAAACAATGCAATTACAATATATTTGAGTATAAATGATCATCAAACTTTGATTATTTCTACAATGAAGCCTAATTTTCACTTATGGAGAATGTAAACACATAAAGATGTAAGATGAGTTGTATAAGAATTTCTGAATTTCTTTAACACAAAATTATTTAGCTCTTTGAGTCTGAAATATAGCTGATATGAATGAAACAACATTCATTGAGTTTACATAGAGAACAGACGATTTTCATTTTTTACGATAAAGTTTGAAGTTTTCAAATGTAATAAATTATTGTATTATTTTGATAATTTTAAAAATACTACCGCTGAATGTATCACATTTTAGAGATGTTTAAATAAAATTGCATTGCAGTTGGAAAGTGTTTCATAATTAATGCTTTATGCATAATTGATCTTTCTTGTTATAATTTTAGTTTTTATATTTATTTTCCCTTTTTTTAAACAAGCATTATTGCTTTTAAACATGTTATTAATGAAATAAAAGTATATTTTTTAAATACTATTAATAAAACATTATTATTTATTTTCACATATTGTTCTGCACATTTGAACACTTTGGTCGCATAAAATAGAATTATTTATTTAGACATTTGAACTATAGCAGGGAATATACTTGGATTTATAATTTTAATTAAAAACGAATATATTTGTCAGCATTATTAAAGAGACCTAGAATTACTGCCTAAGTACCCATGCTTTGAGGATCATGTTGACCCCAAGGACTTTGGCTATAGTAAGCTTGGCAGCATCGTATGATAATATTATTAATTTGGAGAAGGTCCCCAATGACACAGAAGTCATTTAGAAGAATAAAGAAATTTGAATGACTTTGTGAAACATTGAATGTATATCTACTTCCATATTCCTATTCTAATTGTGTTATTTGTAAATTTATTGTAGAACATTTCTTTTTCTATCATTAAAAATATTGTATCACAGAAAGATTTTGCTGTTAGTGAGGCTTGTTACAGAAAGTAAGCTACAGGGCATCAAAGTATCAGAGTCCTGTACTGAATCTGGTCCTAGAATATACATGAGGAATGTGGTAAATTTTATAAAACTTCAGTCAGTGAAAGCAAGGTTTTTCAAAAAATTGTGTGAGGATATGGGAGCCGAATATATGTCTTTATTGTACTACTGTCCTTCGCGATAGCTCTCTCGTGGTGATGCATTGTTCTGTACATTTAAACTATAGCAGGGAATGTACACTTTTCTTGAGGAGGAAAAACATGAGTATGCGAAACACTTCACTGAAACAGATTTTTTGGTAAAACTAGCAGTTAAAATATGTTAAATTTCTCTTTGCAGGGAGGTAACACAATATGCACATTTGAAATTGTCAGAGAAACTTTCAGTCTTCTGAAATCGTTATAATTATGGAGAAGAAAAATTAATGAAGACTGTGGTAAAGATTGTTTACCAACTTGTTGCAGCAGTTTGAGATCTGAGTTCAGCAGTTTGTGAGTCAAGTTTATTTCTCGTGCAACATAAAATTGGTTTATAAAGAGCACCTATTACAGCTTAACAACTAGTTTGAAAAATACTTTCAAGGGGATAATATTGGCCAGCTCGCATGGATTCAAGACCCATTCAATTCAGGGCTAAAGCTCTCATTCTGCTAAGGAAAATATTATTGAGCTGTCTTGCGATAATACACTAAAGGCAGAATTTGGAAGCAAGAACTAATTGACTTTTGGATGTCAGTAAAAGATTAATATCTGCTGCTAAGCAGGGCCCCCACAAAGGGGGGTCAGTTGGTACTACAGTACTGGGGCCCGGCGATTGTTAGGGGCCCGTGAATATTGCTGAGGATAAAATTTTTATACATTTGTGTATGAATATATAATTTTTTTTCTAAATTAATTGAAGGTTTTGAAATTTACGTATTATGTGTAATTATAAAATTACAAATATAAATTATATATAAAGCCTAAACACAATCTGTAAGTTTGAATGAAAGAAAAGTACAAAACGTTTTGTAAACATCTGTTTGGATTCTGTGTCTCATTTTTGAAATAGTCAAAAAAGTCTCAAAGACGGGCCCCTGCGCTTTACTTCAATACAAGCCTTTGAGGAGTAATCAATCATTTGTAGAACCGAAGGGGGACATACTGGCCATGCTTAAAGAAAGGAAAGGCTACCTCTAGTGATTATAGCTCTTTGATGCAAGCCGTCTGGGTACAGATAGCTTCAGTGTCATTGTGTTCAGAATCTGAGGCAATAAAAACCGATCAGGGAGAAATTTTCTAGAATTGCACCAAAACAGATACGTTTATGACCCTAGTGGGAAGTTTGCTCATTCATTAATGTTTACAGCTCATATCAATCACGTCCAGCTAACAATTTAGACCGGACCCCAGTTGGGGAGCCATACTACTGAGACGACCCGTCTAGAAGTTTCCTTTGTGAAATTATCAGTTTGGGAAGGGGGCGATCCAAAGAGAAGGGGCTTCCTGCTCTTCGAGGTCGTAAACCAATTAACGTGACGGGGTGTCGGACTGAATGATGTAGAAAGAAAATTGCTTGTTTCTCCCTCCTGGAATGAACTTGCTTCCCACGTTGATTTCTGAGATAGCCAATATTAGAAAGCATAAAAAGCAAGTTTATTTTAATTTCTCATGCAATTATATGGTAATCTCATATGCATTATCAGTGCTAGTTGCTAGTGCAACTCTCAACACATGACTAAATCTTATAAAAAAATGATTCGCTGAAACAAATCCCAATGCTACCATCTAAGATTTTAGGTATGTTCAAAATCATTTTCTTATAGTTTTCAAATATTATTTTCAGATTTATTAATCTTAAACAAAGCTAATTTTAGATTTAATTAAAATTTATTTTATCAAATTTCCATGCTGTTTTGTAAATTCAATCGTCTAAAATAACTATAATTAAATATGTACAAAAATCTCTGAGAAAATATTGCATTATGAAAGGAAAATGGATTATTTTGTGCTTATAATGCTTTTATAAACTTTCACTTTATATTGTATGATTTTATGTTGAACTTGGTAATTACTAGAAATATTCAAAAATTTCCCTTGCGTCATCTATTTTTTGGAATTGGCTAAGGATGGAGCTTAGGCGATGATTTATGCAGGAACAAATTTTGAAGGAGGATGAATTCACTAAGAATTTCAGGTACTTACGTATTATCGCAACCATATTGGCGGCATTATGTAAGACCGACGGAATACGCTGACGGAAGAAAAATAATAAGTAATTTTAATCTGTATAATTCTTACCTTTATTTGACGATAAATCAATTATGTTTTGGTGGAAAATATTGCGAAATGGTTTTTAGAATAGAATCAAAACAATTTTTTTTATCATTTTCTTGGTCTTGTCGCCATATGAATTCTGCCAAGTAAGACTCAAGATGGTGTCTTGCTGTACCCTGTTGTTTCTTGTTCCTCCATTTCGCGGAACCCCACATTCTTTCGATTGTTTGGGTATGCACACCCGTTTCGGGGTCGACAAAATTATATTTGTGATTTACTTTTAAATGATTAAATCCAGCGATTGCCAATTGATCAGTCTGATAAGCTCTCCAACTGTCAGAATAAAGTGTACTCCCTTCCTCAATGTTTTCGACAATTTTCTGGAAAAGCGTGGCTGCAGTTCTATCAGGAACGGTTGTTAAAAGTCTGTTTTCCAAAATAAAGCTTCATCGGGTGAGAGTTGGTACATTTCCTAATGTCTGGTAAAATGTTATATTTCTGTAAAAGTGTAACGGCATCTTTTTCAGAATTCGGTAAATCCCAGATTCGCATTTTAGTATTCGAGCTTGCCATCTTCAATAAACGGTTAGGCTGACAAAAGTGGCAAGCGGGGAAATTTCAAAAGAAGCACATGGTTGCCAATTCAGCGCTTTAGATGCGTGCGACATTGGGGTTGCCAATTTGGCAAGTTATCCCGGGGGTTGGCATGGTTGCGATAATACGTAAGTACCGAATTTCAAGTTCTGGTTGTGGGGAGGTGTCAATTCAATTTAAAAAATTTATATTTTCATTGCAACATCATTTTTTTAACACTTTACAACATAGTTGAAAAGTGTTTATGACTTTGTTCATTATGTCTGTCTGTCCCTTTAGCACGATAACTGCCGTAAAAATAACTTTATCAAAATGAAATTTTAGTATGTTGTTCAGACGTTCTGTGGGACCCATGGAAATATAAATAAATAATATCACCCAAATAGTCTTGGATTGAAACCGGGTTGAAAAAATGAATTACATTAAACCCTATGGGACCTAATTTTTCAAATATTTTTTAAGCAAATTTAAAATTTACAAATTGCTTCGAAAGTTTTAGGAAATATTCAAATTATCCCATAAAATATATAAAAAAAAAAATTTCAGAAAAATATATTCCGTAGTTTTTTAAATAAAAATTAAAATAATAATTACACCCATTATATAAAGAGATCACGTGACCCACTTCAAAATAAAATATTGCATCTATCTTGTGCCAAAATCGTGATTTTTAAAGTTCTTTTTAATTTGTATTTAGTGTTGTGTCTGTCCTAAAACCGCTTTATTTTTGCTTAATTTCTGTTCATCAATTTTCTGAAACAATGCAATTACAATAAATTTGGGTGTAAATGATCATCAAACTTTGATTATTTCTACAACGAAGCCTAATTTTCACTTATGGAGATTGTAAACACATCAAGCTGTAAGATGAGTTGTATAAGAATTGCTGGATTTCTTTAACGCAAAATTATTTAGCGCTGGAGTCTGCAATATAGTTGATATGAATGAAACAGTCATTGATTTTACAAAGAGAACAGACGATTTTATATCAGACTTTTTCGGTAAAATTTTAAACACAGAGTTAAATTACTTTTACCTCCATGGTTTTAAGTTTTTAAGTAAAATAAATTATTGTAGTATTGTGATGAATGAAAGGAATTGAATAAAAATTTATGAATGAAATTTTTACTGCTTTTTCATAAAGGGCCAGGCGATTTATATTTCAATGACGTTATTTGATAAAGTTCATTTTCTTTCGACGAAGTTTTCAAATATAATAAATTATTGTAGTATTGTGATAATCACAAAAATATCGTCTCTGAATGTATCGCAATTTAGAGATGTTTAAATAAAATTGCATTGCAGTTGGAAAGTGTTTTATAATCAATGCTTTATGCATGACTGATCTTTCTTTTTAAAGATGAGCTTAAATGATGACTGATATAGATTCAGCATCATATTCCCAGAGGAAGTAGGGAACCTCCTACTCCCGCTAGAATTTACTTTTCTAAGGATTTCTACTTGTGGTTTTTCATCTTACGGTTCAGAACATTTCCTTGAAACGTATATTTTGATTGACTATAGAGCTTAGATGATGACTGATAGGAATTTAGCATCGAATTTCAGTAAGGGTAGGGGGTTGAGGATTTACTAAGCATTTTCACTTCCAGTTCTTTTCTGGATAAAAAAAAATTATTTTTCTTCAAACATTTATTTCTCAAAATCGGCTATATATGGAGCTAAATGATGACTGATATGGATGCAGTATAAAATTGCTTAGGGGTTAGAAGAATTCATTAAGGATTTCCATTTCTAGTTCAACAGATGTCACTTCCGATTAAAATAATTATAATTTTCTTTACAATACCTATTTCTCAGGATTGGCTGTAGGAATAGCTTAGATAATGACTGATAAGTATTCAGCAACGAATTTTGCAGGGAGTTGGGATCACTAATGATTTAAACTTCTGGTTCTGGAGATGTCACTTCTGATTTTTCCAAAAATTCCTTTGACTATGTGAAATAAGTGTGCAACTGAGTATAAAAATATTTCGTTTAAAATGAAAAATACAATATAACACAGTTTATGAAAGATGGTTCATATAATGGCAAGTGGTGTTGTTGTTGTTGAAACCCGGACGGTCTGGGTTTCAACAACAACAACACCACTTGCCATTATATGAACCATCTTTCATAAACTGTGTTATATTGTATTATATTTCGTACTTGACATATTTTATTAGATTGTATAAACTGTATTATTTTCTGTGTTATATTGTCGATGTTGAGACCCAGACCGTCCGACCTACCAGAAAGGTGTAAGGTAACTGTTTGGAAAGTTCCACCCAATTTAGACCGGAACCCAGTGGGGGAGGCATCCACAGGGACCGCACCCTCCTTCCCCTACCACCAACCTCTCGGAAGACTTACGGACCCACATGTTTAACGTGATCGTACTCCGCATGAACACGGCGGCAGTTATGCAGCGTGCAAACCACCAGGATACCGTGCCCGAAATGTGCCAACAGCATGCGGTGTTCTCAGGGAGTCACCCACCCAAGTACTAACCGCGTCTGATGCTGCTTGACTTCGGTAATCTAACGAGAACCGGTGTTATCAGCACGGTAGGGCCGCCTGTGTTATATTGTGTTAAACCCGTACTAGATAAATTTTATTAAATTCAACTCTACCCCTAAATAATACGTAACAGAAAAAAAAGGTACCCCCCTCCCCCTTGTTTTTATCTAGGGCCTGCAGCTCGACTTAGTACCCGGCCCCAAAATTGAATGTGGGGGGCCTGTTGCTAAGTGGTAAAGCTTGGCAAATTTTAATTCCATATATGACATTATATTTGTGTGAAGCTTAGTTTTCAGCAGTTGCTGCGATAAAAAAACAAATATTGTGCGAAAATCAATATGAAACTGGAAATGAGGGTGGCTGTATCCAGTTTGATCCCAAGATTTGAGAAGATGCACAGTGAATAACAGGCTTACCTTTCCACTAATTATGATTCATTTATTTAATGATATGATTATTCAAAATACACACTTATTTAATACTTTTTACATAGACTGTTTGTGAATTTGAAACACATGTTGTATTTATTTTCCTTTATTTTTTTTTTACAGTAGACACCTGACCATGAGTCATATGCCCATACAACTGTTGAAACTGTGGTCCATTTTTTATAAGTATACCTAATAGGCAGATCACATTTCACTACCAGCTATGATCAGGTATCACCACGGTCACATGTGAGAATTGAACAAGTGATCTTAGGGCGTTGTGAACAAATCCTGATTTTTTTTAGGTACTGTAAACCAAAAAGTTTGGGCACCACTGAATTAATGCAAATTTATAAAATAAGTTAAAATGCTAAAAATATTTTAAATTCTTAATTTCTTGGCTTGTTTTTCCAATTTTTTTGACAGTTCTAAATTTTGCATTTTCTGGTAGGTGAACAAACCAAACCCTGCAGTCGATATAAAATAAGTTTTAAAATATGTTTTATTACAAAAAACACATTTAAAATGATATAACCTATTATAAGTAAAATTGGATGCTCTTTGTGGAACAATAATGATTCTGTGTAGAATCCGTACAATTATATAATATAATTAAAAGTTTTCAGTGAATTTTCCATGCTTAATTTATATGATTTTTGAAAGCATTTCTGTAGTAAATAAAGCAATTCTGTTAGAACCCTAAAACATCCAGTTTTTGATAATTAATTATATACTATATTGTATGAAGGAAAGAATCTGTTATAATGTCAGTAGAATCTGCTCTATCATAGACTCAGTGATTAAAATACAAATAATAATGTAGAATGAGTATAAAATAATTGCAAAGAAATAAATTAGAAAAATATAGATATTACCCGTTTCAACAGCTTCAAAAGCGCTCTTAATTTCTGTCTTCTCATTCATACTTCACACCAATCAATCTAAAAAACAAAAAACACACAGGCATTGCAAAAGACAATTTTTTTTTTTTATTATCTTAACTAGGCTGTTGAAAACTTGAGAATGTTAATTACCTGCAAATGAAAGCTTATATAAAGATACAATTTTCCCCATAACGATGTTCAGGACATTGGGTATAATCGGGGTGGCTAACAACTATAGGTGAAAATATTAGTAGCCCATTATTTAAAAAAACAAATCAAATTATGGACACTTTTAAGAACTAATCAATAGAGATTGAACTGTATTATTTCTGGCATTTAGATGTGCACATGATTTAAAAATTGGCTACATATGTATGTAGATATATATTTAAATTTCATTATTTGAGCTCTAAATTAGAATAGGACCTGGCAAAGAGATGTTCCTTGTTGTTGTTGTTGAGACCCAGACCGTCCAACTAGTGTTCACTCTAGGACGAAAAAAGGGCAGGGTGCTTCTATAAAAAAGGCACTTTTTCGAAAAAAAAGGGCACTTTCCCTTTAAAAAAAAAGAGCAATTTTTTAATAAGTATTTTTTAGAGAAACATATATATATTTTTTTCACTACATTGACTGTAAGGAATGTAGGATAAGGTTTTTCTATTCTTGACCACCCGCCTGCCTACTTTTATTACTGCACTTTTTACTAATTTCTTCCTTTTCTTTATTTAAAACCTTCACACTATTTTTCTTGCTCCGCATTTTTAATGTCGCAACACAGGATCAAAAAGAAAAATAATACTTTGTAAACAATCTTTCTGAGACCCAAGTAGTAAGAAAAGTCAAGATAAATAAATCAGTCACCACGTGCTTTACAGAGTAACTACAGAAAGCTTACAACAACAAGGGAAGGCAAGATTTGTAGGGAGATAAAAGATGACGTCATTTTAGTGAGGGAAGATCTATTTTAGATCAGCAAGAAGGGAAACTTCCTAGCTAGGAAGGGTTATAGCAAGGTGGAGGAGGAGGAGATGGCAAAAACGAAAATGAAAAGTAACTTTATTCCTTACGATCTAAATTAAAAAAAAAAAAAAGAAAATAAATACAGCGAAAAAAAAAATTTCACGATCTTTTTGTTTTTTTAATTCTTACCCCGGAATACCTAAAAAATATTTTTAATACGGGAAAAGGCTTTAAAAAGGGCAGGGCGTTTTGGAAGAGGGATGAAAAGGGGCAGGGTGCAATTTTTCAAAATTAAAAAGGGCAGGGCGCTGCGCCCTTCTGATTTTAATCTAGAGTGAACACTATGTCCGACCTACCAGAAAGGTGTAAGGTAACTGTTTGGACGGCCGGGAAGTGCCACCCAATTTAGACTGGAACCCAGTGGGGGAGGCATCCACAGGGACCGTACCCTCCTTCCCCTACCACCAACTTCTCGGAAGGATTTACAGACCCACATGTTTAAAGTGATCGTACTCCGCATGAACATGGCGGCAGTTGAGGCAGCGCGCAAACCATCGGGCTACCACGCCCAAAAGGTGCCAACAGCATGCGGTGTTCCCAGGTGGTCACCCACCCAAGTACTAACCGTGCTCGATGCTGCTTGACTTCGGTGATCTAACGAGAACCGGTGTTATCAGCACGGTAAGGCCGTTGGCTGAGATGTCCTTTGTGGAGGATTTTTCTATGGGAAACTGTATTTTATTTATGTTATGTACTAGAAAAAACGGTACTTACGTATTATCGCAACCATGACAAAACGTAATTGATGTATCGTCCAATAAAGGTCCCGATCGATTCCAAGGACAACATGCAACAAAGTGATCTGTATGAGGACCCACGTTCGAGCGGGCTCGAACTGGTTGGGGTACGTACGCACCGCTGGGACTGTGTCGTCAGACAGGACGGCTTCGCCGGACCAAGTCACAGAGCATACTAGACTCGCTTCTGGGTTTTTCTCAAGCAGTTCGACGTGGGTCCTCATACAGATCACTTGACTGCATGTTGTCACGGTCCTTGCGCCGTGCGACGGTCCCAGAAGCGAGTCTAGTATGCTCTGTGACTTGGTCCGGCCAAGCCGGCCTGTCTGACGACACAGTCCCAGCGGTCCGTACGTCCCCCAACCAGTTCGAGCCCGCTCGAACGTGGGTCCTCATACAGATCACTTTGTTGCATGTTGTCCTTAGAATCGATCAGGACCTTTATTGGACGATACATCAATTACGTTTTGTCATGGTTGCGATAATACGTAAGTACCGAAAAAACATAAAAACCTAGATCAGGCAACTTGTCTGGGCTGAGGATTCTACCTTTATCCAGCAGCCAGACTCGGGGTGTTTCAATAGTGTCATAACTATTACACTATGGTGTGCCCAGAATTCTGTTGAATGTGGAAACTTTATTGGATTTCAATAATGAGCTATCTGCAAAGTAAACTATTTTTAGGTTCATACCAATTTGTCTTGGATGTCACTGCATTTTAGCGATTTATACATTCTAACACAACTTAGCTCTTTTACTGAAATACCCTAAAATTGAGTCTGGCTATGGCCCTTTCAAAAGTGGCTAATGTTTGATAATTCCCTAGAATCATTATGTTAACATTACAAAAAACTTTAATTCATTTTTAGCAGAAAAACATCACGGAAACACTACCGTACGTATTTGAAATAGTACAGTGATGATTTTTTCATATAAAATGTATCTAGAGAACTCTTTATTAAATACTTTCATTTCTTTATTTTGATTTATTAAGGCAGAAAAATATTATTAAAATCAAATCAAAATGAATTACTGCAAATCAATGTTACAATAGGGTATTCTATGAAAATAGTAGCAAATCATAAGTATATACTCATCACCAG
Source organism: Amaurobius ferox (assembly GCA_951213105.1). Classification (NCBI taxonomy): domain Eukaryota; kingdom Metazoa; phylum Arthropoda; class Arachnida; order Araneae; family Amaurobiidae; genus Amaurobius; species Amaurobius ferox. Next base: position 141,837,586 of record OX578146.1, on the reverse strand, counting down.
CGACTCAAAGGGGACATACTCATTAAAGTGTTAAATGTCATCCTAGACAAATCATTGACTGAAATAAACCATTTAAGCCCCAACTTTCAGATTTTTCATTTGTTAAATTTGTTAAGATGTCTATTTCATGCACTTTCTCAGAGTTACAATTTTATAATAATTTGTCTGATAAATTCTTGCATGTTTACTTGAAGATATTTGTGAAATTAAATGTACTTTGCAGTCATCTATGTTTCTCGAACCCAAATAAGCCATAAAAGTGATTTTTTCAAATGAAAATATTCCTATACATTTTTAAAACCTTTGAAAGTTCAAACAAGTGACATAACATGGACTTTGAATGTGTCTAACATAAAAATATTCACATAGTGGCTAAAGATGCCTATTATGCAGTAGGTAAAAAAAATCTATGTGTGTGTTTTTACTTTTTAGAATATAAGAAAATTGTTTTATGATTAAAAAATGTAATGAATGAAATATATTTTGGTAATTCTAATTCCATAAATAAAAGAATATTTGCATTATTTACAGTCTTATCCAAATCGGTGTGCAAATTCAAAAATGTATAAAAATATTTACCAGAAATTATTCTAGTCAAATACAAATACTACATTTTTAGAAAATGCATTTGTATTCAGCAAAACATAATTCTGTATATAAATAAACAATATCACTTTAAACAGTATTTTAGTGCCATTGCATATCAGATTTAATTCATATAATGTTTGAAAATTGCATATTTTAATTATATTTTTCTTGATGAATCTAGTGAAATAATTCCCTAGTGAAAAAAAAAAAAGAAAAATTAAAGATGTTCAATGTTACTTAGCGTTCGATGAAACTTTAATCACCCGTTATTTCAGCATATAAATCAGTTCAGAAATCCACTAGGATCAATATTGATGTTTAGTAGGGTAATTAAAGATCCTCTAGAGTGAGTTACCCTGTGAAAATTTCTTCATTTTTGATGAAGCATCTGCAAAATTGCACTCATCTTCTGATGACAAAACAAAGGGTGTGCCAACTGTACGAGCAGTGTTTCTTTCAGGACTTTTTGGCTGGGGGGGGGGGGGGGTCGAATGAAATTTTATGGGGGCAAGTTTTCTATTTGCACTATATAAATATATCTAAATGCTGCGTCATATAAATAGAAACTAGGTTAACCTAAAATGTCTCTGCCCGGTGGTATGCCTGAAAGAAACACTGTGTGGGAGCTATTAGTTTCATAGTGTTCTTAGATATATCCCACTCATAGTTACCACCTTTAATCATTTCTGTAAGTTTATTTTGGTCTACATCTAAGTAACTCCTAGAACCTGGTGTTATTTCTAGGCATTGACATTATGCACAGTTTTTTTTTTTTTTTACAACCAGACTTATGAAATAGTCAGACACAACTGGGAAAAACAATAAGCTAGATCACAAAATTCTGCACACATACGGTTTATTAAGCAGACAAATTTCATAAACCTTTGGATTTTTACTTTCCTTATATACAATGCAGCAGGAGACTACATTTTTAAAAAATTTTAATGAATTTAATTAACCCCTGCTTTAAATCCCGGACAATGCCAGGTACCTACAGTTTCTAGTATATAATATTATGGGGTTAATTGAAAATAATGAAAGTCATAAAGCAAAATAATAACACTGAAAAAACAAACACAAAAATTAAATAAAATGAAGAAAAAAAATATATATATATATATTTCCTTGGTTTTCCTAAAGCTCTTCACCTGTTTCCAGAATCACGAGCCACCACTGACATACATTAAAGTGTAACTTCCCATATATACATACATAAAATCCACCAAGACTAAATTCAATTCGCTTGCAACTCCACAGTCTCTATATTTAAGGTTACTGGAGAAATTGAATTTAACATTGAATCCACAAATGTACGAAACATATTTAAATGCATATTATTTCAGGGGTCAATGTTACATTTTCAAAAATGCATTTTTTTCTGTTTGAAATGTTCTTCAGAAAGATGAAATGATAAATATTCATTAAAATAAATAAATTATATTTAACTGCTATGTACAGCTAGGCTCGACCATTTCTGCTTCTACAAAGTTTTTTAATTCTTCTTTATTTTTTGCAAACTTTTCTTGTCTAAGGTACAGAGAATTTTCCATATTGAATTGTTATTCAATTTCCTAATGTATGCATTAAAAAGTAAGGAGGTCAAGTTATAATTTACATACTACTAATAGGTTTTTATAGTTAAAATCACTAAAAAAATTAAAGTTTTAAGTAGAATGGATTCCAGGGGTCTGAATTTTCCGGTTGACTGTGCATATTTAAAACCAGAAAAAAAAATAATCAACATAAGAAATTATTTCAAAGCAAAAGGAAAGTATTCTATATCTTTATACAATTAATAAATTACATTTCCATAACATTAAGTAATATCTACCTTTGTACATAAAAGAAATTTTTAGACGGTTTTGAAAACCCGCGCTTGGAGTATGATCGAAGGGCACACAGCTTTCGAGCAAATTCTAATTCGTTTTAAAGGTATACCCTATAGAGTTTTATAATTTTGCTGGAAATGCAATTTCCAAACGATTCCGTGGAAAAGGAGTAAATCGTCTGCTAATACCAAGATGATATTTAAATCTCCTTGACTCACAGGATAAGAAATTTGAAAGTTGTACTGGAGTATTTGCTGCAACCCAAGGAGGTACAGAATAGGAACAATCCTTTTAGCATATTTTCTTTCCCTTTTCATCTTAAATCCTTTCGTAGTCAATAAGGAAATTAGAGCATGTCAATGAAATTTTTCGTGAATTGATTCTGGTGAATTGATTCTCAGACGTGTGTTTTCATTTTCCTCATCAGTCTCGTTCTGCAGAAAATTTTAAGCACTCTGATTGGAAGATAAACATGAATAATTCGAATTTTAGTTGGTTTGCGAAAATTGGTTCTGGATCTCATTTTTTTTTCCTGATAGAGAGGTTTCACTTACGTCACGTTCCCGTAGCAACCATTTGAGCAGACGACTGCTTTGTACAAGCAACAGCTAGAATGCCATGAAACCACATTACAAATCTTATTTTTTGCAGTTAGATCCTGGATATAAAAGCCTAAATCAACAAAATTGGAGGTGAAGATCCTTATGATTGATGAAGATTACTCACAGAAAAGTTATATTTTAATGTTTTTGAAAATCAACGTGGTAATAGTTGGAAATTTTATTATATGGAAAAAAAAGTTTTCACAAATCAATCTCTTGCCAATTCAGAGAGTTTTGATATAACTTCATGGTCACTGTAATCTCATGTCGGTTTTATGTCATGTCTGTCACGATGAGTTTTTAATTTTATATTAAATAACTAAATAACTTGAGATTTTGAAACTTCCCTTGGAGATAGCTGTGATATAGATATACATATGTGAATAAAATTTCTTTTCCTAGAAATATTATCTTCTATGTCAAATGTGCTATATTGCACATCTGATGTCATGGCTGTCACAAACGTGATCATACTCCGCATGAACACGGCGGCAGTTGTGGCAGCGCGCAAACCACCGGGCTACCGCGCCCGAAATGCGCCAACAGCACGCGGTGTTCCCAGGTGGTCACCCACCCAAGTACTAACCGCGCCCGATGCTGCTTGATTTCGGTGATCTAAAGAGGACCGGTGTTTTCAGCACGGTAGGGCCGTTGGCTCATGTTTTGGTAGTGGTTATGTTTTTAAAATTGGTTCTCGAGTTGGTTATGTTTTCCCAAAGTTAATGCTGAAGCACATATTTCATTTTCCGGCTCTGAAATATGTAATATGAGCCGATATTTAGTCGATTCTTGATTATCGATTTGGTAGTATATATTTGTTTTTCCTTATCAATCTCAGTCTGAAGAAGATTTGAAACTTTGTTGATTACGTATGGGTTGATTCCGATGTTGTTTTATCAGATAATTGTAAATGAATATAAATATGAATAGATGAGAAGTGGAGACAAGGTGGATTTGATAGTGGATTCTAATTGGAAATGTGTTGAAAGTTGCGATTAAACCATAAACTAAAGCTTTTGAGATAATTACATACACGAACTTTATTTCAAAATATCTGAGTCATTACCTCACTGGTCCAATTGTAAATTAATTTTTAAAGGCAATGAATATACTTTTCATGTAGAAATCAGCATACGGTGAAAATTTAATATAGTTGGTATAATAAATTCTTGAATTTAGTTCTGTTGTTAGTGTTTTCAATTTAATCAAAATAATGCTGGATAAATTTTGCTTTGCGATTGACAGAGGAGGTACGTTTACTGATATATTTGCATTATGCCCTGGTAGAAAAATTAGATTATTGAAACTTTTATCAGATGATCCAGCAAACTACAACGATGCACCTCGTGAGGGAATAAGAAGAATATTGTCTGAGGTATTTCTATTCAAAATATAATCTAGTTTAATACATATGTGCATATCTGTTTAAAATCTTAAATTTGAACTTAAACTGATTAACATGGTTCTCACGGCCTTAATAAGGCCTGGATTTTCATTTTATGGACGCTTGATTTGTTTTTACCGAAAATCCTTAAAAATGCCCCAATTTCCATTTTGCCCTTTCACATTCCAACCAAAAATTGCACATAGCTGTTCTCTATTGTCACCAAGTAACCTTTTCCTTGCTACAACCAGCTGCTCAGTATTTCCTTGTATTTTATTGATATTGACAAGAAGTTTAACAATATTTTAAATCTAATGTCTATCAACATTTAGTTTGTTGAACTACATTCTTAGGCCTTGAGTTAGCTTATTTTTTGCAATTTGTGTTTTTGAACATAAGTTCATTATTTGTTTTTATTCTTTGGAATAATTTCGTAGTGAAATGTGATAGTTTGTAAGCATTGAACTCTACAACATTAAAATTAATTTTATAAAAGTGCTTCATAAGTTGTTTAATTATGAAATAAATTTCAGGGGGGGTGGATCTAAGGACAGTTTCACTTTTGCACTTATTTTAAGAAATATAGAATTTTTCAGCATTTTTGTTAAAATAAATGTATAAACACAAAGCAGTAAACAAACAATTTTGTTCTGGATGTAAACAAATAGCTATTTTGAATTTTTGTTCTTTTCAGAATCTTAGAAGTCGCACATAGCTTATGAAACTAAAGCAAGTGGAATGTAAATAATTGCATGCGAAAGTGGAATGTAAATAATTGCACTCAAATCTTATAGCTGCTCCTTCACGTTATGTATATCATTGAAAATCATTCTTTTTAAATTTAAATTGACTAGAATGAAATGCATTGTGCATTGTATACATCTTTATGCAACATTTATTATTGCATATGATCACTTATTTCTTTCATATATACAGGGTGATTATAATTAAAGTTGCAATTTTAAAACGCTGTAAGGTAAAAACTACTGGCCAGAATGACCTGATATTTGACTTGAGTATACGTGAAGCAATAGAATTTTGTTTGGCGAAAAAAAAAATTACTTCAAAAATGTACTGATAGATGGCAATGTACGCATCCAACATGGAATTTGCTTGACGAAAAATGAAAAAATTAGTTGCTAGGTTGCACGCGAAAGCACACTTCTAATCTGGAAGTATGCTAATTAAGACTGAGCATGCACACCGCACATTACAGTTGTGATAAAAACGAGGAGCACATGCAGTTCTCTGGAAATTGCAACTTTCATGCAAAATGGCTCTCCTCCGCACATTGCAACACTAGTGAAGCAGCTTCTGAATATCCATTTCGGAAATGACAGGATTGTCAGCCTCATTTTCCAACAGTCTGGCCGCCATGTTCACCTAACATTAATCCTTGCGACTTCTGGCTTAGGGCGCACCTCAAGAGTGTGGTGTACAGTGGTCGGATTGCGAAATTAGCTGACTTAAAAGCACACATTACTCACCACATCCACAGCATCACCTCGGATACACTCCGATCTGTTGTTTTGCACTTCCAACATGTAGCCGAGCACGGTGGACAGCATATTAAACATTTCTTGCATATATCGTAGGTGTTTGTTTCATGTTTTCATGATGTTTCAATCAATTATTAAATTATGTTGATTAAATTGTTGTTTTCTTTAGTTGACTATTGGTTTCTTTCGACTAACAACACACAGTGTTTGGTAAATACAGCGCCGTCTATCGGTACATTTTTGAAGTATTTTTTTTTTCCCTTTGCCAAACAAAATTCCATTGCTTTTCGTATACTCGTCAAATTTCAGGTCATTCTAACCACTGGTTCTTACTTTACAGCATTTTAAAATCGCAACTTTAATTATAATCACCCTGTATATGCCTAGAATTTCTAATAATACCCAAAAAACAGGGTGTAAAAAAATCATGATTTTTTAAAAAAAATAAGAAAAATCTGATTTATTTGATTTAAATCAGATTTTTTAAAATTTAAATTAGATTTTTTCGATTAAAATCAGATTTTGTTTTTTAAACAAATTAAATCAGATTTCTTAACCCTTTCGGGACGGCGGCATTCCGAAGCTGTCGCGGCCCAAAGGACGACGCGCTTCGCTTCCGAACTGGTCGAAAAGGACGGCGCATTTTTTACACTAAGCCTAACTCTCGAAAAAAATTCACTAAAAATCACCTATTCAACACAGAAATCTACTTTTTACAGGAATAAAAGAAATATTTATGTTCTATTTGATGTATAATTTTCATACAAATCTGAATACAAAATACTCGTTAGTTGCTCCCATTCTTGTATCCGAAATAAACGAATAATTTCACTGCCTCTAAAACCCAAACAAAAAAAAATACTCTCTTATATTCCTATGATTCACCAACGAAATCATAACGCTGAAATAAAAATAAAAACCGAAACTCAATTATAAAATTGTTGATGCTACGAGAATTGCTCTGTTTGTTTGTTACAAAATGATTTTCACCGCCCCAAATGGAGAAATAATTCATTCGATCCTCTTCTGCCAAGGTCATGCCTCTGCAAAATGCATTGAAGTTAGTTCCATGGACAAGTAACGCCATCTAGTTCACAAATTAAAACGTTCTGCGTAGTGGCACTTATACGTGCCACTACCCGCTTGCGGTAAAATTTCCTCTGGCCCGAATGAGTGCCGTTCGTCCTTGAATGCATGTTCGCATCTGGCACCTGGGCGTGCCATTCGTCGCGAAAGGGTTAAATTAGTTTAACTACTCTCTATATATATAGGGCTGGTAAATACCCAGTTGATAGTATAAATCTGTAAATAATATATATATATATATATATTATATATATATATATTATATATATATGTATATATATATACATATATATATATATATATATATATATATATATATATATATATATATATATATATATATATATATATATATATAATTTTTTTTGGCATGCAAATAACTATTCTAAAGTATTTTGTCCCAAGTGGATAACTTCGGAAACATGGCAGAATTGACAGACCATATAATTACTTACTTTACATATGTTAAAACAAAGATTTTAAAAATAAAGCTTTGCAGAAATGCTAATCACACACATTAACAATAATATTATTTATTTGTTTAAAGATTTGTTCATAAATATAAGTTTGGCAGCCTTTCCAACCCCTAATTGATTTCTCAATTTACTGTGTACTAAACCAAAGGGTGAAAACATTCTTTCAACCTCTGCAGATGTGGCCTTTGCAGTCATAAATTGCTCTATTACTAATAGTTCTTTTGACGAAATACAATCTTTTAAAACTGACCAAGATTTCTACCACTGGAGAGCGTTGACTTCTTCTACTACCATATCTTCAAATAAGGGCCCATTAAATGGCTGTGCACAAACAATAAACTTCAGAAGAATAGCCATCAAAGATGTGTCTTTGTATTTTACTTTGACAAATTCAATTTCTTTATTTTTTTCATCTCTACATAAGTTTTCTGTCTTAAATGTTGTGGACAATAGATATGCCAAGAAGTGTACTGGTGTCAAAGCTTGATCATATCTGTTTTTGAAGGATTTATTCCAGAAGGATTTATACAACCAATTTCTTCCAGCCACTCAACTACCTGCTGTAAGCCTTTGTGCCAGCCGAGTGGTCTGGACCTTCAACAACCAATTTCTTACAATTAACAAGCACTTTGTTTTCCTTCAAGTCTGTTTCCAGCTTTTTCAATATATTAACGGTTTCAGCAATTTCTCTGCATTCGATCTAAAGCAATCGAAATTGGTTTCAAATGGAGCAATAAGTCCTCTACATTTCTTTTAATACCCATATTCATAAGCTTTGATCAAACACATCTTTATTTTCTTCTACAGTCTGCATTAAAATTGGCCAGTTCTTAATGTAACTCTCTAAAGAATCACACATGGTGTTCTAACGCACTTCTAATGGTAAACTTAGGCGAACACCTTTTCTTCCTTTACTTTCATTTACTTTCACAAATGGAAAAATGATTTTTTTAATCTTGCAGCTAGACCTTGCATTGCTTTTCCACATTTTTTGCAAATAGTCTGCTTCTTTTTTTACCTACTTCAAATTTATTATTAAAATAAAGCCAAATTGGATCCTTTTTTCTTCCAGAAAACACTTTTTATTAGTTTAAACTATGGGCTTTCTTAAGTAATAAGTAAATTGTTGTTGTTGCTCATGACCTCCTGTTTCGGTCGAACTACAAACAGGACCAGTGATGCTAGAAGAAAGACAAAGAATGACACAAGACGAGATCACAAAGTTTTTTATTAACACAAACAAGAGCATCACTGTCGAAGGTCTGGGGGGGTGCAGCTTCACATTTGGCGAGGACCCAGAAGGCGGAAGACTGACTTCATCCTCAAGAAAACACCCATGCCTTACTCGGGATTCGAACCCAAGCCCACTAGACAGCAGTCGGAGACGCTATCCACTTCACCGCCTGGGCGGCAGTAATAAGTAAATAATAATCACTTCTATAACAAAAGTCTAACACTTATCCTCCACAGATTGCATGTGATAGGAAGGAATTGCAACTGCGAATGTCCACTTTAGGTATAGGTAGAAAACTGGAGAAAACAGGTTTTCAGGTAAAGAATGACATACTCTTATCTCCTAAGGGGTACAGGGTAAGGAACAAAGCAAACTGGGGAAGGCTACGAAAGACGTACGCCCTCAAATTTTCATTTTTTAGCTTGTAAAGGTGAAGCAAATTTACAGGTAAATTTGCTCTCGCACAATTTCACTCCAACTCCATTGACCCATGCACATTAGCAGATCTTCACTCGGGGAAAATAGTTGTGCACCAAGGAGGGGGAAGGAAATGGGTTATTTCTTTCGCAAGTCAATGTGTGTGTGTGTTTTATTTCCATGTGGGCCGAGTTTATATACTCACTTGATATTTTTGTCACTTCTTTTACATGGTTGGCATGTATTTAATCGACATGTATTTATTGTTATAATTCTGGGCTGTGTACATTTGATTTTCCGATTGTGATTATCCGAAAATGACCGATTTGCTGAGTTTCTTGCAAACATAAAAGGTACGTGAATTATTTCGATCCTAAAAATATTTTATCTATTGTTTTATTTAGTATGCATATGTAATCGCAACATACACCTTTAGAAATAAGTGATCTTGTCGTTTAGGATTCTTATGATTATATTTACTCATTTGTATACTTAGAATTTTTGATTTTACTAATCTTAAGCCTGTTGATTAAAGAATAGCTTGGCATAAGCCAGTTGATTAGCTTGTTTGAGATAGAATTATTTTTAATTTTCTGTCTGTTCAGGCTGATTTGCTGGATGTGTTGAAGCAGATAGCATTAGAAATAAAATACTTTTAGATTATTTATACTGTGAAATGACTATGTTATGTTTTTAATTTCTACTGATTTTAATGAGTCTCCAAATACATTAATTTATAACATTTTTTCTTATTTGGAATGACTGTTTATTTTCTGAAACATTGCCGTTGCTTAAAAATTTTGGCTCCTCAATCATTTAAAGCAAAATATTTAATTCAAACAATTTAGTATTTTTTGGTTGTGTTAAATTTTAAGTAAAATTAAATATTTAGTGTATAAATTGTGAATTCAAAAAGCTGAAATTTTATTTTTATTTAATCTGCTAATTGCATTTTTTATTATAAAGGGGTCGGTGCAAAGAAATCTTATTTTCTTTATTTTTCAATCATAGAATTTTCATAATAAGAAATTTTCATATATTTTAAAGCTATATGTTAATGTTGTCACTCAAAATATACAAATTTGAGTTATCCTTGCAAAACTAATTTGATTATGAATTAAAATTATTTCTTGGAATATGTTTATACCCTTAATTTTTTTTTTCTTTACATTTATTAAAATTAAGGACTATATATAAAATAATAATCTGTTAAAAATAATTTTTATACCATTTTATAAGTGAAGGCAAGGGATTGATTAGGTTTTCCTTTTCGTTAAGGAAAAATTCGTATATTTCACTAATATGTTAATTTTAATCTAATTTTTTTATCAATAAATTTTAATCTAATTTTTTTTATCAATTTTTAATCTAATTTAATAATTTTTTTTTCAATAATTTTATTCTAATATTTTTACTATAAACATCTGTTTTTAATATATTTTACAATCTGCGAAAAAACTAATTTTTGTATCAATATAAAATTAATGTGAATATTTTAAAACAAATTCAGAAAATATAAATATAATTTTAAATTTTCGACATTTGAAAAACAAATACATTCCATACCCTTTTTTGAATTTCTTCCTAACATAAAATCTTTTTCCATGGTATACGAACAATTTTGACCTCTCAATCATTTAAAGCAAAGAAGTTTATTCATATAGTACGGTAAATGGTAAAACTAAATGTGTTTATTTTGTAAATTTAACAAATCATGTTACAGGGCTCGAAATTAACGGTGGTCCATTGGTCCGAGACCACAAAAACACTCAATGGACCAGCAGAATATAAATTATATTGCCCCGTCGGACTAGTAACCTTTTATTCTCATTTCCCTCTCATAAATTAAATTTTCCCCTTTTTCCCTCAGCACTTATTTACAAAGACGATATTCAACGGTCTGGGGAAAGTAAACAATACTGCTACCGTGTCTGCAATTTTGTCACCCCGCTTTCTTCCCTCCCTCCCACGCTCGCAAGACAAATTCTGGCTATTCTGACTCCCTACCAGGCTTTGGGAAATCGGTAAAATCTAGCCCCTTCCTCGAGGATGGCTAATAACATTTTTTACCCATCCTCAAAAATTTTTACCTGTCCTCCTAAGAATTTTTTGTTCACATTATATTCTTTAACATGTGTGCTCAAATACATCGCACAACAATAATAAATTAGACGCAACTGCCTCACGATTAGTGCGATAACTGCATATTCATACATCACCCCCACAGCGCTTAACCGCCGATGCAAAGTCTGATAAAGGACCGAACCCAAAGAGCTAGAATCACTTGATTGCTTCTCAAAGACCAAACCCCTCGGAATTCCGATCTATGACTGGGTGCAGAGGGGTAACAGATGTAAGGAATCTCCTGTCTTTCCAATGTTTGGTAATTTGAAGGAATGGTAAATAAATAATCATATAAATCCTCTTGTCCCTAAGCAGTTTAAACCTAATCGACACTATTTGGACTGAATAGATGTTTCATACCTTAACTTCAGTTGTCAGACAACTGGAACAAATGCCATGAATGAATTGTAAACGTATTAATTTTAAAGTTGAAACTAAAGTGGGGAAGAAAAGAAAATATATCTGGCTGAAAATAGAAGAATCCATTCTAAAAATTAAAACTTGTTACGTACTCCTGCCTATTACAGCAAATGGAAATTTTATTCAAAATTAAAAGGGGATAGAGCTCTGCACTGGTTTGGGCCTAGGTCCGGGCTGGGCTTGAGTTTTCTACTGTTTCGGGCCGGGTTGAGTCTTTTTTTTTTTTTTAAACGTCCGTTACGACCGGGCCGAACATATTTATTCTAAATTTTTTTTCAATGGATTTAAATTGAATACATGAACTTATTCTGTTTATTTCAGCTATCTAAAGATAAATGTTTAAGAAAATAAGCTCAATTCTCCATACAAAATTTTCACAAATTTGTTTTTAACATATTTGAATACAAATCATTTCGGGCCCGTCGAGACGCAGTTATCTTCAGGCAGAGTTCATTCTACATTTATAAATTTCTTCGGTCTTGGCCCTGGTTTAAGCATTGGTATTGTTGGTTGGGTGAAAATACGAAATTTCGGCACATGTAGACCTCAAAAAGGAGAATAGAACAAGCCACTTCGATCGTGAGCGTGCTATCTATCGCATTTTCGTTCAGTCATCGGATTCACTGGGTGGGGTATGAGGTGAGAGAAAATAACTAGCGCCTGTAGCTACAATGCAGGCCTGATGGCTCTCCTAGAAAGACGTTGATAATGCACACTAGCTAAGTTTATAGGGGAGGGAGGGGGGGTTGCAGACAATGTTCATTTATGGCACGGGAAAGGGCGGTTTTCGCCATAATTTTACGATGATAACTTGTTATTTATTTTTTTTTTAACGGAATCTCTTAATCTTTAATCGAACTAAGTATGGTATTTATGAATTTACGGAAATCCACATAACATTCCTCGTGTAATTTATTTTATTTTATAATTTATTGAAGTCCCGTGTACGGACCAGTAACAAAGGTTGCGGACCACTGAAGTCATGAAGTTACTGGTCCTTTGGACCAGTGACTTTATTTTTCTAATTTCTATTCCTGATGTTATACAAAATTTATGAGAAAGGAATATGTAACGTGATCAGTTTTGCATAATCTTTGAAAAAAAAGTCTATACTGAAATAATCACATCAGTATTATTACTATTACAATACCGCAAAAAAAAAAAAAAAAAACTATTTTATGTTACAAAGTCTTGTACAAAAAGATTTCGTAGGCATTAAAAAAATAAAATAAAATAAAAAAGCTGAAGTGCAATGCGTTGCGGCTCCAGAATGTTGTTTTCTCGGCATACCTCAGTCAAATTTTCATGGCGCATGCGCCAAATTTCGCGTTTATATTAGCCCAATGGAAGCTTCCCTTCTTTACGTGTATGTATATTCTTTAGAACAAAGAAAGGGTCAAGAGAGAGACTTTGAATAGATGCGAATGGTCAACTGATGATAAACCCTAGGGACAAAAATAAAGAAGAAAGGTTATAGTGACTAAGAAAAAGGTAGCATTAGTCAGATTTCTAGGGTTTAAGTTAAAAAATTATTTAAATCAAAGATTTAAAAAAAAAAAATCAGTTGATTTAAATCACTGATTTAAATCATTGACACCCTTCCAGAAAGTTTTGGTCATTAGGTTTTTATTTTCTCTATGCAACTTGAACTTCATTGTTTTACTATTTCTCTGCTATTCCAAATTAATATTGAAATTTTAAATAGTTTTAAAATATATATAAAAAAAAATCATTTTATGAAAATTAGCACTGCTTTTATACATTTGAAACTATTGAGTGTATTTAACATATATTTCAAAAAATTTTTAAACATTTAAATAAAAAATAATTTTGTTTAACTCTAGAATTAAAAAAAATAATTTCCAATGAACGTATATTTAAACATTTAAATATGAATGTGTCTTCACTTAGAATTTGAAATCTTTTTTAATGTTTTAATAATGTAAACATTTGAAGTACTTAATTTTGATAAACTAAAATATTTAAAAGTTTAAGTTACACACATTAGTAAAGTTGATACATGTTAAAAATTAAATTGGAATACATGTTAAAATTATTTAAATATTGTTTAATGTGTATGTAAGCATGTATATTCAGTATTTACATAATAAATATACAAACACTGAAGATTGTCTTCTAATTGTTCTATTCAGTTTTTATTGTACACTCCCGATCTATTATCTAAATTGCTCATATATGAGCAGAATTTTGGATTACTCATCTTTAGGAAAGAACATGGAAAGTTTGAATTATTTATGCTGATATTTTAAGATCTGTTGAATATCAATAACAGATAAGGATTGGATATTTGAAAATTTTATCTTAATGACTTGAAAATTCAAATGTTCACTTAGTAGCCAGTAGACAGTTTAGTGAGTTACTACTTCTCAAGGACGGGGTATGCAGAGTGCCCAGGAGGGGAAAGGATTCCCCCCTTTAAACTCTGAGCGAAGAGGAAAAAGAAGTACGAAGATAGGAAAACATAAGTTAAAAGAAAGAACATCTAAGGTTTGCTTGGTGGGGGATGCGACGACCGAAGTCGGGCCCATCACCAAGTCTTACAGAAAGGGGAAAAGAGTGCTAGATCCCAAGTAGGCACCTAGCGAGAATAAAAAGGAAAGAGGGGAAGAGGCGTGCCCCGAGGGACGCAGGGCCTTGATGTTGAGAGAGGGGGGGGGGATGTAACGTACTCACACAAAAAAAGGAAAAACGGTTCGTCGGTAAATCGTGAACTCCCAAATGCTAGGGAGGGCTACGGAGTTAGCTAGAGTTCATAATAACGAGGGGGCGAACAGATATAAAACAATGCTAGACAAGCCGCCTCCATTTAGGAGGGCGAAGAAACATATCCTTTGCGCGGCGCCCCACCAGCGCCCATGGGTGCTTGCGCGCCTTTGGGTGTGTTGGGTTGTACTGCGGGATATTGTCTAACATGGGATTATTTACTCTACTGAGATCTCGAAAAAAATTTTGAGAACGTTTTTGAATGTAATCTAAAAAAGGTCTAATGTTGAGATCTCTGTGCAGAACTTCAAGCGGGACTTAGGTCAGAAACCTGATAAACATACGAAGAGCTTTATTTTGCATAACTTGAAGCTTCCGTAGGTGAATCTCAGCTGCGGTTCCCCAGACTGGGGATCCGTACATCATAATTGTACGTATGCAGGACTTGTACAGCAATAACTTATGTCTCGTTGACAGGCGACTGTTTCCAGCCAAAAGGTGAGTTACTACTTACATTCTACCATTGGATTTACAATTTTATATATATATATATATATAATGATTGCTAGAAAAATGTTTTTTGTTTTCAAACTACTTTATATAAACAGAAGAGAAAAAGAGTTTATTTCAACAGCCAAATAAAATTCCAAAAAGCTCTATAAAATCACCACATAAAATGTTGAAGAACTATGGAATAAAACAAGGTATAACCTTAAGACCAAAAGTCTATCTGGTAAGTTAGTAATTATTGCATGTAGCACATGCAGATTGCATGCCTCCCTGCAGCGGGCAAATCTGTTAATAAAAGTTAATTATTTCATGAATTCGTTGCATGAATCGATTGCTCCGTGAAAAAGGTTTATCTGTTAGCCTTGAACCCACGTACTGTGCTGGTATTGGATTGACAGCTGTTTCAGTGCTACGCCGATTGTATGTGTCCGCACTGCATGTAAATCATTATTGCATGCAGTGGAATTGTCATTGTTACATGTATCATATGCGAGTTATATGCACCCTCTAATAAAAGGAGATTCATTTTGTACGCAGTAGCTGTATCATCACCCGTATGCTCGCATAGTGGAGTTGGATATGCGATTTACAGAACTCAATGAACTGTATTGTTTGTTAGCGATGACTTACGCATGTAGCTGAGGTGTGTGATCGATAGCTGCTTCATGAACTGCACCATTAGCCATGAATTGCATGCGTTACGGAGGTGTGCTATCAACATTTACTTAATGAACTGCCATTAGCCATGACTTGCTTGGATAGCGTAGGTGTGCAATAAACAGTTACTTCATGAACTGCAACATTATCCGTGACTTGCATCGCAGAAGTTAACGATTGACAGCTAAAGTAAGAAAGCTATTGCAATTTAAAAGCTTTTTCAATAAACAGGGTTGGCCACTGAAGGTGGTAATTAAATAATATGAGAGAAATAAGTTATCCTATATTTCATAAAAGCCTATATTTCAATGCTCTAATCTAGACACAACTCTTTCCCTTCAATCATTCTGTGTTTGACAGATACATAAATAAACACATATATGTTCCTGCAAATGACGGCTCAAAAGAACCCTAGTCCAGAAAGCTATATTTTTAAATATTGATTTTAGAGCAAAAATGTTTACAAAGTTCAAATCTTCAGATATTTTTTCCTCAAATACATACTAAACATGAAATAATTTGACAGAATCTTAAGTTGAAAAGAAATGAAATCTGTTTAAAAGTTTTTATATGTTGTAGCAGAGAATGTGTCTAACATTCTTCGCATTACTGCTCTTTAATTTCATTTTTCTTTTTGTTATTATGGGGAGCGTGGTGGCCAGTTAGTTTTTTTTTACTTAATTGCCAAACTGTGTTGTTGACCTGTGGCGAGTGCCGATTTTCAGGTTTATTACAGAACTAAGAATTTACAATATTAACTGAATTTTTCATTACTCACTTTGTATATATAGATAAAATATATTTTACACATAATATTTTAAAATTTATATGAATATATATTACTGTTGAAATTTCCATGATCCAATAAAATTAAAAAAATCCTCATAATAAATGGTACCACTACACATACCTATATAAAATTTTAAAGTATACAATATCTAAGCGGCCGCTTAGATTTGATGGCCGCTTAAATATTGTAGGAATATATTCATGTCTGCAAAATAATATTAGTATTAAATAATATTAGAGTGTAGCAAAATAGTCCTTACAAAAAGAGATAGTAACTTGTGGACTTTGTATTGCCTTTTCAATTTCAAAAAGTATAGTGTATTGTCTTTTCAATTTCAAAAAGTACAGCATTCTGCTTGCTCTTTTTAAAAACAATTAAAATTGTTTATAAAAAGTGCAGGTAGAATGCCAGAAACGTAGAAAAGAAAGAGGAGCATTCAGGCACGCTTTAAACCAATCAGGTGTCTCTTCAGTCCACTGGAACAAAATTACAGTGGAAAATAAAATATCTCATCTTTGATTGGGATACACCGTCATCACAAAGTTTAATCTTTTCAGATTCGTATCCAATGCAATTGCCTTATGGCATTTTTGATTTCTTCATTTGCTATTTCTAATAAGTTTTTTCAATTTAAGCATAAGAAAACAATAACAAAGTATTAACACTTTAACATTACATTAAATCTAAGCTGTTCATTGAGAATAACATAATGAGATGCCAATGTACCTATACAGTCTTATTACTTTCGCTGTAATTTCTGTGTGCTGTTATTAACTTAATTACTATTTTAATTCCAAGAAAGCATTTAAAGGTTATAAACAATTTAATCACAAAGAGAAATAACCCAAAACAAAGATGCAAAGAAGATAATGTATATTTAATCATCTTTGTAACAATCTGATAAAACACAAGTAAGTAATAAGACGCTGCACAGGCAGCAGTGTACAGGAAGTATACCTGTACATGACTTAGAAGCAAACACATAAGTTCAGGGTATAGTTCCAATGAAAGTGTGAGCAAGTATGAGTATGTGTAAGTCCTGGATGTAGCTGTATATCGAGATTAGTGATTCCTAACCATTTCTATTTTGAGGAACTCTTCAAGCATTTGATAAAATTTTAAGGAACTCCTGACTGACACGTTAGATTTGACAGGCGTAAATTTCAAAATAGATACATTAAGCAGTTGGGTTAATAAATAATTATTAACTTTGCATCTGGCATACTGGTTACAAACATTGTGTATATATTTTAGAATGATTTTGCATTAATATAATTTAAATTTATTTTTACTCAATTACAAAAAAGGTGGCAAGTTGTACTGTTTTGTAAGTGTTTTGCAAATTCTTACAGAACCAAGAACATAGGCTCACTGAACCATGGTTATATTATGATCTATATCATAGTATCACATTACATATCTTCTGTTCACAATTAACTTGCTGTATCTGGTGTGAATACAAAAATTATTTATACTGTATGTTTACGGGAAAGGAACAACTGTTGTATAAAACTCAAATCTGAGGCATGTTTTTTCTTACCTTGCACAATTTAAAAAATTTATATTTCTAATCTGAATGTGTAAAGGCAGATTGTTGTTTTTATTTATGTAATCACTTATTCGTATCAAGTTCAGACAGTTTACTTTTTATTTTTTGATCATACAAATTAACTCTTCTAATTTTTCATTATTTGTAACAGAAACAAGGCTTTCAAAAACACATCTTGGGAATAAAAATTATGAATGAATTTTAAGTATTATACTTGGTCCTCCATGGATTTCTTGGTTCTCCTTATATTTATATACTGTTTAAGTGCCATTGGTATCATTTTTCTCAAAGTGATCTGTTTTAATTTCAGACTGGATTTCTTTGAGGAGGTTTCCTTTGCTTTTTTGTGTGACTTTGAGCCGCGGTTGGGGTGAAGCACTTTCTTTGGCTTTTTTATTTCTTTGGAAGTGTGGTTATTTCTAAGCTTTTATCTGATTCAAGCAAAGGGTGTGAACCAGCAGGCTGAATTATGTGTATAGGTGTAGCCAGCATCTAGTAAAGAGGATGTTCAATGGTTGAATGGGGTGTAGAGTATTGTAGATGTTGTTGAGACAATGGAAGTCAAAAAGTTATAACCACTAACTCAGTCACTATGTCACTCGGCTAGGATATCTCTCCCTATCTATTATGCTGTTTGTTCTGCTCCTTCTCCCTTTTGTCTGAACTTTGTCTCTTTATTTCCATTGGGTTGTTTGTGCACAGCTTCTACCTGCACATTTCTCTTTATGCCTTTGAATCGGTTGGAGTTGAAGGCCCAGACCACACGACCAACCCAAGGGTTTTCGGTAGCAAAGTGTGTGGCCGGTAATCGGTTGGAGTATAAAACCATTCTTAGAGAAACTTTTTAGTCATTCTAGAGAATCTCCTATCCAATAAGTCATGTCAACCACAGAAAATATCGTGAGCTACCTTAAAACTACTTGGACACTTAATGGTTCTTATGGAAGGGTTTGCTGTGAAAATTTTTAATACTGTATTTTTGTAGAAAAACTAACAATTTTTGTTGCAGTTTTCCTGAACTGATGAAAGCATATACTAAATCCTATGGTAATAATAGCAATATTTACGTTGAAGGAACTGCAGGGATTAAAAAATACAATGTTAAAAACCATTCTAAAAATAAAGAACATATCAAAACTGCTGAATTTAAAAAAAAAAAAAAAGTTTAATTTGAAACTGAAATTTAGAAATCATTTTTGATGGGTAATTGATTACCATAAGATGAATAGTTTTTGCCACTAGTTTACAGAAACTCAAAGCAGTATTTGCTGCCAGTTTTAAAATCATATTTTAAGCCCTTCTCCTATTAATCAATTAAAGAATGACAAACATTGTTTGTATTTGTATTATTTAATCTTGAAACTGCACGTTTATGTTGACTTACTTCTGTTAGTTCATTTAAATAGTTAAGGACTATTGTTTTTAAAATATTTATTTAAGATATTTTATTGTAGGAAACAGGTATAGACATAAAGTTAGATTGTCCAATTCCTACTGTAGATCTACAATGGATTCGTATGGGAACAACTGTTGCGACCAATGCCCTTTTGGAAAGAAAAGGAGAAAGAATTGCTCTTTTAATCACAGAAGGATTTAGAGACCTTTTACATATTGGTAATCAAGCAAGGCCTTCTATATTTAGTCTAGTAAGCATTTTTATCATTGCTTTAAATAATTTTGAATAAAAAAAAATCTGTAAGATATAATGAAATTTTGTGTGATTATAAATCAAATTTTAGTTTGGTTAATATAATTTTTTTATAATATAATAATTTCTTCTTAAATTAAATACTGGTTTGTTTATACATTTTGATTATTGGAGAACTCTACATTTTATTTTCTAAGTTGAGAGATTTTAATTTTATAAGCTAAGATGATGCATCTATTTGAATGAAACCATGGACATGCTGTTCCGTGTGTCCATGACTGTAACTAATAATTTTTGTGTTTGAGAAAAACTTTAAAATATGTTCCCCAGAAAGATCTGAAATTTGAAAGTCCAAATGTTATCAACATAAAACTACTTATGGTAATAAAATCGAATAATATGATAAAATTGCAGCAATAGTCATTAGCCCCTAGCATCTCTAAATATTAAGTTTATAAAAATATCTGATAAAAACATGATTTTCAATGTTTCATTGAGAGATTGAAACAATTCAGTTGCTGTCAGTTTAGAACTTTAGTTATTCAGTATGTGGCCTTTAGTAGGGGATGAAATATTTGGTATTTCAATATTTGTTGAGTGATCTATTGGATAAACCAAATTGGATAAACCAAATTGGATTATATCCAAATTTTTATCTGCAGCTGTTTTTAACTTATGGCCTTCTGAAATCTAAAAAAAAAAATATTTTTTTCCAATGACTTGGAATTACAAAATAAATTATTACTCAAACTAGAAACGAGATGGAAGGCTAAAACATTTTATAGCTCATAAGTTTTCATATGATATACAACATGACTAGTTTTGAGTAGTTTTAAATTTCAAAGTCCATAAAATTTTTGACCTTAAATTTCCTAAAACCTATGTTTTTAGAAGTTTGAAAAAAATATCACACATAAACTTCATTATATATTTTAATTTACCATATATTTTAATACCATTTGTGGAAAGTTTTGTCATGGGATCATATTTTTGCCAATTTTTATAAATGTTGGGGGTTCCCTCCCTGGCTCCCTAGTGCTCGCCAACCCCTGGATCTTGGATTGCAAGTTGGACTTTCATCCTTAACTCACTTTGTGAATTCTTTCATGGTGCCATGAAACTTTTGACCCCTTGAATTTCCCAAAACCTATATTTTTAAAGTTAAAAAAAAAGTCACACATTAACTTATATATTTTAGAATCATTTATGAAAAGTTTCATTATGAGATCACAGTGGGATCATATTTTTGTTTCTATAAATCTAGGGAACTTCTCTTGCTCTATAGTGCTTTTCAAGCTCTGGAACTTAAATTGCCCCCAATTCTCGGGCACTCTTGGAGCTCACTTCATGAGCATTTTCGTGGTACCTGCTATGCAAGCATAATATACCCATTAGGGGTTCGCTCAGAGCTCTGCCTCTTGTTCACCATGAGTGCATTCCCCGTGACCCCTCCTGAAATTAAAAAAATAATTGTTAATAGCAGACACTTTGCGAGTGTGTATGCTACTCAGTCCACCTATGCAATTCATGTGCACCTACACTTTCAGATTGCCTTTTGAAAGTCTCTTCGCAGTTCATCCCACAGTCGCCTATCAAATCATTTGTAGCAGATTATGCAATAGCCTGTCAAATCATTGTTTTTTATTTCTTCGACTCTTGTCTTTTTCTTTTCTCTTCAGTTCAATTTGTACGCGAGAACCAAGAGTTTCTTCTATATATTGCGCCTTCTGTGGTTTTTATGAAGATTGATCTTGGCCCTGGTGCTGGTGCAATTACTTTTGCAGGGCTTCAATCTTTATAATGTTTTCTGTACAAGATGTGTTTTCACCAATATTAATATATTTACATTATAAAACATTAAAGCTTGCATTATAAAATTATGTACATACATTATAAAAAGTTAAAATAGACACTAATAAATCCTGATAAATGTTAACATTTACTCAAAAAATTGCCTTGCTGTCTTTTGTCTCTTATATTTTATGGAGTCTCTTGCAGTCAAACCCAACATTAGTTTACTAACATATTCTCATTTTATTGACAGATATATCTTTTTTAGATTTTTCTTCTCGTTCATCCAAGATTGCTCCCATCTATTGTGTTAAAAAAAAATTAATAAGAAATCTTTGGTGACCTAATACTCTGAAAGAAGCAAGTCTTTGATTGCTTCTTCATAAATATTTGTCCTTACATTGCCATAAACATTGTGGTAAGCATTTGTGAGTGCTTCCTGGCTTTCTTTTAATTGTAGTTTAATTTATTGAAACTCAGAACCTTTAAACAACATCTGAGGATCCATGAAAATTCTCTCTTTTGTTTGGGTTGATCTGGGGAACATTTTTGTCTTAAGTAAGCAAATCCATCATCCTCTCTATTTATTGCTTTCACAAAAACTTTCATTATTCTTATTTTCACATACAAAGGCGGTAAAAATATTTTTATTTTATCCACTAGTGGCTGATGTGCTTGCTCTGTTCTCACCAGAGATAATTTCAGTTCAATTAGCTTGTATTTTCAATTCAATGTAACAGTCTTTCGCTCGGCTATAACAGCAATTAGAAAATAACAGTACTTTGTATATCCTCCCCAGTCAATAAAATCAATGAAATCATTTTCATTCCATCTGTAGGTACTCCTTGTAAAGTAGAATCAATATTTTTTTGCCCGTCCTATGGACTGCATGCCTAATAGGTGCTTATTGTCATTGCACAATAAAGCTGTTTTCTAACTCACATTGGATTGATCCATGAAGAGGCTCTACTGTTCAAGGGTGTTCAGAAGTTAAAAGTTTTTTTAACAGGTCTCAAAAGTTGTTACACTATACCAGATCACTAGCTTTCGAGAAAACATTCACAATTTGGTGTTTTCTATGTACGGAAAATGAAATTTTGGCATCTTGTTTTAGAAGGTTTCATTGATAGAGATCAGGGTTGGCAGGTTTTTGTCGCATGACGGTTTTATCCGATTTAATCCATGGTTTTAACCGTCGTGTCAATAACCTGAATGTTAAAAACTGTCAAAGTGTCAAAAACTGTC
This sequence comes from Amaurobius ferox, assembly GCA_951213105.1. NCBI lineage: Eukaryota > Metazoa > Arthropoda > Arachnida > Araneae > Amaurobiidae > Amaurobius > Amaurobius ferox. The sequence goes on along the minus strand of OX578146.1, from coordinate 141,815,013 downwards.
AAGTGAGAGCGAAACAAACAATATTGTCAATCAAAATCCTGTCACCCTCAATCAGTACCGTAACTAGTTTTCATGTACCCTGTGCAAGGTTTTACTTTCAGGTCCCTTCTATTTTTAAGGGGGATGGGGGGAATTAATAAAACAAATATAATGAAACAATATATAATAATTGAAAGAGAGCAACTCTATTTGTAAATTGTATATTTAATTGATTTGAATAAATTTATTGTTATTTTTATAATATTGGTAAAAAAAAAAAGGATAATTCCTTGGAAATAAATTTTTGGAAGAAAAAATCTTCAAAAAATCTCACCTAAAATGTAGACCTATATACTATAAAAAGATACAGCAACACTGGCCGATGCTTGCCACATTTGGCTAAGCCTTATGAAAGAAGATTCCCTTTAAACCACACATTAAAATTGTTCAGAAAAGACTAGAACAGGCATTAATGCCAATCCATTTCCTCGCTTACATCATGCATTCGAAATATGTGGGTAAAGACTTAACAGATGGCCAAATGGAAACTGCTCCTTTTTATAATACAGAAAAAATTGAAGGCTGTTTACCACTTCTGATTGCACTTGAAGCCCAAGAAAGCCCATTCCCAACATCTTACTTCAGTACAAGTGCAAAACTCACCAATCCGATAATGTGGTGGAAAGGTATTTCGAAGTTTTCAGGATGCAAACAGTGCAGCTTTTAAATTAGCTGAACTAGCAATAATCCTGATATCCTAACCTGCTAGTTTGGCTTCTATAGAAAGAATATTTTAAAATTTTGAAATCATCCATTCTAAACTGTGAAATCGTTTAGGACTAGAGAAAAGTTCTAAACTCGTTGTATGTTATTGAATGCTAAGTGGGTGTAATGAAACCAAATATTAAAAGCAAATTGTGCTATCTCTAAAATGTTAAAATAATAAAACTTCAGAAAAGTTATAAATATTGATTTTAATTTAAAACAAAATCAGAATACCTTGAGATTTAAATTCAAATAAATGAAAGATTATTTTTAATTTTTGCATGTATTTCAATATTTTAAAGGTATTTATGTACTTGTATTGTAGTAAGGATAATGTTTTAAAATTACTTACATTTTTTTTTTATATAATAATGTTCAAATTTATATGGGTGATCAATCTTATAATGATTGACATGGTGGTTTTATTGTTTTTAAATTAAATTCCCCTTTTGTTCGCAGCTTTTGGATTTTGACGGTTTTATCCGGTTAAAACACGGATTAAACCAATGTCACGTCAAAATCCAGCTTTTGATGTCAAAAACCCAACCCTGATAGAGATGCAAACCAAGTAGATGAGCTTTGGTTTTTGGAAAGTCTACATCCTGAAATAGATTCTTTCAATTCTGCCTGAGTGACCTAATGTGGTTCTATTGCAAGCCATTTCATCCCTTCCATGTTGCTTAAAATCAATTCCAGAGGTAGTTTTTCAGCTCTTGTGTCCAAATTGTGTCAATACAGAAAAGTGTCACAAGAATTAAGTCTCAATGCAGATGCTATATTGATGTATTGTATTTTTTATTTTGATTAGCCTTCCATATCTGTCCTACAAATAGCAGTCATCACATGATCGGGAACCTAGTGATAGATTATAGATAAGGGTACAGAAAAAAACTCAGATTTATGCATACATTTTAATCAGTCAAGTATTAATATGAGCAACACTATTTCTTGGTTATATGGTATAATAAAATTGAGGACCCCAGTAGTTTGAAAATGAATATCATACATATTCACAAAAATATTATTTTTTCAGACAACATTCTCCCATAGAAAGAAAAGTGCCGAACACAGACATTTAGATTCAGCACACTCAAATCTATAAAGTCTCTCTTTCCCCCCCCCCCCCCCTTATTTTTTAAGGGAGGATTTTCACGCTGACCAGTATAATTTAAACATTTAATTCTGAAACTAAAGCCCATATTAAAAAAAAAAATGTCAAAGTTTAATTTTACTTGTTAATTAGAGATTTTGTTGTAGGAAATAGTATGTCCTGAGCATCTGTACGAGGAAGTCATTGAAGTTGAAGAAAGAGTTGTTCTGCAACAAAATACATGCCAGCTGAAGAAAGCATGCTCTGTTTTCACTGGAATTACTGGAGATGTTGTAAGACTATTGAAATATATTTATTTTCAAATTGCATTTTTTTTGGCATATTTATGGGAAACATAATTTAGTTTTACTCATATAAGTGCTCATTAATTCTCTCAGGATTTTTCATATTTGCTCTACTAAAGCCACAGCATTTAAGTTTTTAAAAGTTAATTTTTGTATTAGATGTGATGTTTATACTGGCATTGCCTTAGTGAATAATCTGAAATTTGTGTGTGTGTTTGTAGCCAATTGAAGTTATCTAAATTGAAAATAATTTCTGTTAATTCACCTATTAGTCATTTGGATTCCGTTCAAAGTGTATTTGAAAGAGAATATTTTTATCTTTCTGATTGTGTTAAGATGGAAGCTCTATGGTAATATTTTTGGTCTCTAAGAAATTTATTTGTATGAACAATTTTGCATTGTTTTGAAGCTTATAAAAATTCTAATTGATTCACTAACCACAAGAACATTTTTTTAAATCATGAAGATTGTGAGTCAGTGTTCCTATATCTGAATTTTATAATGAATTACATCTTCAAAATCTTCAACATACAAAAAGTACATATGTTTTTTGAAAAATCACGTTCATCAGAATATTAACACAGTTTTACATTTAGGAACATACTATAGATGATGGGAGCCATCAAGGAAAAATTTGCTGGGAATGGGAACTATTTTTCAACTTAAAATAACTAAAAAACTAATTCAAATTTAAAAAAAAACTCACTGAGATATATTGTCTCAAGTCATAAAGTACCTGTGTACTAAATTTCATGCCTGTGCAAAATTTAAATTTTTTTCCTATAAATGATATAAACAAACTAATAAACAGGCATCTCCTTTTATTATTATAGATAATTTTATTTATTAAATCAAATATTTATTCACTATTGTTTACCACTTTCTTAAGATTTGGTTACCAGACACACACAGTAGGTTAAATTTATGTTGATTATGCAGTGACAAAATACAAATAATTTTATCATCTCCATGGTATTTACTTGATTGCAGATAGCCCTTTTACCAGTTATTGTGTTACATTAATTATATCATTATGAATGTTTTTCTGGATGAAATAGCATCACACCTAAATCACCCATCTAACTTCAACCAAATTTGGTATGCCAGCAGTGTGCATTTTGAAGCAGATTTTTATCCAAAAAACATTTCGATCTGCTATGCGAATGATTTTTCTTGGAATATTTGTTTTACGATTTTTCAAATATAATTCTGTGTTAAACTGAATTCAATTGAAAATATGGTGGCAATTATTGACGATATAGAATTTGTTTTAAAATCCAATCTCCATAATTTAAAATGAGTCCAATATTCAGCCTTACTCTATAAAACTAATTTTTTTACTTATATTTCTATTAATTTTAAATCTTTGAATTCTTTACTTGGCATGAGGTTTTAATTTTTTTTCACTTATTCATAATGGGAATTACTTTACTACTGAATACTAGGCATGGTTGGCAAGAAAATCGGAATTGAGCTGGAACTAGAGCATATGACATAGGGAAATCTGCACTCTGTGATCCACAGAAGAAAAGAAAGAACTTCTGGAATTCTTTGTGGACAGTCACACACTGCTTGAAATGGAGAAAAGAAAAACTATGCATTTTGAGAAAAACAAAGATGTATTTCTTTTACTTTGAAAGCAGAATATTTTGGAAATGTATTCTAAGAACACATTGTGGTTGTAAAGACATCATTCATTTCATAAAATAGAGTCGTATGAAATTCAACAAATCGTAGTAACTTTTTCCCTTTGTTTACTTTTTAAGAGCTTTTGAGAAAGCTGAAATGTGGAACTTTAGTTCGTAACTTTAAAGCATATGACATAGGGAAATTTACACTCTATGATCTGCAGAAGAAAAGAAAGAACTTCTGGAATTCTATGTGGACAGTCACATGCTGCTTGAAATGGAGAAAAGAAAAACTATGCATTTTGAGAAAACAAAGATTTGGACAAGGTTATATTGGAGTGATTTGGGTAATGTCAGAATAAAGATATACCCTTGGACCGCACTGATGCTGATGTAACATGCCAAGGATTTTCTCAAGGAGATTTTAACAACTTTGGTCAAATATTCCACTGGATGGCTGATGAAATTTAAAAGACCTCATGGAATTCATCAGCTACATGTATGCGGTGAGCACACATTAGCTGACTATGAAGTTGCCAAATAGTTTGCTCATGACTTTAACCTATTTATTTATGAAAAATATTTAACTCTAGAGGAGATATATAATTAACAATGACAAGACATTTTTGTTCTGGTGGTACGTGCCAAGATAAACAATAGTGACTGCAGATGAGGATGCACTTCTGTTTAAGATGCTGAGGAAAGACTAATGGTGTTTGTTAGCTTGTGCAAATACTTTTGGTACACTCAAGTGCAAGGTACTAATTATCTGCAAAAGTGACAAACCATGAGTATTTCAGTGAGTGAAAATGTTCTCTGTGCTTAACAGTCCCAATATAAGAGCCTGGATTACATCCAAAGTAATAATGGATTGATTTGAAAAACACTTGGTGCCAGAAGTCTGATCACTTTGTAAAGACATTGGTCAAAAATATTCCTTTTTCTGGGTAACTGCTCTGCCAATCTCCCAGCGGATCTGCTTGTCAGGGAAAATGCTTATATTTTATATTTACCACCACTCTGACCCTCACTTTTGCAATTCATGGATATGGATGTTACGATCTTTGAAATGCAAGAGTCATTTTCTAAACAGAATGACAATGAAAATGTGCCGAATTATGTTAAATAATTTAACATTAAAAATGCAATTTAGAATGTTGTGCGAGCATGGAAAAGTGTGATCGAAGACACTTTAAAATGCTCATGGCACAATGTATGGTCAGCAATTTGGTTCGCTTATGCCATTAATGAACCTGATTTTGAAGGGTTCCATAACTTCAAAACAAATGCTGTTCGAAACAAAAATTTTGCATATTTTGGCCTATGTCAAAAATGCACATTTAATTGATTTATATGTGGAATATGATGATATTGAAGAAATGATAGACATTGATAATGATTCACCAATTGTAAACAAACTCATTGATGGTGAAATCCGCAGCATGGTCTAAACCAAGATGAAGAACTGGATACGGACAGCGACAGTGATGATGAATGCAGCAATAAGAGAGGAAAAATTCCTTCAGATGAGCTTAGTTTCTTTAATGACATTATCAACAGTGTAATTTAATTATGGGCAATGAGTATGTCCATCTACAGAATTAAGGAAAAGACTTTCACCCAAAAATCTGAATGGATGAAGCAATGCGAAATAACAGACATGTTTCATGTAAATACCATAAATAAAATAAAATAAAAAATAAATCGATTAAATAAAAAATAGATAAATAAAATAAAATAAATAAATATATAAAAGTTTTGTAAATGTGATAAATTGTATTGTGGTAATTTTTTTTTTCTTTTATAAAAATTAATTTGTAAAATATGTGCTTTGTAGAATTGCAAGTTATGTTTGAGAAAAATATGAATTTGGAGGGGACTAGTACACAAATATTTAATGAGATTTTTTTTTATTGACAATCTGCAAATGATTTGAAATTTGGAAATGTCTGAAATTTGAAACTGCTAAAATCTCACTGGAGGATTTCAAATTTTGTACCCTGCACAAACATTTATACAGCAAATGATTTTTGATTTCTTTGTGTGTTTCTTTCTCCATCTGTGAACAGAAAATAGACAAGTGTCACTCCTTTAAGCTTTTTTGGAGAGCCAGTTTATTATACATAATGTAACCTATGTTTATATATATATCAAGTCTTTTCGAAGAACTCTAAAAAGTTAATGAAATGGACAGAAAGTAGAAGGGACTGCATTTACCACTTTGTGTACATGACTGTAGAAGTAGGATTCCACAATGCAGAGTACTTTATTTATCTTGAGCCAACACTGAAGCATTTGTATATTTTTAGGTTGAAGTTTGGAAGCCTTTAAATGAAAAGCAAGTGAAGAACGAGCTGTCCAGTCTCTTGAAAAAGGGCATTAAGAGCATAGCAGTCGTCTTGATGCATTCTTATCTGTAAGTGTTTGTAAATTAAAATATTCATACATTATGTATTCTCTATATAGTGTGCTTAGCTAAAATCGTATATGTAAATGAAATGTTACTATTGTTTCATATTTTTATAATTAGTATGTAAGTCTTATTTTAAGATTTTGCTTGATTAATTTCACTTAAAAGCAGTACAAGCAGAAGTCTGTTTAAAAGCGATCTTTTAGGATGCTTCTCAAAATTTTAAATGAAGTTATGTCCTTACTGTAGATATAACTTTTTCTTTCTAGAATTTAGCAGTGTTTATCTATTTCTCAGAAAAGATTAAAATCTTATACATTTTTACTACTTTCTGGGAAAATGCTACTGTCATTTGAATGGCAGAAGTTGTCATTTCACATTGCATTTATGCAAATATGCATTTATAAAAATAATGGAAAAGATTTTGTTCTTTAGATTTCCTTCTCATGAAGCACGAATCAAGAGCATTGCCTCTGAGATGGGTTTCAATCATATTTCCTTGTCATCTGAAGTGATGCCAATGATGCGCATTGTTCCTAGGGGGCACACAGGTATTATTATTATTTCTTTTAAAAATCTTTTTCCCCTTTGAAAGTTCTTTTCATCTTCAAACCATTCATTTTATTCTACTTTATGTATTTGTCTGTGTTTTATTTTTAGCTTCTGTGGATGCTTATCTGACTCCATGTATAAAGAAATATGTTGGAAATTTTTCTGCTGGATTTCAAGATAAATTGAAAGTGTGTTTTTGAAATTATTTTTTCAGTAATGTAATAGTTTTGAAATTCCAGTTGATCATTCCAATTTGCGTATATGTCTGGCAAGTCTAACTTAAATGCATTGTTTTTCATCACCAAATAAAATAAATTTCTTGAATGTAATGAACACTCATTGGACAGGTTTTCCTATGAAGATTATTGTAAGGGGAAGAATTAATGCCGGGGGAAAAGATTGCTGTTTCTTAAATTGGTATATGTGATTTTTAAATTTCTGAGGCATTTAAAAAAATTGATTTTAGAAAATATATAAAAATATTGAAAAAACAAAAATAAAAGAAAAGAGTTCTGTGATAGTGGAAATCAACCTTTGCTTTTCAAGGTACATCATTTTTATACTTGGTTTCTTTTAAAGAAGATTCCAAGTAATCTTCTCTATATACTTTGCAATTTCCCATATATGCAGGGGGAATTCTACTTTAAAAAAAAAATTCCTTGTAAGTGCCCCCTACATTTTTCATTACATTTTAGGTTGTGGATTGACAGACTTCTATGGTACTACAGGAATATAACATAACAAGTTAATAATATTATGTTTATGCAACATAACAGGTTAAAACACTATTTCTGAAAACATCTGGGTGTTAATAATGAGATAGAAATCAAAATCTTCATTAAAAAAAAATAGATGAAGTATATTGTTACAAAACGTATCCTCTAGAATTGCGGGTGTATACGCAGGATACAATAATGAGTCCAAGTTTCTGGATAACTTACTTTTATTCCCAAGCACAATGTAAACAGGAATAATACACAGAAAAACAACACTTACATACTCCACTAATTACACAAAATAAGCGATATTATTCGCAAAACATTGGCGAAAATAATTTCACAAAACAATGACTACTATTCTCAAAACATTGACAAAAGTCACACTCCACTGTAGCTCGTATATTGTCAACTCGTCAATTCAGTAATGACTCCTATTTATAGTCTCTCCATAGAAATTTTTGGATGTCTCTATATCTAAAGAATAATCATTCTATTGAGAAATTTCTGGAACATTCTGGAAGTCGCCAAATTGGTAATAGATTGCCAAATCTGGAAACCCTTCTAACTGGGAAATTCTGGCAACCCTGGGCTCACATCATGCTGATGTCATGGACTGTGTTTTCTTTGGCTGGTCTTCTATATATATGATCTTGCTTGTAAAGAAATGCACTCTCCCAAGATACTTCTTCCAGGCTAAAATTACCCAAGGTTATTTTGCTGCACATTGTGCAACTAGTAAAAGCAATTCTCGCACAATTCTTTTGCCCTATTTTTAAAAGGCTCAAAATTGCAACATTGTTTTCATAACTTACCCAACAAAATTTAGTTTCAATGAGTTGAATATTTTTTGAGTAAAACAGTAATAAAAAATAAATAAATAATAAATAAGTAATAAATTAAAAACAGTAATAAAATTTTATAACAGTGCAAAATGCACACAATACAGGCAAGGTTTAAAACTAAAATTTGGACATTGTTTTTATAAGCGTATAAAATGCTATACTTATGCAAAACTAGAATGTATTATCTGGTGCTACTCGAGTCCTCATTAAGCACCCACAGCGTAAGTGACACCACTCACTTTCTGAAAAACCCTTTTCAATAAGAAAAAATTGAAGGGCTTCATTTTTTTTATGAACTCAGAAAATTGTACAATACAATATAACCAGAGTTTAGTTCAGTACTTTTGGGCCGGGAGAGCAAATAGAATCGTAGAGGCATATCTATCTATATATACTAATTGCCAAGTGTCCGTCCGTCTGCTGTCTGTCACACTTTTTTTTAGGCACTTCCCGAATAGATAGAGACTTGCAATTTGGTACACTGCTCGGTTGTTCGATAAAACCCTCTGGAAAAATCTAATTTTTCGAAAATGTTCTTTAGAGGGGGTGCCCCACACCAAAACGTTCGAAAAGTGAAATGATGGGAAAGCATGCGGAAGGAAAGAGTTTGAGTTAGCAATCTTTGCTGGCTTTAGACAACTTATTTCCCCTCATATTATTTATTTTAGAAACTTCTTTTACCAGTTAGATTTTTGCTCTTGTGGCTTACCAATATTTTTCATTTTAAAACTGAAATTTTTTAATCAAGGATCAAGCTTTTCATTTCAAACTTGTTTACAGATTAAGCCTCTTCTATGGTAGCCAGGTGACATCTGGCTTTCCTACAATGAATTTTCAATTTTCTGCATTTTAATCAACAATGATATTTGTTCTTGTGTCAAGAATAAATAATATATGGATTTTAGCCTAAAGTGCTCAATTAAATAGCATGTGACATTGTATATAAGCATATTTTGGGCAGGGCCTGATCAAGGCAAAGTGGGGCCCAGGGCTGGTGTTAATTTGGGGCCCCCCCACTGTCACTGCATATGAAATACATGCAAAACATTAACATATAACAAATTCGGGAGTTCAGCTCCATTACATGCTCAATTACATGCTTTTTTACATGTAGAAAACTTTCACACTTTTAACTTCAAAGCAATATGTATAATATTTGTAATTATTAAAATATTTCATAATTTAAACTAACAATAATTACCGATTTTAAATTAATTAAAAAATTATTTCTACTTTAATGTTTTATCACATACAAAATTTAGGGGCCCCTTAAAATTGGGGTGTCCAGGGCCATGGCTTCAGTAGCCCTTACATTAATCAGGCCCTGATTTTGGGGCTTCTGTGACAGAATAGCATGCTTCAATCTGATTTTAATCAAAAAGTCTAACCACTGTTGCCACATAAGCATAACTTTGATAAAAAAAAGTACAGTAGACCCCCTTATAACATGGTAGATACATTCCGTGTTATATGAATCCGTGTTGTATGAGTCACTTAGATTATACAAATACATTTTCCCAACAGGCATTCAGAGTCGAAGATTTTAGTTCCTTCAGAGGTAACAAAATAATTTCAATGCTATTTAAAATTGAAAAATCTTTCCACAAGTCTGTTACTGTAGTAGTATTTGGATTACAATCAATATTTTCTAAAATGTGTTCAAATGTGTGCCGTATATACAATGATATAAATGATTTAATTATTCCCTGGTCTTGTGGTTGTAGGATTGATGTCGTATTGGGTGGTAAAAATATTAATTTAACAGCCAGATGATTTAAATTTTCTGGGTGTCCTGGCGCGTTATCGATCAGTAACAAACCCTTGAAACTGATATTTTTTCTTTTTGAGTAATTTTCCACTTCCGGCACAAAGCAATTGTAAAACCAATCGTGAAATAAAACACCTGTTACCCATGCCTTTTTATTTGCTCACCAAAAATCAGGAAGCGCTGACTTGTCAACCCCTTTCATTGCTCGTGGGTTTAATGAACGGTTAATTAACATGGGCTTTGTAACACTATCTCCAGATGCGTTTGAACATAAAAGTAAAGTGATCCTATCCTTGGAAACCTTAAATCCTAAAGCAGACTTTTCATTTTTCAAGATGTAAATGCGTCCGGGCATTTTCTTCCAATATAACGTGGTTTCGTCAGCATTATATACCTGATCTGCAGTGTAATTTCCGTCTTCTACAATTTTGGGAAAATTCTCTCGGAATCCCTGGGCTGCTTCTATGTCGGCTGATGCGCTTTCTCCCACAATTTTGACATGATCACAATTTTGACATTGCGCAAGGAAAATCGATTCCTAAATCTGTTAAATCAACCTTTACTGGCTTTAAATTCGTGTCGATGTGATTCAGAAACGGATTCAAGCTCTTTTATATGCTGGTCAATCTTTGTTGCCTTTTGCTTTATCACATTACTATTCAAAAGAAAATTCCTTGAAGAGCAATATTTTATCCATAGCATCAAATACTTTTCCATTTTAGGCATTAAAGTGTCTTTTATACGAGCAGTTTTATTCAAACTTACTAAAAATCCAGAGGAAATTCTAGCTCTTATTTTGTTTTCATTTCTTTTTATTGTTCGAATTGTTGCCTTGTTTAATTTTAAATCTTTAGCAATGACTATTACTTTCTCACCAGATTTTAACCTATCCAAAATTTTAATTTTTTCTTCAAGGGAAATACATTTTCTGCTCTTAGAATTCTTCTCCATGGCAGGGGTCATGATGACAAAAGACAAAATTTTAGATAGCGTAAAACTTATAACATTATTAGACTTACATAATTTATGAACGTATTATAATATCTTTTTAAATTTATTTAACACACTTAACTTTAAACACAGCTTAATTGATAGTATGTATGTATCAGAAATAACAGATATGTACTTCCACTAGATGAAATCGGGTTTAATTTTGCAAAGATTTATTTTCCTAAAACTTTTTTTTTTCAAATTTAAGTTGAATAAAATAAATCATATGATATAAAAGTTTTTTTAGACACATTTAATGTGCATCACAACTAGAAACAAACTGACACGATCTCCTCTAAAAATGGGGTTTCCCTGAAATTTGAGAAGCACAATGATGTTTAGTGCTACCAGCCAAAAGTTATATTAATTATTGGAGCTAAAACATAATAAAATCGAAATATCTGTCTCATTCTTTTACTGTGTTATACGAGTCTCTTTTAGCGTGTTATACGAACATGATCACAATTTTTCCGCCATGTTATACGAATCCATCTTATATGAACCCGTGTTATAGGGGGTCTACTGTATTATAAATAAGTTAATATCCTATTTATTGTGATTTCTTATGTATCTGCAATAACCGCATTTATGTTAAGTACATTTTTTTTTTTTTTACCAGGATGTCAATGTCCTCTTTATGCAGTCTGATGGAGGATTGACTCCCATGGATTTGTATGCATTTATTTTGTCTTGCTTTCACTCTCTCTGAGCCACCCACCTCTAAGTCATACTTTCACTTTAAATGTCTGAAGGGTGCATGATAAATGATTCCTCTATAAGTTTTAGAAGCATTCATTTACACCAATTTCAAGCATTTGTTTTATTTAGAGACATCATTTAAACATTTTTAATGTGTGGTTTCAAAGGTTACTAAAAAACTCATATGAAAAAGATCTTTTGTAAAATGTTTGAATTGGCCAGTTTCTTTTTTTAACCAAATTCTATTATTAATTTGAATTTATGAATACCTGAATTTGAGAATAGATACATAGGCTTCGTCTAATTGTATTACAGTAAATTCTAAAATGAAATAGATGAGCTATTCATTATTTTATAAGTTTTACACATGAGGTATCGCTCTGAGCTCTTTTTTGGTAATTTTTTATAACTTAACTGTTTTTGGCACTACTGTTGGAGCCCTGCAATTTCAGTTGCAAATTTTTATGTTGCAGTGCTCCTTAAGTTGCTACTGGTTATTGTAGAAGTGCCCCTTCTGTCCTTCCAATTCATTAGGTAAATAATACTACAATATTTAGTATAGGATGATTATCTTTCATTACTGGTGCTTCTTCTCAAAATGGCATTTGTAAAGAAATGCCATTTTGAGTTATGTATGGGATACATTTAAGAATTTTGTGTAACTTCTTTTTATTTTTCAAAATGGCATGTGTGAAGAAATGCCATTTTGAGTCCTGTATGGGATTTTTTATGCATTTAAAAATTTTGTGCAACTTCTTTTCATTTTTCTTTTGTATGATTATGTAGATTCTGTGGGTCGCGAGCTGTTCTCTCTGGCCCTGCTGGAGGAGTGATTGGTTACAGCAAAACAGCTTATGGCAAATTTTCCAAACAACCTGTCATTGGTTTTGATATGGGAGGTAATAAAGCCCATTTCTAAAGCATTTTATGATGTAGTCCTTTTGAAGGGATTGTGCACTCTCACATTAGCATTTTTACTCAAATTTTAACCCCTTGTGGGATGGTTCTTGGGCCCACTTGATGATATATTTATAATTAATGGGCATATCAGTATGTGACCTTATAATGTTTTGTATTGATTTACTTCTATACAATACTTATTGTGTATTTATATAACAGGTTTCTTTACATATTGCATCAACAATTGAATTTTTGAGAATTGGGGTTTATACTTGATTTTCTTTCAGTTTTGGCTTATTTCAAAAGCCAAAAGTATCACAATGAAACAGTTTTTAAATTTTAGTAGATATGGACATTCAAAATGCACACTAAAATAATAATGGTATGCTACAGCACACATCACTCAATACATCCAGTTTCAAATTATCATCTACTTCTGTGGCTATAATTTTGAGAAGCACTTAAAATAATATGTTGTCTATCTGATTCCTTTCTCAAAATCCATGTCAGCATGCAATGGGTGTAATAAGCCCTACCTTCAATCAAGGGGTCCAGTGACATGATAATTTTAGATAGCAGGACATGCTAAGCAACTTTAAGTTCAGTTAATCTTGTTTTATGTAGTATCATTTACAGTTTAAATATGTAAGGACCTCAAGATGAAAACTGAAAACATGTAGTTTGATCTTTGAAAATAAGCTTTAAATTATCAAGAGATTAAAAGCTGATGAAAAACTGGCAACAGAGTACACTACTATTGAAAATTATTGTTATGAAAGTTGCTAATGGATGATAAAGATATACCAGATGATGTAGTAGCATTTTGGGATGCATTCAATATCAAGGAGTGCTGCTATATGTTAGGAGAAGCCTGACACTTTCTTTTGCAATGCTCCAATAAAGTTTTAGAAAGCTATGCCCATATTTTAGTGAATTTGAAGAGTCGCCTGATATCACTAAAACGTGGGATACCCACAGTAAATTCATCTATTTCTATGAAATTCCAGGATATCAAATAAGCAATAATAATGCATGTCAGTGGTTTGAAATAAGCAGAAATGATCCAGGAATTTATTTAATTAAGGATCCATTTATTGGATCATTGCAAACTACTGTAAAATTCTGTTGATCCAATTTCCCAGGAAAAGGGTACCCCCCCCCCCCCCCCTTTTTTTTTTTGCCTCAATTTGAAATTCTGTGAAACAGCCTCTCTCAAGAAATATCTGGAAAAAAAATATTTATCATCCAATAAATTGATTGATAAAATATACTTTGTTTCTTTTATCTAAAAATTCTGAGTTAGCCTCCTCCCTCCTACGTACTCCACATTTTTCTGTCGTATTTGAGGGGACAGATTAACAAAATTCTACTTGTTTCTTTTAGCAGAAAATTCTCAGTAAGTGCCCCCTTCCCCCTTATATTTTCTGTGATTTTCAGTCTCATTTGTGAGGCAGGAATCTCATTTGTGAGGCAGAATTTTATGGTAGTTTACCCAAGTCAAAAATTTTGCTTAAACTGTTTTGAAGCATAAAGTGTTTCAAATCCTTTAAATTTGAGCAAGCTGTTTGACATCCAAAATAAAATGTTGAGTTTAAATGCTCAATATATTTATAAATATTTCAGTTATCTATTAATTGTGCCCTGTCTTAGACCTACAGAAATGGGGTTCACAGTATTGTTTCCGTGAATATTATTAACATGTTGCCAATTCATACTTTGCTTAATCTTTCCAATATTCTATATTGAAAAAAATTACTATTGATATTCATTTTAATTTATATAAAATACCAGATAATTTGCTCATGAAATCACTCATTGACTAAAGTAGTATTGTACATGAAAACTGTGCATAATTTCAAGAATGGTTATTAGGAACGTGTCCAGAGGGATATGAGAATCCTACCCCCAGAAGGCTATAAGATATAATATATAAAGAATACACAGTAGACACCCATCTCTAACCCTTGAAACAACCCATTTGCATATTCCTAAACAAATTTCAGTTCAAGCTAAAAACCCACATTCTCATAGTCGTTGGCCAGACAGCAGGGAATGCAAATGGCAGGGATGAACCAGACATTTCAGAAAAATTTTAGAAATCAATTAAAATAAAAAAATATCCGTTTTAATTTGTTTAAATGAATCTGCAGATATTTCATTGCTGGTAAAGTTCGATCAGATCCGAAAAAAAAAACTTTGTTACTAGATAAAATGGTCCGAATTCAGTTTTAAGAGCAACAAGCCTTTATGTGTAAAAGAAACATTTAAATGCATGTCGGAACAAATGTCTTGCATTCTATGATAAATTTCCATTTTTGTACTAATAGATAAAATGGTCCAAATTCAGTTTTAAGAGCAACAAGCCTTTATGTGTAAAAGAAACATTTAAATGCATGTCGGAACAAATGTCTTGCATTCTATGATAAATTTCCATTTTTGTACTAATAGATAAAATGGTCCAAATTCAGTTTTAAGAGCAACAAGCCTTTATGTGTAAAAGAAACATTTAAATGCATGTCGGAACAAATGTCTTGCATTCTATGATAAATTTCCATTTTTGTACTAATAGATAAAATGGTCCAAATTCAGTTTTAAGAGCAACAAGCCTTTATGTGTAAAAGAAACATTTAAATGCATGTCGGAACAAATGTCTTGCATTCTATGATAAATTTCCATTTTTGTACTAATAGATAAAATGGTCCAAATTCAGTTTTAAGAGCAACAAGCCTTTATGTGTAAAAGAAACATTTAAATGCATGTCGGAACAAATGTCTTGCATTCTATGATAAATTTCCATTTTTGTACTAATAGATAAAATGGTCCAAATTCAGTTTTAAGAGCAACAAGCCTTTATGTGTAAAAGAAACATTTAAATGCATGTCGGAACAAATGTCTTGCATTCTATGATAAATTTCCATTTTTGTACTAATAGCATGTGCTTCACCCCTCTAGGGACTTCGACGGATGTGAGTCGATTTGATGGAGCTTTTGAGCATGTTTATGACACGGCTATTGCGGGAGTCAACATTCAATCCCCTCAGGTATGTTAGTAATGGTTGCTCAAAACTCTATAGTAAGAACTTTAAGTACAGTATTGGGCAGACATTTAAATATTGGATAGTAATAGGAAAACTTTGTGATGTATCAATACGATGTGTTGATACCAGGGTGCAAAATAAGCGGTATTGCATCGCAAATTGCGATGGAAAATTTGGATTTTGCAATGTAAAAATTAATTTGTATCGCGTTTTGTAATATAATTTTAAAAATCATGACAAATGATATAATGACAAATGATCTATGAGTGAAAAATACATTTTTTCATAAATGCGCATCACTCCTTACTACAAATTTACCTGTTCTTGCATATTTCTCTTTTTTTCCTAAACCGGGTAAAAACACAGAAAGTGAACAAAATATGTTTCTTTGTCAAATTCTGAACAAGAACATGGTTTCTCTGATGGTAATCTTATTGCACATAAATAAATAAATAAAATAAAAAAAGAGTCATGTGTTGTTTTTTCAAACCTGATATCTCTATACTTATAGGTACATTTTTTAAGAAATTGTGAAATAATAGTTGTGAACTGCTAGTCAAAATGTCGAAATTACTACACAAATGAAATTCTGATAAGCAGTTTGTTACTAAATAATATTCTCTTATTTTTCACTCTGGTTGATACACATTTAGTAATGCATTGATACTTTATCAGTGCCATTTCTCAATATATCAATATTCTACTCTATTGATGTCATTAATATTCAAATCTAGATAATTAAATTTTGTAAATCCTACTTTTAAAGATGTTATAATATATATATAATAATTAAATTAAAAAGACATATTTTTGTCTTTATTTTAATAAACTATATGAAATTGGTATGAAAGATAATTGTAACAAAATTCAAGAACATAATAATTATAACATTTGATTAATGAAACTGCTGTAAATACAGTATAATGCAGTTTATCAAACACAAAATTCCCAATAATCTAGAATTGTAATGATTTACAAATTTTAAAATTAATATGAATACCTTATTCCTATTTGCAGCAATTCATTCAATTTAAAAAAAAATCTCTGCTTTGAATCGAGTAATTGTATTTTTTTAAATGTATTTTTTTCCCCAGAACTACTTTTATATTTTTAATTTTTCTGAAATTAAAAATTTCATTGAATAGAATAGAGAGTGCAACATGAAGAAAATTGTTAATATGATACAAATAAAAAGATACTGTATCGATACAAATAAGTATCTTACTTAATAAAATAATATGTTTGTGTGCATGTGTGTGCAGTTTGTAGTGTGAAATTTGATGTACTTCAGGACCGGGGCAAGCAAGATTTTATGAAAATTTGAATTATCTTTTTAACATGATTTTGAGGGATTTTCATACAAATTAGTTGCTTAGTGACTAAAACATCATTACAGAGTTTCCATCTTGACACCATTGTCATTTTTTCAACACTGTTTAAAACGAATCTGTAGAACAATATCTTCATATTTATTTATTTTTAAATGTGTCAAAATTGGCATTTTTTAAGTCATATGATACTTATTTTGCCTTATCCAGAAAAGTAAGATTGGCTCACTTTTATAGCTTGTGTTGTACCTTTTTCCCAACAAAGGAAACTTTTACATTGAACCAATAAGTGATGCCGTTTTCGGCTTCCAAAGAAATTACATTGAACAATTAAATTTTATCTTACTATTAATTTACATATTTAAACTCTAATTACATTGAAACATTACATCTTTAAACAACTACCCTTATCTTTAAACTTTATTTTAGAATTAGCATTTGTATAGTGGCTAGCTTTGATTTATAACTTTATTTTAACATAATGCATTGTGTTTTTATCAGAAACATAAATTTAATAAAACCCAGGTAAAGAAAAATGTGAACCTTGGAGAATTGGACATAGAAATAAATGACCACAGAGGCAAGTTTAAGTTTAAAGAAAAAGACAATTTATTTAAAATTCAAGAATTTACCCACCCATTGAACAGTTTTTCCCCACAGTTACAGGGAGATCCAAATTGGATCCCTGATAATTTCAACATCTTCTCTGCTCTAAATGTAACATAAAAGGGAGACAAACGAAAATTTTTAAGGCAAATGGTGTTTAAGGGCCCTTCGACCCAGGAAAAATTAAGAGCTCAAAAAAATCTTAAAGGAGTCACCTGGATCCAGGTTCTGGACTCACTGTTTGTCAGAACTGTCGCCTTTGGACAACGGCAATGCAACCTCTTTTCTTTCAGATCAGTTCAGTGTCCTACAAGTACTTCGCGAATGAGCCCCACCCCCCTTCCTCTCACCGGAGAACTAAAAGTCCCCGCACAAGAGAGTGCTCACTGCTTTTCCTCACGCATTTGGTGTTCGGACTCTGGGATGGTGATCCGTTGAGAAAAACAATTTGCACATCAGTGGAAGCACCCAACAGAGAGATCCACAAGAGTGAAAGAGCACTGTCCTACCTCTCATTCTCCATCCCTCTTCATCGGATCCTCCGGGGGGAAAAATGGCGACGCAGCCCCCAAAATGGGAGACCGCTCGCCTACGTCAACCTCCTTTCTCTTCAACTTTTTCCAGACTCCCACTGCTCTAAAACACTCATAAGCAATCCTTTTCTGGGAGTCGCCGAAAATGAGCATTTCTTGCCAAGGCGCATAAAAGCACGCCACATGCACTGCTGTAACGAGGATGAAAATATTACCAAAACGCCAACCGCATCGCTAAACCAGAATACTAGGAAACTGCTTCCCTGCATGCGCAGCTACCTTCATACGTAAAATAATGACTTCGTGAGGCACCGAAAATTACTTTAAAAAAATCAAGATGGTGTCCACAGAACAAAGGAAAGACGCCAGAAGCAATGGCGATCCTTCAAGCGATATTTGAAAATGAAGTTTGTCAAAAAGGGATGAATTTAGATTGCCACCGGCCTAATAAGGGTTAAAACACATGATTTAAATACCAAATGATGGGAAAATGAAGCTTAATTAACAAAAAAAATGGAAAACAATTAAGAATTTTAAAAAGGAAAGGGAAAAATGAAAGAAAACAACAACTTCGAAATTTTGAAAAAAAACGGTAAAGTTTGGAAGAATACATGGATTAGTTGCAAAACAAAACACGGCATAACACTTGACAAAAAGTTCTGTGTATATCTCCACATTCTAAGAAATTTTCTTTTTTAGATTAATACATAATTTAATTTTCTGTGGATTTTTTAAGCAATCACAAAAGTAACAAACTCATTCTCAGCAATAATTGCAATTTCTACCAACATTTTGACTTTTCTCCCAGTGTTTCTGCCATGGCGGGTTTTAAGCCTTGACTTTTCTCCCAGTGTTTCTGCCATGGCGGGTTTTAAGCCATGCCTTCTCTACTGTACATTCCTTTTATTTATTATTTTATTTATTTTTATTTAGTTTTTGCTTTCCATGTTTGCTTGCATAAAAATAAATGATTTGAAAATTCAGTGGGGAACATGTGAATTTCGTGAATTCAATTTTTCTCTACTTTAACTCCTGGGCTATTGCTATTGTATATAAGTGTATTGATGCAAAATACTAATGCATCTTAAGATTATGTATCGACCTTACATGACCTTGATGCATGAATACATTTTATGGTTTTTAGTTTGAATCAAGTTATGAATCTAATGGCATTACTTTAAATAAAATATTTTTTTTCTTTATTTTTAACATTAGCTGTGAAGAATGGAGGAAAAAAAAATAATTACAAACAAAAAATAGATTTAGATTTTAAAAGTGTTCTTTCACACATGTTTTGAGATGACCAACGGCCCTACCGTGCTGCATGCTGAAAACACCGGTTCTCGTTAGATCACCGAAGTCAAGCAGCATCAGGCGCTGTTAGTACTTGGGTGGGTGATCACATGGGAACACTGTGTGCTGTTGCCACATTTCATGCACGGTAGCCCGGTGGTTTGCTTGCTGGATTTGCACGCTGCCACAACTGCCGCCGTGTTCATGTGGAGCAGGGTAAGAAATTAGAAAAAATACGTAGGGGCCAAATGGCCCCCAGCATCAATTTTTTATGGACCATTTGAAAATTTCAATGGGCCAAAATAAAACAATTTAATGAAATAAAAAATATACACGATAAAACCACATAGGCCTAATCTAAATATTTTATTTGCTTGCCAAATACATATATTTAAAAAAAAAAGACACTAAAGTGCAAATTAAAAATTTTAAATTGACTTATCGTTTAATTCCCATTTTTAGTTAGTAGCCACTGGCCGGTAGGTCAATGACGTTTAATGGCCAGTTGTTGACAGCTGCAAAATGTTCGATGTTTTTTTCAACTTGCTTAATATTATGCAAAATTGTGTTTAAGTATGTTATTTAATAATTTAGGAATTTGCTAGTATTACCTATTTATTTATAGATTTATTATACAGTAAACGTAAGTCACTATTAGGTCTATTATCAAGAAAACTCCCCTTAGCGGATCTACTTTTATACAATCTGTTATTTGGATGTTGATGCAAAAGAGGAGGATTTTAAAAATTGGGGGAAATTTAAGAGATTGGCAAGATACACATTTTTTTTATTATTATTTGATAAGAAAACAAGACAAATTCACAGAAATATTTAAAAATTTTAATGAGTAATATTGTTAACATGCCTTGATTATTGCTAACATCTCATTTTTAACATTTAATAGTTTTTCAAAACTTATTTTAAGTGTTTTTTCTAAAACTAATTATTTTCCATAAGTTAGTGTCCCTATCCCCATCTTTTCCATTTCTTAAAAGTTTTCAAATTTAAATTTTTTATTTTTCCCATTTTTGAATATTTTAAATATTTATATTCAGTATTTTTTTTTAATCTTGTTTTAAATCTTACCAATGACTTTTATTATAAGTCTTTTCAGGTGTTTTATAATATTTGTTTTCCAATAGATTATAAAAAAATTAATTTATCATGAAGCATTCAAATATTTTTGGAGGCAATTTTAAATTCAATCAATTAATTTAAGCAATTTCAAGTTTTCTCATCTTGATCTTTTTATTTTTTACTTTTCCAAGCTGACGAAGTATTTACTATTATTTATTCCTCCCTATTATTTTTAAAAAGTCCGGCCACTAATTTTTCTTTAATTTAGAGGGTTTTACCAATAATTTTCAGTGATTTTTAATAAATTTATAATCTTGTTTTAATTTTTTGATCATTTACTATGTAAATTTTCCATCGTCGCGATCGCGATATTTCGGTCTTTTTTCCCATTATATTATCGGACGTTATGAACGCTTTATTTTAAAATTTCCCCAATATATGTATTTCATGACAAGGGAATTCTTTATCCTCTTAGGGAAATTTGATCTTTTTAATATTTCGACGTTTTCAAATTTAAGAACTGTCGCCTTGTATCGCTAGAAACATGATGTTTTATTACAATACTCGAATTTTCCGATCAACAGGGGGGGGGGGGGCATGAACGGCTCTTGATCGCGGATAAGTTGAAAATGGAACCGATTTAACTTTGAATTTATAATTATTGTTAACAGTTAGCACTTCTAAAAACACAACTATGCAAATATTTTAGGAATCCATGTATTTTTATTTTTATGCATCATCGATGAGAGAGTAATAACTTAAAACAGGGTATAATCTATAAAAGGAAATCTACAATTTCTCTGAACAAAAAACTGTAGGGCATCGAGACTTTAAAAATTGTGAAATTCTCGCGATCTAGCTTTAAAATTAATACGAAGTATGTTCAGGCTAGTATCCTTCAAACGCGCTATTTTAGTCAATGCTAGACGCATTCATAATTTCCATATGGTCGTTTATGGACCGTGAATATGTAGATTAAAGTAGAATAATACTATATAACATTGCAATGTCAGCAATTCCGCTCGGTAAAGAATTCCCCCTTCCCGAAGGTTGATGTCCTTTATTCGTCCTGGACGCCCAGATTTTAGTTCGCTTGCGCCGGTCCCGAGCCTCAGCGAATTCCCGAAACTCTTTCTTATAGATTACTTCTTTTAATTTTTTATTATGAAAAACATGCTATAATGAATATTTAACCAATAAATAAATTCACATTCCTAAAATTGACAGGGCGAATTTCACGCAGCATGTTTTATTTTAGCGAGTGATTTCAATTCCGTTTGTGTGCATCCCTTTTAAATTTGAGGTAGGTGTAAAAATGATGAAAGACCTATCAGTACCAAAGATCTAAATTAGTCCTCGAAGCAGAGTAGTTACTTCTTCGTACAGTGTGTAAAAAGGGGGGAGGGGGTGTCTAGGTCAATGCATAGACGCTACGCCACGGCATGTCGCAAAACACATCGCTGATTAAGAGGAAGGGTAAGATAGGAATGTTGCAAATGCAATAAATTATGATCTCCTCACAACTACAGAAGAGTCATAGCAGTATCGTAGTGATTGTTGACAGATTTTTATTACTCCACAGGTGGCATTGTTTAAGGAGAAGGATTATTCTTTAAGCTATCAGAGTTTGGCCGGTAGTCAGGATTTTGCTAATCGTCAGTTTTTTAAGTTTAATCGCCATCTGGCGAGTAGGAATATTAAGCTTGTCTTATATTATTGCATTAATTTTAAATTGATTTATTGTTTTATACAAGAAAAAAAAGGGGGGTTTTATTTTTCCTCGGTTATTTTTGGGAAATTATAGTGGTTTAATTCTAGTCGCAATTTGGCCTTCGATTCCGAAATTTTGGTCGCAAACGATAAAAATTTGGTCGCATTTCGCGCATGGCCCCCGCTAATTTCTTACCCTGATGTGGAGTACGATCACGTTAAACATGTGGGTCCATAATTCCTTCCGAGAGGTTGGTGGTAGGGGAAGGAGGGTATGGTCCCTCTGGATGCCTCCCCCACTGGGTTCTGGTCCAAATTGGGTGGCACTTCCCGGCCGTCCAAATGGTTACCTTACACCTTTCTGGTACCGGCCGTCCAAATAGTTGCTCTTAGTCCTTTGGACGAGTCGGACGGTCTGGGTCTTCAACACCTTTCTGGTAGGTCAGATGGTCTGGGTCTCAAAAACAACAAGAACAACACACGTTTTGAGTGACAATTTTTAAATAATCCAGAAAGTCCAATTTTTGGATGACTATTTCTTAAGTGAACTTATGAACAAATGACTATTGCTTAAGTGAACAAATGAACAAATGACTATTGCTTAAGCGAACAAATGACTATTGCTTGTGTGTCTTAAAAGAATGAAAAAAATGCATGCCTTTACTGACTGCCAGAATGCATCCTTAGGGTTCTTTGTCTATTTTGTTACTTTAGGTGGGTGCTGCGGGTTGCATAATATATAGCCTGTTGATGGACTTTTAAGAAAAAATACAATTTTTTTTATATTTTACTTTTAGAAAAAAGAATTGAGTTTTTATTATTTTATTATTTTTTATATATTAAGGTATATAAATATTCGATGTAGAGGTTTCAAAATACAGCATATGGACTAAACAAATTTTCAATGCTTGTCTAACAGCACTCTATTCTGTAAGCTGTGTGCAAATATGTTTCATGTTTTGAATTGAAAGATATTTGTTTTTTAAGGGGAAATAGTTATTAGACAAAGGTCAGAAAGGTTGGAATGCTTTTAATAAAGAAATTTAAAAAGTAAATTGAATCATATTCACATGTCATATTATTTATATACTAAGTACAGTATTCTGAAGTTCTACATTGAGTGACCTCAGATACTGAAAATGAAGCCCGATATCGAACTCATTTTTAAGTTACTTGCAACAGTGGAGAATCCTAGAACCTTACGTTGCATATGACATCACATATCAAAAATAATGCCGGACGTTGGACACATTTTTAATTTATTTACAACAAAGGATGTTATGATACCTCCTTTATGTTGAGCTACACAGACAGTGAGTGAGTGTTGTCTTTTATTATAGTAAGATATGCCATGAATGAACTTGTTTTTTAAACTACTTATGGGCCCCACTAGTATAAATAATGAAACTTTCTAAAACAGCTTGTTAATAGTGGACTGGGTTCATTTCAAGAACAGCTACAAGTTCGATGCATGGTTATAATACAAATTTGAATGTATTCTATATTTAGTGAACATATTAAGCAAATCTGCATGTAAGACTTTTGGTTTAAAAACAAATTACAAAAATTCCCTACGTAGTTCCTGAGAACTTGCTGAAGATAAAAGCATTGCCAGAACTTGAATAGATAGATGGCCTTAAAAGCGCAACTTAGTGCATCAGATATATAAGACACAAAGTATAAAATTGTGTATTTAAATTTCTATTACATGTTTATAGTAAAATTGCTAAAATGTTTCTAGTTTAGTTTAAATGTTGAAATCATCCATTTAAAGCGAAATTGTCATGTGCTATTTTGAAAGTCCTGTTTCAAAGTGTCGTTCTTTCCTGACAGCTTGATATCCAGACTGTTGCGGCAGGTGGAGGCTCCATGCTGTTCTTCCGATCTGGCCTTCTGGTGGTGGGGCCTGAGTCTGCAGGAGCACATCCAGGGCCTGTGTGTTACAGGAAAGGTACAGTCGTGCATGAACATGAGACACCCCACTATCTTGTGGAGTCAAACCTGGGACATCCCATTATCTTGTAGAATAAAATACGAACAAACATGCGGCACCCCACTATCTTGTAGAGTCAAACACACATGGGACATCCCACTATCTTGTTCAGTCAAACACGAACAAACACATGGGACACCCCACTATCTTATAGAGTCAAACACAAATAAACATCGGACACCCCACTACCTTGTAGAGTCAAATACAAACAAACTTCAGACATCCCACTATCTTGTAGAGTCAAACACAAACAAACATATGACACCCTACTATCTTGTAGAGTTAAACACAAACGAACATAGGACACCTCACTATCTTGCAGAGTCATGCATGAACAAACATGGGGCACCCCACTATCTTGTACAGTCAAACACAAACAAACATGGGATACCCCACTATCTTTCACAGTCAAACACGAACAATCATGGGACATCCTACTATCTTGTAAAGTCAAATACGAACAAATTTGGGACACCCCACTATCTTGCAGAGTCAAACATGAACAAACATGGTACATCTCACTATCTTGTAGAGTGATGCATGAACAAACATGAGGCTCCCCTCACTATCTTTTACAGTTAAACATGAACAAACATGGGACATTCCGCTATCTTCTAGAGTCAAACATGTACAAACATGAGACACCCCACTATCTTGTAGAGTCATGCTTGAATAAACATGGGCACCCCACTATCTTGTACAGTCAAACATGGGACACCCCACTATTTTGTGGAGTCAAACACAAACAAAATGGGACACCCCAGTATCTTGTAAAGTCATGCATGAACAAACATGGGAGACCCCTCTATCTTGTACGGCCATCCAAACGGTTACCTTACACCTTTCTGGTAGGTCGGACGATCTGGGTCTCAACCCCTCTATCTTGTAGAGTCAAATACGAACGTTGGGCACCCCACTATCTTGTAGAGTCATGCATGAACAAACATGAAGCACCCCACTATCTTGTACAGTAAAGCACAACAAACATGGGACACCCACCTCACTATCTTGTGCAGTCAAACATGGGACACCCCACTATCTTGTAGAGTTATGAATGAGCAAATATGGGGCACCCAACTATCTTGTAAAGTCATGCATGAACAAACATGGGGCACCTCACTATCTTGTAGAGTTAAACACAAAGAAACATGAGACACGCCACTATCTTGTAGAGTCAAACACAAACATGGGACATCCCACTATCTTGTAGAGTCAAACACAAATGAACACGGGATACCCCACTATCTTGTAGAGTCAAACACAAACAAACATGGGACACCCCACTATCATGTAAAGTCAAACACAAAGATGGGACACCCCACTATCTTGTAAAGTCAAACACAAACAAACATGGTACACTCCACTATCTTGTGGATTCAAACACAAACAAACAAACATAGGACACCCCACTGTCTTCTAGAGTCAAACACAAACAAACATGGGACACCCCACTATCTTGTAGAGTCAAACACAAATGAACACGAGACACCCCACTATCTTTGAGTCAAATACAAACAAACATGGGACACCCCACTATCTTGCAGAGTCAACTTGTGTCCTTAATGAGAGAGGGGAAGGTCTAAGGGTAAAGAAAAAATGAAAATTTAAGATTTTTAAATTTTAAGAACTTATGCTTCTGAAAAGAATGATAACATGACTGAAACATTCATTTATGATGAATAAAAATATTTTAATGTTTTTTTTTTTAAATGGGTTGTAAAAAAGGTATTAACTTTCATTTTTTATTCTTAAAAATTTCTGTCATTAAAGTATCTTTTATTATAAAATTATGTAATTACAAGTATATTAAAATAATATAATTAATAAATAAAAATATTACAATGATCTTTGCATAAATTAATGTAATTATATTATAAAATTAATATATTAATTATTATAATAATTCTACTATTATTATTAAAGATCTATTGAAAGAAGATAGTAGAAAGAAGAATGATACAATAAGAGATAAAAATGTGGCTCAACGAGGCATTAAAATGTCCATATCACCTTAAAATGCTTATATTGTTTCTAATACTTATATTCTTTAAAATACAGCTTTAAAATTCTATTCAAACCTTCCCCTTGATGTGTTATTGATATTAAACTAAAATTTTACATATGTTGTTTATAAATACTTTTATATTTATATGTAGTTATATTTTAATATTAAACCTTTTTTAAATTTTCTTTTATTATGGAATTAGTGAACTTATTTTACTTCTTCCAAAATATGCTAATTTACATACTGTAAAAGTTTTATTTTATTTTCTGTAAAATATGTGCATAAAGTTTAATGAAATAACATGTTTGATGAATGTAATAAGGCTTTTCCACCTCCCTCCTCTTTAACCGTTTTTAAACATTTAAGTTAGATGGATGCACATATGTAAGTTTACATGTATGTATAGACATGCATGTACATATAGATATTTGTAAAAGGCAACATTTCCTTTTGAATTCCAGAATGTTTCCTGTGAGACCTCAAGCGTTTTCCACTTCTAGAAGGGGGATGGGAGAAGTCATTATTATCTCTTTGGCAAAACATTTTTTATGTATGCAAATCCACAGCTTTGAAGTGATTTGTTTTAAATCGGACTTGCTTTTCTTTACTGCATGTAACCACATCCATGTTTTGAGTCTCTAAGTTCAGGGGTTGTTGAGATATTGCTAAAAATCAAGCTTTTTTTTTTTTAAATAGAATTAACATTGGATAGGTGATTGTTTTGTTAAAACTTTATTTGAAGGTCATGAAATCATGTGGCTTTATCAGCAAATATACATTTTTATTCTGTTAAAAATAGTATGGTCAGATAAGGCAGACAGTTTTTATTTAGTTACCTGGAATCTGAATAATTAAGAAAATTAAATATGCAGTTAAGCCTTAATAACTCGTCACTCAAGGGGCCCAGAAATTTTGACGACTTAAGTGGAGTGGCATAACCAATGAAAAGTACTGCATTACTGTAATGATAATTTAAATTTTAAATTTAAATGATCATCCAACTCTGTTGTTCTCATTCTTGACCATTCTCTTCCATGTCAATCTCAGTTTGCTTCTTGACCTCTTTCCTTGTCTGTGTTGTCACTCTGTGTCATGTTCTGCGGTGATCATTCTCAGAATGTGTCCCAGGGTGTATACGGGTGCTTGAAAATTGGGAACGTACTTGAATTTTAGATTAACGTTTTCAAGGCCTTGAAAGTACTTCCCATTTTCTTGGTGAAGTCCTTGAAAATGCTTGAAAAAGGCGGGGTTGCAAGTGTTCTGCAGATTCACAGCATTGTGTTTTTGAGAAGTCCTGCTTTCTCTGGAAATTTCCCTTGCAGTTACGCTGTCACTGAAATTTGTCTAAACAACATTGTTTTTTCCCAAAAATTTCCTCACCGACTTCAACATTAAACAATAATATTAGTTTGCTATGAATTTTCCTCCCAGAAACGCATATAACTTATAATATAGAAGAAATTATGTCCGTGAAAAATAATTGCATGGTACTTGAAAGTCCTTGAAAAGTTCTTGAAATTTTTTTTAAGGAAAGTGTACTCACCCTGGTGTCCAAACCAAATTTACTTCTTGAGACATGAATTTTGTCTTTGTCTTTCTGTGTCGCTTGACATTGAAACAGGGTTCGTACGCATCCTGGAAATCCTTGAAAACTTCTGGATTTAAGATTTTTCTTATAAGAGCCCTTGAAAACTCCTTATTTTATTTGTTTTGGCTCTAAACTCCTGAAAATCAAAAAATACTCCTGGAAAATCGACATCGCGAACTGTTATTTCGTAATATAATTAATAGGTGATGCCACCAAACCATGGATAGTGTACAAATACTTATGTTGGAAATACAGAGATGCCATTCATTACAGATTTTTTGTAATTATGGATTTCTGAATAAAATTACGGACTGCCGAAAAGACCCGTAAAATTGCGGAAAATTCCTATTTTTTTTTTTTCCATCCATCCTGTAATTATTGCACCTTAAATTGAAGAAGCTTGCTTATTTCTATATGTTGGTTTATTATTCATGTAAATATTTTTATTCTTTTCACATTTAGTATGATTGTGAAATTCAATGAATTCTCCTGTAGTCCTTGGTGTCCACAAGTATCCTTTTCCATCCATCCTCAATTTCTAAATATTAGTCATTAGATGAACTGAGCTAGCCTATTTTCACATTTTGGTTAATTACAAATGCTAATTTTTTAATTATTTTCTTATAAATAGAAGGATTGCATAATTCTAGTAGTATCACATACATTGCCAAGCTTTGACTAGTATCTTTTCCCATCCATCGCCATCCTGTAATTATTGCACATTAAATTAACAAAACTTGTTTATCTTTATGTTTTGATTTATTATTCTTGTTAATTTTATAATTATTTTGACATATTCAGTACGATTGTGCAATTCAGGGAATTCTCGTGTAGTCCTGTAAGTCTATCCTTTTCTATCCATCTCCATCCTCTATATATTAATCATTAGATTGACAAAACTAGCTTATTTTCACATTTTGGTTATTTGTTAAGGTTAATTTTTTAATTATTACTTTTTGATTTTTTATTTATTTACATAAATAGTGTGATTGCACAATTCAATTTGCCCAGAAGAATTTAACAGTTTATCTAGAAGAATTTAATATTATCTGGTGATGAAAGCAATATTATTTCCTCATAATAATGTTGTTTCAAAATGTATATTCTGTATTGTTGTTAGAAAATATGGGGCTCATTTTAAGCTACATTTAAGTGCAGACACATTACTTTTTTTTATTACTTAAAAAAATAAAAAGCATGTCAAATGTTCTTTATTTTTCATGTTTTAGGAAGAAATTATTAAAGTCTGAGCTAGAGCAGGCTAAAAATAAATAAATAAATAAGAAAATACATTTAGTAAGCTAAGCGTAGTCTGTTTTCTATTAAGCTAAGCATATTCTGTTTTCTATTAAGCTAAGTATGTTCTGTTTCCTACTTATTTTTTAGTTTAAGCTAAGTGTGTTCTATTAAGGATTTTGGAATTT
The DNA here is from genome assembly GCA_951213105.1 of Amaurobius ferox. Taxonomy (NCBI): domain Eukaryota; kingdom Metazoa; phylum Arthropoda; class Arachnida; order Araneae; family Amaurobiidae; genus Amaurobius; species Amaurobius ferox. Next base: position 141,785,771 of record OX578146.1, on the reverse strand, counting down.
CTTTTTTGTTTAGTAATGAAGACTAATATATTCATATTTTGTTTGTTTAGTTTACAAATTTAAACATTTCATATAAAAAATTTTAAATGTTTGATCAAATATTTTTCTGATTATCATTGCAAACAATTTTTTTATCATAAATCGAACCACTCTAGCCATTACTGAATGAAAATTTCCTGTCTAAATTACTCAAACTACAACCAGCCATTATTCATATAAATCTTGTGAAAATACAAAGCAGCAATATACAGCAGTACAAAGCAAATGTGAGCAGAGGCATTGCTGAAGGAGGAGGATTTGTGGGTCAACCCCCCCCCCCCCCCCAAAAAAAAAAAAAACAAAAAAAAACAACCCATTGAGTTTCACAGAAATTATATATGGAGAAATGGAAAACAAAATATTTGGTTACCAACTATACCAGCTAAGCTGATGTTGGATTCATTTAAAAAATTATTGAAAGACATGGTTAAGAAAAAGTTTGTTAATGGACCCTGTTCCATAACTGATATTTAATAAATTGAGTGTAAATTGGCAAACTTTTCCTTTATTGGTGTATTGTAATTCAAGACAAATTTTTGTATGGCCAGAGTGGTGTAGTTGGTATAAAACTAAGCGACATGGCGGAAAGAGAAACATCTGTAGAATCTTGGTTTTGCTTCTACTTTTAATGTGTAGAAAAACTCCTGGAAAAATGCTCGAATCCTCCTGGAAAACTCCTTAAAAACTCCTGGAAATGGGTTCGTGTAAGAGTTGAAAGTAACGTTTTTGTCAAAAAGGGAAAAAAAATGTTCTACAAAGACTAGGGAGTAGTTGAAGACATAAAAAACAATGCATAAATACAGGTAAACAATGCTTTACTGTATTTCATGTTGAATTTCCCTTTTAATATATATGCATGTTCTTAATCTCTCATCTAAATATATTTTGTTTTGCTTGTTGTGATATTCTTTCTTGTTTGTTTTTCAGGAGGTCCTTTGACTGTAACAGATGCCAATCTCATTCTGGGCCGTCTGCAACCTCAATTCTTCCCAAAAATTTTTGGGAAAAGTAAAGATTTACCTCTTGATAAGGAAGCAACCGTGACAGCTTTTGAAAACTTGACAAAGGAGGTATTTCTTTTCTAACCGACACTACTACATTTTTATTTTAGTTTATTGCTTATAAACTTTGAGAAAATGAGTGAGATTCTCAAGACACACCTAAGAGCGTGTTTTCTTGCTTTGTTTAGCAGATGAACACCATAGAAATAAATACACCATGCTTTTGAGGCTCTCATAAAATTTTGATAAAAACTTCCAAATTCTCGTAGATGCACAGAATAGTTAGATATATGCCCTGAAATTATACTGTACAATCAGTTGCAAAAGTTCAGGGGAGACAAGATAGACTGTGCTTACCTAATTAATTTACAATCAAGTAACTTTTATTTTAATTATATATATTATCTGAAATAAATGTCTGAAATAATTTCAGTGTAAATAAACATCTCGTGGAGTTCCGTGATGACGCCTTTCTTGTTTCCTCTAAGTGCCTTGTGGGCTTTTTGGGAGAAGCAAAAATTTCTCTGCCTACCCACATCAGGAGAGATTCCATTGAAAATGAAACTGGTAGAAAATTCAGATGCATTTCTACCTGGTTCTTGATCGACCTGTCTCAGCTACAATAAAAGATATGTTTTTCTTAATAGTTTTTCACATTGTTTCAGTTGATTTTGTTATGGACCATTTTAAGCTCTAGAACTATGGATAAAAATAAAGAAGGTTACTAGCAGGCAGGGTTGGCAAAAACCCATGATTTTTTTTTTTCTTGTTAAAGGGGAAGGGGGGGGGGGGTGTTAGGATTTCAACATTTAGGCAAAGTCACAATGAAAAGATAAAACAAGCACAAAAAAGATTAAAAAGGCAACAAAAGATATCTATCCTATATGATTATAAGATAGATATAATATATTACTCTGAGGATAACTTAAGGGTTAATTGTTAAGGATGTTATTCGTGCAAGAAATGCATTTCTTAATTGTAGTGAAAAATATGATATAAGGTTAGTAGGTGCTTTAAATAAAAGACTCTTCCATTTAAACTGTGCAGTTTTATGCATTTGGTGTATATTTAGTAAATAAAAATGTTAGTTTTATCAAATAAAAATACAATTGCTGTCTGAATCGATCTGAAAAATAAACACTTAGCAACATACAGTTTAAGAACATGCAAGGTTGATTAAAATATTATTTGTATTGAGTGAATGCTCATATAGCTTTTAAAACCTGTTACTTTCTGCATATTTTATGTTGTATTCTTTCAATTCTGCAATCTTTTGTATGTTGACATTTTTTTTACTTATTTGGATTGAAGGTTATTTCAATTGAGTTAGTGAAACCAGTTATTTTTTATCATAAGTATTTTAAATCATTTTACTATTCTTTTTCCTTTCAGTTTTTTTTTTTTGGGGGGGGGGGGGGTGCAATGATTTTTTTAAAATGAAGGAGCTTTCTTATCAAAGTATAGGTTCCTGATATGGGTCAATACTTTTAATCAGCCATGTATGCTGTTAAACTCATGAAGTACTTATTTTTTGGATTAAAGTTATCCGTGCTTGTCATATGTAGTAATGTAGTCTGAGGTGCAAATTAATGTAGGCAAGAGTATATCTAGAGGTGGCAGGAAAAGCACATAAGTCAAAAATTCCAATTTTTTTTAATAACATATTTGATTTAAGAAATTTATAATCTTTGTTGTGGGAAAAGCACATAAGTCAGTTAGGCTTCCAAGATGTTAAAAAAAAAAGAAAAACTTTAAACACTTATTAAATTTTGTACGGATAGCAGTGGGGTAAAAAAATATAAATTAAGAAAAGTTATTATTTATTGAGCTCATAAATGCATAACAAACTCCATAAAAATTAAATTTGTATTCTGAAAACAAAAAAATTAAATTAAAAAATAGTTCTTCTGAAAGCATCAACATTTCCTTTCTTCGATATTTCAAAATCCTTGTTTTTTACTTATGTGCCTTTTCCTTCCATCTCTAGATATACTACCACACATTGATGACTTTTTCGAGAGTTCTTTTCATTTTCAGATGAATACATTCTTGAAAATGCAGTCTTCCCAAGATAAAGACCCCCACTTGTTTGATATTCCAGAGTTGGCTCTCGGATTTGTGACTGTCGCGAATGAGGCCATGTGTCGTCCTATCCGAGCGCTCACTCAGGGTAAAGGATTTGATACTTCTCAACATATCTTAGCAGTTTTTGGTGGAGCTGGTAGCCAGCATGCATGCTCGATTGCTAAAAATTTGGGGATTTCAACGATTTTCATCCACAAGTACTTTTTATTTAATTTTTAATTTTTAATATGTTTATTTGAGTTATGTAATATGATTTGTGCATGATAATAATCTTTTAATGACACCCTTTTAATTTCATTTTTTTTGTATCTACTTGCTTGTCATGTGATGGGACATTCTTGTTGGCAAACCAAAACGGTCATTGCAAGTGGTTATTTGTCAGTTAGTTTTGTAGGATCTGGCTACTTTTGCATTTAATTCTAACATGTTCTCCACATACAAATTGTAAATAATGGTTTTTTTTTTTACCAAAATAAGAATTTATATTTTTGATATAATTTTCTTTTCATTATAACAGAGATTGTATAAAAAATAAATTTCAGCTCATAAGGACCCTCTTCCAGTTATTTCAGACCCATTTTGTAGGATGACAACTGCCATACGAAATTTTGATAATTTTGATTTTACGAAAAAATACATAAATATGAAATTTTGAAAACGTCCGAATTTTGGAGGTTTCCGGATTTTGGATGTCCGGATTTTCAAGGTTGTACTGTATATATATATATGTATATATATATATATATATGTATATATGTATATATATGTATGTATATATATATATATATATATATATATATATATATATATATATATATATATATATATATACATATACATATATATATATATGAACGGTACCAGTGGTGTGGCGTCCATTGAGACTAAAAAGCTGAGCCTTCCCTACTTAAAATTTAGTTTAAAAAATTATTTTAACATACTTCTATTTATTTTAATTATTTTTAATAACTTGAGAATATATATGTACTATTTAGAGAATTTTTACATTTTACTTGCTTATAGTGACATGTTTCAAAGTATTTTTCCCATTAAAATGCATATTTTAATGTTTTAGAGGCTGAAATCATCCAGGCTTCACGGTCAATAAGGAGAAGCATGCTATTAAACCAACCCATCTGTTAAACTCCTCCCTAGCTTACTGCAGGAAATCATTCACCCAAATGGCAACTTTATAAAAAATTAACAATGAAGTTATATTTATTTAATAATTTCCTTTTGCAAGCAAAGCTTGAACTTTATCACACCACTTCACACTACCGGCCGTCCAAATGGATGCTCTATGTCTTCGGATGAGTCGGACAGTCTGGGTGTTCAACACCACCTCACACTCAGGGTGCGGTAGCCCAATGGTTAGCACGCAGGAATTGCACTCGGTAGGCCCGGGTTCTATTCCCTCCGCTGCCAAATTTGCTTCCATTTTCATGCAGAGTATGATCACGTTAAACATGTGGGTCTGTAAGTCCTTCTGAGAGGTTGGTGGTAAGGGAAGGATGGTACGGTCCTTGTGGATGCCTCCCACTGGGTTCCGGTCTAAATTAGGTGGCTCTACCCAGCTGTCCAAACTGTTACCTTACACCTTTCTGGTAGGTTGGACAGTCTGGGTCTCCACTCTGGGAACAACACTACCACCACCACCTCACACTCACACTGTTAATGCATCTGTAAACACACTATCACATAAATCACACCATCACATAAATCACACTGTCACATAAATCACACTGTTATATAAACCACACTGTCACATAAATCACACTGTCACATAAGTCACACTGGTAAATTTAAATCACATTTTGAATTGGTGTTTTCAATAAAATCTCTAATCATTTGTTATATATATTTATATAATGAGCAGTCTATTTTAATGTTGCTATGTAAAAACTTCCTGTAGGTATGCTGGCATACTTTCTGCTTTTGGTATGGCACTGGCTGATGTGGTGTCAGAAGCTCAAGAATCCAGTTCAGTTGCTTTTGCTCCCGGTATGTGTGTGCCATTTTGTTTAATCTCATCTATGTATTTGTTATTTATATAAAAATTAGTATATAAATAAAACTGACACTTTTCAAAAATAAAATTGCAACTAAGTTTTAGTTTGTTTAGCAATGTATGGTGCTTAGAGTTGAAAATAGGCATCTCATTTAAAAGTTGAATCCATTAGCTTTTGTCTCACAGTGGATATTCTAAATGTTGATAACTCAGACCGCATGGCCAACCCAGGGGTTTGCGGCAGCAAGATGTGCGGTCGGGAGAAAGAATATATAAATGTGTAAAATTGAACTTCTTAGATCACCTGAGGTTGGGCTCCTATAGAGACTAGAAAAACCTTTTGAAAAAACACGTTTGCTCCACCTCCTGAGATGGAAATCAAAAATCCAGCTCTGTAGACTTCTGTCTAGTGGTTCATAATATAAGTGTGCAAATATATAATCTTCTGGGTTATACAGGGACTGGAAAGGTCTTCCATTTTCTCTACCTCTGGAGGTGGAAAATTAAAGGTGAAAAATTGGCTCTGTTAAGTTCTGTCACAGTCAATACTATAAGTGTGCCGGTCTTCTAGGTCACCAGAGGGCTTCTTAAAAGACAATTATTATATAGATTCTCTCAAACTGCTGTTTAGAACAATCTGAGAAACTAAATGCTTCATTAGTTTAACAGAATAAAAGGTTGATTAAAAGTATCAACAGATGTTGGAAGCAAAGAACATCCTTTTTTTTTCTCCAGATGAAAGGACAACACCACCAGCAAAAGCAATAATGTCTTTTTATGGCTGCTAGTGTTCTGTCTTTGTATCCTGACAATGGTAATCTCCAAAACCGGTTGATACTTTTTAAACCAATGAAATATTTATTTTTGAAAACTGTTTCAGTATAGTATGTGTCATCTTGGGACCCTCGCTCATCAATTAAGAACATATCAAAAATCTTTAAAAAATCATTTAAAAATCAGGGTCTCAGGGCCCAGTTTGTTTGCAGCTCAAAACTTCAAGATTTTTTAGCCTTCTATTAAATCTGCCACTGCCTGTTTGCAATATTTTGGGCCATGTTCTCCACCAAAAGAACTTGCATTCCGTTTCATGTGGAAAAAGCTTGAATGCATACCATCTGCATGATCCCATTATATAAGTGAATCTAATTGGTATTCTTATTCCTTTTATTACAGAAAATGCTGATTATATCAACTCAAGACTTGAAGCATTATCCAGAAGTTGTTCAGAAAAATTGCAAAGGCAGGGCTTTCAAGAGTATGATTCTTTCTTCATAGACACTTTTAATATTATATCTTGTGCATTGTATATGTTTTTATTAGGATCTATATTAAAATAAAATAAAAAATTGTTTTCTTCTTTTAATTGGTAAAGGATCTTAAATGACCTACATTATTTCCCAGCTTGAATTTTTTATGAAATATAGTATTGTAAATTAGGTTTCCAATAGGTTCTTGGCCCTTTTCAAAATGAAAAATACAATTGCTATGACCACATGTGTACTTTCAATGGTAGAAATAAAGAACATAAACCCAAGGCCAAAGAATGTATATAAAGAGCTATTCTTCTGAAAGAACAGAAACAAGAAATATCAATAATGCATAAAGCATTGATTATGAAATACTTTCCAACTGAAATGCAATTTTTTAAACATCTCTAAAATGCGATACATTCAGCTGTGATATTTTTAAATTTTTTACAGTACAGTAATTTTTTGAATAAAAATTTCATCAAAAAAGGCAATGCTATAAAATCATCTGGCTCTCTGTATAAGAGCAGTGAATATTTCATTCATACACTTTTATTCCAGACTCCAGAGTTAAATAATTTTGCATGAAAAAAATTCAACAATTCTTATACAACTCATCTTACAATCACTTGTTTACATTCTGCATTTATTAAAATGAGGCTTTGTTGTAGAAATAATCAAAGTTGGATGAGCAATTAAACTCAAAAATATTGTAATTGCGTTGGTGCAGAATATAGAGGCACAGAAACAACAATACGCAAAAATAAAGTGGTTTTTAGGATGAATGCAAAATTAAATATAAATTTAAAAGAACTTTAAAACTCACGATTTTGACACTCAGAAAAAATATGGATGCCTTATTTTATTTTGAAGTCGATCATGTGATCTCCTCATATTATATGGGTGTCATTATTATTTTAATTTTTATTTAAAAAACTACCAAATATATTTTGCTGAAATTTTGTTTTATATATTTTATGGGATAATTTAAATATTTCATAACTCTAATGTATTTCATTTTTTCAACCAGGGTTCAATCCAAAACGAAGCGAGTGATACTATTCATTTACATTCCTATATGTCCCACAGCCTGTCTCAACAACATACTAAAATTTTATTTTGATCAAGTCATTTTTACGGCAGTTAACGTGCGAATAGACAAACAGACAGAATGAACAAAATCATAAACACTTTTCAACTATGTTGTAAAGTGCTAAAAATGTATTCCATTTGAAAAAGGTTCTTGCCAGGCAGAGTAAGGAATGAGATAGTTTGAGAATTGTTTAACCAGAGGTTTATTTTTTAAATATAAAATATTCACTCAACATGTTTTCAATTTGTGTTAAAATCCCATCTTAATAGTTTTAATTAAAAAAAAAAATGAAATTCAGGTACTTAAAATTATTAATTAAATGGATGAATAAAAGATGCAAAACAGTTCATAAATTATTAAATAAAATAAATAAACCACCCAGAGTTTGAAACAAAAATAAAAAATTAAAACAAATATGCTTGTATTATTTTGTTAAAGGGTATTGACTAAAGTGCTAAAAAAAGACCCAACTGTGTCATCTTAATTCTGTTTTCTTAATCTCTAGTTGCTTTTATTGTGATTGTTTGTATGTTTATTATGCTGCTGTATGAATTGAATATTTTCCAGGCATCAAATAACCATGGAGCTGTTCTTGAACATGCGTTACGATAAAACGGATTGCGCACTCATGTGTACCAGGTCTACTTCCTCTCAACAAATGACGGATTTCATGGATTGCTTCCTAGAGAGGTAACCCTCTTCTGTCGTGCCTCTTTTGTATTTAGACAGATCACAAATACTTGAAAATAAAAAGTAGATTCATTTCCATTTCTATTTGCATAAGTAAAAATAAATACCTCTACATACATAATCTTTTTTTTTCTGTACAAAAATAAGAATATGTTCTGTATCATTTTAAATATATATAATTAGTTTAGCGATGTGAAAATTATTATTTGTGTGCAAATGTTAAAATCATCACATATAAAATGGACCTGTAATGTGTGCATGATCTACTAATATTTTTATAAATTTTTGTGCAAATATTTATTGGAGGTATGAAAACAATTCAAATTTCAGTAGCCTAAACCAAATAGGTACGATGCAGCTACTTTGTCTCGAGAACCTGCTCCCATCATGAGCAAAAAAAAATGTAACATTTAGACTTTATTTTTAGCTCTACTTCTAATTATGGCATAACAATATGTATGTATACAGAAGTAATACTTGATAAAATGTAGAGTTCATGATTGGTACCACTGCAGGAAATGAAACACAAGTCTGTATATCAAGGTTTAGGCTTTTTGTAAAAAACAAATATATATATATATTAAAGTTTTTATATATTATAAGAGCAACATCTATACTAAACATTTTTGGATTAGAAATGCATTACTTTTAGTGTAAAAGATAAGCATTTTGCAAAACATAGCATTTTTGGTCTTTTTCAGGTGAATTCAGGATTTTTTTTAAAATTATATTATATAGTAGCAGTACACTCTTTCTTTGTATGAAATATACATTATAAAGAAACTTGAAGTTTGCAATCATGTGCAAATTCTTATAGTATTCTAAAGGACATTGTTATTCAAAGGATTCTATTCAAATATTTAAATTAATTCTCCTAAAAGGAAGTTTAAGAATCTATTCTCGCTATACAAAATAATCTTCACAGACAGATCTGAAGAACAACACATCCTGGTCCTGTTTGTAAACAAATTTACAAAAAATATGAACTTAAGCCAAAATAAAAGCGTTAAAATTGTATGAGAAGATATACCCATACTACTTGTAGTCTCGTAGATTATAAGATATACCCGTGTATTAGTAGAAGATGACCTATACTACAATACATGAATTTCAAAGATTTTTGCCACACTGAAACAGATGATGTAATAAATTGAAAATATCAATAATCCTATCATCTTTAAACCAGAAAGCTGTAATGAATGTAATCGAGTCAAAAATTCAATTTTGATACAATTTATTTTATATACATTTCTTTATTATTTCTATAAAAAAATATTTAATAGAAAGTGTCTGCCGCCTAAACACATTGGTTTTAAATCTATTTCTAAGTGACATGATGCAAATTTCTTCAAATAAATTTACGGAAAAATATCATCTATATAATGCTACCCCTATGGTAGGTTTTATTATGGATTTTTTATTAATGCCTCGAGCTGGTCCTAGAATTTTAAACATAGACTCCATTTTAAGTGGGGCTATTTTACGACTACCCACAAAGTTTCATGAAATTTGGTGCAGGTGTTCTCCCGTGATGATAAAACAAAACACATACAGACAGATTTTCAATTTTATGTATATAGATTACATCTATAATATGTCTGTTTTGCTGGTGTGTACACTTGATTATTTGCCTCATTAGAATATATTGCCTAGAGAGTTTTGCACTCTCAATAACACATATCCTATTTTGTCTCAACTTATAAATATTGTTATAAATATTTAATATCTAATATTAAATGTGTAATAGTGTTATAAATATTTATTTCACTGGTTTTTTTTTTTTTTTCAAAATATCATTCAGTGTTTCTTTTGCTGTTGCTGTGCAGAAAATTCTATGACTTCTTATTGCAGGTATAAGAGAGAGTTCGGTTTCAGTATTCCTGGACGACCTGTCATAGTGGATGACATTCGAGTTCGTGGTCTGGCAAAGCACCATTTTGACCTTCCGTGTGACATCAGAACATCTCAAGAGCCCCCTAGGCACAAAGCAGTAAGATGCTTGCTTTAATTACGAAATATATTTGTTTTTCTTGATGTCAAGTCTGTGAACTTCACTTGTGTTTAGATAATTTATGAATTATTTACATCTAGATGATATTTGTATCTAGATAATTTATGACAATTTGTGATTTTTTTTTTTTTTTTTTCAAGAAAAGTTCTTCTAAAGAGTTAGCTTTTTATTCAGAGGTTCAGAAATTAACATAATTTCTTATGGTTATAAATTTTAAAGGCTATTTTTAGCCATCAATAAATCTTGTACTATGGTATAAGCTTTTGACTATACTTGGGGCAAATTCAACAGGACAATACTGAGCCCTCTTCTTTTGGGCTTTTTCGCATCACTACTTTCTGTAGACATGTTGACTAGGTGTGCCGATTTTAATTATATCTAAATGCAGCTGTAAAATAATACTACTATTTGTAGATTTAATTTAATTGTTAATTTCTGAGTTTAATATTTTTTGTGTACATTATTTGGTGACCTTATTTTGTGTACCCACCTATTACCAGCCTATCGGGATCAAAAACTATAATGATTATAATCTTAAGGAGACCAGAGTGATTACTAAAAGTTAATAGAAAAGAACTCAATTTATTCAAATATACAGTACCATTTTACAGTATGGTATTGTCTTTAGTAAGAGGACATTATCTCTTACTAGAGACATTATTTTCTTACCAGAGACATTGTTCTCTTACTATTTACAGTTTAGACTACTAGAGACATATTAGTTCATCCGGAGAGAAGTAATTCCAGTATCATAATAATGGGTTGAACCACATGATGGGATGGTCCTTAGATTCTAAAATTTAATTTTGAAGTAATATTACTAATATTATCCATATAGTTTTTAAACAGTACAATACTTGAAGTCTTTGTCTCACATACCACATTTTACGAATCACATCATGTTCATAATTTTCCCTGGTTCACCATTCATCATCAAGAGCCCTGGAGTTCCCTTCAAGCTGGGAATGTTCTTTGTCCAACTGAGCAAAACTGCTTGCTCTCAAAAACTCTGCACAGTCACCCCCTTCTGTGATATATATAATAAAGATATAATATGGAAATCCAATGATAGAGTAGAGAGAAATTGTAACTCATTAAACCCTAACTTAAAAAATACCAATAACTTAAAAAGAAAGATAAAATAGAGAATCATCCACCAAGAGGAGAATAAAATGCATATATCTAGTCATCGAGCTAAATATATTCAACAAATATCAATGGTGAGAATTCAAAAATTGAAAAACATAAAATAACCAAGCATTAAAGCTATACACGCGATAAGCACTAGGCCTAAAAAGTTGTTCATTTTGAACAAATTCTTTTTCAAGTTCAAGTATCTATTCAAAATGAACAAAAAATGCTTGTTTCTGAAGACAGGGATAGATAATATCTATAAACTCTGTCTACTTGGACTAGAAGCAAAAATATTGAAAAATAAAATAGGAATATAAAAATACCTGAGAATGTCCTAACCATGAGCAATAAAAGATGAGACCACTGTTGCTAATCGCAGGAGTTAAATATATATACTTTTTTCTTCTAGAAATTTGTAGTGCATTTTGAACTCCCTCTTGGTATGTAGACTCACTGTCGCCACTTGGATCCGCTTCCTTTAAAGCTCTTGGAAATCCACCCTCATTCATTAATGTTTTAGATTTTTGGCATGACACTAGGTATGAGTCATTTAATATTCAAGAATGTGTTGATCACATTTTTGAAACTGGAGTGGGTTGTATAGTGGAGGTTCCCAAACTCAAATTTGCTTGGTGTTAAAGTCACACACTTCTCAAAAATAGTTCTTGTAAGCCATAAATTAGTAGCACATAAAAATATTTCAATATTTTAAACCCAGGATTTCATTAAAAAATTATTTGCCAGATGAGGGGTACATAACATTTCCTAAGCATTTTTGAAAAACTTTTGAAATCTTTTATTTCATTTAACATTATTTTGTTTTTATAATTTGGTTATTGACCATTTGCATGTGATATCATAACCGGTCAATCCACTTTCTGTCACTCCTATGTTGGACAGAAACCGTCCAACACAGAAGAGTTGTCATACGGAGAACAGTGGAGAAACGAAATATCTATAAAAAGGTTAAAATGGCGGTCAACTGGACAAAGCAGGATGCCTTGCCAGACATCGGCAAAAATGACACACATACAAGCGAGGTATGAAATTGCTGAAATTACATTTGTCAAAAGGGGGTTCATTTTGAATGCCACTGATCTGAAAATGGGTTTAAAAACATGATTTAAATGCCAAAAATGTTAAAACAATTAAAAGAATTAAGAATTTTGAACAAAATCGGGAAAATTTGGAAAAATAAACAGAATTTAAAACTTGAAACAGAAGATCCAAAAGTGGCATAACAGAGATCTTTTCCATTCTTAGTTTTCACCGTAGAGCATGCTTTTTCTGCTGTTTGAAGTTTCTGCTATTATAATTCCATAGTTTCTTTTAAGGATACAATTATTATAAAGTTTTGTGCTCACAATATTTCTCAATACATCTTTTTCAAAGGTGTACATTCTTGTTTTTTATCATCTTTGATACAATATTGTGGTTGGATCTGTTGTCACATCCAACCATAATGATGCTGGCAACTGTGACATCCCATTATGTTATACAGGCAAATGGTCAATACTTTATGGAGCTCCTAGATTAGAAATTTTGGCTCCCTTGAAACCATTAGTCTTTACTCTAATAGATTTGATTCTATTTGAAAATAAGCACACTTCATTGAAAATTCTTGGGAATACTATGACAAGCATGTGATCCCTGCCCTAAATGTTCCTGAACTGGGAGCTAATATTCCTGTTTTTATGCTATTTTGTGATATTGCTTTCTTAAGATAAAGCGTATTTGATTGAACTCACACTTACTTTATATTTTAGACTGAAAAATGTTACTTTCAAGGAGGTTTTGTGGATACGAAGATTTTCCTCATGGAGGACCTGTGTTACGGACATGAAATCCCAGGACCTGCCATCATAATTGATTCAAACTGGTATATTGTTTTATGGCCAGCTTAGAGCATTTTACATGTTTCTTAGAATTCTTGTTCTCTTTTTGTTTTTAATTGCCCATGTGGTTCATGCAAATAGTGTGTCATCCGGTCACACGATCATTTTTAACCAATGAGGGTCTATGTCACAGTTGGTATTTTAAACGTTAGTGGAGCTGTGCTGTTTGGATCTAAGACAAAGGTGCTTGTTGAAGGATATCAAGTTAACGTACCCTGTTCCAAAGTGATATAAGTTTATTTCATGCTTAATCTTATGTAAAGCGCTATTTTTAAAGAAAGGAAAAATGAACAATAAGTGCATTTCAAATAATTCTTAGTTGAAAATATCAGATTATATAAAGACTGGCTTTAATATCACTGGACATGTGCATCTTGCAGCGTGTCCATTATTCTTAAAATGCGTAAATATTGCGTCAGTTGATAAAAGATGCTTAGGAAATTGATATTGCGTCAATTGATTAAAAGTCAAAACATTTTGACCTTGTGAAAATGAAATTATCTTCGCAATGCATTACAATGAAGGGTGAATGAGTACAATGATTACTCTTCTGATTACAATGATGGACAAAAAGAACTCATCTGTAGCTATTTCTGATATTTTAAATGCAAGGGATATCCTGAAAGTCAATTCCAATGAGCTATGAAGGAAAAACAAGAATATATTTACAAGCCATTTATATTGCTATTAGATGTACATACCTTAAACTATTAAGTTTTAATGTTGTATCTGCCACTACTGAGGTACTTGTCATAGCGGATCACCAGATGTTGTCATCGGAGAAGGATGCCACCTAACAGTGCAAACCACAGATTAACGCCTTGTTTGACCTCATTGTCCTGAAACTGCTAGCCAGCAAAGAAGGATTTGAGATACTTGAACATATAAAAATGACTTGATATTAAGTCTGGGCTGTAGGGGGGTTAATTGAATGGTTCCCAGTCATAGGTTGTGAGGAAATGTTCTGTTACACCAGCAGTGTGCAGATGGACATTGTCATGAATCAGCATATAATTAAATTTGGCAATGAATTTCAACCGGTTTAATGTTCCTTGCATTCAAGATACAGACCACATTTCACATGCAGTGGGCAACTCACTTTTTTTTAAAACGTTAATTGTACACCACGATGCATGTGCAATGCTTGAATGTGAGAAAATTGTGTCAGTGTTTTGCTAAAGAATCAATTAACTCTGGGCACACATGCACACCATCATGACTACTGTGCTGCAATGGCAATATTTGGAAACAAAACTTACTTTCTTGATATTCCTCATATAATTAATTGTTGGAGCGACCTATCGTAAGAAATAACATCTTAGTTGCAGAAATAATATGGACATTTCAAACCATAAAATGCCATTCTTCCCATAAATCAAATGCAAATATTGAGAAAGTTTTTGAGTGCATTTTTTCAGATCACACTATTTTTTCCAAGTTTTCATGTGGTGAAAGAAAACTGCATGTTATACAGTTTTTGGAACAGCTTCTTATTTAAAAAAATCTTCTGTTTGAAAATTTTATTAAAAAAAGTATGTGCTTCTATATTAATGAAATGTGACAACAAAAGCCAATGGATGTGATTTTCTGCAGATAAAGCTTTGAAGGCATCATTCATCTGAAGTAAAAATTGTAAATGATTCAATTTTCTATCTGCATATGAACTGCAAACATTTCTTATCAGAAGTGGTAAAGAAAATTGGTGAGAAGGAGCCAGTGTAATACATTTTGGTTGGAAATCTCTTGCCTTGATTCTCGAAACATAAAAAACAATATTTGAATGTTTTAATTTCATTGAGACAGAGAAAATTACCAAAAGTGAATAAATTATTAAAGTTTTTCTGTTTCTTAGATAATGTTTCATTAAACCAAGATGCTGAATTGAATCTAGTAAACTTTCTACTTGATTTTTTTTTAATCAATGAATTCCAAGAAGTGTAAGAAATTGCTAGCTATTTCTATTAATCCATGGTCAAGCCACCATTGAAGGGGATTTTAGCATCAACAATTGGATAGAAGTCGAGAATATGAAGGAGGTTTTTTGTGTGTTCAAGATTAATATGCAGTAACATTAGATTCATAGAATATAATGTAAATGTCCTGTCAAATGCAAGACAATAATATCAGAAATATTTAAAAATTTACAAAAACAGAAGTCTTAAAAGTCCTTAAACAGTCCTTGAAATTTTTTTTCAAGAAAACTGTATGAACCATAGCCCTTTCTACTACTAAACAAGTATTGATATAATCAGCAAGCATACATATTTCATGAGTAACAGCATAGAAGGTTTCTTAAAAGTATCAACCAGTTTCAGAGGCAACGAACAGCCTCCTTCGTCGATAAAAAGACAGAGCACTAGCACCAACAAAGGCAAGAACACATTTGTTGTGTCTTGGGATGACAAGAACGTAACATTGTCATCGCATCACAACAGACATATTGTTTTTGTTAGGGCTTGTGTTTTTTTTTTTACTGATGAAGGAGGCTATTTTTTTGCATTCGAAACTAGTTGATGCTTTTAACCAACCTTGAATGCCGTTATTAATCAAGAATTTATTTTTGCAAATTAATTCAGACAGCAGTTTAAGAAAATTTTTACATCGATATTAAAACTACATGGCCAAAGACGGACTTATCTTACTAAAAAAATATTTGGGTGCATGTGTGTGTCATCTGTAGCAGGAAATCTAGGCATTATATAATGACCAAATTTGATACAAAAGCTAGATTCTGGAAAAATATGCAGGACAGGATTTTTTAAAATTTTGAATTCATTTTTTAGTTATTTTTTGTTTTAGCAAGATTTAGAGTGATTTTCACACAAATTGGTTTATGAGTGACCTAAAATATTATCACAGTTTCCATCTGGCCACCAAGTCTTTATTTCATTTTTTGATGACATTCCTATTGGTTACCATTTAATTCATGAACCTTTTCTTTTTATTGTAATTTGTATTTTATAATTAAATTATATTTTAAATGCCTCATCTTTAAAAATGTGAAAACATAAATGGATTGATATGTAAATTTTGCCTGGCAGTTATGGCCTATATTTAAGCACATACTCACCACTGATACATAATAGTGCCCGAAAGCGCTATGACCCTGTGATTTCTGTACATCGTAAAAAGAAGATTTTAATAAAAGACTTTTAAGCCTTTTTTTTTTTTTTTTTTGGTTGTCTTTAATTTTAAAGTGTATAGAAGTGTTTAGTCAAAACAGGGTATTTTAATGTTACATCTCTGAGGTAGAAATTAATGAGGCATTTCATAGAGTTGGCTGGATTCACTGTATATATGCATCCATGATTTGGTACATTTTCTTGTATTTGCTATAGTTATGTTGTGTTAACAAAATTATTCTGAAATCTGGTTTCTTGCCATTGTCATAGAATACATTTCTCGATTGCAGCACCATCCTGGTAGAACCTGACTGCCGAGCTTCAGTGACGGATGATGGCAGCATTCTCATAAAAGTGAGTAATCTGCACTTTTCTGTTGCTTTAAAAAATATTGACTTATGCTGTGTGCTAAATATGAAAAAAAAAAAAAAAAAATACTCAACAATTCGTAATCTGTTTCTAGCTCTTAACAATGGCGACCTATGTACTTCTCCTAAGTATCTTCATTGTTGACATTTTTTTTCCTTATACATATTATTGAACTACTTTTTTAATATTTTCCCTGATTTTTGAAGGTTTGATTCGCCAAAAATTGAGCATTCTATATGTATAGAGCTTTCCAACATGACATCACACTTTCTTTATCGTCTGCTTCAGAAGCATTTGTAGGACACCACTGTTGTAACGAAAAAGATAGCCTATGCCTTATTATTCAAATTTATTTTTAATTAGTTTATATTATTTAATTTTTTTCAAAAACTGTTTGTTTACATATTAATTGTTCCAAAGTAATATTAATAATGTTTCATTTAAATTAAATTACTCTAAAGTTATTATTATTTTTATGCCTGATCGTATAGATTTCAATAGTTACCTTTATAATTATCAATACTGTTTCATTGTGTCTAATAAATATTTGTTTCTTTATTTCCTATTCCTACTGTTTGGCTTGTGCTCAGCATTTTTTACTTTTCAGAATATATACAACAACAAACCAATTCCAAAATTTCACGTACCTTTAATACCTACATTAAAAATTGCATAGCCAACACACAAAAGAATCGCAACTAAATTTCTGTAAAACTAAACTTTTTTATTAACAACATTTTAATTTAAGAACTTCAAAACTTCAAAAAAAGGTTAATTTCAAATTCTTAAAACAAACAAATACATTTTGTAGTGCATTGTGTTAAAAAAAAAAAAAAAAAAAAAAAAAAAAAAAAAAAAAAAAAAAAAAAAAAAAGAAACAATTTAAAACCCGAATTAACACAAACCCAGTTAACAATTTAAATACCCAGGTTAAAACAAACCCAGTTAACAATTTAAATCCCAGGTTCAGATTCCACTCGAGCCTGAAGACCAGAGTTTGGTCTGCCTGAGCTGTCCACAAAAACATTAAACTCAAAGGAATAAAAATATTAAAAATTCCCAAATCATTAAGGTACCAAAATTAAATTCTTACAGACAATAAAAGAAAAACATTTGTATAACATTAGAGAAAATTATAGATGGCATGTGAGAATAACTCTCGTGCTACTGCTTAGAGGGCAGCACCACTCATTTGAAACAAATCCCATGAAAACCGAAAAATCTGTAGATATAGATCACCACATCAGATGCACTGGCATTATTTATCATCACCACAGCAAAATTTGGTGACACAGAGGGCTCATTAACTTATAGCCTCGCATAGTAAGATCACCACAGCATAACTTATGCACTGGCTGTGAAATTTCTTAGAAACATTACACAAGGGGAGTATAGTTTCTCACAGACAATTCATGACGAAAGAATGATGTCTGGCTGTGGGGAAGCACACCTCAGCGATGTCAGGAAGGCAACATCGGACTAAAGAAAACACATCCTTGCAAACAGGGCACTGGTTTTGGTTCCTCTTGATTTTTGCACTTTGAAGCTGATAACAGAGAGGCATTATCAGAGGCATTGCACGATGATTGGTAGCAAGACCATTCACCTTCGAATCAATTGCTGGCCCAATGTCAAAAATATTAAAATTTTCACGTGACATATAATATAATGCATTCTCTGATGGATGTCCGCGAGCCATGGGCTCCCTGGTACAGACCCCGGACCGCAGTTTTCCAAAACGAATTCAGACCTCCTTCTCAAACGGTAGCTAGGAATCTAATGCCTCACCAACAAAATTTCCGCTTCCCGAGAGCCGCCAATCTTGGCAAGTGGAAACTTGCGCCTCATACAAAGCACCTATGCCTAACCCATGAAATAAAATAGAACGCTTTGTCAAAAATGCGAGGTGCGAAATTGTCACCAAATTTAGCTATCACGTAAGACAACCCTACGGAATATCTAGCATCCCACTACATCTGGTTTTTTACTGATAAGCCAAGAAAGGGCCAAATTTTCACTTAAAAAATGTACTTTTCCCACAATCCGGTGAATATAATTGTCGGCCGAGTGAGGCTGCAAAGGAAAATTACATGATACTTGCGAATTAGCAAAGGATTTTAAAAATATTTAGCGTTTGTAGATACATCGCACACGTAATTTAGAATATAGGAGTGTATGAAAGGGATAATAAATTAACGTTAATAAGGGATAAATCTCCGAAATACGCAATAACCATAAATTAATTTAGAATTTTGAAGGGAAGGGAAGACATTAATTAAGGGAAAACAGAACATTAATAATTTAGAACATTAATAATTTAGAAAACAAAAATTCTGCGAAACTGAGCACAACGCCATGTGATCATTTGTTGACTGGATCCATTTGATTTTGTAAGAAAAGCGTGAGATTTGAAGGATACGTTTATAAATATGCCGAACTTTTGTGCAGTTTGGGATGGGGTAGTCTAGCTGATAGAGATTCTGTTTTATTATTTTTAGAATCCCCTGTATTCTCAAAACAGGAAAACCTGGTAATATTAAATTAAAATCGGAAAGACCTGAAAAAGGGATTTCAGCTCTTAAAGGAAAAATATGATAATATTAACAACTTCAAAATAGAAGTTCTCATATTCTTGAAAACTAAATTTATAATAAAGATCTTATGACAGATAAGTTTGTTCTTTTCTGTTAATGTAAAATAACTTATCCTGAATTCTTGGTTGCTATGCTGTTGCCAGGGTTGAGGCCACATGATATGGAATACACTATTAGATTGACAGAACATTGATATGACATAAAGAGAGGAAAATTATCTGTTTTATATCATGAAAAAATACAGATTAGAACTTGCAAAAACTTCACAAAAATGCTATCCTCATAAAAAAAATTTGACTCCTTTGACTCAAAACTTTTCTTTTGACCCACCGCAATGATCCTAGAATCAATCTCATTTATAAATTTATTTATATTTACCTCAAATGTGACACTATTTACAATAACGATTCTGTTAAAATTCTTGGTTTCACACAATGATTAATTTTTAATTCCACAAGTGTCATGTACCTTAATGTTTAATTGTTTCATCTTTTAAAAATTCCTAAAATATATATACTTCTATTCTATTGAATTGCATTCTATTTTATTGAATTGGACATTTTCCTGTGAATCTATATTTGTATAATTTTTCATGCCACTTAAATGTATTAAAATATTGTAACTACCCCTGTTGTAATTGTACTTGTATCACTTTAAATATTGTGATTTATTCCTTTTTGTACATAACTTTATGAGCTATGCATACCATCTAATTATAAGGTGCTTAATTTTTTTGCCTTCTGATAATGTCTCAAAGGCTAAAGTGCAATATAATAGGTCTGATATTTTGTAAAAAAAAAATTTTATGCTTTTAAAATTGACAAACTTTTAACATTTCAATTGATCCGAGTCAAAACCTATTTTATTGCTAAGTGTCATCCCATACATTCTTGAAATGATAATAAAATAGTTACAGAATCCTCAAAACTGGAAATTATATTTCCTGTGCTGTGATTGGTATTGGTTAACCTGTTTTTTTTTTCACTTATTAGTACTCTTTAGCACTGAATAGCTAATAATTTTCAAAATGTTGCTATCTGCCACAATTATTTGAACCTCTGTGATGTCAGTCTTATTACATGTAGCAAGTTTCCTTGCTACTACAGGAATCATTGACTATTTAGTAGCGAAAAGTGCTAAAATAAAACCAGTTCACGTGGGAGCATGATCCTAATGTTAGTAAAAAGTTTATGCTTAAAATGACTAAAATAAAGAATAGAAAAAAAATTCTCTTCATTAGACTTTCTGTAACTTGATCCAAAAATATTGATGCATTGCTAAAGGAGTCAGTTTTGACTTGATATCAAAGTCTCAAATAGCCATATCACAGTTGTGTGACATAAAACCTTAATTAGGTTGTTCCACTCCTGGATAGCCAGGATAACACATTGTGTAAAAGCTAGACTTTGCTGACTACAAGCATTTTCCTTCTTTAATACAATCTATTACTATAGTGTCCAGTGCTATCGGTGCCCAATGGCTATTTCCTCAACCGTTAGTCACAGAGATACACTTCCAATTGCAAAAATGTTTTAAATTTTAAAATCTATTATCTTAGAAACAGTTTAAATCAATAAATGCATTTCTGAAAGAAATACGAAATATGAATTTTTATACAGTCCCTCGGTCCTACCAATTATATTTAGGAAAATCATCCTCATACAATTTTATGCAAAATAAAAAAAAATCATCCTTTTACGACCAAAATGGACCAACTTATAGCTGTTTAAAGTTGGAGCACTTTTTTGCTGAGAAATGGTCAATACGGTCCCTGATTGGTTGGTTGCCTGAAATGGGGCATTTTTAAGCATGGAAAAGCGGCTTAAGTCATAAAGTTTAATGCTTCATAACTCTGTGAATTTTGGTCGTAAAAGGGAGATTTTTTTTTTTATTTTGCATGAAATTGTATGAGGATGATTTTCCTAAATATAATTGGTAGCACCGGGAGACAGTATAAAAATTTATATTTCGTATTTCTTTCAGAAATGTATTTATTGATTTAAACTGTTTCCAAGATAATAGATTTTAAAATTTAAAACATTTTTGCAATTGGAAGTATATCTCTGTGACTAACGGTTGAGGAAATAGCCATTAGGCACCGATAGCACTGGACGCCCTGTATATATACATCATTATATATACAATAATAATGCAATGCATTGCTTTTCTCTTTAGCTCCTGTTAAATGGATAATTCATCAGATGTTAAATTTCATAGTCTGATTAGTGTTTTTCATTATGTCCATTTTCTTTAAAATGTGATTCTTTGTGTCCATTTCCCATTTTATTATTGAATTGCTTCATATTCACCTCAATATTGTTGTGCCAGAACTGACTTCCTTACTTGAAGATTATTTAATAAGTTATTAAACCTTTTAAATAATTGATCGTATAGAATTCAATAAATTTACCTTTATAATTATTAACATTATCTCTTTGTTTCTTTTATTAATTGCTATTCCTACTGTTTGGCCTGTGCACAAGACCCCTTAGAGTATATGCAACAACAAACCAATTCCAAAATAATTTCACCTACCTTTAATACTTACATTAAAAATTTCACAACCTTCAAACCTAATTAATTAATTGCACAGCCACAAAAAGAATCATACTGAGCTTCTGTTAAATTAAAAATTTTACTTTATTAACAACATTTTTACTTAAGTGCTTCAATACACAAACAGGTTAATTTTGTAAATTCTTAAACAATTAAATTCCGTAGTATATTGCAAAAAAGAAACTTCAGTTAAAATAAACCCAATTAAAACACACCCAGAATTCAAATTTAAAACCCAGTTAACAATTTATATACCCAGCTCCAGAATCCACTCTGGTCTGATGACCAGAGTTTGGTCTGCAAGGGAACTGTCCACCAGAAAAAGAAACACAATGTAAAATTTCAAATATAATAATTTTTATGTATATAAATAAGAGTGTGTAAATTATATATGTAAGCAAGAGTGTTAATTAAAATTCATATTAATTATTAACATCCAAAATGCCAATCTAATCAAATACACTGCCAAAGCTTTTATCAATTTGAAAAAGTTCCCATTTGGACTGGGATGTTTCTGGAGGGTGAATATAGATGGCAGCACCACTGACTAGCAACCGGAAAAACTGCAGAATAATGTGAAGATGAAGATGTGATTATGAAACTATCAATATGTGAAACACTAAAAACTAGCTGATAGCGCATCACATTTGCGGAGAGGATTACTTATATGAAGTTTAAACGCGGTAACTTGCACCAACACCTAAGGAGCACTTCACATTGACACCGTGCCGTTGGGGAGTGGACGATGGGAATTCACTTAGGATTACTTATATGAAGTTCAAAATGCAGTAGCTTGCACCAACACTGACACACTTCCAAGTGTGTTTATGAAGATCGATGAGTGACACACTAAAATTTGAAGAAAATTGCTGAGAGCACACCGATTTCCGATGATGATGTAAATTTGAACAGATTTCAGATGACAATATTTGAACAGCAGCGTCCAAATTGGAGAGATGTATGCCATGAAGCTTACTGCTCAATTATTTTGAGCCTCAGCACAAATTCATAAGATAAGCATTTATACACCAGCAAAAGCTTTGCTCACAGATGTCCACGGGTCACAGGCCCTGGACTGTAGTTTTTCCATGCGAATTCAGACCACCTTTTTAAATGGCAGGTAGCAATTGAATCCTCCTTAGAAACACGTTCGCATCCCAAGAGCCGCCAAACTTGGTGAGTGAAAACCTGCGCCTCACGCAGAGTGCCTACGCATACACCGTGGAATAAATATGATGCTTCGTCAAGAACCGTGAGGCTTGAATTTTGCCTCCAAGCTCTAACTACCACGTATGGGAATCCAATGGAATGTCTAGCACCCCATTCGCAGCTGTGAGAGATAAGCCGTGAAAGAGTCCACTTTTCTCTTAAAAAAAACGTTTTTTTTTTCGCAAACTCGTGAAAGAAGTGAAGTCAAGGCCGAGAGGGAACACTGGAGGATTAGCAAACGATTTTTAGCATTTGTAGACACATCATGCATAATTTTGAATAATGAAAGACACTGAAAAGGATAACAAATTAACGTTAAAAGGGGATAAATCGCTGAAATATTCAATAACAGCAAATTAATTTAGAATTTTGAAGGGAAAGGGGAAAATCATGAATTTTGAACTATTAAATAAATTTTAAATTGTTGAATAAAGTAGCATCATAAAAACCTGGCATAACAATATCTATAAAGGTAAATAGTTGAAATTATTTTTAAACCTCATGCAGAATCATTGAAAGACTGTTTTTATTTTCAATTTTGAGTGTTAATGAAAAATCTTGTTCCAGGTATTAAAATCCACCAGTCTGCACATTGGTACAGAATTGGATATGATTCAGTTATCCATCTTTTCTCACCGCTTTATGAGCATTGCGGAGCAAATGGGCAAGTAAGTTCTAATCACTCAGTACCACTAAGCCACTGTTCTAAACTGACTGAAAAATTGTCACATCTTTGAAATGCATTCTTTTTATCTTTTTTAGGGTTCTACAGAGAACATCCATATCCACCAACATAAAGGTAGGTTTTGAACATTTTAACTGTTTTGTTTTAGGGTGACTTGCCCAGATTTTATCCAATTTTTTTTTGTGTATGTGTGTGATTTGTTTTGAATGCCATTTCTTTTTTATGAGATTTCTTATTTATATAATTACCGGGGTAAAAAGAATTGAATTTTGTGTTCTAGAAAATAGCATGTTATAAAATATTAAAGTGTTTTTGGAAGATCAAAAACTAGATTTGCTTTTTTGTTACGAACGCATGAATACATTTACTGTTGGAACCTCATCTATAGTGGAATTCTATTGTGAAAATTGAATTGTATATTATTTTTGTTGAATTATTTATATATTAAATAGTGTCTTAATTCAGTTGTTGAAGGGGCATGTAGTGAATATTTATAAAAGTGCTTTTTGGTAAGATTGACTGATAATAAACTATGTATTGTGAATAAGAAAACACTTTTTTTTTTTTGCCTGTTTCTTAAATAATTGGAGGCTAGACTCAAATATTTAGATAAAATATTGGTGGCAACCATTTTCTTAACTTTCATTTAATTGAATGTATATATATATATATTATTATATCTGCAACATACTGTAAAAATGCTTCAGTGATACTACTACTGTTATACTCACAAGCTTTCATAATTTTGAAGTAAATGTTGGATTTTACTACCATTTTGTGTTTCTATTTTTCTTCTGAATGTCAGAGACTGCAGCTGACTATACTATTTCCAGTTTGATTGGCACCCATTTTGGTGTTGATCATCCTTATGAAATAGTGTCAAAATTTCTTTAACAGATATGCAAATAAAAATTCCTGAAAACAGTCCATAACTTAATTATTAGTGCTAAGCTTTTCCATCTATTTAAAGGTGTTCATGCAATTTTAAGAGTATTCAATACGAATCAAGGGTTAAAAATAATAATCACTGCAGTTTATTAATGCAAAATATTATAAAGGTATTTTAAGGTAGAAAATGCTTTGGTTATCAATCTCTTTGGCACTAACTTCTTAACTCAATTGGCATTGGGATAACTTTTTTCCACTCCCACTTGATTCCATATGTTTAAGATTTCTTTTTATTAATTATACTGAAAAATAAAGCAACTGCATAGGTTTATAGAACTTTAGTTGCAGAAAATCCATTTAAAGAAATAATTTCTATATTGAAGCCGATGCATTGGATTTTTTTTTTTTTTTTTTTTTTTTTTTTTAAACATGAGGGCTTCTTTTCTAAGAAGCCCTTATGACCTTTCAATTGAGTCATTTTCAAAACACTCAAGTGAGCCATGAGAAAAACCACATTTTTTAATGCCTGATTAAGATTCTTTGAAATTTTATCAAGGACATTGATGGGGACATGCAATTCCAGTGTCATGATAAGAATATATGAAAATATAATATTGTTGCGAACGCGCAATATTTCTGTTGGGGCTGCTTCTTTCATCTGTGTCGAAGGAAAGGCAAAGAAAACACAGTCCATGACATGAGCCCAGGATTGCTAGGATTTCTCAGTTAGAAGAAGGGGTTTCCAGATTTGGTGACTTCTGGAGTGTTCCAGAAAATCCTCTATAGAACGACTATTGTTTGAAATATAAGAGATTTCCAGAAGTTTCTATAAAGAGGCTATAAAAAGGACTCCCCCCCCCCCCTCCCCCACCTTTGCTGCAGTGGAGTTTATGAGTTGACAAAATAAAAGCTACAGTGAATTGTGACTTTTGTCAATGTTTTGAGAATAGTAGCTGTTGTTTTTTGAAATTATTTTCGCCAGTATTTTGAGAATATTATCGCTTATTCTGTGAAATGATTGGAGCATTTAAGTGCTGTTTGATTGTATATTGTTCCTGTTTACTTTGTGCTTCTGAATAAATGTAAGTTATCCAGAAACTTGGATTCGTTCTTGTATCCTATATATACACCCATGATTCTTGAGGATACATTTTGTAACAATATTGTTGTTTCTCATCCCCAAGACCAGCAGTGCTAGATCAGGTCCATAAGCCCGTTCACTCTCAGAAAGTCCAACACCAAAAGGGGGTCTTGAGCCAGGTCCTGCCTGGTGAGCCCCAGACAGGATAAAATGTGGTCAGGGGAGGCTTGAGCAGTAGAACACTTAGTGCAGATTTCGAAATGCTTACTACCACCAATAAAACTCATTGATGACAGATGGCCACTGAGGTGTAACAATATTAAGCAGATACATTAATGGTGCAAATGCTTTAAAAACTAGAGAATCCATTTCACATGTTCTGGGATTTGCAATAAGTAAATTAATATAAATGTCGTCATCTTAAAATTGACTACAGTTCTTAATTGCTGAATATTGGTAAAATTTTAAATAGAATAGTTTACTTAATTAACATAAAAAGACTTTTTTTTTATTCAAAATTTGCATATGTACATTAACTGCCTACAACTTTATTTAAGCTGTATTCTGCATTGTTAAATGTCTATTTACTCAGAGTGTGTAACATATTCTGTATCTCTAACACGCAATAATTACTTTATAAATGTTATTACTTCCTAAATTTCTTAAGAGATGCATTTCAAAATATTTCATGTTGATAATGTTAAATATGTATATATATATATATCTTTTATAATGTTTAAAATATTATTAAATAAAATATATGGTTGGTTGTAATTCTTTTGAGATGCTCTTTCTTAGGAAAGACTGGACTTCTCTTGCGCTCTTTTTGGACCAGACGGGGGTCTCGTCTCCAATGCTCCCCACATCCCTGTGCACTTGGGATCCATGCAAGAAGCTGTTCAGTTCCAAGTGAGTCTGTCACTGAGTAGTGCGATTTTAATTGAACACATTTGCATGATTCGATAGGCTTAACAGGATGCATATGGGTACTTGAAAATCAGGAAAGTACTTCAATTTCAGCTGACCATTTTCAAGACCTTGAAAGTACTTGAAAAAGGCAGCGATAAAAATGTTCTGTGGATCCGTTGCATTGTTGTATTTTTTACCAAGAAGCTCTGCTTTCCCTGGAAATTTCCCTAGTGGTTCTGCTATTCCTGAAAATTTTCTAAATGGCTTTAACAATAAACAATAACATTTGTTTGCTATTTATTTTTCCTCCCAGCAACGTATACATCTTCATGATGAGGGGCTGATTGATGTCCTTGAAAAAAAAATTACATGGTATTTGAAAGGCCTTGAAAAGTGCTTGAATTTGTTTTAAAGGAAAGTGTACTCACCCTGGCTTAAACACAGACAAGTTTAAGTCTATTGTTGTGTAGTTGAATTGAGTTCCATTTCATATTTTGGTTAGGTTTTAAATCACTGTCCAACAAAAGACATGTGTTTTTTTAATCTATAAATATGTTATTTTCTTGAACTAATTAAGCATCACTTTCTTTTTGCTTCCTACTTGTAAATGTTTACAACCTTAAGCAGCATTTTTTTGCTATATAAAAGAATAAAACTGTCAAAGAAAAGCAGAAATGCAAGGGTATATTAACAATGATTATTTATTTTTCACTTTCTTTTCACTTTTTAGCAAGCCCTTTATCCTATCTCTGAATTAAGTTTCATTCCAATGTATGATGCTTCACTTTAAGCCCTATCCCACACTATGCCCCCCCTCCCCCTTCTCCCTCCATTGAACTGGGATTTTACAAATCAGTATTTTTTAAACACAATTCATCAGCAAAGTATCTTTTTTTTTTCTCCTTTTTTTTCAGATCTTTGATTTTGTTTAGTTATTATTACTATTATTATTATTATTATGCGTTTTAGAGATTATTTCTGAGATCATAATTTTATTTCTTTTTTTGTGTATAAAAAATTCAATCTCAGTTCTGTGATTTATTGCTCATAATTACAATTAAGTAGTCATTTACAGTTTTAAGAAACATGATTTCAAGACTTGAAAATGTGCAAAACAAAATCTCACATCTATAGTTATAATTAATTATGTTTCATCAGCAATTGAAGATACTTTATAAGCAGTCCAAATACTTTGAATCTTAATATTAAGAAGTTATTATAATCTTGTTGTTATGAAATACTGCATGAAATAGTGCTTATAGTGATACATTAACATGTGGCAGACAACAACTTAGCTTGTCACAAAAAAACAAATTATTTTCTTCAACATGATAAATTGCATTGAAATTTCCTTTTAAGTGATAAAAAAAAAAAAATCCATTTATCCAAAAATTAGAAGTTGTAATCCTCGTCTTATTTATGTTAAAGTATTTCTGTTGGATTCCTTCAAGTCTGTTTTTTAATCTGATTATAACTCCCTTTTTTAAAAATTTGAGAAAATTTCTCTAAAAAAAACTTTTTAAAGAGAAGTTGTTATTGCTACAGTCATGTGGAAGATTTTTTATAGAGTTGCTTATTGATAAAAAAAAGTTTTAGAGGAACATGAGGCAGAGCATAAAAAAGAATTGTTGTTTTTCTCTAATTGTTTTTCATTCATATATTTTCCTGTTTGCACAGATCAAGCATCTTGGAGAGGACATACATGATGGAGACGTGATTCTGTCCAACCATCCTCTTGCTGGTGGAACTCACCTGCCTGACTTAACGGTCATCACTCCGGTACGTTTTTATTTCAGTGCTGTACTCCATGTGTCAAAAATAATATATATGTGTCAGTCTATTATATTGACTAGGCGTCATCCCAAATAACTCCTTAATAAATTTTTCCTGCTTTTCTGCATCTCTTATACTGCTGCTTTTGCATCTGAAACTCATACATTTTTGTTTTATTAACAGATGTCTTTATTAACAAATGCAAATATAGTTTATTTATAAATAGTCATTTTATCTTACTATATTTTCCACTCTAAAAAACAGTAGAAATGAATCTTATTGATAAACTCTAACTATAAAATGTCATATGTGTTATTTATTAATAAATATGTATCTCTTAAGTGTGACAAAGAATAACCAATGCATAATTACGTATTAACATTTAAAAGAAAATTATTAATCTATCAATGTAAAATAATAAATAACTTTTGTAATTATTATGTTTTTTTTTTATCATTGTATTAGCACAAACTGGATAAATTTAGTATTAATAGAAAACATGATTCTGAGCACAGAATATTAATGATATAGAAACTACAAGTAGAAGTAATAGTAATGATGTCATGGAAAATACGTCTCATATAAAAGACAAATAATACATAGTAAAGCACGAAAAAGTTAACAGACAATATTCGGATGAATATTTAAGTTTTAGTTTTACTTGAACCAGAAAGGAAAATGTTATATTCCACAGTGTTTTGTATTTGGAGAAAACTATCCAATAACGCAATGGTTAAAAGATTATTTCAAAAGATTGTTGGATATGCAAGTTAAACAAGTAACATATTTTGAAAAAAACTGTTAAAATTTTTAATAAGGCACAATTTGTACTATATAAGGTAACTGAATGAATTGCGTTAAAGTGAAAACCATATACTATAGCAGAGTCTCATACTTTACAATTATGTTGTGGAATAGTAAAAATTGTTTGCCGACGAAGCAAGAAAAGAAATTATGAAAATTTCTCATTCGAACAATACAATAAAAAATAGAAGTAAACATATATCAGGTAATATTAAGAAAATAGTTACCGATAAACTTTCCAAATGACATTTTGCTTTACAAATTGACGAGTTCAATGACATTAGCGGTAAAGCTTATATACTAAGATTTATTTGTTTTATTAATCAAAATGAAATAGTGAATCAATTTCTATGCTACAGAGAACTTTCCGAACTATATGTTCAGTAGTTATTATAACACAGGACAATATATATTTCTGACTTTTTACTTTCCCTGTATAGGGAAAGTATTGGAATCGTACCGAAAATTGCAACTCAAGTTTTCTATGGATCTACACGTTTTGGGACCTCTAGAACATGAAATAACTATTTATAGCTTGACATTGTGTGTGTGTGTCTGTCTATGCAATGTATGTATCCACTCTAACTCAAAAATGAATAAACCCAATTTCATAAAATTGGGTAGGTAAGTCACTTGTGTGTGACCCTAGTGCTGATTAGTTTTTAGTACGATTCGGGCTAAAAGAACCCGCATTTCTTATAAAATGGTCCACAAAAATTGCTTGTATCCACTCTAGCTGAAATAATAATGTATTAAATTTTACAAAATTGGGTAGATAAGTCACTTGTGGGTTACCCTGGTGCTGACTAGATTTTGGTATAGATATGCTGAAATATATCTATTAAATGCATGTTTTATATGTAATTTTTAATGATAAAAAAAATAAGGCCTGCCCCATTGCACTAGGACTAACCGTTTTCGAAATATTTTAGTTTTTTCGCATTTTCGCTGTGCCACCTTTGAAAATAAGACCAGTTATCAAATGAGAATGAAAACTAAATTATAGTGCAAATTTGGTGCAATTTAAAATAATTATAAGTGTTATTTTGTGCAATTAAACTCAATAGAATGAATCATTGAAGAAATAAAGAGAATGTGAGTTTGCATGGAAAGTCATGTTCTACCCACATCAGACTTTTGCTCTCATTGTGAAGTTCCGCTCCATTTCCATGAGGTGAAGTGCTGTAATATGAAATAGTTCAAATTTCTTTCTCATTCATATTGTCATTCAGATATGTCCTTTTTGCTTTAAAAAATTAATATGGAAAGCTTAGAAACTCGGTTTTCTATTGAAAATTAACTTGGTATGCAAATCTTAAAAATAAAGCAACCAATTTAGGATGTTAACATAATTTACTGTGTGTTTGGTATTTATATGTACCAAATGATGTTAGCTGAATATCTTTATGTTTCCAGTATGAGTAAGAATGGAAGGCCAAAGCAAATGAGAAACATAGGCCCAACTTTTTGTGTTTCAAATTTTCATAAAGAAATTAATTATTTTCATCTGACAATTAGTTAGGTGTATTGATCTGGTAGCAATAAATATTTTTTCCATTGCTCTTTTAACAGGTAGAGTTGTAAAAATCCTGGGAATTTTAAGACGTGGGAATAAACTGGGAATTTTGGAAGCATTGGAAACTTTGATGGGAAGAAACTGATTTATGCGTTTCTTATATGATCTGACTAATCTCGCCCATTACACAGTTTAGATCTTATGGATCGATCACACTTTAAATACATTTACAAAATCTTAATTAGTTTAAAAACAAAGTCTATTGAATAAAAATATTTGAAAATTTGAAATTTCAAAAATTTTGTTGAAAATGTGCCATTTATATCAGTCACAAAATTATTAAAATGTTATTGAGACTAATATAGATTTCTTATTATTAAATGAATATAAATTTATCACTTTGTAATAAGTATTTTATAGTTAGGAGTGTTTTTACTTCTTAAATACTTACAAATTAAGTAATAATTTATTTGTGAAATTAATTTTTGAATTTTATATGTAATAAGAAAGTAACACAATCTAAATACTTTTTTTCGATTTAACATCTCTCTCTATTTTCCAAGCTTCAGCTATTTACAATTCTGAATGCAGAAAATAAATATTAATTTTGGTTCATACATATTTCTTTTACAATGCAAAAGTGCAATGACTCAAAATTTCCTTCTCAAAAAAGCTGATTTATTCTCGGGAATAAACCGTTTTTTTCCCCCCTCGTTTGCAACTCTGTTAACAGGTAACCAACAATTAATTTCATTTAATAATATGTATTCATTCAAAGTTATTGTATATTTATTTTTTAAGGTATTCTTTAAAGAAAGCAAGAAGCCTGTCTTCTTTGTGGCTAGTCGAGGTCACCATGCAGATATCGGGGGTTTAACACCCGGTTCTATGCCTGCACACTCTACCTCACTCACCCAGGAAGGAGCTATTTTCCTCTCTTTCAAGCTTGTGAAGGATGGCATCTTCCAAGAGGAAGGTGAATGGCTTCTCTAGGATTCAGGATTGTACATTATAGTCGGGCACATAAATGAAGCTTTACTCCTCAAAATTCAACTGCTGTTTAAAAATAATCACTCATATTTTGAACTGTAGTAAAATAAGAATTTTACTTTCAAAAATATAATACTGTTTATTTATAAAATTATTTATCCATCCATTTATAACACTTTTCAAGGTCGCTGTGCTGGGCTCTCTTGGAGCCGCCCGCATGTCATTCATTCATTAAACACTTTCCAACATAATTGAAAGTGTTTATGACTTGGGTCATTCTGTCTGTCTGTCCGTTCATATAATAACTGCCGTAAAAATGACTTTATCAAAATGAAATTTTAGTATCTTGTTCAGACAGTCTGTAGGACATATAGGAATGTAAATGAAAAATAACACGCGATTAGTTTTGGATTCAACCCGAGTTGAAAAAAATGAAATACGCTGAACCCTATGGGACTTCAGTTTTCAAGCATTTTTTAAGCAAAGTTAAAATTCACAGATGGCTTTGAAAATTTTAGGAAATATTCAAGTGATCCCATAAAATATATAAAAAAAATTTGACCAAAATAGATTCGGTAGTTTTTTAAATAAAAATTAAAATAATAATGACACCCATATTATATGAAGAGATCATGTGACCCACTTCAAAATAAAATAGGACATCCATCTTTTTTCTCACCGTCAAAATCGTGATTTTTGAAGTTCTTTTAAATTTATATTGACTGTTGCATCCGTCCTAAAACTGCTTTTTTTTTGCATATTTTCTGTACATTTATATTCTGCACCAACACAATTGCAATATTTTTTAGGTTAAATGATCATCAAATTTTTATTATTTCTACAACAAAGCCTAATTTTCAGGTATGCAGAATGTAAACAAATCAAGCTGTAGCATGAGTTGTAAAAGAATTAATGAATTTTTTTTAACACAAAATTATTTAGCTCTGGAGTCTGGAATATATGTGATATGAATGAAATATTCATTGATTTTACATAGAGAAGCAGACAATTTTATAGCATTGTCTTTTTCGATGAAGTTTTAAGCATGTAGTTAGAAAGTACTTTTACCTCCACAGGGATGTATCTAGAGAAATGTGAGTGGTGGTTGATTTTCCAGAACAATTATAATTGAGAATATAAAATTTCGAAACGAGCTTCACGTTAATTCACACACACAAACAGTATTAGTATTGTATACTTTTATATTAAAGAAAAACATTTGATAAAATTGAATATAACTTTTTTTAAATGTAATTATAATATGTATATTTTTTTGAATGAGTGGTGGTCGGCAATTGAGTGGTGGTCGGAAATTCTGAGTGGTGGAAACCCCGACCACCACCGACCACTGTAGATACATCCCTGCCTCCATGATTTAAATGTACTCTTGTAACTCTCTCTCCTCCATGTACTTTTACCTCCAAGTTTTCAAGTAAAATAAATTATTGTAGTTCTGTGATAATTAAAAAAATATCAGCATTTAATGTATCGCATTTTAGAGGTGTTTAAATAAAATTGGATTTCAGTTGGAAAGTGTTTCATAATCAATGCTTTATGCATGATTGATCTTTCTTGTTTTATTATTGAAATTGAATGAAAATCATCTGCAGTATAAACACATTGCATTGTTTTATATACATTAAAAATAATTTAATTCCTTTGGTAAGCAACATGATATAATTTTCCTCAAATAAAGTTTCAGAAAAAAAAAATCATCTTCACGTTATTATTTTCATGGAAGGTTTTATTAATATCCTTATAATCCCTGGACCTAGAATCTCGAAACATGAACAATAACCCACAGTAAAGTAGAGAATAATCACACTGAATTAAATTATTATTAAAACAAATTAAAACAAAAAACAAGATTAATTAAAAATTAATTATTTTTATTACATTTAAACAAATTAAAACAAAATTATTTAAACAAAAAAATATAAATTAAAATTAAATTAATTAAATTATAATCACACTGAAGTAAATTATTATTAAAACAAATTAAAACATGAAACAAAATTAATTAAAAATTAATTATTTTATTACATCTAAACAAATTAAATCAAAAAAATTAAAATTAAATTAATTAAATTATAATAATGAAAATAAATAAATTAAATTTTTAAAAATGTCATCAAGAACTGTGGATTTATATACATAGCATACAAGCAGACTTTTAGTTTTATAGAGAACTGAATGATTCATTGAAGTGCTTTATGCGTGCTTTCAACAGCATGTCATTCAATGCCTCTTTCGTGAATGAAGAAAGTCTTCTCTTTTCAGCCCTCACTGAAATGCTCCACACTCCTTCCAATGTGCCAGGATGCACAGGCACCAGGAATCTCCAAGACAATCTCTCCGATCTCAAGGCACAGGTGGCTGCAAATAAAAAGGTGATCATCCTATTCTCACACGACCTGATTAAGCCAATGTTGGACACAAGGCCTGGTGTTAATTGTGGGCCCCCCCACAGCATACCAAATACATGCAAACAAACATCACTAAACAAATTTGAAAGTTTAAGGCCACTGTCCAGAAGGCACTTTTGTACATGTAGAAGTAAAATTTTAAAAGATGTATAATATTTAAAACTATTAACATATTTTCAAAATTTAAAATAAAAACTAGCATTATTGCTTTATATTATTCAAATAATTATATAAATAATTATTTCTGATTAAAATGTTTTAACACATACAAGATTTAGGGACCCCTAAAATGTGGGAGCCGCTATTAATCAGGTCCTGCATTCTCCATGCATATTATAAATTGTAAAGAACAATTGAAAGTAGGAGCCTTCTACATACATCCTTTGTTATCTTCTATCCATTCATGATGTTCCAGCAGATAGACACATTTGATGATGTCTATAGCTGATGGATTTTCAAAAAATAGTTGATTCGAAGTCACCTTCTATGCAAACAGATTTAGTTATAAGAACCGACTCCCAATCAAGCAAATAGATATCTCAAGAGTTATGTCAGTACAATGGCATTAAGTTCCTCTTTTTTGACTCAGGCCGTCTGACCTACCTGAAGTTGTAAGATATCTGTTTAGATGGCTGGGAAGTGCCACCCAATTTAGACCGAAACCCAGTGGGGAAGGCATCCATAGAGATTGTACCCTCCTTTCCCTACTACCAACCTTTTGGAAGGTCTTACGGACCCACATGTTTAATGTGATCATAGTCTTTGTGAACGCGGAGACAGTTTGGGAAGAGATGGGTCCAAGTGCAATCCCCACCCGCTAACCACTGGGCTGTCATGCCCCAATGGCATTAAATTTAATTTGTCATATAAGATTTAATTTTGGGACTCCCTTTCCAATATTTTCATGATATTTTAAATAATTTTCATTTTTTTTTACACTGCCGCCTCCCTATCACATGATAGGCCCTTTGAGCCTAGGTCTTACACCGCCGTGCCAAACTAAAATGAGTTCCTTTCGTTTTCTAATGATATTATAATGTATAAAGGGATTGACTAAATAAGGGATAATGCATCTGATCAAAAAGCAAAGTACTTTCTCAAAGACCTCGCGATATATTATACTTTGATATTTCACCTCAGTGAAACTTATTCATTTCATACTGCTAAAGTGTATCTCAGTGTGTGTCTTCTGTTATTCGACACCCACTGTAATTTTAGGAAGTACACTGTAGCCAAAAAATATGCTGGATATAGATAGATACATAAAGCCATTTTAATAATGTAGGTTTTTGCATTCTCAGAACTTTCCACAGATGTATGATATTATTCTTAAATTCATTTTTTTACATATCTTTCACAAATCCATTGTTTTATATCCACTTTTTCTGCAAATTTATTAGCTCATTTTTACTTATGAATCATTTTCCACATATATTCATAATGTCTGAGGTTCTTTAGTGTCACTGCAATGAAATAAATGGCAGCTATGGAATGTTAAAACATTTTAATTCAGACTTCATTATATAAAAGGGCTATTCTTTTTTTTTTCTTCCCCATTGTTGTATGGTTAGAGGGTTGTGAGAAAAGGGACATCATACAGTCAGTTCTTGGATTCCATGAATTTTGTTCAAGAACATTCTCAGACTACCAAGTTCAAGAAAGAGTGTCCGAAGTTAATAAAGACATGAGAATACATGGAATGATATAAGCTATCATTACAGCAATATATATACAGGGTGTCCCCAAAAGATTGAAACATGCTTTAATTCTTTACCTGTTGGAGATCAGATAAGTAGGCAATGTAAATTGCAAAAATGTTGAAAGTAAGATAGGAAATAAGACTATGTTAATGAAATAGTCCTCCCATTCATTTTCAAAAAGTTATACTTTTTTAATTTTTATAAGACCCCCTTAGACAAATTGGGTCAATTAGAAAATTTTTATTTTTAATGCAACAAGATCATTAAAAAAAACCCACATATATGTATCTTTAAAACCAACTGAATTATGATAAAAGAAAAAATCTGACTTATGCCACTTTTCGGTACCATGTGAAAGACTGTTTCATCAGTAAAAATAGGGATCATAAACAAATTGACAATGGAAATTGTTTAGATTAAAAATACGTTAATTTGTGTCAAAATTTTTTCACACTTATGCGTCTAAATGAAGCATTACACAGACAGAGATCATATATAGCAGTGATACTCACTATGCGTTTGGGGTTTTCCTATGTATTATCATCCAGTTTTATCTTTTTGTGATATGTCACAAATTTACATTTCTAATTTGATATAGGATCTCCACAATGTTCTATTTTCAATTAAATATAACTCACTCAATTTTAAAGATACAGATATGGGGTTTTATTTAATGATCTTGTTGCATTAAAAATAAAAATTTTCTGATTGACCAAATTTGTTTAAGGAGGTCATATAAAAATTTGAAAAGTGTAACTTTTTGAAAATTAATGGGAGGACTATTTAGTCTTATTTCCTACCTTACTTTCAACTTTTTTGCAATTTGCATTGCCCACTTATCTCCAACAGGTAAAGAATATATATATATATATATATATATATATATATATTATTCTTTTTCATATTTTTTACCAGCCTCCTTTGGCGACCAGCCTGTTTGCTACCCTTGAAAATTCTGACCGTGGCAAACTCGCTGGCGCTATAACCCCATGGAGTTAACAAAGTTTGTTTTAGTTTAATGACGTGAAACTAATAATGAAATTTTAAGATGAAAAATAATGTTCGGGGGGGGGGGGGGGTCTTGAAAATTGATTTGTAAAGTGAATTTATTCTAATGTTTGTGAACTGTGAGATTCTGAGGATTTCTGTACCTGTAACCCTAGGAAAGGGATACCTTTGATGTGTACTCACAGCTGGGATCAGCTGCTCCTATGTTTTTTATAGAGATATGCTCCTCTATTTTTTGTTTTACATAAATGAAATTGTATCCATTTGTCTGCATTTTTTGTATTGCATCGCAAATGACATGAAAGTATTTTTGAGACGGATGATGTTGAATGTGAATTTAATATTTAAGAAATAACGATGCTGCTCAGCGAAAAAAAGTTTAAAACTGTTAAAATAAACTTTAAACTGAATAGAATGTTTATAAATTAAACAAAAATCTAAATACAATTCTAGAATAGAAGTCGAAAATAGCCCCTTTAAATAAGAACAATACACTATAAACACAATAAATGAAATACACTATAAACACGTAAATACACTTAGTATATAATGTTATAAAAAGAGAAAGAAAGTTTATGCTCTTTAAAGAACAATAATGAAGTAAAGTATCTTGAAACGAATAAGCCGCTTCATTCAAAATCCAACTGCTAACACAACAAAGTGAAAGGTTTGGGTTGAGTTGTAAGAAAAAATTGTTTTTAAAAAATTAATGAATGCATTTCAAGCAAATTGAAATTTAAAATGAAAAGTAATTTATTTCGAAAATAATAATTTATTCCAATAAAATGGATGAATGGATGGTTTGGAAATAAAATGAATGGTTTGTTTTAGTTTAATGATGTACATTCATTATTTGGCAGGCACAAATATCGAATCAGAACCTCTTCAGAACTGTGACGTCATAACCTCGCTCCCCTCCCCTCTACCATAGAAACACTGTGCGTCTGCGCATGCATGTGAGTGAAAAATCGATCCCTTTTATCACAGTTTTGCCAAGAAATTGAAAATCATTACTTCCTTAAAATCCGGATCGTATGGCTACTTTTTCTTATTTCTTGACCAGATTGGACTTGTAAGAAAGCCTGATCTTTGAGGTTTCAAAAAATGTAAATTATTAGTCAAAATTATCGGTACTTTTCCCGACGCGAGGATTTAAAAACCAAAGTTTGTTTTTTTGAGCCGAAAGTGACTTTTGTTTAGAAATTTATATATTTTTACTTGCAATTATCTGTTCTTTCCAGTCGTGTGATTTATTTTTTTTCTATGATGTCTGGATGGTGGAGAAAAATGGTCGAAATCGCATAAAACATTAAATAAAAAAAATAATTTAAATTTCAGTTTTCATGTGTTACCCCCCTCTCCCCCGGGTCTCCGATTGCCAAATTTTGTAGCTCTGCAACACGCGGTCGCTGAGCCTATAGTGTATAAGACAGACAGACATTGCCTTTTATTGTATAGATATAAAATATTTTATTTTCGCAATTTTAAAATTCACAAATTGCTTTGAACGTTTTAGGAAATATTTAAATTATCCCATAAAATATATAATAATAATTACATCCATATAATATGAAGAGATCACATGACCCACTTCAAAATAATATATGGCATCCATCTTTTTTTTCCCCAGAGTAAAACTTGTGAATTTTAAAGTTCTTTTATATTTATATTTTGTGTTGCATCTGTCCTAAACCCCCTTTATTTTTGAGGAATTTTTGTGCATCTATATTCTGTGCCAGCGCAATTGCAATATTTTTATTATTTCTACAACAAAGCCTCATTTTAATGGATGCAGAATGCAAACAAGTGATTGTAAAGATGGGTTGTATAAGAATTGCTGAATTTTTTTTCATGCAATATTATTTAACTCGGGAATCTGGAATAAAAATGTATGAATGGAATATTCACTACTTTTACTTAGAGAACCAGACAATTTATATTTCGATGACATCATTTGAATAAAGTTCATTTTTTTTCGATGGAGTTTTAAGTTTTCAAGTAAAATAAATTATCATAGTTCTGCGATCATTAAAAAAATATCACCTCTGAATGTATCGCATTTTGCATTTCAGTTGGAAAGTGTTTCATAATCAATTCTTTATTCATGATTGATCTTTCTTGTTTCTCTCTGTATTTTATCAAACTTATTTTCTGAATATATGCCTTTAGGGAATTACTTTAGTTCAGCAACTGATTGAAGAGTACAGTTTGGAAGTGGTTCAGTGTTACATGTCGTACATACAGGTATGTATTTTGCATTTGCAGTAGAAAAAAAAGTTGTTGACCCCTTGTGAACCTCTTCTTGATATTTTTTAGAAAAATGCTGAAATTGCTGTGAGGGACATGTTGAGAAAGATTGGTGCTGCAACTGAGCAGAAGACGTCTTCGAGTGCATTGATGGCTTCTGATTTCATGGATGACGGAACCATGATTCAGCTGAAAGTGGACATAGATACCGAAACGGTTTGCCACTTTCATTTCTCTCATGACTCAAAATTGGCATGTTATTCATGTAATACACAGTGGTTGGTTCCTATTTCTTAAATTCGCAATATTTTGTTTTGCAAGTCCATGTTTTCAGTGTCAGAATATGTAAATTTGAAACAAAATTTTTAAAAAAAAAATAATAATATAAGATACATTTTAACAAATTACTGTTGGATGTAGTTTAACACTAGTTCTTTCGATTTTTTTTAAGGCTATTTGATATAAAATACCTCTTTTTTCCACTGGATACCAAAATGCAATGGGCACCAACAGAACTATAGAATGTGGATGTTCACCCTGTGTAGAAATTATTTGCTTTCATTATTATAATTTTTCAAAGGATCTTTTGTCATAGATATCAATTATCATAAATATAAATGGGGTGTAACTCTAAATCTACCCCTTGGTGACACAATTGTAGTATATAGAATGGATGGTATTCAGATTTTCTTGCTGAATTTAAGTTCAAAATACTGAAAAATGATAATTTATACAAAGCAAAGTTAAGGTAGTTTAAATGACTTCAAGTGAAGGATTGACTGTGTACACATCTTATTTACTTTTCCCACAGTGTGCACTAGATGCCATTGCAATGAAGCAAATTTCTTTTGCAGGGGGATGCAATCTTTGACTTTGCAGGAACAGGTCACGAAGTTTATGGCAACTGCAATGCCCCTCGAGCCGTGTGCTTTTCAGCCATTATATATTGTCTTCGCTGCATGATTGAATATGATGTTCCTCTAAACCAGGTGAGATACTTTTTGTTTCACCTAAAATAGATAGTATATGTGGAAAGAATATTTTGGAGTCAAAAGTTTTATTAGAATTTTAATGGATAGGCACATTTTTCCTATTTTCAGCATCCTTTGAATGTCATTATGAGCACCTATTCATTTTTAGATAAATCAAACCTGAAAAAAGTATTTTTTTATCTTTTAAAAATTAAAAATACATTATAAAAATTAACACATTTTTCCTATTTTGAGCAAATTTGAATGTCATTATGAACACCTATTCATTGTTAGATAAATCAAACCTGAAGAAAGACTACTTTAATTTTTCTTCTAAAAATTAAAAATACACTATAAAAAAATATTGCGGAAATAGCCATATTATATACGAGCCATGTTTTTATGTAAGTACCGTTTTGCGATTCCGCCGCCGCAGAGCTACGGTCGGCGTTCCGCACATGCGCGCTGGTTACCTACATCTCTTGTCTACGCACTGACGCCATTACAGTCTGATTCTTCATTGTATACATTGTTTACTGAGTGTTTAAGATGCCTCCGACAATCGTGAGTCCCGCCGATTGTGAAGTACGGGCTGTTATACGATTTCTTAGTGCTAAAGGCGTAAAACCGATCGATATTCATCGTGAGATCTGTGAAGTTTACGGACAAAACATTATGAGGGATGGAATGGTAAGGAAATGGGTGAGAGCATTTAAAGATGGCCGCACAAATGTGCATGATGAAGAACGGAGTGGGCGTCCTTCGGTCTTTAATGAAGATTTGGTGTAGAAAGTGGAAGAAAAGGTGAGAGAAAACAGACGCTTTACAATTTCATCAATGTGCGACTGGTTTCCTCAAAATTCTCGTAGTGTTTTGTATCGCATTGTGACCGAGAACTTGAATTACCGGAAATTGTGTTCACGTTGGGTTCCAAAAATGTTGACGGATTTGCACAAAACCCAACGTTTAGGCAGTGCATTGACTTTCCTTGAGCGGTACCACAATGAAGGTGAAGATTTTTTAGACCAAATTGTTACTGGTGACGAAACATGGGTGGCCTACGTCACACCAGAATCAAAACAACAATCCATGGAATGGCGACATTCATCATCACCCAAAAGAGTGAAGTTTAAGCAAACAATTTCTGCCCGGAAAATCATGTGCACAGTTTTTTGGGACAAAAAAGGAGTATTGCTAGTGGAGTTTCTGCCTCGTAATGAGACAATCAATGCAGCGTCTTATTGTGAGACATTGAACAATCTGCGTCGTGCAATCCAGAACAAAAGACGTGGCAAGTTGAGTAAGGGTATCGTTTTGCTGCATGACAATGCCCGTCCACATGTGGCTAATCGGACCAAAGATCTCATCAAATCTTTTAAATGGGAAACTCTAGATCATCCTCCATACAGCCCTGATCTGGCGCCCAGCGACTACCATTTGTTCCTGCACTTGAAGAAACACCTGGGTGGTCAGCGTCTTCAAGACGATAACGAAGTCAAAACAGTTGTGATACAGTGGTTAACAAGTCAGGCGGCAGAATTTTATGAGGAGGGTATTCAAAAACTGGTGCCACGTTATGACAAGTGCCTCAATATTCACGGAAATTATGTAGAAAAGTAGATTAAGGTACAGGCTTTCATGTAGAAATAAAATTATTGCGATATCTTTGCACGTCTTTTTTTAATTCCAAAACGGTACTTACTTAAAAAACATGCCTCGTATCATTTATTATTTAAAAGCAAATAACATCATTTATAGGATACTAATCTACATCCTTCTCAGTGTATTACAAATGATTGATCTAAAATGCAAAAAAAAAATCCTAAAACTATAAATAAGCTCATTATTTTCCAATGACTGAATGCTTTGAAAGTCAGTTATTGGAATCATCATCATCATCATTAATATGAAATGAATGGACACAGTTTTATTTAGGAGTTATCACAGGGTGACCACAGACCTGTAAGACTGGGAAAACCTAGAATTATCAGGGAATTTTATGCTTCTGGAAATATCAGGGAATTTCTTTGATTTTTTTTTTTTTCATTTTTGGACCGTATAGTTTTCTTTTACCTGAATGAGCAATGCCACAATTTTCATCTCGCCTCTTGAGACCCATCACTCATCTCCTTTAAATATACTTCTGAACAAGAGGCTGGAGGGAAAGTTTCATCAACAGACAACCTGACCTCGATAAACATCCTTCGAGGGGGAACGTTGCAGGGAATTATCAGGAAAAAATCAGGAATATATCAGGGAATTTCAAAATGAATTTCTTGTGACCACCCTGTTATCATCATCTTGAGCTATTCTTGAAGTATTAGAAAATTTACTTTGAATTGAGCGAATTCCATAAAATTAGGTAACGAGAAGCCTGTTGATTTCCATCAGATTGAGTTACAATCATTTGTTTTAATTTTTTAACTTGGTTGATCTGTGAGGAAGGTCGGGACTTCGGACTCCTCAGATTATTTTCTTTTTCTAATTTTTTGCTTAG
Source organism: Amaurobius ferox (assembly GCA_951213105.1). NCBI lineage: Eukaryota > Metazoa > Arthropoda > Arachnida > Araneae > Amaurobiidae > Amaurobius > Amaurobius ferox. The sequence continues at coordinate 141,743,223 of OX578146.1, read as the reverse complement.
TGATATGGATCTAAATCTTTTGAATGAAAATGGGATGAATTGTCGGAATCTAAAATTATATTATTTTCTATTTTAAGTAACTTCATTATTTGTAAATTTTAATAGCTGTATGCTTATTTGTACTCAGTATTTTGTCTGGCAATGTTTTTATCATCCTACTTATAAATATATAATATAGGATACACAACTGTATCGAGTATACCTGTTGTGGCTTACGCACCAAAAGCACTTTTCCTGTCCATGGGTTTTTTGCATAATTAAATCTGCTCTAATTTGAATACCGAGGCTCACACATTTCTACGATGCTCGAAGTGCCCGTAGCAACGTAAGTATATTCGGAGGCTCGAATAGGAGAGAAAAAAAAAAAAGGAGGCGATAATCCATGAGGAGCGTTGGCGAAGAGGTAAGAAACGGAGGAAGAGAGGACGGACGACCACAATGAAGTATTTTGTAGTTTGAACCGCAATTGGACACATGTATCATGCTGCACTTGTAAGTTGGAAAGTCTTCAACTGACGTTTGTAATTAGTTTATATGTCGAATAAATACAGTCCACATTTAGAATCATCATAGTGATTGAAGTATGTTCATTTCATGGCAGTCAATGCCAAAACATGGTCCGTCGAGCCGGAGCTTGAGTGGACTTGGATTTGAAACTGGATTTGGAGTGCATTTGGATGCTTTCGTTGAGTATAGTAATATAGCAGATTCAAGCAGATAAAGTTCAAGCAATTATGGCAAACGAAGAACTAATGATGCCCAACCATTGTTGAGGTGGATTAAAGACTGCAATATAAAGACTGCAGACCTTTATCGCTGATGCCGAAGAAAGTGAAGATTTGGAACCAATGGTGTTGCAAGTGAAAGTAGAGAAGGTACATAAATTGCTTAGTCAAGTAGAAGAGCTGCGATTATATATAGAGTATTATAAGTCTACACCTGACAAAGGTTTGGAAAGCATAGAGGACCAACTAGCAGACATTGAAACAGATATTTCAAACATAGAGGTAAGCCTCAAACACTTTTATACCTCATTGTCTAGTTTAAAGGATATCAATAACAGTTCTAAAGATTTGAAAAGTTGTGAAGTACATTTAAAGTTGCCTGAAATTCCTTTGCCTAAATTTTCCGGTAATTACAAAGATTGGAATAATTTTAAATCACAGTTTAATGCTTTAGTTACATCGAATGTTCGGCTTTCTCAGAAACTATTATTTACAGTCATGTTTAATAGGAACTGCTAAGTAAATGCAAACTGTGGAAGACACATTTTCTTCCTTGTTTAAGGCCCTTGAAAACAGATTTTACAACAAAAGATTAATAGTAAATACCCATGTAAATGGATTGCTATCCATTACAAAATTGCATTTTGAATCCGCCAAAGATTTGCGATCATTAATTGATAAATTACAGAAGCATTTAAGAGCACTAAAATCCATGCAATTAGAACTAGACAAGTTGAGTGAAATTATGCTAACTAATATTGTGCTTCAAAAAATAGATAAGGAGTCACACAAACAATTTGAAATGTCATTAGCCTCTACCGATTTAACGGATTGGAACACATTTCTTAAATTTCTAAAAAAGAGATGCCAAATCCTAGAAAATATTCAAAGCAAAGCCTCTCATTTCAAATCGAAAATTCATTCCCCTCACAATGGTAAGACTAAAAGCTTAGTAACGAAAATCACAAGCACTTCGACTTGTGTTATTTGTAAGAAACCGCACACAATTTTCAAATGTGAGTCATTTCTCGCAGCCACTCCAATGGAATGTTATGAGCTCATTAAGAAGCATTCCTTGTGTATAACTTGCCTTAGTAGTAGTCATAAAGTTGCTTTATGTCAGTCCAAGAATGTTTGTAACATGTGCAAATCAAAGTACAATTCAGTTTTGCATCGCCCTACTGGGATTTTCAATGCGCTAGATACGCAAGGAATGGTGGTCAGTAAAACCCCAGATTCGTTGACGACAGAACGACTTAATGTAAATTGTGAAGATAGTGTCAAAGTTACAAATACACTTTCTGCATGCCTCGCATCAACAAAGAAAACTGTTTTATTTTTAACAGCAGTTTTATGGGTTCATAATAACTCAGAACAATTTGTAAAGACAAAAGTAATTTTAGATAATGGGTCGCAATCGAATTTCGTAACAAATAAATTTGTTAATTATGCAGGATTAAGAAAGGAAAAAATAAACATTCCAGTTTCAAGCTTAGATGGGATCACCACAACGATAAAATCGCAAGCATTTGCTACCATAGCAAATGGTAGTAGCTCATTTTTGGCCTCCTTGAATTTTTTAGTTGTTCCGAAAATTACAGATATTGTTCCTACAAAAAAGATTGACATACAAAATGTAATAATTCCTCCACAATCCATGTTATCGGATCCAAATTTTGTAAAGCCATCAAAAATTGACATGCTGATTGGAGCAGGAGCATTCTTCGAGTTTGTTAGAGGCGAACAAATTCGCGTTTTGTTAAAGTCTCTCATTTTTTCAAAACACTGTTTTTGGTTATATTGCAAGTGGCTACATTGAAAGCCACAATCAAGCAATCTAGTTATTATGGGCTTATATCTCACTTCAACAATACTGAAACCATTCTAAGGAAGTTTTGGAAATTGGTAGATGTAAATTTAAATAAATGCATTTTAACCCTTTCGGGACGATTGGTACGTCCGCGTGTCGACTGCAAACTTGCATTCAAGGACGGACGGCGCACACTCATGATGGAGGAAACTTTACCGTAAACGGCGACTGGCACGCATGCATGTTTTCACATGGAACGTTTTAATTTGTCTACTAGATGGCATTAAATGTCTGTGGAAACAACTTGAATGTATTTTGCAGATACATAACCTTGGCGTAAGGAGGATCCAATGAATTATTTCTCCATTTGGAGCGGTAAAACATGATTTTGTAATATAAACAGACAGAGCAATTCTCGCAGCATCAACAATTTTAGAATTGAGTTTCGAGTTTTGCTTTGATTTCAGCTGGTGAATCATGGGAATATGAGAGTATTTTCTTTTGTTTGGGTTTTAGAGGCAGTGAAATTATTCGTTTATTTTGAATAAAAGAATGGGAGCAACTAACGAGTATTCTGTATTCAGATTTGTATGAAAAATATACATCAAATAGAAAATAAATATTTCTTTTATTCCTGAAAAAAATAGGTTTCTGTGTTGAATAGGGATTTTTAATGAATTTTTTTCGAGAGTTAGGCTTAGTGCAAAAAAATTACCGTCTCCTGGGAACAGTTCGGAAACGAAGCGCTCCGTCCTTTGGGCCGTGGCAGCTCCGGAATGCCGCCATCGCGAAAGGGTTAAGTAAGAAAGCTGAAGACTGTGAAGTGCATTACAAAGCTACACACAGACGCGACATGGATGGTCATTACATAGTTCAAATGGCCATCAAGCAGGAATTGCCTAATTTGGGGATTCGAAACTTATCTCAGAAACAAGGTTGAAGCGATTACATCAAAAATTGTCTAAAAATGTCCCAATGCTGGAGTTTTATCGGAATTTCATACAGGAATGTAAAGCATTAGATCACATGGAAAAAGTAGACGAAACTACCCTTCCTAAAAACTATTATTACTATAATTAAAATTCTAAGTTATATTTTCAGGTTTATATCCAATCTTAAGAACCAGATAAGACGCACAGGTCATCTAACTACTGAGGAGTTGAAAGAATCTCGAGACCAGTTAGTAAAAGCTGTTCAGGTATCAGAATTTTCTAGAGAAATAAAAGAATTAAAAATTAAAGAATCATTGAAAAGCAGTCAAATAAGGAATTTAAATCTCTTTCTAGACCCCATAGGCATATTAAGAGTAGGTGGCCGTCTGGAAAAGGGAAAATTATGCATAGATAAAAAGTTCCCTATTTTACTTCCTCATAACCATCGGTTAACTTATTTGATTATGCAATATTATCATTTGACAAATTTGCATGTCGGTGCCCAAACACTCCTGTGTTCGACATAAGTTTTGACCATTAAATGGCAGAAATACGGCGAGAGAGGTTGTATATAACTGCATTGTTTGCTTTTGCAACAAACCATTGAGTGCAAGGCAGATAATGCGATCTCTGCCAGCTGAAAGGGTAAATCCTGGAGCCCCTTTTGATTTGAGTGGGGTCAACTTTTGCGATCCATTTTATATAAAATATAAAAATCAAAGAAAAGGAACTTTATCAAAAATTTACATTGTCATCTTCATCTGTTTTGTGACAAGGGCCATTCATTTGGAAGTTTTTATTGGAAGATTTTATTGCAAGTGTGAAACGATTCTTTGCGCGACGTGGTAAGAGTTCCGTAATTTTTAGTGACAATGGAATCAACTTTGTTAGAGTGAATGCCGAGTTAAAAAGACTACATTCGATTACTAGCTATCCCAGTGAAGACATTGCAAATTATTTTTCCAATGAAGGAATAAGTTGGAAATTTATCCCTCCTAGTTCTCCAAATTTCGGTGGGTTGTGGGAAGCAGGAGTAAAATCCTTCAAACACCATTTGAAACGTGCGATAAGAATTTGTAAACTCACGTATGAAGAATTTACCACAATAACTTCCCAAATCCAAGGAATTCTCAATTCAAGGCCTTTAACTCCCTTGTCTAATGACATTAATGATCATAAGGTTCTGATACCGGGACATTTTTTAATTGACCGACCCAAAATCGCAACTGTAGAACCCAATCTTTCGGAAATAGCTGATAATAATCTATCTCGCTGGCAAAGAACAACAAAGTTTGTACATGTGATTTGGAAACACTGTCAGAGAGATTATTTAAATAATTTACAGCAAAGAACAAAGTGGTTCTTTCAAAAGAACAATGTACAAAAGGACGCATTGATTATCATCAAAGAAGACAACTTACCACCTTGTAAGTGGTTACTTGGCCGAATTGAACAGGTCATTCCAGGATCAGATGGTAATATTCGTGTGGTGCTGATAAGAACTAAAAATGGACTTGCAATGATCAATTGCAAATGTTTGTGTATTACCTATTGAAAAAATGTAAAATTTACTTATTTATTATCTGTATTATAATTTAAGATTTGCAAGCTGTTTATATAAGCTTCGATTTGAAAATTAGATTTTCATATTTCATTCCATATGCTTTGTATTATATAGGTTGTGTTGAAATCATATTTCAATGCCGGGCAATATGTTGTGGCTTACGCGCCAAAAGCACTTTTACTGTTCATGGGTTTTTTGCATAACCAAATCTGCTCTAATTTAAATACTGAGGCACACGCATTTCTACGATGCTCGAAGTGCCCATGGCAACGTAAGTATATTCGGAGGCTCGAATAGGATAGAGAAAAAAAAGAAGTGATAATCCACAAGAAGTGGCGGCGAAGAGGCAAGAAACGGAGGAAGGGAGGACGGACGACCGCAATGAAGTATTTTGTAGTTTGAACCACACAATTGGATGCATGTATCATGCTGCACTTGTAAGTTGGAAAGTCTTCAACAGACGTTTGTAATTAGTTTGGATGTTGAATAAATACAGTCCTTATTTAGAATCATCATGGTGGTTGAAGTTTGTTCATTTCACGGCAGTCAATGCTAAAACAATACCTATACAGTAATAAGTTTTTTTTTAAGTATAATCTAGTAATAATGGTCTTTTAATGGAAATAAAGGTAAAAAAATATCCTTAATTGTTGTATTGATTTTCCACTCTGCAGTAAATACTGATTATTTTGATATATTTACTTTCTTTCTGATGCTCTTTTTTGGTTCAAAAGACCAGAACATGTCTTTCGTTCTGAACCTTTATGAAAATTTCTTGTACTAATTAAAACTCTTAACTGGGGTTATTCTCAACTTACAAATAGAAGATATATATATATATATTTGTCCAATTTGTCCGCATGCTGGTTTTGATTTCCCAATTTCTCTTATAATAAAGTGGACGTTATCAAATATGGCTATGCACATGCATTTTGAACTTCAGTAATATTACTGTAACCAATGAGAATAAAAAAATTCTGTCCACAAACGCCAGTTATTATATGCTTAAACTAAACTACCCATTTAAAACAGCATTCTATAAATATATTGCTTTCTGACTGGCATTATCACATTTATTTAGCAGCACACTTATCTTTTACACCATTTTAACAAACCAACAGAAACAACCACTGTTGAACTACACTGACTTCCAAAAGTTAAGCACGCAATGCAAATTTTCATTTTTCGAAAGCGTATTTGAATTTGAGTGGCTGAAAATCGCTGTAGATATAAATGGCACTATGCAAATATTGTATGTTACGGCCAATCATGATTGACTGTCCTGATATATGCTAATTAGGTAGTTGTTGAAGACACTAGCATTCTGAAGGGTTTGAGGAGGTACATTTAAATGCTAATAAGAAGTATTTATAAATTTTGTAGAATTATTTTTCATGATATTCATGTTTCTATGGCTGAAAGAAGACGAATGACAGATAGTGAGCATTGACATGGTGTCTGGCGCATTGAAGCAGGATAGTCAATCAATGATGTCGCTATTTTCTTTAGCTTTGATCATTCGGTAATTTCTTGATCATGAAAACAATTCCAAACAAGTCAAACAGTTGTCCAGAGACCTGTACCCAGTCGTCCAAGGGTTACCATCCTCTCTGATGATCAGTATATTGCTATAGTAGCCAGGCGGAATCGACGAGCTACCTCCACAACTGTTACATCCATGGTTGCAGTGGCTCTTGGTAAGACAATATCTGCCAGTACTGTGGCTCGAAGGCTTCATGTGAAGAGACTGCACACCCGAGTACCCTGTTTTTTGTGTTCCACTAATCATCCAAGCCAGAGGGGCAAGATTAAAGTAGTGTCATCAACATGTCAATTGGACTGTCTCAGATTGGTGCAACATCCTGTTCACGGACGAGTCCAGATTTGCCCTGGAATCAGATGATAAGTGTGTAAGGATCTGGAGAGAATGAGACACACACAATCAGGCCAGGAACATCGAACATCATGCATTCAGAGGTGGCAGCATCATGGTGTGGGCTGAAATTTCAATGTGATATCGCACAGAGCTGCACATCTTTAAAGGCAGTTCTATGATGGTTGCATGGTATCGGATGAAGTCCTAGACCCCATTGCGAAACTCTATACTGCAGCAGTTGGTCCTGATTTCCTCCTTATAGAGGATAATGCCCGTCCCCATCGAGCTAACATTGTTGACGAATACCTGGAAAGTGAGGGCAGCATTCCTTGTATGGAATGACTGACGTATTCTCCCGACCTTAATCCCATTAAAAACCTTTGGGATGCCTTCGAGTGTACTCTCTCTATATGCTTACCTCCTCCAGCCAGTCTCAGAGAGTTGAAAACTGCCCTATTGGAGGAATGGCCATTGCTCGCATCTGTGATGGTTGATCACCTTATTGAAAGCATGGAAAATCATTATAAAGTTTGTGTGAATGTCCGGGGTGGTCACATACCATATTAATATAAGTTTTGTTTAGTTTGTTTGCCTTTAAACATCATTTTGTTAAAGACCCAAATGTGATGTCATCATATAACTTACAAAAAGTAAATGTTTTTTTCATGTTTGTACATAATTCTTGTTTTCTTTAATGCATAAACACATTTGCTACCTTCATGTACAATTTTGAGTTAATCAAAGCTTTACTTTTCCATTTTTGTTGATTTTACCATCCGTGCTTAACTTTTGGAAACCAGTGTATTATTAATATATATAGCACTTGATTGTTTATTGGAATTATATAAAGAAATGTGTAATTTAAACAGTTGCAATTAATTTTTTGGACCAAATTTTTCTCCAAAATAAATTAAATATAAAATAATGCTGATATAAAGTAGAGGGTTTGAGCGTGTAATCTATAAATTCCTTACAAATTTTTGATATACCATTAAGAACACTTTAATTTTTGTTTCAAAATTGAGTATGAACCTTGTAATAGAGTACGTAAATCTATGTCTAATTTATGCTAGTTCCTTCCTAGAGTTGTTATTTAAGATACTCGCTGCCATATTGTTGCCATTGAAAAAAAGTTGTTTAAACTTCATTTGGAAACTTCTATTTCTCACCCAAATTTCTCTGCTTTTGAGAATAATTCCTGGCATAGGGTGGTTTATAGAGATAAGTTTTTATTAACTTAGTAGAAGCTTTTTCTTGGTACTTGGGGTCTCCGCCACTTGCTTGTTGCCACTCACTAAGAGTTGGAGCTCGGAACCATACTCAAGCGTAATATGCATGACTGGTATGCTGCTTATTTGCTGATGCTCACCAGCCTGTCGAGCATTCTTCTCTTCACAGGCTCTTTAACCCCAACTCTGTCTGCATAGTGGGTGGATGCCTCCTGTTCACCCTTCATAGGCACACATATTCACAATTCTCTTCTTTTTTGTCACCACAAAGATGTAAAAAATTGCAGCAAAATGTTTTTTTGTTGCTAATGCAATTACTGCTATCCAGTGTTAATGAGTTCTAACAGGAACAGAAATTGTAACAACGTTGTATTGGAAATTATGATTCCATGATTTTGGAATACTTCCTATTAGCTACAAGGGTGCATGTGGGTGCTTGAAAATTGGGAAAAGTTTTAGAAAATATTCAAATTATCCCATAAAATATATAAAAAAAAATTCAGCAAAATAGGTTTGGTAGTTTTTTAAATAAAAATTAAAATAATAATGACACCCATATAATATGAAGAGATCATGTGACCCACTTCGAAATAAAATAGGGCATCCATATTTTTTCCCAGTGTCAAAATCGTGATTTTTAAAATTCTTTTAAATTTATATTTAATGTTGCATTCGTCCTAAAAACCACTTTATTTTTGCATAATTTCTGTGCCAATGCAATTATACTATTTTTGAGTTTAAATGATCATCGAACTTTGATTATTTCTACAACGAAGCCTCATTTTAATGGATACAGAATGTAAACAAGTGATTGCAAACATGAGCTGTATATGAATTGCTGAATTTTTTTCGAGCAAAATTATTTAACTCTGGAGTCTGGAGTAAAAGTGTATGAAGTAAAAGTGCTGGAGTAAAAGTGTATGAAGTAAAAGTGTCTGGAGTAAAAGTGCTTATACATAGAGAACCAGACGATTTATATTTCAATGACAGTATTTGAATAAAGTTCATTTTTGTTCTATGAAGTTTTAAGTTTTCAAGTAAAATAAATTGTTGCAGTTCTGTGATAATTAAATGAATATCACCACTGAATGTATCGCATTTTGCATTTCAGTTGGAAAGTGTTTCATAATCAATTCTTTATGCATGATTGATCTTTCTTGTTTTTATTCAACTTTCTCCAATTGTAGGGTTGTCTTGCTCCTGTCAAGGTTCTGATTCCTGAAGGCAGCATCCTCTCCCCTTCATCGGATGCAGCTGTGGTGGGTGGCAATGTCCTCACCTCCCAAAGAGTGGTCGACGTCATTTTCAAAGCATTCAAGGCCTGTGCTGCTTCCCAAGTAAGTCTGTTTGGTCTGCCCGATGCTTCAAGACATTTGTTACATTCTTATTTCTTTTGGGGATAAAAAAATGAAATATAGCATTTTTATTTTTATTAAATATTGCTCACAAAGAATTTTATTTCTGCTTTCCCTTCAATATATCTTACAGGTATATTGAAAGTATTTTAATGAATTCAAAATTGGGGCTATAGATTCCCAACTTTATTTGTAATTATGTTTCTTCTGTTTGTTTTTTTCTCCTCCTTACCCAGACCATCTCTAGTATAAGCTGAACATATTGGGAGTCAGCGAGGTAAGATGGACGGAATTCAGGAAAATGACTGGACAGAAAGCAATAGAGATAGAAATAAAAAAGCGTAGATGGAAATGGACTGGACATGTCTTAAGAATGCCACAGCATAACATCCCTGTTGTCTCACTTACATAGGCCCCCGAGGAGAAAAGGTCTCAGGGTCGACCCAAGTTAACGTGGAGGAGACTGGTAGAACAAGAAAGAAATCTGATGGAATGGGCGAGCTGGTCAGAAGCAAGGACTGCGGCACAGAATCGATCAAGATTGTGACATAAACTAAAGGTCTTATGTGACACTAGACACGATGAGTGATAATGATGATGACCCAGACCATCTGATCTACCCGAAAGTGTAAGGTGAATGTTTGGATGACTGGGACAGTGCTACCCAATTTAGACCACAACCCAATGAGGGTGGCAACCACGGGGACAGTTCCATTCTTCCCCTAACTCATCACCTCTCGGATGGACATTCGGTACTATGGATTTAACATGCCTGTATTTTGCATGAACACTGAGTTAGTTTTGAGTTTCAGGGCTTGTACAGGGTTTACTGAGTACAATTCAAATTCCTTAACCACTGGGATATATTACCCTCCCCCCCTGTCTCCTCATTTATTTATTTGCTAGCCGTCTTCGGTGACCAGTCTGTTCGCTACCCTTGAAAATTCTGACTGTGGCAAACTCGCTGGTGCCATAACCCTGTGGAGTTATTGTTGAGACCCAGACCATACTCTTAAAAATTCTAACCGTGGCAAACTCGCTGATGCCATAACCGTTGTTGTTGAGATCCAGACCATCCGACCTACCAGAAAGGTGTTAGGTAACTATTTCGATGACCAGGAAGTGCCACACAATTTAGACCAGAACCCAGTGGGGGAGGCATCCACAGGGACTGTACCCTTCTTCCCCTACCACCAAACCTCTTGGAAGGACATACGGACCGACATGTTTAACATTATCGTACTCCACATGAACACAATGGCAGTTTTGGCAGTGGAGGGAATTGAACCCGGGCCTACAGAGTACAATTTCTGTGCGCTAACCACTGGGCTACCATGCCCTCCGCGACAGTTTCCATAACTTTATTTTTACTTGTTTTTTTATTTCTTCAGTGTTTAAATTTTTTCATTGTGGTCCCAACCACCACCCAATGTAAACAATGCATTGCCACAATTCAATCCAGCATAATGAGCCATAAACCTTATAAAAAGCAATCATTTGGCAGGCACAAATATCGAATGTTCCATTCAATTTCACTATGCATATTCAGAACCGTGACGTCCCCTCCCTTATTTATTTTTTGTCTCCATAGCAACACCGTGCATTCATGTCAAATACACGTTTGACAAGCCTTATGAAATTCAGATCCCCTCGCGGGATGACTGGAAGAGGACTCCTACCTACAATAAACAGAATTGTATTGTATGGTATACGGATGGCTCGAAGATTGGCACAAGTACTGGTGCTGGTGTGTGCTGCCTGGATGATGGCACAGAGCTGTCTTATCCGCTTGGCAGTTATGCTACTGCCTTTCAGGCCGAGTTCTTTGCCATTCTTATGTGTTGTAGAATTTGCTATGGCAGGAAGTATAAGAGCAACCAAATATTTATCTGTTCCGACAGTCAGGCTGCTCTCATGGCTCTTGGGAAGTTCACTATGACGTCTTCCCTTGTATGGGAGTGCTATAATGCACTCTGTGATATTGCTAGCAATAACAAAGTCATTCTTTACTGGATGCCTGGACATTCGGGCATTCCAGGTAATGAGTTGGCTGATGAATTAGCTAGAAAAGGCTCAAGTACTCCTTTTGTTGGCCCTGAGCCGGCCTTGGGTATTCCCAATGACCTTATTAGATGAATTGTTTATGACATCTTCAGAAAGCTTCAATGCAAGAATGGGCGTAATACTAGGGGTCAAAGGCAAGCGAAAATTCTCAACTGCAATTGCCGTAGTACATGTCAAAAGGAACTTTTCAAGCTCAGCAGAATTGACATCAGGAGGGCTGTTGGGCACTGCACCCTCAAGAGACACCTTAACATTATGGGCGTCACCAAAGATCTTTGCAGGGGCTGCAAATACAGCGAAGAAACTGCCGCTCACATTCTTTGTGAATGTGAGGTTTACTCTGCTCACAGATTTGAACACATTGGTCGACATGTGATTGAACCCCTGGAGCTGAATGACATTCCTATCAAATGCCTGCTCATCTTTGCATTGGCTACTGATCTCTTTCCATAGGGATCTGTTCTGTCTAGGGTAGTACAATAGACCTCTGGTCGATGTGCTAGGCTCTTTTGAGCCACCCGTCTCTCATTTCATTTCATTTCAACACCGTGCATCTGTGCATGCATGTGGTTGAAAAATTGAACTGCTTTCGCCGTTCGCCGAGAAATTGAAAATCATGACTTCATTAATTAAAATCCGGATCCTGCAGCTATTTTTTATTATTTCTTGACCAAATTGGGCTTGTAAGAATGCCTGATGTTTGAGCTTTCTAAAAATGTAAATTATTAGTCGAAATTGTCGGTACTTTTCCCAATGCGAAGATTTAAATATGAAACTTTGTTTTTTTGAGCTGAAAGTGACTTTTGTTTTAAAATCTTTAAAAAATATTAGAATTTGTCCCTGAGATTTGAAATTGGTATATTTTTACTCACAATTGTCTGCTCTTTCCTGTCGTGTGATTTGTTTTTTTCTATGGCATCTGGATGATGGAGAAAAAAGGGAAAAATGATCGAAATCATATAAAACATTAAATAACAAAAAAAAAAGAATTCAAATTTTAAAAATCAGTTTTTACGTGTCACCTTCCCACCCCCCACCCCCGGGTCTCTGTTTGCCAAATTTCGTAGCTTTGCAACGCGTGGTCGCTGAGCCTATAGTGTATAAGACAGACACACAGACATTGCCTTTTATTATTTAAGATTACCCGGACTGTGCAGCTCACTCAAAGAGTGTAGAGCAGTTACAAGGGATGGCTGTGAGAACACAGAAAAACAACACATAGATATACATAGACAAAATACACAACAATACTTTAATGGATATAAAAATGAAGAAAAATAATGTTTAATATGAAAGGTTTGAAACAGTAAAAAAAAACTGAAAAAACTTAATAGGAAAGGGAGAACAAAGATAAACAAACAAAAAATTAAACAGTTCCAAAATGGAACCCATGTTTCACTGATCAGAAGATAATTAATTAAAAGCATAGGCAACTCATAAACCAGTAAATTGGTTAATACCATCACAAATCCTTTTTGCAATAAGGATATAGTCTTTAATTCTGTTGATAAGATTTTTTATTTTTACAAATACTTAAAACCTGCAATGATAGATTAGCAGGAAATGGTTTAGATAAATGAAAATGTTTATTATGGGGACAAGAAAATCTGAAATGGTCAACATCACCAAAGTGGTTGCAAATGCAATTAGAAGTTGATTTAATATTTATACTATAAAGGGTTTGTGAACATTTAAAAAGTATATTAAGAATTTTTTTTTTTAATTTATGGTTTAGGGTCAACAATTAGAAGTAAATATTTAACTCTAGAGTGATCATGCGTACAAGGGGAGATATATTCATTTAGATAATTTTGCTAAAGATCAATTAACAAATTTTTACATAAAATTTTTGGACATGAGTACAGAAAAGTGACTTTAACAAATATGCTCGTGGATGCAGCAATTTTGGCATCATGGTCAGCAGTTTTATTTGCCAAATTACATGAGCTTTGGCCCAAGAAATATGTATTAAATGTTTGGAGTTAATAATTTTTTGTTTTTTGTATTTTTAGTATAATAGGATTTATTTGACATACATTGCACAAATAGAAGAGAGATTGTCGGAATAAATGTTGGCCACCAAATATTGAACTGCATATTGCTATTGTGCATTAACTGAATTGATATAATCTTAATTCTATTAACCTAATAATCTTAGCTCCACCTCTCTATACTTCCATAGTTTCATAATATTATTTCTGATTTTGTGTCATAAAAAATTTTCTTCAAATACATTTCCCCCTTTTTATTCTTTTTATTTTTCTTTTCCTGATATTCTTGTATTTATGCTTTTTATAAATCCTTATCCTTTTCTGTGTAAATAAGTCTAATATAGTTTAAATAAGTGAGTGATCAGTCTGTTGTCGCCTGAAATAAATGTTAATGGAAAATAATGGATTTGAATTCATTCTCTGTGCCAAACCTGTATTTTAAATATATTTTTCTCATTTCCAGGGTTGTATGAACAACATCACTTTTGGGGATGAGAGCATGGGATATTATGAGACGGTGGCTGGGGGCTCTGGTGCTGTATGTATCTTTTTATGCTCTTTATCTGATACCATTTATCTTTTTATGCACTGTATCTGATACCATTTATCTTTTCATGCTCTGTATCTGAAACCATTTATCTTTTTATGTTCTGTATCTGATACCATTTATCTTTTTATGCTCTGTATCTGATACCATTTATTTTTTCATGCTCTGTATCTGATACCATTTATCTTTTCATGCTCTGTATCTGATACCATTTATCTTTTCATGCTCTGTATCTGAAACCATTTATCTTTTTATGTTCTGTATCTGATACCATTTATCTTTTTATGCTCTGTATCTGATACCATTTATTTTTTCATGCTCTGTATCTGATACCATTTATTTTTTCATGCTCTGTATCTGATACCATTTATCTTTTCATGCTCTGTATCTGATACCATTTATCTTTTCATGCTCTGTATCTGATACCACTTATCTTTTTATGCTCTGTATCTGATACCATTTATCTTTTTAACAATTTACAATGTAGTTGAAAAGTGTTTATGACTTTGGTCATCATGTCTGTCTGTCCGTTCGCATGATAACTGCTGCATAAATGAATTTATCAAAATAAAATTTTAATTTGTTGAGACGGTCTGTGCGACATATGGGAATGAAAATGAATAATATCATCCAATTAGTTTTGGATGGAACCTCAGTTGAAATAGTAAAATACATTAAACCCTATGGGACTTCATTTTTCAAATAATTTTTAAGTGGAGTTAAAATTTACAAATTGCATCAAAAATTTCAGGAAATATTTAAATTATCCTATAAGATAGATAAAAAAAAAAAAATTCAGCAAAATATGTTTGGTAGTTTTTTAAATAAAAATTAAAATGATAATGACACCCATATAATATGAAGAGATCAAGTGACCCACTTAAATAAAATAGGGCATTAATCTTTTTTTCCAGAGTCAAAATCCTGATTTCTAAAGTTCTTTTAAATTTATATTAAGTGTTTTATTCATTCTAAAATTGCTTTATTTTTGTGTATTTTCTGTGCATCTCTATTTTGCTTCAGTGCAATGACACTAATTTTTAGTTTAAGTGATATTAAAACTTTGATTATTTCTACAATGAAGCCTCACTGTAATGGATGCATAATGTAAACAAGTGATTGTAAGATGAGTTGTATAAGAATTGCTGAATTTTTTTATGCAAAATTATTTAACTCTAGAGTCTGGAATAAAAGTGTATGAATGAAATATTCACTGCTTTTACATAGAGTGCCAGACAATTTATATTCCGATGACGTCATTTGAATAAAGTTCAATTTTTTCAATGAAATTTGAAGTTTCTGAGTAAAATAAATTATTGTAGTTCTGTGATCATTAAAAATATATCACTGCTAAATGTAAGAAATAAATGGGTCCACTAAATATCCAAGTTTCTTTCAAATGGAGGATACCATTTTGTCTGAAAATAATGATACCATCTGAGTTAAACCATCTATACAATGCAGGTAGTTCCCATTTATTGAAATTTAGAATAATGGTGTCAAATTTTCTGGGCCCCTATGCAACAAATATACGGTGTCCCTTACTACCCTTTATTTTACAAGTTATACACTTTTTTTAACAGCCATGAAACTAATTTGTGTGTTTAATCTACAATTTTAAACTTTAATTAAAATTAGTTTTCTGCTTGTTTGAAATATTATGAATTTGTAAAAAACATGTCTTAGTGGGGAATCCAGTCAGCTGTCTGTGGATTCCCAAACAATACTCAATTCAAATATGTGTTTTGTAGTATCATTGAACTCTACTGAGACTTTTTCTTCTATATTTGAAATGAACCATTTAAGGTCTTAATGGAAATTACTCCTTTTTTTTTTCAGCACTAAGGGGCTCCGCCCCCTGCTTGCTATGATCATCAACCCTCTTAATTCGCTTCACGAGTTAAGAGCATGCATTAATTAATATTTTCGCATGCATTAAACATTTTCAACATATCAAATTTCCCTGTGGATGCCTCCCCCACGGGGTTCCAGTCTAAATTGGGTGGCACTTCCCGGCTGTCCAAACGGTTACCTTACACCTTTCTGGTAGGCCGGACGGTCTGGGTCTCAACAACAACTTATCAAATTCTTTTTAAATGGTTAAAAGATTATTTATATTTTTTCATAAATAAATTTGTATTGTTAGGTAAATATAATTAAAAAATATGCCTGCATAGGATTCATTAGCTATTGAAGTAGCAGTTGCTTCATATTAGTATTATATTACAGTTAGTGTTATCAAACAACAGAATTTCAAGTATGAGTAATTTACGCATGCTATTATGGTTTGATGATTGGCAACAAGCATATGCTGAGGACCAGATAGAACACACATTTGACTATTTGGGTTTGTTTGCATTATTCGCTTTTCATAAAATAAGAAATGGCATTATTTTAAACTACCTTTTTGGAATAATAGCATTTTATACACAATATTATTTTCATATTTTCTAGCTTTTAACTGATTAATCCATATATTAACCGAAGATTCCTCATAAGCGTACAGTTCAACCTAGCTGACATGTAGCGAGCAGTTCCACCATTATTCTGCAGTTACTTGAAGCTAAGCACACATCAATGCAAATTGATGTATGCCCAGATTAAGGATGGGAATATCAAAATTGATTTAATGTGATAGAAAATGATATCCAGTGGAATTATGGAACCTCATGTTGTCTAGGTATTGCAAATAGTTGAGTGAAATGTAAAATTTTTGTTTGAAAACATAGTTAGTTCAATTAGCCACTCCAACACAATAACGATTCATAATTTTGAAAGCTGTTTACATTTTCAGTAACCATCGAACTCTATAATTTTGAGTCAGTTTTGCTAAGTAAATAACAGCATATAAAATTTATACTGAAAATATCTTTGAAGGTATCTTTGACATAAAAAAATGAAACTTAAAGATCTTTTACATTTGTTAACTTTCGGTGAATAAAAATTTTCCTGTTACTTTCCATGAGTACTCACTAGTATATTTATAATTGAGAGAAACATGAAATGTGTAATGGTAATAAAGATTACTTTTATATATTAAATATGTTACACATTTGATATTCCCTAAATATTTATGTTTTTCCACTTATAAATATTAGTTTATTTAAGAAAACTGGAACCATACCTGAAAACATTTTCAATGGAATGTCTCAATAAATGGAATAAAATGTAATAGACTTTTATTCATATTTTTTTTAGACAAAATTTAAAGATGTTGTGAATTTGTTACTAGTATACTTCTATATGATATTCAAATTTCATTTTCCTGCAGGATCTTTTATTAATATTTTATTTTCTGCCATTCTTTCCAATTGTAGTAATTTCAACATTTTTTAAAATTTATTAATTATAACTTTTAATAATTACATTTTAATAATTACAACTTTTTCATGGCAAGAAATATTTTGCTCATTGAAATCTGTCATCCTAAGCTTAAGTCCAGCTTGATCCCTAGCTTGAACTTCGCTACTAGATAAGAATAGTAGTCAGTATCTAATATTTCTACTAGAAATGGCCTTCAATAATGTCAACTATATGGGCCTTTATACTGTATTCAAAAATGGGCATTTTCATTAACTCCTAAACACTGAAGTTATTTTTTAAATTCTAATACATTTTAGATAGTGCTATAAATTATATATTTATGACTTATTCATCAAAAGTAATAAACACTTGAATCAGTTATTTCAGATTTCTTTGAAAGGAGAAAAAAGTCGCTGACTTTTTTTTTTTGTGTCATTGTTAGATTCATCAACCTTATTTCTGAACTGACTTCAAATTCTATTTTTTTCTTCATGGATAAAGGTTTGGAAAATCAATAAACATTCCAACTAGCCCTAATCCACATTGTTATTCCATATGTTTCTGAAGACATGTTCAATGTAGTATAGAACTATTGTTTTTTACATATAAATTTACTCAAATGGCTATCTAAATTAATCTGCTATAAAAAAAATTATAATTGCTTAGAAAGTTAGTAACAGCATAGAAAGTTGATTGAAAATGTCAACCAGTTTCAGAAACAAAAAGCAGCCTCCTCCTTCATCTCCTAAAGATGAAGGCTGTCTTTTGACAATTGATTTTTTTAATCAACTTTATGGTTACTAATAAGGTTTTTTTTTATTATTATTACAGATGCCATTTGCTAGTTTAAAATAGTTTTGGTTTTTTGGGCTTTATATAAGTGAAATGACAGAAAGCGTATTATGTGATGCTAGTGCCCTGTTTCTTTTCAGGGTCCAAAATTTCACGGAAGAAGCGGTGTTCATACTCACATGACTAACACTAGGATCACAGATCCAGAGGTTCTAGAAAAGAGGTACTCAGAAACTAAACTTCTAACATTAGAATTATTCTTTTTAACCAATATGTAAAAAAGAAAAATCCCATTTCTTTTCATTATCTATCTTTTAACTATTTTATTCATGCATGCAAACTGTCAAAGGTGCTCTTTCTTTTCATCATGTTACTTTACTTCTGCTTTATTTAATACTTTTGGCATGTATGTATTGATACATGACCAAACTATACATTGATATTTCTTATTTCCATAGCTTTTGATGTGCTGCAATACTTTTCTTCAATTTGGGATCATTTTTTTATCTTGATTGATTTTGGAAAAAATAATAATGGATGATTTTTTTTTATAATCATAAAAACAATTTGACAAATTAGTATTACTATTTTATTTATTTATTTATTTTGCTAACATGCATTCTCACAAAATGTGAAACCTCCTATCAAAATATTGAAGATGGTGAAAGTTTTAAAAATAACTGAATCTCAAAATGTACTTCAAAGTAGTCCCAATAACAGTGTACATACGGGTGCTTGAAAATTGGGAAAGTACTTCAATTTTAGATTAGCATTTTCAAGGCCTTGAAAGTACTTGAAAATTCCCATTTTCTTGGTTAAGTCCTTAAAAGTGCTTGAAAAGAGAAGGGTTGAAAGTATTCTGCAAATTTGCAGCATTTTTTTTTTTTTTTAGAAGTTCTACTTTCTCTGGAAATTTCGCTAGCAGTTGCACTGTCAAAACAACATTATTTTTTCCCAAAAATTTCCTCAAAGGCTTCAACATTAAACAATAATTTTAGTTTGCTATAATTTTTCCTCCCAGAAATGCATACAACTTCATAATATGAAAATAATGATGTCCTTGAAAAATAATTGCATAGCACTAGAAAGTCCTTGAAAAGTGCTTGAAATTCTTTTAAATAAAGTGTACTCACCCTGCATTAAATACAGAGATGTTTTTATTCCAAAAGTTAATTGAGTTATTTCATAGATTTCTGTGAAAAGAGGTATATATTAATATGCATTGTGTAATTTATATGTTACTGGGAAATGTGCTGAGGGTCACCTGGGAGTTGAAGTAATGATTAATTGAGTTAATTCATTAGAAAATAAATAAATAAATTGTATTCATATGAATAATGGTGAATGTATATCACCCACCCCCAACCCAACTTTCAAAATAAAAATTTATTCCTTTCCTCCTACAAATTAGGGGGCATCTCGAGGGCCAAGCAGCCCATGTGACCGTTTGACTCCTCAAGTTTACAAAGGGCCTCAAAATTTTGTACATTCTTTTATTGAACTTATTTTGCAATTTTTTAAAAGACTTGTTAGTGCATTATTCATTATATCTAATCCAACGTTTTCTTGGTAGTTTATATAATTTTATATTTTATTATTATGACGCATCAGTTTTTACTGTTCTTTACTACATTTTCCGGGTTCTACTTACGTTTTGGCTACAATCTTGTTTATCAAATTGTAGTGGAGCATATTGAGGTCATGATACTATAATTTTTATGGTGAGCTTTGTTATATAACCAGGGTCAGATTATCCATTGGGACAAGGTAGTTTCGTACCCAGAAGTATTTTCTATTATACAAAAACCTCCAAAATAGTGTTGACTTGGGGGTCCTTCTATTCCAGAACCTAAAGAGAAAAGACCAATGCATATGTTAGTCTTTTAATGAATCTGTATTTTAGCAGTATTATTATTTTCATCTTATAAAAATAACATAATTAAACTATCATATAATAGATTGTTCAGATTACCAAATTTCGGATGTGTGACTTTCTGCTGTATTATTATTGTTCAGATGAGGTCTTTTATGAAAGTTTGTTTAGGGACTCAGAAAACCTCGGGACTCTACTGCTGCAAACACAATTTAAATAAAAACAAACACCCATTTTAACCTCATGAAAATGTAGAAGAAAAGAAATGGCCCTGATTCTTCACCATTTTCCACATCTATAGTAGCTGATAAGCAAAAAAAATTCAAAACGGAATCCTTTCTTTCAGAGGAATGGCAGAGTTTTAAATGCACCACAACCAGATAAGACCATTTTCAAAATATGGATGGATTTCATCAAACTTTGATAATCTGTATAAGAAAAACTAAGGCCTTTTTACCAAAATTTTGGCCCTTTGACATACATTTAGCTATTGTTTAAAAATAATAGAGAAGTAAGGTATTGAAAAATAGATTTTTGAGATAGGTAAATATTTAGCTTTTTTCATCATAAGATGTTTTTCATCTGTCCAGAATTAATAATTTTGCAACAAAGAAACTATATTGATTTTTTTTTTTTTTAAATTTTCAACACGTGAGCAACATTTTCTCAACTTTTGATGTCAGTTTAAGAAAAATTTAAAAATCATAACACTGAAATTGAGGCGTGAGTTAGATTTTTAAAATGGGTCTCCTTATTGCACTTTTACTGAGATTTTTGGAATTGGGCCATCTTTGAAAATCTGTACAAATAAAAACTATCAACCTTTTCGAAATTCCAGCCCTTATAAAAACCCTCAGCTCCCATTTAAAAAAATTTCAATTGAAAATGGAAAAGAAAATACATGTGAATATCGCTCAAAATCATGCTTCACCTTAAATACCTAAAACACTGATTTGAATTTCAAAAGAAGTCTCACTATGCCATATTGTTTTGGAACCCTGTTCCTATCTGACTCTTCTTAGGTAATATTTTCTTCTCCACGTTCTGATCTGCCCCATTTTACAATGGGTTGTCTGTAAAATGCTTCCATCGAATTCTTCCTATTTTAAAAAAATATCTAACTCAGCAAATGATATATTTTGAAGTAACGTACTGTACATTCCAATTTAATGAATCAATTTTGTCCATGCGTAATATATTGTTATTCTGTAGCTTTTTTTTTAACAAATTGGACACATTCCCAACATTTGAACTTATTCATGTTGGGAATTGATCTTCTTCCCAAAAAATTAGAATGGTATTTACTTGTTCATGTTGGGTTGCAGATGAATTGATCTCCTTCCTAGAAAAATAAAATGTTATTTGCTTGTTCATGTTGGGTTGTAAATGAATTAATCTTCTTCCTAGAAAAATAGAATGTTATTTCCTTGTTCATGTTGGGTTGCAAATGAATTAATCTTCTTCCCAGGAAAATAGAATGTTATTTACTTGTTCATGTCTGGTTGCAAATGAATTGAGTTTCTTCCCAAACAAGTAGATTGCAAGGCAAGTAGGCAACAAAGCAAGTTGATCCTACTTTAAATGGGAGAACATTTTAATTGCAAAGGTATTGGTCTCCATATCACCGAGCATCCAGTATTAGATGGTGTGTTTAAGCTAGAGGTGAGCTTGACCTCTGAAATTGAGCCCAAACAACAAAGTACCTCAAGTGGGCTGGACTCTAGCAAACTCAAATTTACAAGTCTTAAATAGGTTTTTATCAAAGCGAATAAAATAATTACGTAAACACTAAATTCATTAGATTTGAAAATTGTAAAATATTTGTTTACCCTATTTTATTTAACAGTGTATAAAGTAAGTATCTCCTGCCAAAACATGGTTTCCTACTTTCTAATTGTAATTGTTTCACACCTTCTAATTGTAATAGTTAAGATAAAATTAAATTCTTATAAATATCATATTTCATAACAGATATATTTTATATTTTCAAGAAACCTCTTTGTATGTATTTGCTAAGTTTAATATTTATCGAAGTTAAAATATTTCATATGTTTTACAAATTAATTCACCTTACTGAGTAAGCTAATTCTTTAACTATAAACGCACATTTCTCATTATCAATTCAATAATAAAAAAATGACAATTTTTCTATAATTAATTGGTATGCAGAATATACATATTCCTTTGTAACAGATTTATTTAATGGGAGTACTATTTGTCATTTCTTTAGATACAAACATGTCCCCCAGCCTAGACCCGAGGGCTTACCAGAGCTTTTTCATTGTGAAAGTTACTTCCTCAAAGCAAAATTATGAGTGTTCATGTCACGATTTAAGATAGTCTGTTTTTTGGCTAAATCTTTCTAGCCAATTGTATTGATTGTAGGGCTCAACTTTAAATTTTTTTAATTTAATCTGGGCTTAGGCCGGATTGAGCTTAATTTTTATCACTTTATAACATAGTTGAAAAGTGCTTATGACTTTGTTCATTCTGTTTGTCTGTCTCTGTCTGTCCATCCGCTCGCATGATAATTACTGTAAAAATGACTTCAACATACAAAATAAAATTTTAGTATGTTGTTGAGACTGTCTGTGGGACCTATGGGAATATAAATGAATAATATCACCCAATTAGTTTTGGATTGAACCTGGGTTGAAAAAATGAAATACATTGAACTCTATGGGACCCCATTTTTCAAACACTTTTTAAGCAAAGTTACATTCACAAATTGCATCAAAAATTTTAGAAAATATTCAATTAATCCATAAAATATATATATATAAAAAAAATTGAGCAAAATAGGTTTGGTAGTTTTTTAAATAAAAATTAAAATAATAATGACACTCATATGAAGAGATCACGTGACCCACTTCAAAATAGAGTATGGCATACATCTTTTTTCACAGTATCTATTGTGATTTTTAAAGTTCTTTTAAATGTTTTTTGAGTGTTATGCATCCATCCTAAAACCACTTTATTTTTGTGTATTTTCTGTGCATCTATATTCTGCACCAATGCAATGACACTATTTTTGAGTTTAAATGATCATCCAACTTTGATTATTTCTACAACGAAGCCTAATTTTAACATATGCAGAATATAAACAAATTAAGTTGTAAGATGATTTGTATAAGAATTGCTGAATTTTTTTAATGCTAAATTATTCAGCTCTGGAGTCTGGAATATGTGTGATGTGAATGAAATATTCATTGATTTTACATAGAAAAGCAGACGATTTTATAGCATTGCCTTTTTCGATAAAGTTTTAAGCATGGCATTAGGAAGTACTTTTACCTCCATGGTTTTAAATTTTTAAGTAAAATAAATTATTGTAGTTCTGTGATAATTAAAAACATATCACCTCTGAATGTATCGCATTTTAGAGATGTTTAAATAAAATTACATTTCAGTTAGAAAGTATTTCATAATCAATGCTTTATGCATGATTGATCTTTCTTGTTTTTATTTTATCTGAGCTCTGGCGAGGTCAGGCTGAATCAAATTTGAGCTGTAAATTTAGATCAGTGCAGACCTCTCATCTAAGTTTGTGGTCAGAACTATAGATTGATTGTATATGTTAGGTTTCAAGACTTTTCTATCTAATAATGTAAATACTGGTCTTTTCTATCTAATAATGTAAATTATAAAAGGTCGTCCAGGAAGATAAACCCTAGTTTGAAAGCTGAATCGTTTTTTGTATTCTCTCTCCATTGACTTATAAATTCTAAATTTTGATAAGCTTTTGTAATTAAAATCTTTATGTATTAAAAATGAAAGTTATTTGTGTTTAAGAGTTTTGAAGAGCATAGCATTGCTGACACATCTTGGTATTTGCAATACATGTCTTTCATTTGTAAAATATTTTATATGTAGATATCCTGTCATCTTGGAAAGGTTTCACTTGAATGAAGGGACGGGTGGTCAAGGCCGGTATTGTGGCGGAGAGGGTGTTCTGAGGAAGATGCTGTTTCGCAAGAAAGTGACACTCTCTGTTTTGACAGAAAGAAGGGTCTTTGCTCCCTATGGACTGGAAGGTGGGTTACCCATTTTGAACAGAATAGTCTATTTCATGCAGGATTGGAAGTGTATTCATTTTTCAACTTCATTCTTTTTTAATTTATTGAACATTCTAATCCCTGTAAAAGTTTATCTTAGCAATTCAATGTGACTTTAATTTGTAGTGTCAATTTGTATCTTTTTCTACCAATGAAAAAATGTCAAATTTTTTTTGCATCACTGTTTTACTACTTGAAATAATCTGTAATGTTGGAACGCATTCTTGAAGTTCTAATGAAAGAGGCTCACTTCATGTGACTAATATATATATATATATATACACTGCTGGCCATTAAAATTGCTACACCAGGAAGAAAAGCAAATAGCAGAATCTTATTTATTGTACATATACAGTATAATGGGAGGAAGACATGATTAAATTTACAGGTGGTTTGGGGTACACAGCATTCAGAATTCAGTACACAGAGCTGCCACATTTGGCAGCAACAACTACTGTAATCCAGCTGGACATCGAGTGGAATTGAGCTTGGATGACAGATATGGGTACGTCATTCTATGCGGCTTCAACTCTATGCCAGAGTTCATTAATCGTAGTGGCAGGCGAGTGATGGCATGCCAGTCTCTCGACAACCCATGACCAGATGTTTTCAAAAGGTGACAGATCTACAGAATGTGCTGGCCAGGGCAACAGTCGAACACCCTCTGTATCGAGGAAGGTCAGGACAGCACTGACAACATGCAGTCATGCGTTATCTTGTTGAAGATGGCATCACACAGACCTCGAAGATAGGGCACAGCCTTAACACATCAGAAATGTAATCGCGGCTGTCCACATTACTGGCTATGTGAACAAGAGGTGACTGGGATGTGCACCCAATGGCACCCCAAATCATCATGCCAGGTGCTGGGCCTGTATGACGATGAGGAATGCAAGCTGACAACGTTCATTCTCCTTGGTACCTCCACACACAGATATGTCCATCATGATGCTGTACTCAGAACTGGGATTCATCTGAAAAGATGGTGTGGTGCCACTCCTGTGTCCAATGTCGTTGTTCGTCGCACTACTGTAGGCACGCCTGTCTCTGTTGCAGCATCAAGGGAAGCCGCAACAGTGGTCACCATGCTGACAGTCTGTGGTGCTGCAGACATCATCATTGTTGGAAACTTGGTTCTGTTTTCGTCGCGATTCTCGTTATCGCGAGAACGTGTTTACATTTTTAGAATGGTTCTACCGTTCTCGTGAACGACTCGTGACGGGAACAGAACATGCCATTCATGCAAATCGCCATCTCGCCGCGCGCGCATTCTGATTTGCATATAGTGAGGGCGCTGCCGTCAACGGTTGTGTTCCGGAGCGTACCCATCACAGTGTATATATGATAGGACACATTCTCAGTTATTCAGAGACTTTACAGACCTTGACTGACCATGTAGTAGACGTGGGAGACTTTTCAGAGTTTAAGATCTTGTAGTTATGCAGACTTAAGACTCGACGTATAGTCAGATCGATCAGACGGTGATCGACGGTGAAAGACCTTGTATGGAAGGCAGACCTTGATCGGTAGAGAGTAGTCTAACTTCTAAAGCCATGACGTGTGACCTGATGATGGTGGCTTCATTAACGTGCACGGCATGTGTGGTACAGTAGCTGTTTTTTCTACTTACCGATGTTATAGTAACTGAGAGTGTGTGCCTAGTCATAAAAACTGTTTACAATCTTTTTCATGAGCTTGCTAGCTCATTGTATATAATTTTGCTTTGCAACGAATGTTACAGTGTTTTATTTTGTAACTTCATCTGATGCAATGGATCTCACAACAAATAAATTGTGTTTGTGTTTAACGAGCTTGTTTTCTTGAGAAAACACATCACTACTGCGTATCATCTGCTACAAAAATTTTTCTACCAGCACTTCGGATATGGATATGGCCAAAACACTGCTAAATCTGCAAATGACTTTCAAATTTTTCTAGTCAAGTCGCTCAGCTAACACAGCAAATAGCCGCCGACATTTGGTTATGGGCCGTAGTATGTCAAGGCCATAACTTTTATCCGTGATAAAGCAGCAGTGAAGAGTTGTGAATTCCATCGACGGGGGCCGCGACCGGCGCCATTTGCATCAAGCAGAAAGGTAAACAACGCACTCTAGTCACAGTTAAAGACTATGGAGGTGAGCAACGGCATAGAAGCGTTAAACAGGGACAATTACGTCACCTGGCGTAATGAAATTTCATTTATCCTGAAAGGAGAAGGATGTTACGGCCACATCAACCGTACTGCATTACCAGTCGACGAATCTACGTCACGCCGCGAGCGAGAGGAGTACATGCGCAGCAGCGACCGCGCACTTTCCATCCTGTTTCGAAATATCTCGGCGGAGTACAGAGAACTGCTCGACATCGACGACAGCCCGGCGGATGCGTGGGAGAAGTTGGAGGCGCATTTTGAGGCCCCAACGCGCGCCAATTTAGTTCATCTGTTGGACGAGTTTTTCAGTCTACGCCCGGAAATCGAGGAGCCCATCGACATATTCTGTACGAGGATAAGGAAAGCTGTCACCAAGCTCAAGAACGTGAACCACCCGGTGGAGGATGTGTACGTGGCATTCCAAGCCATCCGGTATCTCCCAGCCCAGTACCAGAGTATCATCCAAATCATTTATCGCTGGAGCGATACTGATTTTAAATTGGATAAAATTCAGAAAGAACTCTCCTTGGAGGAGGGCAGGATTAGACAGTTGAGGAAGGATCATGACAATAATAATGTAAGTTCCAATTCATCTGTATATTTTTCAAATGTTAACGCTAAATGCAAAAATGTTACCAAAGTTAAAAAGTCTATTAAGGTCATAGGACCATGTTTTATGTGTAATAAAACTGGTCATGTAAAGGCACAATGCCCAAAATTGAAAAAGATGACTAGCTCTAGTATTATTGAAGTATTTTCAAATATAAATGTAGAAGCTAATATTGTTGATAATCCTGACAATAGGCTCAGCTGGGTGATTGACACCGCTGCTACGCGACACTTTTGTAATGATGTTAAAATGTTTTCAAAATTTGATAAATGTAAGGATACATCTATGTCGCTAGCAGTGGGTGATATGGAAAGCCCAGTTGAGGCTATTGGAACGGTGAACATGTATGTTAAATTTAAAGATCATACAAATAATATTGTGTTACAAAATGTTATGTATTCACCAAAATTACGGCGTAACTTGTTGGCCGCATCTGTATTAGAAGAGCAGGGCTATTCTTTTAGTGCAGCCAAAGGTATTCTATGGTTTAAGACTCCTGAGGGAGAAAATTTCTTTTACGCTAAACGTAAAGAAGGATTGTATTTCTTAAAACCACAGTACTCAACTAAAAGTTTAAATAGTAGTGTTGAGGGCCGTAAAGGAGATCAGGATAGGGACAAAAATTCTAAACAGGTTAGAAAAACCCCTGCAACAATTAGTCAAAGTCAAAACAAAATTAGGCCTAACTTGAATAAAAGGAAAAACAAATCTGATTTAAAATCAAAGTCAAATAAAATTAGTGGTTCAACAGTTGAAATTCTGAACAAAACTGAATTATGGCATAGAAGATATGGCCATATTAACTCAGACTACTTGCACCAAACAAGTAAAGTTTCCGCGGCAAACGGACTCCCAAAATTAAAATATGCAAAAGTAAATTGCATTCATTGCAAACTTGCAAAATCTAAAAGAGTTTCGTACAAACC
The DNA here is from genome assembly GCA_951213105.1 of Amaurobius ferox. Classification (NCBI taxonomy): domain Eukaryota; kingdom Metazoa; phylum Arthropoda; class Arachnida; order Araneae; family Amaurobiidae; genus Amaurobius; species Amaurobius ferox. The sequence continues at coordinate 141,715,419 of OX578146.1, read as the reverse complement.
AATAGGCAGGATTAGATCTACAGAACCTTTGCAATTACTGCACATGGACGTTTGTGGTCCAATGCCTGTAGCTTCATTGGGGGGAAACAAATACTTCTTGACTATTACAGACGATTTTAGCCGCAAGGTGTTTGTTTTTATTTTAAAACAAAAATCAGATGTGTTCAAAGTTTTTCAGGATTTTCAAGCTTGTCAGGAGAGACAATTAGGCAAAAAGATTTTGTGCATCCGTACTGATAACGGCATGGAATTTTGTCACGGTCAATTTAAAGCTTTTTTGAAAAAGTTAGGGATTAAGCATGAACGATCTAACACTTATACACCCGAACAAAACGGGGTATCTGAAAGATTCAACCTGACAGCGTTAGATTGTGTCAAGGCAATGCTTAATCAAAGCAAAGTTGGTGACAAAATGTGGGCAGAGGCAATCCTATGTTTTACTTATACAAAGAACAGGATTTGCCATAAATTTAAAGTTAAAACTCCACACGAATTGTACTATGGGAAGAAGCCTGCTGTATCCCATCTCAGAGTTTTTGGATGTAAGGCTTATGCTGGTATAGCAAAACAGCTTAGGAAGAAGCTAGACCTAAGAGCTCAACTGGGAGTTATGGTAGGATATGCGGAAAATACCAGGGGCTATAGAATTCTTCTTGTGAAAGAAGGAAAAATATTAGAAATAAGCAATGTCCGTTTTGAGGAGATGGAAGCAGCGGAAGGCGTCCTGGACCCCATTCGACCTAGAAACTTCACCCAAAAGAAATCGGGTTTTACTCGAACATCAGATTCAGGATCGGGATGTTTGGATAGTGAGTCAGAGGAAGAAGCAGGTGAGAGCCATGACACTAGTCATACTAGTGAGGAAGAGGACTCTCCTGCTGATTCCGATCTGACCCCCTGTTCAAACATAAATTGGGAAAGGAAAGCTGTACCCAGGCCTGATGGAACTCGAACTGATGTTTACTACTCAGTGAGGGGTGATAAACATAGGCTGAGAAGTCATAATGATGTTAAAAAATTCTGTGCTAAGGCTAACATACATTATGACCAAAATTTGTTTAACTTCAGAGAAAAGAGGGATATCAAATCCAGGCCAGAGGCAAGCAACATAGAAATAATAGGTGATATTGATCATGTAGTTTCTTTGCTAAAGGGAGAATTTGATATCAAAACTCTAGGGAAGGTCCAAAAACTGTTAGGTGTGGAATTTACAGAAATCAATAACAAAATTTTTATACATCAAAGGCAGTATATTGATAAAATTTGCCAAATGTTTAAAGAATTCAAATATCCTATTTCTTCACTCCCTATTACAAAAGGAATCACGTTGAGTAAAAATGATTGCCCAATGAATGATGGAGAATTAAAACAAATGCAAAATATCCCATACAGAAGTTTGATAGGATGTTTAGCCTTTTTGTCAAGTAGAACTAGACCAGATATATGTTACGCTGTAAATATTCTGTCTCAATTCCAAGAGAATCCTGGCATGAAACATTGGGACGCATTACTTAAACTTTTAGGATATCTTGAGAAAACAAAGAATTACATGTTAAACTTATCAGGCATTGGTAACTTAAATTTAAATTGCTACTCGGATTCGGATTTTGCCGCCAATAGGGATGACAGGGTGTCACTCGGGGGTATGTTATTTCTTATAGATAGAGTACCCGTTTCTTGGCGTACATTTAAACACAAGTGTGTTAGTCTGTCAACGATGGAAGCGGAATATGTTTCATTGACAGAAGCTGCGAAAGAAGTTATTTGGCTACAAAATATCATTGAGGAATGTATGAAGCTAGGGTTAAAATTTAACAGAAATAATAGCATAATCTACTGTGATAACCAAGCTGCAATTAATTTTTCAAATTCCCCAATAGAGAATAACCGAACCAAACATATTGATATAAAGTACCATTTCCTGAGGAATTTAGTTGAGAATGAATCTTTTAAAATCATCTTTGTAAATACCAAGGAAAATGTAGCAGATTACTTTACAAAACCAATGACCAAAGATAGAGCATTAAACTTTTGTAATCAAATTTTCAAAAACAAAAATGATTAAATTTGTAACTTCTAAATTTTTTTTTCTTTCTTTTACAAAATATGGTTAGGATATCGTATATTTTACTCCTCCCTCTGTGATGCAGATAATTGTATCTAGAGTATATATATGTGTATTGTTTACAATGAACTTTCTAAAATTTTTCACATTACACTGAATGTATATATATATCCATGTTTTCAATTCCCGCATAAGACAGTTATGCTTATGTGTATTATTTTGTGTGTTTACTCCTTGTTATCATACACTTGGCTATGATTCATTGATGACAAACCACTTATTTAAATTTGAATACAACACAGAAAAGAAAAAAAATCTTTCATTATCTGTGTCATTGCTATTAGTATTAATTATGTATACTGGTCTTGGACAGAGATAATGAACAGCCATAATTGAATTTAATATTTATAGTAAATTTTTTTTTAATCTTAAATGTTAAATTTAATAATTATACATGAAATTTTCTACACAAATTGAATTTGATATTTATAGTAAAATTTTTAATCTTAAATGTTAAATTTAATAATTATACATGAAATTTTCTACACAAATTGAATTTGATATTTATAGTGAAATTTTTAATCTTAAATGTTAAATTTAATAATTATACATGAAATTTTCTACACAAATTGAATTTGATATTTATAGTGAAATTTTTAATCTTAAATGTTAAATTTAATAATTATACATGAAATTTTCTACACAAATTGAATTTGATATTTATAGTGAAATTTTTAATCTTAAATGTTAAATTTAATAATTATACATAAAATTTTCTACATACTTGAATTTAATATTTATAGTGAAATTTTTTAATCTTAAATGTTAAATTTAATAATTATACATAAAATTTTCTACATAATTGAAGTTGATATTTAAAGTGAAATTTTTTTAATCTTAAATGTTAAATTTAATAATTATACATAAAATTTTCTACACAAATTGAATTTGATATTTATAGTAAAATTTTTTAATCTTAAATGTTAAATTTAAATTATTATACTTAAATTTCTTGAAACTTAAATTTTGACTTAAATTAAATTTTTTGGAACTTAGTGTTTCAATGATATCTAAATTTTTCTTTCAATGATAAATTTTTTTTTGCTTAACATGAAAAGTAATATATATACTTTATGTTTTTGCTGGATACTAAAGAACTTGACATTTTTGCTGTTATGTTTTTTAGAATAATTTCATTGATTGATAGCACGTGCGCCGAGATTTGGGGTTTTGCATGAGGGGGCCGATTGTTGGAAACTTGGTTCTGTTTTCGTCGCGATTCTCGTTATCGCGAGAACGTGTTTACATTTTTAGAATGGTTCTACCGTTCTCGTGAACGACTCGTGACGGGAACAGAACATGCCATTCATGCAAATCGCCATCTCGCCGCGCGCGCATTCTGATTTGCATATAGTGAGGGCGCTGCCGTCAACGGTTGTGTTCCGGAGCGTACCCATCACAGTGTATATATGATAGGACACATTCTCAGTTATTCAGAGACTTTACAGACCTTGACTGACCATGTAGTAGACGTGGGAGACTTTTCAGAGTTTAAGATCTTGTAGTTATGCAGACTTAAGACTCGACGTATAGTCAGATCGATCAGACGGTGATCGACGGTGAAAGACCTTGTATGGAAGGCAGACCTTGATCGGTAGAGAGTAGTCTAACTTCTAAAGCCATGACGTGTGACCTGATGATGGTGGCTTCATTAACGTGCACGGCATGTGTGGTACAGTAGCTGTTTTTTCTACTTACCGATGTTATAGTAACTGAGAGTGTGTGCCTAGTCATAAAAACTGTTTACAATCTTTTTCATGAGCTTGCTAGCTCATTGTATATAATTTTGCTTTGCAACGAATGTTACAGTGTTTTATTTTGTAACTTCATCTGATGCAATGGATCTCACAACAAATAAATTGTGTTTGTGTTTAACGAGCTTGTTTTCTTGAGAAAACACATCACTACTGCGTATCATCTGCTACAAAAATTTTTCTACCAGCACTTCGGATATGGATATGGCCAAAACACTGCTAAATCTGCAAATGACTTTCAAATTTTTCTAGTCAAGTCGCTCAGCTAACACAGCAAATAGCCGCCGACAATCATACTATCTGTGCGCATACTTGTCGTCCTGCAAAAGAGCCAAGTTCCTGACTGATTGTACATGACTTGTCTGTATGATCCCATAAGGCCGAGAGGACAACATGTCTGTCCTCTCGGGGATTAGTGGCTCTGGGCCGCTGAGGTCCTGCATGGCATTCAGTATGACCCTCCTGAACCCATCAATTCCAGATTCACTGGACAGCCATGGGATCCCGACCAATGTGAGCAGCAATGTCACGGAACAATAAACTGCTGTCCTGATAGACCATGATCCTGCAGCTGTTGAATTTTGGCATGTGCTGGTAGGAGTTTCTCCTTCTTACACGAGGCATAATACAACCTTCACACGAACAAACAACGTTCAAATGCGATTTCTAAATGAGAAACCCTCTGTGCAATCTTCTCTTTTATACAGAATGTAGATGGCATTACTCATACCTGCTTTATGCGCATGTGCTGCAATGCTAATCATTTGCATATCCCAACATGTAGTACCTTTCATGAAAATTTAATGTTTGTTGCATGCCGCCTTCATGGTGTAGCAATTTTAATGGCCAGCAGTGTATATATATACACATTATAAAATATGAAAAATGTGTTAAATTTAGTGAATTATTTTAATAAGTTAAAAGTAAAAAATAAGTTAATATACTACTTGTAAAGTGACATGCTGCTGTTTACATGTGTATAATTATATAAACTCCCAAATAGGACAAGTAACTATGTGCTAAGAGTGGCGATACGTCACGGTTTCAAATACAAATTACCAACAAATGATAAATCTCACAAATCCAATAGTCATTTTATTTTTAAATCATCCTACAGATGTAAAAATAATAGCCGAAGTGCTTTTGGACATTTTACATGTCCATCCTTAGTGGCAGTACAATTAGAAATGATGCCAACTTGCTTAAATACACCTCAATACTTTCAAGAAAAATTTGCATATTATGAAATTGTCAGTTATACAAAAAGGTGGGTTATGAGTCAGGTTATAATTTATACAAAGCTCAAAAGCAAATACTCCAAAAATGTTTTAAAATATATGATTTAAAAAAAAAAAAACACAATAATTATAAATCAATGTAGCTATGCAACGGCTTAACATGCAGGGAATCGAAAACAAGTCACCAAGCATAACTTAGGACCTGAACAGGGTCAAAATTACAAATAGAAGAACGGTATAAATAAATAAAAAGGGATTCATAAAGCAAGATCAAACGGGGGCTATTACAGCTAACTAAAAGAAAAGTTTTTTTCAAAAAGAGGGCGAAAATTATCTTTATTCATGAACTGGGCAAGGGCAGTCATTAATTTACCATTTTTTATATCTCTTGCATGTTTGGGCAAACAGATACCAACTGTATGTTTAGTACTACCGATATAAAATTTATAGCTATTATCTGGAGAAAGGGGGGGGTACAACATACACCCCAGCAAGATTTTTAAAGTTAATATTATCTCTAAACTTATCAGTTCCAATATGATTTAATAAAGTGATAACAGCTGAATGAGCGGGTTTAAATTTAAATTCAGTACAAAAATTAATAAGGGGGTGAAAAATTTTAGGATAGTAAGGATAACTAGCTTTAAACTGTAAACGATCGTTAATAGGAATAAGACTAGAAAAGGGTTGTAAAAATTCTTGGCGGATCTTAATATAAATATTATGGATAAACTCATAAGAGTAGTTGGCATCTTGACCGAGTTTAAAAATTAAATCAATTTCATTATCTAAAGAAATAATAGGGTGAAAGAAATGATATCTAAAGAAATGATAGGGTGAAGAAATTGGGTGAAAAGAATTTGCCGGAATGCACGTGTTGGTAATCTACGTGTTGGTAATGTCGTGAATCTACGTTTACCAATACGTGCATTATGGCAAATTCTTTTTACCCTATTTTTTCTAAAAAGACTTCCTTTATCGCATATTTCAATTGCGCTTTTAATGTTAGTTCAACTATTATTTCTTTAGATAATGAAATTGATTTAATTTTTAAACTCTGTCAAGATGCCTGCTACTCTTATGAGTTTATCCATAATATTTACATTAAGATCAACCAAAAGTTTTTACAACTCTTTTCTAGTCTTATTCCTATTAACGATCGTTTACAGTTTAAAGCTAGTTGTCCTTACCATCCTAACATTTTTTGCCTCTTTATTAATTTTTGTGCTGCATTTAAATTTAAACCCGCTCATTCAGCTGTTACCACTTTATTCAATCGCATTCGAACTGATAAGTTTAAGGATAATATTAACTTTAAAAATCTTGTTTTATGAATCCCTTTTTATTTATTTATACCATTCTTCTATTCGTAATTTTGACCCTGTTGAGGTCCTAAGTTATGCTTGGCGGCCTATTCTCGATTCCCTGCACCCTGCATGTTAAGCCGTTGCATAGCTACATTGATTTATAATTATTGTGTTTTTTTTTAAAAAATCATATATTTTTAAACCTCTTTGGAGTATTTGCTCTTGAGCTTTGTATAAATTATAATCTGACTCATAACCCACCTTTTTGTATAACTGACAATTTCATAATATGCAAGTTTTTCTTGAAAGTATTGAGGTGTATTTAAGCAAGTTGGCATCATTTCTAATTGTACTGCCACTGAAGATGGATATGTAAAATATCCTTAACCCTTTATGCTCCGACGGGACTTGTAAGTCCCAATTAATATAAAGTCAAATAAAATTAAAAGTCTTCCATGAATTCCAACGGGACTTTTAAAGTTCTTTCATTTAAACCTTCTTCTAATGATCAGTAGATAGCAGCACTATATAAACGGTTTGTTCCGCATGGATATGGGTGAACAATTTCGTCATACGCTCAGTTTGAATGGCCATTTTGCTAGAAAGCTATTGACGTACTTCCAAGCTTCGTAACAACAGAATATTGATTGGTAAGTACTTTATATTTTTTTTACCTATTCTTTACGAACTTTCTTGTAATTTTAATTCAAAATATAACCAATTCAGTGAAAATTTTCTAACATGACCTGTTATTGTTCTTTCGGGACTTTGAAGTCCCGTTGGGTCATAAAGGTCCTGGTGAAAAATGAATAATTTTTTTTTGAAATGGATTTTTGTTATTGCATTTTATTATAATTTATTTTTAGCACTTGAATATATTCAATTATCCTGAAGTATTGCATTTCTTAATGGTTTTTTGTTTTGTCTTTGAGTATTTACAAATTTTTAGAGTTTTTCTCCCTTTTACAAAATACTTTCGATTTCTGTTTTTCTAGAATAATGTATAGACGAAGAAAAGGCTTGACGCCGGAAGAAATTAAAATTATCTGGGACGAATTACCATCTGATGTTAAAACATCAGAAGAGGATAGTAGTTCTGACGAAGATTCACCAGAACAAAATAAAACAAATAATCAAAGTTTGAATGCGACAAACATTCATAAAATTTCAGACTCTGAAAGCGATTCAAGTGAAGACACTGAAAGTGAAGAAATGACACCAAAAAGAATTTGGAAGAAAAGAGATTGTACATCAACTATCCCTCTATTTAGCTTATCTCATGGAATATGTGCATCATCTTTCGAAGGTAAAACATTGCCTACCGATTTTTTTTAACATTTTTAGACGATGAAATTATAAGTAATATTGTATTTCAAACAAACCTCTATTCAAATCAAAAACAAAGGAATATAAAGCCTATTTCTAAAGAGGAATTTTATGGATTTTTGGGACTAAATATGCTATTTAGCTACCACCGTTTATCTCGAGTACGAAATTATTGGAGCAGTGATATAGATTATTCTGTACCTGTTGTTCCTGATACTCTTTCACGAAATAGGTATTTCCAGATATTAGGTAACTTGCATGTAAATGACAATGAAGTAATACCAAAGCAAAATACTGATAGACTGTATAAAATTAGACCACTTATGGATAAACTAAATAAACATTTTCAATCACTGAGAATGCCTCATCAAATACAAAGTATAGACGAAAGCTTGATATTATTCAAAGGACGCTCGACGCTCAAACAGTACAATCCTAAAAAACCAATAAAAAGAGGATACAAACTATGGTGTCGTTCAGATATGTCAGGTTACATGTATGAATTTGAAGTATATCAGGGAAAAGATGATTCAGAATTCAAAAGATTTGGTCTAGGAGGGAGTATAGTTCAGAAATTAACCAAATCTCTTGTAAATAAAAATCACATAATAATGATGGATAGCTTTTTTTCCTCTTTGGAATTGTATGAATATCTAAAATCTGTTGGTATATATGCATGTGGAACTGTACAAAGTAATCGTAAAGGTTTACCGTCTCTTGCAGTAGACAAAGCTTTGAAAAGGGGTGATTTTGACTGTCGCATAACAGACCAAGGAATTTCATACTTCAAATGGAAAGACAACCGCTGTGTTTTTTTCTTGTCCAATTACCATGGAACTGAAATTTGTAAAATTCAAAGAAAACAAAAAGATGGTTCAATTATGGATATACCAGCTCCTACAATAGTAAGAGATTATAACAGTCATATGGGAGGCGTGGATAAAAGTGACATGCTAAAATCACTATAGAAAGCCCAAAAAGTGGTGGCAACGTCTTTTTTTCGGTATTATAGAAATTGCAATAGTAAACTCGTATATTTGCTACTGTGACATACAGGATAAAATACCTCTTCTAGAATACAAACAAAGGGTAACACAAGGTCTAATAACAATGTCAAAAGTGTCTTCGAAGAAAAGGGGAAGACCTAGATCAGATGCTGGAGAGATAAGTGAATTACCACCCCCAAATAAACGCAAGAAAGCAAATTTTTCTGTTTCTGATGACATAAGACAACAAAACAATGCACATTGGCCAGTATTTGTAAAAAATAGAGGACGGTGTGAGTTTTGTGCTTCGAAAAAAATTGAGTCACGACCACATTCTCAGTGCACATTATGCAAAGTATTTCTTTGTGTTAATGAAAAAAAGAACTGCTTTTATCAATACCATAATTAATTGTATAAAAATATATTACTTTTCATTTATATTTAATATTTTTTCTTCTTCATACTAATGGATGTAATGGCAATGTAATGAACATAAATCCCGTGTAATATTCTGTGTTATTACAATAAAAATAATTATTGTAAATGAATCTCAATTTTTGTGTGTCTTTCTACAGTTAAATTAAGCATAAAAAAAAATATATTGCACAAGTTTTCTAAAAATATCATAATTTGGGACATAAAGGGTTAAGTGCTTTGGCTATTTTTATGTCTGTAGGATGATTTTAAAATAAAATGACTATTGGATTTGTGAGATTTGTCATTTGTTGGTAATTTGTACAAGTAACTATGTACTCTTAATAATGCTAGTAAAGTAACAAAAGATATGGCCAGGGGGAGTTGCGACCCCCATCTCTCTGGTTAAAGCTTTTTTCCGCGATGGTAAATGCTCCCGGTAGCCGATATTCCCTACACCATTATCTTCATGACACTTTCAATACCATAAAAACAAATTACATACATACATATATATTTTTAATAACTTGTAAATCCATAAAAATATTCTACTTTACTCTTAAAATAATCCAAGAAACATGATATAAAATCTGCGACAACTAGTTTGAAATTACTTCACACATCGTTATTTAATACTCTAAAATCAATAACGAATAATTTAAAATACTAATGTTTGATATTACTTCACTCGTGGCTATTTAATACTCTAAAATCAATATATTCAAAACTAATGTTTGAAATCCAAGTCAAAAGTGGTTACTTTTTAAAAAATTGCAAACAAGACCTAATGGCAATATTATCGCCCTATAAATACAAAATTACAGAAATACACAATAGTTGAGACTCTCTGCATTACTCTTTCCTATGGGCCAGCCTGTTACTTATTGATATTAAACTGCTTTCTCGTATAAAGTTTCCTATACATTCACCTTGAAGTAAATAATAAATGCTCATCCGATTTTCCAGAAAACTTCTATGATTACGTAAATACAATTTACATTTCGTTTAAAACGTGTTGTAAAACGTATCATAACAACATGGCTACCAAATATAGCACCGGCTATGAAATACCTGTGTGTAGCCATATAGAGTTACCAGATTTATAATCCATAATTTAGCTCTGCCCGTGCCACACTCTGCATATTACAATACCGCTGCTAGGCTATATATGAATAGTCATATGTTGTTATTACTCCAAAAAATCTCTTTTTAGTCATGGTCACAGTTAAACCATTATAATTGAATACTAATCAGAAAATCAGGTGGAAAACCCTCCTTGATTGCCTCTTTCAGAAAGTTGCAATCACAAATGTATATATCGTTATTGGTAAAATTCAACAAATTGTAGCTTGTCATCTGATTTGGTGTTGAATTGAGTGTTTCATCTTCTAAAGAATTGCAAAATGGTTCAATAATGGGACGTCCAGGCAATAAGGGGAAATATAAGAAATTCTGCAAAAGTTATCAATGCGTGTACTCTATCGCGCATGTGATATTTGTGGAAAGGAGTATATAGGATAAACAAAAAGCTGCCTAAATATAAGGATTAATTTGCACCGTAGCATGATTTATAGATATATTAATAACTACGATAGAGAAATGTCTTCGGAAATAAGACACTTTGCAAAACATTGAGTAGAAGCAATGAAAGTAACTATTTTGGATATCGTGGTAGATACAAAATTGAGATTATGGTGGGAAAATACACATATAGTGCAATGAAGATCTGTTTATCTATATGGTCTAAATACTATTATGTATGGTAATAATTATAGCAAGGAATATTATGCAAACGATAAATCGGACAGTATGGTTGAGAGGAGTGTAAGGAAGAGAAGTAGTTGTAAACAATGAGGAGGATACAAGGGAAAAACGTATTTTTAAAAAACAGTAGAAATATTAATAAAGTTTTGAGTGATATAGATGCTGGAAATGATATTTCCGAGTCATGGTTAAAGAACATGGTTTACGGAGTTAGAGTGAAGTTTTTGAATAGGGTTTGGTCTCATTACAAAAAAATGTATGTAGAATGTACAGAAGGTGATCGGTCTAAATCCATGACAATAATGTTAGATTATGTCAAATTTAGAGCCAGGATACATGGTATAGGTTTGGAGGATGTTAAAATATAAAAGCCTATTAACGAGTATCTAACCTTGAAATGCATTAATAAACGATACAATTTTATTCCTTTTAATAGGATATTAAGATTTTTTGCACATACTTTGCCTGTTAATGATTTGAAGCTAACAGTGGCTTTTAAATATTATAAACCTCTGGGGAGAAGGTTATTTAATTATAATTTTATATGTTGTAATTTACATACATATAGTAATGATAGCTGCGAATGCAATGCATCGACTTAACGTGATATACATCATGGACATATTGTAACAGGTGATCTGGGTCTTATAAAATCAAATATTAAAGAATATTTTGAATTGGGTACTAAATACCATTTTAAGAGTGGTGTATCCATTAACCCTTTCGCGACGGCGGCATTCCGGAGCTGTCGCGGCCCAAAAGACGGAGTGCTTCGCTTTCGAACTGGTCCCAGAGGACGGCACATTTTTTGCACTAAGCCTAACTCTCGAAAAAAAATTCACTGAAAATCACCTATTCAACACAGAAATCTACTTTTTTCAGGAATAAAAGAAATATTTATTTTCTATTTGATGTATATTTTTCATACAAATCTGAATACAAAATACTCGTTAATTGCTCCCATTCTTTTATTCGAAATAAACGAATAATTTCACTGCCTCTAAAACCCAAACAAAAAAAAAATACTCTCTTATATTCCTATGATTCACCAACGAAATCATAACGCTGAAATAAAAATAAAAACCGAAACTCAATTATAAATGTGTTGATGCTACGAGAATTGCTCTGTCTGTTTATGTTACAAAATAATGTTTACCACTCCAAATGGAGAAATAATTCATTCGATCCTCTTCTACCAAGGTCATGCCTCTGCAAAATACATTGAAGTTAGTTCCATGGACAAGTAACGCCATCTAGTAGACAAATTAAAACGTTCCACGAGGAGGCACGTATGAGTGCCACTCTCCGCTTACGGTAAAGTTTCCTCCATCACGAGTGCGTGCCGTTCGTCCTTGAATGCAAGTTCGCACCTGGCACGTGGGTGTGACGATCGTCGCAAAAGGGTTAAATGAGCCATGGAATCTGATAGTTCACAATACATTAAAAAAATGGCTGTAAAATTCAGTTTGCTCAGTGAGACTTTTGAAGAATGGAAGGTCTCGGTAATAAATGAATGTATTTCATAGTATTGCTAGAACATACGCAGAAATACAACGGGGATAGAACCAGAATAATGTGAAAAAGAGCTGGAGGAACTAAAACATCTGTATGTAATTACTTACGTAGACAAAGTAACGTCTAATTTTGCTACGACCTGTAAATTGTAGTATTTTAGACTATTTAGACAATCATACAAAGATACTAGTACTCGTTATTGAATCAATCTCATTTAGAAATCAGTAACTGAATTAAGGCATTATACAAAAAGACTGATATATGACATATGTGTCGGAAAATTTAGATTTCCCTGTTTAGCTCTAATACCAAAGCTACATAAGAATCTCATGAAATTCCAACTTGTTACCATCAGTTTTAAAACATATTTAACCAGGGCTAATAAATCATCATTTAAAATTAGTTCTACAGAAACTCTATGACCAGGGAAGTTATTTTATTAAAAATAGCCTTGAAGTGGTTAAAAAGCTAAAGGAATTGCCTAACATCAGAATATATAGGAGTTACGGCTTTGCCGACCTTTTTAATAATATATACATTAAGGATCGATACAACATCCTTATAGAATCATACCATAGTTATGATTTGCAACTTTATATTGCTATAAGAAAGTTCAGGGCTTTGGTGAAACTGGTTTTATTCGAGACAGTTCTTTATAATGGAGAAAACTTTTATAAACAGATTAAGGGTATCCCAGTAGATGGTAATGGCTCTTCTATTCTGGCAGATATTTACTTAGATAAGTATGAAAGGGGGACACACACACACATATTAAATGAGATATTATTCCTTCGTTATGTGGATGATCTCCTATGCAGATTTGAGGATTGTAATTATACAATGAAGTGTGATTTTTATCCTCCATGTTTAAATTTAATAGAAACAGCATGTAATGAAGATAAAAGTCTAGATTTTTTGAATCTCACTATAATGAAACCTACAACCTCATAGTGTTATCGAATGCATAATAAGCGTATCACCTTTAAATTCGATATTAAATATTTGATGTCATGGACAACTTGTTTACACCGAAACATATTCAGAAATCTAATTATAAATCGGATGACATGCCACAAGTTGTTGAATTTTACCAATAACTATAGATACATTTGTGATTGCCGCTTTCTGAAAGCGGAAAGCAATCAAGGAGGGTTTTCCACCTGATTTTCTGATAAGATTAGTATCCAATTATAACGGTTTAACTGTGACCATAACTAAAAAGAGATTTTTTGGAGTAATAACAACGTACGACTACTCATATATTGCCTAGCAGAAATATTGTAATATGCAGAGTGTGGCACGGGTAGAGCTAAATTATGGATTATAAATCTGGTAACTCTATATGGCTACACACAGGTATTTCATAGCCGGCGCTATATTTGGTAATCATAATCATATTGTTATGATACATAAAAGTTTTCTGGAAAATCGGACCAGCATTTATTATTTACTTGAAGGTGAATGTATAGGAAACTTTATACAAGAAAGCAGTTTAACATCAATAAGTAACAGGCTGGCCCACAGGAAAGAGTAATGCAGAGGGTCTGAACTATTATGTATTTTTGTGATTTTGTATTTATATGGCATAATATTGCCAATAGGTCTTGTATCCCAATTTTTTAAAAAGTAAACACTTTGACTAGAATTTCAAACATTAGTTTTGAATATATTAATTTTAGAGTATTAAATAACCACGAGTAAATTAATTTCAAACATTAGTATTTTAAATTATTTATTATTGATTTTAGAGTATTAAATAACCATGTATGAAGTAATTTCAAACATTTGTATTTTAAATTAGTTTTTGTGGATTTTATATTATGTTTCTTGGATTATTTTAAGAGTATAGTAGAATATTTTTATGGATTTACAAATTATTAAAAATGTATATGTATGTTTGTGATTTGTTTTTATAATATTGAAAGTGTCATGAAGAAAATGGTGTAGGGAATATCGGCTACTGGGAGCATTTGCAATGGCGGAAAAAAACTTTAACCGGAGAGTGGGGGTCGCAACTCCCCCCGGCCGTATCTTATGTTACTTTGCTAGCATTATTACGAGTACATAGTTACTTGTCCTATTTGGGAATTTATATATATATAGAAAGCGAGACTGTGTTGAGCACTGCATATTGATCACTAATTAACTTTGTATTAAATTCAAATGAATTCTGTTTATTCTATGTGTATATATTAAACTTACGTGTACAGACGACTTTTACTACTATTTAAATGCATTATATTAAAATCTCTTTCATTAAATGATACTCAATTTAAATTCCTTTTGCTACACACGCTTCGTACTCCACAGGAAGAACAAGGAACACATGGTATCCTCCGTGAATTTATATTCAGCTCAAATTCATGGAAAGTTTTCTTTTTTCATCAAAAATGTCTTGAAAGATTCAAACTTTTAAACTAGAGCCAGACGATTTATAGTTTGATGATGTCATTCATTGCATGGAGTTAGAACATACTTTTAACTCCATGACTTTAATTTTCCAAGTAAAATAAATTATTGTAGTTCATTGATAATTAAAATAATATCACTTCTGAATGTATCGTATTTTTAAATAAAATTACTGTACATTCGATGTACAGTACATGAGATGTTTAGTTTAAACAGTTGGATAGTATTTTATAATCAATGCTTTATTCATGGTTGATCTTTTTTGTATTTATATTTAGTATTACATCTGTCCTAAAACCGTTTTATTTTTGCATATTATCTGTGTTTCTAAATTCTGTGCTTACACAATTATAATATATATATATTTTTAAACGATCATTAAACTTTGATTGTTTCTACAACGAAGCCTATTTTTAACGTATGCAAAATGTAAACAGAACAAGCAATTGTAAGATGAGTTGTATAAGAATTGCTGAATTTTTGAACACAAAATTAATTAGGTCTGGAGTTTGGAATATAAGTGATATGAATGGAATATTCATTGATTTTATTTAGATAGAGAAGCAAGCAATTTTATAGCATTGCCTTTTTTGATGAAGTTTAAAGTTTCCAGTTATTGTACTATGATAATTTTTAAAATATCACTGCTGAATGTATCACATTTTAAAGATGTTTAAATAAAATTGCATTTCAGTTGGAAAGTGTTTCATAATCAATGCTTTATGCATGATTAATCCTTCTTGTTTGTACTTACAGTAGTTTATGCATAGTTTTTACTTATAAATAACAATTTTTAATATAAATTTCATATATATATATATATATATATATACATATATATATATTGAATCTGAAATAATTTAATTCTAAAAAATTATGCTTCCTGTTGAGTAACACTGCCAGATTAAGGTTTCTGGGAAACTTAGAATAAGAAGCTTCGTCATAAGCATAACTTGAGACTTCTTGCAAAATATAAATTCAAGCCCCTTTTCCACTATTTCTACGATCTTTATAATAATTTTTAGTAGACTTGTGGCTCCCCCTACATTAAACCTGCCTCTTACACTACTAGGTTCTGGAATGTGAAGCCCTGCATTGAAGACTATCCAATACGAGTTTTGCCCAATACCCATCTGGGGCTTTCAGCTTTATAGAAGAGTCAGGGCCCTGAATGGGGACGATGTCCTCATCTCAGTTATTTATTCTCCCTTATTTATTCTATTGAGTCCTGAGACTTACTTATTTCTATAATTTTATATTTATTTTAAAAAGAATATATTTTATTTATTGGTTTTATGAAAATAATGAAATTGCATCATAGAGGCTAAAACTCATAACATTTTGAGATATTGTAACGTCACCTTACACAAAATAAATATACATTGTAAGGGGACCCTTAATTATACTACTTTGCCATTAAGTGATTGGCAATAAGTACATTACTAAACACTTTAGGTGAATTGAGAAATAATATAGATTGTTTAAAAACATCAATTGCATTCTAAATATAAATATTAAATTGAAAGGGCAATCTTATTGACTCGTTTACTTACAAAATTTTAGCAACAAAAAGTTTCAAATTCTTATTACATAAATACTTTTACTGATGTAATAATGTGTGAGATTTCTTGGATAATTTATGACTGTTAATGACCTTTAAACCTTGTATCCTCAGGGTCCAAGAATGAGTCCAGTTATTTGGATAACTTAAGCTTCATTCAAAACAACATGAACATAAACAGTGAGCAGTTTTGTAGCTATCTGGCAAAATCTCAAACATCAGGTCGACTTATTCGCAAACAAGAAGATTGTATTCTCAAAACACTGACATATTCCTAATTCACTGTTACTCGTAGGATGTAACTTCACTCTCTGAACAATAAAGTGACCCCGAAATAGCAATTAATAACTGTAAATATTGCTTTCCGACATGGATTCTTTTAAATACAGAAAAGATGTATTTGTGACATTAGCATATCAACATATTGAAATTTTTATTGTATTTCTTTTTATAATATTTTGATATTGTTCCTTTTCATTTTTTTTTCTATTTTTTTTTTTAGGAGGAGAAGATGGGAAAAAAGGTTTGAATTTGCTTATATGCAAAGATGGACGCATCATAAACCTTGGCTCTAAAAATTCTGTCAAGTTGTTGGCGGGGGTAAGATATTTCATATTTTGTTTCTTAAATAGGTTCCAAAATATGTTTTCTACATTCTGATATTTGAGTCATGTTTGCCACTCATAACCTGAAGTAGTCGGGAAAAATAAACCAAATATTTGGGAAATTCTTTTGAAAAAAATCCCAAACTGGAAAAATTGGGGTATTTCAAGAAAAAATGTCATGTATATTTAAAGACATGTGGTAAATTTTACAATGTTTAGAAGTATTGTTTTATACTTTCAGTAACAATTTGTTGTTTAATGATGTCTAACTAGATCAAATTATCTCGGAAACATTCATACAAAATTTAAATCAAATATATTAACAAGTACAAATGTAGTAACAAAAGCTTAAAAACGGTGTAAAAAATCTCACACATGCAAAAATCAGAAACGCATAGTACAAACACTAGATTTTTTTAAATGAAAACCATTACTTGGGATGCATTTAATTAAAGTTTACATAAAATTTAAAATCATGTTTCTAATGATATACTAAATATGGAGTATATAATAAGGAATATTTGAAAAGCATTGCAACACATAATGTTTATAGTAAATACTATAATTGTGTCTTTTATAACCAATTTATCTTACATTTTCATAGTTCCTAGATATTATTCAATATTTACAATTGACTCCAGAGAAACTTTGGTTTAATGACTTCTTTTTATTTTAATGCATTTTAAATATATTATTGCTTTGAGATGTGAGTCAGTGACTGCAAACATCACCCTTTTTAACACTTTACAAGATAGTTGAAAAGTGTTTATGACTTTGGTCATTCTGTCTGTCCGGCCATGCGCATAGTAACTGCCGAAAAAAAACTTTATCAAAATGAAATTTTAGTATGTTGTTCAGACGGTCTGTGGGACCTATGGGAATGTAAATGAATAATATCACCCAATTAGTTTTGGATTGAATCCAGGTTAAAAAAATGAAATACATTGAACCCTATGGGAACTCATTTTTCAAACATTTTTTAAACTACATTAAAATTCAAAAATTGCTTCAGAAACTTTAGGAAATATTCAAATTATCCCTTAAAATATATATATATATATATAAAAAAAAAGAACTTCAAAATAAAAAGAGCATCCATCTTTTTTCTCAGAGTCAAAATCATGATTTTTAAAGTTTGTTTACATTTATATTAAGTGTTGTATCCATACTAAAATCACTTTGTTCTTGCGTATTTTCTGTGCATCTCTATTCTGCTTCAATGCAATTACAATATTTTTGAGTTTAAATGATCATCCAACTTTGATTATTTCTACAACGAAGCCTTATTTTAATGGATGCGGAATGTAAGCAAGTGATTATAAGACAAGTTGTACAAGAATTGCTTAATTTTTTTCACGTGAAATGTTTTAACTCTGGAGTCTGGAATAAAAGTGTATGAATGAAATATTCACTGCTTTTTCATAGAGTGCCAGACGATTTATATTTCAATGACATCATTTGAATAAAGTTCATGTTATCCGATGAAGTTTTAAGTTTTCAAGTAAAATAAATTATTGTAGTACTGTGATGATTTAAAATATGTCAGCTCTGAATGTATCGCAGTTTAGAGAGATATTTAAATGACATTGCATTTGAGTTGGAAAGTGTTTCATAATCAATGCTTTATGAAACACTTTCCAACTGATCTTTCTTGTTAATTTTAAATTCATCCAGTATGGAGATACGAGATCCAATAGTGTGTTGTATTACTTGTAGATTTTGATAAACAAGCAGAAATTATATATTTCATAAGATCATATTGTTTAAAATAAAAATTTAGAAATGGCAGCTAACACTGCTGTGAGCTTAACGGCAAAAACTAATTGGCTCACGGCAATGTTGGCCATCAAAAAAGATTTCTTAATTTCAGATGCAGACTATTGACTAATCTTTGGAAAAATTTAGCAGCTTTTATATGTTCCTTATATTTAGAATAAATTTCAGCATTACATTTTTCAATAACTGTGATTCCTTTGAAGTAAATATATCTGTTATTACTTTCGTGTTTTGCTTTTATCAATTCAGGATGACGGCAAACGAAACTTGTGTCTTATCTTTTCACAAGCACACTACGTTATGAATTCTCACGGCATTCGCCATGGTTACTGTGACTTATTTCGAGTCCTGTACTGTACCTTATTGCAAAGGTAGAATTTTGAAGAAAACCTATGTTAATCAGCACTTGAATTTAGTTAAACATTAGAAATTTGCAAACACAGTTAACTTTAATAACAATTCAATTCAACTTTAATAGCACAGATTCAGTCCCCTTTGGTCTTGTCCATAAATCATGAGATAGACCCGTTTGTTTTAACATTGTATGTTGGAGTTCACAAAAGAAACAGTCATTTAAAATAGAGTTTATATTTATGCTTTAAGATATAAAACATAAGAAATTTGCAAACACAGTTAACTTTAATAACAATTCAATTCAACTTTAATAGCACAGATTCAGTCCCCTTTGGTCTTGTCCATAAATCATGAGATAGACCCGTTTGTTTTAACATTGTATGTTGGAGTTCACAAAAGAAACAGTCATTTAAAATAGAGTTTATATTTATGCTTTAAGATATAAAACATAAGAAATTTGCAAACACAGTTAACTTTAATAACAATTCAATTCAACTTTAATAGCACAGATTCAGTCCCCTTTGGTCTTGTCCATAAATCATGAGATAGACCCGTTTGTTTTAACATTGTATGTTGGAGTTCACAAAAGAAACAGTCATTTAAAATAGAGTTTATATTTATGCTTTAAGATATAAAACATGAGAAATTTGCAAACACAGTTAACTTTAATAACAATTCAATTCAACTTTAATAGCACAGATTCAGTCCCCTTTGGTCTTGTCCATAAATCATGAGATAGACCCGTTTGTTTTAACATTGTATGTTGGAGTTCACAAAAGAAACAGTCATTTAAAATAGAGTTTATATTTATGCTTTAAGATATAAAACATAAGAAATTTGCAAACACAGTTAACTTTAATAACAATTCAATTCAACTTTAATAGCACAGATTCAGTCCCCTTTGGTCTTGTCCATAAATCATGAGATAGACCCGTTTGTTTTAACATTGTATGTTGGAGTTCACAAAAGAAACAGTCATTTAAAATAGAGTTTATATTTATGCTTTAAGATATAAAACATAAGAAATTTGCAAACACAGTTAACTTTAATAACAATTCAATTCAACTTTAATAGCACAGATTCAGTCCCCTTTGGTCTTGTCCATAAATCATGAGATAGACCCGTTTGTTTTAACATTGTATGTTGGAGTTCACAAAAGAAACAGTCATTTAAAATAGAGTTTATATTTATGCTTTAAGATATAAAACATAAGAAATTTGCAAACACAGTTAACTTTAATAACAATTCAATTCAACTTTAATAGCACAGATTCAGTCCCCTTTGGTCTTGTCCATAAATCATGAGATAGACCCGTTTGTTTTAACATTGTATGTTGGAGTTCACAAAAGAAACAGTCATTTAAAATAGAGTTTATATTTATGCTTTAAGATATAAAACATGAGAAATTTGCAAACACAGTTAACTTTAATAACAATTCAATTCAACTTTAATAGCACAGATTCAGTCCCCTTTGGTCTTGTCCATAAATCATGAGATAGACCCGTTTGTTTTAACATTGTATGTTGGAGTTCACAAAAGAAACAGTCATTTAAAATAGAGTTTATATTTATGCTTTAAGATATAAAACATAAGAAATTTGCAAACACAGTTAACTTTAATAACAATTCAATTCAACTTTAATAGCACAGATTCAGTCCCCTTTGGTCTTGTCCATAAATCATGAGATAGACCCGTTTGTTTTAACATTGTATGTTGGAGTTCACAAAAGAAACAGTCATTTAAAATAGAGTTTATATTTATGCTTTAAGATATAAAACATAAGAAATTTGCAAACACAGTTAACTTTAATAACAATTCAATTCAACTTTAATAGCACAGATTCAGTCCCCTTTGGTCTTGTCCATAAATCATGAGATAGACCCGTTTGTTTTAACATTGTATGTTGGAGTTCACAAAAGAAACAGTCATTTAAAATAGAGTTTATATTTATGCTTTAAGATATAAAACATAAGAAATTTGCAAACACAGTTAACTTTAATAACAATTCAATTCAACTTTAATAGCACAGATTCAGTCCCCTTTGGTCTTGTCCATAAATCATGAGATAGACCCGTTTGTTTTAACATTGTATGTTGGAGTTCACAAAAGAAACAGTCATTTAAAATAGAGTTTATATTTATGCTTTAAGATATAAAACATAAGAAATTTGCAAACACAGTTAACTTTAATAACAATTCAATTCAACTTTAATAGCACAGATTCAGTCCCCTTTGGTCTTGTCCATAAATCATGAGATAGACCCGTTTGTTTTAACATTGTATGTTGGAGTTCACAAAAGAAACAGTCATTTAAAATAGAGTTTATATTTATGCTTTAAGATATAAAACATGAGAAATTTGCAAACACAGTTAACTTTAATAACAATTCAATTCAACTTTAATAGCACAGATTCAGTCCCCTTTGGTCTTGTCCATAAATCATGAGATAGACCCGTTTGTTTTAACATTGTATGTTGGAGTTCACAAAAGAAACAGTCATTTAAAATAGAGTTTATATTTATGCTTTAAGATATAAAACATAAGAAATTTGCAAACACAGTTAACTTTAATAACAATTCAATTCAACTTTAATAGCACAGATTCAGTCCCCTTTGGTCTTGTCCATAAATCATGAGATAGACCCGTTTGTTTTAACATTGTATGTTGGAGTTCACAAAAGAAACAGTCATTTAAAATAGAGTTTATATTTATGCTTTAAGATATAAAACATGAGAAATTTGCAAACACAGTTAACTTTAATAACAATTCAATTCAACTTTAATAGCACAGATTCAGTCCCCTTTGGTCTTGTCCATAAATCATGAGATAGACCCGTTTGTTTTAACATTGTATGTTGGAGTTCACAAAAGAAACAGTCATTTAAAATAGAGTTTATATTTATGCTTTAAGATATAAAACATAAGAAATTTGCAAACACAGTTAACTTTAATAACAATTCAATTCAACTTTAATAGCACAGATTCAGTCCCCTTTGGTCTTGTCCATAAATCATGAGATAGACCCGTTTGTTTTAACATTGTATGTTGGAGTTCACAAAAGAAACAGTCATTTAAAATAGAGTTTATATTTATGCTTTAAGATATAAAACATAAGAAATTTGCAAACACAGTTAACTTTAATAACAATTCAATTCAACTTTAATAGCACAGATTCAGTCCCCTTTGGTCTTGTCCATAAATCATGAGATAGACCCGTTTGTTTTAACATTGTATGTTGGAGTTCACAAAAGAAACAGTCATTTAAAATAGAGTTTATATTTATGCTTTAAGATATAAAACATAAGAAATTTGCAAACACAGTTAACTTTAATAACAATTCAATTCAACTTTAATAGCACAGATTCAGTCCCCTTTGGTCTTGTCCATAAATCATGAGATAGACCCGTTTGTTTTAACATTGTATGTTGGAGTTCACAAAAGAAACAGTCATTTAAAATAGAGTTTATATTTATGCTTTAAGATATAAAACATGAGAAATTTGCAAACACAGTTAACTTTAATAACAATTCAATTCAACTTTAATAGCACAGATTCAGTCCCCTTTGGTCTTGTCCATAAATCATGAGATAGACCCGTTTGTTTTAACATTGTATGTTGGAGTTCACAAAAGAAACAGTCATTTAAAATAGAGTTTATATTTATGCTTTAAGATATAAAACATAAGAAATTTGCAAACACAGTTAACTTTAATAACAATTCAATTCAACTTTAATAGCACAGATTCAGTCCCCTTTGGTCTTGTCCATAAATCATGAGATAGACCCGTTTGTTTTAACATTGTATGTTGGAGTTCACAAAAGAAACAGTCATTTAAAATAGAGTTTATATTTATGCTTTAAGATATAAAACATGAGAAATTTGCAAACACAGTTAACTTTAATAACAATTCAATTCAACTTTAATAGCACAGATTCAGTCCCCTTTGGTCTTGTCCATAAATCATGAGATAGACCCGTTTGTTTTAACATTGTATGTTGGAGTTCACAAAAGAAACAGTAATTTAAAATAGAGTTTATATTTATGCTTTAAGATATAAAACATAAGAAATTTGCAAACACAGTTAACTTTAATAACAATTCAATTCAACTTTAATAGCACAGATTCAGTCCCCTTTGGTCTTGTCCATAAATCATGAGATAGACCCGTTTGTTTTAACATTGTATGTTGGAGTTCACAAAAGAAACAGTCATTTAAAATAGAGTTTATATTTATGCTTTAAGATATAAAACATGAGAAATTTGCAAACACAGTTAACTTTAATAACAATTCAATTCAACTTTAATAGCACAGATTCAGTCCCCTTTGGTCTTGTCCATAAATCATGAGATAGACCCGTTTGTTTTAACATTGTATGTTGGAGTTCACAAAAGAAACAGTCATTT
The DNA here is from genome assembly GCA_951213105.1 of Amaurobius ferox. Lineage (NCBI taxonomy): Eukaryota > Metazoa > Arthropoda > Arachnida > Araneae > Amaurobiidae > Amaurobius > Amaurobius ferox. The sequence goes on along the minus strand of OX578146.1, from coordinate 141,691,884 downwards.
AAAATAGAGTTTATATTTATGCTTTAAGATATAAAACATGAGAAATTTGCAAACACAGTTAACTTTAATAACAATTCAATTCAACTTTAATAGCACAGATTCAGTCCCCTTTGGTCTTGTCCATAAATCATGAGATAGACCTGTTTGTTTTAACATTGTATGTTGGAGTTCACAAAAGAAACAGTAATTTAAAATAGAGTTTATATTTATGCTTTAAGATATAAAACATGAGAAATTTGCAAACACAGTTAACTTTAATAACAATTCAATTCAACTTTAATAGCACAGATTCAGTCCCCTTTGGTCTTGTCCATAAATCATGAGATAGACCCGTTTGTTTTAACATTGTATGTTGGAGTTCACAAAAGAAACAGTCATTTAAAATAGAGTTTATATTTATGCTTTAAGATATAAAACATGAGAAATTTGCAAACACAGTTAACTTTAATAACAATTCAATTCAACTTTAATAGCACAGATTCAGTCCCCTTTGGTCTTGTCCATAAATCATGAGATAGACCCGTTTGTTTTAACATTGTATGTTGGAGTTCACAAAAGAAACAGTAATTTAAAATAGAGTTTATATTTATGCTTTAAGATATAAAACATGAGAAATTTGCAAACACAGTTAACTTTAATAACAATTCAATTCAACTTTAATAGCACAGATTCAGTCCCCTTTGGTCTTGTCCATAAATCATGAGATAGACCCGTTTGTTTTAACATTGTATGTTGGAGTTCACAAAAGAAACAGTCATTTAAAATAGAGTTTATATTTATGCTTTAAGATATAAAACATGAGAAATTTGCAAACACAGTTAACTTTAATAACAATTCAATTCAACTTTAATAGCACAGATTCAGTCCCCTTTGGTCTTGTCCATAAATCATGAGATAGACCCGTTTGTTTTAACATTGTATGTTGGAGTTCACAAAAGAAACAGTAATTTAAAATAGAGTTTATATTTATGCTTTAAGATATAAAACATGAGAAATTTGCAAACACAGTTAACTTTAATAACAATTCAATTCAACTTTAATAGCACAGATTCAGTCCCCTTTGGTCTTGTCCATAAATCATGAGATAGACCCGTTTGTTTTAACATTGTATGTTGGAGTTCACAAAAGAAACAGTCATTTAAAATAGAGTTTATATTTATGCTTTAAGATATAAAACATGAGAAATTTGCAAACACAGTTAACTTTAATAACAATTCAATTCAACTTTAATAGCACAGATTCAGTCCCCTTTGGTCTTGTCCATAAATCATGAGATAGACCCGTTTGTTTTAACATTGTATGTTGGAGTTCACAAAAGAAACAGTAATTTAAAATAGAGTTTATATTTATGCTTTAAGATATAAAACATGAGAAATTTGCAAACACAGTTAACTTTAATAACAATTCAATTCAACTTTAATAGCACAGATTCAGTCCCCTTTGGTCTTGTCCATAAATCATGAGATAGACCCGTTTGTTTTAACATTGTATGTTGGAGTTCACAAAAGAAACAGTCATTTAAAATAGAGTTTATATTTATGCTTTAAGATATAAAACATGAGAAATTTGCAAACACAGTTAACTTTAATAACAATTCAATTCAACTTTAATAGCACAGATTCAGTCCCCTTTGGTCTTGTCCATAAATCATGAGATAGACCCGTTTGTTTTAACATTGTATGTTGGAGTTCACAAAAGAAACAGTAATTTAAAATAGAGTTTATATTTATGCTTTAAGATATAAAACATGAGAAATTTGCAAACACAGTTAACTTTAATAACAATTCAATTCAACTTTAATAGCACAGATTCAGTCCCCTTTGGTCTTGTCCATAAATCATGAGATAGACCCGTTTGTTTTAACATTGTATGTTGGAGTTCACAAAAGAAACAGTCATTTAAAATAGAGTTTATATTTATGCTTTAAGATATAAAACATGAGAAATTTGCAAACACAGTTAACTTTAATAACAATTCAATTCAACTTTAATAGCACAGATTCAGTCCCCTTTGGTCTTGTCCATAAATCATGAGATAGACCCGTTTGTTTTAACATTGTATGTTGGAGTTCACAAAAGAAACAGTAATTTAAAATAGAGTTTATATTTATGCTTTAAGATATAAAACATGAGAAATTTGCAAACACAGTTAACTTTAATAACAATTCAATTCAACTTTAATAGCACAGATTCAGTCCCCTTTGGTCTTGTCCATAAATCATGAGATAGACCCGTTTGTTTTAACATTGTATGTTGGAGTTCACAAAAGAAACAGTCATTTAAAATAGAGTTTATATTTATGCTTTAAGATATAAAACATGAGAAATTTGCAAACACAGTTAACTTTAATAACAATTCAATTCAACTTTAATAGCACAGATTCAGTCCCCTTTGGTCTTGTCCATAAATCATGAGATAGACCCGTTTGTTTTAACATTGTATGTTGGAGTTCACAAAAGAAACAGTAATTTAAAATAGAGTTTATATTTATGCTTTAAGATATAAAACATGAGAAATTTGCAAACACAGTTAACTTTAATAACAATTCAATTCAACTTTAATAGCACAGATTCAGTCCCCTTTGGTCTTGTCCATAAATCATGAGATAGACCCGTTTGTTTTAACATTGTATGTTGGAGTTCACAAAAGAAACAGTCATTTAAAATAGAGTTTATATTTATGCTTTAAGATATAAAACATAAGAAATTTGCAAACACAGTTAACTTTAATAACAATTCAATTCAACTTTAATAGCACAGATTCAGTCCCCTTTGGTCTTGTCCATAAATCATGAGATAGACCCGTTTGTTTTAACATTGTATGTTGGAGTTCACAAAAGAAACAGTAATTTAAAATAGAGTTTATATTTATGCTTTAAGATATAAAACATGAGAAATTTGCAAACACAGTTAACTTTAATAACAATTCAATTCAACTTTAATAGCACAGATTCAGTCCCCTTTGGTCTTGTCCATAAATCATGAGATAGACCTGTTTGTTTTAACATTGTATGTTGGAGTTCACAAAAGAAACAGTAATTTAAAATAGAGTTTATATTTATGCTTTAAGATATAAAACATGAGAAATTTGCAAACACAGTTAACTTTAATAACAATTCAATTCAACTTTAATAGCACAGATTCAGTCCCCTTTGGTCTTGTCCATAAATCATGAGATAGACCCGTTTGTTTTAACATTGTATGTTGGAGTTCACAAAAGAAACAGTAATTTAAAATAGAGTTTATATTTATGCTTTAAGATATAAAACATGAGAAATTTGCAAACACAGTTAACTTTAATAACAATTCAATTCAACTTTAATAGCACAGATTCAGTCCCCTTTGGTCTTGTCCATAAATCATGAGATAGACCCGTTTGTTTTAACATTGTATGTTGGAGTTCACAAAAGAAACAGTAATTTAAAATAGAGTTTATATTTATGCTTTAAGATATAAAACATGAGAAATTTGCAAACACAGTTAACTTTAATAACAATTCAATTCAACTTTAATAGCACAGATTCAGTCCCCTTTGGTCTTGTCCATAAATCATGAGATAGACCCGTTTGTTTTAACATTGTATGTTGGAGTTCACAAAAGAAACAGTAATTTAAAATAGAGTTTATATTTATGCTTTAAGATATAAAACATGAGAAATTTGCAAACACAGTTAACTTTAATAACAATTCAATTCAACTTTAATAGCACAGATTCAGTCCCCTTTGGTCTTGTCCATAAATCATGAGATAGACCTGTTTGTTTTAACATTGTATGTTGGAGTTCACAAAAGAAACAGTCATTTAAAATAGAGTTTATATTTATGCTTTAAGATATAAAACATAAGAAATTTGCAAACACAGTTAACTTTAATAACAATTCAATTCAACTTTAATAGCACAGATTCAGTCCCCTTTGGTCTTGTCCATAAATCATGAGATAGACCTGTTTGTTTTAACATTGTATGTTGGAGTTCACAAAAGAAACAGTAATTTAAAATAGAGTTTATATTTATGCTTTAAGATATAAAACATGAGAAATTTGCAAACACAGTTAACTTTAATAACAATTCAATTCAACTTTAATAGCACAGATTCAGTCCCCTTTGGTCTTGTCCATAAATCATGAGATAGACCCGTTTGTTTTAACATTGTATGTTGGAGTTCACAAAAGAAACAGTAATTTAAAATAGAGTTTATATTTATGCTTTAAGATATAAAACATGAGAAATTTGCAAACACAGTTAACTTTAATAACAATTCAATTCAACTTTAATAGCACAGATTCAGTCCCCTTTGGTCTTGTCCATAAATCATGAGATAGACCCGTTTGTTTTAACATTGTATGTTGGAGTTCACAAAAGAAACAGTAATTTAAAATAGAGTTTATATTTATGCTTTAAGATATAAAACATGAGAAATTTGCAAACACAGTTAACTTTAATAACAATTCAATTCAACTTTAATAGCACAGATTCAGTCCCCTTTGGTCTTGTCCATAAATCATGAGATAGACCCGTTTGTTTTAACATTGTATGTTGGAGTTCACAAAAGAAACAGTAATTTAAAATAGAGTTTATATTTATGCTTTAAGATATAAAACATGAGAAATTTGCAAACACAGTTAACTTTAATAACAATTCAATTCAACTTTAATAGCACAGATTCAGTCCCCTTTGGTCTTGTCCATAAATCATGAGATAGACCTGTTTGTTTTAACATTGTATGTTGGAGTTCACAAAAGAAACAGTCATTTAAAATAGAGTTTATATTTATGCTTTAAGATATAAAACATAAGAAATTTGCAAACACAGTTAACTTTAATAACAATTCAATTCAACTTTAATAGCACAGATTCAGTCCCCTTTGGTCTTGTCCATAAATCATGAGATAGACCCGTTTGTTTTAACATTGTATGTTGGAGTTCACAAAAGAAACAGTCATTTAAAATAGAGTTTATATTTATGCTTTAAGATATAAAACATAAGAAATTTGCAAACACAGTTAACTTTAATAACAATTCAATTCAACTTTAATAGCACAGATTCAGTCCCCTTTGGTCTTGTCCATAAATCATGAGATAGACCCGTTTGTTTTAACATTGTATGTTGGAGTTCACAAAAGAAACAGTCATTTAAAATAGAGTTTATATTTATGCTTTAAGATATAAAACATAAGAAATTTGCAAACACAGTTAACTTTAATAACAATTCAATTCAACTTTAATAGCACAGATTCAGTCCCCTTTGGTCTTGTCCATAAATCATGAGATAGACCCGTTTGTTTTAACATTGTATGTTGGAGTTCACAAAAGAAACAGTCATTTAAAATAGAGTTTATATTTATGCTTTAAGATATAAAACATAAGAATAGCAAATTCCAGTACTAGGATTCCCACGGGCCTTGAGAAACCCTTAGAAAGGCCTTATTTTTCATTTTGTTTTTAAGACCCCTTAAAAAGGGCCCTATTGTTTAATTCATCTATTTCTTTTGTCCATCTTGAATATTTGTGCAAATAATTGTGGTGTATGTGACGAACCCATGACTTATCTTTCAGTAAGTGGCTGAGTCTCCGTGCTACGCCATTCTATCGCCGATCCGCCAAAGAAAAAAAATGCAGCTAGGGGACATAAATAAAAAAGGAGAAGTCTCAATTATTTCTATTTAAACTTTAAAATCAAAAACAACCAAAAATAGGTATAAAAGTCCTTTAATAAAATTTCCTCAACATACAAAATTATATGACCAGAGCGCTTTCAGGCGTCACGATGCCCGAAAGTGCTCTAACCATGTAATTTTGTACGTCGAGAAAAGAAGATTTTATTAAAGGACTTTTATACCTATTTTTGGTTGTCTTTGATTTTAAAATTTAATTAGATGACTTGTATCCTTACTATTTATTTCTATTTAGTATAAAAAAATATATTTAAAAATGTTTATAGAAGAATATATTTAATAATCTTTAAAAATACTTATTTAATAATACTTTATTTTTTCTGTCTCTAATGTATATTTGTTTAATTTTTCTTTGATTGTATTGCTAAGTTCTAAGTAGCCTCATAAAAAAAAAAATTGCCTTGAAAAGACCTTATTTTTTTTTCTGTTTGCGGTGTGGAAATCCTGAATACGTACCAATTCTACCGCTACAATTTGAAATTGCTGCCACCTATCACTAAGTTGTTTAATTTACATAAGGAAACACAGTGCTCCTTATTTTAATTTCTAATACCTAGTGTGTCAGTTCGCATCAGTCTTTCATCATTACACACATTGTCTTGCCAGCTTTAGCATTCAATTGATGGGAGCCCATAGGGGAGGGTAAGGAGGGGGGGCACTTGTTCCGTCGTTCTTCTACGACCCAGACCGTCTGACCTACCAGAAAGGTATAAGGTATCTGTTTGGACGGCCGTGAAGTGTCCCTCCAATTTAGACCGGAACCCAGTGGGGGAGCCATCCACAGGGACTGTACCCTCCTTCCCCTACCACCAACCTCTCAGGACTTACGGACCCACATGTTTAATGTGATCGTACTCCGCATCAACAACGTGGCAGTTTTGGCAGTGGTGTAAATCGAACCCGTGCCGTGCAAGTACTTGTTCCCTCCTGGACATTCAAGGTTACAAAGGAATATCAAGCTAGTTGATTCTATACATTTCATCATTGAATTTGCCCCATTGATTCTATGATTCAAGTCACCTCAAATCAGAATAGGGTTCTATTTTGCTGCACTATTAATAACTTTATTAAGTTATAGAATTTTTTTTTTTAGCATAGCTTTGTTAAAAAATTATGAAAATAAAGACATATCTCAGTAGCATAGTATAATAGTACAGTATTCTTTTATGAACTATGTATTCACATGATTTCTAAATAATAAGTTCTGCGAAACAGGGTGAATGTGAACTGTGGAGGTGAATGGAAACAATATTATAATTACTGTAGGATGACTGCATGTAATATTTTAATGAAAACAAAATTTTTCCATCTTAGCTCACTGTAAGATGACTTACTTTTAGGATTAAGGCCCATTGAACATTGTTTTCACATTTTGTTCGAATTCACCCCTGTTTATAGTATTGATGCACATAACTTAAAAAAAGAGCCCCAAAGTGGACCGTAATGTTTGTGCACTTTCTTTTCCAGGATGCCTTTCTATTGCAGACTCCTGGAGCTGGCGGATTTGGTGCCACTGAAAATACCGAACTGTAAAAGTTATATATTAATTGTTGATTTTAAGTCAGAGTAATATATACATTAAATATATATTTTTGAAATGCATAACTTGTTACTTTACTTTCACAAAGTCTATTTAGTGTTTCTTTGTGCGTTACATTGTGGTATTCGACTTTTCTTTTAACTCCAAAGTCAAACAGCATGAAAGGGATCACTTCATAAATTTTGCAGATGAAAATGCTTTCCTTCACACTCATAATAGCATGCTTTAAAAATTGTGAATAATTATTCTATCATAAATCCTTAAGACTGGGAAATTTTAAGCCATTCATAACGCATCCAAATAAATCTTTGCAATATATCTTTCATCCCTTACTAAAATCTAAAGTTACTTTGAGTAGTTTTAGGCTTTTATTAGTATGGCACATGATGTTTCAAAGAGAAGTGACATCCATAAATGTGTGCAAATAGTTTTAACGTTGCTAATAGAATTTGTTTCCCACTCTAGTATGTTAGTATTTCCAATGGCAAAATCCATTTCTCTGAATATGTAGTTTTTTTTATTTTTTATTTATTATCATCGCCATTTAAGCATAATATCAAATAGGAAGAATTAAGTAATGTAATTATGCTTAATTCTTTTTTACTAGTATTATGTGTGGAATACATAATGCCAGTAAGAATGAATTAAACATCCTTACTGGTGTCATGTATGCTTAATTCGTCCTTACTGTTGTTAATTAATTAATTAATTAAACATAAATTAATATACAATGCAGCTTACAACTGTTTCAAAGATACACTGCCAGTGGGTGCTAAACAGACTGATAAATATCAAGTTAAATAGATGCAATGAAAACATGGCAGAAACAGGTGTATGTATATGCTTATATATTCTTTACATTTAGTTTATTTTTTGTGTGACATTTGGACTTGTTCTTCTGTGTGTTGGGTTTTTTTGTACATCTTGTTGGAACATTTCTGTAGTGTATTGGGGCACTGAGATGTGTGTGTGAGCTCTATGTTTCGAATTGACAAAGCTGTTCTTCATGCTGCTTTCCAATTGGCTCCAATTAGTTTGCTGTTTCCTAACCGGTAGGGCTCTGACTCCACCATCTTGAATATATGTACCCTTCAGGTTTTTTTTTTTTCCCATCTTTTTGACTTTGAGTCTGTTAGTTTACTGAGCACTAATAAACGAGGTTCCAATATATCCCCGAAACAATTATACAAGGTAGGATCAAAAAGTAGCAGGTACAATGTTTCTGTCAGCAATTTCCCCAAATGCTGGCAGAATTTGATATTCGCACATTGTTCTTCAAACGCCATTTCCATTTTTGATGAACCTGAACAACTACAGTTCACTGACACGCATTGTCTGGAAAAACACCTGCTTCTTTCTTTTCACATCTCGCGTCACATGTGCCTCTATGCCACTGTAAAATAGTTCCCCTCTCCTTCAATCAGGGTTGGAGATATCAGCACAGTCTCCGAACTTTTTGATCCTACCTTGTATGCTGATTTGTATATTCATTTGGGCAGAACTATGTTGCTTAATTTTTCCTTATATGAGGTTACGCATTTGCCATAATTAAATCTATTTGTATTAAATGCATTGCATCTGATTTGTGATAAACCATATACTGGGAATAAGTAAAACATAATGCTCATCTACTGTATCTTGATTTATTTCTTTTTGATTCCTCAATATTACTTTCTTTTGTGTGTGGAATGGTAACTGTAAAAAAGGATTTTTAATATGGCGACAGATTCAGGAGATGAAATAATTCTTTAAAAATCAAATAATATATAAAGATATGCAGCTCACCATAATTTGGAGTTGCATATAGTTTTTGATTATGTTCTTTTGGTACAAAAGACAATTGTATATGAAATAGTTATAAATAAATTTATTATGTTCCTGTTGCAGGGGTTCAAAGTAATTGATGGTTGAAGACCCAGACCGTCCGAGTCATCCGAAGACTTGAGCAACCAAAGTAAATGATGGTGGAGCTTTTGGTGAATATCGGGGTTCTCGCCAAAAAATTCATATAGGGCCTTTGTGCTTCCAATCTGAACTCTCAGGTTGACTGGACTCCTGACCTGTAATACTCTTAGCAACAAAATTCCACTCTCTAAAATGTTGTGAATGAGTGTTCTTTGGGCTTTTTAAATATAAGGCTGTAAATGGCAAAATAAGAATAACTTACTAGCTTCATCTAAGGAAGTTACTGTCTAGCAAATATTTTGCAGCTTCTAAACAATTCTATGAAGACTTTATGTATTAAGTAAAAAAGTTGGGTCAATATAATATTTCTGAATTAGAAACAAATTTTTATTCTCTTATTAATTAGGGCCATTTATAAAATACTAGCAGCCTTCGGAGACCTACCAGAAAGGGGTAAGATAACTATTTGGACGGCCAGGAAGTGCTACCCAATTTAGACCGGAACCCAGTGGGGAAAATATCCACAGGGACGGTACCCTCCTTCCCCTACCACCAACCTCTCAGAAGGACTTACGAACCCACATGTTTAACGTGATCGTACTCCGCGTGAACACAGTGGCGGGATTCGAACCCGGGATTACAGAGTGCAATTCCCGCACGCTAACCACTGGGCTACTGCGCCCTCAACCCCGTGGAATTAACAAAGTTTGGTTTAGTTTAATGATGTTAAAACTAATAATGAAATTTTTAGGCACCATGACAATCTCCATAACTTTCTTTTTATTTATTTTTTATTTCTTCAGTGCTTAAGTTTTTTCATTGTGATCCCAACCACCACCCGATGTTAACAATACATCGCCACAATTCAATCCAGCATAATAAGCCAAAAACCATACAAACCATAATTCAATCATTTAAATTTTATAATGACCATATGCTAAGCTCGTAATTCTATCATTTAAAATATAACGTAATATCATTTAAAATATCCTCATTCCATCGTTTCATCATTTAAAAAAATCAATTCCATCAATTAAAATATCCATTTAAAAATCCATATCGTTCCACCATTTAAAATATCGCATAAAACATTAAATAACAATAATAATTTCACCCGATGTATACAATACATCGCCATAATATCTCCATAGAAGTAGCGTGACGTCCGCGGCTGCACGCGCATGTGGTAGACGAATCGGATCTTCGCCGTGAAGTCTCCGAGAAATTTAATATCATTACTTCTTTAAAATCAGGATCGGGTTGTTATTTATAATTATTTTTTAACCAGCTTGGGCTTGTAAGAAAGCCTGATGTTTGAGCTTTCTAAAAATGTAAATTATTAGTCGAAATTCTCGATACTTTTTCGGATGCGAATATTTAAAAACGAAAGTTCGTTTTTTTGAGCCGAAAGTGACTTTTCTTATAAAATCTTTTAAGAAATATTAGAAATTGAGACTTGAAATTGATATATTTTTACTTGCAATTGACTGGACTTTCCAGTTGTGTGATTTGTTTTTTTCTACGACGTCTGGATGGTGGAGAAAAAAAAGGCGAAAAACGGTCGAAATCGCATAAAACATTAGATAACAAAAAATTCAAGTTTTAAAAATCGGTTTTGACTTGTCAGCTCCCCCCTCCCCCCCCCCCCCGGGTCTCCGATTGCCAAATTTCGTAACTTTCCAACACGCGGTCGCTGAACCCTATAGTGTATAAGACACACAGACATTGCCGCCAACGGCCCTACCGTGCTGAAAACACCGGTTCTCGTTAGATCACCGAAGTCAAGCAGCATCGGGTGCGGTTAGTACTTGGGTGGTGACCACCTGGGAACACCGCGTGCTGTTGGCACATTTCGGGCGCTGGATTTGCATGCTACCACAAGTGCCGCCGTGTTCATGCGGAGTACGATCACGTTAAACATGTGGGTCCGTAAGTTCTTCCGAGAGGTTGGTGGTAGGGGAAGAATGGTACGGTCCCTGTGGATGCCTCCCCCACTGGGTTCCGGTCTAAATTGGGTGGCACTTCCCGGCCGTCCAAACTGTTACCTTACACCTTTCTGGTAGGTCGGACGGTCTGGGTCTCAACAACACAAACATTGCCTTTTATTATTTACTAACCGCCTTTGGCGACCAGCCTGTTCGTTACCCTTGAAAATTCTGACCCTGGGAAACTCGCTGGCGCGACCTACCAGAAAGGTGTAAGGTAACTATTTGAACGGCCAGAAAATGCCACCCAATTTAGACCGGAACCCAGTGGGGGAGGCATCCACAAGGACCGTACCCTCCTTCCCCTACCACCAACCTCTCGGAAGGACTTACGGACCCACATGTTCAACGTCATTGTACTCCACGTGAACATGGCGGCAGTTTGGGATGTGGTGGGAATCGAACCCGGGCCTATCGAGTGCAACTCCCACGCGCTAACCACTGGGCTACTTCACCCTTCGCGACAATCTCCATAACTTTCTTTTTATTCACCCAATTTAGACCGGAACCCAGTGTGGGAGGCATCCACAGGGACCGTACCCTCCTTCCCCTACCACCAACCTCTCGGAAGGACTTACGGACCCACATGTTTAATGTGATCGTACTCCGTGTGAACACGGCAGCAGTTTTTGCAGTGGCGGGAATCGAATCCGGGCCTACCGAGTGCAATTCCCGCGCGCTAATTTAAATTTTATAATACCATATGCCAAGCTCTTAATTCCAAAAAGGTGAAGTAATTTTGAAAATGTTTTTTTTTTTTTAAATGGCCATGCACTTGACTTTCGTCATTCCCCTTTCGTCAATGGCCAGAACGTGAACCATTTAGCCGTCCTAAGTCGTTGCACCAGAGGGGGGGCGGAACACACTACGCCCACAACACAAACATCCATGCCTTACATGGGACTCGAACCCACAACGCGGCGGTCGAGCGATTGCTGTTGAAACGCTCTCCTTGACCACTCGACCACTGCGTCGGCAATTTTAAAAATGTAATAAATGTTCTGGGGGTGATGGGATCGCGCTTTTTCCGGACCGTGCAGCAAAACCCTTCAAGCCCTTGTTGGCAAGGGGCACGGTCTGGGTCGCTGAAGCTCTTAATTCCAACACCCTCATTCCATCGTTCCATCATTTAAAATATCCATAAATTAAAATATTTATTTAAAAAATCCATCAATCCACCATAATTCAATCATTTAAATTTTATAATGAGCATATGCTAAGCTCTTAATTCCATCATTTAAAATATCACTTAATTTTATAATCGGATGCACGATCGTTAGCAAAAATTTTCAAACAAAACAATAAACTCTTTTCAGTCTGATCCCAAATCTTCGCTTGGAGTAACTAACTTTAACACCGTTGCCATGGAAACGCGCTCGAAGTGCACTTGAACGGGAATGGGAGGAAAATTATTTTGCCGGTTACGGCCGTGAAATTAAAATTCGGAAAATCTTAAAATTCCGATCCTGCAGCAAAATTTTATTATTTTTTGACCAGATTGGGCTTCTAAGAAAGCCAGATCTTTGAACTTTCTAAAAATGTAAATTATTATTCGAAATTATAAGTACTTTTTCCGATGCGAGGATTTAAAAACCAAAGTTCGTTTTTTTGAGCCGAAAGTGACTTTTGTTTTAAAATCTTTAAAAAATAGTAGAAATTGAAATTTGGAATTGATATATTTTTACTCGCAATTGTCTGTTCTTTCCGGTGGTGTGATTTGCTTTTTTCTACGTGTGGATCGTGGAGAGAAAAGGGCCAAAAACTGTTGAAATCGCATAAAACATTGAATAACAAAAAGTAATTCGACTTTTAGAAATCGATTTTGACGTTTCGCTCCCCCCCCCCCCCCCGGTCTCCGATTGCCAAATTTCGTAGCTCTCCGACGCGCGGTCGCTGAACGTATAGTGTGTAAGACACACAGATATTGCCTTTTATTATATAGAAGATTACAAATGAGATTCAATATGACCACCATTGTGATGTTCCAAGAACAGCATACGTTGCACGACATTTTCCACGGCGATTCTCAACATATCGGAAGTGTGTCTCACGTGCAACGTTATTCGATCTCTTAACGTTACGATATCGGGGACATATCCTTGATGCACAACGCTTTTAAGAAATCTCCACAGCCAAAAATCACAAGAATTGAGGTCGGGCGACTTCGGTGGCCATGCCGTGGGAAATGCGCGACTCGTTTTCTGCTGTCAGAGAAATGTTCCCGCAACGATGTGGGGAGTGGTCGAATCAAGACATCCTCTCTCCTGCAGTTGAGTTGAGGAACCACGAAGTTGCTACCTGTCAGCAATGACGGAACAGGTCACTGGTCCACTTTGCTGACTTTTCTCGTAAAAGTAAGAACCGACCGTAAAAGATGCCATAAAGCCGCACCACACTGACTTTTGGCGAGTGAAGAAGTTTCTGCAGATACGCGTGCGGATGAGTGGCAGCCCAAATGCGGTCGTCGTGTGTGTTAACACCACCGTTCAAAGGAAAGTGCGCTTCGTCGCTCCATAAAGTGCCCCACGGCCATGCATCAGCCCTTCCATGCGTGCTAAGAATGTCAAAGAAAACTGAATTCGAGTGGCCGCATCGCCATTCTTGAACAGGACAGATTTCATAGGAGCAAAATTTCAATATCTGATGCAGGATTTTCCACACTCCGTTTGCCAGGATATTGCCCGTGCTGGTATAGCAATGCACATTCGTCGTACGCTGTTCCACATTAGGAGTTGCAACTTCTTCAACTCGTTGCTGACTGACCGCTTTGCTTCCTCGGCCTGGTTGTCGTACTAGAGTTCCAGTAATTTCAAATCGTCGAATCATGTTTCGTCGCTCATCGGTCCTCGTCGTAACTTCTTCAACCGCCGAAATTCATGAAGGGCATTCTCGTTCTGCTGATAATACAGCTTGACGAACAAAGCGCGGTCACGTAAGGTAAGAGCCATCGAAAGATATTGGAGAGTTCGCCTCCGAATGATGACGATTCTCCTAGCCTTTCCTTTTATCCATAGGGTCGCTACATGGAACGCGATTATGCAAATGAGTGCCAAAATATCCCCTGGAGGCGACTTTTGGAACTTTTTTTTTTAGAAATCGAAACCGCATGTTCTACTGTATACGCCCACCGAATTTTGTTACGTTACAGCCAATACATGACTCACTAGAGGGCTCTAAACACCTCACGTTATTTTATGGCCACCCGGTATATATATATAATAATAAATTATATATATGCTCCAATTTCTTTTTCTCAAAGAGAGTATATAAATGATCTAGTGTATATCTATGCCCTCTAGTTCCCCCTCCTGTTTAATAATAAATTAATATTTATAAATGTATTTGCTTTTTATTAACGTGTGTTTTCTTTGGTTCACATTTTTCTAACATAAAATGTCACCGTAGGGCGAGACTAACTAGATCATTGCTTCCAGTTTTATTGCTTGATACATTTCTAGAAACGCTAATTATCAAGAAGTGTGCTTTCCTGAATTTTTTCCCAGGTCCGATCGTTTTCGAAAGAGTGCTTTCAAAATTTTCCATTACATGGCTCTCATAAACACACCCTTCACAACCTATCGACCTCTAGTAAAATAAAATAAATAAATAATAAAGAAACTTACACAGTAAAAAACAAATATTAGAATTAAAAATAAAATCGCATCTCAGTAACCATTACGTTGCCTTGAAAATCGAAACCAGTACGTTCAGATAGGATACTTTGTATGTTTATTTGAAGTGTTAAAATATACACCCACACAGAATGACACTATTATGTATTGTTCCTTTGGAATGGTGGGTGTATGGATGGAATACATGGATGTGTCCGAATTTCCGGATAACTGACGTTTTTATTTAAAGCACCCATAAGCGCAAGCAGGAACACTGTACAGCTAATAATGCTCATGTTACCTTCCGAGATTACAGAACTGCAAGGTACGATAATACAGCCATTTATTCACAAAACAGACGCTTTTATTCTCAAAACATGGCGTATTCACAAATAAGTACGACTCCACTCAGTCCAACCGAACGATGACTCTTCGCTTATCTTCTTCCGGGCGAAAGAGCTCGGAAAAATGGACGTGGCTCTTGAAATTCTAAACTGAACTACAAAATGGGAAAAGAGAGTGATATTTCGTCCAATATGTCTCCGAAATCGAGCTATACGGACGCCCATAGAACTTTTCTCAGGAGGAGAAAAACTCAAGGATAAGATGTACAACACCAACTAGCTGGACGGCCAAGGAAGGGCAAGAGGCCCCTATGGCCCGGACTTTCCAATGCTAGCAATGGTTGCCTTGAAATGTCGTTTATACTCGGAGACGTGAAGATATTTTAGATGTAACAATATTATATTGTATATTTCTTTTCATTGCCTTCTCCATCACTGTTTTCTTTCAAAATGAATCATAATAACGACGTATGTATTTCAAGATTTTTGATTGACATTATAAAATATGAACCGATTTTTACTTTCCTTATATACAATAATGTATAAGGAAAGTATTGTGACGGGGTCGAAAATTCGAATTCGAGTTTTCGACGGGAGAGCACGTTTCAAGCATCCCTGATCACGAATTGAACATTTTTGAAGTGATGTCTGTGTGTGTGTGTTAATGAGTCTGTGGAGACGATAACTGACGACCGAATGGACCGATTCGAACGAAATTTAGTACAAAAATTATAATCCATGAATACTGGAAGCCCATTGTTTTTATACGCAATTGAATGTTCAGACCCCCCCCCCCTAAATTTTCGAGTGAAATTTTGAAAAGAAACAAAACCTCTAATAAAGTTACGCAAATAGACATTTCTTATGTAATTTTTCATTAGAAAACGATTGACATAAATTTTAGAAAGCTGGCATGAAACGTTCTCGAGATATTGCACATTTTTCAAAAAAACTTATCAAAAAATCATATAAAAATATAAAAAATATTTCCTATTGAGAAACATGTTCACTTTTCATATGTAATACTATGCGATAAATTGGGTGACATCATTCTCGAGGATCTAGCTTGTTCCATTTATGAAAAAAGATACTTGAGTCATACTTTTGTATTTGAACGCCAATAGTCATTTATCTGCTGTAAGAATAACTTATTTCTCCGTCCATAACGCTTGGCGAGATTTTGGCGACGAATTGGGTGGAATGTCGCCAACTTGGCGACTTTTTTAAATGTTGCTAAATTAACGAAAAACTCGCCAAATAGATAAAAATGACGCTAAATCAATGAAAATGACGACTCATTGACGAAAATTCAATATCTTGGAAAGACTATAAATATCTACTATAAAAATAATCTTTTTTTTTTTTTTTTTACTGTAAAAGTAGTAAATTCATTGCATTATATAAGGAAAGTCATGTGCTGCCCACATCCGATTTTTTATAATGCATTTCGCATTTTTGCCTTTAATCTGCTTTTAATTTCGCATTTCCGTTCTTCGGTGAAATATCATTTTCTTAACGAATAATTGCTGTACTTATGAAATAATATTTAGTACACCGATCCCTTTAAATTAAATTAATCGGATTGACTAACTCCAAGAATAGGTCTTCCAACGTGGCTGACTTTTAGAATGAAGGCTCCTATAACTTCTCTGTATTGTCTTCCCTAAAATTTCGGAATTTCATATTTTTACAATGCATTTGCATTTTTGCTTTTAATTAATTTATTCCTCAGTGAAATATCCTTTTTTTCTTCCCTCCACGTTTGCGATAGTATATTCCATCCCCCTCACGACATGCATGTTGCCAAACTGGGAAAATTCTTTTTTTAAAGAATTAAAAAAATATTTGCGAACAAAAGCGTACATATTTGTATTTTGGAGCTGAATATAATGCAAGCGGACTTATATAATAGAACAGAGGCGAGTCGAAATCTATAAGAACTTCAATATTATATATAGAACAATTTTCCATCGCCTAAATTTTGAATGACGTAGTTCGCGGATAAATTTTTACTGATAAAGTAGATCTTACGTTAAAAATGAATGGACACTCTTCCAAAATAGAATGAGATAAAAAATGTTACTCTTGTATTTCAACACATTAGTTTTTGGGGTCGAAACCTCTAATTTAAAAATAGGAATTACTTGTTTCGAATGCATAGTGCATAGGTTGTATATCTATTATTAAATTGCAAAGAAATTATTTTTTATATATAAAATTTATTTTATGGCATTCGTAAAATTGTGTACGTAATATTTATGGAATCGTTAAACGGCTGTTCAATAAAAGAAAAGAACTTGATCAGACGATTTTCAGAATATTCTCTCATTCCAGCAGCCAAAACAGTAGGATGTAGTAGTAGTAGCAAAATGTTCTAGACAACAATATTCTAAACTTTAGAAGAATGAAAAGATGGATTTTAAATTTTAGGTAAGCAAGATAGTATATAATTCTAATTGTATTTTTTCTTATATATTATTTAATTTTAAATGCTTTAAAATTTAGAATTTACACTGAGGTATTCTATAAAAGGAATCATAATTACTGAAATAATTACTTCCCGAAATTAAATAATGACTAATTGATAAACATATTACTTCTCAAATAATAAAATTAAGTTAAAAGTGTAAATGTTCACATCTAACATAATAGTAACAATAGATGTTTGTGCTGTCTGTCGCGGGAAATCGGACCACCGCAAAATTGGGTACAGAGGTATTTGACGGCCCGGAAAAGTACGCATCGGCGAGATTTTTTTAAATTCAAATTCAATTTTTATTTATTTTATGTTTTAGCACGGTTATGAGCGATTTTCAAGCAAACCTTTGCGACCGAAAATAGGGTCGTAAAGTTTTCATCTTGACAGCATTGGAAAGATGTTAGAACGTTCTTTCTAACGGTATTTGAACCAATTTGTAGAACCATTTATATTTTTAAATACATCGAAATTTGCATTTTTTAGGTTATCAATTCACCGTATCCGAAAAAGGAAGATTAGCACAATCCTATAGTATAGCATAAAAGTGGTGTGCGCATTCTAACAAAAATAATTTGTTTGACTACATTATTTTATTTTTATGATTTATCAAGCAAACGCATAAAAATGTAATAATAAATTGTACATACCGAAAATGAAATTCTGTGGATTTTCTGCGCATGCCTGTCTTGGAACTGACTCTCCTCGAGAAAGGAGGAGCGCATGCGTGTGAATTTGGTTTGAAACTAAAGGAGGAAGTGATTTGGAAATTAAAGAAAGGTGCGTGACACAAAACAAATATTTACTTTTTACACTCAGAATTTTAAAGAGCCGAAGCATGTAAAATTGTGAGAGATTGATTAGATTCAAGAAAAATATTTAAATTATATGGCTTTCTTATTATATATAAGTAAACCTTAATTAATTCCACAAAAATGTTATTTAATGTGTCAATTTTTAAAAGTAACGAACGTTGTGATTACAATGTGATTTATTCATTCATATTCATTTAATATTGAACGATAATAAGAAATCTATATTGGTCCCTATCAAAATTTAGTCATTTTGTGATTCATAAAATTTGCACATTTTCAGTAACAATTTTGTAAATTGAAATTTTTAAAAATGTTATTTCAGTAGACTTTACCTTTAAATTAATACAAATATTAAATAAATGTGTCTTAATGGCGACCCATCCCTAGTTTAAACTGCATAAGGTGCCGGATTGGCCAGAACATATAAGAAACGCGCAAGCAAGTTTATTCCCATCCAAGTTTCCAATGCTACCAAAATTAACGGGTTTGTTCTTGCTTCTCAAAATTCCCGTGTTTTTTGCATTTCTATCTGTAATGTAATGAATTCAATCGAATAACATTTTATATTAATAGAATAATTTTAAAGCTATATTTGTATAGCCTATCCATTTCTGTTTAACTCATTGTCTCAGTTTTATTAGCTTTTCTCTATTGATTCGACAAAAGCATTACTCTGTGTACAAATTTCGTGAACTTTTATAGATTTCGAGACTCTTACATTTTGGAGGGCTTCAAATAATATTCTCGTTTTTATTATAAATGGTGGCGTTTTATCTTCAGTTTTATGATTGTGTTTTAATTATTAAACATCCAATCAAGAACAAAACGTATTCAAATATTTTCTTTGTTCGGCAATAAAAAGGTTTTATGAAATGAATGTATTAAAGAGGTTTAGCTTCTGGAAATATTCCTAAATAGAGAACAGTTGTTCAATGTATATATAAGGACACCTATTTTTACATTGGGTTCGAGTATTCCTCTGAGCGTTCAACGCACGTTTTGTGCATTGGAATGATTAGAAATCTCGCTGCAATTGCTATTAACACAGGAACTTAACGAATTGGATATCACAAGGTTACTATATTTATAGGCACTTGAGGATAACTCATTCTGAGGGTGAAGAAGGATATTCCGCCGGTATCTTTCCCAGGACATGTTCATGGATCTTTCAGAGTTTTCTGCATCAGCTATGCACACGATAAAAGAATGCGGGTTTCTCAAATGGGTTTTCATGCGCGATGACATATGTTTAAATCTATTTAAATTGCACGGAGATAAGGTTGAGCCGATACGCGTAAGGTGTGAGGTATTCCTGCCTTGCTCTTAGCAAGCTAACTAAGTGAAAAGTGGCTAAGGTGGGGAGTTGCACGAAAGGTCCGTGTGGTTGGTCTCAGATATGAATCCCGTCGACAACATCTCTTCTGCTTTACTCTTAGCAATCTATTTAGATTAGTTAATGGAGTTAAGGTGCGTTATACGATTGTATGGAAACCAGTTTCAGATCGAAGACTGTGCAAGCCGCATCTCTGAATTTCTTGTGCCGAGTTGTTAATTCTGCTGCCGACATCATATCGCGAAAGGCGGTCTAAGCACCTCAAAGGAAGTGCATAAATGTGTGATATTTTTGCTTTATAGAA
This sequence comes from Amaurobius ferox, assembly GCA_951213105.1. NCBI lineage: Eukaryota > Metazoa > Arthropoda > Arachnida > Araneae > Amaurobiidae > Amaurobius > Amaurobius ferox. Next base: position 141,671,901 of record OX578146.1, on the reverse strand, counting down.
AGTAAAACAATAACATTTATAAATATGGAAGTATAAATATTTAAATGAATTTTAATTTATAAATAAAAATAGAATAATAAAATATTTTCATGGTTAGGTAACTCCTTAAATCCGCTTTTTGTACATGTAATGTGTCATACAAGTTGCGTTCAAAAATAATTTTTTTTTTTCCCCCAATGGATTATATTTACTCTTTGCACCCCTTTTTTTAACGGAAGGTAAGAATGGAGTGTAGAATGAAATTGTATGAATATTCATTCTATACATGACTATTTAGAACATAAGAACGAAATGATTTAGGTTTGAAATATTTTTAGCATTTCTATATTTATTTATTTTGAATCAAATTATTTTGCTCAGCCATAAAAATGCTGAGTACCAGCATAAAATGATCCATCGGTTTCGGAGGTGAAAAACAGCCTCCTTCTTCAGGATAAAAAACCATAGCAACAGCACTCTTAAAGGTAAGAACGCGACTGTCGAACAGCTGACTTTTTTTTTAGGCTGCTTTGTCTTTTCATCCCGAAGACGAAAACTGTATTTTGCCACCGAAATCGGTTAAAATTTTGGATCCATTTTTATGCTGTTATTGACCAAGCACTTTTACGGCAGACTAATAGACACCATTTGAAGGAATTTTTATATATATGCTATCTTAAGTGTAAATATGAATTTAAGCATTCCAAAGACGACCCAACGTGTTGGGCATATGCATTCCCAATGAATCATTGGAAAGCTCTTCTTGATTTAAATCTTCTCTAGGGGGTATGCTTGTTTCTATGAGCTCTTCAGCACAGTCCGCATAAGAATAACCCTTTCTTGGCAATAACTCTATTTGATCATTTAGAAGATGCTCTTGAATGATACAAAACTGACTGGATTCTGAACTAGCTATCAGCTGTCTCCATTGAGATACTGGGGGCCAATAGACATGGGCACCCAAAGGGGAGGGCAAGAGGGGGCACTTGCCCTTCCATGCATGGTCACAAAGGTGGGCATCAAGTAGTCGATGTTGTACATCTTATCCTTGAGTTTTCCCCACTGACTCTTTCTCCTGGGGAAAGTTCTGTGGCCAATCGAAAATCAGTGTGACTTGGATAGGAGTTACAATAGGAATTTTCTAGCATATACAGGGTGATTCAAAAATCCAGGTATAGGGTGATTCCTAAATCACATTTGTAACTCAAAATTCGAAGCTATCATCCTCCTCCTATACAGGGTGATTCAAAACGATGGGACAAAACTTTAAGGGGGAATAGAACACACCTAAACAAGCACTTTTCGTCATAAATTCAACACATGTAACACATGAGGTAACAACATTCGTAACACATGAGGTTAAGCGCAGAGGGAGCTGTCCAGCGAACGATCTAAGCAGCATCTGTTGTCGCACTCGTCGTCAGTTTTACCGTGGATTTCAGAAAAGATGGATTGTTTCACGAATCAAGAGAAGGCCGATATGCATTTCATGTACGGAGCTGCGGAAGGGAATGCGAGCAATGTCCAAATCCGTATTTGGTTCCAACACGACGGAGCACCACCTCATTTCAGCGTAGCTGTTATGCGAAACGCCTTGGATGCAATATTCCCAGGATGATGGATTGGTGAGGGTGGTCCCATCACTTGACCGGCACGATCGCTCAATTTCTCATGTCTGTATTATATTCTATGGGTCCATATGAAAAGTCTTCCAATTCTACAGAGAATATCTGCAAGATCACTGCTCGGTAAACCACGTGACTGGCATTTTTCTGAGTCCCGTCGTCTTCTAGTTAGTGTATATTTGAATAGGAAAGCATATACAGGTATCTGTATTTTAACGAGCGATTTTCGCCGCATTTTCATTACTACAAAGTCTTACTACAATTGCCTTTTTAACACTTTACAACATAGTTGAAAAGTGTTTATGACTTTGTTCATTCTGTCTATCTGTCTGTCTGTCTGTCCGTTAGCACGATAACTGCCGTAAAAATGACTTTATCAAAATGAAATTTTAGTATGTTTTTCAGACGGTCAGTAGGACCTATGAGGATATAAATAAATCATATCACCCAATTAGTTTTTTCTTGAACCCGGGTTGAAAAAATGAAATACATTGAACCCTATGGGACCTCATTTTTCAAACATTTTTTAAGCGCATTTAAAATTCACAAATTCCTTCGAAATTTTTAGGAAATATTCACATTATCTCATAAAATATATAAAAAAAATTTCAGTAAAATATGTTAGGTAGTGTTTTAATTAAAAATTATTTAATATAGGGAGAAAAACGAATTCAATTAAATTCTGACTTTTGCAATATCCTCCAGAAAGAAACAAGAAAGATCAATCATGCTTAAAGCATTGATTATGAAACACTTTCCAACTTCAATGCAATTTTATTTAAACATGTCTAAAATGCAATACATTCCTCGGTAATATTTTAAAACTTATCACAATACTTCATTAATTTATTATATTTGAAAACAGATTGAAACTTCATTGAAAAAAATGAACTTCATTCAAATGACGGCATTGAAATATAAATTGCCTGGTTTAAATATCTCTAAAATGTGATACATTCCTCGGTAATAATTTTAGAATTATCATAATACTACGATAATTTATTATATTTGAAAACTTCATCGAAAACAACTGAAATTCATTCAAATCACGTCATAGAAAAAATAACACGCCTGGCTCTCTCTATAAAAGCAGCATTTCATTCATAACATTTTCCCATTTATTTCATTCATCACAATACTATAATAATTTATTTTATTTAAAAATGAAGACCATGGAGCTACAAGTCATTAAACTCTATGCGTAAAACTTCATCGAAAAAATCGTCCTTCTCTTTTTAAAATCATTCATATCATCTATTCAGACTCCATGAACTAAATGATTTTGTGTTAAAGAAATACAGCAATTGTAATACAACTCATTCTACATATTTTGCTGTTTACATTTTACATAGGTGAAAATAGGCTTCGTTGTAGAAATAATCAAATGTGGATGAGCATTTAAACTCAAATATATTGTATTTGCGTTGTTTCAGTATGTAGATGCATAGAATTTAAGCAAAAATAAAGTAGTTTTAGGACGGATACAACACTCAATATGAATTAAAAAGAACTTTAAAAATCACGATTTTGAGACAAGATGGATGCCATATATCATTTTAAACTAGGTCACGTGATCGTTTCATATTATGGTCACGTGATCGTTTCATATAAGAGGTGTTATTATTATTTTAATTTTTATTTAAAAAACTACTGAATATATATCGCTGAATTTTTTTTTATATGTTTTCTGGAACAATTTGAATATTATCTAAAATTTTCGAAGCAATTTGTGAATTTTAAAATCGCTTAAAAAATGTTTGAAGAATTAGGTCCCATAGGGCTCAATGTATTTCATTTTTTCAACCCGGGTTTAATCCAAAACTAATTGGGTGATATTATTCATTTATATTCCCACAGGTCCTACAGACCGTCTGAACAACATACTAAAATTTCATTGTGATTAAGTCATTTTTACGGCAGTTATCGTGCTAACGGACAGACAGAATGAACAAAGTCATAAACACTTTTCAACTTTGTTGTAAAGTGTTAAAAATAGATATATTATATAATAAATATTTTTCCAAGAGTTTAATTATTTTGTATATGAGAGAGGCTTCACATTTTAAAATAAATTTTGTAGATAACAATTTTTCAATTTTTTTTTTAATTTTATATAACTTTCACGATATACTTATTTGATGGCGTTTTTAATGCACTTTCCTACGTCCTAGAGAATTAAAATTTGGTACACAGCTTAAATTTGTAGAACATTTTATTCTACAACAATTTGGTGGATCTTTAAATATAGATCCTATATTTTTTTCGAAATGCAAATCCGCCTGCAAATGATCCCCGTTCACTTCTATAAATCATTGTTGTAATAGTGTTAAAAATTCTGATGTGGACAGCACATGTCTTTCTCTGCAGACTCATATTCACGTTCTCTTTATTTCTTCAATAATAATTTGAGTTTGTCTGCTCAAAATAACATCCATAAGTATTTTAAATGACATTGAATTTGCACGTTAAACTTAAATTTGGTTCTCATTTGATAGCTGGACTTATTGTCAAAGGTGGCGTAGCGGAAACGCGAAAAAACTAGAATATCTCAAGCACGGCTAGTCCTAGAGTAATGGGGTTAGTCTTATTCTTTTTGTTGTCAAAAATCACGTATAAAATAGGAATTTACTTGATATAATTGAGCACACGTAGTCTTTTATTTTTATATTTAACGATTTTTTAGGGCCATTTCGCAAAAACAGCCCGTTCCTTTTTCCCGAATCGTACTAAAATAACCTACAAATGATTTATGTACCAAATTTTGTTAAATTTGGCATATAAATCACTTGTAGTTCATTGAAATATTATACACCAAATTGTGTTAAATTTGTTCCATTAGTTTTTAGCTAGAGTGGATAAAGGTAATTTCTGCCGGCCATTTCGCAAAGAAGGCAGATTCTTTTATTACGAATCGTACTATAATCTAATGAACATCAGGATTTCCCACAAAATACATACCTACCAAATTTTATGAAATTCGGTCCATTAGTTTTTCAATTAGAGTGGATGCAATATCCTCATAGGCACACAGATACACCCTTACACACACAGACGTCTTCCTAAAAATAGTTTTTCGTGTTCTGGAAGTCCCAAAACGTGTAGATCCTTCGAAAATTCGAGTTCCGATCCTCGGCACGATTCCAATACTTTGAATACATACATACGCACACACATATATTATCTGTGTATCTGTATTATCTGTGTATCTAAATTCTGTGCCTAAGCAATTACAATAGTTATGATTTTAAATGATCCCTAAACTTTTATTATTTCTTCAACGAAGCCTAATTTTAACTTATGCAGAATGCAAATATCTCAAGCGATTGTAAGGTGAGTTACATAAGAATTGCTGAATTTTTTTCACACAAAATTATTTAGCTCTGGAGTCTGGAATGCAAGTTCTATGAATGATTCATTGATTTTGCATAGAGAATCAGATGATTTATATTTCGATATAGTTTTAGATATTTAAGTATAATAAATTACTGTAGTACTGTGATAATGTAAAACATATCACCACTGAATGTATCACATTTTAGAGATTTTTAAATGAAATTGCATTTCAGTTGGAAAGTGTTTCATAATCAATGTTTATGCATGATTAATCTTTCTTGTTAGATATTTTAAAACGAAAAAAATCTGATGTGGCACATGACTTTCCTTATATAATGTAATGAATTTACTACTTTAACAGTAAAAAAAATAGATTTTTCTTATAGTAGATACTAATATTATTTCCAAGATATTGAATTTTCGACAATTATTCGTTATATTCATTGATTTGGCGTCATTTTTATCCATTTGGCGAGATTTTCATTAATTTGGCAACATTTCAAAAAGTCGCCAAGTTGGCGACATTTCGCCAAATTCATCGCCAAAATTTCGCCAAGCGTTATGGACGAAGAAATAAGTTCTTCTTACTGCAGATAAATGACTATTGGCGTTCAAATACAAAAGTATTACTTAAAGTATCTTTTTTCATGAATGGAATGAGCTTGATCCACGAGAATGATGTCACTCAATTGATCGCATGGTATTACATATGAAAAGTGAACATGTTTCTCAATAGGAATTTTTTTTTTTTATTTTATATCAAAAATTGATAATTTTTTTTTTAAATGCGCAATATCTCGAGAACGGTTCATGTTAGCGTTCTAAATTTTATGTCAATCGTTTTCTAATGAAAAATTACATAAGAAATGTCTATTTGCGTAACTTTTTTAGCGGTTTTAATTTTTTGACGATTTTCTCAAAATTTCATTCGAAAATTTAGGGGGGTTTTGAACATTCGATTGCGTATAAAAACAATAGGCTTCCAGTGTGTACGGATTGTGATTTTTGTACCAAATTTTGTTTGAATCGGTCCATTTGTTCGTCAGTTATCGTCTCCACAGACTCACTGACACACACACACACACATACTTTCACACACACACACAGACATCACTTCAAAAATGCTTGATTCGTGATCAGGGATGATTGAAACGTGCTCTCCCGTCGAAAACTCGAATTCGAATTTTCGACCCCGTCACAATACTTTCCTTATACATTATGTATATAAGGAAAGTAACAAACGAGTTTTATATACCACAACTAATTTATTACTTTCCTTATATACATAATGTATAAGGAAAGTATTGTGACGGGGGTCGAAAATTCGAGTTCGAGTTTTCGATGGGAGAGCACGTTTCAAGCATCCCTGATCACGAATCAAACATTTTTGAAGTGATGTCTGTGTGTGTGTGTGTATGTGTGTGTGTCAGTGAGTCTGTGGAGACGATAACTGACGAACGAATGGACCGATTCGAACCAAATTTGGTACAAAAATCACAATCCGTAAACACTGGAAGCCTATTGTTTTTATACGCAATCGAATGTTCAGAACCCCCCTAAATTTTCGAATGAAATTTTGAAAAAATCGTCAAAAAATCAAAACCTTTAATAAAGTTACGCAAATAGACATTTCTTATGTAATTTTGCATTAGAAAACGATTGGCATAAATTTTAGAACGCTAACATGAACCGTTCTCGAGATATTGCACATTTTTCAAAAAAATTATCAAAAAGTCATATAAAATAAAAAAAAGATATTTCCTATTGAGAAACATGTTCACTTTTCATATGTAATACCATACGATAAATTGGGTGACACCATTCTCGTGGATCTAGCTCGTTCCATTCATGAAAAAAGGTACTTTGAGTAATACGTTTGTATTTGAACGCCAATAGTCATTTGTCTGCTGTAAGAATAACTTATTTCTTCGTCTGTAATGCTTGGCGAGATTTTGGGGACGAATTTGGCGGAATGTCGCCAACTTGGCGACTTTTTGAAATGTTGCCAAATTAACGAAAATCTCGCCAAATTGATAAAAATGACGTTAAATCAATGAAAATGACGACTAATTGAAGAAAATTCAATATCTTGGAATAAGTATCTACTATAGGAATATAAGTATCTACTATAGGAATAACATTTTTTTTAACTGTAAAAGTAGTAAATTCTTTGCATTATATAAGGTTAAGTCATGTGTTGCCCACATCAGATTTTTTAAAATGTAGGAACAAACGTTAATTTAACAAATGCAAAGTTGCATAGTGCTTCAATTTTTGTAACTTGAACTGCTATTACAGCTACGCTTTGATTGCTGCAAAGTGCAATTTTAGAGAATTTTTTTAAATTTAGTGCTTTGCGTTTTATATGCCACAATTAGTATACTTGCTGTTAACGTAGAAACAATTATTTAATATATTTAAATCTATAAACATATATATCTATTACATACGTAGTATGCAGGGTGTCCCCAAAAGATTGAAACGCGCTTTAATTCTTTACCTGTTGGAGATAAGTGGGCAATGTCAATTGCAAAAATGTTGAAAGTAAGGTAGGAAATAAGACTACGTTCATGAAATAGTCCTCCCATTCAGTTTTAAAAAGTGACACTTTTTAAATTCTTATACGACCCCCTTAGACACATTGGGTCAATCAGAAAATTTATAATTTTAATGCAACAAGATCATTAAAAAAAAAACGCGTATCAGGTAATTGAACTTGGACTTGAAGACAAAAGAACATGAAGACAAAGCTGCAGTCCTCAGTGATGTACATTCATATCCCCTTATCAAATTTATAGAATGAGAAATGACCTTTCCGTGATTATGGCATTATTATATACAATGCGTTGTTGTATTTAATATTGTATTAGAAGGAATAGATATTTAAAAATATTCATTAAAAAGTATAAATAGTCGGTATGAATTAAATTATGACAACAGATGGCAGATTTTTAACTTTTGACAACAGATTTTCTAGCAATAACTACCTTATTTTAAATAATAGTAAAGAATTAAAGAATAAATTAACATCACTTGATAAACTAATTTGATTTCAAACTTTTGATTTTAAAGATCTTTTTAATAACATTAAGGTCTCTGAACTTTATGTAGTCATTTTAGCTCTATATAATGCTTATACTACTTATCATACTACTCATACTCTATTTACCAAATTTCCTAAACTTCTTCACTTTTTTCTTTTCAATAATTATACATGTCAAGGTAATAAATTATACTTACAAGTCTCAGGGGTTCCACAAGGTGGCGGTAGTGGCAGTATATTAGCTAATTTATACCTTTATTATTATGAAAAATCTTGTACTTCCACAGATTATAAAATCTACAGATATGTTGACGATCTGATTTGTTTGGTCTTGACAGACAACTCTGGCATAGATATAGTTTTCTATCCGGATCATCTGGAACTCATTCCTAATGAAGCCACTATTAATAATAACATTAATTTTTTGGACTTAAATCTTATTATTGAACCTACTAATAGGATAGTTACTAATTTATAGGATAGAAAAGACAATTTTAACTTTAACCTTAATAAAATATTACCTTTTAATTCCTGTAACTCATTTAATTGTTTAGAAATATTATACTCCATCAGCTTTTTAGAATTTATAGATTAACTGATAAAAAATGTCATGCTATGCGTATTAATAAACTTAAAGTTACTAACAAATTATATAAATATCCAGCTTATTTAATACATAGTACAGTTAAAAAGTTTGGCATGGTAGATTATACTTAAATTCTCTCTTTTGTATCTTAGTTTAGCCAGACATCCACTTTCTCTTGAATAAGCATTACCATGTATTTACATGTTCTTACTGTTGAATATCACCTTTTATCATCTTTTCGCATTACTTTTATTTCTTTCTCACGATTGGCAACAGTAGTTCTCAACTTTTTATTTTTTGAGATTGGCAACATCTTGGCAACTCTTTATTCAAGGCTCCAATGGATCAGACGTATGCAGTGTTTTTTTAGGTATTCTTGTTTCCTATTATTTTTCAATTTTTATGCATGTTGTCCAAGTTATCAAAGTTTACAGATATAGTCTATCACTGATATCAGAAACATGCATTTTGTGTTCATTTTTATAAAATACTTGAACTTGATAAAGAGTTTTATCGAAATGAACAATTCATTATTAGGCCTAGGGCTTCTCCGCGTGTAAGGCTTTCATGCTTGGATTTTATTTGATATTATTTTATCGATTCCTTTCCATTGATGTTTTTTGTTTGTCTTCAGCTTGATGACCAGAGGTTTGCATTTTTATTTTTTGACTTGATTGATGATTCTCTGTTTGATACTGTTATTTGTAAGGTATTTTGTAATGTTGGTGTTTTTTGAGTTGAGACTTCTCTCTATTCTTTCATTGGATTTTTAAACTTTTATTATATATATATATATATATATATATGTGTGTGTGTGTGTGTGTGCAATATCATTATTAACGAAAGCAAATTATTAAGGGAAAAAATCAATGTTTACTGTAATTCCAATTTACAGTAGTAAATTGCAATACATGTATACACACAGTACAGTACACTTTCTGATGTACAATCTTGCTGGGGGGGGGGGGGAGGTAAATGAAATCTTCAGCATTGTTACAAAATAAATTTCGCCTTCATGGATACGGGCAACGGCGGGTGTCGGAACATTTTGAAGGTACAAAAGTCAGACCGAGACATGAAAATACACCTTTTGCGTCATCGCCTGCTGAGGCTGAACCAACAACAATCCGTATTCAAAATATTTGAGGGCTGAGCCAGCGACCCAAATAAACGGGTAGAGCCACGTGACTCCCTCCGCCCAGTGGCGCCGCGGCCGCTCTCAACCGCGCCACTCTGGATCCAGGAGAGATGCGGCAGTCGACACAACGGAGAACCGCCAACGTCTGAACGGATTATCGGCGCACAGACGATGGGGCAAATCTGGAGCAAGTTTCGCGGAAAAAAACTTCCCGCCATAGGTGAGCGCTTCTTTTTTCTTTTCTTCTTCACGTGTTTCGTCTCGTTTCCCGTCGTTCCAAGTTTCATCTTGGAATCACACCCAATGCTAAAGGACACTGTTTATGCCGCAATAAAAGTGCAGCAGCATAAAAAGCGGATTAAAAGTATCAACAGGTTTCGGAGCAAAAATGAGCTTACATCTTCAGGATAAATAGAGTGAGCCACCGAACTCATAACGAGAAGAACGCGTTTCATGTTGTCTCCCCATTACTAACTATAATTTTTTTTTTTATGGGATTCATTTAGACAACCGATTTTAGGGCTGGTTTGCATCTCTTAATTCGGTGGGTCCTAATTTTATGTAATTTTGTTTAATAAATTTATTTGAAAATCGTGCACTATGTCGAGAATGGTTCATGCTAGCATTCTAAAATGTGTATAATTCGTTTTCCAACGAAACATTACATAAGAAAGGACAGGACATTTATGAAACAGTATTAAAGGATCTGGTTTTTTAATAATTTTTTTCAGCATGGCTAACTTCCGATTGTGTTTAAAATAGCAATAAAGTCCGGTATTCACTGATTGTAATATTTGTATCCAATTTCTTTCGAAACGTGCTATTCGTTCTATATCCACAGTCTCTTAGACATACACATACGCACAGACATCACCTCAAAAACGTTCATTTCGAGTTCAGAGATGCCTGAAACTTGCTTTTCTGTCAAAAACTCCCGTCCGAATTTTCGCCCCCACGCCAGTACATTCCCTATACATTATGCTACGTATATAGAAAAAATAAAAAATATCTAAAACTTGTCTATCATACCATTCCATATTAAACATGAGATAAAATTCGTCCCGCAGTAATACACATTTGGTACTTGTTTATAAAGAGAAATACATCTTGTAACTAACGGTCCACCACTGAACTCATATTTTTTATTGCATCAAACAAACCGGTACTAAAGAAAAAATAATCTTGGATGGACCTACAAACTCACGCATTTTGAATGTGTAAGGAAAAAATCTGATGTAAAAATCTGATGTGCTGTGTGTGTGTGTCTATGTATATATATATATATATATATATATATATATATATTTTGTTATTTTCAATAATTATATTTTTCAAAGAAATAAATTATACTTACAAGTCTCAGGAGTTCCACAGGGTGGCTGCAGTAGCAGTATGTTAGTTAATTTATACCTTTATCATTATGAAAAGGCTTTTATTTCAATAGATTATACATTTTACAGATATGTTGATGATCTGATTTGCTTAGTATATACTAAAAATTATCTCATAGATATAGATTTCTATCCAGACAATTTGGAATTAATTCCCAATGAAGCTACTATTAGTAATAATATTAATTTTTTGGATTTAAATCTTCTTATTGATCCTTCTAATATAATTGTTACTAATTTATATAATAAAAAAGACGTTTTTAATTTTAACATTAATAAAGTTTTACCATTTAATTCCTGCAACTCGATTCAATTGTTTAGAAATATTATACTTAATCAGCTTTTTAGAATTTATAGATTATCTGACGAAAAATTTCATACTATGCATATAAATAATCTCAAAATTACCAGCAATTTATATAAATATCCCTCTTATTTAGTAAATGGTATAGTAAGTTTAGATTAGCTGGATTTTCATGAATTCTATTCATAGTATCTTATATTAGCCAGACATCTCCTTTCTCTTTTATTAATAATACTTTTATTTTTACATCCTCTCTATTATTAGCCCTACTTTTTTGTAGCTCTTTTTGTATATTATTACTTTTTCTTGCCTTTTCGCATTACTGTTTTTCATTTCTTACGAATGGCAACAGTAGATCATTTCTTTTTTCTTTGCGAATGGCAACACTGGTCTCTTCATTCAGGGTTCCAGGGTTCGACTGGTTCGGGCATATGCTGTGCTTTTTCCACGTATTCGTGTTTTGTTTTATTTTTCCTTCTTTATGTATGTTGTCCAAGTAGAAATAGTTTATAGATATAATCTATCTATTTCTTTAGAAACATACATTTTTTGTGTTTGCTTCGTCAAAATACTTGGACCAGAAGAAGAGTTTTGCGAAGTGAACAAGTCCATTTTTCAAGGTCTAGCCCTTGTCCACGTGAATAGCAATAATGCTTGATTTTCTATGTTCGTCATTTGTATTTTTTTCCATTTGATTGAAGATTTGCTGTTTTATACTTTTATTTTGCGAGTGTTGTAGAAAGTTAGGTTTATCGAGTTGCAGCTTCTCACTATTCTTTCATTGGACTTTCAAACTATTATATATATATATATATATATATAACAATTTGACTCTCTCATACATCCCTATTTTACGGTATTGAGTTCTACTTGAATCCCAATCATTATCAGAAGGGGGGGGGGGGGAGTAACTTTCTAGGATTGAGTAGCCAAGGGATTCGTATAAATTCATTAAAAGTTTCTGTTCGAGTGGGCAACCACATAGTCACGCCTATGGGTGTAATCTGTATTAATAAAAACTATAACATCCATAGACTCGTTCAGAGGGTCCCTCTTACTGCATGATTATTCTGGGAGTTATCATGGTCAATATAAATATTACGAAATCGGTAGGAGAGCAGGATTTGAAGTTTAACCACTGTGTCGTTTGAATGATCGTGTATTGTATAAAAGGACGCAATGCGTCTTTTATGATGCCCATATAGACTATGTAGGTGATACAAAAATGGAATCCGTGGCTACTTGCAAACCATTATTACTTTCCTTACATACATAGTGTAATATATATTGTTGTTGCTAAGCCCCTTGACCTACAAAATGAAAGGTCGCACCGCCTGTAATATACAGAGAAAATATTAGACATTCGAATTCAAATTTCCGATGGAAGAGCAATCGTTTCAAGCATCTCTGAACTCGAATCGAACGTTTTTGAGTGTGTCCGCGAACGAATGAAGCATTTCGAATACAATTACGATCCATGAATATTGGAACTCTATTGATTTTAAACGCAATCGGATGTACGGAAGACACCATTTTTTGAAAAAATCAGCATTTTTAGTAATGGTTAATAAATAATCATTTGAGACGTTCTTTTCCATTAATGCAAACTTTAGAACGCTAGCATGAACTGATCTCGAGGTATCGCGTGATTTACGAATCAACTGTTGAATAAAAAATACATTTAAATAAATAATCATTGTAAATAAATAAGTCATTTTTCATTAGAAAACGAATGACATGAACCGTTCTCGAGATGTTGTTAAAATAATTTTTAACATGTCATTTTATTTTTTATAAAAATGACATGAAATTTAGTAGTCAGCATCGTGTAGTAAGTTCACTTTCCATGTTCAATATTATGCAGCGTGAATCTAGTTCGTTCCATTCACGAGACAAGATACTGTTCGTAATAGTCTTATACTCCTTTATTTGACAGGCTATTCAATAAATGTGTTTTGGATTTTTCATGCGAGTATTCATAAATAGTCAGAAACGTCCCCATTTCAACGGGGGCGGTGTCGTTCATTCAATGCCGTTCTGTGGATCTTGTGCACCATCAGTTATTTCACTCTCCAAGAAGTAGTCAAATCATTGTATTGAGTAACGTAGGGGAAAGCATTTTCAGAGGGACTCTGTCGTTAAATAGACCTTTAGTATGCAACAAGCATTCAAAATGGGGTTTCATTTTTTTAACACTTTACAACATTGTTGAAAAGTGTTTATGATTTTGTTACTTCTGTCTGTCTGTCTGTCTGTCTGTCCGTACGTTCGCACGATCACAGCCGTAAAAATGACTTTATCAAAATGAAGTTTTAGTATGTTGTTGAGACGGTCTGTGGGACAATGGGAATGTCATTGAATAATATCACCCAATTAGTTTCGGATTAAACCCGGGTTAAAAAAATGAAATACATTGAACCCTGTGGGACCTCATTTTTCAAACATTCTTTAAACGAAGTTAGAATTCACAAATAGCTTCGAAAATTATAGGAAATATTCAAATGATCCCATAAAATGGATAAACAAAATTTCAGCAAACTATAGGTTCTGTCGTTTTTTAAATAAAAATAAAAATAATAATGACACCCATATAATACGAAAACATCACGTGACCCATTTCAAAATAAAATAGGTCATTCCATCTTTTTGCCTCAGAGTAAAAATAGTGATTTTTAAAGTTCTTTTAAATTTATATTGAGTGTTGCATCCGCCCTAAAACCGCTTTATTTTTGCGTATTTTCTGTGCATCTCTATTCTGCGCCAACGCAATAACACTATTTTTGAGATTAAATGATCCTCCCACTTCGATTATTTCTACAACGAAGCCTCATTTTAACCTATGCAGAATGTAAACACATTAAGCTGTAAGATAAGTTGTATAAGAATGGCTGAATTTTTTTCATATAAAATTATTTAACTCTGGAGTCTGGAACAAAAGGGTATGAATAAAATATTCACTGCTTTTACATAGAGCCAGACGATTTATATTTCGATGACGTCATTTGAATCAAGTTAATTTTTTTCGATGATATTTTACGTTTCCAAGTCAAATATATTATTGTAGTATTGTAATAATATTTTTAAAAATATCACCTTTGAATGTATCGCATTGTCGAGATGTTTGCATTTCAGTTGAAAAGTGTTTCATTATCAATGCTTCCTATATGTACAATGGTTCCATTTTGAAAAAAACGGAGATTTCAAAACCTATTTTTCCCTATTTCAGAATGTCATACGTTAGTTAAAAAACGATATTATTTTAAATGTAAGATTACACAACTATTTGTTATCGGTCAACAGTTTTGAGTGCATTCCTCATCCGATAGTTTTCTTCTTTTTTATGAGTTAAGTTTAATCTAACGCAATTTAGAAGTTTACAGTACTTTTGCAATTTTTTTTTCATACATTTTGGTTCAGTACGTCATTTGACATTGTCATTTATTATTACGATTTCCAGAATAGGGTTAAAAAAACATAAATATCTCTTAGATTTTGTATTATTCGTTTTGGAAAATCACTATTTTTCTTGTCTCTCCCACCTCCTATATATACCCTTTCATTATTCACGGATATAATGGACTCAATTTCAGGGCCTGATTTATGCACGGGGCTTCGGCTCCCAAATTGTGCCTCAGCAGGCTGAAACTGCATGAGAATATCAGTGACGTGTGAGAAAGTTTCAGCCAATTTATTCATTTTCTCGGCCAAATGAATGTTGTATGACCCGGATTCTCATTATGCTATTCGCTCTAAACAGTTATTCATTATTGGCGGTATAAGTAAATATTTAAGCGCTTAATACGGGAGTCCCAACGCTATTATGACCTGAACCCCATCTACTGTGGGTCAGGCCCATCGAGGTAGTATATATGGAGAGAGCTTGCAGTCGGCGCCGAAGATAAAGGCAGGTGTTGAAAGGGTGATTTTCCCGAGAACGCATTTTCTCCCGAATGTGGCCCTATACATTTCAATGGCGATTTCTAACCGAGAGCGTACTCGAGAGATATAAATGATAAAATAATGGTCACGTACCGTTGTGCTTACGGCTGCAAGGAAAAGCACGTAAAAGGAGGACTTTACTCTTTTCATAGGGAAGTTTTTTTTTCGCTATATATCTTACAAATATAGTTTAAAAGTAATTTTGCTAGATTTTAGCGTGGTGCATTTCATTTAGTTATTAATTTCATTGCTTTTAATGCTGTATTATTAGAAGTTTTGTCTTATTTTTGGTATTTGCACAAGACTTATAACATCATTCTAACACTTTAAAAACATTTTGAGTACTTTGCTGATAGGTATAGAGTTATTTTCGGTATCCTCGTATGTTTTCCCTTCGAGGTAGAACTTGGCGACTCGCAAGATTGGGTGGCTGGGGAAAAAAATAAGAGTTTAGATAATGAGCGTAAAGACGTGTCGTATGATAAAATTTTACGTTCAAAATAAAATATAATATTAGTTTACATTCATTGAAAATGTCAGCTAGATTTTACATCATAACTTTTCAGTGCATTTTATATAAAGATATATGATCTGAAATATGAGCATGATCTCATTTCTAGTTCAGAGTAAATCGTACTTAATAAGTATTACTAGTTAGCATGGAAGCCCATAGAGGAAGACGCTTCAAAATCACAAAGGCGGACATCAAACGAGTCGATGCTGTTAATCTTATCCTTGAATCCCTCAGGATAAATTCTATAGGTGCCGATGCTGGTTAGAATTCATTTCATATAAACATCTCGATTAGAAATATATATTTCCCCCCGTTCACAAATTAAATATCAAAGGGTGTTCATCAAACTCCCGGTGTTTTCAAGAAGTATTTTGGTATTACACTCTTGTTTAATTCTCGAGAAAGAAATATGCCTTGCCCAAAGAAGTATTTGGATCACCGACTTCTTGATCATGCGTTAGCAATCTATTAAGTGAGCAATCTTAACTCTAAAAGAACCTCACATTCTCCAGTGCAGTAAATTGACTTCTTTATAACGACTGCATTTCTTTGACTTCTTTATAACGACTGCATTTCATTGACTTCTTTATGACGACTGCAATGAATTGACTTCTTTATGACGAATGCAATGAATTGACTTCTTTATGACGACTGCAATTCATTGACTTCTTTATGACGACTGCAATGAATTGACTTCTTTATGACGACTGCAATGAATTGACTTCTTTATGACGACTGCAATGAATTGATTTCTTTATGACGACTACAATGGATTGACTTCTTTATGACGACTGCAATGGATTAACTTCTTTATAACGACTGCAATGAATTGACTTCTTTATGACGAATGCAATGAATTGACTTCTTTATGACGACTGCAATGGATTGACTTCTTTATGACGACTGCAATGGATTAACTTCTTTATGACGACTGCAATGAATTGCCTTCGTTTACAGTCAAATAATCCATGGTACCGTGTTGAATCGCATGTTAAAATGGGAGCACCTCTTCTATGGATGACGCACCTCGTGCAAAACTAGTATGAAACATCGATTTGTTTGCTTGAATGAACCTCTATTTCGTGAAACATAGCCCGGCAATTGAGTCATACGAAAGAATGAACTATGCAATATGCTCCATCTGTTAAACAGTGCCATACTTAACAAGAAAGATCAATCATGTATAAAGCATTAATTGTGAAACGCTTTCCAACTGAAATGCAATTTTATTTAAACATCTGTAAAATGCGATACATTCAACGGTGATTTTTTTTTAATTATCACAGAATTACAATCATTTATTTTACTTTAAAACTTAAAACCATAGAGGTGAAAGTACTTTCTAACTCCATGCTTAAAACTTCATCGAAAAAGACAATGCTATAAAATCGTCTGCTTTTCTATGTAAAATCAATGAATATTTCATTCATTTCACCTATATTCTAGACTCCAGAGTTAAATATCTCTGCGTTAAAAAAATTCAGCAATTTTTATACAACTCATCTTACAGCTTGATATGTTTACATTCTGCATTCGTGAAAATGAGGCTTCGTTGTAGAAATAATCAAAGTTGGATGATCATTTAAACTCAAAAATAGTGTAATTGCGTTGGCGCAGAATATAGATGCACAGAAAATACTCAAAAAATAAGCGGTTTTAGGACGGATGTAACATTAAACATAAAGTTAGAAGAACTTTAAAAATGATTTTTACTGAGAATAAAAAATGGATTCCCTATTTTATTTTGAAGTGGGTTACGTGATCTCTTCATATAATATGGGTGTCATTAATATTTTAATTCTTATTTGAAAACTACCAAACATATTTTGCTCAAATTGTTTTATATATTTTTTGGAATAATTTGAATATTTCCTAAAACTTGCGAAGCAATTTGTGAATTTCAACTTTGCTTAAAAAATGTTTGAAAAATGAGGTCCCATAGGGTTTAATGTATTCCATGTTTCAATCCGGGTTCGATCCAAAATAAATTGGGTGACATTATTCCTTTACATTCCTATATGTCCCACAGACCGTCTGAACGGCATACTAAAATTCCATTTTGATAAAGTCATTTTTACAGCAGTGATCGTGCGAACGGACTGGCAGATATTATGAACGAACAAAGTCATAAACACTTTTCAACTATGTTGTAAAGTGTTAAAAACTCAATTATAAAATTATGCTTGATGACCATTGATGAATCATTCTATTTCCAAAACTTTTAGATCAGACATCTACTTATGTTGTGTTCATATTTCATGAAGAAGTATTTTTTCCTCTTTAATTCAAATGGTTAATCTTCTACCGTGTCAACCCTCCAAGTTAGCGTATACAAAATCGTCAATTTTGTGCATAAAAACGGTACAGTTGTCGGCATTGAATTGGCATCACTAGAGGGAAATTGGACTCAAGAAATGGACATGTTTATCCTCACTTGGAAAATCCACATCAAAATGCCATTAACATGGAATTAATATTGTGTAAGGTGAATAAAATTCAATAGTAGAATAAATAAAATTGAATAGGTGTTTAATAGATATTTCTTTCTTCTTTTTTTTTTCTTCAAATCATTTCATATGTAAGAAATTAGCTTTATTTTTAACCAACATTACTTTACTATAATTCTATAGTACGAAATACGTACCAGAGTTTTAAAGCATTTTTACTTTTTGTATTTCCTTTATTTTACTTGAAAATACTTTTGTAAATGTAAGGAAGCACAAAGTATTTTTGAGTACAGAAATACGAAATACATATTTTGCATTTCCTTTTTAACACTTTTCAACATAGTTGAAAAGTGTTTATGACTTTATTTATTCTGCCTGTCTGCCCGTTCGCACAATACTGCCGTAAAAATGACTTTATCAAAATGAAATTTTAGGTTGTTGCCCAGACGGTCTGTGGGACCTATAGGAATATAAATGAATAATATTTATTTTAATGCATTTTAAATATATTATTGCTTTGAGACGTGAGTCAGTGACCGCAAACATCACCCTTCTTGACACTTTACAAGATAGTTGAAAAGTGTTTATGACTTTGGTCATTCTGTCTGTCCGGCCATGCGCATAGTAACTGCCGAAAAAGAACTTTATCAAAACGAAATTTTAGTATGTTGTTGAGACAGTCTGTGGGACATATGGGAATGTAAATGAATAATATCAAAACGAAATTTTAGTATGTTGTTGAGACAGTCTGTGGGACATATGGGAATGTAAATGAATAATATCAAAACGAAATTTTAGTATGTTGTTGAGACAGTCTGTGGGACATATGGGAATGTAAATGAATAATATCAAAACGAAATTTTAGTATGTTGTTGAGACAGTCTGTGGGACATATGGGAATGTAAATGAATAATATCAAAACGAAATTTTAGTATGTTGTTGAGACAGTCTGTGGGACATATGGGAATGTAAATGAATAATATCAAAACGAAATTTTAGTATGTTGTTGAGACAGTCTGTGGGACATATGGGAATGTAAATGAATAATATCAAAACGAAATTTTAGTATGTTGTTGAGACAGTCTGTGGGACATATGGGAATGTAAATGAATAATATCAAAACGAAATTTTAGTATGTTGTTGAGACAGTCTGTGGGACATATGGGAATGTAAATGAATAATATCACCCAATTAGTTTAGGATTGAACACGGGTTGAAAAAGTTAAATACATTGAACCCTGTGGGGCCTCATTTTTCAAACACTTTTAAAGCGAAGTTAAAATTCACAAATTGCTTTGAAAATTTTAGGAAACATTCAAATTTTTTCATAAAATATATAAAAAAAAATTTGAGCAAAATAGGCTTGGTAGTTTTTAAATAAAAATTAAATAATAATAATGACACTCACATTATAGGAAAAAATCACGTGACCCACTTCAAAATAAAATAAAGCATTCATCTTTTTATCTCAAAGTAAGAATCGTGATTTTTAAAGTTATTTTTAATTTCTATTGAGTGTTGCATTCCTCCTAAAACCGCTTTTTGTGTATTTCCTGTGCATCTTTATTCTACGCCAACGCAATGACACTCATTTCCAGTTTAAACGATCATCTAACTTTGATTATTTCTACAACGAAGCCTTATTTTAACGTAAGCAGAATATAAACAAATGTTTGTAAGATGAGTTGTATAAGAATGGCTTAATTTTGTCCAAGCAAAATGATTTAACTCTGGTCGGGAATAAAAGTGTATGAATGAAATATTCACAGCTATTACATAGAGAGCCAGACGATTTTTATTCCCATGACGTCATTTGAATAAAGTTCATTTCTTCGGATGAAGTTTCAAGTTTTGAAGTATAATAAATGATTGTAGTTCTGTGATCATTAAAAACATATTACCGCTGAATGTTGCTGTTGTTGAGGCCCAGACCGTCCGACCTACCAGAAAAGGTGTAAGGTAACCTTTCACCGCTGAATGTATCGCATTTTAGAGATGTTTAAATAAAATTGCCAATTTCAGTTGGAAAGCGTTTCATAATCAATGCTTTATGCATGATTGACCTTTCTTGTTGTATATTTCTCTTCTAAAGTATTCGAGTTCCCCAGCCTTGTATTTATTAGATAACAAGACGCTTCACGAAATTCTTCAGTGTGGCTTTTTCTTTTTCGTGGGCTTTTCCTTTCGGGCAAAAGCATCCGACAGCTGCTGCAAAACAAATTCAAATAAAAATCCTTCCTTTCTTTTTTCTCCAGCTTGCTGCTTTGCACTGGGCATTAGAGCTCATTAAAATGGTGGATGCTCTGAGTCACCGAAGGGAAAGAATTTTTCCTCCTGTCGTCCGATCTCGCTATTTCCGGTCCTAAAAGTATCTTGGCATGCCTGTCGCTATTTCAAACTTCATAAATTCTGTTTAGAATTATACATTTTGTTTGGAATCGTGTCTCATAATGACGCAGTAGAACGACTTCTGTCCAATAACAGGACGTTCGACTGGCCAACCCCTTGAACCATTATTTTTGCCGTTCCTCAGCAATGGGCATGGGGTAGGATGGTCAGAGAGCACAAGATTTTCTTAAAGCAAAAATATTAGAATTTTTTGGAGCAGAAGTTATTGTGATGTTGACTTCTTACCAGCAAGCTGTAAAGAGCCTTGCTGCCCCAACCAGGAATCGAACCATGGATCTCTGAATTGGCCAGTCGACGCTCTACCGTTGAGTTATTGGGACGAAATGGGAAGCTCTTATCGTCGAAGTGGGCTCTACATTCTCCACCCTTTCATGCCAGATGGGCGGGCCACTGACAATTTGATTGACCACCTCCTGCTGTTTTTACCTCAGGTTAGCCTCCTGCGGCTACTATTTTTACCCTAGGTTAGTCTCCTGCGGCTACTATTTTTCCTCTATAAATCCTATAATTACTATAAATCCTGCGTGGTTGTTATCCTCTCAATTTGAGGCGCTCCTTCTTCCAGAGTCCACTGAATCCGTACTAATCATACTAGGGTCACTTTCAGGCCGTCGATATTTTTACACTCACCTACAGGGTTGATATTGATTCGGGTACCATTGGAAAGGGCCTTGCTGCTCCAAACGGGAATCGAACCATGAATTTCCGAACTGGCCGGCCGACGTTCTACCGTTGAGCTATTCGGACCCAATTGCAGCTGTTATCGTTGAAGTGGACTCTGCAAGCCCATTCTTTGGGACATTATTTTAGACCTGCCCACCGTTAGCCAAACTCTATGCACTCGGGTTTACAGTGAAGCGAATTCTGCCTTTCGTCAGAATGTTGCGGTATACAAGTTTTGCGCTTTCCGATCGCCTGCACTCTGGTGACCACCAGCGACTCCAACTTTTTAAACTGCGATCCAAAGGACGGCTCATTGAGCACTCTTTTCCAAACAATTTAGAGGAGGGGTGTAAATTAGAAGGGGAAAAAATCGAGAGAGAGAGAAAGATGGATCCAAGAAAAGTTCTTCGCTAAGAGTGACACCTTGGATTCATTTCGCTCGTACAGCAGCCATAATATTTCTGTTTGGATTGCCGCGACCTTGTTTATTTGGAGCTGCTCCACGCCGAGTGATGTCATCCCCAAATGTCGGGAGGTGAAGGCTTTCCGGAGGTATTAACATTAACATTCTTATACATATTCTATTAACATTTGAAATACGTTGGATCTCACGAGATACTGTTGTTTTGACCAGCAACGAAACAAATTAGATTGTAGGGAGGTATCGAGCGTTCATTTATAGAGTTGGTTCATCTATTAAATGCTATTAATGACAAAGACGAATACCCGCCGTTTTCCGGAGTTTAAGACCTCTGATTAAAATGACATCGAGACTCGCAGCCACATCTCCAAGAGCGGAAAAAATAACGTTTAACAATAACAACAAAAGAAAACATGGCGTCACGCGAAACCCGCAGCAACGAACACGACTTGAAATATCATCAACAGGAGAGAACAAACTTCATTCGGTTGCTGAGCTGGAGCAAACTTTTGAACTTAAAAGCGCGACTTTTGCAGACTTGGAAATTCGTAGAAAATACAGTAATGAAAAATATATTTTTTTATTAGAATGCGAAGATATCACTTCATATTCATGTCAAAAATTAGAATCGTTGGAAACTTCAATTCGCTGATTCTCAAAAGTAAAAATCGGATGTGGGCAGCACATGACTTTCCTTATGAAATGCACTGAATTACAGTCAAGAACAGTCTTTTACAGTCAAAAAATAATGTGTAACTAACTTTTTCAAACTAACTTTTTACAGTCAAAAAATAATGTATAAGATCCACGGTACTGTGTTTGTGACATTGAATTTTACATTGGGCGATTTTCCGGATGACAACATGTAATACTATTTCAAAGTACCCAATTAACTTATATTTCGCGCCCATGATGATAAACAATTACCATCATGGGTAACATCCTCAGTAAGTGATAGAGTGCGTATATTAAAATATTTTAATTATTAATTCATCAATTAGGCGTCATTTTCATGAATGTAGCATCATTTTTGCAATTTTGACTTAATTTTCATCAATCGGGGGCGAAATATCGCAAAATGGGCGACACTTTGCTAGATTATTCCCTAAGGTTGCCAAATACATCACCAAGTGTTACAGACAAATCGAAAGAAGATCATTTCTTATATTCTAGAATCTATGCTCGTCATATGACGGAAATGAGAATTTGCGAAACACTTCTCATTTGGCATCACTTTTATCAATTTAGCGACATTTTTGTCACTTTGGCAACATTTAAAAGGATCGCCAAGTTGGCGACGCCCCGCCAAATTTCTCGCTGAACGTTACGGGCGGATGGACGGAGAAATGGGCTATTCATATAGTTTATTCGTATGTTCTATCCAAGATATTGAGCTTCCATCAATGAGTCGTCATTTCATTGATTCAGCGTCCGTTTCATTAATTTGACGAATTTTTATCAATTAGGTGACATTTTCGACCATTTGGCAACATTTAAAAATAACCAAGTTGGAGATATTCCGAAGCATTCTTCACCAACATTTTATCCAAACGCTACGGACGGAAAAATAATTTATTTTTATAGTATTGGTAGATTCTTATATTCTTTCCAAGATATTGAATTTTCGTCAATGAGTCGTCAATTTCATTGATTGAACGTCATTTATATCAATTTGACGACATTTTCGTCAATTTGGTAACATTCAAAAAGTCGCCAAGTTGGCGACATTCCGCCTAATTTGGCGCCCAAATATCGCCAAGCGTTATGGACGGCGAAATAAGTTATTCTTATAGTATATATATGACTATTAGCATCCAACTACAAAAGTATTACCCAAAGTCTTTTCTCATGAATGGAATGATCTAGATCCACGAGAATGATGCCATTTATTGCATGATATTACATATGAAAAGTGAATCTATTTCACAATAGTTAATTTTTTTTATTTCATGTGATTTTTTGATACATTTATTTGAAAAATGTGCAATATCTCGAGAACGATTCATGCTATCGTTCGAAAGTGTGTGTCTATCGTTTTCTAATGAAACATGCATAAGAAATGACTATTTGCTTAATTTTATTAAAGGTTTTGATTTTTTTGATGTTTTTTTTTTTCAAAATTTCACTCGAAAATTTACCGAGATTCTGAACTTTTGACTGTGTTTAAAAACAATAGGCTTCCAGTATTCATGGATGGTCATTTTTGTACCTAATGTCACTCGAATCGCTCCATTCGTTCGTCAGGTATCGTCTCCAACCTGAGACTCACTGACAGATCCCAGACTCACTGACACACACATATGCATCACCTCAGAAACATCTGATTCGTTCGTGTTCAGGGATGATTGTCTCCCCTCGAAAACTCGAATTCGAGTTTTCGACCGGAAAGTGAACATGAAATTGTATGAATTATGCATATTTTGATGAATAATCATTCTTTGAATACGAAGGAATTGTAAGGATTCGGCTTAAAGCTTGGTGAAAAGATCGCTTTTTTTTTTGTCATCATGATAATAGTTTCGATCGCCGAGGAAAATTGCTCATATTAAAACATAAATTAAATGAAAAGCTAATTCGAATTAAAACACTCCAGGCTGTCTTGGAATTTGAATTATTATTCTTCAGAATTTCTTAGATTTTCCTCTACGCGATCAACAGACGAACAGAAAAACAGACATCTTCTCTTATTAAATGGGATTAAAAACTAAGAATATGTTGAGAAACGTGAGAAATTAAAAACTTCTTTAACATAGCATACAAGGCTTCAAAGGCAAAAGAAAGTACAGGACAAGACAAGGCCAGTACCGAAAGCGGCCTTTTCTAAATCTTTCCTTTTCAGAATGCATTTTGGCGTCATCGGTGCTCTTGCCGTTGTTGATACGGATGCGCTGTCTCATTTTTCGGGAAGAGGACTGCTTCATTTTGTTTTTGAAATCGGTTGATATCTTTTTGTAGCCTCGAACGCTGTGATATGTATTGATTACCTTCCCTGCAATACATGGTAATGTATAGAGCTTGGGCACGTGACGTCACACGGCCCCTTTTGCCCTGACGTTTCCAAAACAAAATACTCGTTTGCTTAGCAGTATGGAATTTTTTTTTATTTATTTCTATATTAAAAACGGCCATTTTAGGGAGAGGATTGGAATCGCGACTCAGGTTTTCGACGGATCTACACGGTTCTAGTACTCTAGACGCCGAAAAAACTATTTGTAGCGTGACGTCTGCGTGTGTGTGTGTAAGACACAAAATTGGGTAGGTAAGTCATTCGTAAGTTATCGTTGGTGCCGATTAGATTTGGGTACAATTCGGTAAAATAGAACCTGTTTTTTTTTAATGGCCCGCAAAATTCGTCAAAATCTAAAATAGTAGACTACGTATGTGAGGATTCTATTATTTATTCATTCTAATTCTACTTTTTACTGATTTTAATGGATGTCCTAAACTTCTTTCATTCCGAAGAAACGCACACTTCCGACGGGCTAGACCTATGGGCAGGCGACTTGAGAATGGCGAGTGTTCTGATCGAGGTCCAATCTCGTGAGTCTATGGATCATCATAGATTCAGATGGAAGGTCAGTGTAGTAATAAGTTAGGGTTGAAGTTCGTTGCAGATGAGTATGTCTCGGGTACAATGTGGAATGCTAGCGTTGGAAATAATGTGTACATAGCTTTGTAATATATATATGTGTTTGCAGTTCCCGGCGAAGCTAGATGCCAATGAAGTGGTTTATGTGTTGAATGTCGCGATTTCTTCGTCAAACTCTAGTCATGACGAAGAACGTTTGGGAACGTTAATTTAGAATCAAGTCAATTGGAATGGTTCATACAAGAGTCACGATCTTGGGTAGATTAGTACTTCATACGTGTGTTCAAACGGATCGATTCAATTCTTGTTTTATACGCCATTTTTGACGTCGAAAAGAATAAGACCAACCCAATCATTCCCGGACTAACTGTTTTCGAGATATTTTAGCTTTTTTGCCACGTCGCCTTTGCCAGTCGCCCAATGAAGCCGAAAATTGAATTAAAACGGTAAATTGAGCGTCGTTTCAAGTAAGATCTGTATTATTTTGTGCAACCCAACTCAATGAATTATGAAAGAAATCCAGGGAGAAATGAATTTGAGCCTGTAGGAACAGTCATGTGCAGGCCACATCCGATTCATTTAGACAGCCGTCCGATCGAATCATTTATTATAGTTTATACAGTTTGGACGAATGTGTTAAACCGATGGTTCGCGTTCCAGTCAAGCGATTTCTATCACGAAATTCAGAACGGCATTCATGATTTTCGTAACTTCAATTCAAAAGCATTCTAAATAGATATTCAAAATGAATTCTGCTCCTATGGAAGCTATCGAATCCAATCCATGGACGCATGCAGACCGGCAGACGTCATCTAGGGTATGTTGGGGTCAATCCAAAGTAGATGGATCCTCCTGACTGCCGGGTTTAACTTCTAGGACAGTGATTTTCAAACGTTTTTGGGGCGCGGAACTCCAAAATGAGAAAATGTACAAATTACGCATATAAAATTTTACTTGTTTTTAATGAAAGAAAATGGACACGGAACTCTGACTCGTTTCAAAACACTGCTTTAGTCAAAAATATATTTTTACAAAACTATTAATAGTGTAACTAGCCGAATACCGAATTGAAAACCAACGGTCTCGCAAAAAGCAACCCCCGAAAAATGCAATTTTTTGAATAATTTGCTTTCCACATTGATTTGGCAGAGCGAATATTTTGGTGTGCTGAACCCCCTAAACAAGAAAATATTGAAAGACTTAAACTGCGCACTTTATTCTTCCTTTCAAACTATCTACCCGTACACCAAATTAGAGTCTCTCATCCCGAAGCATGCTATTTCATTATTTCCCCTTTCGAACGTTTTTCTGTGGAGCACACCCATAAATGAACATTTTTGAAAACTTTATTCGTCTTTGGTTTTTTATCAGATGATTTGCTCATATACCAAATATTAAGCCTCTATCACATTTATAAGGAAGCGTGTCTCATTTATTCGTTAAATAAAACATTTTGGTGTGCGGTACCCCATAAAGTAGCAAATATTGGAAAATTGAAATTGTACACTTTCTTCCTTTCAAACTATCAACCCGTAGACCAAATTTGAAGTCTCTATCTAATCGCGAAGCATACTTTTTCTATCATTTCACAATTTGACTGTTTTTGTGTGGAGCACCCACCCCCTTAAATGAACATTCTTGAAAAACTCCATTTTTCTTCGGTTTTCTATCAGATGATTCGACCACATACCACATATTAAGCCTCTGTCACGTTTTAAAAGGGGCTTTTCTAAGATCCAAAAATCGAACATTTTAGTTTTCATGTTTTTTTTGTTTTTATCAATTTCATGTTTTTTTTTATCAATTTACATTTCGAACGTTTTTCTCTGGATAACTCCTTAAACGAACATTTAAAAAAAAACTATATTCGTCTCATCAAATGATTAGCCCATTTTGAAAAACTATTCTTTTTCATCAAATGATTAGCCCATATACTAAATTTCAAGCTTCTATCAAATTTTAAAGGAAGCGTTTCTCATTTATTCGGCAAATCGAACATTTTGGTGTGCGGCACCCCCTTAAGTAGAAAATATTGGAAATCTGAAATTGCACACTTTTCCCTTTCGAACGATTTACCCATACACCCAATTTGAAGTCTCTATCTCATTGCAAAGCATATTTTTCGATCATTTCACTTGTCGAACGTTTTGGTCTGAAGCAACCCCTCTGCCAAAACATTTTCGAAAAATTCGATTTTTCTAGGGGTTTTATCGAACGATCGAGCCGTGTACCAGATTGCAAGTCTATCTATTCGGGAAGTGCCTAAAAAAACATGACCGACCGACAGACAGACAGACACTTCACAATTAGTATATATAAATTGTTTTTATTGTCATTTAGAAGCAGGTGACATTATTTACCAAACGATATTAGTTCTCGAGATGCTGCCAGTTTTGATCTAAAACGTAAAATATAAAACGCAGGTGCACAACTGTTAAGTGAGTGAAGGCTTTTAACTTGAAATAAATGGAAAAAGCTATCTCAGGCCGTTTTGCAGATGTTAGAAATTTTGATTTTCCATATCTGTCGAAGGACTGGAGTGATTTTTACGACATCGGATTATTCCCATTTGAGAGGTCGAATCGAGGTCCAGATGTGAGAAAACATCGCGTGTTAAAAAGAGTGAAAACAACCATAGAGAGAGACCTGTCTAACGTCCGTCCACCTCTGTCTCGAGTGACCTACAGTGCCTGATTAACCCAGCCATTCAGGGGAAGCACAACCCCATTTGGGGGGCCCCGTTTTGGTTTTGTAGGCCCAAGACATTCCCCATGCACTCATCCATGCTCGAAACATTCTATGACCGCATAGCCCTGGCCAACTAATCGTTCTCATCCACAAGCTGATTTTTTTTTTTAAACGGGTTGCCTGTACCCAAATTCCTAAACCATAGTCAATTTTTTTTTCGTTAAAAGTTTAATATTTAAATGTAAAAAAAAATTGGGCTCAGACAACCCACATATTTCTGGGTTTGTCTGTACGGTCAAGATACTATTTAACTTTACTATTTGACGAATTAAGAAAAAAGTGTCCATCTAACTATCTGACACATAACTTGCATTTTAAAAAAAGTGTCTATCGGGGATGCCTTTTGGGGGCCCCTTCAAATCTTTCGAAAGGAAGCGTGTGTTTTCCGTGCCTTTTCGGTCATCATGTCCTGGCCACCTACCCCTTTCCCGTAGATGCTGTTCGAAATAGATCCCACATTATTTCGGTGTCGTGTTCCACTTCCATTAATGCGCTTCTTTTTACCCCGTTGTCCGGACGACGCGAATGTCGATAAAGTCAGGCCGCCGGATGGTCTATCTTAGGAAAAGGTCGCTTCCTCCCGCCGAGAGTCGGGATCTCATTTCCCCACCACGGGCCGGCCGGTATGGGAGGCGAGAAATAGGCCACACTTCTAGGGGGAGTTAAATATAGATTTGGGAAGGGTGTTCAAAAAGTTAGTTAAGATTAGTTTATTTTAATTGACACCAGGCGATCCTCAAAGTATAACAACGGAGCTTATATACATGGAGACACTACTCTCATTCTGGCAACATGATCCGCCATAAGCCGCCGTCCTCGCTGCCGGTGACGTCAAAAGCAGTCCATTTATTTGCTAGTGTGAAAATTGGAATCAAAGTATATAAAATGAAAGCAAAATATACGAAATAAAATTAAAACATCAATAGATTCATTCAATAGCAAATAGCAAGATCGCAAAGTTGAGCTGATAGTTAACTGTAAGTGACGTCACGTCCAGGAAGACATTCACCTTATATATGGCTTCGGCGCCAGTAATGTCTCCATGTATATAAGCTGGTTGGGTTAGAACTGGACCAGATCGAGGCTGAATGCTGACAATCTGAGACCCTGGGCTGGGAAAACCTTTATAAAACATTCATTAATTTGTAAGCAGTTATTCACTCTGATAGTTTTTGTTAAAAATGACAGCTCATATACAGCCAGCAAGAAAACAAATCTAGATTCTGTAGCGTCTATGCAAATGTAGGAAATATATATATATATATCGAATGGGGTCAACACATGACTTTCCCTACAGAATGATTTTACTGAAATGAAGGATGCACAAGATCCACTGTTTTTAACGTTGAACTGCACACTAGCATGGCGTGCTTCTCTAGATAGAGTCCGTAAACAGATATCCGTATATTAAATGATTTTAGTAATTTATTTATCAAGCTGGCATCATTTTCGCAACTTGGGTATCCTTTCTGCTCATTCTGCGGCATTTTTGTTAACTTTGACGTCCTTCTCAAAAAGTCACGACGTTCATTTGGCGATTTTTCGCTCAATGAATTTCCAAGGTCGACTCTTATCACCCACTATTACAGACAGAACTTTATGTCATTTTTTAGATAAATTATTTGAAAAACGTGCAATATCTGGAGAACGGTTCAAGCTAACATTCAAAAGTCTGTCGTTCGTTTTCTAAAGGACGAATAAAATTATTTTTCATTTAACATTATGCAATATCCTGAGTATTTTGTGATGTTTTTTTCAAACTTTCATTTGAAAAGGGAAGGGGGGGGGGCCTTCCGAACATTCGATCGCTTTTCAAATCAATACTTTTCGAGTATTTATCGATTGTAATCATTTCTTAAAGCACTCCATTCGTTCGGGAGATATCGCTTCCACCTCTTTCGAGATAATATATTTTTTCAAATAAATGTATCAAAAGTATCACATAAAATGAAAAATATGTATTAAGTTTTGTGAAACAGTTTAATTTTCATGTGTAATATTTATTGTGCGAACCATTTGTTAACATCCTTCTCGTGGATCTGGTTGTCAAGGTTTTGTCTCTTAACGCCAACAGTCGTTTATGAATAACGAATGTTTTTACTTTCCCTGCAATATCAGGTATAGGGAAAGTATTGGAATCATACTGAAAATCGCAACTCGAGTTTCCGACGGATCGACCCGTTTTGGGACCTCTAGAATACGAAAAAACTATTTTTAGCGTGACGTCTGTGTGTGTCTGTCTTTGCAATGTATATATCCACGTTCACTCAAAAAGTAATACACCCAATTTGGTAAAATTTTGTAGGTAAGTCACTTGTGCTTGAACCTAGTTCTGATTAGATTTTGGTACAATTCGGAAAAAAATAACCTGTCTTTTTTTGCGAAATGGCCCTCAAATTATCTAAGTCTAAAATAAAAAACTACGTCTGCTCAAATATATCCATTCAATGGTTGTTTTATACGTCATTTTTAACGATCAAAAGAATAAGACCCACCCCATTACACTAAGACTAGCTGTTCTCGAGATATTGTAGTTCTTTTTGCATTTTCGCAACGCCACCTTTGAAAATAAACCCAGTTACCCAATGAGAACGAAAATAGAATTAAAATGCCCATTCAATGTCATTTTAAATAATGTTATTTTGTGCCATTCGACTCTGTGTAATGAATTAATGAATATGAGTCTGCATAAGT
The DNA here is from genome assembly GCA_951213105.1 of Amaurobius ferox. NCBI lineage: Eukaryota > Metazoa > Arthropoda > Arachnida > Araneae > Amaurobiidae > Amaurobius > Amaurobius ferox. Next base: position 141,641,078 of record OX578146.1, on the reverse strand, counting down.
CAGGTGCTGCACACATCCGATTTTTTTTTTCTCTGGAACGCTTGGCGACCCATTTGTGGAACTGGGTGACTTATGTAGCGAGCGCTAACTTGGCGATATTTAGTTCTAAATGGAAGAAAATATCGTTCGTATTGCAAAAATGACGCTGACTTAACGAGAAATGCGTCCAACAGATGAATTCATTATTAAAATATTTGAATGTGTGGTGTTTATATTGCGGATGCTAACCCCGTGGATCATTATCCATTTAGAGTTGCGTGAAATATAAGTGAATGGAGAAAAATTTTACATATTGTCATCCGAGAATGTACTTAACGATTCGGCATTCAAAACAGTCTGCCGTCTTTTTACCTTCCGTGCAATGCGTGCTAATGTATAAGGAAGGGGTTGGAATCATGCCGAAAATCGCAACTCGGGTTTCCGACGCATCTATACGTTTGGGGACCTCTAGAATACGAAAAAAATTAGTTTTAACGTGACGTCTGTGTGTATGTTTGTCTGTGCAATATGTATGGTATCTATCCACTCTAACTCGAAAACGAATGGACTCAATTTCATAAAATTAGGTAGGTAAGTCACTTGTGTGTGATCCTGGTGCTGAATAGTTTTGGGTACGATTTGGGATGAAAGAACCCGCCTTTTTTTCGCGAAATGGCCCGCAAAAATGGCCTGTATCCACTCTAACTCAAAAACGAATGGACCCAATTTCACAAAATTGGGTAGATAAGACCCTTGTGGGTGACCCTGGTGCTGATTAGATTTGGGTACGTTCGGGAAAAAAATGACTTGCTTTTTTCTGCGAAATGGCTCGCAAAAATCGTCCAAATCTCCAGATTTTTCACTGTGTCATTCACTGCATTGTACAGGGAAAGTCATGTACTGCCCAAAGCAGATTTTTAGCTATTGGTGTTTCGCAAATGCCTTGAGGCGGTATATAGGAACATTTGAAAGACTGTCGGGACTTTTGAACCCAACAGCGTTTGAAGGGAGCGCTGTCCAGCGAAGGACGTCGAGCAGTTCCTTTTACGGAAGCCATCCTAACCACAGCCTTACCTGTGCATCACGTGACTCCACCGATGAGGGTTTCATCCAAGGTTGCGCGCAGCTGATGGTAGTGACGCAGCTCTTCTCTTGACCAGGCACGAATTTCTTTTTCCTGCCAACCACCGGCTGCGTATAAACTCGTCTGCACCACCATCATGAACGGATTCGAGTAAGAAAGAAACCACGTTTAATAAAAGCAATGGAATGGATCTTGCGAGGCAGTATCAATAGGAGTGCGACTTCGAAGGTTCAAATGCTCCATCGATCAGGACCTCCCTTACAAATAGGGGCAAGCATTTAGGACGGGGCCCCTTCACACTCCTTCTTGCAAATATTTCCATCTTCAACTCCCAGAAATATAGAATACAAATAAATAATCAAGAGGCCGGGCACCTGTATGCGAGTGGTATAAGCCCCCCCCCCCCCCCCCCCGAGTGGCATTGATAACACGGTTAGTCGCGAGAGTACATCCCAAGTAATGGGATTCAAATTCTAACATACCTACATTACAGAAAGCACGTAGAGAGAGGATATAAAGCAAGTAAAAAAAACATGCTTTCGGGAGACTTTACAGATAGTTTTCACAGAACTGGCATAGCAACAAGCAGAGTGTCGTTCTATTACTGTGAACTGCATGCTCAACTCTGCCATGCTGCAATCAACTGTATTTCGCACTAAAATGTTTAAAAAGATATTTTATTGGAAGATATGGGCTCAAAGAATAGTGTTACGAAACGTAATCTTGAAACTTACGTTTATTCACAAGTAAACAGGAACAGTATACAATCCAACAGCATTTGAATGAATAAGCGATATTATTCTCAAAACGTTGACGAAAGTACTCTCACAAAACTATCTCAACACACTGAGAAAGTCACAGTTCACGTATATCGTCCATTCGTCAACTCGCTGCAACGGAGGGGTGAGTCCTTTTTAGAGTCTCTCCCTAGAAACTTCTGGAAATCTCTATATCTCCAAGAATAATCGATCTATCGAGAAGTTTCTGGAACTTTCCGGAAGTCGCCCAATCGGTAAACCCTGGGCTCACATTATGCACTGTATTTTCTTCGTCTGGCCCTCGAGATAGACGAAAGAGGAGGCGCCAAGCAGAACATGGCGCGTTTGTAACTGTATGAAAATGTTTACTTGTGTTATACAAATGGGTGGTATCCCATTTTTTACGCTATTCAACAGAGTGTTAAGATCGGACCCAAACAGGTCCGAGTCTCAAACTTGGGTTCGATCTCTCCTCCAAAAGTTTCAAAACGTGTACCTCTGATAATGTCGAATTCGAAAGTTATTTGATAGTGGGAAACCGAAAGGGGTGACTTCTTTCGTAGTTAGTGTTTGAACTAAGCGTTCTGCAGTACATATTGTTATCGAGACACATACGAGAGCCATCCGGATGAAGAAGATCTGGAAAATGCACTCATGCTATTAGTAGCGCAAATAATAGTGACGCATATTTTTTATGAACAGGGAAACATAAACGAACGCGTCAAAAGTATAAAAATTCTTTCAAACTGCTGTCTAAAATAATCTCAAATAAAAATATGCCGTTACTATAACAGTATGAACAGTTTATCAGGGTCTGGCGGCAAAAGGCAAACAAACTCCTTCTTCGGGCTAAAAAGACGAAGCAACCTACCCCACCGTCCTCGTCAAGAACAGTCTTTAATTGAGAAGAGTCAAACGGTCATTTAGAAATGTCTTGTCCCTCTCAAAACATTCCTGACGTCCACTTCGACGATAAGAGCTTGCCATTTCGTCCCAGTAGCTCAACGACAGAGCATCGGAGATCAAGGGTTCGATTCCCGGTTGGGGCAGCAAGGCTATTTACAAGATATCATAGCTAGAATACATTTTAGCAACAAAAGAAAAATGTGTTTTCTTGAATCCTTGCAAAATAAACGTTCCCACAAAAGTTTCCAATTATAAATAAAACTAGGTGAAGTAAAACCCACATATCTGGGACTTCCTAACCCGGATTTACACTAGCCGTCTCGCTGGGCGGGTTGTGCTGCCGAGAGATAAAAGTCCCGAGAAAGAGAGAGGTGGGCGGCCGGGGCGCAATTTCTCTGGCGCCGTTCAGTCCGACGGCCCGTTCGCACGAAAATCGATAGAAGTTATTTTTCTCTTTCAAGTCTATGGGTCGTCGTTTAACCGATTTCTTTTTCGTATGTGTGGACGGCGCTTTCCCGTTCTTTTAGAAACGCGTGTTCTTCAAAAGAAAAAAAAGTATATATTTGTGAATGTTCGGGTCATCCAGGAATCACCCGACCGAACTCGCCCCGTCATTCGTCATCGTGAATCCGTCTGTATTTTTGATTTAAAAGTGATGTCGGTCTCATTGCAGGTAACAGCATCCATGAACAGGGCCGATTACCGAATAGGCACGGTCAGCACATGCTTCCCTTCAAAAGATTCAAAGGACTCCCCCCCCCCCCCCAATGGCTTCCCCCATTGACACTTTTTTAAAAAAAATAATGTAAGTTCTTTGCCAAATAGTTAGGTTGACACTTTTTTTTATGTAAGTTATTTGTCCAACAGTGAAGTTCAATAGTATCTTGTCCGAACACAGAAATAGTTGGGTTGTCCGAGCCCGAATGTGTATTTTTTTAAATATTTAACTGTTAACTACAAAAGGTAGGATTGAAGCTAAACTCAGTGCAAGAGTAATTCCATATAAACATAAATAGAGGTTGGTTTAGGAATTTTGGTATAGGAAAGCCGTTTAAAAAAATCAGTTTGTTAAGGGGAACTGTTAGTTGACCAGGGCCATGCAGTTATAGAACGTTTCGAGCACGGATGAGTCATGGGGAATGTCTTGGGCCATGCTTACCCAATCAAAATGGGGCCCCCAACCGGGGTTGTTCTTCCCCTAAATGGGTTGGTTAATCAGGCCTGTCCACGGACGCTCGTCAGCGTAGAATAGACTCTATTTGCAATGACAGCAAAATACTTGCTGTGTACCAACATGACATCAGTCTTATGTATCCGGCATCCAATTTCCCCAAAATTCAGCCCAGACTGCACGAAGTTGCGATGCTCTATTTCATAGTCACTGAATCCAACCGTGGGAGGAGAGTTCTGTGATTATGAATATTTTATGACTTGACGACATAAACTAGTTTTGTTTTAACAAAATTTAAAGCAAAATTATAACCCAGTCGTGAAGGAGTGCAATCGATAACTCTTGCTCGAGTGATTTATTATTATATTTCTGCAGTCGCCAATGGCGCAGGCAGGCGATAGCATCCTTCAATAATGATAAAATGACATTTATTCTCCATAGGAACAGGGGTGGAAAAGGAAATTCACGTTCCTATCGTAACACCCTTCACCCCACAGGGGGCCCGTCACAAGAGGGTGGCGTATGGATCTTGTCTTCCTCATAGCCCTGATCCTCCTTTAACCTGTGGGGTAAATAAATGTGTGGATGGACCGGTTGCTAAAGTGATTGGGTCCTTGAAGCAGACTCTTCCAGGTGGCTGAGAGGAGCGGGCTCTTTACGACCTGTTTCTAGACCCATCGGCGACTGGGGTTCAGTCTCGGTGGCCTTCCTTCGCCCGGTGAAGGGTTTCGCCTGATTGTTCGTCTCGCTTGAGGGGGGATATTTCTCATTACCTCGCAGCGACGTAAACCAAATAAGATCGCCACGGGGGTGGGTCTGAATCAATTGCAACGCGCCCTTCTTCGGGTCTCGATGACGCCTGGGTTTGTGGGGCATCCGTATCCGAGCAGGGCCACTGAATGTTTCAATACATTTTTAAAAACTTGAAATGTTTTTAAAATTGTACTCGATTATGCAAAATAATATTTTGTTTGTATTGAAAAGAATCATAAAATTCAAAAATACTGATACAGTTTTTAAGCAAAAGGGCCCTCCTTCATGAAACTTGAAAATAAAAGAGAAAATTTTAAATTTTAATGAAAAGCTTGTGTGTCAAAATACCGCCCTGGACGTCGAGGCCCTTTATATGGGCTATGAAAGGTATTATCTTCAATTTTGTGTTTGTTTATTGTGTGTCCTGGACACGATTTTTATGATTTATATTTTTTACTGACTTATTTAAAAATAATAATAAATCTTTTTATAATTTTTACTTTTACGAAAATTATAAAGAAGTATCATAAAATTATGTGATAGAAAGTAAAATATTCGGATCTCCACTTGATTCCTATTCCATACTGTTGAGTTGTATTTAAATCATGGTCCTAAAGATTCGCCGTTTTCAGATGGAGTAGTAGACCTTATGTTGTGCCTAACAGGAGATGCGTAGTTTAGAAAGGTTCACATTAGAAACGCTTTCACTTTTATAAATATTTACAACTTTTTTTTGTTGTTGTTGTTGTACAGAGTTTAAAATATTTTTCACCATAAATCAGCTCCTTATTAAACTTCACTCACTAGTGAAAAAGTGTGGGAACCCCTTGAGTCGTTCTCGAATTCACGACAGACAGGGAGCAGGTTTTTAATTTCACGACAGACAAGTAGAAGCAGGTTTTTAATTTTTAGTATTCGTCACTATTCTGAAAGCTGTTAAATGGACATTAAAATATTTCCTCAACTCGTCCCCGTTGGCCTGAAAAAGAAAAAAAAACCATCCAACTCATTTTACTTTCCGGTTACAGTTATATTATGTCGTATAAATTTACATTTCCTCTGTAGCGCATGAAGAGCGGTATGAGAAAAACTGTAAAGCTCGCTTTCTTGCATCGACTGTCCACTGACCCTAAAACCGCTCTGTTAGGCGCAGAACAGAGAGAAATTCACGTACAATTCACATAAAGCAAAGGAAAAAATAACATCCGAAACTGAGTTGAAATCGATGAAAATAGTCATCTAAATAAAATTTAAAAAAATCTGATGTGGGCAGCATATGACTTTCCTTATATAATGCAATGGCTCCACGGAACTGTGTTTTTAACGTTGAATCGGGCGATTTTCCAGATGACAACATGTAATACTATTTCGTTTACCCAATTAACTTATATTTCGCGCAACTCTAAATAAACAATGATCATCATGGGTAGCACCCTCAATAAGCCATAGAGCCTATATTAAAATATTTTAATAATTAATTCATGAATTAGGCGCCATTTTTGCAATTTTGATGAACTTTTCGTCAATCTGGAGCAAAATATCGCCAAGCTGTCGATACTTTTCGCCAAGTTAACCAAATACACTATCAAGTGTTACAAACAAACGGAGGGAAGAGCATTTCTTATATACCAGAATATGTATGCCCGTCATAGGACGGAAATCAGAATTTGCGAAACATGACTTCTCATTGGGCGTCATTTTTATCAATTGGGCGACATTTTTGTCACTTTGGCAACATTTTAAAAAGTCGCCAAGTTGGCGACGTCCCGCTCAATTTCTTGCCAAACGTAACGGACGGACAGAGAAATGGGTTATTCTTATAGTCTATTATGTTCTTTCCAAGATATTAACTTTCATCAACGAGTCGTCATTTCATTGGTTGAGCATCAGTTTCATCAATTGGGCGAATTTTTATCAATTGGGTGACATTTTTGTCAATTTGGCAACATTTAAAAAGTCACCAAGTTGGAGACATCGTTGGATTTCATTGATTGAGCGTCATTTTTATCCATTTGGCGAGTTTTTTGTTGATTTAGCAACATTTAAAAAAGTCGTCAAGTTGGCCACCAAATTTATCGGCAAAATCTCGCCAAGCGTTATGGACGAGAAATAGTTATTCTTATAACAGATAAATGACTATTGGCTTCAAACTACAAAAGTATTACCCAAAGTTTCATTTCTCATGAATGGAACGAGCTAGTTCCATGAGATTGACGTTACCTAATTTATCGCATGATATTGCATATGAAAAGTAAACATATTTCACAGTTGTTAATACTTTTTTTATTTTATGTGATTTTTTGATAAATTTATTTGAAAAATGTGCAATATCGCGAGAGTAGTTCATGCTAGCGTTCTAAAGTTTGTATCAATCGTTTTCTAATGAGAAAAATTACATAAGAAATAACTATTTGAATAAATTTATTAAAGATTTTGATTTTTTTATGATTTTTTCAAAATTTCACTCGAAAATTTAGGGAGGGGTTCTGAACATTCGATTGTCTTTAAAAACAATAGGCTTCCAATGTTCACAGATTGTAATTTTTGTATTCAATTTCATTCGAATCGTTCTATTCGTTCGTGAGATATCGTCTCCATAGGCTCAGTGACGCGCGCGCGTACACACAGACAGACATCACCTTAAAAACATTTGATTCGTGTTCAGGGATGCTTGAAATGTGGTCTCCCGTCGAAAACTCGAATTCGAATGTTAGACCCCGTCACAATACTTTCCTTATACATTATACTAAGCATATAAGGAAAGTAATAAGGAAATAGAATTCACCCGAGAGCCAATTTCTAGATACAGATTCAAACTTCTTAAACTTCGTGCATTTAAAGTCTCATGCATTTAAATTGGATTGAAGGGAGTACACTATTTTATTACATTCTAAATACAGACATTTTATTTTTAGATTCTGGATATATTATTTCTTATCGGGTTTGGAGGTCTTTTTTTCTTTACGAATGCATTATTTTGAACTTTGAATTCTGCACCTAAAATACAACTATTCGAAACCTCGCTTACTTTCCTTATATAAATTCGAATTCGACTTTTCTACGGGAGAGCACGTTTCAAACATCCCTGAATACTAATCGAACGTTTTTGAGGTGAGATGTTTGTGTGTGTGTATGTCCGTGAATCTGTGGAGAAGATAACTCACGAAGGAATGGAGAGATTCGAACGAAGTTGGGTACAAAAATTACAATCTGTGAACACTGGAACCCTATTGTTTTTAAACGCAATTGTATGTTCAGAACACCCTCTAAATTTTCGAATGAAATTTTGAAAAATCATCAAAAAATCAAAACGTTCAATAAAGTTACGTAATAAAGTTACGTATAATCATTTCTTGTAATTTTTCATTATAAAACGATTGACATAAAAATTAAAACGCTAGTATGAACCGTCTTTCTCAAGATATTACATAGTTTTCAAATAAATATATCAATATATCACATAAAATTAAAAAAAAATTAACTATTGTAAAATAATTTCATTTTCCATATGTAATATTATGCGATACATTTGTTAACATCATTCTCGTGGGTCTAGCGCGTTCCATTCACGAGAGAAGATACTTCGGGTGCTCGTTTTTTTATTTGGACGCCAATCATCATTTATCTACTATAACGATAACATATTTTACTTCCATAACGCTTGGCGAAATTTTAGCAACCCATTTGGCGAAATATTGCCAAATTGACGAAAATGTCGCCAAATTGGTAATGTTGATGCTCAATCAATGAAGCTGACGACTCATTGAAGAAAATTCAATATCTTGGAAAGAATATAAGAATCTACGAGCACTATAAGAATAACCTATTTTTCCGTCTTTAACATTTGGATGAAATCAATATTCAATATCTTGGGATTCAAATCCTGGGAAACATAAGCATTCAGTATCTTGGGAAGAACATGAGAATTAACTATAAGAATAACCCATTTTTCCGTCCGTCCGTAAGTAACGCTAGGCAAAAATTTTGCCATAGCGACTTTTTAAATGCTACCAAAGTGAAGACGGAAAATGTCGCCCAATAGATAAAAATGACTCCAAATAGGAGGTCATGATTTGCAAATTTTGAATTTCGTCGTATGACGGGCATGCCTACTAGTCTATAAGAAATGCTCTTCTCTCCGTTTATCTGTAACACTTGGCGATGCATTTGGCGAACTTGGGTAATAATCCATCGACATATCGCCATCTTGACGAAAATGTCGTCAAAGTGAATGAAAAGGACGTCTCATTAATGAATTAAATATTAAAATATTTTGATATATAGACTCTATCAAGCATTGAGGATGCTAGCCATATTAATAATTGTTAATTTAGAGTTGCTTGAAATATACATTAATTTTGTACTTTGCGATAGTATTACATGTTGCCATCCGGAAAAGCGCCCAATGTACAATTCAATGATATAAGCACAGTACCGTGGATCTTTTCATTATTTTCTAACTGGGAAAAAAGTCAATTCATGACTTTTTCTTCCGGATAAAGAAGATCGTGTACTGCCCACATCAAAGTTTCTGGTATATCTTTATGTAATTTCAAGTCCATAGGTCGCTCTCGATCGGATTTTTGACGTTGACTCCATAAATTGGGAAAAATAATAGAATTTCGATCCCTTCATTTTTATCGTCATTTTTCATCTGGCCATCATTCTAACCTTCTCAGTATAGCGAGCGGCCACTCAATCTCACATCTATACTGTTGCGAACGCGCAATTTTTCCTTTGGCGCCTCCTCTTTCCGCTGTCCCAGGCGAAGAAAACACAACCCGTGACGTGGGGATAAGTTGAGTACCGGGTTGCCAGGATTTCCCAGTAAGAAGCAGGGTTTTCAGATATCGCCCATTTGGTGACATTTGGCGACTTCCGGAATAATCCAGAAACTTCGATTATTCTTTGAGATAGAGAGATTTCCAGAAGTTTCTATGGAGAGACTATAAAAAAGGACTCGCCACCCCGTTGCAGAGGAGTGGGCGAATGGACGTGACACGAGCTACAGTGAACTGTGACTTTTGTCAATGTTTTGAGAATAGTAGCCGTTGTTTTTTTTAATATTTTCGTCAATATTTTGAGAATAATATCGCTTATATTGTACAATGAGTGAAGCATTTACGGGCTGTTGGATTGTATACTGTTCCTGTTTACTTTGTGCTTGTGAATAAACGTAAGTTCTCCAGAAACATGGACTCGTTCTTCTATCCTGTGTATACATCCACGATCTAGAGAATACGCTTCGTAACAGTATATCTAGCGGCCACTCAATGTTACTACTATACACACTTCAAAAAAGTTCTGAATATCGAAAGCGGCTTCAAGTGGAATGTGAAAAATGGCGCATTTTTTAGAGGCGAAATAGTGTCAGTGTTTTGAAAATTTCTTTGTAACCGTCACCTCTCATTTGAATTTTCAAAATTTTCGATTTTTATTCGTGAATCTGAAGGTGAGGCGAACAGAAACAGAATGAGACCCAAAGCAAGTTTCTAGCTGGAGTGGAAAGGCTTGATCATTCAGCAAAGTGGTATTATGTGCATGTTATATACATATCCAATGGAACAAAATTTCAATTCTTTATCTCATCGTAATGAAAATTTTTACCTCTTCGATTTTTGTATGACGATATCAAAAGTCTGACGTTTATTATTTAATAGCAGCTACTGTAAATATCACACACTGCTCCTAAGCAAAAAATAATTTAGTGAATCCAACCGTTCATTAATTATAATTATTTTTAAAAATAAAATTTATTTTTTGCAATCGATTCCCTTACCGTCGTTTCTACTTTCTCCTTTATCAGGTTCATTGACGCATGCGCATAATGGGTGGGTTTGGGGCATTCAGGAGTAAACTTCCAAAGATCTCCTAAGACGTTTTAAACCTTTTTTCTGCTTTGCAGAAAGCGTGCGTGGGAATTTGAAGAAAATTGAGTAGTGCAGGTACATTGAAAAACATTAGACGATCAAGATAACGTTACTCATAACAATCGGTAGAATTTAATGTGAACAATTATGATTGGGCTTTCTAGAAATTAGAGTAGCAATATTTTAAATAGGGTCGAAGCTTAACGAATTGATTTCGCATTCATTTAACAGGCTTTTCTATGACTTTTAATCAAAAAGATAGAATAAGAAAAGTATTAGTTATAACATAGACTTTTTGTGCCCTTTGCGGACAGTGTTTGTCAGGGACGGGCCCCACCTTGGGAACCTCTGCATTACGGAACATGTGAAGAATAATGAAGAGGTATCTGCAGCGAAAGTCATGCGCTATCCACGTCCAATTTTTCTAAGCTTTATTCTGCAAGGGGACACCGTCGCTCGCTACACTTAGTATCTCCATAACTCGCTTCGTGAGTCGGGGCCTTCTCCTCCTATTCGCTGGAGCTCGCGAGCTCTTTCGTGCCGCCTGTTACGCAGGTGTAATACGTCCGTTGGGAATCTGCCCCCTCTTGTATTTTTGTTTTTTCAAATTGCCGGCGTATACGACCTCCTACGTGCCCTGTGCTCGCTGACGTTTTCATCTCTTGCTCGTTACACTCGCCAGCACTTGCTGAGCTCGCTTCGTAATATAGAGATAATCTTGAGATGAAACACTATTGTCATTGTTAAGCACCCCCCCCCCCCCTCGGGGCGGCCCACTCGTTGAGTGGTGAACGGATCTTAGCTCTGTAGCTCTGGTCCTCCAACCTGGGGGGCAAATAAATCCTGGAAACCGGCGTTCGGTCTCGGACTGTGCCTATTCATGGCCTGAGTCTAAACCCGGTCGTCAACTGGGGTCGGGCTTGGCGGGACCATCTTCGGACCTCGTCCGGTCAATGATTCTGCCGATCTTGCTACCTGGTTGTGGTCTCGCTGGATAAGAGGTTCGAACTTATGTGCGTAAACCTAATGAATCGCCCGGGTGGATTGGTATGAACTCTGCCATTGTTGAGTGGATATCGAGCGACACGACGGCGTAGAAAGTGAAGCCCTCAAATCGGAGACGCCGTGTGAACTTGTTTTTTAAGTAGATGACCACAGTCTACCGAGATTTAAAATCACGTCTGCCGCTTATTTTCCAACGACGTCGTATAAATAAATCACCCGGATGGTCTCGACCTCTGCGGCGGACTTGGACGATATGGCTTGATCGGTATTCCGAACACACAGAGGGTGCGTGGCGATAAAAAAGAATCCTTTTGGCACCGTGCAAGTATGAAAGGGAAGTTATTAGGACTTCAACCCGTTTGGTGAGTGAGCGTCTTTACATCTCATTTTGAGAGAATGAATCATGAACGAGCACAGGAATTCCTTTTGAAGGCTGCCCTGTATGCTCCGATGCTGCCCAATACCCAGGCGGGCTATGTTGAGGTACCCCTGTATAGAGAACCCGCCAAGAAAAACTAAAAATATTATAAGATCACGGAAACGATAGGAAAATCGAGTGGGTGGACTCCACTTAATACGTTACGTCAAAGGCTGGGGCCTGATGAACGCATGGGCCTTTGGGACCGCGGCTCTGGGCCCCCAAGTTTTAAGGGGCCCGCAAATTTTGTATATAATAAAAAAAATTTAAGCAGAAACATTATTCTAATTAATTTAAAACTTATAATATTCATTTTTATATTAAATTATAAAATATGTTCATAGTTTTAAATATTATACATCCTTTAAAGTTTTAATATATTGCTTTGCAGTAAAAAGTTTTGAACATGTACTAAAAAAGCATTTGGGGCTATGATTCTGAGAGTGTTATATGTTGATGTTTTGCTTGCATTTGGTATGCCGTGAGTGTGTCAGGGGCCCGAATTAACAGCCCTGGGCCCCACTTTAACTTAATCAGATCAAAGGGACAGTGAGGAGGAAGTATGGCATTAAGAAAGAGTTGGGACCGATTATTTCCAGTCCTTTTATATTCAGTCTTCCGTCTCGTTTACACCGGTTCCTTTGACGCGTTCGTGTTTTCCCGTGCAGCCAGTAGTAAGAGTCTGTGTTCCGAAACACGAAAAGTTTCTTTTCTGTTTCGCATAGAGCATGGTCGCGTGACGTCATACGAAGAATTTTGCCCTTACGTTTCCAAAACAGAATACTCGTATGCCCAGCAGTATGGAAATGTACGTAATTTCTGCATTAAAAATGGCTGCTCGAGACATTTATAATAATTTAACCTCTCATTTTAGTAGGGTATATCTCGATTGATCTTCTTAGATGGATATCTTTAATTAACAGGAAAATAATATAAACCTTTCAATAAAATATATACCCGAGTTTTTTTATGAAAATTCTTTCCCTCCTTACCGCATATATACTACAAGTTTTTCTATTAAATTATGCATCTTTAGAATGGATATTTTTAATGGGCCAAAAAATTAAATATTCACTTTCATTAAAATACATATACCAGTTTTTTTTAAAAAGAAAAATCGTTATGTACCATTCCCTTCTCTCTTGCATATATATTGCAGAATTTCCTAGCCAATGTATACATCTTCAGAGTGACTACGGCAAAAGTGAGTAGTCGTGTATATTCACTTAAAATCACTTACAGTGCCCTTTAGCAAATGACATCTTTACGCATATATTGTTACTCAAGTATCCTATAAATAACTTATTTTCAGCACAAGGGTCAATTTCGACGTTCAATGGTTTAGTTTCAATTTTTATTTGTCATATATTGTTACTCAAGTATCCTATAAATAACTTATTTTCAGCACAAGGGTCAATTTCGACGTTCAATGGTTTAGTTTCAATTTTTATTTGTCATATATTGTTACTCAAGTATCCTATAAATAACTTATTTTCAGCACAAGGGTCAATTTCGACGTTCAATGGTTTAGTTTCAATTTTTATTTGTCATATATTGTTACTCAAGTATCCTATAAATAACTTATTTTCAGCACAAGGGTCAATTTCGACGTTCAATGGTTTAGTTTCAATTTTTATTTGTCATATATTGTTACTCAAGTATCCTATAAATAACTTATTTTCAGCACAAGGGTCAATTTCGACGTTCAATGGTTTAGTTTCAATTTTTATTTGTCATATATTGTTACTCAAGTATCCTATAAATAACTTATTTTCAGCACAAGGGTCAATTTCGACGTTCAATGGTTTAGTTTCAATTTTTATTTGTCATATATTGTTACTCAAGTATCCTATAAATAACTTATTTTCAGCACAAGGGTCAATTTCGACGTTCAATGGTTTAGTTTCAATTTTTATTTGTCATATATTGTTACTCAAGTATCCTATAAATAACTTATTTTCAGCACAAGGGTCAATTTCGACGTTCAATGGTTTAGTTTCAATTTTTATTTGTCATATATTGTTACTCAAGTATCCTATAAATAACTTATTTTCAGCACAAGGGTCAATTTCGACGTTCAATGGTTTAGTTTCAATTTTTATTTGTCATATATTGTTACTCAAGTATCCTATAAATAACTTATTTTCAGCACAAGGGTCAATTTCGACGTTCAATGGTTTAGTTTCAATTTTTATTTGTCATATATTGTTACTCAAGTATCCTATAAATAACTTATTTTCAGCACAAGGGTCAATTTCGACGTTCAATGGTTTAGTTTCAATTTTTATTTGTCATATATTGTTACTCAAGTATCCTATAAATAACTTATTTTCAGCACAAGGGTCAATTTCGACGTTCAATGGTTTAGTTTCAATTTTTATTTGTCATATATTGTTACTCAAGTATCCTATAAATAACTTATTTTCAGCACAAGGGTCAATTTCGACGTTCAATGGTTTAGTTTCAATTTTTATTTGTCATATATTGTTACTCAAGTATCCTATAAATAACTTATTTTCAGCACAAGGGTCAATTTCGACGTTCAATGGTTTAGTTTCAATTTTTATTTGTCATATATTGTTACTCAAGTATCCTATAAATAACTTATTTTCAGCACAAGGGTCAATTTCGACGTTCAATGGTTTAGTTTCAATTTTTATTTGTCATATATTGTTACTCAAGTATCCTATAAATAACTTATTTTCAGCACAAGGGTCAATTTCGACGTTCAATGGTTTAGTTTCAATTTTTATTTGTCATATATTGTTACTCAAGTATCCTATAAATAACTTATTTTCAGCACAAGGGTCAATTTCGACGTTCAATGGTTTAGTTTCAATTTTTATTTGTCATATATTGTTACTCAAGTATCCTATAAATAACTTATTTTCAGCACAAGGGTCAATTTCGACGTTCAATGGTTTAGTTTCAATTTTTATTTGTCATATATTGTTACTCAAGTATCCTATAAATAACTTATTTTCAGCACAAGGGTCAATTTCGACGTTCAATGGTTTAGTTTCAATTTTTATTTGTCATATATTGTTACTCAAGTATCCTATAAATAACTTATTTTCAGCACAAGGGTCAATTTCGACGTTCAATGGTTTAGTTTCAATTTTTATTTGTCATATATTGTTACTCAAGTATCCTATAAATAACTTATTTTCAGCACAAGGGTCAATTTCGACGTTCAATGGTTTAGTTTCAATTTTTATTTGTCATATATTGTTACTCAAGTATCCTATAAATAACTTATTTTCAGCACAAGGGTCAATTTCGACGTTCAATGGTTTAGTTTCAATTTTTATTTGTCATATATTGTTACTCAAGTATCCTATAAATAACTTATTTTCAGCACAAGGGTCAATTTCGACGTTCAATGGTTTAGTTTCAATTTTTATTTGTCATATATTGTTACTCAAGTATCCTATAAATAACTTATTTTCAGCACAAGGGTCAATTTCGACGTTCAATGGTTTAGTTTCAATTTTTATTTGTCATATATTGTTACTCAAGTATCCTATAAATAACTTATTTTCAGCACAAGGGTCAATTTCGACGTTCAATGGTTTAGTTTCAATTTTTATTTGTCATATATTGTTACTCAAGTATCCTATAAATAACTTATTTTCAGCACAAGGGTCAATTTCGACGTTCAATGGTTTAGTTTCAATTTTTATTTGTCATATATTGTTACTCAAGTATCCTATAAATAACTTATTTTCAGCACAAGGGTCAATTTCGACGTTCAATGGTTTAGTTTCAATTTTTATTTGTCATATATTGTTACTCAAGTATCCTATAAATAACTTATTTTCAGCACAAGGGTCAATTTCGACGTTCAATGGTTTAGTTTCAATTTTTATTTGTCATATATTGTTACTCAAGTATCCTATAAATAACTTATTTTCAGCACAAGGGTCAATTTCGACGTTCAATGGTTTAGTTTCAATTTTTATTTGTCATATATTGTTACTCAAGTATCCTATAAATAACTTATTTTCAGCACAAGGGTCAATTTCGACGTTCAATGGTTTAGTTTCAATTTTTATTTGTCATATATTGTTACTCAAGTATCCTATAAATAACTTATTTTCAGCACAAGGGTCAATTTCGACGTTCAATGGTTTAGTTTCAATTTTTATTTGTCATATATTGTTACTCAAGTATCCTATAAATAACTTATTTTCAGCACAAGGGTCAATTTCGACGTTCAATGGTTTAGTTTCAATTTTTATTTGTCATATATTGTTACTCAAGTATCCTATAAATAACTTATTTTCAGCACAAGGGTCAATTTCGACGTTCAATGGTTTAGTTTCAATTTTTATTTGTCATCATCGTCCTTTTACCATGACCCGTATGGTCAAAATAACGCCCTTGCGTTTCTGCGCATTCTGCTACGCAGGCTGTTTGTGGACGCTCGTGCCCATGCTCTATTGGCTCGGCCGGTGTCAAGTCAGTGTAGACTCGTCACCGGTCTGAATCCACTGCATGAGTTATAAATGGAAAGTTTAATTGGAATTTTGGGACACAAGCAGTCCAAATTCCAACTCTAAGAGAAGAGAGACAACAATGATGACATCGCATCTATAGATATCTGAATGTTATCAGATGTACCCTGTAGAGTCAGGGGCCGACTTACCGGTGATTGTGCCCAGGGAGGTGACGGGCTGCCCCCGTCGGCGATCAGTATGATAATGCCCATGCAAAAACAGGATTACCTAGTTTATTGGGTACTCCTCAAATGTCGGTGCTCAGGGCCAGTGGCGTAGCGTCCATTGAGGCTAAAAAGCTGATCCTCCCTTGTTTAAAATCTAATTAAAAAAAATTTATTTAAACATACTTTTATTTATTATAATTTTTAAACAACTTTGCCAATATATATGTATTATTTAGAAAATGGTTGCTTTTTAACATTTTACAACATAGTTAAAAAGTGTTTATGACTTTGTTCATTCATTCTGTCTGTCTGTCTGTCTGTCCTTTAGCACGATAACTGCCGTAAAAATGACTTTATCAAAATGAAATTTTAGTATGTTTTTCAGACGGTCTGTGGGACCTATGGGAATATAAATAAATAATATCACACAATTAGTTCTTTATTGAACCCGGGTTGAAAAAATGAAATACATTGAACCCTACGGGACCTAATTTTTCAAACATTTTTTAAGTAAATTTAAAATTCACAAATTGCTTCGAAATTTTTAGGAAATATTCACATTATCCCATAAAATATATATAAAAAATTTCAGTAAAATATGTTAAGTAGTTTTTTAATTAAAAATTATTTAATATAGGGAAAAAAACAAATTCAATTAAATTCTGACTTTTGGGATATCCTCCAGAAAGAAGAAAGAGATATATTATATAATAAATATCTTTCCAAGAGTTTAATCATTTTGTATATGAGAGAGGCTTCACATTTTAAAATAAATTTGGTAGATAACAATTTTTCAATTTTTTTTTTTATTTTATATAACGATTCATGATATACTTATTTGATGGCATTTTTAATGCACTTTCCTACGTCCTGGAGAGTTAAAATTTGGTACACAGCTTAAATTTGTTGAACATTTTATTCCACAAAAATTTGGTGGATCTTTAAATATAGATCATACATTTTTTTCGAAATGGCCTGCAAATAATCCCCGTTCACTTCTATAAATCATTGTTGTAATATTGTTAAAAATTCTGATGTGGGCAGCACGTGTCTTTCCCTGCAGACTCATATTCACGTTCTCTTTATTTCTTCAATAATAACTTGAGTTTATCTGCATAAAATAGCAACCATAAGTATTTTAAACGACATTGAATTTGCACGTTAAACTTAAATTTGGTTCTTATTTGTTAGCTGGACTTATTGTCAAAGGTGGCGTAGCGAAAACGCGAAAAAACTAGAATATCTCAAGAACGGCTAGTCTTAGAGTAATGGGGTTAGTCTTATTCTTTTTGTTGTCAAAAATCAAGTATAAAATAGGAATTTAATTGATATAATTGAGCACACGTAGTCCTTTATTTTTATATTTAACGATTTTTGCGGGCCATTTCGCAAAATTAGCCCGTTCCTTTTTCCTGAATCGTACTAAAATAACCTACAAATGATTTATGTACCAAATTTTGTTAAATTTGACATATAAATCACTTGTAGTTATTGAAATATTATACACCAAATTTTGTTAAATTTGTTCCATTAGTTTTTAGCTAGAATGGATAAAGGCAATTTCTGCCGGCCATTTCGCAAAGAAGGCAGATTCTTTTATTACGAATCGTACTATAATCTAATGAACATCAGGATTTCCCACAAAATACATACCTACCAAATTTTATGAAATTCGGTCCATTAGTTTTTCAATTAGAGTGGATGTAATATCCTCACAGACACACAGAAACATACACAGATACACTCTTACACACACAGACGTCTTCCTAAAAATAGTTTTTTCGTGTTCTAGAAGTCCCAAAACGTGTAGATCCCTCGAAAATTCGAGTACGATTCCACTACTTTGAATACATGTACACACACTCACACACACATATTATCTGTGTATCTAAATTCCGTGCTTATACAATTACAATAGTTGTGATTTTAAAT
This sequence comes from Amaurobius ferox, assembly GCA_951213105.1. Taxonomy (NCBI): domain Eukaryota; kingdom Metazoa; phylum Arthropoda; class Arachnida; order Araneae; family Amaurobiidae; genus Amaurobius; species Amaurobius ferox. Next base: position 141,622,536 of record OX578146.1, on the reverse strand, counting down.
GATCCCTAAACTTTTATTATTTCTTTTAAACTTTTATTATGCAGAATGCAAATATCTGACGCTATTGTAAGTTGAGTTACATAAGAATTGCTGAATTTTTTTCACACAAAATTATTTAGCTCAGGAGTCTGGAATACAAGTTATATGAATGAAATATTCATTAATTTTGCATAGAGAATCAGATGATTTATATTTCGATACATTTTTAAATATTTAAGTACAATAAATTACTGTAGTACTGTGATAATGTAAAAGATATCACCACTGAATGTATCACATTTTAAAAATTTTTAAATGAAATTGCATTTCAGTAGGAAAGTGTTTCATAATCAATGCTTATGCATGATTGATCTTTCCTGTTATTTGCGTAAGTGGCACGTTTCAAAGTATTTTTCCCATTTATACGCATATTTTAATGTTTTAGTAGCTGAAATCATCCACCTTTCGTGTTCTATATGTAGAAATATGACATTAAGACCACCCATTTGTTAAACTCCTCCCTTGCTGATTAACTAGCATGGGAAGCTAGCTTATAAAAAGGCGTGGCTATTGCTTCCCCATTTTCAATCCTTTATCAACAATCAATGATTGGATGTGGGACGTGACGTTTCATCCATGATGGGAAGGTGAGGGTGGGCAGTGCAAGGCTAATGGATCTTCCATTTCGGGTCAAACGCGATTCTATTAATTAATATTGCCAGAAAATAATCATTATTTGTAATACTAAAGAATTTGAGTCATTTTTCACGAATAACCTAACATTTACCTAACTATATCAAAACGAAGAAATATACTAAGAATGACTACTATTAAACTTCAGTCGTCTGCAGAGGAGCGACTTCGATCTTTATATCGGCATGAATAGGGCGAAGCATCCGTTTGCGTGTTTGGGAGTTTTAGAAAGAATCAATCTGAAATAAATCCTTTGCAAATGAATTCCATGCTGCACGATGATCTCAGTTAGATAAAAACAAGAAAGATCAATCATGCATAAAGCATTGATTATGAAACACCTTCCAACTTCAATGCAATTTTATTTAAACATCTCTAAAATGCGATACATTCCTCGGTACCATTTTAAAAATTATCATAATACTACAATAATTTATTATATTTGAAAACTTCATCGAAAACATATGAACTTTATACAATTGACGTCATCGAAATATAAATCGCCTGGCTCTCTCTATAAAAGCAGCATTTCATTCATAAAGTTTTTCCATTCCTTTCATTCATCACAATACTATAATAATTTATTTTATTTAAAACTTAGAACCATGGAGGTACAAGTAATTTAACTCTATGCTTAAAACTTTGAAAAAATCGTCTGGTTCTTTGTGAAAAACCCAGGCTGTCTGACTCGTCCAGAGGACTTGAGCAACTATTTGGACGACCGGGTCTGGTTCTTTGTGTTAAATCAATGAATGTTTCATTCATATCAGCTATATTGCAGACTCCATGAGCTAAATAATTTTGCGTTAAAGAAATGCAGCAATTCATATACAACTCATTCTACATCTTTTGGTGTTTACTTTCTCCATAAGTGAAAATTAGGCTTCGCTGTAGAAATAATCAAAGCTGGATGATTATTTAAACTCAAATATATTGTAATTGCTTTCTTTCAGTATGTAGATGCACAGAATTTAAGTAAAAATATAGCGGTTCTAGGACGGATACAACACTCAATATGAATTAAAAAGAACTTTTAAAATGACGATTTTGACACAAGATGGATGCAATATGTTATTTTGAAGTGGGTTACGTGATCTCCTCATATAATGGTCAAGTGATCGCTTTATATAAAAGGTGTAATTATTATTTTAATTTTTATTTAAAAAACTATTGAATATATTTTGTTGAAATTTGTTTTATATATTTTATGGGATAATTTGAATATTTCCTAAAACTTTCGAAGCAATTTGTGAATTTTAAAACCGTTTATAAAATGTTTGAAAAATTAGGTCCCATAGGGTTCGATGTATTTCATTTTTTCAACCCAGATTCAATCCGAAACTAATTGGGTGATATTAATCATTTATATTCTTATAGGTCCCACAGACCGTCTGAACAACATACAAAAATTTCATTTTGATAAAGTCACTTTTACGGCAGTTATCGTGCTAATGGACAGACAGACAAACAGAATGAACAAAGTCATTAACACTTTTCAACTATGTTGTAAGTTGTAAAAGCGCTAAAATTGTATAGGACCCGTACTACTTATATTCACGAATATTAGAAGATACACCCGTGTATTAGCAGAAGATTACACGTACTAAGATGTATGAGTTTCTAAAATCTGTGAAAATAAAACAGATGACGTAATAAATTGAATATATCAATAATCCCAGTAATCAATAATAATCGATTATCAATAATATCAATAATCTTTATACCTAAAGGTAGGAATTGATTCCAATATATATCATAATATGTTCCAATATACACAGTGGCGCACCCAGAATATTCCTAAGGGGGGGGCCATTGGTGCACAAAATTTTTATGAAGGAGGATGACTCCTCGATAAATTTTCCGAGAAAAAATGATCAGAGGCCATATCAATTAACAAGGCGGTTGTCTTTTTTTGTACATTTATTTTTATCAAATTACTAACAATTCTTTAGTGCAGTGCAAGAGAATTGAATGATTAGAAGAAGTAGTGGTAGATATTTATACAAAACAACACAAATTAAGAAATAGATGAAGATAAAATTATTTGTTCTGGTCTGCTTATACTGTATACTTGTTTTCAACCACTCTCTCATGATTACATATTGTTATATTATTCAATTATGATCTATACATATTCATAAAACGAAGTCCAGCCTCCTGTTTTTCTTTGTAGCCAGAGCATTAATTATCTGGTCTGGATCAATTTCCACTTCACGGTGAATGTTCATTGACGCCAGTCCATTCAGTCTGGTTTCACTCATACTGTTTCTCAAGTAAGTTTTCAACCTCTTCATTGTGGAGAATGACCTCTCAGCACTGCTTGTTGATACTGGGAGGGTGGCATACACTTTTAAAAGTTCAAACACAGTTGGAAAAGTCCTTTGGTCACAAAAGTTAAGCAGTTCGATTGGGCTTTTAGTTTTCTTGTTCAATGCAAAGACCTTCATGTACCACAGATGTAGTTCAGCTTTTAGAGTATTATCTGATCTGGGTCCTAAATCATCTGCAAATTTCCTTGATAAGGCAACAAATCTCTCGTTTTCTTCCAGTGTCGGCTGCCTTCCATTCGGAATGACAGATGCAAAACTTTGTAGAAATTCCTTATGTTTGAGAAATTTTTCATGGAGGTGAGTGATGAAATTATCAATCCATGGAATGAAAATAGAAAGTCTGTAGTATTCTTCAGGAGTCTGTACGTTGAAATTTGATCTATAAATTTGTCTGGTGGCACGGCGTGGTAGAGTAATGTTTTCTCCATGCTGTTCCAGCTTCTTAACAGCTTATTCAAACAGATGGTGAAACTCGTTCTCTGCGTTCTCTCGAATTATAGATATAGCTTTCAAAACGTCTTCTACGTCACTCACAGCAGTTGCCAGATCAAGGTTAACTTCCTGCAGCTTTTCACTCAGACGAACACTGTAGCTGAGTAATCTGTCAGCTGAAACAAGTGCTATGACAAACTGTGATGTTAACATTGAACATAACAAGGTATGAGCCTCTGTTGATGTCTCCTTGTCATTCCAGGTAGTAATCTCCTCCAGAGCCTCGATTACTTGATCAAACAATGAAACCATAACTGTGACGGCATCATGTCTCTCCACCCAACGAGTAGGGCATAATTTCTTCAGTTTTTTGGCACTGATTTCTGTCTCTCCCTGATTAGCTGCATTAATTTTGCTGGTGAGAACAAGGTTTCGTTTTGGTGTGTTGAAAAAACTAGAGATTTTCCCTATTATTCCAAAGCTGTTTCGGATATCCGGAACTCTAGATGAATAAGTTATGGCTAAGTTCAAACAGTGTGATGCACAATGAACGTAGGGGGCTTTGGGGTGTTGCTCATATATAATTGCTTGGGCGCCATTGTACTCTCCACTCATTGCAGAAGCTCCATCGAACCCTTGTCCACGGAGGAAAGACGTATCAATGTTGCAGTCTGCAAGGCCTTTAAGAATAGCATCTGCAATTGCTCGACCTGTAGTTTCAGTCAGGGGCACAAACTTAAGGAAGTTCTCCACTATCTTAAATTCAATTTTATACTTATCATTTGTTTCAAACCGTTTCAAGTAACGAACGCAAAGTGTCATTTGCTCTACCGTTGCAATATCTGTGGTTTCGTCACATAAAACCGCAAAACATTTGGCCTCATTCACCTCAGTTGCTATGTGCTTCACAATGGAATCATTGCATGCTGAAATAATCTCATTTTGTATATTCCAACTTATGTAAGTTGCATTTTTTGCACAACCTTGTAGATGAGTTTTCAGTATTTCTTCTCCTGCATCAACTCGGAGTCGCAAAAGGGCTCTAAAATTTCCTTCGCCTTGGCATGGTTCTGACAATACGTCCAAATCCCCACAGTCTCTATGCCCTCTCATGGCCAGCCCTTGCCTTCCACAAAAAATCACTGTTTTGATAATAGGTTTAAGAATAGCCCTATTCTGCAAAACTTGTTTTTGCTTTCCTCTGTCCATTACTTGATCCACAGGAACCGTTTTTCCTTCCGTGACCCTTAAGAACTCATCGGCTTTGAGAACTGAATCCTTATGATAGAAAAAATTTTCATGTTGACTGAACTTCTCCAAGGCCTTCTTCCAATTATTAAATCCTTTTGAAACAAGTTGACCTGTAGCTTGTGTGGATCTTAAACCGACTTCATGGGGTGCAAAGAGAACACAAAATTTGCAATAGGCACTGTCCTCTGCCTTTGAGTAAGCTAGCCAGTTATGCTTACTCAGCCAAGATGAGCAGAACTTCCGAGTGTGGTGAGGTTTTCCTTGACTTGATACAGCACTAGTGACAGTAGCAGGAAAACTGTAATTTGCATATGGTTCCCAAAGATTTTTTAGCGCTGTTATCCTATCTTCATCTGTGAGGTTAGATTTCTTGACATAATTAGAAATATCTGCAGCCAGAATTTCTATTTCAACTGTGTTTGGTATTGTGTTTTGTCCTACCTTTACCTCCTCACAAGAGTTTGAAGACAGCCCGGGGTCACGGCTGTTGCTTGCTTCGACTGCAGCCTCATCAATGTAACAAGAGCTCAGGGAAACGTCGTTGGGAACGTCACTATTTTCAATCTTACTTTTTTTTTTTTAAATAATTTCCCAGTGTCTGTTGGCCTAGCCCTTTTCGTTTTTCACTCATTGTCTTTTTTTTTTACCTTGCTCCTCAGTTATTCAAGAACAAAATTTGCTATATAGCCGAAATACGCACATAAACACACACACTGATCGTTAAAGATGCATTTCACTGTAAGATCAGTTGAAAGTTCAGGACCATTATTAAATTCAGCTATTCACCACGCAGGCCCTCGTTCCGAAACTACCAATTCACTGTTATCACCTTGTGTCGTAACGTCGCACTTTATTTCAACTCACAGCAACACTTAATTCGCGAAGCGTTGGCACGATCTATTTATTCACTTCCACAATTTTCTCACTGGGTAAACGAAATCCTCGAGTTTTCGAGCGAACAGCCGCTTCCCCGCCGTTCACTCTTTATATAGGGCCACGGAGGCGCCTGTGACGTCACTCTACACAGCACTGGTTTAGTACGACTCCAGCGAGAAGGCATTTGGGTCACGTGATTTTGGACGAGTCCATTAGTTAAATTCAATCACAGGTAGAAACGTCTTAAGAAGAACGGGTTTCCAGAATTGGCGCCTTTAGTGCGAATTAATTTATAATTTGTACAGTACGATAAAGAGCTTTATATGTATAATTACATTCAGTGTAAGTGTTGGGATATGCTGGAATTGTTTTCTTCACAATGATTAAAATTATTTATTACAATAATGGTTGTAAATGTTTTTTTTTTATACTTTCTCGAAGGCATACCTAGTTCTCCCTTGTGCTGACAGCGCTCTTCGCGTTTTGCTTTGTCAGCCCAAGGGGGGGGCCAGGGCCCCTTCGGCCCCCCCCGTGGGTGCGCCACTGAATATACATTCTCGCAGATTAGAAGATTACTCGTACAACGTATAGTATATGAGTTTGAACAATTTTGTAAAAATAAAACAACATCGTAATAAATTGAAAATATCAATAATACGTAATAATGTTTAAACTTGACGACCGTAATTGATATAATTCAGTCAAAATTGTAATATCGATGAAATTTATTTTATATACATATCTTTATTATTTAAATAGGAAAAGATGTAATAAAAATCGTCTGCCGCATAAACACATTGGATTTAAATTCGTTAATTTTCTTCAAATTAATTGGCAGAAAAAATATCGTCTGCTAATTGTTCGTTTTTAATTAATATCTAGACAAGCCCTGGTCATAGAAACGCGAAACGTGGATTCAATTTTAAATGGAGCTATTCCAAGCCTTCCCACAAAATTTCATCCAATTCGGTTTAGCCGTTCTACCGTGACGATGAGACAAACAGACAGATTTTCAATTTTATTTATATAGATAAAAGATGCGGATTTTGTTGTCCGGTGGAAATGAGAAACATCTAATAATGAACGAAAGCACCATATTATCTCACAATTTTACGAAACTGGCCCTTGCTTTTCCGACGTGGGACGTCTCCAGCTCGGGTGGGGTTCCACAAAGCAGTGTTCTCTAGCCAGTCTCTGGATTCGCACGTGTCTTTCGGGAGGCCCTCGAGATCTAAAATTAGACTCGCGTATGGAGAATTGCCAAAATTTTTTGCGTGAGATCTTGACTGCGTTTAAGATGACGCGGTTTGGAACTTTCTCTTCCCTGCTTGCATCCCCACACCCGCTGTGTCAGTGGGACTCGTTGTTTCCCTTGGTAGAGGAGCGCCCCTCGATCTTCAATTCCATTCAGCGTGGACCCTAGTGTGGCGAGGACGCTGACCAATGCATCCTTCAAAAGGTCTCTTGAAAAGGTGCTACGCTGCGGCTCGATGCCGTCTCGGTAGATCGTGAGTTTCTCTGGCATTGGACGTCAGTTTTCTTTAAAAGTCCTTTACGCTTTTCGCAGCGTGGACTTGTCAGTCTTTTTGCATAATTCAGAGGGTCCATGGTAAATAAAAGCAAATCTCCAGGATGGCAGCATGTTTATGTCATTTCATTGCATTGCAAGTGTGTTCCGTTGGCATTTGTTTGTCCGGAGATCCCCCCCCCCCCGAACACATTTTACGTTAACCAAGTTTCTATTTATGTGACAGCATTTAGATATATTTATATAGGGCAAATAGAAAACTTGCCCCATCTAAAATCTCCCCCGGCTAAAAAGTCCTGAAAGAGACACTGCATATAGTTATTATACATCAATATTAATATATAATAATTACTATTAATTTGCCGATCCGGTGGTCGAGCGGTCAGGGGCATGCGTTTCCGGCTGATCGCTGGATTGCCGGGTTGCGGGTTCGAATCCCTTCCAGCGGGCATGCGGGCATCTTGTCGAGGCCAAGTCAGACTTCCGCCCTTCGGGGAGCCTCTATAAAAGTGAAGCTGCAAATTTTCTCCCCTTCGCCATGGGACCAGGGAGGGTCTTGTGAACGTGGTGCGTAGGCGCCCCTTCACCACGGGGGAATTAGTAACGAACGAACTATTGATTTTGATGTAAACATTAACTAATAGTAAAGCTGTCAATAATTTATAGAAATATTCTGAAAGTTAATACAAGTGAATGCTTAACATTGACTCTTAACTACTTATCCGTTGATTCTGACTTTATCATGTATAATACAAAAGTACCTTAATACTATTATCATAATTTTTAAATATTTTAAATTAAATATGTAAATAAATGGAACAATAGTATCACCACACATTCAGCTCCATTAAAAAATCTTTAAAACAAAGTCATTTATAAAAAAATCTCAAAGATATTTTTCATGTAAAATTTGAATGACATTTTATATGAAATTTTATATCACTACTAAAAATTTAATATTTTTATCGGGGGGGGGGGGTATACCTCTTGGGGGGGCTTAGCCCCCTCTGTGGCCCCTGTCTGATTACGACCTTGCGACTCAGTAGTATAATGTTACACGGGAATAAGTAGTCACTTTTTAGTGAAAATTTGACTCTCTCTTCTCAGTGAGAACGGTTACAATTCGTGTATATCCAACTTTTTATCAATGAGTTGCATTTCACCATAGCGTCAAGCCAAAAGATATCTCCGGATTCAAAATGTTTGAGGGTGTCATGGTTTGGTTTTACAACATATAAGGTAAATATTGAACTGTTTCGTCATAAAGTTCGCCAGGAACCTTTGGCACTCTCTTAATAAGATTTTTGAATTCTGAGAAAATGACGGGAACACAACATCACGAAGATGGATACTTTCACGTGAAAGGGTTTCATCACCTAACTTTTCATTCGTTTTATTTTAAAATGTGCATTTTGAAAACTCAAATAAAAGTATGTTATGAGAATGTCCATAACTCGTTTTACTTTCCCTACAATACACGGTAATATATATTAGAATCATGTCGAACATCGCCACTCGACGATTTTTCGATGGATTTTCACGTTTTGGGACCTTTGAAACACGAAAAAAACTATTTTCAGTGTGTGTGTGTGTGTGTGTATATCTACTCTAGCTAAACATTGAATAGGCCCCATTTCACGAAACTGGGTTGGTATGTCCGCTGTGGGTGATCCTGGTGCTGATTCGATTTTGGTACGAATCGGGAAAAAAGAAGCTGCTGCCTCTTTTACGAAAGGGCCCGCCAAAATAGTCAGTCTATAAAATAAAATACTACACATGTATAAATTAAATGTATGTTTTATACGCCTATTTTGACGACGAAAAGAATCACCTCATGAAGGATGAACCTTTCTCGAGATATTAAAGATTTTAAAATGTGGGAACCGAAGCCGTTTTTGATTGTGGTGAAAAAAGCATTGAATGAAATATCTTCCAAGTTGAGTCGTTACGTCCCTCGAAGGTTATTTGAATGCTGATTAGATTTCGGCATCTTTCGGGAAAAGAACTTTTTTGCGAAATGCCTCACAATAATCATGGAAATGGGAAATACGTGACTGAAATGGCTGAACTATATGAAACAAGTACTAGCTCTTCATGTCAGTTCTGGCAGCACGGCGAATCAAACCGACGCTAGAATGAACCGTTCTCGAGAAACTTTACTTTTTTGAAATTCTGAAGAGCTTAAGAGCTTTGAAGAGCTAAGTCTTTATCGCGCGAATTGCATATAATATCAGAAAAGTATCCATGTTATTTTCTGCCATGAAACTCAATGGAAGGCATCGTGAAATAAAAAATTAAAATAAGGAAAATGAATTTGAATGAGTAGGGAAAGTCATGGACAGCCCACGTTCGATTTTTTTTACTTTCCCTGCAATACAGGGTCATGTATAGGGATTGGAATCACCATTCGGGTTTTCGACGCATCGACACGTTTCGAAAAACCGAAGAAGCCAGTTTCGGGATAAAAGAACCCACATTTTCTTTTTGCGAAATGGCAAAAATCCCCTGCATCCACTCTAGCTGAAACACTGATGGACCCAATTTCACAAAATTGGGTAGACAAGTCACCTTGTCTCAAGTCTTGCCCCTGGTGCTGAACATTCGGAAAGAAAGAGCTGCCTGTTTTACGAAACGGCCTCAAAAATCGTCCAAATCTAAAATAAATAAAAGAGGACATAGGCTCAAATGGATCGATTCAATGCTTCTTACTTTCCTTATATACATAGTATAATGTTTAAGGAAAGTATTGGGATGGGGTCGAACATTCGAATTCGACTGATAGACGGGATAGCACGTTACAAGCATTCCTGAACATTTCTGACGCGATATCTGTGTGTATGTGTGTGTGGAGACGATATCTTACGAACGAACGGAGCGATTCCAATGAAATGGGGTACAAAAATGACAATTCGTGAATACTGGAAGCCTATTGTTTTTAAACACAATCGAATGTTCAACCCCCACCCTCCTCCTAATGTTTCCAGTGACATTTTGAAAAAAAATCATCAAAAAATCAAAACCTTTAAAAAAGTGACGTAAATAGATATTATGTCATTTTGCCTTAAAAAACGATTGACATAAACTTTTGAACGCTAGTATGAACCGTGCCCGAGATATGGCACATTTTTCAAATACATTTATCAAAAAATCCCATAAATTACGAAAAAATATGAACTGTTGAGAAACAGGTTCCCGTTTCATATGTAATATCATGCGATACATTGGATGACATCATTCTCGTGGATTTAGCTCGTTCCATTCATGAGAAAAGATACTTTGAGTAATACTTTTGTAATGGAACACCAGTAGTCATTTATCTATTATAAGATAATTTATTTCTCCGGCCATAACGCTTGGCGAGATTTTGGCGATGACTTGGGCCGAATATCTCGAACTTGGCGACTTTTTAAAATATTGCCAAAGTAAGGAAAATCTCGCCAAATGGATAAAAATGCCGCTAAATCAATGAAAATGACGACTCATTGACGAAAATTCAATATCTTGGAAAGAATATAAGTATCTACTATAAAAATAACCTTTTATTTTTTTTTATTGTAAAAGTAGTAAATTCATTGCATTATATAAGGAAAGTCATGTGCTGCCCACATCAGATTTTTTTTTATACTACATACGTTTTGACGACGCAAAGAATGAGACTCACTTTTCACCGTATACTATTCTATTTGAGTCTTTACTTTTACAGATATAAATTTTGAAATGAAACAAAAAAAATCTTATGTGGGCAGCATACAGATTTAACCTCATCTTCTCTTCCTTTTTTAACACTTTCCAACATAGTTGAAAAGTGTTTATGGCTTTCTTCATTCTGTCTGTCTGTCCGTTCGCACGATAATTGCCGTAAAAATGACTTTATCAAAATGAAGTTTTAGTATGTTGTTGAGACAGTCTATGAACACCAGTAGTCATTCCAGTTATTTCCATTCCCATACACCAGTAGTATGGGAATGAAAATGAATAATATCACCCAATTAGTTTTGGATGGAACCCGAGTTGAAAAAATGAAATGCATTTAAACCTATGGGACCTTATTTTTCAAACATTTTGTAAGCAAAGTTAAAATTCACAAATTATTTCGAAAATTTTAGGAAATATTCAAATGATCCCAGAAAGTGTATAAAAAAATTCCAAAATAGGTTCGGTCGTTTTTAACACTTTACAACAAAGTTGAAAAGTGTTTAGGACTTTGTTCATTCGGTCTGTCCGTTAGCACGATAACTACCGTAAAAATGACTTAATCAAAATGAAATTTTAGTATGTTGTTCAGACGGTCTGTGGGATCTATGGGAATATAAATGAATAATATCACCCAATTAGTTTTGGATTGAACCTGGGTAGAAAAAATGAAATACATTGAGCCCTGGGACCTAATTTGTCAAACATTTTTTAAGCGAATTTAAAATTCACAAATTGCTTCAAAAATTTTAGGTAATATTCAAATTGTTCCATAAAATATGTAAAAAAAAAAATTCAGCGAAATATGTTCAGTAGTTTTTTAAATAAAAATTAAAATAATAATTACACTTCTTATATGAAGCTATCACGTGACCATGATATGAAGAGATCACGCGACTCACTTCAAAATGATATATGGCATACATCTTGTCTCAAAATCGTGATTTTTAAAGTTCTTTTTAATTCATATTGAGTGTTGTATCCGTCCTAAAACCGCTTTATTTTTGCTTAAATTCTGTGCATCTACATACTGAAACAACGCAATTACAATATATTTGAGTTTAAATGATCATCCAAATTTGATTATTTCTACAACGAAGCATATTTTTCACATATGTAAAATGTAAACAGCAAAATATGTAGAATGAGTAGTATTAGAATTGCTGTGTTTCTTTAACACAATATTATTTAGCCCATGGAGTCTGCATAGCTGATATGAATGAAATATTCATTGATTTCAAGAGAAGGACGATTTTCTTCGATGAAGTTTTAAGCATAGAGTTTAATTACTTGTACCTCCATGGTCTTAATTTTTAAATAAAATAAATTATTATAGTATTGTGATGAATGAAATGAATGGGAAAATGTTTATGAATGAAATGCTGTTTTTATAGAGAGAGCCAGGCGTGTTATTTTTTCTGTGACGTCATTTGAATGAATTTCAGTTGTTTTCGATGAAGTTTTCAAATATAATAAATTATCGTAGTATTATGATAATTTTAAAAATGTTACCAAGGAATGTATCGCATTTTAGAGATGTTTAAACCAGGCAATTTATATTTCAATGCCATCATTTGAATGAAGTTAATTTTTTTCGATGAAGTTTTAAGTTTTCAAATATAATAAATTAATATAGTATTGCGATAATTTTAAAAATATTACCGAGGAATGTATTGCATTTTAGAGATGTTTAAATAAAATTGCATTGAAGTTGGAAAGTGTTTCATAATCAATGCTTTAAGCATGATTGATCTTTCTTGTTATTCTTTTACATTTATATTGAGTGTAGCATCCGTCCTAAAACCACTTTATTTTTGCGTATTTGCTGTGCATCTCTATTCTGGGCCAACGCAAAGACACTATTTTTCAGTTGACTCCCACTTTGATTATTTCTACCACGAAGCCTCATTTTAATGGATGCAGGACGTAATAAGATGAGTCGTATAAGAATGGCTGAATTTTTTTCACTTAAAATTATTGAACTCTGGAGTCTGGCATAAAAATGTATGAATGGAGTTTTTACGCAGAGAGCCAGCCAGACGATTTATATTTCGATGACGTCTTTTGAATCCAGTTCATTTTTTTGATGCCGTGTCAAGTTTTCAAGTAAAATAAATGATTGTAGTTCTAAATATCACCGCTGAATGCATCGCACTTTTAACAGATGTTTAAATGGCGTTGCATTTGAGTTTAGAAGTGTTTCATAATCAATGCTTGATGCACGATTGTTTTAGTAAGCCATTCAGTTGAGTTTAATGGCGCCCAATAACGCGGATCATTATTTGGAATAACTACTTCATTTGCAGCTTTAATTCCATTTCCATCTCCATTGGGCCACTGGACGTATTTTGAAAGGCGGCGCTGCAAAAATTCGAAAATACTTAAATATCTCGTGAATGGTTCATTTTCAACTGTTTTGGATGTTATGTGCCCTACCTTGTTGAGAAAGATTTTTAAAGTAGTTACAGCTTCATTTTTTAAGAGGGCCAGTTCCCTTCTCATGGACGGTCTTCGAGCGCTAGTCCGTCTACACAAGAAATTGGACATCGCCCGAGCGCCGTATCCCCATACACGCACTGTTTCTCACAAATACTCGAAATGGATTCAGGTATCCTAAATCGTACTCATCCGCCCCATTCTCGAATTCGGACAATCTCGCCCTATTGATAGGACGAGAAGGCTGACAGGGTGAGATCCGTAAGAGGAGAAACGAAAGAGAAATCTCGACTTTCTTTTTTTTTTTTTTCCGGAACCGAAATGGAAGAAAAGAATATTTAAAAAGATGGGGTCTCGCTGTTATGTCCAGGGCCTGATGAACGCATGGGCCCTCAAATTTTAAGGAGCCCCTCAATTTTGTATAGGATAAAAAAATTCAAACAAAAATAATTTCTCAATTCATTTAAGACTGGTATTATTAGTTTTTATTTTAAATTAAAAATCTGTTAATAGTTTCAAATAGTATACATCCTTTAACGTCTTTATATATTACTTATTTGTAAAATAAAAAGTTCGGACATGAAGTGAAGGGCCTCCTCAGCTCCCAAGTTTGTTATATGTTAATGTTTTGTGTGTGTTGGGTGCACGGGGCCCTGAAATAACACCAGGCGCTGGGTATGCCTGTCCACCCTCCTTTTGCACCAGGTGGAAGTGGAAGACGGTCGGACAGAAGCCGGAATCTCGGATCCCTTTCAATCTCCTGCGAGTGATGAGCCTGTTTATGGCGCAAATTGGGTCGCGAAAGATTGCGCGGGACTTCCGGGGAGAACAGATCTGCATCACCCAGAAATGTCTGACGTCGGTCTCGGGAGGCGGGTCGAGCCGGGAACTTCTGGAGGATGGGTCTGGGCGAGTCCCCCTCACTCTTGGATAAGTACATGCGAGGAGTGGACCCTACAGCATGGGATGCGTATCGTCTGTTTTCCAGTACGGATCCTACATAGTGGATGAGAGTAAGACACTCTTTTCTCTCTCTCTGTCTTTGCTTGTTGGTAACCCCCCCCCCCCCCCCCGAGTTCGTTCTTCTCTCGGGCAAGGCCGGATTCAATCATTTTGTCGCTTGAAGCGCAAACATTTTATGGTTTTAAAATGTGCTTTCTTTTATATGGATGCATTTAAATTCAATTTAATTTTCAAAATTTATTTTTATTTTATTTATTAAAAATTGTTTTAATTTCATTTATTTTCGCAGCATTAGACGTGTGTGTCTAATCTACACATAAAATAATCTGGTTTGACGTTCTATTTTGAACTATTTTCTTTTTTTAAACTATGTTACGTATAACTTCAGGCGAAACTAACTCGAATCCACTGCGGAAACTAGGATCGGTTGTTTCACTTTGTTTTTTTTCTTCGCACGCCTATTTCGCGTTTCTATGGCAACACCATTCATTTTGAATACTCGATTAGAATAATTTTTTAGTCAAGCATCCAAAATCACGCTTATCATTTTGAATTTAAGTGACGGGAATCGGTCGATTGGAGCTCAATCTATAAATTAAACTGATAACTATATATTGAATCAAACTATTGGTTTAATGCAGCAGCGTTTCCATTTTTAATGCTGAATAGCGTTAGATAGATGGACTTTATAATGTAGCGAAGGTTAGAAACTATTCCTTGACCTCTCTATAGTCAAGTTAGCTCGACCTCAAGTACGGTCTGATCTGAACTTTGAAGGTAGGCCGGACGATGGAACTTTATTTCATGGAACGTCCTGTCTGAGAGGCGAGAGTGTAAAGTTTGGTATCCATTCTAGATACTTTACACCTTGCAAAGAACGTGGAAATGAATCCATTATTTTTCGTCAAGATGTTTTGCTTCTAAGATTTATTTAGGTTTGGGGGCAGTCTTTCAATGTGTGTACCAAGCCATCTGGGTCCTTCATGGAACGAAGGACCTGCTGAGGATTCTTCGCTCCTCTTCAGGGACTCCTGTCTTATATGGGAGAAGTGTTCTCAACCAGGAGGATGTGGCCAGTGCTTGATTAACGCCATCATTTTAGGGGTCCCTATATTTTATATGTGATACATTTTTAAGCAGAGCATTTTAAGAAAATATAATATTCATGAAATAAATCACCCTAAAATTAAAATATAAAAATAAATTTACGAAAATAATTCAATGAAAAAGATTTTTCTTCTAAAGTTTTAGAATGTAGGTATTTTGCATCCCTGCAAAGATGTCAGTATTTTAAATATTATACATTCTTTTAATTCTTAATAGTGTTTAGAAGTAAAAAGTATGGAAGACTACAAAAGGACCTTCGGCGCTGCGGTTCCGTGCCCCCAAATCCGGTACATGTTTTTGGTGTGCTCAGTGTGTATGGGGCTCCCGAAATATCTCTTTGACATAATCGGGCCCCGAGTGTGATGCTTCGAATCATGATTCAAGATGCATTAGGAAGACTCCTGATAGTCTACGCGTGTTTCACTTTCTCGTGTTAATCTATGAAAAAGGAGTCGCTAGCTCTGTTTAGCTTTTTGAATTTTTTTTTTTTTTTTTTTTTGTAAAGCCTAGATGATGAAAATAGGAAGGTTTATGTGCTTCATAAAATATATATATATATATATATATATATATTCCATAATGTATCATTTTGTGAAACATTTCATAAATCTCGTAATCATTTTCTAAAATATTTAAAAAGCACAAACCTTCTTTTTTTTAGCATCCTCGTTTGGTTAAAACACAAGAGCAAACCGCAATAGCTTTTGTCGGTAAACATAGAAAATGTTAACTATCATTCCTACATGATCTTCTACGGAATATTTCTGGCTGGTTGTTGGAGTATTTGTGGATGGACGTCCCACATTTTACACGTTTCAAGACGCAGTGTGTGACATTGCCCCTTATGAATAAAATAGTCTAGTTTTAGCTTCCATAGGCCCCATTTATTTTGGGCTCATTCATCCATGCCACTGCCCAATGAGTATCTTCCCAATTTTTTCAGTCGGTTTTATGGAGTTCCATTTTAGTTTTTAATTTATTAAAACTGAAAAGGACTCCGTGATAGAAGACCGCACTCTTTGACCGAGGCTTTTCTATACTTTCAGTTACATTCCTTTAAGTTATATTTTCGAAAAACGAACGATATAAGACGGGTCGACCGAGTACGAAGTCGTGTTGTGTAGAATAGGAGTCGTTTGCCTTCATCGAGCTCAGAAATAGAGGTGTCTTTCAGAAGGATCGAAAAGGAGAGGTTTACATTTCGTCTTACAACGTAAACCGTATTGACAATTCGTGCAATGTTCGTAATCCCCAAATTCGCTTTACAGTATAGCTCCGTACTGAAAGGGTCATACTTCTTTTCTTATGAAACTAATAAAGCAGCGTTCCTTGAACCTAATAAAGTCCTCGTTACTGATGGAAAAGTACGATGTGTGAGAAAAAATATCGTACCTCACCTGACGCGTCTGCTTCCAGAATAAAACGTGCGCGGCACTTAAAATACCTTCTGAGGAGGATTGAAAGGAATCGGTTTCGTTTATGTGCCCTATATGTATCGCTAGTTTCTCTATTCATATTAATAAATATGGATCGAATTCTTAGAGATGGATGGAGTTTCAAGATGACCGAATTGTATCTGCCTTCGGTTCGATCTCTCTTTTTGAAACGATGTCTGTTTCGATGGCAATCATCCGGTCTCGGTGTCGGACATGGCTTCCCTCGGTTATCGATCGAAGAGTGGGCACCCCGAGACCGATAAGATATAGAAAAGTCGAACAGAGGTCATCCTTTACACTTTCGAAACAAGTTCTTATCGGGTGCTTTCGAAAGTGGAATGTCTCACTCGCCAATCTCGTGAATCATGGATAGAAGTCGAAGTCCTAGGATATAATATCTGTTACGTAATATAAAAGCAGGACCTGATTAATCCACCCGTTCGGGGGAAGCACAACCCCATTTTGATTTTGGCCATTCCCCATGCACTGCTCGAAACATTCTGTGGCCAACTAACAGTTCTCCCTTCGTTGTGTGGGACACTGTTTATGGAGCCCCTGTGGGCTGTATCTCCTGGGTGATATAAAATGCACTGTGATCCCCAAGTCTAACTGACAGTTCTCATCCGCGAGCTGATTTTTGTTAGGAAAGGGTCGCATGTACTCAAATTTCTAAACCATTTTATTACGGAACCCCGGGTGGTCCACGTTGACAGCTAGCTTCAATATGAACTGCCATCTTACCTTTTTCGTTAAGAGTTTAATATTTGAATGCAAAAAATACACATTCGTGCTCGGACAACCCAACTATTTCTGTGCAAGATAACTATATTGAACGCATAACTATTTGACACATAGCTTCCATTCAAAGAAGAAGTGTCATTTGGTAGAATCTTTTGAAGGGCCTTTTCGGTCATCGGGCCCTGCATAAAAGTCTGACGTGTGCAACCCAAGTTTCCATACATAATGCAATTTTTTGACAGCGAAATAATGGCACACAAGATCCACGATGATTGCACGGCCCACTGAAGTGGCAAAATTCTCATCCAAATGCAATTAAATGTCAGTGAATATGAATATCCCGTCCAATAAATGAGTGAGGGCTTCGGAATAGAAAATGAGTCTCCGCTGGTGAATTAGCTGAACCACGAGGGGAGGGGGAATTGACATACTGTCGCATGTGGAAAGGGTACGATACTCACTATTTTTCAAATATTATGTCATTTCTGGATCCATTTGTTTGTGACCTCCAGTCGTTACGCATGTTTTCGTGCGGATTGTTACGAGTCGTTCAGAAAAGTCGATATTTTTTTAGATTTTCTTTCATTTAAAAAAACTCGAATTCTTTTAAGGTTTAACAGTTCTATGACCCTTCATGAATGTAAAAGTGAATTAACTGTTCCACTCGGTCGTCTCCCAGAAGGATCCATTTGAATGAGCTTGTGGGTTTCATTTATTACAAGAAAAGTGTCGAAGAATCTGTATCGCCGGTTCAAGTGATCCCAATGATAGCGTTCATTTCAAAGGGCATCTTTCGGTGGATGCCAAGTTTGACAATGGAAGAAGTCAGTCACCTAAGGACTATTTTCCACTGCCACGATGGAAACTGTTAAGTTTCGGGAACGTTGAGGACAAAATGTGGCATCATTTAATAATTCATTTAATAATTCATTTAATAATTCATTCCCCTTTTAAGTAAACATCTTTGTACTTACTTTTGCTTTCGCATGCTATAGATAAATTATTATTTTCACGAAAATTTTCGATTGTGAGGTTTTAAGACCTCCTGAACACGTTTCGATTATTTTGAGTGATGTCTGTCTGCTTGTCTGCCTTTCTGTCGTCGGTCTGTGGTTCGTGTCTTGTGTAGCTGCCACACATATTGGATTTTTACGAAACTGTTTATCCGGTTTTGTTAACAAAAAATCTAGATCTAGAGAGAATAATTTGAAATTTTATATTTTTTTAACATAGCAGCATAGGACACCATTTGACGCATGAAAGGGATAGCTCAATCATCAACACACTCGATAGTTTCGATCACTTTTGTGAAAAATAGCCGCGATAGAATTTTTTTGTTCTGGACGTCATGATAGTCCCCCCCCCCCCCCTCGAAGGGCACGTTATCAAATAGGTATGGGGTACATTGTTAAGTATAGTATCAATCGAAATATTTTTTCAAGCCCTTTAAAGTAAAGGGTAACATTCTGTAATTGTAAACGTTTCAAAAATAGTTTTATAACATTTGCAAGAAGAAAACTGAAAAATCCGACTCGAATTCCAGTTCATTTTAAATTGTGTATGGTTATTCCGTCCATATAATCCCTTACAAATAGCATTATGCAGACGATTGTTTTCTGAAAACTCATTTCAAACAAGAAAGATCAATTATGCATAAAGCATTCATTATGAAACACTTTCCGACTCAAATGCAATTTTATTAAAGCATCTCTGACATACGATGCATTCAGCGGTGATATTTTAAAAATGATCGCAGTACTACCATAATTTATTTTACTTCGAAAGTTAAAACTTCATAAAAAAATCAACTTTTTTCAAATGACGTCATCGAAATATAAATCGTCTGGCTCTCTAAAAGCAGTGAATAATTCATTCATACATTTTATTCCAGACTCTAGAATTAAATCATCTTGCATGAAAAAAAAATTCAGCCATTCTTGTACAACTCATCTTTACAACTACTTGTTTGCATTCTGCATCCATTAAAATGAGACTTCGTTGTAGAAATAATCAAAGTGGGAGGATCATTTAAGCTTAAAAATAGTGTATTTGCGTTAGATCAGAATATAAATGCACAGAAAATACGCAAAGATAAAGCGGTTTTAGGACGGATGCAATGCTCAATATAAATTTAAAAAAAAACTTTAAAAATCACGATTTTGACACTGTGAAAAAAAGATGGACGCCCTATTTTAAATTGGGTCACGTAATCTCTTTCTATTATAGGGGTGTCATTGTTATTTAAATTTTTATTTATAAAGTGACCTAACCTATTTTGCTAAAAAATTTTTTATACATTTTATGGGATCATTTGAATATTTCCTAAAATTTTCGAAACAATGTGTGAATTTTAACTTCGCTTAAAAAATGTTTTTAAAATGAGATCCCATAAGGTTTGATGCATTTCATTTTTTCTAACCCGGGTTCAATCCAAAACTAATTGGGTGGTGTTATTCGTTTACATTCCCGTAGGTCCCACAGCCTGTCTCAACAACATACTAAAACTTCATTTTCATAAAGTCATTTTTACGGCAGTGATCGGGCGAACAGAAACAGAATGTCTCAAGTCATAAACACTTTTCAACTATGTTGTAATGTGTTAAAAATGTTATCATGCCGCTTTCTGCTTAGCAAAAGGAAAATCCAATGTGTTTCTACACCGCGAACGATGTGTGTTGAAGCCACCCCATTTAAATAATAAAGAAATGGATATAGCAATCCATTTTATGAATGAACCTTATTCTATTTTGGGTTGTGCTTTCATATATTTTCTATTGCTCTAAATCGATTAGCGAAACAGAATCAAATGGTACAGAGTCTTCATTTGGGCGAATGTGAACCCCACTTTATAGTCTTTGTCAAATTGTTTACTGACGAGACCCGGATGTTTTGTGTGTTTTTTCGATCTGCTTGTGAAGACCCTTTTTATATCAAGAATTTTAGAATTCATTTTGCATAGCCATTTCCCGTCTGTCAGTGGAACGACGCAAAGCGAAACAAACGGTCGAAAATCTCGACGGACAGCTGCCGAAACACATGAGCGGCGGAGCCGAGAGGGTTTTACCCGAATCCCATTTTGTAATATAAGATTGGATTGAAGATATCCCTATTATGTATTCAAACCATCACTTGTCAAACGTGAACATTCCTCCATACTCATGGTCGTGATATAATAATCATAATTATATTAAAAGTCGAATTTTGAATTTAGAAAAAGAAATCCCCCGTACCATGTTCTATCTCCTGTCAGAATACCCAGTTAGAAAAGCAGATCCCATTAGATATCCAAACCAAAAGTAGCAGGTCATTTATTCATAGTAGCCGACGGTTCACCCAATATAATGTGCGGGTTCCATTTTTGATTAGATAATCTGTACTTTTAAGCTTATAACCTTTATAACTTCAAACTTCAAAACTTAAAATTAACTTGTAACTTAACTTGTAATCTTAACTTGTAACCTTAACTTGTAAAATTAAATTTTTCCAAAATGTTTATTTCAACTTAAATTAACTGTACTTCTTAACTTAATTAATCCTGCACTTCTTTTAATTTTAATGTGGCTCGCTCTTGCGCCTTTCCCCACCCTTCCCACCCTTCTTGCAGCCGGGCAGGCAGAAACCAATCCAAGGCTCATCACAAGCTGACCACTCACCAGCCCACCTCAATGGTGAAGCCGGTCCAAAGCCGGTTTGGTGAAGCCACACCAAAGGTCTGACATGCCTATTTTCGATGTGGGGATGAGTCTCCTGGAGACGGGTACCCCGTAACAGAAAGTCTTGGACTTGGAGATTGGAAAGAAGGGATTTATAATGCTATTGCGAAAGGATGACAAGAAGAAAATGACCTCACATGAGTGACGAGCGTGTTCTTTAAAGTGTTTGAGGGAAATTAAAAAAAAAATAATGATTACCCACTTTATCCAGTGAGCGATTTCCTTAGCGCACAAGCGTCCATGAACAACCTGCGTAGTGAAATGCGCAGAAACGTAAGGGCATTATTTTTAGCATAGCGTGTCACGAAAGTTGAACATTAAACATCGAAATGTATCATTGTGCTGAAAATAGGTTATTTAGAATAACAACCTATATTGAAGGATTTCATTTGCTAAAGTGAACTTTAAGTGATTTTAAGTGAATGCACAATTTGACCGTAGTCAAATGTATACCGTAGTTAAATGTGTATTCTGCAATGTATAGGCGAGCGAGGATAACGATTTTTCTTTAGAAGAAAAAACTCCTTTTTATATATATTTGAATGAAAGTGACTATTTTATTTTACGGTTCGTTAAAAATATCCATGAAAGAAGATCCATTTATTTATGTCCTACTCAAATGAGAGGTTAAGCGATTGGAAGTTTAGAAAGCAGCCGTTTTTAATACAGAAGTAATGAAAATGTCCATACTGCTAAGCAAACGAGTATTGTATTTTGGAAACGTCAGGGCAAAAGGGTCCCTGTATGCCGTACTATTCGAAGAAAGGTGGAAATTTAGGGGTTTGTAAAACCAAAATGCCCATACAGAAAAATAAGAAGAAAATAATGGCAAAAATGGACATCGACAAGAGGCTGACAGGCGTCGTTCTCCAAACGATTCGTGTCTTCTAGCTGACAGGGGATATTTCATAAAGAAAATGAAATGAGTAAACGCTTTGAAAACGCTTTCATCACGAAATGAAAGGCATTAAAACGAGCCTTTCTCGAGGGACGATCGTGGATCGAACATTTATGTTCGAAAATAGAAAAATAAGGACAGAAAACAATGCCAAGACTTATATTTAATTGTGCATCATTTAGAAGTGTAACGCACCAAACAATATCGCTTTATAAGTACTTTTAGCCAAAAAGGATGGGTAGTGATCACGAACCATTTTTGAGATATTAGAATGTTTACTTTTCCACACAAAAAAAGAGCTCGATATCTCTCGAAATAATCGATCAGCTTATTTTAAAGCTCCCATTTGTATTATTTTTCCCCGCCCAATTCAAATGGGTTCATTTGTAGGTCAAGCCGTGTGTTGGACACATGCATCCAATGTTTTAATTCGCAAGCGGTGTTCGTTGGATCGTTAGAACGTAAGAGGTCTGGGGAGGGGTGAACACTTTTGCTTTCTGTCGACGCCTGTGAAGCAAGAATTTAAGTACTTCGAAAAATCTCTTTATTTTTCGTTTTTAACGGAGTTGCACTTGAAAACAAACGTTTTTGCGATTCCATTCAAAATGTTTGTGTGCTCCAGTCAAAGAGCCTTTCGAGCGCTACAGTCGTTTGTGGGGTGCGCTATATTTAGGCCTATCTGTGCGGTCTGCCAAGGGTGCCTCCCGGTCAGAGGAAAAAAAAACTTCGAATGACGTTCTCTAAATCAGCATTATGTCGTACTGCGTCAAAGACATCCATTTCATTTGTAAGGATTTTCTATGTACCATTTGTTCGTAAGCTCGGTTTTCGGGACTTCTTCTTCTTCGACCCAGATCGTCCGACCTACCCGAAAATGTAAGGTATCTGTAAACGGAACCCAGTGTGGGCGGCATCTATAGGGATCGTATCCTCCTTCCCCTACCACCCACCTCTCGGAGGGATTTACGGACCCACCTATTTAACTAACATGCCCTTACTTCGCGTGAACACGGGAAGAGTTTGGGCAGCGGCGGGAATCGAACTCGGGTCATCCGAGTCTAACCACTGGGCTGTCCCACCCCGGTTCTTCTGGACTAAAAGTACCATGCACTTTCAAAGTTGAAATTCCTCACGTGGCTGAAGGGTGTGTAAAGGGTAGCTGCGTCGTCAGAAAAAAAATTGGGACCCAATATTTTGTCTTCCATTTCTTCGAAATTCGATGGATTCCTGAGGGGGTATGACCTCCAAATCCCCCTCCCTTAACGACGTCCCTGGTCTAGCGATCCATTTATGCTCTCTAAAGAAGCTACATCTAAAGAAGCCTCCATTCATCTGGCAGTCGAGTAAACCCTTTTGAAGTTTTTACACCAGATCGACTTATACTCTCTGTCCATTTGAATAAAAGGGGCCATTTTGTGCTTCATTTTGTGTTTTATGCCATTTTATACGAAGGTTTCAAAGTCATTTTATCCACGATCCATTCCAAAGCTAATATTTATGTTATTTAAAAAATAAGTGTATGCTCGTATGCCAAGTGAATGGAACTCATTTAATGGATGTCAAACATCTCATGCATAAAATATATTTCCATACATTCCTGTCCCGTAGCGTCCAGTTCTACCTTGTATCCCGATCGTTATGTGGGACGAAATGTTATTCTTTTAAATATTTGTAAAATGATTTTTAAATTTCCTTTTTCCGACCCGTCGACGGCTCGCTGAGTGACGTCACCGATCCAATCGACAGCGAAGATCCAACGATCCATTTCCCTTTTGCAGTGCAAGCGGTGCTAAAAGAAAAACGGCACCTATTTCCATAACTTGGGGGAAGACAAAATACACTCAAAAGTGTTTAGTGTGGAAGAGCGTGGAATGCACAAACATTTATCAATGCACAAACATTTATCAATGCACAAACATTATTTTAGCGGCCGGGGACATTTATCTGTGTGCCAAAAATTTCGAAATTCTGAAAAATAGGTGACATTCTTTTATTAAATATTCAACAATAAAGAGAAATAGATGGCATTCGTATTTTATTAAACACTAGCAGTATACCCATTTTTCGTACGGAATATATAATATAAAAAAACTCAAAATTCACAATCGGGTGTGCAAGTTTCTATGCTATTCTTGATGACATTGTTATTCAAACCATTCTATTAAGATATTTAAATAAATGCTCCTAAAAAGAAGTTTAAGAATCTCTGTTCTTCCTATACAAAATTATACTACATTTTACTAGCAGCATGCCCGTTCTTCGGACGGAGTATATAATATAAAGAAAGAATTCACAATCATGTGCAAATTATGTTAAAATATTAAATTTATGGCTTCTAAAGAGAAGTTTAAGAATATCTGTTCTCACTATGCAAAATTATCTTCACGGGCAGATCTGAAGAATCCTGGCCCCTTTTGAAAGCAAATATACAAAAAATATGAAATTGAACCAATATATACAAAATAAAAGCGCTAAAATTGTATGGGACCCGTACTACTTATAGACTCGAATATTAGAAGATATAACCTGTATTAGTAGATTACATGTATAAATTGAAAATATCAATAAACCCGTAATTGATTCCAATATTTGCCAGAATGACAGCACTAAAATTATATGGCAATATATATATATATATATATATATATATATATATATATATATACCCGTACTACTCATATTGTCGCAAATTAGAAAATATGCCTGTGTGTTAGTAGAAGATGACCCGTATTACAATATGAGTGTCAAAATTCTTTGCCAAAATAAAACAGATGACGTAATAAATTTAAAATATCAATAATCCCCGTCATCTTTATACCAGAAGGTCGTAATGGATTCCAATATATGCTAATATGTATCAAAATATATGACAATATACCTGTACTACTTATATCTCGTAGAAGATATACCCGTGTATTTGTAGAAGATGACTCGTACAACGTACGATATATGAGTTTCAACAATTTTTGTCATAATAAAACAATGGCATATTAACTTGAAAATAGCAATAATCGCTGAATCAATAATCCCGCAAAATATCAATAATAATAATGTTTAAACCTGAAGACCGAAATTGATATTATCCAGTCAAAAATGCAATGTCAATAAAATTTATTTTATATACACATCTTTATTATTCAAATCGGAAAAGATTTAATAAAAATAGTATGCCGCAAAACACATTGAATTTACATGTATAAACTGAACATATATAAGATTGCTAAACGACATGATATCATTTGCTTCAAATGAATTGATGGAAATCTTATCATCTGAATAATTCTATTTTCATCGAAGGTTTGACGACATTTTCGTCAGTTTAGCGTCTATTAAAAAAATCGCCGAATTTATCGCCAAGTGGGACTGTAGAACTGACAGTCCCATTTTGCGACACATTGACGAAACATCATCACAATACTATCCCCTAACAAAACACAACTAATTTCATTTATTAAGCGCAAGTTTATCAATTTCATGATATTTTTATGGATTTACAAACATTGTTATCAATTTGGTGACATTTTAAAAATTCGTTAAATGTGTTACTAAGTAGGACGGATGGACTGACAGACAAATGCTACCGAAACATCATTTCAGTACTCTCTTCTAAAAAAACAAATTTAATTTCATTGATTTGCGTAGTTTTTATCAATTTGGCGACATTTCCGTCAATTTGGCAACGTTTAAGAAAAGTTGCCAAGTTAGCGATATTCCGCGAAATTCATAACTCTGAATTTGCAGATCTGAAGAATAAAACATCCTAATCCCGTTTGTATATACTAAATGAAAACACTAAAATTGTATTAGAAGATATACCCGTTCTACTCTTTTTCTGTTTCAACAATAGGCTAAATAAATTTATTGGGTAAACACAATATATAAGCTTGAAAACTCTTTGCCAAAATAAATGAAAACGATGTACGCAGTCCGCAAGTAATATAATTGAAAGAAAAAGCTTGTGAAAAGTAAATGCTTGTGTTGAGTAAATGCTTGTGAAAAATAAACCATGGAGATAGATTTTCCATTTAAATTCATGTTTCAAACAATTCATGCTTTCAGATAGTGACTAATTAGGGCAAAAATCCTCCACCAAACTCAGAAATAAAGTTTTAATTTACTTTGACGTTTTAAACAAACGATTTTCATCCTTTCCGTTTGGATAAACCATGGAGTTAGAGAGTAGAACTCCTAGGGAAAAAAAAAATCCATTTTTCATTAATATCTCGACAACCCTTGGTCTTAGAAACCCGAAACTTAGTCAAAATTTATAGGGGGGCTATTTCAAGGCTACCCACAAAATTTCATTAAATTCGGTTCAGCTGTTGTTCTCCCGTCGTGATATGAGACAAACATACAAACAGACAGATTTTCAATTTTATTTATATAGATTTAATAACAAAGAGGTTTTTTTAACAGATAAATAGTTTTGTTAAATTTTCCAGATGACATGGAGTCTTGCCTACTGTCCCATAATAATGGCTAGAAATAATAATAATGGACGATGACGCTTGAAATGGTCATATTAAAGGTCCATGCACTCAATAGAGTGGGTTGCTTTCGCTATATTAAACATTTATCTTGAAACGGTTTCATTTTTCAGGGTTTATACATCCACTGCATACTGTTCTGAGTATTATCGTCTACTTTTCATAGGAAAAAATCTGATGTGGGCAGCACATGATTTCCTTATATAATAATGCAATGAATTGACTACTTTTACAGTAAAAAAAAATAGAGTATTTGTATAGTAGATATTTATATTCTTTCCAAGATATTGGATTTTCGACAATGAGTCGTCATTTTCATTGATTGAGCATCATTTTTATCCATTTGGCGAGTTTTTTTGTTGATTTAGCAACATTTAAAAAAGTCGTCAAGTTGGCGACATTCCACCCAATTCGTCGCCAAAATTTCGCCAAGCGTTATGGACGGAGAAATAAGGTATTCTTACAGCAGATAAATGACTATTGGCATTCAAATACAAAAGTATTACTTAAAGTATTTTTTTTTTCATGAATGGAACGAGCTAGATCCACGAGAATGATGTCACCCAGTGGATCGCATGGTATTACATATGAAAAGTGAACATGTTTCTCAATGGGAAATATATATATTGTTTATTTTATATGATTTTTTGATAATATTTTTGAAAAGTGTGCAATATCTCGAAAACGATTCATGTTAGCGTTCTAAAATTTATGTCAATCCTTTTCTAATGGAAAATTACGTAAGAAATGTCTATTTACGTAACTTTATTAGAGGTTTTGATTTTTTGACGATTTTTCCAAAATTTCACTCGAAAATTTAGGCGGGTTCTGAACATTCGAGATTGCGTATAAAAACAATACTCTTCCACTGTTTACGGATTGTGATTTTTGTACCCAATTTTGTTTGAATCGGTCCATTCGTTCGTCAGTTATCGTCTCCACACACACACACACACACACACACACACACACACACAGACATCACTTCAAAAATGTTCGATTCGTGATCAGGGATGCTTAAAACGTGCTCTCCCGTCGAAAACTCGAATTCGAATTTTCGACCCCGTCACAATACCTTCCTTATACATTATTGTATATAAGGAAAGTAATAATAGCGTGGAAATCTTAATCGAATCATTGGAGTTGTAATGTTCTAGTTTTCTTTATAATGTATCTCCACAAAAAATGGCATTCGTTCTCGAATGGGTATTCGAAAGAATTCTAACATTTTTGGAGCAGAATAGTTTCTCTCTGCACCAGTACGAGAAGCTGAGTGTTGGACCGTACCATCTAACGAAGGGTTCCAGAGAGAGAAAATGCGGGAACTCTTTTTTCTAATCAGATGATGAACAGCTCCATAAATGAGTCAGCCTTCGGTTTCAAGCAGTTGTCAACCAATAAAGATGTCTCTCATAAATAAATGGATTCGTAGCAGTCAAGGCTGATGCTGGAAGAGAGAGAGAATTCAATTTCCTTGCGCCAATGCCTTCTGCGGTCTAGCCAGGGCCGGCCCTACCATTAGGCCAACTAGTCAGCCGCCTAGAGTTCAGTATTGCAGTCTGGGACGCAATACTGACGTATCAGGAACTGTATACTTTTTAAATGGTAAAACATTTGATCTTTTTAAAGATAAATTGTAATAAAAGGTATTTTTATCAGAATTTTAAATTAAACCCCAAGCAAAAATTGCTTTTGGAACAAAGTTACAATCAGAACAATACACCTTGTTTTTACTTTCCTTATATACATAGTATAATGTATAAAGAAAGTATTGTGACGGGGTCAAACATTCGAATTCGAGTTTTCGACGGGAGAAAACGTTTGAAGCATCCCTAATCACGAATCGAACATTTTTGAGGTGCTGTCTGTGTGTGTGTGTGTGTGTGTGATTCTGTGGAGACGATATCTCACGATCGAATGGAGCGATTCGAATGAAATTGGGTACAAAAATCACAATCTGTGAATATTGGAAGCCTATTGTTTTTAAGAACAATCGAATGTTCAGAACCCCCCTAAATTTTCGAGTGAAATTTCGAAAAAATCATCAAAAATCAAAACCTTTCTCAAAGTCACACAAATAAACATTTCTTATGTAATTTTTCCTTAGAAAACGATTAACATAAACTTTAGAACGCTGCATGAACCGTTCTCGAGATATTGCACATTTTTCAAATAAACCAAATTAACGAAAGTCTCGCCAAATGGATAAAAATGACGCTAAATCAATGAAAATGACGACTCATTGACGAAAATTCAATATCTTGGAAAGAATACAAGTATCTACTATAAGAATAATCTGTTTTTACTTTCCTTATATACAATAATGTATAAAGAAAGTATTGTGACGGGGTCGAAAATTCGAATTCGAGTTTTTAACGGGAGAGCACGTTTCAAGCATCCCTGATCACGAATCGAACATTTTTGAAGTGATGTGTGTGTGTGTCAGTGAGTCTGTGTCAGTGAGTCTGTGGAGACGATAACTGACGAACGATTGGACCGATTCGAACGCAATTTGGTAAAAAAATTAAAATCCGCAAACACTGGAAGCCTATTGTTTTTATACGCAATCGAATGTTCAGAACCCCCCTAAATTTTCGAGTGAAATTTTGAAAAAATCGTCAAAAAATGAAAACCTTTAATAAAGTTACGCAAATAGACATTTCTTATGTCATTTTTCATTAGAAAACGATTGACATAAATTTTAGAACGCTAACATGAACCGTTCTCGAAATATTGCACATTTTTAAAGAAAATTATCAAAAGTCATATAAAATAAAAATAAAAATATTTCCTATTGAGAAACATGTACACTTTTCATATGTAATACCATGCGATACATTGGGTGACATCATTCTCGTGGATCTAGCTCGTCCCATTCATGAAAAAGATACTTTGAGTAATACTTTCGTATTTAAACGCCAATAGTCCTTTATCTGCTGTAAGAATAACTTATTTCTTCGTCCATAACGCTTGGCGAGGTTTTAGCGACGAATTGGGTGGAATGTCGCCAACTTGGCTATTTTTTTAAATGTTGCTAAATTAACGATGAACTCGCCAAATGGATAAAAATGACGTTAAATCAATGAAAATTACGACTCATTGGCGAAAATTCAATGTCTTGGAAAGAATATAAATATCTACTATAAAAATAATCTATTTTTTTTACTGTAAAAGTAGTCAATTCATTGCATTATATAAGGAAAGTCGTGTGCTGCCTACATCATATATTTTAAATTTCTAATCGAGATCCATATTCTTTTACTAGGTCAGTAATAAAGTTTTTGGAATGTGACAATATCAAAAATAACAGCTTTCAGTGCAGACAATATTTTAAAATTTTAACGATTCCTTTACCTTTCTGGTAGGTCGGACGGTCTTTCACATGAACGTCGACAGTTAAAGAACGAGAAATTCTATAATGTTAATTTTACGTGTCGTTTTGAAATGAATAAGGTAGTGATAAAACATGGATTAAAGTTAAAGGGATTTTCTAGCTATGGTGTATTATAACTTGCGACAAGGGTTGACACAGCGGGGCGCGACAGCCCGGTGGTTAGCGCGCGGGAATTTTACTCGATCGGCCCCGGTTCGATTCCCGCCACTTCCAAAACTGCCGCCGTGTTCACGCGGAGTACGATCACGTTAAACATGTGGGTCCGTAAGTCCTTCCGAGAGGTTTGTGGTAGGGGAAGGAAGCTACGCTCTCTGAGGATGCCTCCTCCGCTAGGTTCCGGTCTAAATTGGGTGGCACTTCCCGGCCGTGCAAACCAGATACCTTATACCTTTCTGGTAGGTCGGACGGTCTGGGTCGAAGAAGAAGAAGAAGGGTTGACACAGCAACAGTGTGTGGATCGAATGAATTGGACTTTTGGTGATGAAGCATCATCCAAAGCAATAATTTACAACTGGTTTAAAACACGACATCGTGGACGTAAGAGTCTCAGTGATGAATTTCTTGAAGACATAAACAGGGACAGTACAGTTTGGGCAGCGGCGGAAATCGAACTCGGATCGTCCGTGTCCAATACCCGCGCGCTAACCACTGGGCTGTTCTTCCCCCCATTCCTTGCATTCTTTAGGTACTTAATTATTGGTAGATGATGGCAATAAAGAGAGATTAAACCATGCATCCAAGCTCTATTTCGATTGTATTCGGCTTTCAAAT
Organism: Amaurobius ferox; assembly: GCA_951213105.1. NCBI lineage: Eukaryota > Metazoa > Arthropoda > Arachnida > Araneae > Amaurobiidae > Amaurobius > Amaurobius ferox. The sequence goes on along the minus strand of OX578146.1, from coordinate 141,591,811 downwards.
GTAAAATTTGTAATATTTTACAGGACGTCACCTACAAAACATTTTTAATGAGATATTTATTTAATTAATTTATTTATTTTACTAATGGCCAGGCCATGGAGTAAAAGTAAGAAGTTAAAACTTCATATTAAGAAAACACCCATATCGTTTGAGACAATCATTCAGATGGCGCTGGAATAAGTTAAGTAGCTCTGCATTGTACGCTTTTCTATGACGGAAGGCTTAAAATATTTATTTAAACTGAAATAAATGATAAGCGCAATGCAAAGTTGAACTGAAACAATAAAGAATGCTAGCCGAATACTCGTTGAAAACCAACGGTCTCACAATAAACAACCCCTGAATAATGCAAATTTTCGAATAATTCGCGTTTCACATTTATTCGGCAAATTGAATATTTTGGTGTGCAGACCCCCCACCCCACCTCGCCTTAAAAAAAAAAAAAAAAAAAAAAATGTTGGAAAACTTAAATTTCGCATTTCTTCCTTTCGAACTATCTACCCGTACATTAATTTAAAGTCTCTATCTCATCCCAAAGAATGCTATTTTAATATCTCCCTTTTGGAACGTTTTCCTGTGGAGCACACCCATAAATGAATATTTAAAAAAAACTTTATTCGTCTTGGACGTTTTTATTAAATGATTAGCCCATGTACCAAATTTCAAGCCTCTATCAAAATTTAAAGGAGGCGTTACTCATTTATTCGCCAAATCGAACATTTTGATGTGCGGCACCCTCTAAAGTAGTAAATATTGGAAATCTGAAATTGCACATATTCTTCCTTTCATACTATCTACTGGTTCACCAAATTTGAAGTCTCTATCCTATCGTGAAGTATACTTTTCTTATCATTTGACCTTTCGAACGTTTTTCTGTGCAGCATCAACTTAAATGGACATTTTTGAAAAACTGTATTCATCATGGGTTTTGTTATCAAATAATTAACCCATATACCAGATTTCAAGTCACTATCACATTGTAAAAGAGGCATCTTCATTTGTTCGCCAAATCGAATATTTTAGTGTGCGGCACCCCCTAATGTTGGAACACTGACGTTGCACACTTTTTCCTTTCAAACAATCTACCCGTATACAAAATTTGAAGTCTCTGTCTGATCGCCAAGCATGCTTTTTTTTATCATTTTATCTTTCGAATGTTATTGTGTGGAGTACCCACCCCCTTAAATGAACATTTAAAAAAAAAATTTCATTCTTCTTGGGTTTTTTATCAGATGATTCGCCCATATATCGAATATCAAGGTTCTATGACGTTTTAATAGAGGCATTTCTCCTTTATTCCGAAATTCGAACATTTTATTGTGCTGCACCCCCTAAAGTGGAAAATATAGGATAACTGAAATTGTACACTTCCTTCCTTCCAAATTATCTAATCGTACACCAAATTTGAAATTTCTATCTCATACGGAAGCATGTTTTTTTTATCATTTCACATTTCGAACGTTTTTCTCTGGAGCACCCCCTTAATCGAGCATTTCTGAGAAATTCTATTCATTTTGGATGTTTTCATTAAATGATTAGCCCATGTACCAAATTTAATTATTTTTTAAATTATCATAATACTACGATAATTTATTATATTCGAAAACTTCTTCGAAAACAACTGAAATTCATTCAAATGACGTCATAGAAACAATAACACGCCTGGCTCTCTCTATAAAAGCAGCATTTCAATCAAACATTTCCCATTCATTTTATTCATCACAATACTATAATAATTTATTTTATTTAAAAATTGAGACCATGGAGCTACAAGTAATTAAACTCTATGCTTAAAACTTCATCGAAAAAATCGTCCTTCTCTCTGTAAAATTAATAAATATTTCATTTATATCAGCTATGCAGACTCCATGAGCTAAATAATTTTGCGTTAAAGAAATACAGCAATTATTATACAACTCATTCTACAAATTTTGCTGTTTACATTTTACATAAGTGAAAAATAGGCTTCGTTGTAGAAATAATCAAATTTGGATGATCATTTAAACTCAAATATATTGTCATTGCGTTGTTTCAGTATGTAGATGCACAGAATTTAAGCAAAAATAAAGTGGTTTTAGGACGGATTCAACACTCAATATGAATTAGAAAGAACTTTAAAAATCACGATTTTGAGACAAGATGTATGCCATATATCATTTTGAAGTGGGTCACGTGATCTTTTCATATGGTCACGTGATCGCTTCATATAAGAGGTGTAATTATTTTTTTAATTTTTATTTAAAAAACTTCTGAATATATTTCGCTGAATTTTTTTTTATATATTTTATGGAACAATTTGAATATTACCTAAAATTTTCGAAGCAATTTGTGCATTTTAAATCCGCTTAAAAAATGTTTGAAAAATTAGGTCCTATAGGGTTCAATGTATTTCATTTTTTCAATCCGGGTTCAATCCAAAACTAATTGGATGACATTATTCATTTATATTCCCATAGATCCTACAGACCGTCTGAACAACATACTAAAATTTCATTTTGATTAAGTCATTTTTACGGCAGTTATCGTGCTAACGGACAGACAGACAGAATGAACAAAGTCATAAACACTTTTCAACTTTGTTGTAAAGTGTTAAGAAAGAAACAAATTTTACAAAATTGAATAAATAAGTCACTTGTGAGTTGCCCTGGGGCTTATTAGATTGATACGATTCGGAAAAAAATAGCATGTCTTTTTTTAACACTTTACAACAAAGTTGAAAAGCGTTTATGACTTTGTTCATTCTGTCTGTCTGTCTGTCTGTATGTATGTATGTATGTCTGTCCGTTAGCACGACCGTAAAAATGACTTTGGCCATTCTGTCTGTCCGGTCATGCGCATAGTAACTGCCGAAAAAGAACTTTATCAAAATGAAATTTTAGTATGTTGTTCAGACGGTCTGTGGGACCTATGGGAATATAAATGAATAATATCACCCAATTAGTTTTGGATTGAACACGGGTTGAAAAAATGAAATACATTTAACCCTATGGGACCTAATTTTTCAAACATTTTTAAGCGGATTTGAAATTCACAAATTGCTTCGAAAATTTCAGGAAATATTAAAATTATCCCATAAAATATATAAAAAAAATTTCAGCAAAATATATTCAGTAGTTTTTTAAATAAAAATTAAAATAATAATTACACCTCTTATATGAAGCGATCACGTGACTATTATATGATGAGATCACGTGACCCACTTCAAAATAAAATATGGCATTCATCTTGTGTCAAAATCGTGATTTTTTGAAGTTCGTTTTAATTCATATTTAGTGTTGTATCCATCCTAAAACTGCTTTATTTTTGCTTAAATTCTGTGCATCTACATACTGAAACAACGCAATTACAATATATTTGAGTTTAAATGATCATCCAAATTTGATTATTTCTATAACGAAGCCTATTTTTCACTTATGGAAAATGTAAACAGCAAAATATGTAGAATGAGTTGTATAAGAATTGCTGCATTTCTTTAACGCAAAATTATTTTGCTCATGGAACCTGCCATAGCTGATATGAATGAATATTTCATTGATTTTACAGAGAAAAGGACGATTTTTTTCGATGAAGTTTTAAGCATAGAGTTTAATTACTTGTACCTCCATGGTCTTAAGTTTTTAAATAAAATAAATTATTATAGTATCGTGATGAATGAAATGAATGGGAAAATGTTTATGAATGAAATGCTGCTTTTATAGAGAGAGCTAGGCGTTTTATATTTCGATGGCGTCATTTGAATAAATTTGAGTTGTTTTTGATAAATTTTCAATTATAATAAATTATTGTAGTATTATGATAATTTTGAAAACATTACCAAGGAATGTATCGCATTTTAGAGATGTTTAAACCAGGCAATTTACATTTCAATGCTATCATTGAGTGCAATTCATTTTTTTCGATGAAGTTTTAAGATTGTAAATATAATAAATTAATGTAGTATTGTCATAATTTGTAAAATATTACCGAGGAATATATCGCATTTTAGAGATGTTTAAATGAAATTGCATTGAAGTTGGAAAGTGTTTCATAATCAATGCTTTATGCATGATTCATCTTTCTTGTGGAAAATGGTCCGTAAAAATCGTCAAAATCCAAAATAAAAAAATATGTATGCTCAAATATATCAACTAAATGCTTGTTTTATACGTAATGCTTAATGTTTAACGATGCAAAGAATAAGACCCACCGCATTACATTAGGACTAGTCATTCTCAAGATATTTTAGTTTTTTTCGCAGTTTCGCTACGCCATCTGTGAAAACCAGTTACCCAACGGCCAGTTCAGTCCAGTTACCCAATGACAACGAAAATTGAATTAAAAGTGCGAATTCGGTGTCATTTTAAATAATGATGGATGTTATTTTGTGCCATTCAACTCAATTTAATGAATTATTGAAGAAATAAAGAAAACGTGAATATGCGTCTGCAGAGAAAGTCATTTGCTGCCCACATCAGATTTTTTGTTTAGAAGCAACAGTTTTTCTTTTGGGAATTGTTTGTTATCTCTAACGATTTTCCTTACATACGTTGGTTGGGAAAGAAAGCGTTCTGTGGGCTTGAAGGTTCGAGTTTAGAAAGAACATGTTTTAAGCATACCTGAACTCGAATCAAACGTTTGTGACGTGATATCTGTGTGTGTGTGTGTGTGTGTCCGTGAATCTAGGGACGCGATATTTCACGAACAAATTGGAGTGTTTCAAAAACAATCGGATACGATTATTATACATTTATTGAATAATGGAACTATATTCCTTTCAAATGAATGAAATTGAATGTTCGGGAGACTCGCCCCCCCCCCCCTGCACACACCCACAATTTTTGAATGAATGTTTGAAAATAGCATCAAAATATCAGGACTTTCCATTTTGATACATAAATAATTATTTCAGACGTAATGTTGCATTAGAAAAGGAATGACACACACGAGGGCTAGCATGAACCTTTCTCGAGATAGGACATGTTATTCAAGCAAATTTAACAAAAATAACAGAATATAAAAATACAGTTTGTATTATCCCATTTTTCACTTTCCATGCGATAGGGTGATGTCCATCTGTCAGCATCTTTCTCGTGGATATAATTCGTTCACGAGATGCTTTTTGCAAGGGTGTCTTATTTTGAATTCTGGGTCATTCATTAAACTAGAAGGTATATCCGTCATATGACGGAATTAAAAATTTGCAAAGCATTGTCTCTTATTTAGCGTCATTTTTATCATTTGGGTGATATTTTTATCAATTTCGCGACATTTTCCTCAATCTGGCAATTTTTAAAAAAGTTGCCAAGTTTGCGACATCCCGCCAAGGTTTTCGCCAAGCATTACGTACAGACGGAAAATTTATTCTTATGATCGTTTAATATACTCTTTCCAAGATATTGAATTTTCATAAATGAATCGCCATTTCCATTGACGTATTGTCATTTTTATCAATTTTTCAACATTTTAAAAACTCCCAAGATGGCGATATACCGCCAAAATGGGTCGCCAGAGTTTTGCCGGAGAAATAGGTTATTCTTATAGTAGATTCTTATATTATTTCCAAGATATTGAATTTTCATTCATTTGTCGTCATTTTTATTGTTTTGGCGTCATTTCTATCAATTTGGCTACATTTCTTATCAATTTGGCGACATTTTTATTAATTCGGCGAGATTTTTGTCCATTTTTGTCGAGTGAGACCCGCGGGCATGCAGCTGTAAAAGTAATAAACGAAAAACACGCAATAATAATATTTCCTACTTTTGTTGGAAGAAGCTTGAACTATTTTGAATGTTAAACCAAGGCTTAACTGTATCCCGCGTTCCGTGGATAAGCGAGCGCGGGACGCGGGATACAGTTAAGCCTTGGTTAAACATGTTAACGAATGAGCCTGACACTCAGAGTTGCGTGGTATCTCAAATAAAAATATATAAAATCATAAGAAATAAAATAACATCAGGGTCTCACTTTCAGTATCTGATGCCATACGCTACGCAAAGCTCCATCATAATTTCGCTGTTAAATAAATACAGTCACGTAAGAAACAGGTCGCCCACATCATGGCCTCACTTTCAGTATAGGATGTCATACACTAGCTCCATGGTTATACATAAACATTGACATGTTTATCCATGATTGAAATACGTTTGGCAACATTTTGTAGCAGAGATAAATAGATAGATAGATAAACAGATAAATAAGAAGTCCTCTTCTTCAAATTTTCTCTCCAAAAAGTGTGAGAGGTAAGGCAAAACGCCATATCCTCTGTGTTTTTAGCTCCATGGAGCGAAATAGAATAGAATAGAATAGACAGATAAATCAAAATTATATTATTAACTAGCAATATACCCTTTCTTCGTACGGAAAATATAATACACTCTTTTGCAAAAAAAAAAAAAAAAAAAAAAAACCCACCATGAAGAAAGTCACTGTTTTTTTTTAAAATTAAATATGCGTACAGCTCATGCACAGGTAATGAAATAATTACAAAATCAAGGCCGCAGGACCCATAAATGGTTAGCAATTGCACATTGAATTTTCAAATCAGTAATGGGTGAAACCCCCTTGGCGGCAATGTATGCTTGTTTACGTCTAGGTAAGAAGTGATAAAGTTTCCTAATATCATCCTGCGATACATTCTGCCAGACATTTCTCAATTTTTGCTCCAGATCTGCTACATTTCGGGGTGCCCGAATCTGGCGGCCTAGCATGTCCCATACATGTTCAATTGACGAAAGATCTGGTGACCTTACTGGCCAAGGAACAGTATCAACAGCACGGAGACAGTCCACAGATATGCGATCCGTATGTGGCTTGGCATTATCTTGTTGGAAATGTTGGAAAATGGCCCCAGAAGGACGTGCTATGCAGGGTAACGCAAATGGCCGCAGGATTTCATCAACATATCGTTGAGCTGTTAAAGTTGTACTCAGGATAAATAGGAGCGACCTGCTGTCGTAAGAGATAGCACCCCACACCATCATACCAGGGGTAATGGCTGTGTGCCTGTATAAAACAAAGACTGATTGGGACCGCAGGCCCTGGCGCCTCCACACACGTACCCGATGGTCGTCATCTGCTAAAAGACTGAAGCGTGATTCGTCGCTGAACACTATGCGGTGCCAGTCTGCTGGCAGCCGCGATGCTCGGCTGCGGCACCACTCCAGACGACTCTGTCGGTGTTGTGGGGTTATGGGAAGATGTCTTAAAGGACGCCGTGAGAGCGGAAGCCCACCTCAGTCAAGCGTCATGAGATGGTGGAAGGCACCACGGGTAGTATGGAAGAGACTGTAGCACGTTGCATGGCGGACCATGATGCCGTTGGGTCAGTTCGGGCCTGTCGCCCAATCATCCGATCTTGCCTCACATTCGTGCACCTTGGCCTTCCAGAGCCTTCATGAGTTCCTTGCAGGAACCATTGCTGCCAGCACCTTTGCACAACAGCGTCCGTTCGGTGCAGGCGGCGGCCTATTGCTCGGTATGACCAGCCAGCTTCATGCATCCCGATTCTACGACCACTTTCGAACTCGTCTAATTGCTTATAAGGTCTTCGGCAACGTTGTGATAGCATTTTTGTTTGGGTCTCTACGGAACTGCAACGCCGATAACTAACAAAGATAAACCGTCCACATTTTTAACCTGTTTCATAGAATGCTAGTTGCGCAGTAGAAACGCTCGCTATGAATGAAGTTAGCACTCATTGGCCTTGCAAATTTAATAATACTCATAAATTTAATAATTGCAAATTTAATAATTTGCATACTTGGTATAAAGGAATTTGTACGTGACATTTTGAGATGATCGGATTTTTTTTTTTAGGGGTGCTTCTTTTTTTTTTCCAAAAGAGTATATAAAGAAACCTAACATTCACAATTATGTGTAAATTCCTCTAGTATTCTAATTGACTTTGTTATTCAAAATATTTTATTAAAATATTTAATTTAATTCTTTTAAAAAATGTATAAGAATCTCTGGGCTCGATGTACAAAATTATCTTCACAGGCAGATCTGTAAAATAAAGCATCCTGGTCCAGTTTGTAAGCAAATTTAGAAAAAAATATTTTTTAATTCTCGCAAACGGCAGAGATTATCTAGAAAATCGTACTTAATTATGCAAAATATTGAATTTTCATCGATTCGATATCATTTTAATAAATTTATCATCATTTTTATCAGTTTGGCGACATTTTCGTCAATTTAGCGACATTTTAAAATCCGCCTAATTTATCGCCAAGTGGGCCTGTAGAACTGAACTGATAGTCCCACTTGGAGACAAATTGACGAAACATCACAAAACACAATTAATTTAATTTATTTAGCGCAGTTTTACCCGTTTCAAGATATTTTCATGGATTTACAAATATTTTTATCAATTTGGCGAAATTTTAAGAATTCGCTGAATGTGTTACTAAGTAGGACAGTTGGACTGACAGACAAATGCTACCGAAACACCATTTCAGTACTTTCTTCTAGCAAGACAAAATTTATTTAATTGATTTAGCGTCGTTTTTATCAATTTGGCAACGTTTGAGAAAAGTTGCCAAGTTACCGATATCCCGCCGAATTCGTAGATCTGATTTTGCAGATCTGAAGAATAAAACATCCCGATCCCGTTTGTATATACTAAATGCAAACACTAAAATTGTATTAGACGATATACCCGTTCTACTCTTATTCTGTTTCAACAATCAGTGAAATAAGTTTATTGGCTAAACATAATGTATGATTTTATTGGCTAAATACGATATATGAGTTTATTGGTTAAAACACAATATATAAGTTTGAAAACTCGTTGCCAAAATAAATGAAAGCGATGTACGTAGTCCGCAATTAATGTAATTAAAAGGAAAATCAAACCGTTCATTTATAAGATATATTTTTATATCCATTTATTTATGATTATAATAGTAATAAAAATTAACAAACATATTTGATTTAATTGCGTTGCTGAGCAAGAAAGAATTTCCCTCATAAAATGAAAGCGATGTACGTAGTCCGCAATTAATGTAATTAAAAGGAAAATCAAACCGTTCATTTATAAGATATATTTTTATATCCATTTATTTATGATTATAATAGTAATAAAAATTAACAAACATATTTGATTTAATTGCGTTGCTGAGCAAGAAAGAATTTCCCTCATAAAATGCGGATAATTAAATAACCATTTTAATTTCTTAATACTTTTCATTGTTGAGTAAGAGTCTCTGAAAAACAAACCATGGCGATAGACTTTCCATTGCAATTCATGTTTCAAACCTGCGATTTTCAAAAGGGACTGATAAGCGCAATACACTCCCACCAAACTCGGAGATAGAATTTTAATTCACTTTCATGTTTTAAACCAGCGATTTCCAACCTTTTTCGTTTGGAGGAACCAGGGAATTAGAGAGTAGAACTCCTAGGGAAAAAAAACCTAGGGACGTTCTCCCGTGACGATCAGACAGACAGACAGATTTTTAATTTTATTTATATAAACTAGCAGCATACCCGTTCTTAGTACGGAGTATATAATATAAAGAAACTTGAAATTCACAATCATGCGCAAATTCTTATAGTATACTAAATGACATTCTTAATCAAAATATTCCGTTAAAATATTCAATATAATGCTCCTAAAAGGAAGTTTAAGAATATCTGTTCTCGCTATGCAAAATTATCTTCACGGGCAGTTCTGAGGAATAAAACTGGACCCCTGAAAATTTTTTACAAAAAAATATGGAATTGAATCAATATATGCAAAATAAAAGCATTAAAATTGTATGGGACCCGTACTAATAATATACTCGAATATTAGACGATATAACCTGTATTAGTAGATTACGTGTATAAATTGAAAGTATCAAAAAACCCGTAATCTTTAAATCTGAAAGCAGTCATTTATTCCAATATATGTTAAAATGAAAGTGCTAAAATTATATGGGAAGATATACCCGTACTGCTTATAATGTCGTAGATTAGAAGATATTTCCGATTATTAGTAGAAGATTACCCGTCCAAGTCCAAGACTTCTGTTTACGGGGTACCTGCCTCCAGGAGACTCATCCCCACATCGAAAATAAGCATGTCCGGTGGTGATGGGTTTCGTCCAGAAAAGAGCACCAGGCGCGAAGCGCCTTTAATCTCCAATCTCTAGGTGTGGTTCTTATCTTCATACTGTGACATTATTTCATTTGCCCATAGTTGGAGGTTCGAGGTTTTTGATTTACTGTTTTTATTATTTGACTTAGCTCCTAGTGTGGCAGTTTGTTGCACATTTAGAGTTTGAGTAATTTTGGGGAGTTGATGCAGTTCTAAGGATTTCCTATCAATTTGGCAGTTTAAGGTTTAAGAACATTTTTTAGAAAACATTGATCGAGTTTTAATTTAATATCAACTATTTAAGTTGGGACTTACCTAATTCCGATTTTCAATATTAAGTACCGCGCGGGGTCTCTTACGTGATTTGGCTTTGCGATGATCATAGTCATGCAGATTGAATAGTAGTTCATTTGGAACAGATGACAGGTTTTTATAGAATTTAAGCGCTAGCTTTTTAATTTGGGCTCTAACAGTTTTTATTTTGAAGTCTTTCCTAATTACCGAGTTTCTTAAGTATCTAGGAGCTTTCCTTATAATCCTTAGGGTTTTGTTTTGTTTTGTCTCTAGTAAGTCTATAGTAGTTTTACAGGCATATCCCCATACGGGTGCTGCATACAGCATTCCCGGGCGGATGACCGATTTATAAATTAGGAGTTTATTTTGATAACTTAGATTTCCGTTTCCTATCATTGGGTATAAGGCTCCTGTGGCCATATACGCTTTTTTGATTAAGTTCGTTACGTGCTGTTTCCAGGTTAGGTGGGAATCTATCGTTACACCTAGGTATTTAGTAGATTTTTCCGCTTTTAGGGCATGGTTGTTTATGTACAGAGGCGGAGGAGGTTTACGTTTTCTAGAGAAATAAATCCAATGACATTTATTGGGGTTTAATTTTATTCGCCATTTTTCCAGCCATGTTTGGAGTATGTCTAAGTGCTGTTGTAGCTGTCTGTGCATTACTGAGACGTAAGGATGTTTTGCAAGTATCGCACTGTCGTCTGCATAGAGTGCCAGCTCCGTGTCTAGGGTCCTGGGGATGTCATTTAGATATATGTTAAAGAGTGTCGGGCCCAGGATGGATCCTTGCGGTACACTACTTTTAATGAGCTTGGGTGTAGACAAGTTATCTTTTACTCTAACTTGGAAGTGTCTGTTATTTAGGTATGAGATTAAAAGTTTGACAAGTGCGTCAGGGACTTTTAGAGTGATCAGTTTGTATGCTAATCCACAGTGCCACACTTTATCAAATGCTTTTTGTATGTCAAGAAAAATCGCAGCTGTGGGTGTCTTACTATTAAGTCCAGAAGATATGTACTCTACCACTCTCAGCAATTGATGAGTGGTGGAGTGTTTTGGCCGAAATCCAAACTGCTCCGGAATGATAATATCATTCTCACTAAGGTGCGTGTTCAGTCTATTAAGAATTATTTTCTCAGTAATTTTACTAAGTGTCGGTAGTAAGCTGATTGGTCTGTAGTTGGCTGGAATGGTGGCATCCTCACCAGGCTTATGGATCGCTATAATTATCGCTTCCTTCCATTCTTTGGGGAAATAATTTAGTTTTAGTATTTTGTTTATTAGGGTGGTCAAGTAAAATATTATACTTAGGGGTAAGTTTTTGACCGCGATATTCCTGATTTTGTCGTGCCCTGGGCTTTTACGGTTTTTGATGATATCAATTATCTCTTGCGGGGTGGCTGGGTTAATCTCGGCCGTGACCGGGGAGTTCCTGAAGTTGTTTAGAGTTTGCCTAACCATTCTTAGGGTGTCCTGACACATTAGATCGTGGTTTGGTTCAAATTGCTTTTCGTAATGCCTAGCAAGCGCCTCTGCTTTTTCTTCGTCTGAGTACGCGATTTTAACGCCATCTATTAGTGGCGGGAGTTTAATTTGAGGTTTTCTGAGTCTTTTAGCGAATTGCTAAAGCGATACGTCTTCCTGGCTAAGGGATTCAATTAACTCTTTATACTGTTGCTGCTTTTCTGCGACAATTTTATCCCTGACTTTCCACGTGAGTCTGTTAAGCTCCCTTTTGAGGGTAGGGTCTCTATTAGCCTGCCATGTCTTACGCATTCTGTTCCTTTGCCTAACTAATTGTTTGACATGGTGGGAAAGTGTGGGCATTTTTGGTGACTCACGATGTGTTGTGGCAGAGGCAATGGCTCTCTTGATTTCTGTTGTGAGTGTGTGTGTGGCAGAGTCAATATCCGCCGTGCTCATAATGTTGGGTACTGCCAAGTGCGGCTCAAAAAGTGCTCTTTTGAAAACGTTCCAGTTCACCCTCTCTTGTCCCAGAGAGGCTGGAAGGGGAGTGTTCAGATCGAATGTCACCAATACCGGTAAATGATCCGAGTCGAATTCATCCAGGGTATCGATAGTGTGAGCGTATTCTATGTTTCTCGTTAGGACAAAGTCTATGAATGAGCCGTTGGCACCTGAGAAGCAGGTTGGTCTCGACGGTGCAATGATGTTGGTGTTTGTTGTGTTCAGTAATCTGTGTATCTGTGTACCGCGTATGTTGGCTCTCCTGCTGCCCCACGCTCGGTGGTGTGCATTGAAGTCGCCCGCGAGTATTGTGTTTGGATATCGCGAGAAAAGCAGTTCCAGCTGCGCAGCTACATTTATACCACTCATGTTTTTGACATATATTGAAGTTAGGATAAATGAGTTTACATTATTTATTTTAATTTTTATGCTAGTATTTTCTACTCTTTGAAGATTTATGTTGTTTATTTCCTCGTGGGGAATATTTCTTTTGATATATATTGCTGTTCCTCCATGGGGGTTTCTAGCAGTTGTATTTGAGCTTAGGTTGTGATAGCCAATATAGTTTGCTATATTTAGTTTTTTATTTTCTCTAACTTTAGTTTCCTGAATGAACAGGGCATCTACATCATTTTCATTTACGTAGCTCCTAAGTTCATTTATTCTTGGAGATATGCCGTTCGCATTCCAAAATATTATTTTAAAGCTTTCTTTTTGGGACCTAGCCATGGCGGGTTTGATTCTCACTGTTATTTTTAAAATCCGCGATTAATTTAAAAGCCTCAAAGACCATTTGCATTGGATCACTCTTTTTTTGTATTAGCTCTGCGAACTGCATCAACAGGTGTTTCATTGCATCTAGGTCGAACATGGTGATAAACCCTCTGATGAGGTTGAGGATTTCAATTATCTTTTCATCATAGCATGTCCGGTCCAAAAAGGAGTGTTATATATAGCAATTGCGATCAGCGTGGCTCCACCAATGGGAGGTGGGCAGAGGAGTTGGTCAGCTTATTTTGTAGTCTTGGAAATGGTTTCTGCCTGCTCGGCTGTAAAAAAGGTGGGCAAGGGTGGAAAGTCCGCAAGAGCGAGTCACATTAAATTTAGTTTTAATATACAATATGAAAATTTAGTGTGAATAGTGGACAGCCGAAGTGGACAGCTGTGGCGCCATCTGCCGACGCCGAGGGGGACCAAAGGGTGAAAGCGTTGAAGTTAAAGTTCTTCAACTGAATTAAAGTCGAGAATTTTGGGTGAAAGACTCTAGGAGACCCCCGATTGGGGAACAACATACCTCGCTTTCTTCCACTCGGTTCGCTGGGAGTCGAGAAGAAGATGCCTTGCCCTGCGTTTCCCATAATAGGAGCGCGTGGACAGGTCGTAAGTTTGGTCAGTGCTTCTCATGCAGGGTCTGCTAGAGTTTTTCTTGTAGAAATTTTGACTGAGCTTCCGAACCTGCTCTGCAATGCCAGAGACTCTGAGATCGTGGTGAATAACCTCGTTTTGGACGTACCTAGGAGCTTTAACAATGCAACGTAGGACTTTGTTTTGGAAAGTTTGCAATTTCTTAGTGTGGCAGTGAGCTGCCGAACCCCAGACAGGGCTGGCATACAAGAATGCCGGTGCGATGACTTGTTTGTAGATCAGCAGTTTATTAAAGGTGGAAAGGTGGGAGTTTCTACCGAGAAGGGGGAGGAGGGCAACAGAGGTTTTATTGGCTTTTTCAATCTTATTGGCTATGTGCTCTCCGTAAGTTAAATGTTCGTCGAGTTTGACTCCCAAATAACTCACGGAGCGCTGAAAAGGAATTTCTTCGTTGAAAATTTTGAGCGTGAAATTTTGATTCATTTCTCGGTAGTTCGGCTTGACGATACAAACTGCACTCTTGGACGCGTTGATTTTAATTCTCCAAGTGACGAGCCAGTGCTCAAGGCTGTGTGTTATATAGCTTTGCAGCGTGTTGATGGAGTTTTGTGGTGAGCGGCTTCGCGCAATCAGTGCAGTGTCATCTGCAAAGATGGCGAGCTTGACTTGTGGTTTGCTTGGAATATCGTTGATGAAAATGTTGAATAGCAGAGGGCTCAGGTTTCCTCCTTGCGGCACCCCAGCTCTGATTGGTCGGACAGTTGAGAGGGTCTGGTCAATTCGTACTTGGAAGAAACGGTTAGTGAGGTACGAATTGAGGATGGCCAAAAGTTGGGTAGAGATTCCAAGTCGCACCAGCTTGGCAATAATTCCAGGAATTAATGTTTTATCGAAAGCTTTAGCTATGTCGAAACAGACAATGCTAGTATACTGCCTGCTGTTAGCGTTTGTGTGGATAGTTTCGACTACACGCAAGAGTTGAGATTGCGTGGAATGAGCAGATCGAAATCCATGCTGGTCAGGTATAAGTACGTCGTTGAGTCTGCAGAAACTATACAAACGTCTAAGCAGCACTAATTCGTAAATTTTGGACAAATTTGAAAGAAGGGAGATTGGTCGCCAGTTTGCGACCAATGTAAGATTTTGGTTCGGCTTTGGAATAGGGCAGATGGTGGCAGTTTTCTAACTCTGGGGAAAGTAACGATGCTCCAACATATGGTTAAAAAATATGGTCAGCCAGCAGTAGTAAAGATCTGGAAGGTTTTTAATGATGCGATTAGAAATTCTGTCCGATCCAGGTGCTTTCCTGAGTTTGAGTCCATCAACGATATGTAGAATTTCAGCCAATGAGATTTTCTCTAAGTCGTTTGGTGCATGTGAGTTGAGGGCGTGGTCAATTGTCTGTTGTAGTTCGTTTTCTGTGTTGGTATGAGTATGGCTGAAGTTGTGGTCAATATGTGGTGAGAATTGGAGTTCGAAGCTGTCAGCAAATGCGTTAGCTTTTTCCTCCGCAGTCTGGGCGAGAAGTCCATTTGGGCCGTTAACGGGCGGAATTGTTGTTTTCTTGGTCCTTAGGTTTTTAGCTGTTCGCCAGAGACTGTGATTTGCAGGTGTGAGCTCCTCAAGGTATTTTTGCCAGCGTTGCTGGGTGTGTGTATAGATCAAGGCCTTGATCTCGTTTTGAAGTTTACGGAATTCTGCGTAGTAAAGAGGATACCTAGTACGCTGCCAATCTTTCCGTAATTTATTTCGCTGCTTAATTTTGAGCCTAATATCACTTGGTAGATTGTGATGATTAGGTCTGATACGATTTGGTTTCGAGGCTGCAGCTACTGCCTCGAGCAGAACATGGTTCATTTCTTGGACGCATCTTTCGATATCGTCCGTGCTGGTAATTTTGAGGGGGGGGGGGTGCTTTAAAATTTTGGAGGATGAATCTGAAGTCATCCCAATTTGTAAATAGCTCCACCGGGTGATCGAATGAAATGCTAGAAAAGTCTAAGGTTAATACCACAGGAAGGTGATCAGATGACAGTTCATTTTCTGCACTGATCGTATAATTAAAAGGAATGTTCTGAAAAATGGCCAGATCAATAAAACTCTGGGTACTTCCATTTGTGGTAAAGTGAGTGGGGGTGGGTGGAGCTATGATCCTGAGGTTGGCGCACTGAGCCAATCGATTTAGAGCATTGCCATAGCTGTTTGAAGCTGTGTCCCAGTTGCTATGGCGTGCGTTTAGATCGCCAGCAATGACCATGTTACTGCAGAGTCCTAAAAGTGCTTCGATTTCGCTGGTCGGAAAGTGCCTAGTATAGTTATTTGGTGGAATATACACTGAAGCAAGTGCAAACGGGACTAAATTTGGAATAGTGATTTTAATGAGCGTGGCTTCAAGCTTCGTGAAGACCGGGACGCTCAGACGATGATGCGGAATATTCTTTTTGATGTAGAGTGCAGTTCCTCCGTAGGCATACCCTCCAAGCCTGATGCTCCTATAACTGAAGTATCCTACATAATTGCAGATTTCTGGGCTGGAGGGTGTGGTCAGATGAGTTTCATTGACCATGAAGATGTCAAAATTATTTTGAATAACAAAGTCACGCACCTCACCGAGTTTGGAACGCACTCCATTGGCGTTCCAGAACCCGATCGTATTACAATACGAGTCCCAAAAATGTCTTTGCTAAAATACAATAGACGACGTAATAAATTGAAAATATCAATGATCCCCTTAATCTTCATACCAGAAGGCCGTACTTGATTCCAATATATATGCCAATATATGTCAAAATATATGCCAATATACCTGTACTACTTATATTCTCGTAGGTTAGAAGATATACCCGTGCATTCCTGGAAGATGACTCGTACATCGTACAATATGTGAGTGTCAGCAATTTTTGCCGCAATAAAACAATGGCGTAATAACTTAAAAATATCGATAATCTCTGAATCAATAATCCCGCAAAATATCAATAATAGTAATGTTTAAACCTGAAGACCGTAATTGTTATTATCCAGTCAAAAATGAAATGGCAATGAAATTTATTTTATATACATATCTTCATTATTCAAATCGGAAAAGATTTAATAAAAATCGTCTGCCGCATAAACACATTGGATTTAAATCCGTTGCTAAGCGACATGATATCATTTGCTTCAAATAAATTGGTGGAAAAAATATGGTCTAAATAATACTATCTTTATGGAACGTTTGGCGACATTTTCGTCAATTTAGCGACATTTTAAAAAATCGCCAAATTTATCGCCAAGTGGGACTAACAGTCCCACATGGCGACAAATTGACGAAATATCATCACAATACTATCCCCTTACAGAACACAATTAATTTCATTTATTGAGCGCAATTTTATCAATTTCAAGATATTTTTATGGATTTGAAAACATTTTTATCAATTTGGTGACATTTTAAAAATTCGCTAAATATATTACTATGTAGGACGGTTAGTCTGACAGATAAGTGTTAACTAAACATCATTTCAGTACTCTCTTTTAACAAAACAAAATAAATTTCATTGATTTGCGTCGTTTTTATCAATTTGTCGACATATCCGTCAATTTGGCAAAGTTTAAGAAAAGTTGAAACATTAGCGATATCCCGCCAAATTCGTAGCTCTGAATTTGCAGATCTGAATGAAACATCCTGATCCTGAACATCCAGAAAGAATTTATTGGCTAAACACAATATAAGAGTTTAGTAGCTAAACACAATATAAGCTTGAAAACTCTTTGCCAAAATAAATGAAAGTGATGTACGCAGTCAGCAATTAATATAATTAAAAGAAGAATCAAACCATTCATTTATAAGATATAATTTTATATCCATTTATTTATTATTCAAATCGAAAAAATAATAATAAAACATTAACAAACACATTTAATTTAATTGCGTTGCCGAGCAACATGATATATCCTCATAAAATGTTAAAATTAATTAACGATTTTGATTTCTTAATACTTTTCATTGTTGCGTAGAAGCTTGTGGAAAATAAACCATGGAGATGGATTTTCCATTTAAATTCATGTTTCAAACAATTCATGATTTCATATAGTGACTAATTTGCACAAAAAATCTCCACCAAACTCAGAAATAAAGTTTTATTTCATTTTGATGTTTTAAACAAACGATTTTCATCCTTTCCGTTTGGATAAACCACGGAGTTAGAGAGTAGAACCCCTAGGAAAAAGTTCCGTTTTTCATTAATATCTCGTCAACCCCTGGTCTTAGAAACTCGAAACTTGGATTAAATTTATGGGGGGCTATTTCAAGGCTATCCACAAAATTTCATTAAATTCGGTTTAGCCGTTCTCCCGTGATGATGAGACAAACGAAAATTTCGTTTTTTACTAATATCTCGAGAACCACCGGTCATAGAAACTCAAAACACGGACTAAATTTTAAGTGGGGCTATTTCCAGGCTACCCACAAAATTTCATCCAATTCGGTTCAGCTGTTGTGTCTCCCGTCGTGATATGAGACAAACATACAAACAGACGGATTTTCAATTTTATTTATATAGATTTAATAACAAAGAGGCTTTTTTTAACAGATAAATAGTTTTGTTAAAAAGTTTGTCCCACACAAATCACTTAAGTTTGTCCCATACAAACAGACAGACAGACAGATTTTCAATTTTATGTATATAGATATTCATTGCATTTAAATGAAAATTTGTCCCGTGACTATGAATGAGGGTCAAATCCATGTGCCGCTGCTCATCTACATCTTAATTTCGATGCGAAGCAAGGAAAAGCATTGCATTATGTGTGGAAAGTCAGGTGCTGCCCACGTTCGATGTTGTTAATAAATGTTAATTATGTTACATGGTTAATATGTAACATCGTAAGTTTTTAATGGATCGCAACCTAGGAAGACGGTCCCTTTATTGCTTTTAAAATAAGTATATGTTCCCCCAGAAGGACACCTGCAAAAGAAGTGAGAACAACGCTTCTTCGACTTCGTTAACGGATGCGTCTCACTTACAGAGGGACTCGCAGTGGGTTCACTTCAGTGAAGCCTTGGAAAGAGGCGACCTCTTGACCTCCACTGGTCACACGTTCGCCCGAGGTCGTGAGAACTTTCGGTCAGCTGACACATATTAATTCTTGGGTCCTAACCAAACCTCCGAGATGACAGCACCCAATAACAGAGATGTAACCCTATGTTGTCCAATGGAAATAACAGGGGCTACAGTGTCAGGCCAATTACAACCAGGGACGTAGTTTTGTAGGAGGCAACGATTTTTAGATGTTCGAGAGAGAGAGTTAGATTTTGAGAGAAGTAACTTGACTTGATTTTCGATCTTGGAAGGGAAAGGTTCTCGAGACAATTGTGGTGATGTCGAACACCCGATGCCTTCCGACCCAATGACGGGATACACAACGAAGTCTCGAGGTATGCCATGCATGTCTTTTTACATACATTTTGGTAGCCAGCTTCTATCTCTCTCTCTCGGCATTCGATTAGCCTTCATATTTGAGATAATTGTTTCTTATGTAAATTATTTTATCTGTATTTTGAGGCAGTATATGTTTGGGTACGAATTAACTTTAATCTTACTGAAATTTAATCGTGATGGAATTTAATTATATGTTTTAAATGTGTGTAATTGTGAGAGACGTTCTTGTGGAACGGAACAAATATTATTGCAATGAGATTATATGTAAATACCACTGAGGTTGTGTTAATTGGAGTAACTTTGCCGAGATGGTGATGAGAATACTCATGTTCAAGTTAGAATGTCAATGGAATATTTTCTTATTATTTTAATCATTTGTAAATAAATTTGTTATTATTTTACATTACATTCGCTGTCCTCATTGTTACTATATATTTTAGAATTGATTTACATGTGTTTATGTTCGACACGGCCAATGTCGAAGTTTACTATAATGGGGAAAATCAATAATACTTGCGTCCTGACCGGACGTGTTGAAGACTCAGACCGTCCGACTCATCCTGGGGACTTGAGCAACTATTTGGACGGCCGCTGACCGGACGTGTGGCTAAGATCCACGCATCAATTATGTACGCATAATCACTGGGAACCCGTTTTGTCATAATCTTACGCGGGAAGTGGAGGGCATTCTGTTTTCGCGAAAATTTTGCTTTCTTACTTGCGCTTTCGGAGACCTCGGTTTAAAGGAAAAGCCAAAAAGAAAATGAATGTTGCAATGAATGTTGCTCGTCTCTTGGATGAAATTCTAAACGTCTCTTCTTTCATTTTCAGAGGCCGCTCCAGAGGCTAAAGAAACAGATGAAGATGGCACTCAAGAAACGACCACCACACAAGAAGTAAGCTCTGTTAAATGATGATGTTATTACGGGACAACGGGAGAATTACTTTCGATTTCAGCATTCAGAATAAATATCTCTCTCTCTTTTGAGTGGCCAGTTAGTTACTTGATCATTAAATGATTCGCCTATCGAGCGTCGTCCCTTTTTCCGCCATACCGCGTTTTCCACAGCACAGGGCGTCCTTTATCCGCCCTAAACACTCATTTAGATGACAACCCCAAAAACCTATCCACCCCATGGAGGGAATCTATAACTTATTCTTTAATAATTCTATAATAAGTTATTTCGCCTATTCTTCTTTCCACGCTCCCCTTCCTGTAATGACGAATCCCGTTCCGACCCACCTACCGATGGATCGTGACTCTATTTCGCGTAAATGCGGGGACAGTTTTGGGCGGCGGTGAGAATCGAACTTGGGTCCTCCTCGTGCGATCTTTGGCCATGACCACTGACCCTACATTGAGAACTGTTGTTAAAGAATAGTTATCAGCAATTTCGTTAAAATGGTGTGCCGCCCTTCTATCGGGACCTTTAGATCGAAATGACTAAATAGGCTTAGTATACAAACTTATATCTATGCACTTCAAAAAACGAACTCCATTCTGTCCATCCCTTTTCCTGTCCGTCTCACGTATTTACAGTGGGCCGACCTCTCGATATTTTTAAAACGATCACAATACTACAATAATTTATTTTACTTAATTGCTTAAAACCATGGAGGTAAAAGTACTTTCTAACTCCATGCTTAAAACTTCATCGAAAATGGAAATGCTATAAAATAGTCCGCTTCTCAATGAATATTTCATTGTAAGCAAAAATGAATATTTCATTCATATTCATTTTTGCTTACAATGAAATGTAAAATCAATGAATATTTCATTCATATCACCTATATTTCAAACTCCAGAGATTAATAATTTTCCGTTAAAAAAAATTCAGTCATTCTTATACACCTCATCTTACAGCTTGATTTGTTTACATTTTGCATACTTTAAAATTAGGTTCCGTTAATAATCAATGATGATCATTTAAACTCAAAAATAGTGTAGTTGCGTTGACGCAGAATATAGATGCATAGAAAATATTAAAAAAAAATCTGATGTGGGCAACACATGACTTTCCTTATATAATGTAATTAATTTACTACTTTTACAGTAAAAAAAAGTAGGTTTTTCTTATAGTAGATACTAATATTCTTTCCAAGATATTAAATTTTCGACAATTAGTCGTCATTTTTATCCATTTGGCGAGATTTTCGTTAATTTGGCAACATTTTAAAAAGTCGCCAAGTTGGCGACATTCCGCCAAATTCGTCGCCAAAATCTCGCCAAGCGTTATGCACTAAGAAATAAGTTATTCTTACAGCAGATAAATGACTATTGGCGTTCAAACACAAAAGTATTACTAAAAGTATATTTTTTCATGAATGGAATGAGCTAGTTACACGAGAATGATGTAACCTAATTTATCGCATGGTATTACATATGAAAAGTGAACATGTTTCTCAATAGGAATTTATTTTATATGACATTTTGATAATTTTTTTTTAAAAATGAACAATATCTCGAGAACGGTCCATGTTAGCGTTCTAAAATTTATGTCAATCGTTTTCTAATGAAAAATTACATCAAAAATGTCTATTTGCTTAACTTTATTAGTGGTTTTGATTTTTTGACGATTTTTTCAAAATTGCATTCGAAAATTTAGGGGGGTTCTTAACATTCGATTGCATATAAAAGCAATAGACTTCCAGTGTTTACGGATTGTGATTTTTGTACCAAATTTGGTTCGAATCGGTCCATTCGTTTGTCAGTTATCGTCTCCACAGACTCACTGACACACACACACACACACACACATACACACACACAGACATCACTTCAAAAATGTTTGATTCGTGATCAGGGATGCTTGAAACGTGCTCTCCCGTCGAAAACTCGAATTCGAATTTTCGACCCCGTCACAATACTTTCCTTATACATTATGTATATAAGGAAAGTAATAAGCGGTTTTAGAACGGATGCAACACTCAATATAAATTTAAAAGAATCCTAAAAATCCCGAATTTGACACTGGTAAAAAAGATGGATGCTCTATTTTATTTTGAAGTGGGTCACGTGATCGCTTCATGTAATATGGGTGTCGTTATTATTTTAATTTTTATTTAAAATACTACCGAACCTATTTTGCTTAATTTTTTTTTTACATATGTTATGGGATCATTTGAATATTTGATAAAATTTTCGAAGCCATTTGCGAATTTTAACTTCGCTTAAAAGAGTGTTTGAGAAATGAGGTCCCATAGGGTTCAGTGTAGTTCACTTTTTAGACCCAGGTCCAATCCGAAACTAATTGGGTGATATCATTCATTGACATTCCCATATCGTCCCATAGACCGCCTGAACAACCTATCCAAATTTCATTTTGATAAAATCATTTTTACGGCAGTTGTGCGAGCAGACACATAGAATGAACAAAGTCATAAAAACTTTTCAACTAAGTTGGAAAGTGTTAAAAATGGGGATGTCAATCGGTTTCGAAAGCGAAGTAGTCTTCATTTTCATTTATTTTCTACTTATTTTTCTTGTTTTGTGCATTTTGCTTTTATGACTCATGTTTTAATGTGTTGATTCACCGATCAGTTGTGATCATACCGGCTTTCTTAACGTTTCTCTTTCTTTCCGTTCGTTACCGGCTTTCTTAACGTTTCTCTTTCTTTCCGTTCGTTCTTTATTTTGGCTCTTCTTTCTTTCCTACGTCATTCCTGCCTCCTTGGTTTCTCGATTTCTCCGACGGTGACAACTTGTCTCCTATTTTCAGCCACGTCTACCTCGCATACCCAAGTTGCTTGAGTTACTTTCTGGAGCCCTTCTTTGCCTTGAAACACGGGTTTTTTAACTCTTTGCAACAGACTTTGTTCATTCTGTCTGTCTGTCCGTTCGCACGATCACTGCCGTAAAATCAAAATGAAATGTTAGTATGTTATTCAGACGGTGTGTGTGGCCTATGGGAGTATAAATGAATAATAACACCCAATGAGTTTTGGACTGAACTCGGGTTGAAAAAATGAAATACATTGAACCGTATGGGACCTCATGTTTCAAACATTTTTTAAGCGAAGTTAAAATTCACAAATGGCTTCAAAAGTTTTAGCAAATATTCAAATGATTCCATAAAGTATATGAAAAAATTTCAGCAAAATATATTCGGTAGTTTTTAATTAAATATTAAAATAATAATGACACCCATATTTTATGAAGAGAGTGGCCCACTTCAAAATAAAATAAGGCATCCATCTTGTGCCAAAATCATGATTTTTAAAGTTCTTTTTAATTTATATGCAGTGTTGTATCCGTCCTAAAACTGCTTTATTTTTGCTTAAATTCTGTGCATCTACATTCTGAAACAATGCAATTACAATATATTTGAGTTTAAATGATCATCCAACTTTGATTATTTCTATAACGAAACTTAATTTTCATATATGGAGAATGTAAACAGATTAGGCTGTAAGATGAGTTGTATAAGACTTGCTAAATTTCTTTAACGCAAAATTATTGAACTCTGGAGTCTACAATATAGCTGATATGAATGAAACATTCATTGATTTTACAGAGAGAAGCAGACGATTTTTTTGATGAATTTTTAAGTATGGAGTTAAATTACTTATACCTCCATGGTTTAAATTTTTAAATAAAATAAATTATTGTAGTATTGTGATGAAAGAAAGGAATGGAATAAAAGTGTATGAATGAAATATTTACAACTTTTACCTAGAGAGCCAGGCAATTTATATTTCAATGACGTCATTTGAGTAAAGTTCATTTTTTTTTCGATGAAGTTTTAAGTATTCAAATATAATAAATTAATGCAGTGTTGTGATAATTTCAAAAATATCATCGCTGAATGTATCGCATTTTAGAGATGTTTAAATGAAATTCCATTGCAGTTTTAAAGTGTTTCATAATCAATGCTTTATGCATGATTGATCTTTCTTGTTATTGTATGTAGTTGTATGATTTAACATTAAATTAGTTTTTAGCGTCAGTTTTGAGCGCATTTTGATGAATCTCAAAGAGAGTTTGAAATCGGCCAAGATGACCGACGAAAGGGATTTTTAACACTTTTCAACAGAGTTGAAAAGTGTTTATGAATTTGTTTATTCTCTCTGTGTGTCTATCTGTTCGCACGATAACTACCATAAAAATGACTTTATCAAAATGAAATTTCAGTATGTTGTTGCGACGGTCTGTGAGACATATGGGAATGTCAATGAATAGTACCACCACTTGGATTGAACGCGGCCGGAAAAAGTGAAATACATTGAACCCCATGGGACCACATTTTTCAAACATTTTTGAACCGAAGTTAAAATTTGAGAATTGCTTCGAAAATTTTAGGAAATATTCAAATTATCTCATAAAATATATAAAAAACGTTTGAGCAAAATAGGTTAGGTAGTTTTTTAAATAAAAATTAAAATAATAATGACACCCATATTATATGAAGAAATCACGTGACCTACTTCAAAATAAAATAGGACATCCAACTTTTTTTCTCAAAGTAAAAATCGTGATTTTTAAAGTTCTTTTAAATTTATATTGAGTGTTACATCTGTCCTAAAACCACTGTCTTTTTGCTTATTTTCTATGCACCTCTATTCTGCGCCCACGCAATGACACTATTTTTGAGTTTAAATGATCATCCAACTTTGATTATTTCTACAACGAACCCTCATTTTAATGGATGCAGAATGTAAACAAGTGGTTGTAAAATGAGTTGTATAAGAATGGCTGAATTTTTTTCACGCAAAATGATTGAACTCTGGGGTGTCTGAAATAAAATGTATGAATGAAATATTCACTGCTTTTACATAGAGAGCCAGACGATTTATATTTCGATGACGTCATTTGAATAAAGTTCATTATTTTTCAATAAAGTTTTAAATTTTCAAGTAAAATAAATGATTTCAATTCTGTGATCGTTAAATAAATATCGTCGCTGAATGTATCGAATTTTAGAGATGTTTAAATAAAATTTCGGTTGGAAAGTGTTTCATAATCAATGCTTTATGCATGATTGATTTTTCTTGTTAAATTGTCTACTTGTTAAATGTATCCCATAAATAGTACACCTGTATTTCGGTTCCCACGCTATACCTTCAGAGAGTTCCAGTTCACACTTATTGTGGACCCAAAGGAGGAACATGGAGGATGGTAAAACTTTCTGTTTGCGTGTCAGGTTCTAGCTTTCTGTTTGCAGTGTGTTATGACATCTCTTGAAATTTATTTTTTGTGCCCCTTTAGCTTCCATCCACTGTTAAAGAGAAAATCGAAGACCAACCCATCCAAGTGGAGCATGTGCAGCTGGAGGAGTCTCAGAAAAACCCCGAGGTACGATTGCCTTTTTTCGTTTTTCGAAATGGAACATGACGAGATTCAACCTATTCAACAAAATAAGGCTTTGGACAACAGAATAAAAAATAGCTTAATCCGTTGTTGTACACTATGCAATGTCTTATGCAATGCACAAAATCATCCTATTTCTACTATGAGGGTCATTTTAAAGTGTGCTACAAGAGGCATTCAAATGGGTCTGTACTATAAAGAATCTTTAAACATCATTGGATACTTCACAAATAGGGGTGTCTTTTAGTTCCCATCGGTACATTATAAATATATCAATATTTTTTTATGTCACTCGTATTGTACCTAAAAAGAATATTTTTTTTTCAGAAAATTAAAATCAGCTGCAGATATATAAACATCCTCTATTAAGAGCTATGAAATGTTATAATATCATATATTTTTGAAAGACATACACCTTAGATCATAATACACTCTGTTGCAAAAAAAATGAACACCCATAAAAAAAAATAGAGCTACAACCTCGCGAAATGCGGCATGCAACTGTCTTTTGAGTTATTCAATGTATCAAACTGACAGTACCGACGATGTTATACGACTTATGCAACGTGCACGAGAAAGACGCATCGTGCAGCATTTGAAGCGACCGGTGTTCTCACTTACGGGCCATTGGAACTGGTTTTTTTACTTTGATACTGCAAGTTGTGAGAAAAATGATTTTGAGACGGACTCGAGGGCGCTACGAACCGGTGTAGGATTGAGAGAGAAGTCGCATCATAGGCCGAAGGGTGGATCCAACAGACGTATCCATCTCCATCTTGTTCAGAGCGACAGGGTAGTGGCCAACAGCAGATCAGAGAAGTATTGCCAACAGCAGATCAGAGAAGGCACATGTAACCGTTGCAGAGGCTCAGGGCGCCCCAGATAGATAGCTACTTGAGAGGATCGTGCAGTCAGGAGAGGAGCTAAGTCCACATCAGCCATTCGAAGGCATTTGCCATCCTCCATGCATCCTGTATTAGAGAATACTATTCGGAGAGCTGAACATGTCGACGTCTATAGAACACGGGCACGTGACTTCCCACGGACCCTTTTCCCCTTACGCTACCAAAACGAAATGCTCGTTTGCTTAGCAGTATGGACATTTTCAGTATATCTGTATGAAAAGCGGCTACTTTAAAAACTTCCAATCGTTTAACCTCACATTTGAGTAGGACATGCCTCAATTTATCTTCTTGGATGAGTATTTTTAATGAACCGGAAAATGAAATAGCCACTTTCATTAGAATATATACTCGGTTTTTTTTTTCTCTTTTAAGGAAATCTTTATATCCTTATCTTTCCCTTCTCGCTCGCCTATACATTGCAGAATTAGCTAGTCAATGTATTTATCTTCAGAACGCTAGCGAGTGACTACGGTAAAATGGAGCAGTATTCACTTAAAATCACTTAAGTGCCCTTTAGCAAATGAAATCTTTAAATATATAATGTTATTCAAGTATTCTAAATAAGCTATTGTCATCCCAAAGATACATTTCGAGGTTTAGTTTCAATTTTTACTGGTCATCTTGACCATGGCCCGCTAGGGTCAAAATAATGCCCTTTAGCCCTTACGTTTCTGCGCATTCTACTACGCAGGTTGTTTATGGACGGTGGTGCCCATGCTCTATAGAACATATCTGGACATGCTAGAACGGCCATTGCAGCCTTCTCGGAGTACTATTGAATTAGCTGACCCATTGCAACATTTGTGGCAGAATCTTCCGCAGAGGCGATTTAATCGATACACCGAATATCGGCTTTTTACTACGCATATTCTTTCTACTGTAGCTGCCAGGGGAGGATTTTGCACTTACTAAAATGTCATTTCCTTGTTGCCTGTATGTCTTAATGAATCGTTTCTGGCTCCCGAATTCTAATCATCTGCACATCTCCTCAAACGGTATATGTGCTACCGGCAAAGTATGAAAAGCACGCATCGTATAGAATGCCTAGACATTCTATAGAATGCTTGATGTTTGGGGGCAAAGTATGTTTTATTTTAATATTTTACATATTTTCCCTAGGCATTTTATATGTTACCGCAAAATGCGAAATTGAGCATTGTATAGAATGCCTAGGTATTTTATACAATGCCGAAAATGGGACGTCGAAGTATGAAACGCTTAAAATTTATGTTGTGCTCTATGAGCCACAGAACACCTGTTGCACAAACAGCTATTACTACGTGCGACCTCCGACATCCAGTGGGGTCGGATTCTGTGATGTTTTTGAGCGGGCGTAGGCTCATGTTTGAATGGCTACAGATCGACTGTTGACCAAACGACGGCAAAGGAAGGACGACAGAAAAACAAAAGCGCGGAAAACTTTGCCAGAATGGAATGTTGCAATTTTTATTTTGGCCACAAAAGACACGGAAGGAATTGCCAGAATAGAATGTTCTCCAAATCATAGCAGGGAGTGCCAGAATCTCACCTAAAATCGCCAAGAATGTAAAAGGGATTATACTACATCCGTTCCCATTCCAGTCTACCTCGCAGCAACAAGTATTTCAGCACTGGTCTTTTTCTCTTTCTGTAGAAAAATCCCGTATCTTGCATAGTGTACTTCTCACATTTTCACACGCATCTTTTCAATAAAAGCTTTTTTCACACTTTGCCGAAATAATATGTGTCATTTTATACAATGCCTAGGGAAAGTATTTAAAACATTAAAATAAAACAGACATGTCATACAAACAGACTGTCATACGGTTGCGTTACGCATTTTATAAAACGCCTGCTTTTTGCCGGTAACACATACATGCCGAGTTTCACGGCTCTACATTCATTTCTTATGGGGCCTATATTTTTTTGCCATAGAGTGTAGATATATCTTAACACATTTCCTTTTGCATTTAAAAGTTGCTGATGACTGCAATTTAAAATTTTTCTCAAAAATTTTTTTTTCTCCCGCAATCTTTTTTCTTCACAAAAATGGAAATCGAAAGGATCAGAACTGTATTTTAATAATGGAAAAGTACCCTAATTCCTTCCCTCTTCATGAATATCCAATTGGGTTTTTTTTTTGTTTTTTTACTTTAGTATTTTATTTGGTTTGTGTTAGTTTAGTTTTCTGTTCTATTGGCCCCGAGTTTTATTTTCCTTTTATTTTTGTTTGGTGTGTGTTTTAGTTTAGTTTAGTTTTCTGTTCTATTTGCACCCAAGTTTTATTTTATTTCCATTTTGTTTTGATTTCAGCCGGTTGTAAAAGAGTTCGAACGTGTGCGTGAAACAAAGCTCGAGAAGGAAAAGACGGTCAAAGACTCCGGAGAAACAACCGAGGTACTGCTCAAGAGTTCATTGAATGGGAGTGCATGTCCTTCCCTAAGCTATAGAGCATGGGCACGAACGTGCATAAACAGCCTGCGTAGTAGAATGCGCAGAAACGTAAGGGCATTACTTTAACATAGCGAGTCATGGTAAACTGAAGACGATGGATGGCCCATAAAAACTGAAACTAAACCCATTAAACATAGAAGTTCATCTTTATGCTGAAAATAAGTTATTTAGAATATTTGAGTGACAATATATGTTTAAAATTTTCATTTGCTAAGTAAGTAGTGTAAATTCACTTAAAGTGTTCTTTACGTGAATTTACACTACAACCGTACCACTCTCTTTTTACCGTAGTCGCTATCTAGAGTTCTGGAGATGTATACATTGACTAGCATATTCTGCAGTGTATACTTGAGTGAGAAGGGAAAGGTACATAACGAATTTCCTCAACTCGTGTATATATTTTATTGGAAATGACTATTTTATTTTCCGGTTCATTAAAAATATCCATCCAAGAAGATAAATTTAGATATTATTAAACGATTGTCAGTTTCTAAAGTAGTCGTTTTTAATGCAAAATAATGAAAATTTTAATATTGATAATCATACGAGTATTTTGTTTCGGAAACGTAAGGGCCAAATCCTCCGTTTGGCGTCAAGTGCCCATGCTCTATTCTGCTTCACTTTCCGTTCCAAGACAAGGCGACACTTATTCATCGCCAGCCTATAAAGGGTTGAAACCAACGCGTTAGTATATACTACTACCTCGATAGTTGAAACCCAAAAAAATGCCACTTAAATACCGCGTATATTCCTGTACCCTCAATCTCAGCTGTGTTTGGAAAAGCAGCCCTCTTACTCTCCTATCTTTGAAACACTATCTGAAGAAAATACACAATTACGAAAACTTATAATGAACGTATGAATTGGCTGTGACTCACATTTGTACTGGATGTTAAGAGGCAAATAACTCGCCAAGTATTGCAGTTCTCTTATATTTTTTTAGGAAACCTCAATGAAAAGCTGCCTAAAAAATATACGATAGCTGTCATAATAATCGGGTTATTTGCCAGATCCACAACTTTCCTGCGCACGGGGGTTTTAGGAAAGTCACCTTAATAACTGTAAAGAAAGGTGTTTTTTATTTGCAGTCTCGTTAACATAGATAGCACGAGACTTTTTATGGGGCGATGTGCATCTCCGTTCTGATAGGTTGGACGTTCTTGTTTTTCAGAAGACGGTGTTCACCGAGTATCAAGAGAGCGTGAAAGTGGAAGAGACGCAGGGTCCCGTCGCCGATCCCTTCACACCCAAGAAAGAGAAAAATGTAAGTGGACGTTCTAGATGAATCCTGAAGATTTGGCATATCCTTAGTATAGAAGTATAAAGGCATAGTAGAGTTGTGCACTTTCAATAAATACAAAAGTCAATTTCAGAGAAACAAAATCAGCAACGTCAGAATCTTGCCATACAGAATAGGCTGGCTGCGGTAGCAATATGCAGCGTGAACGTATTGACAAAGCTAGAGTTGGAAAAGGACTTGTATTTTGGAAAACATCGATACTCACGACTTTCCACCTATTCGAGGTCACATACTGGCATATGTAGAAACACACTTAAAAATGACTAGATCTACTCGTACACAGGATCGGTCGAGTCCTTGCTTAATGTTAATTAGAAGCAAAAATACCGGGGTACATTCTTGAGCGATAAAAGCCATCTCTCACATAGACTAATGTTACAGTATATCTTGAACCACCGTTACCAAGGCAATCACTTCACTGACCGTCATTGTCGAATCATATCTACGACTGCAACGACGTCCACTCCATCGACTGCGGAGATGTCTGAAACTATCTCGAACTGAACAGCTAACAGCAAATGATGTTTCCAAAGCGAGCTTCTTGTACAAAGATTGAAACGCACTTTAATTCTTTACCTGCTGGAGATAAGACTACGTTCATGAAATAGTCCTCCCATTCATTTTCAAAAAGTGACACTTTTTTAATTTTTAGACGACCCCCTTAGACACATTGGGTCAATCAGAAATTTTTTATTTTTAATGCAACAAGATCATTAAAAAACCCGCATCTTTAAAATCAACTGAAGTGTGATAAAGGAAAAAATCTGACGGATGCCACTTTTCCGTACCATGTGAAAGGCTGTTTCATCCGTGAAAATAGGGATCCTAAGCAAAGGGACGATGAAAATAATTTAGATCAAAAATACGTTAATATGTGTCAACATTTTTTTTTATCACAAATGCATATAAATAAAGCATTACACAGACAGAGATCCTATAAAGCAGTGGTACTCACTACCCGGTTGGGTATGTATTATCATCCAGTTTTATCTTTTTTGTGATATGTCACACATTTACATTTCTAATTGGATATAGGGTCCCCATTCACAATGTTCAATTTTCAAGTAAATATAACTCGCTCCATTTTAAAGATACAGATAGACGGGTATTTTTAATGATCTTGTTGCATTAAAAATAAAAATTTTCTGATGGATCCAATGTGTCTAAGGGGATCGTATAAAAATTTACGAGTATAACTTTTATGAAAATGAATGGGAGGACTATTTCATGAACGTAGTCTTATTTCCTGTCTTACTTTCGACATTTTTGCAATTTACGTTGCGCATTTATCTCCAACGGGTCAAGAATTAAAGCGCGTTTCAATCTTTTTGGGACACCCCGTATACCCGGAGATCGGTACCTACCGGAATGATTTCCGAGGCCCGCTCCTAAATATGCAAATAAGTTTGTGTACGCGTCGGATATTCAATTTGCATGAAAATTTGCGCTGAAAGAACGCCGTGAGTTACTCCCGAGAACGAGGTAAGCGAATCCAAAATAAAGTTTTGTTTTTGAACATCGCTCAGGAGAATGGTGAATCACGATCTTTTGTTTACATTCTTCCAGCAGTTTGGATGCCACTGTTCTAATGAATAGAAATATAAAATGCCATCCTATCTTGAGCCATGAAATCAGGAATAGACGTAGAAAGGTAAACATACTGGATAACCGTATCGTATGCTATGAAAAGCATCTTTGCTTATAGGATACCGAGTACCTGAAACGGGAGCCAAACAGTAGATATAGACGGGGCCGCAACACCATCATTACAAATTGCGCGACACACTCCTTTTTACTTAACAACTGATCCTGCTCTCTCTCTTTTTAAGTCACTGTTTTATTTATTTTTTTTTTTTTATGGATTTATAAATCTGAGATCCGATATTTTAAAGATTTCTGGCTAGACCCAGTTCCAAATGACTGCACATGAGCAAAGACTTTAATAGAGAAATGTGAACTCTCGCCTATCACGGAAGGAAACATTGTCAGTATTCCATCGGCGTCTGTGTTCATACTTTTCAAATGTGTTTTTATTTAGTCATTTTTTGACGAATTAAGACCATGGCTATATCATGCAGAAATCGGTGGACAAAATAGAATGAATTAAAGTTCCACAAGTAAAGTTTGAAATTTTCAAGTAAAATAAATTACTGTAGTTCTGTGATCCTTAAAAAAATAGCACAGCTGAATGTTTCGCATTTTATAGATGTTTAAATAAAATTGCATTTCAGATGGAAAGTGTTTCATAATCAGTGTTTTATGCCTGATTGTTTTCTCTTTTCAGAAGTCATTCTTCCCGTCCTTTTCCAGCAAGGTGAGTTGTTTTCACCCTCTCTCTTCTTCCATTCATAACTCAAATGGATGCTCGGAGTGAAACGTGTACAACATGACTCATCGTTCGCAGCAACACAATTCGCAAATGCTCAATTTGTTTAGTCCAATACCTTCTTAAGTACCTTAAACGGTGTCCATTCCCTTTGGGTTCTCCTATTTTGGCCTTATACCCTGTACTGCTTGTTAGTACAGAACAGTCAACTAACATTCTGTGCCGTTCAACTATAAAATGATCCAAAATATTTTATTTAATTCGGTCATCCATTTAGGGTAATTAGTAGAGTGCAGCATTTCATCGATGCACTCTACTATGAATTCAAAATAGTTATTCATTAACAGGGAATTCTAAAGACGTTTTTTAAAAATGTTTAACTCAAATCTAAAATAATGTCTGCATTTCCTTGTGGAGCATCTTGTTGTATGCAGATTCAGTGTATTTTACTGTCACTAGTGAAAATAAATGGATGTACTTCGAAATAAATAGATATACTTAGAATGAAGCAATATTTGGGATGACAGCTCTGAAAAAGCTCACATTGGAACCAAACTTAAAACTAAAGAATTCCAAATATTAGCTAGGCATCGCATTGCACCATCTGTCTGGTGTCCTAGAGCGTTCTACATACATCTGTTTCAAGAAGAGAACTTTTATCCCAAGAACGAAGGGAAACCCATTCTAGTACTGGTCCCGTGCGCTGCTAGAAGTGCATGAGCTTTTTAATGAATGGATACCTTGAATACAAACATCCTTTTTTTTTGTTTGGAGCAGTGTTGAAGGAGTGTTAAAGTCCCAAACCACTCGGCTGACCCAAGGGTCTGCAGCAGCAGTTTTTGAGTGGCCGGGTTTGGAGCAGTGTGGAATATTTCAGAGAAACATCTGTTAAATTAAAGACATAGGTTTGGCAGTCCATTTTTATCGCAATTTTCAAATGGGATACGTCTTCAAAACACGAAAAGTATATATATTTCTTTTAAAATTTCACTAAAATTCGTCTATTGATAGTATGGATTCCTCTTGAAAGAAACTCTTCGATCTTTCCGATGGTGTTCAAATAGAAACATTTTCAATCGCTCAGGACTCAAATATGCAAAAGTCTCTCAAAATGATGCTTCAACATTTAATAACTAAAAAAATATAACTGAAGCATATTCCAACTTTAAAATTCTGAATTTAATATACATGATGAATTGTTGTACATTTATTAATTTTATTGATATGTGACCATTACTTTAGAATTAGAATACCTATATTTCCCAATTCTGTTCCGCTCGAACCACACTCTTTCATCCTTCAACCCCCTTTATTCCCGAATCTCATGGAACGAAGGATTTTACAGGATTCCGGACTGTCCGATTTCACCCCGATGAGCACCAGGCCGACATCCACCGTGAGCCAGACGTCTTCCGAGTTCTACCACCCCGTCGTAAAGGAGGGCCCCTTCACCCACCCCGACTACGAGGCAAGTGGCTGTGCATGCGTGTGTGCAATGGTAGCACGAAGCAAAAATCAGAAAAACGTTGTATTCCTAAATAGACCTCCTACTAACTTCAATACCTTGTGTGCCTTCCTTTTACCCTGTGATCGAAAATTCCCCAGTCCTCGTTCTACTCGATGCAATGTGTACTCTTTTATACAGGGTGATTAAAAAAGATGGACCAAACTTTAGGTAGGAGGTAGTGGTACACACCAAACCAAGCCTTTCTGGTAGGTCGGACAGTCTGGGTCTCAACAACAACAACACCAAACCAAGCATTTTTCGTCATAGTTTACCGGGTAAGAAATGAAGCGTAAAGGCGCCGGTGAGCACTTCATGGTGAAACCGATGAGGTGAGGCGAAAACACAAGAATGACTTAGAAGTTATAAAATGACATTTAATAAACAATAATTACAAGTAATGGCTCAAAAAAGCGACCACCCATCTGAATGCACGTCTCACAGCGGCGATGGAAGCGAACAGACCAGGCATGTCGCGCACTTCGGCAGCAGCGTTCGAAATTCTGCCGACAAGTTCCTCATCAGATTCAAGAAGGGGGCTGTCATAGACGAGACTCTTAAGATATCCCCACAAAAAGAAGTCAAGACACGCCAGATCGTGGGGATCGAGCTACGGGATCTTCCCCACGAGTAAGCGCCCTGTGACGCCTTCACGTTTCATTCCCGACCCCGTAAACTCTGACGAAAAATGCTTGGTTTGGTATGTAACACCAGTGGTCGGAAGTAGCGAAACTACAGTAGTCACTACTTTTCCTCGTAGTTTGGAGTGTAATGGGCTACTTTTAAAAATAAGTAGTGTAGCGAGTAGTGCGATACAATAAATCACTCGTTTGTATCGAGTTTGGACTCTACTTTTCACGTTACTTCAGTAAACAAACAAGGTGCCTTTCTACATATCATGGGATCACCCTTTCTTCATTTGCATGAAATTGGGTGTTCTGCGCAACGATGTACGATGAATGGCTGTAGGGATGCTGTAGGGTTAGGAAGGCCATTGCCTCACGAAGTCGATTTTTTATATGGATATATTCACATGTGTTATTTTCCAAAAGATCCCGCTTATCTGATTGCCATTTTGAGATGCAAATTCTACTAAAAATGAACGAACGTGTTTTTAAATAAATAGTTTTTACTTTTATTTTATTTTATACTTTTAATAAATAAAATCGATACACGTCAACTTTGATTAAATTTTAAAATCAAAGACAACAAAAATAGGTTTAAAAATCCTTTAATAAAATCTCCTTGGAGATTTTATTAAAGGACTTTTAAACCTATTATGGGTTGTCTTTGATTTTAAAGTTTATACTTCTATTTTACTTTACTGTAAATATTGATAAGATTAAGATTGGCGTAAAGATTGGTAAGTGGATCAACATATTTTATTTATTCAGAATAAGTACCCATATCCTCAACTTATTGTAAAAATTGCAGCTGTGGCAAAATTCGTCTTATAAAAGTAGTTATGTAGTGACTCCATTTTAAAAGTAGTTTGTAGTTACTACTTTTTAAAAAAAGTAGTTGTAAGCTACACATTTGTCATAATGCAGTTGTAGATCTCTACAATAATAAAGTAGTTTTCCAACCACTGTGTAACACCACCTCGTCAAGTTTGGCCCATCTTTTTTTTCTAATCACCCTGTATACGATCTCGTGCAATACGACACGCTTTCTTTGCATCTTCATCGTTTTAGAAGTCGCTTTACGCTTACACTAAAGCCAGGTTCATGACTTCCAACCATAAGTATAACGTAGTTGTCCTAACTAATGTCAACACAATTCCGGACCCACAAGATTTATTCCGCTTTGACCACCGTCTGAATACAATCCATTTAACATAAAAAGCAAAATCTGCGTGAAAAGGCAGCCTGAAACAAGTTAGTAGTGCTTTTGGAGCAGGCCCTGATTAACCAACACATTTAGGGAAAGCACAATCCCATTTTGATTGGGTGAGCATGACCCCAAAAATTCCCCATGCACTCATGACTGCTCGAAACATTCTATGGCCGCATGGCCCTGGTCAACTAACAGTTCACATCCATAAACTGATTTTGTAAGACTTGTTGCCTGTACCCAAATTGCTAAACCAGAGTCTATTTTAGTATTGATGTCCACGTTTACTTTTGCAATGAGTTCTAACTTAAATATGAACTGCCATCCTACCTTTTCCAGTTAAAAGTTTAATAGTTAAATGTAAAAAAAAGTATGGGCAATGCAAATTGGGGCTCAGACAACTCAACTATTTCTGTGTTTGCCTGTATGGGCAAGGTACTATTGAACTTAATTATTGGACGAATAACTTATATTGAAAAATCTGATGTGGGCAACACATGACTTTCCTTATATAATGCAATGAATTGACTACTTTAACAGTAAAAAAAATAGGTTTTTATTATAGTAGATACTTATATTCTTTCCAAGATATTGAATTTTCGACAATGAGTCGTCATTTTCATTGATTTAGCGTCATTTTAATCCATTTAGCGAGAATTTCGTTAATTTGGCAACATTGCAAAAAGCCGCCAAGTTGGCGACATTCCGCAAATTCGTCCCTAAAATCTCGCCAAGCTTTACTGACGGAGAAATAAGTTATTCTTATAGCAGATAAATGACTATTGGCGTTCAAATACAAAAGTATTACTAAGTATCTTTTCTCATGAATGGAACGAGCTAGATCCACGAGAATAATGCCACCCAATTTATCGCATGGTATTACATATGAAAAGTGAACATGTCTCTCAATAGGAAATATATATTTTTTATTTTATATGACTTTTTGATAATTTTTTTGAAAAATGGGCAATATCTCGAGAACGGTTCATGTTATCGTTCTAAAATTTATGTTAATCGTTTTCTAATGAAAAATTACATAAGAAATGTCTATTTGCGTAACTTTATTAGCGGTTTCAATTTTTTGACGATTTTTTTCAAAATTTCACTCGAAAATTTAGGGGGG
Organism: Amaurobius ferox; assembly: GCA_951213105.1. Classification (NCBI taxonomy): domain Eukaryota; kingdom Metazoa; phylum Arthropoda; class Arachnida; order Araneae; family Amaurobiidae; genus Amaurobius; species Amaurobius ferox. The sequence goes on along the minus strand of OX578146.1, from coordinate 141,554,971 downwards.
TTCTGAACATTCGATTACGTTTAAAACAATAGGCTTCCAGTGTTTACGGATTGTGATTTTTGTACCAAATTTCGTTCAAATCGGTCCATTTGTTCGTCAGTTTTCGTCTTCACAGACTCACTGACACACACACACACACACACACACAGACATCACTTCAAAAATGTTTGATTCGTGATCAGGGATACTTGAAACGTGCTCTCCCGTCGAAAACTCGAATTCGAATTTTCGACCCTGTCACAATACTTTCCTTATACATTATGTATATAAGGAAAGTAAAAAAGTGTCAATTTAACTATTTGACAAATACAGAGTGTGTTTACACATATTTGTAACGATTTTGAAAAAATATATATATAAACAAAGATACGAATTTTATTTTCTAAGATGTTGAGTGTGATAGTCCTTTTGTTGAACTATCCTATTACATCTTGACTTCCAAGATAAAAGAGCTTTTCTTAAAATAGCGAGGTTGATTTGGTTCCACTCCTCCACCACGATCGTCCAGAGTTCGTCCAATATTTTGGGATGCCGCTTATAAAGAGCTTATTTTAAAAGACCAAATGCACAGTAATCCATAGGAGACAGGTCGGGGGACTTGGGTGGGTTGCATTTAAATGGAATAGCTTCAATTCCGGTTTCATTTCTCATTTTTTCAAAAAATATAGCAGTAGATTTAGAGGTATGGCGCTGGTATCCTTATCCTGATGGAACTTAACACAGTGAAGGTTGTTTGGGTAAAGTGGTGGAATGTCTTTTTTGAAAACTGGTGTTAAAGCAGATTTCTGATAGTAATCCGAGTTAATTTTGACATTTTTTTTCCACTTTCCTTATTTTAGTTTTCCGTTATAAGGGAATCCAGCAATAACCATAAAACCTTTAGCAAAACGCAAAACTTTCCTTGTTTTCTCTGAACCAACCTTTGTTAGGTATGCATTTTTTACCTTTTTCCCAGTCAAATGTAAACTTTGACCTTTCTTTTCTTTTTTATTAATTATGTCACTTAACTTACGTGTAGAAATATTGAAACCATGCTTTTCACATCTAATAATCGAATAAGAGTATAATAATTTAATAAGAGTATTTCTCTTTGGAAAGCGGAAATATATAGCTTTCGATTCATTGTTTATTTTCTAGCGACATTTTAATGCAAAGAATATTTTTAATGATGCAGACGATCATTACACCCTATTCCGACTTGATGCCAGACAAGTTTTTTTTTTTATTATTATTTAAATTTAATTCATGGTGAAAGTCTATTTTGACTTTTGTGAAATGTGTGAACACACACTCTGTAACTTACATTTCAGAAAAGTGTCAATCGGGGATGCCATTTGGGGTCCCTTCGGATCTTTGGAAGGAAAGGATGTGCTCACCCTGCCTTTTCGGTAATCGGGCCCTGTTTTGGGGAACAGAATCTCGAATCCCGGATTTATGGTTCGCATTTGAAACGCTTTCCTAGCATTCTCTGATTTTTCACGGCATTCATTAGCCGATGTAAGGCTTGGTTTTGTAATGTTCTTTAAATGGGAAGTGGGATACAACTGATCTCGTCACTTGCTGCAAAATTTCAAATTTATTCAATTCAGTAACATAAAATTCAATATTTCAGTCGCATTTAAGGCTCCATTAACAAAATTATAGTGTCTCAACTCGGCAGGAAATCAAACCACCCAGAGGCGTAGCAAGGTCAGGTGGTACCCGTTGCGGAAAATTTCTTTTCACCCCCCCCCCCCCTCATTGAAATTATTAAAAGAAGGAAAAATAAGATACTTACAGTTGCAAGTGTTATTTTTTGGTTTATTTACTGTGAGCACTTTGTGCTTGATTGTGTGTGTGTGATTTTTACTTTCCTTATATACAGATCGTATAAGGAAAGTATTGTGACGGGGTCGAAAATTCGAATTCGAGTTTTCGACGGGAGAGCACGTTTCAAGCATCTCTGATCACGAATCGAATATTTTTGAGGTGATGTCTGTGTGTGTGTGTGTGTGTGTGTGTGTGTGTCAGTGAGTCTGTGGAGACGATAATTGACGAACAAATGGAGCGATTCGAATGAAATTGGGTACAAAAATCACAATCTATGAATACTAGAAGCCTATTGTTTTAAAACACAATCGAATGCTTAGAACCCTCTTAAATTTTCGAGTGAAATTTTGAAAAAAAATCATCAAAAAATCAAAACCTTTAATAAAGTTACGCAAATAGACATTTCTTGTTGAAACCCAGACCGTCCGACCTACCAGAAAGGTGTAAGGTAACTGTTTGGACGGTCGGGAAGAGACATTTCTTGTGTAACTTTTCCTTAGAAAACGATTGACATAAACTTTAGAACACTAGCATGAACCGTTCTCGAGATATTGCACATTTTTCAAGTAAATTTATCAAAAAATCCCATAAATTAAAAAATATATATATTACCTGTTGAGAAACATGTTTACTTTTCATATGTAATATCATGCGATAAATTGGGTGACATCATTCTCATGGATCTAACTCGTTTCATTCACGAGAAAAGATACTTTAAGTAATACTTTTGTATTTGAACTTACAATAGTCATTTATCTGCTGTAAGAATAACTTATTTCTCTGTCCATAACGCTTGGCGAGATTTTGGCGACGAATTTAACGGAATGTCGACAACTAGGTGACATTTGTAAATGTTGCTAAATTATCGAAAATCTCGCCAAAAGGATAAATATGACGCTCAATCAATGAAAATGACGACTCATTGAAGAAAATTCAATATCTTGGAAAGTGTATAAGTATCTACTATAAGAATAACATTTTTTTTTAACTGTAAAAATAGTAAATTCATTCATTATGTAAGGAAAGTCATGTGTTGCACACACCAGATTTTTTACAGTGTAAGCATAAGCACTTAAAACCTTTTTTTTTCTTCTTAACTTTGCTCTCTGCAAATTTTGAAATCACATCATCCAAATCAATTCCTTTCGCTCCATTGTTTTCGGTTGACAAGATATCTAAGCCAGAGAGCCGAGTTTGACTCTTGGTGGACCTAAGATAACGCTTCATTAATTTCAGTTTTGAACAACTCCTCTCACATGATGCTACTGAAACACATAACGTTAACAAGAATCTTAAGGCTAAAGTCAGATTTGGTACAGATTCTGAAAGTTCATATTCAACAACAAACTCTAAAAATCTTAAGAAGGCCATTCCAGAGAATCTTCTTTTAGAACTTCGGCAGTTTGTGGATGTCTTTTTAGTCATGGAATCTCTCTAAGAACTCCATCTTCAGAAAGTTCATCATAGTTTAAGACTAAGTTTTGTATTAACTGTGAAAGTTCGTCTTCTGAAGTTGTGATCAGATTCTTGGGCTCGAGAACTGTAAACCGAGCTGATATACTTTCCATGTCTTTGCAGCGATTGTCGATTTCTTCATAAAACCTGTCAATGCACTCCAACATTGATCTTTTCAATTCTTCATTCAACGTGAGTGGTTCATCTTCAGCCTTTTCTCCACGCGTCATTTTCTTCTTTCTGACGGTTCTTCTTTTCATTAAAGGAATGTCCATCTCTTCACGAGTGTTCGTTGCAAACTGCAATTTCTTCACGATCTCGTTTCTTTTGTCTTTCAAAAAGGTCTTCAGACTCCTCATTTTGATAATACACTTCTCAAAACTGGTTCCAACGATATGTAAGTATTTTTGAGTGTGGTTTACTTCTTACATTAGAAATTTATCAAGACATTACTCCAGAAATATAAAAAACATTAAAAAGAAAAATCACACACATTGCTGGCAAAAGCGTTTGCGCTGCTCTTCTGGTTTCGTCAGTTTCTGTGGGATCACAAAGTTCTTCTATAACATCAACAATTTTCTTGAAATTAACATATACAGGTTTTACAGCTTCGTAGTGAGCACTCCATCTTATATCTGAAGTCTCTTGACTGTTACTCCAACATTAGTTACTAGGGTCGTCCATCTGTGTGCGAATATCGAGAAAAACCAGTACAGACTTTCTAAGGTCCCCCAAAAAGGTTACACATTGTGAAACGGTTGCAAAAGAATTCACTTCACACAAATTGAGAGAGTGATTTGCACAAGGAACAAATAATGCTTTAGGATTAAGTTTACGAATCCTCGCTTGGACTCCAGAGTGCACTCCAGCCATTGTCATGCCCCTGACCTCGACACAATGTGATATCCAGCCCGCTCTGTTCAATTTTCTTTATAATGTCTTCTGTTATGTCAAGGGCTTTCTTTCCAGTTAGCTGAAAATAGCCTAGAAATGACTCCTTTATTTCTACTTTTTTATTCTCGATATGAACATATCGAACTATTTCACACATCTGATCAATGTGCGAAATGTCTGGTGCACTGTCATAGATAATGCTATAATATTTTGCTTCCTTAATATCAAATAAAACCTTTTTCTTAACACTCTCGCTTAGAAGTGTGATAAACTCATTTTGTGTGATAGCTTGTAAGTATTTTGCCTGTTTGTGACTGATCTGCCTGCTCTAGTTTGATCAAGTGTTCTCTTAGTACCGGATCATTCTTTGATACCAGCTCAACTAGCTGTCGAAAATTTCCTCTGTTTTCTGCTAACGCATGCTCTCTGTGGCCACGGAATGGTCAATTTTGTTGAGCCAAAAATAATGTTACATCTAAGAGTCTTTTCAAAATATCCCTCCATTTCCTTTTTTCTGTTTCTGCAACAGTCTGGCTAAATGGATCAATCGTTTTGTTAGCAATTAGACTTGCTAGTAACGTTTTCCATTTTTCAAAACAAGTTCTCTTATATAACTCAAATAACTCTTTCATAAGTGAGAGCAAGAATACAGTGAATAATACAAAAATGGGAGAGGCTATGCTAGAGAGTTAGTAAAGGGAAATATTTAGTATTTCCATTTATCAGCCCTGAAAATTGAAATATCTTTTCAATAATGTGCCGCTATTCTACTCCCGCTGAACACGAGTCAAGTGCTATAATCTTCGCGATGGGAATTTCTCATGAATGAAATTTTCTACTTATTTTCGCTATTTTGCAGCTTTGGCTTAACGACAAATACAAACAAATACCATGCATCATAACGTTTACGTTACTTACGAAACTCAATATAATAGAGAAGATAATCACAATACATCAATGAACTAAAAAATGTAACGAAAATGAATTCAGCACGGTACTTATAAGCTTCAGTAATAATGCACAACCAACTCAACAGAATGACGGGGCGTGACTGACCGGCATGTCAGAGGAGAGGATGGGTTGCCTATTGAGTGATGAAGAGTCACCCATTGTTTACCTCTCGCTCGGGTAGAAACTACAGAGACAGACTTCGGCGGAAAGAAACACCCCCTCCCCTTCCTTATCTATACGCTCTCCACTACGCAGCATCGAATTCAACAGTGTTTTGTTGTGTTTGGTGACTGAACTAAAAGATTCCAAACTTTCAATACGTATTATGTTGACTTTTTGTTTTAAAAACACATATTTTCGCCATTTTGTCACTCCCCTCAGTGATGACACCCTGGGAGGTCCGCACCCCCCTTCCTACGCCACTGAAACCACCCGCTTCGACTGTCCTGACGACACGGCATCCGTTGAGCTACATTGGTCAAGCTCGTTTTACCCATAAGCATTTAGGAGAAATTGAACCCTTTTGCAATGGTCGTCGAACCGCATCGAGTGTAAAACATATTTTAATGACTTGTTCTAAATTAAATTCTTGTTTTAAACATTTCAAGATTTACACTATAACTTTGGCAGACTTGATTAGAGAAAATCCTCATTTGGAGTTTTTCCCATTCTTATTGGACATTGATTTTTACCTGCCTATTTAACTTCGCCTTCTATAACCATTCAGCCATCTTTCACCTTGTTTCCATCTTCCATTGTCGTGTTTTGTTCACACATTATCACCCTTTTAGATTATACACTTGTTTTTATTCTTTGTTAATATCTGTATTTTAATACTATATGTCTGGCACAGCATATCCTTTTTGGATCTTGTGCTAAAAAACCCTAATCAACCGCAACCAACCGTTGAGCTACTGAGACGATTCTATTTCCTTCTTTGTCGGAAGTCGATCCCACGAGTCACACTCTACGCTGATGCCGTAACGGGTGACACAGTGACCTCGGTCACCTGAATATGTGACACATCTTGAGTGAGTCCAATGACTCTATCGAAAAGGGGGGGGAGCAAAGAAATTCCACATCTTGGGTAGATTCTTGATAGATCTTGGAACCGTTCCAGATTCTGACGATTTAATGGAAACAACTTTTGAATCGGATAGGCCAACCCATAGGTTCCATCTCCTCCGTGCCTGCCCTTGACCAAGAATTGAGAAAATCAATTCTCTTTGGTATTAGGGATGACGCGGGGTGGGGTTCCAGGATTGTTTGGCATCTTGCCACTCCACCGGCCCGTTTGTCTTCCAACGCTGCGCTCCGAGCCTGGCGTCCAAGCAGGTGTATTGAGTGGCTGTGGGAGTTTGGTTTTCCAAGGTTGTTTGCCTCACTGTGTCTGTCTGGTCGGCCCAACGTCGTCAGCCGTGTTTTGGACGGGTTTCTTTCACTGCTGTTGCGGGATCTATTCCTTCGTGTTCGGAGATTTCTGGTGGAACTCGCTCTTCTGTCTAAAGGATTTCCGTGGATGAGCCAAAGGATACAACCGCAAAATGTTCTCTTTTGGAAAATCAAAGGTATGCCCGTTGTTTTGACTTCATTCCGGTTGTTTTTCCACCCTTAGGGTCTCTTGGTATCCCTTGATGGCAATTCTCTCTCGTAGGATCGCCTGTTCATCGAAAATAAACTCAAATTGCAGATTTACAACGAGAAATATTTCCTTCAATCTATTAGATCGGAATCTTCCCCGTTTAGATAAGTCATCGACGCGAATGGACTCTTAAAACCACATCATTTTTGTTCGGTTATGCTTTCTTCTTTAGAAATAAGTTTCTTAACAAATGTCAATAAAAGTACATGTCGCATTTAAGGTTTTGAAAGAGGGGGGGGGGGGGGGAATGAAATTGAAATGCAGAAATGTCTGCCATTGGCTCGGATTTTTTTTCTTCTTAAATTGGCCAGATTAATAATTGAAACGAAATATATTCAACTGTTTGCTTTCAAAATTTTATTTTTTAAAAATAACGATTTCAAGTTTTTGGGATCCCTCCTTGGAATTTCCTCGCTCCGATTCTGACGCGGCGGATGCCTACCGATCGGACCGTCTATTCATTTCCAGACAACAAATTGGACTCTTAGGGTGCTGGAAATTAAAATTTTAGCCTAAAGGTTTTGTTTTTTTTTAATTTCTTACATTGTTTTATATACATGCTAAGTATCGCCCACATAAAACTATTTTCTATTCCAAAAATAAGCGTTTTAAATCGATATTATATACTAACATACATACAGGGTCGTCTAATGTATTCATTTTGGATAGTACCGATATTTTGAGCATAGGCGGATTTGACCCGTACAGATGTTCTGAAGCATTTCAGGGCGGTTAACCGCTACTTATTGTTTAACATCTACAAACATGGGTCGGTGTTTAAAAACCTGACCGATCCGCCTTTTTTTTTTAAACACCAGCCCGAAATCTGTTCTTGATCCGCCCCTGCCTTCGAGTCCGTCTGCAAAGACATGGAGATATTTTGGCATGCTCTGCTCTTTGTTAGATGATTCCTTTCCAGTGGTACCGCCAAGTGGGTCGTTTTAGGAGTCGTAACTCTCCCCAGAGACCCTTCTGTTACGGAGTATTCAAACTGTAGTAGACACTGGTGTGACATCCATCGCAGTCAGTACCAAGGGCGTAGACATTGTCGGGAGAAATAATGTACGATCCAGTGACGTTTATGTTCATTGTATATTGTATTAAATAAATGCTTAAAATATGTCATAGGCAGATGGTACAATATAGACGAATATATAATAAAGAAAATATAGACGTTCGTTTCGTTTTTTTAACCCGCTTTTATCGTTCAGGAGAGAAAGAGCGTCGATGGATGTTCCGTCGGAAATCCAAATGAAAGAGGATCGACCCGGGCACAAAAGGGATTGGTAACTTCTGTTTCCATGATACCCATTTGCCACGTTTAAAATCTTTAAGTCTCTCACTCGCCGGCTTCCACTATTCACGGTAGCTTTACATTTTGGCAAGTCGTTGTCTTTTGTGGTAAGATTTCGATTCTTTGGATTTTGAACCGGATCGGCACAAATCGTCCTGGATCTGCAATAAGAAGTTACATGCTTTGAGGACGGGACTGGAAAACCGGGGTAGCTTAAAGGCTCAAATTCGGCATAGCGTCGCCTTTCGCGATATATTTTAATTCTTTGAATTTTGAACCGTACCGTTTTAGCCCTTTCTGGACTCAAAATACGAAGGTAGCCCTTTCTTAGGACGGCGGTAACTCGTGAATTGGAGCAGCTAGAAAGCCGAAATGAGGTTCTCGTTGTCTTTCGTGGTCTATTTAAACTCTTTAAATTATAAATTTCTAGCTCGTCCGGGGCCTGCCACAAGGAAAGCACGTGTTTGGTTGCAAACGAATCAGAAACAAGTTTTAAAGTTCCACATAAACGTGTATTTTAAAATGTACTAAAAAGTAGAAACATTTAACTTTCTAATTTTGAAACCCGGTTTTGCGTGTTTTCATAGTATCTTGTCACGCTTCGCCACAGTTTGCAAAACGGTTGAAATCAAATCCCTACCAGGGCGGAGGGAACCCTTTTTCTTCGCGGACCTGCATTTGCTCGCTTTGGCTAGGGTCATAAACGGTCCTAGTCTCCACAGTTTCAAAAAGTTTGTTTAAGAGAAGTTCTGTCACTTTCACCCATTTATTCCACCTTTTGTATAGAATCGTTTCATCGCAAGGAAAATAATCCCATCCAGTGTATCTTATTGTTTCGTTCGGAAGCCAGCCTGGCCCTCGTTTTCTTTGAAAGAGACTTTCGTTCCATCGAAACATTTCCTTCAGTACCTCGTTCTTTTAGGTTGGCAAAGCATCAGTCAAGCTAAAGAATAAAACGCAGTGAAGCTGGTTTATAACACTCTATCGCGCATTGCGAAGAGTTTTTTATAATCTACTCTCATGTTTTCAAGAGTGATCCCCATGCAAGATAATGTTATCACCATTACTATGCAATTATCCAAATTCAAGAAGATTCTATCCCATTTTCGCAATCTTTCCGAATGTGAAATCATTGCACCCCAACGCAAACGGACCGCTCTCCGAAACGGATCGAAATGTGTCCCGGTCTTAAAACGTCAACATTTGGAGTTCGAAATATTTCGGAAGATCGCTTTCTCTCTACAACAGTATATGAGAAAGTGAAATTGAATGGAATGGCATTTGGAAAGCAAGGTATTCGAATGATTCATTGTATTTAATTTCGGCTGCGTGGACGCGAGATGCGTTACATCCGGGTATCCTCTGATTCATACCCACTCGGGGCCCGAAGGTCGTCTGGTTTCTGCTCATTAACCAAGCACGCTCGTTTACAGGTGTTTCCTTCCTGGAATCATTTTTACCTGTCGTGCCGCCGACATGCATACATTTATGAACACTTTCCAACATAGTTGAAAAGTGTTTATGACTTGGGTCATTCTGTCTGTCCGTTCGCACGATTACTGCCGTAAAAATGACTTTATCAAAATGAAAGTTGTTGAGACGGTCTGCGGGACCTATGAGAAAGTAAATGATTAATATCACCCAATTGATTTCGGATTGAACCCGGGTTGAAAAAGTGAAATACATTGAACCCTATGGCACGTCATGTTTCAAACATTTTTTAAGCGAAGTTAAATTCACAAATTGCTTCGAAAATTTTAGAAAATATTCAAATGATCCCATAAAATATATAAAAAGAATTTGAATACAATAGGTTCTGTCGTTTTTTAAATAAAAATAATAATGACACCCATATTATAGGGAGAGATCACGTGACCCATTTCAAAATAAAATAGGATATCCATCTTTTTTTACCAGTGTCGAAATCGTGGTTTTTAAAGTTCTTTAAAATTTATATTGAATGTTGCATTCATCCTAAAACCGCTTCATTTTTGCGTATTTTCTGTGCATCTATTTATTTTTCTGCTCCAATGCAATGACACTATTTTTGAGCTTAAATCATCCTCCCACTTTGATTATTTCTATAACGAAGGCTCATTTTAATAGATGCAGAATGTAAACAAGTGATTGTAAGATAAGTTGTACAAGAATAGCTGAATTTTTTTCATGCAAAATAATGCAACTCTGGAGTGTCTGAAATAAAAATGTATGAATGAAATATTTACAGCTTTTACCTAGAGAGCCAGACGATTTATATTTCGATAGCGTCATTTGAATCAAGTTCATTTTTAACACTTTACAACCAAGTTGAAAAGTGTTTATGACTTTGTTCATTCTGTCTGTCTGTCCGTTAGCACGATAACTGCCGTAAAAATGACTTAATCAAAATGACATTTTAGTATGTTGTTCAGACGGTCTGTAGGACCTATGGGAATATAAATGAATAATATCACCCAATTAGTTTTGGATTGAACCCGGGTTGAAAAAATGAAATACATTGAACCCTATGGGACCTAATTTTTCAAACATTTTATAAACGGATTTAAAATTCACAAATTGCTTCGAAAATTTTAGGTAATATTCAAATTGTTCCATAAAATATATAAAAAAAAAATGCAGCAAAATATATTCAGTAGTTTTTTAAATAAAAATTTAAATAATAATTACACCTCTTATATGAAGCGATCACGTGACCATGATATGGAACGATCACTTGACCTACTTCAAAATGAAATATGGCATCCACCTTGTCTCAAAATCGTGATTTTTAAAGTTCTTTCTAATTCATATTGAGTGTTGTATCCGTCCTAAAACAGCTTTATTTTTGCTTAAATTCTGTGCATCTACATATTGAAACAACGCAATTACAATATATCTGAGTTTAAATGATCATCCAAATTTGATTATTTCTACAACGAAGCCTATTTTTCACTTATGTAAAATGTAAACAGCAAAATATGCAGAATGAGTTGTATAAGAATTGCTGTATTTCTTTAACGCAAAATTATTTAGCTCATAGAGTCTGCATAGCTGATATGAATGAAATATTCATTGATTTTGCAGAGAGAAGGACGATTTTTTTCGATGAAGTTTTAAGCATAGAGTTTAATTACTTGTACCTCTATGGTCTTAAGTTTTAAGTAAAATAAATTATTATAGTATTGTGATGAATGAAATGAATGGGAAAATGTTATGAATGAAATGCTGCTTTTATAGAGAGAGCCAGGCGTGTTATTTTTTCTATGACGTCATTTGAATTAATTTCAGTTGTTTTCGATGAAGTTTTCAAATATAATAAATTATCGTAGTATTATGATAATTTTATAAATATTACCGAGGAATGTATCGCATTTTAGAGATGTTTAAATCAGGCAATTTATATTTCAATGCCGTCATTTGAATGCAGTTCATTTTTTTCGATGAAGGTTTAAGTTTTCAAATATAATAAATTAATGTAGTATTTTGATAAGTTTTAAAATATTACCGAGGAATGTACTGCATTTTAGAGATGTTTAAATAAAATTGCATTGAAGTTGTAAAGTGTTTCATAATCAATGCTTTAATCATGATTGATCTTTCTTGTTTTCGACGACGTTTTAAGTTTTCAAATATAATACATTGTAGTGCTGCGATCATTTAAAAAATACCACCGCTGAATGGATCGCATTTAGAGAAATTGCGCTGCAGTTATAAAGTGTTTCATAATCAATGCTTTATGCATGATGGATCTTTCTCGTTAACTTTCGTGCCGCTGACAGGGGACATGCATACTCTGAGAGGAGCAGTGGCGAACTTGGAACAATCGAACAGCAAAAGCAATCAACGCTTAGCTTTATCCTAAAGAAATGCGCTTCAATGCCGCTTCTCATCTTCCTGACCAGGAATGCGAGGAATGAACAACGCATTTGGATTTCTGGAACCAAGAGACATTTTCAAAGGGACGGATTAGGATACGTTGCAAAAAACCTTCAGTGATTCCAGGCCAATGAATCCGAAATGGTTTTGCATCTTCCTTTGCAGGTGGTATGCCTTCTGCAGACTTATTCAAAATATGAAAATATCGGAATCAGAAGCACCTTTTCAAAGAGTTCGAAATATTAAAATGCCGAAATGAGAACCACTCTATTTCGAGAACTAAGAACCTGCTCCGAAATCTAATGAGATACCCTGGTGGGACTTTCAAATGGCTGCAGATTTCTTGCAGCCTGCTCATACATAACACTCCGATTTCAGTAGGATAGATTTCACATCAAGATATCAAATTATTTTAGTAACTTGCTTGGCGGCCTATAAACTAAACGTATACACTATCTCTCACGAGATTTAAGATTTATGAGAATCTTTTTTTTTTTTTCTTGCCTGGTGGCCCTTAAATGCGTACTAGAACTTCGGACTTCCATTTCTTCTCTTCAAACCTCATCCATCATTAAACATCTTTAGAATCATGTCACTTCCTAATTTCTTCGAAACAAAACGAAATATCTCGTGCTTGCGTGTGCCATTATTCCAGAAGGGAAGACATTTCAGCTTTCCCTCCCACTGGAAAACTTTAAAATATCAAAATTATAAAATAGTCAGACAGTCTTTAATAGTTTGAAGACTTCCTGAAATCCAATTCTATATACTTGTAGCGGCTTTTAAAGGTCTGGAAATGGCTATTTACTACGTGCGACGATTCGTCACAATCTAGAGCAGCACTTCCTTTGACCTCCCAGTAGGCCAAAATAAATTGCATTCTATTACCCCATCCAAACTGTATACTTGGAAAAAGAACAAGAGAGATCAATCATGCATAAAGCATTGATTATGAAACACTTTACAACTGAAATTTTATTTAAACATGACTAAAATGCTATATATTGAGCGGGTATATTTATTTTTTAATGAACTACAATCATTTATTTTACTTGAAAACTTGAAATTTAATCGAAAAAAAATGAACTTTATTTAAATGACGTCATCGAAATATAAATCGCCTGGCTCTCTATGTAAAAGCAGCGAATGTTTCATTCATGCACTTTTATTCCAGACTCCAGGGTTAAATAATTTTGAATGAAAAAAATTCAGCCATTCTTATACTTGTATAAGAATGGCTGAATTTTTTTCATTCAAAATTATTTAACCCTGGAGTCTGGAATAAAAGTGCATGAATGAAACATTCGCTGCTTTTACATTCTTATACTTGTATAAGAATGGCTGAGTTGTAACTCATGTTACAATCACTTGGTTACATTCTATATCCATTAAAATAAGGTTTCGTTGTAGAAATAATTGGATGATCATTTTAACTCAAAAATAATGTAATTGTGTTTGCACAGAATATACATGCACAGAAATAAAGTGCTTTTAGGACGGTTGCAGCAGTCAATATAAATTTAAAACAGTTTTTAAAATATCGATTTTGACACTGGGAAAAAGATGGATGCCCTATTTTATTTTGAAGTGGGTCACGTGATCTCATCCTATTATATGGGTGTCATTAATATTTTAATTTTTATTTTAAAAACTATCAAACTTATTTTACTGAATTTTTTTTATATATTTTATGGGATTATTTGAATATTTACTAAAATTTTAGAAGCAATTTGCAAGTTTTAACTTCGCTTAAAAAATGTTTGAAAATATAAGTGCCATAGGGTTCAATGTATTTAATTTTTTCAACCCGAGTTCAATCCAAAGTTAATTGGATGATATTATTCATTTACATTCCCATAGATCCCACAGACTGTCTCAACAGCATACTAAAATTTCATTTTGATAAAGTCATTTTTACGGCAGTGATCGTGCGAACGGACAGACAGACAGACAGACAGAATGACCGAAGTCATAAACGCTTTTCAACTACGTTGTAAAGTGTTGAAAAGTAATAAATAAATAAAACAATTTAAGAAAACAAAAACATAAACTATCGAAATTTAACTTTTTGAAAAGAAATTATAAGTAGGCACCTATACGACAAATATCGACTATTTCATGTAGACGAAACACGATGGATGGTCCACAGATAATGTCATCATCAATGGGAGCGTCATCCTGACGTTGCGATCGGGGATCGTGAGTATGAACTTGACCGTTGTAGCCTTCGACGGATTAAATGCCGGTATTTTGTGTAGGGTATGGCGGAATGGATCGATTTGCAAAAAGGTGCACAAAATTTGGACACAGCGGAGGGCACCTGCCTCGTTCAAGGTTCCAAAGGTGGACATGCAGGGTGATTCAAGACGATGGGGCAAAACTTTAAGGGGTGACAGAACACATCTAAACAAGTACTTTTCGTCATACAATGCATGGTCGTAACTCAAGCGGTTAAGCACCAGGGGTTAGCACGTACTGTTGCATAAAATGATGGAACACAAGGATGACAAAGGAAGTATCTAGAAAGTGAAGAAATTGCAGAACACATTTTAACGAACAACTTACAGAAACTGTTCAAAACAAGAAATCGGAAGAAATTATAAAACAAATTGGAATGAATAACTTACATAAACTGCTCAAAACAGCGACCGCCAACTGCGAATACAGGCCTCACACCTACGATGTAGCGATCGTCTTACATTAGCAAAAACACCAGGCATTTTTCGTACAGCGGCAGCAACAACAGAAATCCTGGCAACGAGGACCTCACCAGAATCGAAGGGGCTCTCGTAGATGAAGATTTTCATATGGACCCATAGGGAAAAAGTTCAGACATGAGAGATCGAGCGATCGTGCCGGTCAAGTGATGGGACCACCCTGACCAATCCATCATCCTGGAAATGTTGCATCCAAGGCGTTTTGCACAGTCAGGATGAAATGGGTTGGCGTTCCGTCGTGTTTGAACCACATACGGATTTGAGCTTTCCTCGCATTTCCGTCCGCAGCTCAGTACATGAATTGCATGTCGGCTTTCTTCTGATTCGTAAAACAATCCACCCCTTCTGAAATACACGATAGAACTGACGACGAGCGCGACGACAGATACTTGATGCGTCTGCTGGACAGCACCCCTCTAGCGCTTAATCGCATGCTTTACGACCATGCATTGTATGACGAAAAGTTTTTGTTTAGGTGTGTTCTATCACCCCTTAAAGTTTTGCCCCATCTTTTAAATCACCCTGTATATGTTCAGCATGAAATGAGAATATCCTTTCAAAAGTATCCTTGAGTTTTGCTCCCTCCTGGAAAAAGTTCTATGAGCACCCATGCAACACAGGAAGTTTTCTTCCGGCCATTGCGACTCTCGAACATTCCGGGCTGACAAACGAAAACATTTCAAACATATTTAAGAAGGAAACTGACTTCCATCTGCAAGCCAGCTGGGATTATGAATCGTACATACCCGCTAAAGGCATCATTTATAATGTTGCTAAAATCTTTAACTTGCCCATGATAGATAACATCATACAACTTGTTTCAGGAGGGGGCAAACTCAAGGGTCAAACATACAGCATCGACCACTCCGTCTTTGTGACAAAGTTCAAGGAAGGTCAAGGGCCCTTCCCTGTGGGCGCCCATGGATAACACAACGTAGTTGTTATATGATTTGTTATCCTATGCTTTTCTCGATGCTTTATCCAAAAATTAAACCTATTTCAACGCTCTCAAACTTATCCAATTTGATTGAAACCTAATCTTCAAGTCACTGACGTCAGTGAGTGAAATGAAACGAGTTCAAAGGTAATTTACGATACAACCCTGGATCGAACCCTGGATCTCCTTCCTGGCCAGCCCGACGCTCTACCGTTGAGCTACTGGGACGAAATGGCAATGGACTTTGCATGGTTAAGATAATTCGTAATTTTCTCGCCCATATCCTTGTCCTTGTAATAGATAAATCGTCAAACGGACTTAATATTATTTATCTGCATGCCAACCCACTAACCTACTAACCCCTGTCTATTCTCCAATATTGTGTTATAAAAGTTTTTTCATATGCATTTCCTTTCTTATTGGATGGAATGATTTTAAAAGATTTTCGTTTTGCTTCATTTTCATTATTTTGGGATGATTTTTTTTTTTGCAGTGTGCATGAGTTGGATTCGAACACTTTTGGAAATGGATTTCAGTGAACAAACCTTTAAGATAAATAGCATAAAATAAGAAACCTTTTTAAAGTTAAATAAAAAACTCAAAACAAAAATGAGGCAAAAAAAAAAAAGATTCATTCTAATTTTTAAATTTTTTATTTTTATTTTTTTCTATTTTAATGTTATTTCAAAAAATATTTCTAAATGTGTTCATTTCTTTCAAAATCTGGGGTAGGAAGAAAAAAATGGGTCCTTAAATTTTTCACGTTATGTTTAGTCCATTTTCATTCGGGTATAATTACAATTTCATGAACATTTTTGCGTGGTCCTTGAAGAGGTCAGTGTGAATGCCTCAATTTGGAAGTTTTACTGCTCATTTAGCAATTGGAAGTTTTACCAATCATTTAGGAAAGTATTGCCACATTGGCGATATTTCGCCCCCAGATTGATAAAAACATCTTCAAAATTGAAAAATTGACGCTCAATTAATAAAAATCTAATTGATGAATTCATTATTAAAATACATTAATATATGGGCTCTATCGCTTATTGAGGGTGCTGTCCATATTGATAGTTGTTTATTTAGAGTTGCGCGAAATATAAGTTAATTGCGTACTTTGAAATAGTTTTACAGGTTGTCATCCGGAAAATCGCCTAATGTAAAATTTAATGATATAAACACAGTAGCGTGGATCTTACGCATGATTTTTTGACTGTAAAAGAAGTCCATTCATTGCATTACATAATGAAAGTCATGTGCTGCCCACATCACATTTTTTGACATTCAAGGAATCAATTGGGTATAACTTATATCACAGACAAACACCTAAACTACACATAAATTAATATTAGATGTTTTTGTGTCAATACCCGAAAAAAATAACACGCAAGCAACCTTTTTACCGGATATATCCGGATCGAAATGGACTCTTGTAGCTCCATTTCGAAATGGACTAGAAGAATGAATGATAGACATCGAAATGGACTCTTGTAGCTCCATTTCGAAATGGACTAGAAGAATGAATGATAGACATCGAAATGGACTCTTGTAGCTCCATTTCGAAATGGACTAGAAGAATGAATGATAGACATCGAAATGGACTCTTGTAGCTCCATTTCGAAATGGACTAGAAGAATGAATGATAGACATCGAAATGGACTCTTGTAGCTCCATTTCGAAATGGACTAGAAGAATGAATGATAGACATCGAAATGGACTCTTGTAGCTCCATTTCGAAATGGACTAGAAGAATGAATGATAGACATCGAAATGGACTCTTGTAGCTCCATTTCGAAATGGACTAGAAGAATGAATGATAGACATCGAAATGGACTCTTGTAGCTCCATTTCGAAATGGACTAGAAGAATGAATGATAGACATCGAAATGGACTCTTGTAGCTCCATTTCGAAATGGACTAGAAGAATGAATGATAGACATCGAAATGGACTCTTGTAGCTCCATTTCGAAATGGACTAGAAGAATGAATGATAGACATCGAAATGGACTCTTGTAGCTCCATTTCGAAATGGACTAGAAGAATGAATGATAGACATCGAAATGGACTCTTGTAGCTCCATTTCGAAATGGACTAGAAGAATGAATGATAGACATCGAAATGGACTCTTGTAGCTCCATTTCGAAATGGACTAGAAGAATGAATGATAGACATCGAAATGGACTCTTGTAGCTCCATTTCGAAATGGACTAGAAGAATGAATGATAGACATCGAAATGGACTCTTGTAGCTCCATTTCGAAATGGACTAGAAGAATGAATGATAGACATCGAAATGGACTCTTGTAGCTCCATTTCGAAATGGACTAGAAGAATGAATGATAGACATCGAAATGGACTCTTGTAGCTCCATTTCGAAATGGACTAGAAGAATGAATGATAGACATCGAAATGGACTCTTGTAGCTCCATTTCGAAATGGACTAGAAGAATGAATGATAGACATCGAAATGGACTCTTGTAGCTCCATTTCGAAATGGACTAGAAGAATGAATGATAGACATCGAAATGGACTCTTGTAGCTCCATTTCGATACTACACTTGTCGAGGCCTTATCTGGGTAGATTCGGTCGGTGGTTGAAAAACTACTTTATTCTGTAGCGCAATTACAATGCTTTATGGCAAATGGAGTTAACTGCAACTACTTTTTTTTAAAAAGGAGTGACTGCAAACTATTTTGTAAATGGAGTCACTGCATAACTGCTTTTCCAAAACGAATTTTGCCACAGCTTTAGTTTTTACAAAGAGTTTAGAATATGAGCATACTTCAGTCATTCAACATACTTATTATGAATGAGTAAAATGGACTGATTCGCAAATCTACTGATCCACTTATCTTACCCATCTTGACTCTTTTACCCACTTCTGAAAACAATAAAATAAAACAAAAGTATAAAAATAAAATAAAAGTATAAAATGAAATAAAAGTAAAAACTATTTATTTAAATGTTTGTTCATTTTTAGTAGAATTTGTATCTCAAAATGACAATCAGATAAGCAGGATCTTTTGGGAAATAACACATCTGAATATATCTATATAAAAAATCAACTTCCTAACCCTGCAGCATCGAAAATCTTGTATAGTTTCTCCTCGTTCTCTCTCAGGAACTGGCATATGCGTTCGACGGCAGAATGCATCGAGTTCCATCTCGTTTGATTGGGTAGAATGAGACGGACACTTAGATCTCAAGATGTCTTGTCAGCTGAAACAACCGATATTTTTTATGGATTCCGAAGCTCTTATCACTTTGCAAATCGTACATCGTTGCGTAGAACATCGCATTTCGTACAGAGGAAGAAAGGCGGATCCTATGATATGTACAATGGCACCTTGTTTGTATACTGAAGTAACGTTAAAAGTAGCGTCCAAACTCGATACAAATGACTGATTGATTGAGTGTATCGCGCTACTCGCTACACTACTTATTTTTAAAAGTAGCGTGTTATACACTACAAACTACGAAAAAAAAGTAGTGACTACTGTAGTTTCGCTACTTGTAGCGCGTTGCTCTCTTCTAACCACAGGATTCGGTTACCGATCCAATCGAATGGATTTAAACATATAGGATCCCCACTTTGTCTGAATCTGGATCTTATAGGGACAATAAGTCCTCAAGTAGTAATAGAATAATAGTCAATGGCGTAGAAGTCAACAACAACAAAAATTAGACGATCCGAGATAGTAAATACTATGTTGTCAACACTCCACTGCCCTTTAGTAATGGCATGCTCTTTAAAAACAACTTTAGTAATGGCATGCTCTTTAAAAACAACTTGTGTGCGATGAAAACAATAGCAGGACAATTTATTTATTTCACAAAACCTGTGTGTTATAGTACATTTTGCCCGTTTCTTTCAACTCTACTCAACCCAGTAAGGCAACCTTGGTACTGGTGACCAAAGGACAGAAAGATCTTGGATACGTTTGAGGTAAATACATGTAAGATCCTTGTCCTCGTTGGCTTTTCAGATGTGCTGATTAAATCATGTAATCTAATGTATAAAAGCAAAATTCAGAAATACTTTTCTGAAGAAATAAATCAGTGGAGTTTTCCATGAAAGGTAATGTTGGAGAATTCCTGTTGATTTGGAACCTCATCATTTTATATCATATTGTAGTGCCACCTTAAATGACGTACGACATTCTGGTTATACCAATATGTCACCTTCTAGAATATCTTGACACTTCCACCACTTCGATTTGAAACTTCAAATCAACCCTTCTTCTATTAATTGTAACTGCTCGATATTTTACCTAAATTTATGTAAAACTAGCTGCATACCCGTTCTTCGTACGAAATACACAATATAAAGAAACTTAAAATTCGCAATGACGCAAAAATCTCTATAGTATTATAATTGATATTGTTATTCAAATGTTTAAATGAAGGCTCCTAAAAACAAGTTTAAAAATGTACAAAATGATCTTCAGAGGAAGAATAAAACAGACTGATCCCGTTTATAAATAAACTCAATTTCATGAATTATTAAAAAAAGAGAGAAAACGAATTGGAGTCTGTAGGGCAAGTTATGTGCTTTCCATATCAAGATTAGGCAGCAGTGACGCAGCGACATTTCAGAGATTTCATTTTTCACCGCCACCCCATTCCTGGCTGAACATACCTATGGGCTAATACTTATTGTCTCCAGATATTTCATAATTAAAAGTACATTTTGTTAACACTTTACAACATAGTTGAAAAGTGGTTATGATTTTGTTCATTCTGTCTGTCTGTCTGTCCTTTTGACCGTTCGCCCGATCACTGCCGTAAAAATGAAATTTTACTATGTTGTTGAGACGGTCTGTGGGACGTATGAGAATATCAATGAATAATATCACCCAATTAGTTTGGGATGGAACCCGGGTTGAAAACATGAAATACATTGAACCCTATGGGACCTCATTTTCCAAACATTTTTTAAGCCAAGTAAAAATACACACATTGCTTCGAACATTTTAGGAAATATTCAAATGATCCCATAAAATATATACAAAAATTCAGCAAAATAGGTTCGATAGTTTTTTAAATAAAAATTAAAATAATAATGACACACATTTAATATGAAGGGATCACATGACCCACTTCAAAATAAAATAGATCGCCCATTTTTTTTCCCACAGAAAAAAACCGTGATTTTTAAAGTTCTATTAAATTTATACTGAGTGTTGCATCCGTCCTAAAACCGCTTTATTTTTGTGTTTTTCCTGTGCATTTATATTTTGCGCCAACACAATTACAATATTTTTTAGTTTAAATGATCATCAAATTCCACAACGAAGCCTTATACTTTAATGGATGTAGAATGCAAACAAGTGATTGTAAGATGAGTTGTATAAGAATGGCTGAATATTTTTTCACGCAAAATGATTTAACTCTGGAATCTGGAATAAAAGTGTATGAATGAAATATTGGCTGTTTTTACATAGAGAGCCTGACGATTTATATACCGATGACGTCATTTGAATCAAGTTCATTGTTTTCGTTGAAGTTTTAAGTTTTCAAATAATAAATTATTGTGGTACTATGATCATTCAAAATGTATCACCGCTGATTGCATCGCATCTTAGAAATGTTTCAATAAAATTGCATTTCAGTTGGAAAGTGTTTCATAAACAATGCTTTATGTATGATTGATCTTTCTTGTTATTATTATTAATATAAGTCATCTATTACAAATTTCGTTGTCAGAAACGGAGTATATAACACAATTAGTTTATTTCGTAAGGGTATTGTATCAAATGCCTATTATAAAAGGAATCTATCATTTTATTTCATCTGGTAAAATGTTCTAAAAGTTTCTAGAACAGTTTTACAATTTCGATTCCTTTCCAAACGATGTTTTAAATAACTTCTTTACAATACACTGTCGTGCCATAGACATCTTGAAAAATACACTACATGAGAACTTGAAAAGCAGACGCTCCAGTATAAGAGCGGCCGCTCAAATAGCAACTTTAAACCCTCGAGTGCAGGCTCTTCTGCACTCCATTATAAAAGTCAAATAGAGCAAAATATTGAAAGGGCAAGAATGAAATCGCAATCCATTTCCTTCCTAGGTGGACCTGGCTGTTAATTGACTTAAGATGCCTCTTGGTGAATTAAAGAACCTTGGTAGAGATACCAAGTTGCTCCTCTGGAGAAGCGAAGCTATTTTCCCTTCGATTTTAATTGAGCTGCGCTTTCTCTTCCATTTATAAACATTGAGGCTATTTGCGTTAATTGTACCGAAAAAATGTGTTGAGAAAAATCTGAGATCCCCTCGAATAAAGCGTGGGCACGAGCGTCTATAAACAACCTGCGTAGTAAAATGCGCAGAAACGTAAGGACATGGTTTTTATCATAGGGGGTAATATAGTAAACGGACGAGGATGGAAACTCAACCCATTCAACGTCGAAATGTATCTTTGGGATGAAAATAAGTTATTTAGAATACTCGAATAACAACATTTATTTAAATATTTCATTTGCTAAAATGAACTTGTAAGTAATTTTAAGTAAATGCTACTACGAATTTTTACCGTAGTCACTCGCCAGCGTTCTGAAGATGGATACATTGACTTGCCACGAGCGAGAAGGGGAAAGGTACAGAACGATTTTTCTTTAAAAAAAACTCGTGTATGTATTTTAATGAAAGTGAATATTTTACTTTTCGGTTAATTAGAGATAACCATGTAAGAAGATAAACTGAGATATATCCTACTAAAATGAGAGGTTAAGCGATTATAAGTTTTTAAAGCAACCGTATTGCTAAACAAACGAGTATTTTGTTTTGGAAACGGAAGATCAAAATGGTCCGCATGACGTCACGTGTCCATGCTCTATAGTCGCCACAGTTAGGCGCACGTTTCACCAACAATCCCTCCACTTTCTAATTCGAGATATTGCCTATCTTTGTCTTTCTCGAGATATTACAGCGTGTGAGTCTATTCAACTCGATATATCGCGGGAGGGGGAATAGTCATGGTTATCGGATTGAGCGCCATAATTTTTAATTGCCAATTACAATATTTATAGTGAGATCAGGTAGGAAAAGGAACCCCAAATGCGTTAGATTGTCTCTACGAAAGGACTAAAAAGAAAGACAAGAAAGATCAATCATGCTTAAAGCATTGATTATGAAACACTTTCCAACTTCAATGCAATTTTATTTAAACATGTCTAAAATGCAATACATTCCTCGGTAGTATTTTAAAACTTATCACAATACTACATTAATTTATTATATTTGAAACCTTAAAACCTCATCGAAAAAAATTAACTTCATTCAAATGACGGCATTAAAGTATAAATTGCCTGGTTTAAACATCTCTAAAATTTGATACATTCCTCGGTAATAATTTTAGAATTATCATAATACTACGATAATTTATTATATTTGAAAACTTCATCGAAAACAACTGAAATTGATTCAAATGACGTCATAAAAAAATAACACGCCTGGCTCTTTCTATAAAAGCAATATTTCATTCATAAATAATTCCCCCATTCATGTCATTCATCGGAATACTATAATAATTTATTTTATTTAAAAATTAAGACCATGGAGCTACAAATAAGTTAACTCTATGCTTAAAACTTCATCGAAAAATATCGTCCTTCTCTTTCTACAATCAATGAATACTTCATTCATATCAGCTAAGCAGACTCCATGGACTAAATGATTTTGTGTTAAAGAATTACAGCGATTCTAATACAACTCATTCTACATATTTTGCTGTTTACATTTTACATAGGTGAAAAATAGGCTTAATAGTAGAAATAATCATATTTGGATGAGCATTTAAACTGAAATATATTGTCATTGCGTTGTTTCAGTATGTAGATGCACAGAATTTAGGCAGAAATAAAGTAGTTTTAGGACGGATACAACACTCAATATGAATTAAAAAGAACTTTAAAAATCACGATTTGACACAAGATGGATGCCATATATCATTTTGAAGTGGGTCATGTGATCGTTTCATATCATGGACACGTGATCGCTTCATATAAAAGGTGTTATTATTATTTTAATTTTTATTTAAAAAACTACTGAATATATTTCGCTGAATTTTTTTTTATATATTTTATGGAACAATTTGAATACTGCCTAAAATTTTCGAAGCAATTTGTGAATTTTAAATCCGCTTAAAAAATGCTTGAAAAATTAGATCCCATAGGGTTCAATGTATTCCATTTTTTCAACCCGGGTTCAATCCAAAACTAATTGGGTGATATTATTCATTTATATTCCCATAGGTCCTATAGACCGTCTGAACAACATACTAAAATTTCATTTTGATTAAGCCATTTTTACAGCAGTTATCGTGCTAACGGACAGACAGACAGACAGACAGACAGACAGAATGAACAAAGTCATAAACACTTTTCAACTTTGTTGTAAAGTGTTAAAAAGAAAAATGAGTTTAAAGAGGTACTTCTTACGGCTATAAATAGAAAATGCATTATGCAGTCAAAGAGTGTAACAGTCATTCAGGGATCGATGCACTTATAAATATATTGTATTTTGGCAAATGTAATATGTCAATGTTTTAAATACATATATTTATAGGGTGGTCATAAAAAAACTTCCCCTATATATGAACCCCTAGCGGCCTATCCGCTCAACCAATCGAAAAGAAATTTCAGATATTGTTATTTGAAGGTATGCACTCGAGATTGTAATGATTTCAAACAATAGAGCTCTCGCGGTTACGGTTACAGTGAAAAAATTTCGAAATTTTCGAATGGCAACACCCACTTTTTCCCTACGCAAATTGACCGGCGCATTGAAAAACTATAAATGGCGTTGGAACGATACACGTATGACGAAAATTGGCGGCGTAAAATATTTGCAAAGAAGAGCATTGTAAAGGACCAATGACAACACTAGAGAAGGAAAAAACTTTTATTAGATTTACAAGTTTTCAACGCGCAGACGATAACACATTGCATGCGGGAGATTGTTTACAACAATGACGAACGTAACATCACAGGAGGAATCTGTATAACTTCAAGTTTTATGGCATCTTTCAATTCTGACAAATCTCTTGGATTTGATGTGTACACCTTAAATTTCAGATAACTCCAGATCCAGAAATCCATCGGAGTGAGGTCGGGGGATCGCGGTGGCCATTAACTGCAATGTTACGGGAGATGACTCTCGCCAAAGTTCTGTTGCAGCACTTGTCGAACACATGTATCGACGTGTGGAGGAGCACCATCTTGCATCTATACAATGTCATTAACGACATTTCGCTACTGCAATTCTGTAATTACGTAATTCTGCAACATTGTTTTATACCGAGGGCCTGTGATGGAGCACGTTTGCATACCATTGGAAGTGACCTCTTCGAAGAAGTACGGACTGAGAACGAATGTGCTTGCGATGCCGCACTACACAGTCACTTTAGCTTCGTGTAAAGGCACTGGTGCCACATCGTAAGGTTTTCGGTACATCAAAATTGCGGGCAACACTTCTTGCAGTACGCAATGGACCTGCAGTAATCGTATTATGCACTTCCGCAACAACTTCAACAGGAACAGATAGATAGTCGTCCGGATCGCGGTCTATCACATGTGCATCCAGTTTCTTCAAATATTTTTACCAAATCACGTACAGTTCATACGGAACATGCGCCTCGTCTTAGCTTATGATTTCGCCAATAAACTCGCACTGCTTCGGCAGCATTTCCCCCGTTCAGATAAAACAGCTTTATCAATTCACCTCGTTTTTTCCCTGTAAGTGTCATCTTGTTGGCACGTTCGAACACCTGATTGAAGAAACAATCTTCCCACACTGCTTATTAAAGGATTTCCACAAGCAATGCTTTGCACATGGTGTTCTGTGATTGATGCTTCTACTGTCTAATCCTGTGAATTATGCAAAGTGCGTCAATACACCTCCTCTCTGTGTTGTCATTAGTCTTTTACAATGCTCTTCTTTGCAAATGTTTTACGCTTGCAATTTTCGTCATACGTGTATCATTCCAACGCCATGGTATTTTAATGCGCTGATCAATTTGCGCAGGAAAAAAGTGGTTGTTGCCATTTGAAATTTTCAAATTTTTTTCACTGTAACTGTAACCGTGAGAGCTCTATTGTTTGAAATCAGCACAATCTCGAGCGCACACCTTCAAATAACAATATCTGAAATTTCCTTTCGATTGGTTGAGCGGATAAGCCGCTAGGGGTTCATATATCGGGGATGTTTTTTTGTGACCACCCTGTATATAGAAGAAATATAATGCATAAAAAATAGGATCCATAATATGATATGCGAAATGAAAAAGCATTGATATTAATATTAATACCATTCAAAGTAAAACGTAAATGGAAAGTAAATTCTACTAGGACGGATTCTGTTACACACAGTTTAAAAACGAAATTGATTTATGATAACTGAAATAGAATGTATTGTAATTGATTTGTAATTGTTCTAAATATCTTGAAAATACTGAGTTTATCGTAGTCTCAGATTTCGTGGCTGGATCATGATTCATTTTCAGTTTCAATTTTGTGTTTAAAAATGCAATCCGTGGCTGTGCTTTTGAAGAAGCAAAATGGAGAGTGAAATCGCCCCTGAAAATCATTGGCATTTTATCTAAATCCGTTCCAAGTAAAGCGTATTAGATTTCGGCGCAATGACTCTACTTAATAATGAATACAGGAATCGAACATCACGATAACACATTACTGTATACAATATAACGAAAATATGAAACACGCTAGACTCACTCGATGCGTAGCAAACAACTGGGAGCATAACGAAAATGCAGTGGCGACTCGGGACTTCATTTTCACATCTAACTGTCGTAATGCAATAACTTCGGAGATGTGGATCATTGCATTTTTTCATGTCCTTATACAAAAATGTTTCATCTTTCTAAACCTTCTTCAATCAATCAACCTTTATGGTTTTGTAAAAACCCTCGCTCTGTAGAAAATGTCAAAAACTGTGTTCCTTTTGGCAAAAGTATTTCTGGAAAGGTTCCTTAGTAATGTGTTGGCTACTGCTTTAATTTGTAGGGTCCACAAAATGTGACGCTGTTCCAAATTTTATGTGATATTTCCTCTTAACTCAATACATCTGCCTGAAATGATTGAAGCTCTTTGCTGCTGGGTGAATCAGGAACCGAGTGACATTTCTTTTTTTCTCGTTTTAATCTGATTCTGTAAATGATCCTATTTTACGTTTTTTTAATGCGTTTAATAGCACTTTGGCGTCTCTCATTGGATCGGAATATGTTATTTGAAAGGAGTTTGAAAAATGTCTGCTTTTCTTTTTAAATGAAACGAATTTTCCATGCAATGGGAATTTTAAATTATTTCAATTGACCCCATTTTTTATATCAATCCCAACTCTTTTCAATGTTTTCTTTTCTTTGTATGTTTTCTTTTGTGTTGTTTTCTGTCTGTATTGCATTTCTATGTATATTGTCTTTATTAGTTTGTGTATTGTTATTTCTGTGTTTTTCCCTGTGACTGATCCATACCCTTTGGGTGAGCTGGACGGTCTGGGTCATAAATTAAAAAGAGTGTTGTCAAATATTATCTAAAAATAAACAAACGAGTCTGAAAAATTCGCCAAATAATAATAACCCGTTCAGCCGATAATTAAGTGAAGCAGCTCTTCTCCCGCGTCACCTGCTGCACCTCACGAGCTACCGCTGCAAAAACCTGTAACACGCTCGCCTCACTCACTGGTCTGTGAGGCGAGCGAAAATCACTCCCTCCACTGACTCACTGGCGAGCGTAGCAGAAAGTGTGAAGCGATTTCCTTACTCTACGGGTCTCAATTGTCGCGCCACTGGTCTCAATTTTTGGAGGAGTTTCACATTTTGCTGTGCTCGGATTTCCATTAAACGAACTTACTTTCACTTAAAAGGGGGGGGGGGGAATCTTGTGAGGGAAAACCGTCTATTGGTTTTATTAGACTTTTAATAATTTAGGGTGTTTATTAACACTTCTTATATTTTTTTTTCAGAAGAAAGGGTCTGGAATAAATTCCTTGACATCAGGTTTCTCCAAAGCCTCGAAAGATCTGCAGTCCAAGGTTGAGAAAACGGTCGGTGACGTCGGTGCAGAGATACAGAACAAGACAGACGAACTCGCCAAAGATGTCGAAGACGCGCAAACAAAGGCAGAAGAGAGTGCCCTCACTCTGAAAAAGGACGTTGATTCAAAGGCTCGAGAAACAGAAAAGGCCATCACTGACACCGTGAGTGACGCGCAGTCGTCTGCCCAGAAGGCACTTTCAGATGCCAGCTCTGTGGTGCAGTCAAAAGCCAAGGAAGCCGAGGGCGCTATCAATAGTTTTCATTCCAAAACACAGGCTCAAGTTGATTCCAAAATGAAAGAGGCAGAATCTGCTGCTCTGAATTTGCAGTCTAAAGCAAATAAAGGTATAACGGACCTGCAGAGCAAAGGTAAAGAAGCTGAAGTTGCCGCCCAGTCAAAAACTAAGGAAGCTGAAGCTGCCCTCCAAGCGAAAGCTAAGGAAGCTGAAGCAAAGGCTAAAGAAGCAGAGACTATGGCTAAGGCAAAAGCAAAAGAAACAGAAGCTGCTCTTCAAGTTAAAGCTAAAGAAGCAGAAGCAAAGGCAAAAGAAGCTGAAGCTGCACTTCAAGCAGCTGCTAAGGAAGCTGAAGCAAAGGCTAAAGAAGCTCAAGCTTTAGCTACAGCAAAGGCAAAAGAAGCTGAGGCTGTACTTCAAGCAGCTGCTAAGGAAGCTGAAGCGAAGGCTAAAGAAACTCAAGATTTAGCTAAAGCGAAGGCAAAAGAGGCTGAAGCTGCGTTACAAGCAGCTGCTAAAGAGGCTGAAGCGAAAGCTAAAGAAGCAGAAGCCGCTCTTCAAGCCAGGGTTAAAGAGGCCGAGGCAAAAGCAAAAGAAGCAGAAACTCTTGCTGCTGCCAAAGCTGAAGAAGCTAGAGCTGCCCTTGCAGCAAAAGCTAAAGAAGCCGAATTAAAAGCAAAGGAAGCCGAGGCAGCTGTTCAAGCTAAAGCTAAAGAAGCAGAAACAGCTGTGTTGGGTATGCAGTCGAAGGCGCAAGAATCCGCCGCAAATGCGGTTAATCAAGTACAATCAAAAGCAAAAGAAGCCGAAGCAGCTGCTCAAAATATTCAGACCAAAGCACAAAATACTGTAAACTCTGCAACTGCTGAATTCGAGAAGAAAAGAAATGAAGCTGAAGCTGCTGTTGAGTCCAAAATAAAAGAGGCTGAAAATACTGCAAAGGAATTGCAGTCAAAAGCTGAACAGGCTGTGACATCCGCCACATCACAGCTGGAAGCTAAGGCTAAAGAGGCGGAATCCACTGCTCAGGCAAAAGCCAAAGAAGCTGAAGCTGCCATGCAAAACATCCAGTCTCAAGCTAAAGACGCTGCTTCTAATGCGAATTCCCAACTGCAACAGAAAGTTAAAGATGTAGAAAGCACTGTTCAAGACGTTCAGTCTAAAGCCATTAATGCTGTTTCTACAGCCACCATTCAGTTGCAATCGAAAGCTGACGAAGCGAAATCGAAAATGGACGAAACAGTTTCTTCAGCAGAAGCCCATCTTCAAAACAGGGTAAAAGAAGCTGAAAACAAAGTCGCTGATATTCAGACCAAAGCTTACAGTAAGGCATCCGCAGCCGAATCTCAAATGAAATCTCAGGTACAAGATGCGGAAGAGCAACTTCGAAACAGTGTGAAAGACGCTGAAGCAAAACTGCAAGACGCGACCCACAAAGCTGGAGAATACGTATCCACCGCAAATTTAGAACTCCAAAGCAAGCAAAAGGAGACAGAGGATTACCTACTAAGATCAAAGAAAGTTGCCCACGAGGCTTTATCAGACACTAGAAATGAAGTGAGCGAAGCTGCCGAAAATAGGCAGCAAATGCCAACAATGGCGCTTGGCGCACTCGCTGGGCTTCCTGCCCTTCAAATGGGAGGCGGGAACCTGCAACAGGTTCCTTCCATGGCCAAAGACTTGCTGTCCAATGTTCAAGACAAGTCTCAAGACCTTATTTCGTCTTTACAAGCGATACCCCACAAAGCCCAGGACACTCTCTCGGACGTCCAAACCAAGGCCCAAGACGTTGTCAGCGATTTAAAGCAGCTTCCAACCGTTGCGATGGGAACCCTCTCGCAAGTCCAGTCCAGTGTCTTGCAGACGGGGCAGTCAACAGCCAGCCAACTTGTCGGAGGTCTGCAGACAGCCGCAACGGATACGCTAACCAAGGTAGGTTGGGATGGAATTGACAGTTTCCCCCTTGTTATTAACATTGCAAATAACACATTTTGCAATGTTAGGAGCCAATTCTATCCATTTGGACCCCGCATGGAAAACAACCACTTCATTTAATCTATATTATGCTAAATTGCAATTTTTACCAAAAGTATCGAAATGCAAAATACATGCGTTCCATATGCATATATTCGAGTAACTGCGCTGTTTCGTGACAGGTGGTGGGATTCGGCTAAAATAGGGATTCGTTCGGGACTGGGGGACGAGTTCCTATTTTAAAATATCTATATAAATAAAATTGAAAATCTGTCTATGTCTCAACACAGGAGAACGGCTGGACCGAATTTCATGAAATTTTGTGGGCAGCCTTGGAATAGCCCCACTTAAAATGGAGTCCATGTTTCGAGTTTCTAGGATCAGGAGTTGTCTAGATATTAATTAAAAACGCACAGTTAAACCGTCCATAGACATAGCATTATGCAGACGATATTTCTTCCCGTAGCTTTGAAGAAAATGATAACATGTCGCTTAGCAACCGATTTAAATCCAATGTGTTGATGCGGCAGACAATTTTTGTTCAATCTTTTCCAATTTAAATACTAAAGAAATGTATATAAAATAAATTTTATCGACATTTCATTTTTGACCGGATTATATCCATTCAGTTTTTAAAATGACTGGGATTATTAATATTTTCAATTTCTTACGTCATCTGTTTTATTTAAGTTGAAACTCATATTTGGTAGTATGGATAATTTTCTATTAGTACACGGATTTAACTTCTTATCTACTAAAATATACAATTTTAGCGTTTTCATTTTGGCATATATTGGAATCCATTGCATCCCTCCAGTTTAAAGATTGCGGGGATCATTTATATTTTCTCTCTATTACTTAATTCTAGATTCGCCCTATCGAAAGTTAGGAGGCGCATCCAAATGGGGATGACTTCTTCTTCTTCGACCCAGACCGTCCGACCTACCAGAAAGGTGTAAGGCATCTGTTTGGACGGCCGGGAAGTGTCACCCAGTTTAGACCGGAACCCAGTGGGGGAGGCATCCACAGGGACCGTACCCTCCTTCCCCTACCACCAACCTCTCGGAAGGACTTACGGACCCACATGTTTAACATGATCGTACAATATAAATAGGGATGCCTGACCTTCCCATTCAGAAATGCAATATAAATAGGGATGCCTGACCTTCCCATTCAAAAATGCAATATAAATAGGGATGCCTGACCTTCCCATTCAGAAATGCAATATAAATAGGGATGCCTGACCTTCCCATTCAGAAATGCAATATAAATAGGGATGCCTGACCTTCCCATTCAAAAATGCAATATAAATAGGGATGCCTGACCTTCCCATTCAGAAATGCAATATAAATAGGGATGCCTGACCTTCCCATTCAGAAATGCAATATAAATAGGGATGCCTGACCTTCCCATTCAGAAATGCAATATAAATAGGGATGCCTAACCTTCCCATTCAGAAATGCAATATAAATAGGGATGCCTGGCCTTCCCATTCAGAAATACAATATAAATAGGGATGCCTGGCCTTCCCATTCAGAAATGCAATATAAATAGGGATGCCTGACCTTCCCATTCAGAAATGCAATATAAATAGGGATGCCTGACCTTCCCATTCAGAAATGCAATATAAATAGGGATGCCTGACCTTTCCATTCAGAAATGCAATATAAATAGGGATGCCTGACCTTCCCATTCAGAAATGCAATATAAATAGGGATGCCTGACCTTTCCATTCAGAAATGCAATATAAATAGGGATGCCTGACCTTCCCATTCAGAAATGCAATATAAATAGGGATGCCTGACCTTCCCATTCAGAAATGCAATATAAATAGGGATGCCTGACCTTCCCATTCAGAAATGCAATATAAATAGGGATGCCTGACCTTCCCATTCAGAAATGCAATATAAATAGGGATGCCTGACCTTCCCATTCAGAAATGCAATATAAATAGGGATGCCTGACCTTCCCATTCAGAAATGCAATAGTTCGGACTGCGTCGGGTTCCAAATTAAAAAAAAAATCTGATGTGGGCAACACATGACTTTCCTTATATAATGAAATAAATTTATTACTTTTACAGTAAAATAAATAGGTTTTTCTTCTAGTAGATACTAATATCCTTTCCAAGATATTGACTTTTCGACAATTAGTCGTCATTTTCATTGATTTAGCGTCATTTTTATCCATTTGGCGAGATTTTCGTTAATTTGGCAACATTTCAAAAAGTCGCCAAGTTGGTGACATTCCGCCAATTTTGTCGCCAAAATCTCGCCAAGCGTTATGGACAAAGAAATAAGTTATATATATATATATATATATATATATATATATAACTTATTAGATATTGAATTTTCGACATATATTATATAACTATTATTATATATTTATATATTATATAACTTATTAGATATTGAATTTTCCACAATTAGTCGTCATTTTCATTGATTTAGCGTCATTTTTATACATTTGGCGAGATTTTCGTTAATTTGGCAACATTTCAAAAAGTGGCCAAGTTGGCGACATTCCGCCAATTTCGTCGCCAAAATCTCGCCAAGCGTTATGAACGAAGAAATAAGTTATTCTTACAGCAGATAAATTGTCGTTCAAATGCAAAAGTATTACTCTATATCTATATTAAGTATCTTTTTTCATGAATGGAACGAGCTAGATCCACGAGAATGATGTCACCCAATTTATCGCATGATATTATATATGAAAAGTGAACATGTTTCTCAATAGGAAATATTTTTTTTTCTATTTTATTTGACTTTTTGATAATTTTTTTGAAAAATGTGCGATATCTCGAGAACGGTTCATGTTAGCGTTCTAAAATTTATGTCAATCGTTTTCTAATGAAAAATTACATAAGGAATGTCTATTTACGTAACTTTATTATTGGTTTTGATTTTTTGACGATTTTTTCAAAATTTCATTCTAAAATTTAGGGGGGTTCTGAACATTCGATTGCGTATAAAAACAATAGGCTTCCAGTGTTTACGGATTGTGATTTTTGTACCAAATTTGG
This sequence comes from Amaurobius ferox, assembly GCA_951213105.1. Classification (NCBI taxonomy): domain Eukaryota; kingdom Metazoa; phylum Arthropoda; class Arachnida; order Araneae; family Amaurobiidae; genus Amaurobius; species Amaurobius ferox. The sequence goes on along the minus strand of OX578146.1, from coordinate 141,522,126 downwards.
TTCGAATCGGTCCATTCGTTCGTCAATTATCGTCTCCACAGACCCACTGACACACACACACACACACACATACACACACACATACTTTCACACACACACACACAGACATCACTTCAAAAATGTTTGATTCGTGATCAGGGATGCTTGAAACGTGCTCTCCCGTCGAAAACTCGAATTCGAATTTTCGACCCCGTCACAATACTTTCCTTATACATTATGTATATAAGGAAAGTAAAAATTGACTGTGCCACTGGCGAGCCCAGTAAAAGTTTTGGATTACACAGACTTATTACCACAAAAAAAAATTTTTTTAAGCACATTCCATTGACATTTTATTTGGGTTCTCGCAGACAATTATTCTTTCACGTACGAGTACTTGTATACGAGATGCATAACGTGGCACGGCTATTCTACGAGAAATGGCCCCGAGGATGCCTGGACTTGCTGACTCGAGGGACAGGAAACGTCTGATGTAGGTAGACTCCTTGATGCCGACAACGAAACAATGCCGTACGAAGTTTTGGGTGTACAATTGTGAAACTGTTTCCAAGTACCCCATTCATTTATGGGTCATTAAGAAAAGGAGGCATGTTAAACGATAGAGTCTGTTGAACGAGTTCGAAGCTAAAATTGGATCGTATAAAACCGATTCGCAAAATCTTAAAATTTGAACATCAAAATCCTCATGTTACGAATGTGTCTTCCAGAATCAGGGGATACGAGAACGAGTCCGCGTTTCTGGATAACTGACGTTGATTCGTAAGCACGACGTCAACAGGAACAGTTCACAGAAAAACAGCACTTGAACGCTCCACTCATTTCACAGAATAAGCAATATTATTCTCAAAACGTTGATGAAAGTTATCTCACAAAACAGCGGCTATTTTTCTCCAGACACTGCCACAGTCTGCATAGATCGTCCGCTCCCTGCAACGGAGGGGTGAGTCTCTCCCTAGAAACTTCTGGAAATCTCTCTATCTCAAAGAATAATCGTCCTATGGAGACGTTTCTGGAACATTCCGGAAGTCGCCTCATCTGGAAACCCTTCTTCTAACTGGGACATCCTGAAAACCCCGGGCTGACGTCATGCACTGTATTTTGCCTTCGAGACAGACGGAAGAGGAGGGGCCAAGGGAACATTGCGCTTTCGCAACACTCATCATGTTTTTCATATACCAATGTGCATTTAACTATTCCTTATTTAATTTGGAAAAAACGAACAGCATTAATCTAACATCCTGTAAATTGAACTTTATCGACATTTCATTAATATCTAGTGAAATAAATGAATGGTTTGACAAAACGATTCCTCTCGTGAATGGAACAAGAGAATAAATAGGTCGGAATTTTTAAAAAGTTTCAAACATTCAGGCGAAAATTTGGGACTTTACCGAGTACCAATAGGGTTCCGTATTCACTCATTGTATTAATCGGACTCAATTTTTTCCTTAAATGTCTGTTCGTTCATGAGATATAGCATCCACAGATACTGAAGACTCCACTCCGACGATAAGAACGTGCCATTTCGTCCCAGTACCTCAACGATAGAGCGTCGGTTGGCCAGTTCGGAAATCCAGGGTTCGATTCCCTGTTGGGGCAACAAGACTCTACAATACACGCAGACATCACCTCAAAACCGTTCAGGGATGATTCAAACGTCTAAAACTTGAATGCGAATTTTCGACCCAGTCTCTATACATGTATGATAGGAAAGTGAAAATGAAACTACAGAGACGAAACTTTTGTTGTATAAAACAAACGGTTCTAGTTCCAATTCAAAGTGATATCCATGTTCTTCCCTACTTTAGTAATAAAAATTTTCGAAGTGATCATTGAAAGTGAATTCCGAAAATGAGCCAAACTGACCCAATAGCCTGTCGTAGCTTCTGAATGTATGGGTGTTACCCTTGCCCAGAATTGAAGGGGAGCTATGAACGCCCGGTATTATGGAAGTGTTTATTATAGGTATAGCTTTTTTTGGAACGAGATAGCATCCCAAAGTCTGCACACACTCTATTGCAAAAAAAATATATAAAAAAAATTTGCAGTCGCGAAACTCGGCATGCAAATGTGGTTTTAAGATGTATGCTAATGATCAAACTGTCAGCGCCCATGATATTATAGGGCTCATGCAACGCACATGAGAATGACTCATCGTGCAGCATTTAAAAAGACCGGTATTCTCACTCATGGGCTATTGGAGCCGGATTTTCTGCTTTGAAACGGAAAGCTGTGTACAGCGATGCTTTTGAGACGTACTCGAGCTACGAACAATCTTCGGATTGAGAGAAAGACCTAAGGGAAGTGGGTGGGCCCAACAGACGTATCAGTCAGCATCTTGGTCGGAGCGATGAGATAGTGGCTCGTTGTTGGCAACAGTGGATCGTAGGAGTCGCATGTAACCGCCACAGAGGCTTAGAATGCCCCAGGCAGACAACTGCTCGAAGGAATCGTACAGCCACGTCTACAACAATGGCGTCACTCAAAGGCATTTGCCATCCTCCATGCATCCTGTATCAAGGGACACTATTTGGAGACGACTGGAAGAAGTTGGAGTTAGGTATCGAGGTCCATTAAGACGCCTACCATTGCCCCTCAACAGATCCATCTGGATGGGTGCTGAGCTCGGTCGGCGTCTGATTGGAGGCATGGTGTCTTGAGCGACGAATTCCGCTTCTTTCTTTCTTTCTCAGTGCTGATGACCGCCGCATGCGGGTGTTTCGGAAGACTGGCCAGCATTCCGATCCCGCATTTATTGTCGAGCAACAAACGACCATCATACTTGGTGTGACAGTCTGGGGAGTCATCTCGTGGGACAGCCGATCTCCTCAACTAGAGTTGTGCTGCAAGTCAACCTGACGGCTAACTTGTACATAGACGATGTTCTGCCTATGCTGTGAAGGTTCTATTTACCAACAAGAAAACGCTCGACCCCATACTGCACTACTTTCTCAACAATGTCTTCGCAGATTTAATACCCTCCCATGGCCAAAGTATCACCACTTCTGGCACTTGTCGGTCCTTCTCAGAATACCAGTCAATTAGCTGACTATTTGTGGCAGAATCTTTCGCAGAGGGACATCAGCGACTTAATTGCCGCACCCAATATCGGCTTGTATAGTAGCCAGAAGACGATTTATCACCTACTAGAATGTCATTTGCCGCCAACAAAACGGAACTTTAGTCTCAACAAAACGTTTTTTGACTCCCAAATTCTAATCAATTGCATATCTCCTCAAACATCCCGAGTTTCGCATGCTGTAGCTCAATTTCTTATGCGTGTCTATATTTTTTGCAATGGAGTGTATATTTAAAAAATCTGATGTGGGCAACACATGACTTTCCTTATATAATGCAATGAATTGACTACTTTTACAGTGAAAAAATAGGTTTTTCTTATAGTAGATACTTATATTCTTTCCAAGATATTGTATTATCGACGATTAGTCGATATCATTGATTTAGCGTCATTTTTATCTATTTGGCGAGATTTTCGTTCATTTGGCAACATTTTTAAAAGTCGCTAAGTTAGCGAAATGCCGCCCAATTTGTCGCCAAAATCTCGCCAAGCGTTATGGACGGAGAAATAAGTTATTCTTATAGCAGATAAATGACTATTGGCGTTCAAATACAAAAGTATTACTCGAAGTATCTTTTCTCATGAATGGAACGAGCTAGATTCACAAAAATGATGTCACCCAATTTATCGCATGATATTACATATGAAAAGTGAACATATTTCTCAACAGTTAATATATTTTTTTTTAATTTATGGGATTTTTGATAAATTTGTTTGAAAAATGTGCAATATCTCGAGAATGGTTCATGCTAGCGTTCTAAAGTTTATGTCAATCGTTCTTTAAGGAAAAATTACATAAGAAATGTCTATTTGCGTAACTTTATTAAAGGTATTGATTTTTTGATGATTTTTTCAAAATTTCACTCGAAAATTTAGGAGGGTTCTGAACATTCGATTGCGTATAAAAACAATAGGCTTCCAGTATTCACGGATTGTGATTTTTGTAGCAAATTTCATTCGAATCGCTCCATTCGTTCGAGAGATATCGTCTCCACAGACTCACTGACGCATACACGCAGACATCACTTCAAAAATGTTCGATTCGTGATCAGGGATGCTTGAAACGTGCTCTCCCGTCGAAAACTCGAATTCGAATTTTCGACCCCGTCCCAATACTTTCCTTATTATTCCACATTATGTATATAAGAAAAGTAAAAATCAATGAAAAAAGGCCATTATGAGTCATAAACTGAGTTCATATTAGAAAATGCTTTAAAATGTTCAGAATGGCCATTCCGGATGTTGCGCTTGACAGTATACCAATAAAGTTGCACAAAACTTTAAATATATTAAATGAATGCGTTTAAAAAGCGTTCCTAAAATAAGAATGGGATGTGGGCACACATGACTTTCCCTGCAGACTCAGATTCATTTTCTCTTTATTTCATTAAAAAAATTGAGTTGAATGGCATTAAACAACACACACACTTAATTGAAATCACACTCAATGGACACTTTTAATTCAGCTTTCGTTTTCATTGGGTAACCGGGCTTACTCTCAAAACCGGAGTAATAAAAATGTAAAAAAAAAGTATCTCGAGAACGGCTAGTCCTAGTGTCATGGGGTGGGTCTTATTCTTTTCATCGTTAAAAATGACGTATGAAACAAGCATTTAATGGATATATTTCAGCATACGCATTTTTTTATTTTAGATTTGGACGATCTTTGCAAGCCATTTTGCAAAAAAGTAGGTTCTTTTTTTCCAGATCGTACCAAAATCGAATCAGCACCGGGGTCACCCACACGTGACTTACCTACCCAATTTTATGAAATTGTGTCCATTTGGTTTTGAGTTAAGAGTGGATACATACACTACACAGACACATACTCATACATCACGCTAAATATAGTGTTTTCGTATTCTAGGGGTCCCAAAACGTGTCGATCCGTCGAAAAGTCGGGTTGCGATTTCCGGCATGATTCCACTACTTCCCCTATACATCACCATGTATTGCAGGGAAAGTAAAATGTTCGGTTTTACATTTTCCGAGGTATACCACAAGTCTTATTTACAAGTATAAGTCTGGAAGTCATATAAATAACCATATAAATACTGGAAGGGGCAGGGTTTCTACTCTCCCTAAAAATGTATGTGTCAGCCTAAAGCAATACTCGATGAAATTTCCTAAACTGGTTTACCTTCCCTTTTGTGCAATTTGAAGAAGCAGAGTCGATATCTGAGATGTGCTAAACGGGCCTGATACGAAGTTGGCGTCGTTCTAAAGGGCGCCAACTGGAAATGTATTGAATGTAATTTCAAAAAATCTGATGTGGACAGCACATGACTTTCCTTATATAAGTATAAGTCTGGAAGTCATATAAATAACCATATAAATACTGGAAGGGGCAGGGTTTCTACTCTCCCTAAAAATGTATGTGTCAGCCTAAAGCAATACTCGATGAAATTTCCTAAACTGGTTTACCTTCCCTTTTGTGCAATTTGAAGAAGCAGAGTCGATATCTGAGATGTGCTAAACGGGCCTGATACGAAGTTGGCGTCGTTCTAAAGGGCGCCAACTGGAAATGTATTGAATGTAATTTCAAAAAATCTGATGTGGACAGCACATGACTTTCCTTATATAAGTATAAGTCTAGAAGTCATATAAATAACCATATAAATACTGGAAGGGGCAGGGTTTCTACTCTCCCTAAAAATGCATACTTTCCCTAAAGCAATACTCGATGAAATTTCCTAAACTGGTTTACCTTCCCTTTTGTGCAATTTGAAGAAGCAGAGTCGATATCTGAGATGTGCTAAACGGGCCTGATACGAAGTTGGCGTCGTTCTAAAGGGCGCCAACTGGAAATGTATTGAATGTAATTTCAAAAAATCTGATGTGGACAGCACATGACTTTCCTTATATAAGTATAAGTCTGGAAGTCATATAAATAACCATATAAATACTGGAAGGGGCAGGGTTTCTACTCTCCCTAAAAATGCATACTTTCCCTAAAGCAATACTCGATGAAATTTCCTAAACTGGTTTACCTTCCCTTTTGTGCAATTTGAAGAAGCAGAGTCGATATCTGAGATGTGCTAAACGGGCCTGATACGAAGTTGGCGTCGTTCTAAAGGGCGCCAACTGGAAATGTATTGAATGTAATTTCAAAAAATCTGATGTGGACAGCACATGACTTTCCTTATATAAGTATAAGTCTAGAAGTCATATAAATAACCATATAAATACTGGAAGGGGCAGGGTTTCTACTCTCCCTAAAAATGTATGTGTCAGCCTAAAGCAATACTCGATGAAATTTCCTAAACTGGTTTACCTTCCCTTTTGTGCAATTTGAAGAAGCAGAGTCGATATCTGAGATGTGCTAAACGGGCCTGATACGAAGTTGGCGTCGTTCTAAAGGGCGCCAACTGGAAATGTATTGAATGTAATTTCAAAAAATCTGATGTGGACAGCACATGACTTTCCTTATATAAGTATAAGTCTAGAAGTCATATAAATAACCATATAAATACTGGAAGGGGCAGGGTTTCTACTCTCCCTAAAAATGTATGTGTCAGCCTAAAGCAATACTCGATGAAATTTCCTAAACTGGTTTACCTTCCCTTTTGTGCAATTTGAAGAAGCAGAGTCGATATCTGAGATGTGCTAAACGGGCCTGATACGAAGTTGGCGTCGTTCTAAAGGGCGCCAACTGGAAATGTATTGAATGTAATTTCAAAAAATCTGATGTGGACAGCACATGACTTTCCTTATATAAGTATAAGTCTAGAAGTCATATAAATAACCATATAAATACTGGAAGGGGCAGGGTTTCTACTCTCCCTAAAAATGTATGTGTCAGCCTAAAGCAATACTCGATGAAATTTCCTAAACTGGTTTACCTTCCCTTTTGTGCAATTTGAAGAAGCAGAGTCGATATCTGAGATGTGCTAAACGGGCCTGATACGAAGTTGGCGTCGTTCTAAAGGGCGCCAACTGGAAATGTATTGAATGTAATTTCAAAAAATCTGATGTGGACAGCACATGACTTTCCTTATATAAGTATAAGTCTAGAAGTCATATAAATAACCATATAAATACTGGAAGGGGCAGGGTTTCTACTCTCCCTAAAAATGTATGTGTCAGCCTAAAGCAATACTCGATGAAATTTCCTAAACTGGTTTACCTTCCCTTTTGTGCAATTTGAAGAAGCAGAGTCGATATCTGAGATGTGCTAAACGGGCCTGATACGAAGTTGGCGTCGTTCTAAAGGGCGCCAACTGGAAATGTATTGAATGTAATTTCAAAAAATCTGATGTGGACAGCACATGACTTTCCTTATATAAGTATAAGTCTAGAAGTCATATAAATAACCATATAAATACTGGAAGGGGCAGGGTTTCTACTCTCCCTAAAAATGTATGTGTCAGCCTAAAGCAATACTCGATGAAATTTCCTAAACTGGTTTACCTTCCCTTTTGTGCAATTTGAAGAAGCAGAGTCGATATCTGAGATGTGCTAAACGGGCCTGATACGAAGTTGGCGTCGTTCTAAAGGGCGCCAACTGGAAATGTATTGAATGTAATTTCAAAAAATCTGATGTGGACAGCACATGACTTTCCTTATATAAGTATAAGTCTAGAAGTCATATAAATAACCATATAAATACTGGAAGGGGCAGGGTTTCTACTCTCCCTAAAAATGTATGTGTCAGCCTAAAGCAATACTCGATGAAATTTCCTAAACTGGTTTACCTTCCCTTTTGTGCAATTTGAAGAAGCAGAGTCGATATCTGAGATGTGCTAAACGGGCCTGATACGAAGTTGGCGTCGTTCTAAAGGGCGCCAACTGGAAATGTATTGAATGTAATTTCAAAAAATCTGATGTGGACAGCACATGACTTTCCTTATATAAGTATAAGTCTAGAAGTCATATAAATAACCATATAAATACTGGAAGGGGCAGGGTTTCTACTCTCCCTAAAAATGTATGTGTCAGCCTAAAGCAATACTCGATGAAATTTCCTAAACTGGTTTACCTTCCCTTTTGTGCAATTTGAAGAAGCAGAGTCGATATCTGAGATGTGCTAAACGGGCCTGATACGAAGTTGGCGTCGTTCTAAAGGGCGCCAACTGGAAATGTATTGAATGTAATTTCAAAAAATCTGATGTGGACAGCACATGACTTTCCTTATATAAGTATAAGTCTAGAAGTCATATAAATAACCATATAAATACTGGAAGGGGCAGGGTTTCTACTCTCCCTAAAAATGTATGTGTCAGCCTAAAGCAATACTCGATGAAATTTCCTAAACTGGTTTACCTTCCCTTTTGTGCAATTTGAAGAAGCAGAGTCGATATCTGAGATGTGCTAAACGGGCCTGATACGAAGTTGGCGTCGTTCTAAAGGGCGCCAACTGGAAATGTATTGAATGTAATTTCAAAAAATCTGATGTGGACAGCACATGACTTTCCTTATATAAGTATAAGTCTAGAAGTCATATAAATAACCATATAAATACTGGAAGGGGCAGGGTTTCTACTCTCCCTAAAAATGTATGTGTCAGCCTAAAGCAATACTCGATGAAATTTCCTAAACTGGTTTACCTTCCCTTTTGTGCAATTTGAAGAAGCAGAGTCGATATCTGAGATGTGCTAAACGGGCCTGATACGAAGTTGGCGTCGTTCTAAAGGGCGCCAACTGGAAATGTATTGAATGTAATTTCAAAAAATCTGATGTGGACAGCACATGACTTTCCTTATATAAGTATAAGTCTAGAAGTCATATAAATAACCATATAAATACTGGAAGGGGCAGGGTTTCTACTCTCCCTAAAAATGTATGTGTCAGCCTAAAGCAATACTCGATGAAATTTCCTAAACTGGTTTACCTTCCCTTTTGTGCAATTTGAAGAAGCAGAGTCGATATCTGAGATGTGCTAAACGGGCCTGATACGAAGTTGGCGTCGTTCTAAAGGGCGCCAACTGGAAATGTATTGAATGTAATTTCAAAAAATCTGATGTGGACAGCACATGACTTTCCTTATATAAGTATAAGTCTAGAAGTCATATAAATAACCATATAAATACTGGAAGGGGCAGGGTTTCTACTCTCCCTAAAAATGTATGTGTCAGCCTAAAGCAATACTCGATGAAATTTCCTAAACTGGTTTACCTTCCCTTTTGTGCAATTTGAAGAAGCAGAGTCGATATCTGAGATGTGCTAAACGGGCCTGATACGAAGTTGGCGTCGTTCTAAAGGGCGCCAACTGGAAATGTATTGAATGTAATTTCAAAAAATCTGATGTGGACAGCACATGACTTTCCTTATATAAGTATAAGTCTAGAAGTCATATAAATAACCATATAAATACTGGAAGGGGCAGGGTTTCTACTCTCCCTAAAAATGTATGTGTCAGCCTAAAGCAATACTCGATGAAATTTCCTAAACTGGTTTACCTTCCCTTTTGTGCAATTTGAAGAAGCAGAGTCGATATCTGAGATGTGCTAAACGGGCCTGATACGAAGTTGGCGTCGTTCTAAAGGGCGCCAACTGGAAATGTATTGAATGTAATTTCAAAAAATCTGATGTGGACAGCACATGACTTTCCTTATATAAGTATAAGTCTAGAAGTCATATAAATAACCATATAAATACTGGAAGGGGCAGGGTTTCTACTCTCCCTAAAAATGTATGTGTCAGCCTAAAGCAATACTCGATGAAATTTCCTAAACTGGTTTACCTTCCCTTTTGTGCAATTTGAAGAAGCAGAGTCGATATCTGAGATGTGCTAAACGGGCCTGATACGAAGTTGGCGTCGTTCTAAAGGGCGCCAACTGGAAATGTATTGAATGTAATTTCAAAAAATCTGATGTGGACAGCACATGACTTTCCTTATATAAGTCTGGAAGTCATATAAATAACCATATAAATACTGGAAGGGGCAGGGTTTCTACTCTCCCTAAAAATGTATGTGTCAGCCTAAAGCAATACTCGATGAAATTTCCTAAACTGGTTTACCTTCCCTTTTGTGCAATTTGAAGAAGCAGAGTCGATATCTGAGATGTGCTAAACGGGCCTGATACGAAGTTGGCGTCGTTCTAAAGGGCGCCAACTGGAAATGTATTGAATGTAATTTCAAAAAATCTGATGTGGACAGCACATGACTTTCCTTATATAAGTATAAGTCTAGAAGTCATATAAATAACCATATAAATACTGGAAGGGGCAGGGTTTCTACTCTCCCTAAAAATGTATGTGTCAGCCTAAAGCAATACTCGATGAAATTTCCTAAACTGGTTTACCTTCCCTTTTGTGCAATTTGAAGAAGCAGAGTCGATATCTGAGATGTGCTAAACGGGCCTGATACGAAGTTGGCGTCGTTCTAAAGGGCGCCAACTGGAAATGTATTGAATGTAATTTCAAAAAATCTGATGTGGACAGCACATGACTTTCCTTATATAAGTATAAGTCTAGAAGTCATATAAATAACCATATAAATACTGGAAGGGGCAGGGTTTCTACTCTCCCTAAAAATGTATGTGTCAGCCTAAAGCAATACTCGATGAAATTTCCTAAACTGGTTTACCTTCCCTTTTGTGCAATTTGAAGAAGCAGAGTCGATATCTGAGATGTGCTAAACGGGCCTGATACGAAGTTGGCGTCGTTCTAAAGGGCGCCAACTGGAAATGTATTGAATGTAATTTCAAAAAATCTGATGTGGACAGCACATGACTTTCCTTATATAAGTATAAGTCTAGAAGTCATATAAATAACCATATAAATACTGGAAGGGGCAGGGTTTCTACTCTCCCTAAAAATGTATGTGTCAGCCTAAAGCAATACTCGATGAAATTTCCTAAACTGGTTTACCTTCCCTTTTGTGCAATTTGAAGAAGCAGAGTCGATATCTGAGATGTGCTAAACGGGCCTGATACGAAGTTGGCGTCGTTCTAAAGGGCGCCAACTGGAAATGTATTGAATGTAATTTCAAAAAATCTGATGTGGACAGCACATGACTTTCCTTATATAAGTATAAGTCTAGAAGTCATATAAATAACCATATAAATACTGGAAGGGGCAGGGTTTCTACTCTCCCTAAAAATGTATGTGTCAGCCTAAAGCAATACTCGATGAAATTTCCTAAACTGGTTTACCTTCCCTTTTGTGCAATTTGAAGAAGCAGAGTCGATATCTGAGATGTGCTAAACGGGCCTGATACGAAGTTGGCGTCGTTCTAAAGGGCGCCAACTGGAAATGTATTGAATGTAATTTCAAAAAATCTGATGTGGACAGCACATGACTTTCCTTATATAAGTATAAGTCTAGAAGTCATATAAATAACCATATAAATACTGGAAGGGGCAGGGTTTCTACTCTCCCTAAAAATGTATGTGTCAGCCTAAAGCAATACTCGATGAAATTTCCTAAACTGGTTTACCTTCCCTTTTGTGCAATTTGAAGAAGCAGAGTCGATATCTGAGATGTGCTAAACGGGCCTGATACGAAGTTGGCGTCGTTCTAAAGGGCGCCAACTGGAAATGTATTGAATGTAATTTCAAAAAATCTGATGTGGACAGCACATGACTTTCCTTATATAAGTATAAGTCTAGAAGTCATATAAATAACCATATAAATACTGGAAGGGGCAGGGTTTCTACTCTCCCTAAAAATGTATGTGTCAGCCTAAAGCAATACTCGATGAAATTTCCTAAACTGGTTTACCTTCCCTTTTGTGCAATTTGAAGAAGCAGAGTCGATATCTGAGATGTGCTAAACGGGCCTGATACGAAGTTGGCGTCGTTCTAAAGGGCGCCAACTGGAAATGTATTGAATGTAATTTCAAAAAATCTGATGTGGACAGCACATGACTTTCCTTATATAAGTATAAGTCTAGAAGTCATATAAATAACCATATAAATACTGGAAGGGGCAGGGTTTCTACTCTCCCTAAAAATGTATGTGTCAGCCTAAAGCAATACTCGATGAAATTTCCTAAACTGGTTTACCTTCCCTTTTGTGCAATTTGAAGAAGCAGAGTCGATATCTGAGATGTGCTAAACGGGCCTGATACGAAGTTGGCGTCGTTCTAAAGGGCGCCAACTGGAAATGTATTGAATGTAATTTCAAAAAATCTGATGTGGACAGCACATGACTTTCCTTATATAAGTATAAGTCTAGAAGTCATATAAATAACCATATAAATACTGGAAGGGGCAGGGTTTCTACTCTCCCTAAAAATGTATGTGTCAGCCTAAAGCAATACTCGATGAAATTTCCTAAACTGGTTTACCTTCCCTTTTGTGCAATTTGAAGAAGCAGAGTCGATATCTGAGATGTGCTAAACGGGCCTGATACGAAGTTGGCGTCGTTCTAAAGGGCGCCAACTGGAAATGTATTGAATGTAATTTCAAAAAATCTGATGTGGACAGCACATGACTTTCCTTATATAAGTCTGGAAGTCATATAAATAACCATATAAATACTGGAAGGGGCAGGGTTTCTACTCTCCCTAAAAATGTATGTGTCAGCCTAAAGCAATACTCGATGAAATTTCCTAAACTGGTTTACCTTCCCTTTTGTGCAATTTGAAGAAGCAGAGTCGATATCTGAGATGTGCTAAACGGGCCTGATACGAAGTTGGCGTCGTTCTAAAGGGCGCCAACTGGAAATGTATTGAATGTAATTTCAAAAAATCTGATGTGGACAGCACATGACTTTCCTTATATAAGTCTGGAAGTCATATAAATAACCATATAAATACTGGAAGGGGCAGGGTTTCTACTCTCCCTAAAAATGTATGTGTCAGCCTAAAGCAATACTCGATGAAATTTCCTAAACTGGTTTACCTTCCCTTTTGTGCAATTTGAAGAAGCAGAGTCGATATCTGAGATGTGCTAAACGGGCCTGATACGAAGTTGGCGTCGTTCTAAAGGGCGCCAACTGGAAATGTATTGAATGTAATTTCAAAAAATCTGATGTGGACAGCACATGACTTTCCTTATATAAGTCTGGAAGTCATATAAATAACCATATAAATACTGGAAGGGGCAGGGTTTCTACTCTCCCTAAAAATGTATGTGTCAGCCTAAAGCAATACTCGATGAAATTTCCTAAACTGGTTTACCTTCCCTTTTGTGCAATTTGAAGAAGCAGAGTCGATATCTGAGATGTGCTAAACGGGCCTGATACGAAGTTGGCGTCGTTCTAAAGGGCGCCAACTGGAAATGTATTGAATGTAATTTCAAAAAATCTGATGTGGACAGCACATGACTTTCCTTATATAAGTCTGGAAGTCATATAAATAACCATATAAATACTGGAAGGGGCAGGGTTTCTACTCTCCCTAAAAATGTATGTGTCAGCCTAAAGCAATACTCGATGAAATTTCCTAAACTGGTTTACCTTCCCTTTTGTGCAATTTGAAGAAGCAGAGTCGATATCTGAGATGTGCTAAACGGGCCTGATACGAAGTTGGCGTCGTTCTAAAGGGCGCCAACTGGAAATGTATTGAATGTAATTTCAAAAAATCTGATGTGGACAGCACATGACTTTCCTTATATAAGTCTGGAAGTCATATAAATAACCATATAAATACTGGAAGGGGCAGGGTTTCTACTCTCCCTAAAAATGTATGTGTCAGCCTAAAGCAATACTCGATGAAATTTCCTAAACTGGTTTACCTTCCCTTTTGTGCAATTTGAAGAAGCAGAGTCGATATCTGAGATGTGCTAAACGGGCCTGATACGAAGTTGGCGTCGTTCTAAAGGGCGCCAACTGGAAATGTATTGAATGTAATTTCAAAAAATCTGATGTGGACAGCACATGACTTTCCTTATATAAGTCTGGAAGTCATATAAATAACCATATAAATACTGGAAGGGGCAGGGTTTCTACTCTCCCTAAAAATGTATGTGTCAGCCTAAAGCAATACTCGATGAAATTTCCTAAACTGGTTTACCTTCCCTTTTGTGCAATTTGAAGAAGCAGAGTCGATATCTGAGATGTGCTAAACGGGCCTGATACGAAGTTGGCGTCGTTCTAAAGGGCGCCAACTGGAAATGTATTGAATGTAATTTCAAAAAATCTGATGTGGACAGCACATGACTTTCCTTATATAAGTCTGGAAGTCATATAAATAACCATATAAATACTGGAAGGGGCAGGGTTTCTACTCTCCCTAAAAATGTATGTGTCAGCCTAAAGCAATACTCGATGAAATTTCCTAAACTGGTTTACCTTCCCTTTTGTGCAATTTGAAGAAGCAGAGTCGATATCTGAGATGTGCTAAACGGGCCTGATACGAAGTTGGCGTCGTTCTAAAGGGCGCCAACTGGAAATGTATTGAATGTAATTTCAAAAAATCTGATGTGGACAGCACATGACTTTCCTTATATAAGTATAAGTCTAGAAGTCATATAAATAACCATATAAATACTGGAAGGGGCAGGGTTTCTACTCTCCCTAAAAATGTATGTGTCAGCCTAAAGCAATACTCGATGAAATTTCCTAAACTGGTTTACCTTCCCTTTTGTGCAATTTGAAGAAGCAGAGTCGATATCTGAGATGTGCTAAACGGGCCTGATACGAAGTTGGCGTCGTTCTAAAGGGCGCCAACTGGAAATGTATTGAATGTAATTTCAAAAAATCTGATGTGGACAGCACATGACTTTCCTTATATAAGTATAAGTCTAGAAGTCATATAAATAACCATATAAATACTGGAAGGGGCAGGGTTTCTACTCTCCCTAAAAATGTATGTGTCAGCCTAAAGCAATACTCGATGAAATTTCCTAAACTGGTTTACCTTCCCTTTTGTGCAATTTGAAGAAGCAGAGTCGATATCTGAGATGTGCTAAACGGGCCTGATACGAAGTTGGCGTCGTTCTAAAGGGCGCCAACTGGAAATGTATTGAATGTAATTTCAAAAAATCTGATGTGGACAGCACATGACTTTCCTTATATAAGTATAAGTCTAGAAGTCATATAAATAACCATATAAATACTGGAAGGGGCAGGGTTTCTACTCTCCCTAAAAATGTATGTGTCAGCCTAAAGCAATACTCGATGAAATTTCCTAAACTGGTTTACCTTCCCTTTTGTGCAATTTGAAGAAGCAGAGTCGATATCTGAGATGTGCTAAACGGGCCTGATACGAAGTTGGCGTCGTTCTAAAGGGCGCCAACTGGAAATGTATTGAATGTAATTTCAAAAAATCTGATGTGGACAGCACATGACTTTCCTTATATAAGTCTGGAAGTCATATAAATAACCATATAAATACTGGAAGGGGCAGGGTTTCTACTCTCCCTAAAAATGTATGTGTCAGCCTAAAGCAATACTCGATGAAATTTCCTAAACTGGTTTACCTTCCCTTTTGTGCAATTTGAAGAAGCAGAGTCGATATCTGAGATGTGCTAAACGGGCCTGATACGAAGTTGGCGTCGTTCTAAAGGGCGCCAACTGGAAATGTATTGAATGTAATTTCAAAAAATCTGATGTGGACAGCACATGACTTTCCTTATATAAGTATAAGTCTAGAAGTCATATAAATAACCATATAAATACTGGAAGGGGCAGGGTTTCTACTCTCCCTAAAAATGTATGTGTCAGCCTAAAGCAATACTCGATGAAATTTCCTAAACTGGTTTACCTTCCCTTTTGTGCAATTTGAAGAAGCAGAGTCGATATCTGAGATGTGCTAAACGGGCCTGATACGAAGTTGGCGTCGTTCTAAAGGGCGCCAACTGGAAATGTATTGAATGTAATTTCAAAAAATCTGATGTGGACAGCACATGACTTTCCTTATATAAGTATAAGTCTAGAAGTCATATAAATAACCATATAAATACTGGAAGGGGCAGGGTTTCTACTCTCCCTAAAAATGTATGTGTCAGCCTAAAGCAATACTCGATGAAATTTCCTAAACTGGTTTACCTTCCCTTTTGTGCAATTTGAAGAAGCAGAGTCGATATCTGAGATGTGCTAAACGGGCCTGATACGAAGTTGGCGTCGTTCTAAAGGGCGCCAACTGGAAATGTATTGAATGTAATTTCAAAAAATCTGATGTGGACAGCACATGACTTTCCTTATATAAGTATAAGTCTAGAAGTCATATAAATAACCATATAAATACTGGAAGGGGCAGGGTTTCTACTCTCCCTAAAAATGTATGTGTCAGCCTAAAGCAATACTCGATGAAATTTCCTAAACTGGTTTACCTTCCCTTTTGTGCAATTTGAAGAAGCAGAGTCGATATCTGAGATGTGCTAAACGGGCCTGATACGAAGTTGGCGTCGTTCTAAAGGGCGCCAACTGGAAATGTATTGAATGTAATTTCAAAAAATCTGATGTGGACAGCACATGACTTTCCTTATATAAGTATAAGTCTGGAAGTCATATAAATAACCATATAAATACTGGAAGGGGCAGGGTTTCTACTCTCCCTAAAAATGTATGTGTCAGCCTAAAGCAATACTCGATGAAATTTCCTAAACTGGTTTACCTTCCCTTTTGTGCAATTTGAAGAAGCAGAGTCGATATCTGAGATGTGCTAAACGGGCCTGATACGAAGTTGGCGTCGTTCTAAAGGGCGCCAACTGGAAATGTATTGAATGTAATTTCAAAAAATCTGATGTGGACAGCACATGACTTTCCTTATATAAGTATAAGTCTAGAAGTCATATAAATAACCATATAAATACTGGAAGGGGCAGGGTTTCTACTCTCCCTAAAAATGTATGTGTCAGCCTAAAGCAATACTCGATGAAATTTCCTAAACTGGTTTACCTTCCCTTTTGTGCAATTTGAAGAAGCAGAGTCGATATCTGAGATGTGCTAAACGGGCCTGATACGAAGTTGGCGTCGTTCTAAAGGGCGCCAACTGGAAATGTATTGAATGTAATTTCAAAAAATCTGATGTGGACAGCACATGACTTTCCTTATATAAGTCTGGAAGTCATATAAATAACCATATAAATACTGGAAGGGGCAGGGTTTCTACTCTCCCTAAAAATGTATGTGTCAGCCTAAAGCAATACTCGATGAAATTTCCTAAACTGGTTTACCTTCCCTTTTGTGCAATTTGAAGAAGCAGAGTCGATATCTGAGATGTGCTAAACGGGCCTGATACGAAGTTGGCGTCGTTCTAAAGGGCGCCAACTGGAAATGTATTGAATGTAATTTCAAAAAATCTGATGTGGACAGCACATGACTTTCCTTATATAAGTATAAGTCTGGAAGTCATATAAATAACCATATAAATACTGGAAGGGGCAGGGTTTCTACTCTCCCTAAAAATGTATGTGTCAGCCTAAAGCAATACTCGATGAAATTTCCTAAACTGGTTTACCTTCCCTTTTGTGCAATTTGAAGAAGCAGAGTCGATATCTGAGATGTGCTAAACGGGCCTGATTTGGCGTCGTTCTAAAGGGCGCCAACTGGAAATGTATTGAATGTAATTTCAAAAAATCTGATGTGGACAGCACATGACTTTCCTTATATAAGTATAAGTCTGGAAGTCATATAAATAACCATATAAATACTGGAAGGGGCAGGGTTTCTACTCTCCCTAAAAATGTATGTGTCAGCCTAAAGCAATACTCGATGAAATTTCCTAAACTGGTTTACCTTCCCTTTTGTGCAATTTGAAGAAGCAGAGTCGATATCTGAGATGTGCTAAACGGGCCTGATACGAAGTTGGCGTCGTTCTAAAGGGCGCCAACTGGAAATGTATTGAATGTAATTTCAAAAAATCTGATGTGGACAGCACATGACTTTCCTTATATAAGTATAAGTCTAGAAGTCATATAAATAACCATATAAATACTGGAAGGGGCAGGGTTTCTACTCTCCCTAAAAATGTATGTGTCAGCCTAAAGCAATACTCGATGAAATTTCCTAAACTGGTTTACCTTCCCTTTTGTGCAATTTGAAGAAGCAGAGTCGATATCTGAGATGTGCTAAACGGGCCTGATACGAAGTTGGCGTCGTTCTAAAGGGCGCCAACTGGAAATGTATTGAATGTAATTTCAAAAAATCTGATGTGGACAGCACATGACTTTCCTTATATAAGTATAAGTCTAGAAGTCATATAAATAACCATATAAATACTGGAAGGGGCAGGGTTTCTACTCTCCCTAAAAATGTATGTGTCAGCCTAAAGCAATACTCGATGAAATTTCCTAAACTGGTTTACCTTCCCTTTTGTGCAATTTGAAGAAGCAGAGTCGATATCTGAGATGTGCTAAACGGGCCTGATACGAAGTTGGCGTCGTTCTAAAGGGCGCCAACTGGAAATGTATTGAATGTAATTTCAAAAAATCTGATGTGGACAGCACATGACTTTCCTTATATAAGTATAAGTCTAGAAGTCATATAAATAACCATATAAATACTGGAAGGGGCAGGGTTTCTACTCTCCCTAAAAATGTATGTGTCAGCCTAAAGCAATACTCGATGAAATTTCCTAAACTGGTTTACCTTCCCTTTTGTGCAATTTGAAGAAGCAGAGTCGATATCTGAGATGTGCTAAACGGGCCTGATACGAAGTTGGCGTCGTTCTAAAGGGCGCCAACTGGAAATGTATTGAATGTAATTTCAAAAAATCTGATGTGGACAGCACATGACTTTCCTTATATAAGTATAAGTCTAGAAGTCATATAAATAACCATATAAATACTGGAAGGGGCAGGGTTTCTACTCTCCCTAAAAATGTATGTGTCAGCCTAAAGCAATACTCGATGAAATTTCCTAAACTGGTTTACCTTCCCTTTTGTGCAATTTGAAGAAGCAGAGTCGATATCTGAGATGTGCTAAACGGGCCTGATACGAAGTTGGCGTCGTTCTAAAGGGCGCCAACTGGAAATGTATTGAATGTAATTTCAAAAAATCTGATGTGGACAGCACATGACTTTCCTTATATAAGTATAAGTCTAGAAGTCATATAAATAACCATATAAATACTGGAAGGGGCAGGGTTTCTACTCTCCCTAAAAATGTATGTGTCAGCCTAAAGCAATACTCGATGAAATTTCCTAAACTGGTTTACCTTCCCTTTTGTGCAATTTGAAGAAGCAGAGTCGATATCTGAGATGTGCTAAACGGGCCTGATACGAAGTTGGCGTCGTTCTAAAGGGCGCCAACTGGAAATGTATTGAATGTAATTTCAAAAAATCTGATGTGGACAGCACATGACTTTCCTTATATAAGTATAAGTCTAGAAGTCATATAAATAACCATATAAATACTGGAAGGGGCAGGGTTTCTACTCTCCCTAAAAATGTATGTGTCAGCCTAAAGCAATACTCGATGAAATTTCCTAAACTGGTTTACCTTCCCTTTTGTGCAATTTGAAGAAGCAGAGTCGATATCTGAGATGTGCTAAACGGGCCTGATACGAAGTTGGCGTCGTTCTAAAGGGCGCCAACTGGAAATGTATTGAATGTAATTTCAAAAAATCTGATGTGGACAGCACATGACTTTCCTTATATAAGTCTGGAAGTCATATAAATAACCATATAAATACTGGAAGGGGCAGGGTTTCTACTCTCCCTAAAAATGTATGTGTCAGCCTAAAGCAATACTCGATGAAATTTCCTAAACTGGTTTACCTTCCCTTTTGTGCAATTTGAAGAAGCAGAGTCGATATCTGAGATGTGCTAAACGGGCCTGATACGAAGTTGGCGTCGTTCTAAAGGGCGCCAACTGGAAATGTATTGAATGTAATTTCAAAAAATCTGATGTGGACAGCACATGACTTTCCTTATATAAGTATAAGTCTGGAAGTCATATAAATAACCATATAAATACTGGAAGGGGCAGGGTTTCTACTCTCCCTAAAAATGTATGTGTCAGCCTAAAGCAATACTCGATGAAATTTCCTAAACTGGTTTACCTTCCCTTTTGTGCAATTTGAAGAAGCAGAGTCGATATCTGAGATGTGCTAAACGGGCCTGATACGAAGTTGGCGTCGTTCTAAAGGGCGCCAACTGGAAATGTATTGAATGTAATTTCAAAAAATCTGATGTGGACAGCACATGACTTTCCTTATATAAGTATAAGTCTGGAAGTCATATAAATAACCATATAAATACTGGAAGGGGCAGGGTTTCTACTCTCCCTAAAAATGTATGTGTCAGCCTAAAGCAATACTCGATGAAATTTCCTAAACTGGTTTACCTCCCTTTTGTGCAATTTGAAGAAGCAGAGTCGATATCTGAGATGTGCTAAACGGGCCTGATACGAAGTTGGCGTCGTTCTAAAGGGCGCCAACTGGAAATGTATTGAATGTAATTTCAAAAAATCTGATGTGGACAGCACATGACTTTCCTTATATAAGTATAAGTCTGGAAGTCATATAAATAACCATATAAATACTGGAAGGGGCAGGGTTTCTACTCTCCCTAAAAATGTATGTGTCAGCCTAAAGCAATACTCGATGAAATTTCCTAAACTGGTTTACCTTCCCTTTTGTGCAATTTGAAGAAGCAGAGTCGATATCTGAGATGTGCTAAACGGGCCTGATACGAAGTTGGCGTCGTTCTAAAGGGCGCCAACTGGAAATGTATTGAATGTAATTTCAAAAAATCTGATGTGGACAGCACATGACTTTCCTTATATAAGTATAAGTCTAGAAGTCATATAAATAACCATATAAATACTGGAAGGGGCAGGGTTTCTACTCTCCCTAAAAATGTATGTGTCAGCCTAAAGCAATACTCGATGAAATTTCCTAAACTGGTTTACCTTCCCTTTTGTGCAATTTGAAGAAGCAGAGTCGATATCTGAGATGTGCTAAACGGGCCTGATACGAAGTTGGCGTCGTTCTAAAGGGCGCCAACTGGAAATGTATTGAATGTAATTTCAAAAAATCTGATGTGGACAGCACATGACTTTCCTTATATAAGTATAAGTCTGGAAGTCATATAAATAACCATATAAATACTGGAAGGGGCAGGGTTTCTACTCTCCCTAAAAATGTATGTGTCAGCCTAAAGCAATACTCGATGAAATTTCCTAAACTGGTTTACCTTCCCTTTTGTGCAATTTGAAGAAGCAGAGTCGATATCTGAGATGTGCTAAACGGGCCTGATACGAAGTTGGCGTCGTTCTAAAGGGCGCCAACTGGAAATGTATTGAATGTAATTTCAAAAAATCTGATGTGGACAGCACATGACTTTCCTTATATAAGTATAAGTCTAGAAGTCATATAAATAACCATATAAATACTGGAAGGGGCAGGGTTTCTACTCTCCCTAAAAATGTATGTGTCAGCCTAAAGCAATACTCGATGAAATTTCCTAAACTGGTTTACCTTCCCTTTTGTGCAATTTGAAGAAGCAGAGTCGATATCTGAGATGTGCTAAACGGGCCTGATACGAAGTTGGCGTCGTTCTAAAGGGCGCCAACTGGAAATGTATTGAATGTAATTTCAAAAAATCTGATGTGGACAGCACATGACTTTCCTTATATAAGTCTGGAAGTCATATAAATAACCATATAAATACTGGAAGGGGCAGGGTTTCTACTCTCCCTAAAAATGTATGTGTCAGCCTAAAGCAATACTCGATGAAATTTCCTAAACTGGTTTACCTTCCCTTTTGTGCAATTTGAAGAAGCAGAGTCGATATCTGAGATGTGCTAAACGGGCCTGATACGAAGTTGGCGTCGTTCTAAAGGGCGCCAACTGGAAATGTATTGAATGTAATTTCAAAAAATCTGATGTGGACAGCACATGACTTTCCTTATATAAGTATAAGTCTGGAAGTCATATAAATAACCATATAAATACTGGAAGGGGCAGGGTTTCTACTCTCCCTAAAAATGTATGTGTCAGCCTAAAGCAATACTCGATGAAATTTCCTAAACTGGTTTACCTTCCCTTTTGTGCAATTTGAAGAAGCAGAGTCGATATCTGAGATGTGCTAAACGGGCCTGATACGAAGTTGGCGTCGTTCTAAAGGGCGCCAACTGGAAATGTATTGAATGTAATTTCAAAAAATCTGATGTGGACAGCACATGACTTTCCTTATATAAGTATAAGTCTAGAAGTCATATAAATAACCATATAAATACTGGAAGGGGCAGGGTTTCTACTCTCCCTAAAAATGTATGTGTCAGCCTAAAGCAATACTCGATGAAATTTCCTAAACTGGTTTACCTTCCCTTTTGTGCAATTTGAAGAAGCAGAGTCGATATCTGAGATGTGCTAAACGGGCCTGATACGAAGTTGGCGTCGTTCTAAAGGGCGCCAACTGGAAATGTATTGAATGTAATTTCAAAAAATCTGATGTGGACAGCACATGACTTTCCTTATATAAGTATAAGTCTGGAAGTCATATAAATAACCATATAAATACTGGAAGGGGCAGGGTTTCTACTCTCCCTAAAAATGTATGTGTCAGCCTAAAGCAATACTCGATGAAATTTCCTAAACTGGTTTACCTTCCCTTTTGTGCAATTTGAAGAAGCAGAGTCGATATCTGAGATGTGCTAAACGGGCCTGATACGAAGTTGGCGTCGTTCTAAAGGGCGCCAACTGGAAATGTATTGAATGTAATTTCAAAAAATCTGATGTGGACAGCACATGACTTTCCTTATATAAGTATAAGTCTAGAAGTCATATAAATAACCATATAAATACTGGAAGGGGCAGGGTTTCTACTCTCCCTAAAAATGTATGTGTCAGCCTAAAGCAATACTCGATGAAATTTCCTAAACTGGTTTACCTTCCCTTTTGTGCAATTTGAAGAAGCAGAGTCGATATCTGAGATGTGCTAAACGGGCCTGATACGAAGTTGGCGTCGTTCTAAAGGGCGCCAACTGGAAATGTATTGAATGTAATTTCAAAAAATCTGATGTGGACAGCACATGACTTTCCTTATATAAGTCTGGAAGTCATATAAATAACCATATAAATACTGGAAGGGGCAGGGTTTCTACTCTCCCTAAAAATGTATGTGTCAGCCTAAAGCAATACTCGATGAAATTTCCTAAACTGGTTTACCTTCCCTTTTGTGCAATTTGAAGAAGCAGAGTCGATATCTGAGATGTGCTAAACGGGCCTGATACGAAGTTGGCGTCGTTCTAAAGGGCGCCAACTGGAAATGTATTGAATGTAATTTCAAAAAATCTGATGTGGACAGCACATGACTTTCCTTATATAAGTATAAGTCTGGAAGTCATATAAATAACCATATAAATACTGGAAGGGGCAGGGTTTCTACTCTCCCTAAAAATGTATGTGTCAGCCTAAAGCAATACTCGATGAAATTTCCTAAACTGGTTTACCTTCCCTTTTGTGCAATTTGAAGAAGCAGAGTCGATATCTGAGATGTGCTAAACGGGCCTGATACGAAGTTGGCGTCGTTCTAAAGGGCGCCAACTGGAAATGTATTGAATGTAATTTCAAAAAATCTGATGTGGACAGCACATGACTTTCCTTATATAATGCAATGAATTGACTACTTTTACATATTCTTATAGTAGATACTTATATTCTTTCCAAAAGATTGAATTTTCTTCAATGAGTCGTCATTTTCATGAATTGAGCGTTATTTTTATCCATTTGGCGAGATTTTCGTTAATTTAGCAACATTTTAAAATGTCGCCAAGTGGGCGGCATTCCGCTAAATTCGTCGCCAAAATCTCGCCAAGCGTTATGGACGGAGGAATAAGTTATTCTTACAGTGGATAAATGACTATTGGCGTTCAAATACAAAAGTATGACTCAAAGTACCTTTTCTCGTGAATGGAACGATTTAGATCCACGAAAATGATATTATCCAATTTATCATATGATATTACATATGAAAAGTGAACATGTTTTTTAACAGTTAATATATTTTTTTAATTTATGGGATTTTTTGATACATTTATTTGAAAAATGTGCAATATCTCGAGAACGGTTCCTGCTAGCGTTTTAAAGTTTATGTCAATCGTTATCTAAGGAAAAATTACATAAGAAATGTCTATTTACTTAACTTTATGAAAGATTTTGATTTTTTGATGATTTTTTCAAAATTTCACTCGAAAATTTAGGGGGTTCTGGACATTCGATTTTGTTTTAAAACAATAGGCTTCCAGTATTCACGGATTGCGATTTTTGTATCGAATTTCATTCGAATCGCTCCATTCGTTCGTGAGATATCGTCTCCACAGACTTACTGACACAGACAGACATCACTTCAAAAATGTTCGATTCGTGATCAGGGATGCTTGAAACGTGCTCTCCCTTCGAATCTTCGACCCCGTCGCAATACTCTCTTTATACATTATGTATATAAGGAAAGTAATAAATACTCATTTCGTCGGTTATTTTGTTCGATTCAAATCATATGAATGCATTACAAACAAGAACGATCCATCATGCATTAAACATTGATTATAAAACACACAACTCAAATGCAATTTTTTTAAAGCATCTCTAAAAGACGAACCATTCAGCGGGATATTTTTTTAATGATCACAGGACAGCAATCATTTATTACTTTTACTTTCCTTATATACATAATGTATAAGGAAAGTATCGTGACGGGGTCGAAATTTCGAATTCAAATTTTCGACGGGAGAGCACGTTTCAAGCATCCCTGATTACGAATCGAACATTTTTGAGGTGATGTCTGTAAGTGTGTGTGTGTGTCAGGGAGTCTGTGGAGACGATATGTCACGAACGAAATTTGGTACAAAAATCACAATCCGTGAATACTGGAAGCCTATTGTTTTCAAATTCAATCGAATGTTCAGAACCCCCTAAATTTTCGAGTGAAATTTTGAATAAATCGTCAAAACATCAAAACTTTTAATAAAGTTACGCAAATACGCATTTCTTATGTAATTTTTCCTTAGAAAACGATTGACATAAACTTTAGAACGCTAGCACAAACCGTTCTAGAAATATTGCACATTTTTCAAATAAATTTATAAAAAAATCCCATAAATTAACAAAAATATATTAACTGTTGAGGAACATGTTCACTTTTCATATGTAATATCATGCGATAAATTGGGTGACATCATTCTTGTGCATCTAGCTCATTCCATTCGTAAGAAAAGATACTTTGAGTAATATATTTGTATTTGAACGCCAATAGTCATTTATCTGCTATAATAATAACTTATTTTTCCGTCCATAACTCTTGGCGAAATTTTGATGACTAATTTGGCGGAATGTCGCCAACTTTCCGACTTTTTAAATGTTGCCAAATTAACGAAAATCTCGTCAAATGGATAAAAATAACGCTAAATCGATGAAAATGACGACTAATTAACGAAAATTCAATATCTTGAAAACAATATCTAGTATAGTAAGAATAACGTATTTTTTTTTTGCTGTAAAAGTAGTAAATTCATTGCATTATATAAGGAAAGTCATGTGCTGCCCACATCAGATTTTCCTTATATACAATAATATAATAATATCCTTATATACAATAATAAATAAAATAAAAAGTATTGTGGCGGGGTCGAAAATTCGAATTCGAGTTTTCGAGGGGAGAGTACGTTTTAAACATCCCTGATCACGAATCGAACATTTTTGAAGTGATGTCTGTGTGTGTGTGTGTGTGTGTGTCAATGAGTCTGTGGAGACGATAACTGACGAACGAATGGACCGATTCGAACGAAATTTGGTATAAAAATTACAATCTGTAAACACTGGAAGCCTATTGTTTTTATACATAATCGAATGCTCAGAAACCCCTAAATTTTCGAGTGAAATTTTGAAACAATTGTCAAAAAATCAAAACCTCTAATAAAGTTACACAAATAGACATTTCTTATGTAATTTTTCATTAGAAAACGATTGACATAAATTTTAGAACGCTAACATGAACCGTTCTTGAGATATTGTACATTTTTCAAATAATCATATAAAATAAAAAAAATATATTTCCTATTGAGAAACATGTTCACTTTTCATATGTAATACCATGCGATACATTGGATGACATCATTCTCGTGGATCTAGCTCGTTCCATTCATGAAAAAAGATTCTTTGAGTAATACTTTTGTATTTGAACGCCAATAGTTATTTATCTACTGTAAGAATCACTTATTTCTCCGTCCATAACGCTTGGTGAGATTTTTGCGACGAATTGGGTGGAATGTCGCCAATTTGGCAACTTTTTAAACGTGGCTAAATTAACGAAAACTCGCCAAATGGATAAAAATAATGCTAAATCCATGAAAATGACGACTCATTGACGAAAATTCAATATCTTGGAAAGAATGTAGATATCTACTATAAAAATAATCTTTTTTTTTTTTTACTGTAAAAGTAGTAAATTCATTGCATTATATAAGGAAAGTCATGTGCTACCCACATCAGATTTTTTTAATACTGCATCCATTAAAATTTGGCTTCGTTGTAGAAATAATTGGATGATCTTTTAAACTCAAAATGGTGTCATTGCGTTGGCGCAGAATAGAGATGCACAGAAAATACGCAAAAATAAAGCGGTTTTAGGACGGATGCAACACTCAATATACATTTAAAAGAACTTTAAAAATAACGATTTTGACTCTGGGATGGCCTATTTTATCTTGAAGTGGTTCACGTGATCTTTTCATATAATATGGACAATTATTATTTTAATTTTTATTTAAAATACTACCTAACCTATTGTGTTGAATTTTTTTTATATATTTTGCGGGATAGTTTGAATATTTCCTAAAATTTTCGATGCAGTTTCTGAATTTTAACTTCGCTTAAACAATGTTTGAAAAATGAGGTCCCATTGGGTTCGATGTATTTCATTTTTTCAACCCGGCTTCACTCCGAAACTATTTGGGTGATATTATTTATTTACATTCCCATAGGTCCGTCTCAATAACACACTAAAATTTCATTTTGATAATTTCATTTTTACTGCAGTGATCGTGCGAACGGACAGACAGACAGAATAAACAAAGTCTTTTCAACTGTGTTGTGAAGGTGTTAAGTATGCGAAGAAAACGTTGAATCTTTTCAAAAATTGCAATTCATGTTCCGCCCACATCCGAATAGTTCTGTATTAGAGGGTGTCATCTTAGTGTATAAAGAAAATCGCAGGCTGTGCATACACGCCTGCTTTTAAAACAATTAGGATTGAAGGAGTGGCATCCTATCGACTACAAAAAGTTCGCTGTTTGCAAGGAAGGTCTTTTTTACCCGCATTGTTAAATCAATTTACAAAAATGTATCATCCCCGGGTCCTGAAGTACCTGCATACCAAAATTCATGGCCAAACGACGCTCAGCTTTCCCGACGGCTTCTTTAATTGTGGATACCTGTGTACTCGTGCAGGCGTTTGGGAAATCTTGAACGATAGAACTCTGAAAATAACAATTTAATATTTTGAATTTCCTCTTGGGCCGGAACGTGTTTCGATATATTTCCTTTGGCCCTTCGAGATCTTTCAGCTTCATTGTGTGTATATATATATATTTATACAAAAAAAAAGTCGAACTCGAACGCTTGGAATTCAGCCAAACTCCCCCAAAATACTTCGTTTTGCGTTGGGAAGCTCGATTTTGTACTAATTTTTATTAACACTTTACAACATAGTTGAAAACTATTTATGACTTTGTCCGTTCTGTCTGTCTGTCCGTTCGCACGATCACTGCTGTAAAAATGACTTGATCAAAATAAAATTTTAGTATGTTGTTGAGACGGTGTGTGGAACATATGGAAATGTAAACGGATAATATCACACAATTTGTTTTGGATGGAACCTAGATTGAAAAAATGAAATATATTGAACCCTATGGAACCTCATTTTTCAAAAAAAAATTTTTAACGAAGTTAAAATTCACAAATTTCTTCGAAATTTTAGGAAATATTCAAATTATTCCATAAAATATGTAAAAAAATTCATCAAAATAGGTTCGGTAGTATTTTAAATAAAAATTTAAATAATAATGATACCCATATAATGCGAAGAGTTCACGTGACCCACTTCAAAATAAAATAGGGCATCCATCTTTTTTCCCAGTGTCAAAATCGTGATTTTAAAGGTTCTTTTAAATTTATATTGAGTGTAGCATCCGTCCTAAAAACCGCTTTATTCTTGCGTATTTTCTGTGCATCTATTTATTATTCTGCGCCAACGCAATGACACTATTTTTGAGCTTAAATGATCATCTAACTTTATTATTTCTACAACGAAGCCTCATTTTTTAATGGATGCAGAATGTAAACAAACGATTATAAGATGAGTTGTCCAAGAATGGCAGAATTTTTTTTTCATGCAAATTTATTTAGCTTTGGAGTCTGGAATAAAAGTGTATGAATGAAATATTCACTGCTTTTAGATAGTGAGCCAGACGATTTATATTTTGATGACGTCATTTGAATCAAGTTCATTGTTTTCGTTGAAGTTTTAAGTTTTCAAGTAAAATAAATGATTGTAGTTCTGTGATTAAAAAAAATATCGCCGCTGAATGTATCGCATTTTAAACATGTTTAAATAACATTTGAGTTGGAAAGCGTTTCATAATCAATGCTTTGTGTGCGACTGATCTTGTTTACTTTATTGTATTTTAATTTATTACCATTGTAATGCTCACCATTCTTTCCCAAAGAAAGATCCCTTTAAGCGATAAAGTAAGATGAAAGAATGTTATTCTAGGTGGTGGACGAGGGCGCTACGGAAGTGAACGACGCCGTCGTAAAGATCCAGGCCGGGGTGAGGGGATACCTGACGAGGAAGTCCCTGAAAGATAAAAAGGGGCCCGAATCCGAACAAGGTAAGTCTTCTTTTACATCCTAAAAATAAGGAAACGCCCCTTTCTGGCGAGATTTTGAACTTCACCTTTGTAGCCTCGTGTTGTCCGAGATCAATTAATTTTATGCCGTGGAAGGGCTGAAAGGATCAGTTCCAATAGAAATTCGCAAAATTGCGTCCCATAGTCAATTTTCTGGCTGCTAGTGCAGGTAACGGTTATTCCATGCTGATGAGCATATAATAAACGCGAAACCGGCCCATATCTGCAATGGGAGTGTTTGGAGGAACGGCCCTTTCTGGCGGATTCTTCTGATTTTGTTCTTTTACGTGCACAAATGGGGAGTAGTGAATGGGAAAATATTATTCTTTGGTTTTAATCTCCCACGTGCACAGTTTTCTATCACACATAATTTCCTAATTTTATCTTATCATTATTATATTAATTTTATCCAATAAGCTCATGGGCCAGTGCGTCACGGAAGTGCCCCCCCTCTGCGCTCCAAACTTCCAGCGAGGCGTCTTAACCTCAGTCTGGGCGCTAGCTTAATATATTTAATCTAGTTTAGTATGGCTAAATCCTATTCGCTATAGTATTCACTTGGTATCTTAAACTCTTTTCCTGCCTGTTTTCTGTCTCGGATTCTAATATTAGTACTGTTTAGTCTCTAGCCTGCTCTAGTTTTAATTCTAGTCTTAATTCTAGTTTTAATTCTAGTTTTTTTTTTCTAAAATGCTTCTACCTATGTTCGCTAGCTTCGTCTTTCTGTTCTGAGCTCTGCTACCGGAATTGGGTCAAAGGTTAGCGTGAGGGCTCCTAGCCATCGGCCCTTCTCTCCTCTGCTTTTGGACTACTGCGTGCTCCCAGTCTCTCCTCCCTTCCGCTGCCCTCCCTGCTGCCAGCCTTCCGCTTCTTCGAAGGTCTTGTTCCTCCTATAGGACTCGCTTTTCTAATGTTTAGTAGCAGGAGCCTTAGTAATAGTCATAGTTTCTCTAATGCGCTTCCCTCTGGTCTTTCTCTCGCCCGGCCCTTCTTTGCTTACCTCCTTTTCTTATAGGTTAAATTAACCTGGCAGCACAGGTATAAGCCCGGATTACGACAGCATCTCTTTAAGTATTATTCTGCCTTTGCATAACTACCTAGCGGTAGAAAGTTGAAATCCTCTGCAAAATTAAATAATTTTTTGTGCCATACCTCCTTGGCATTTTTGCTCCTCCAGGCAGTCACTGCATTCGACGCTTCTACAGGCCCTTTTTGGCTGCACCTGCACTCCTTATGGAGTAAGGGTGCTTTTTCGCTCAGGTTTCCTCAACTAGGGGAAGAATCCCTAAGGTCTCCTGAGCGTCCCCGGAGCCGTGAGACTCTGGGCTTCTGCTTCCCGAGCTGATCCCTTGCGGTGTGATGTGTGTGGTTCTGAGGTTCCTATTCGTCTGGTCTTGGCGTTGTGTCCCGTACTAGTTTCACAATTAGTCTTCATACTACGTGTCCTTTTGCGGGCCTCGGCTCAGCTGAGTCGTCTTAGAACGGCACCCAGTGGTGGGGAATTAAACCTGTAAACCGAGAGGTAGATCAGGCCCACACTGCTGTCTCCCAGTGCGTCACAATACATGCACGCACATTATGCACAGCACAGCTAACAAAGATTGCTCACTTGAAGCATTGCTTCGATATAACCTGTGTCCATAGGCTGCCAGTAAACTTTTCCCATGAGGGGGCAAACTAAGAACAACGATCTTGATGCCCTCCTTTGTGACCTTAGACGTCCAGGGGAGGGCAAATGTCCCTTTTTGCCGTCCCCTATGGTGTCCATGCCTGCGTCCGTCCGTTCCTTTAAAAAATAGCAATGGTTATTTATCTCTTTTCATTCTACTATCCTTATAGAAACTGTCAGCAGAACTTGTTTCATTTTATGCATACCCAGCTGTTTTTATGCAGCCGAAAATTTATTATCTCTTATTTCATCTCACGAACGTTTTAGCGAAAGTAGCATTCGTTGCATTGAATTTTTTTTAAATCTTAAAATTCGTAAATGACGTCTCAGATTTGTATTTTTAATAGATGGAAGAAACTTACAGATATGCATATGCAGTTTCATAATCGTACGATCGTTAATGTAAACGATGGCGAAATATAAAATTAAATTTGGCCTATTTTGATAGAAAAGCTAACATAGATATGTGGGCATGTGAAAAAAAAAAAAAATTAACCTCCAAGTGTCATCCGCAGTAAGCACATTTTGGATTATCGTGCTAATTGAACAATCGTTTCTAAAACGATTGGGTATTAATATGGAACCTGACATGCATATTTATGAAGTCTTGAAATATGTTGTGCATATATTTATTTGACGTATAACCATTGGAATAACTTGACATGATGAGCCACTCACAAATAGTGTTAGATGTCGTGTAACGTTATGCTCAAACTGCACCCAATTCTATATTATATTAAGTTTATTTGGGTCACGGTGTAAGATAATCTTATATCGTGATTTGGGTTAAATTGGGAAATGAAGCTAGATTTTGTTCTTCGAAACGGCGCATGCTCAGCAGTGGCGTGGCGTCCATAAAGGCTAAAAAGTTAAGCTTCTCTTGTTTAAGCTTTAATTTAAGAAAATATTTAAATACATTTTAATTATTTTAACTTTTCAATAATTTTTTAATATATTTTTAATATATGTAATAACACGTTTTGGGGGCTAAAGGTGTCTAGCCTTCGCCGTGTATTGCGAATCAAATGGCATTAAAACCTCCCAACTCTTGAACTTCTCCCTCGCTGAGAATCGCTTGACGTAAGGCGTTATTACACGGAGCAATTCCTTCCAGCAATTTTGCAGCAACACCATACATTTCAATGGGAAGACACCTTACAGCCGAACTGCCTCAATTTTTTCAAACTCGGCAATGAAAATGGCTCCATTTCTGAGCATTAACCAATCAGAGGACGATAAAATTGGACATCACTCCTTGCCGCCTTTCTTCTCCTCATTTGCATTAAAGATGGCGATGCCAACTGCCAGCAGCTCAACTACGTTGGAATCTGGAAAAAAAAATGAATAGAACTTCTACCAAATTACAGACACCTGTAGGATATAAGAGATCCAAATTATACGGGGGGAAAAACCCATTGAAGAATGTTTGCTGGAATGAAATCGGCGGCATTCGAGAGGAGGGGCCTAAAGTATGATTGACAAATGGGATTGCAGTAAAAATTGCCTTGTGTAATAAGACCAGGCTAGCCTAAAAAAGGTGTGGCTATTGACCTTAAGACAATGATTAGATGTTGTGCATGACGGTTCTCTAATGATGTCGAGAAACAATCACTACCATTAAACTTGAGCATCTAGACATCCATATGGCGAATGTGTGAGTTTTAAAAATAATAAATCTGATTTCTTTTCTTTTATGAAATCACATGCTACATGAGAATCTCAGTTAGACAAATGGGGTGGATTCTTTTTCTAGCGGATTTTTAGCCTATTTTTATTATATTATAAGGTATGTTTCAGTTTTCATTATAGTATTCGTAAATAATTAATATGCAAAATTGTTTAAGTATATTGTTGACTGCAGAGATTTCCAACCAAGTTTGTCACCTTTGAGATTTTTTTTGAGTGCATTCTTTTGAATTGTTTAATTTTGTTAGTTCTGGTTATATTTACAAAAGTGATATATTTCTACTTCCGCATATATTTATACTTCTATTATATTTCTACTTCCCATTTCATACAATGGTTATAAAAGTGGATCTCAATTCGAAATAAGAAATAGTTTAAAATGTTGTATCTTATATGTATTCATTTTACCTATTTTAAAATCTCGTGTATTTCATGCACTCTGTATTTATATGATAAATTATCATATTTTACTCACCAAGAAAATGAAACTTCTTGGAAGAGTGAATTCCAATGGGAATCTCATTTGTAATACCAAAACCT
This sequence comes from Amaurobius ferox, assembly GCA_951213105.1. NCBI lineage: Eukaryota > Metazoa > Arthropoda > Arachnida > Araneae > Amaurobiidae > Amaurobius > Amaurobius ferox. The sequence goes on along the minus strand of OX578146.1, from coordinate 141,489,469 downwards.
TTAAAATACCAGTCCCTCAGCCAAAAGTCTCACGCCACGCTACTGATGCTCAGTGGACAAAATCAAAATGTTTATATGATTTTGAGCTGTACACTCATGTCCAAAAGTTAAGCATAATTCGTAAAATGCGAAAAATTGAGTTAATACAGATACAATGGTTTATAATCAGTTGTTGTTGAGACCCGGGACCGTCCGACCTACCAGAAAGGTGTAAGATACTTAAATACTGTACCAGGCAAATTCAATTGCCATTTACAGTTTAGACTTTGTCTACAACTGCCTTTGTCGTAGCCAATCCTGTTCTTTTAATGTTTTCGCCAAAATAAGCCGCCGATTTTTAGAATTTTGAATCGACGATATTACCAGTTCTGCTGAGAACTTAATGTTCGTCAACCAAAAGCCATCCACCTTTTGAATTTGGAAGATGACAATATCGCCAGTTCTGCTTAGAACTTTAGTGTTCATTGCCAATTAGCCACCATCAATTTAAAGTCAATTTTGAAAAAGAGCCAACAGATGACACAAAGGTACATCGAGCGCAGCTGAAACTGCAACGTCCTCCACTGGTCTGTCTCTGCCAAAACCATTTTTGAGGCTTTTATGGGCGAAGGGTCTAAATTTATAATTTAGCCACCTCATCCTCTCACCTTATTAGATGTCTGCGACGCTTTCTTTTTTATTAATTCAACAACAACAATTACAGAGATCTATGTATTAGCACATAGTGGGATAGGTAACATTTACAATTTTTACATCGCTATCGTTATACAGATCATTATACAGATAAACAAGCATAAGAAACATAAACAAGCATATGTACAATAGTGCTAGCTCGTAGGTTCCACGGTTGTACTTATACAATTGTACTTGCTCGTGGAACTTCTAGGGTTGCACTTCGAAAATCAAGCATGTGTTAAATTACATCATACAATTCATTGTTATATTATTTCCATTTCTTCTTCCACTTGAGGATCTTCCGGGGTGTCCCTATCCCAGTCCTTCCTCATTGTGGGTCTTCTTCCTCTTTCAGGAACCTCGCAATGTGCCCCCTCTTCCGTTTTCGTTCTTCATGTACGCTACATAGCTGCTTCTGTTCTCTATTTTCGGACAGTGTTGTCCCTTTTCTCCTGCAGTCCGCTGCAGTTTATGAGGTAATGGCGTGCATCTGCGTATATCCGCAGATTACAATATCTGCACTCCTCCCTTTGCTCTTTTACTTTAAACCTATTAAAATAGGCCGGAAATGCTCCGTGATTCGTTGTCGCCTATGTCACAAAGTGGTTTGCTCACAACCTCTTTGTTGACACATTTGGGCAGATTTCATATGTTAGTCTTCCTGTTTCTTCGTCCATTTGTTGATTTGGAATTCCATCTCCTGGTTTTTAAAGTACTTCAGTGGGATACTTATTTCAAGATCTGTATCTTGTTTTTCTGTTGCCTGCTTCGCTTCCTTATCAGCGAATTCATTGCCTTCCGTGCCAACGTGGGCTTTTACCCAGTTGTACTCTATGTTATTATTCCTGGCGACCCGTTGGAATAGGTTCCTTATTTCTTCTACAATTTTGTTGTTGTTTCTATGCTTCTTCATCGCTTGCAGCGCGCTTTGGCTGTCCACGTGACACTCTATGTCCATACCTCTGCTGTTAGAGGTTGCCAGCCAGATCAGGGATTGTCTTATTGACAGTAGTTCGCTCTGGAACACGCTCGCGTTGTCGCTAATTCTGTAGATCTGCGTCCATATTATTTCATTTCTTCTGTATATTGCAGGCGCTGCACCCACTTTCTCTTCCTTCTTAGACCCGTCCGTGTATATTTCGAACGAGTCTTTTCCTTGGTCCGTGTTTGGAGTTTTGCCTTTCTTCCATAGTATTATGATTTCCTTAAATGGGTGAGTAATCCATCTTTCTTTGTTCTGTTCTAGTTCGTTGAAATTGAACTTCCTTCCTTCTACTTCCAACTCTTTTATGCCCTTTCTGTATTTCTCTCTATTTGTCTCGTAATCTATCTGCAGTTCTATGGGTAGTATATACCCCATAGAACTTGCAGTGCAGCATTGGGCGTGGTTCTATATGCTTTGGATATAGATGGTAGCTCCATTCTTTGAACTTGGTTCAGTTTATTTATACGTCTGGCGGTTCCTCCGTTCCACCATGCTCCGCAGGCATATGTTATGATTCTCTCCAGTCCTCTTTTATAAATATTTTTCATTACTTTGTTGTTAAGGCCCCAGTACCTTTTACTTAGGCCATTCAAGTTGTTAATTGCTTTGCCCAATGGTGTCGGAACCCATGGGTGCCCACAGATTTCTTTCTGTGGGTGCACTGCACCCACAGAAATTTGAAAATAATTAAGGTTTTTTGTTGTTACTAATCTTTAAACAGCATTGGAATGAGATTTCCTCCCCAAAAAATATTGAAGTAAAAATAGCATGAATGAACAATCCAAGCTCGCAGTTCAGGAATAGGTGTGAATTTTTATATAAAAGCAGTTGCTTACACCCTGCCTCCCTTTACAACACTGGTTTAAAAGATCCGTGCAGTTGATGCCGAGTCATAATTTGGAGTTAAGTTAGGTGCTCGAATCAACTGTTCGGACAATGGTAGTATTATTTAGCATTGTTTGTCAGACTGGGGGTTCTATGGGGGCATTATCATATCTCGGATAATCCTGCTAAAAATAAATTGTAACAAATTCTAGGGTATAGGTGTTTAAAGATTTGAATTACCAAATGAATCTGCTATGGGTGCGTTGCACAAACGGCAACATTATGTTCAAATAGCTTTTATTGTTGAGAAAAATTTGGAGTAGTTGAAAAGTTTGACGATATTCTTTTTCTGTGGGTGCAAGAACAATATTTATGGAAACAAAGATCAAAATACATGTGTTAAATATTTGTATAATACAGAAACAAATGTTTAGCTTAAAAGTTCTTGAAATTTTACATGGATTGAAACTTTTATTTTCGTTTTAGTGGAAACGATATGCCAAAAGAAAAAATCTGATGTGGGCAGCACATGACTTTCCTTATATAATGCAATAATTTTACTTCTTTAACGGTACAAAAGTGATGAAAAAATACACGGCACAGTGTTTCCGGCCGTCCAGATAGATGCTCTATGTTCTCGGATGAGTCAGACGGCCTGGGTCTTCAACGGCACAGTATTTGTAATGTTAAATTGTACATTTGACCCTTTTCCGGATGACAACATGTAAAACTATTTCGTATCCAATTAACTCATATTTTACTCAACTCTAAATTAATAATTATCACTATTGATATTAATTAGCACCTTAATTAGCAATAGAGTCCATAAATTTAAATATTTTAATAATAAATTCATCAATTAGGCGTCATTTTCATTACCTTGGCATCATTTTTGTAATTTTAACGATATTTTTGTCAATATGGGGATAAATACCGCCAAGTTGGTGATATTTAGAAGAGCATTTCTCATATAATAAAAGGTATGCCCGTCATATGACAGAATTAAAAATTCGCAAAACATGGCATCCCATTTGGCGTCATTTTTATCAATTTGTCAACATTTTTATCAATTTGATAACATTTTTATCAATTTGGCAACAGTTTCGCCAATTTGGGGACATTTTTATAAATTTAATAACATGTCTATCAATTTGGCAAGATTGATAGAAATGTTATTAAAAGAAGTCGCAAAACATTGCATCCCATTTGGCGTCATTTTTATCAATTTGGCAACAGTTTCGCCAATTTGGGGACATTTTTATAAATTTAATAACGTTTCTATCAATTTGGCAGCATTGATAGAAATGTTATTTAAAGAAGTCGTCAAGTTGGCGATATGCCGCCAAAATTCGTCGCCAGAATTCCAAAACTTACAGACGGAGAAATAGGTTATTCTTAAGTTCTTATCAAAATAAGGAATTTTCATTAATTGTCCTTTTCATTGATTTAGCGACTTTTTTTTTCAATTTGGCAACATTTTTATCAATTTGCGAATCAAAACACACCACGTTGGCGAAATTTCGCCAAATTCGTCGCCAAAAGTTCGTTAAGCATTGTAGATGCAGAAATAGGTTATTCATAAACGGCGTCAAATACTAATGGCGTCAAATAGAATGCTGTTACCCAAAGTGTCTTCCCTCGTGAATGGAACGAGCTAGATCTACGAGAAGGCTACGAGAATGATCCAGGAATACCCACTCTTAAAAGATAACCTTATAGAAGGAGATGGCACCAAACGACATAATAATAGTTACAGATAAAACAATTACAATAAATCATTACATCATAACATCTAAAAAAATAAACATAGACAATAAAAAGTGAAAAACGGATTATCTACACTGGTGTTCAAAAGTTGAGCGTGAACATTATACGTGTGAATATTCCAGGAACCAAAAGTCGCAACAAAAAGATGACAGTAAAAGCACGTAAAAAATTAGCTATCAACACGAAAAAATCTGATGTGGGCACCACATAACTTTCCTTATATAATGCAATGAATTTACTACTTTCACAGTAAAAAAAATAGGTTATTCTTATAGTAGATACTTATATTCTTTCCAAGATATTGAATTTTCGTCAATTTCTTTGATTTAGCGTCACTTTTATCCATTTGGCGAGATTTTCGTTAATTTGGCAGCATTTCAAAAAGCCGCCAAGCTGGCGACATTCTGCTAAATTCGTCGCCAAAATCTCGCCAAGCGTTATGGACGGAGAAATAAGTTATTCTTATAGCAGTTAAATGGCCATTGGCGTTCAAATACAAAAGCATTACTCAAAATATCTTTTCTCATTAATGGAACGAGCTAGATCCACGAAAATGATATCACCAAATTTATCGCATGATATTACATATGAAAAATGAACGTGTTTCTCAACAGTTAATATTTTTTTTAATTTATGGGATTTTTTGATAAATTTATTTGAAAAATGTACAATATCTCAAAAACGGTTTTTGCTAGCGTTCTAAAGTTTATGTCAATCGTTTTGTAAGGAAAATTTACATAAAAAATGACTATTTGCGTAACTTTATTAAAGGTTTTGATTTTTTGGTGATTTTTTCAAAATTTGACTCGAAAATTTAGGGGGTTCTGAACATCCGATTGTATTTAAAAACAATAGGCTTTCTGTATTCACGGATTGTAATTTTTATACCAAATTTACAGAACATGCTCGTTGTAATTTTGGATCACGGATTATAATTTTGTACCAGGTTTTACAGAGCATGCGCGTTGAGGATTGAACAGGATGGGAAGACTTGGAGCGCGGGGAGAGAATTCACGGCATACTCATTAAAACTTACAGCACATGCGTGTGGATATTTCTTACAACATACGCGGTTGCTAATTTTTACAGCACACGCGCGAGACAGTTCTAACAGAGCATGCGCGAGCAGCGATCTTACAGCGTATACGCGAGCAGTGATCTTACAGCGCATGCGCGTGAAGTGCTCTTACAGAACATTCGCGTGGAGATTCTTACAGCGCATGCGCATGGAGCAATTTTACAGCGCATGCGCAAGGACTAACAGAGACTAACAGACTTCTAACAGAGCATGCGCGAGCAGAGATCTTATAACGCATGCTCGAGGAGCAATTTTACAGCGCATGCGCGTGGATGCTCTTTCAAAGCATGCGCGTTGAGGATTGAACAAGGGGGGGGGAAGACTTGGAGCGCAGGGAGAGCATCCATCCCTTGCTTATTAAAACTTGCAGCGCATGCGCGTGGATAGTTCTTACAACATACGCGGATGCTAATTTTTACAGCGCACGCGCGCGGCAGTTCTAACGGAGCATGCGCGAGCAGCGATTTTACAGCGCATACGCGAGCAGCGATCTTACAGCGCATGCGCGTGAAGTGCTCTTACAGAACATTCGCGTGGAGATTCTTACAGCGCATGCGCATGGAGCGATTTTACAGCGCATGCGCAAGGACTAACAGGGACTAACACACTTCTAACAGAGCATGCGCGAGGAGCAATTTTACAGCGCATGCGCGTGGATGCTCTTACAAAGCATGCGCGTTGAGAATTGAACAAGGGGGGGAAGACTTGGAGCGCAGGGAGAGCATCCATCCCTTGCTTATTAAAACTTGCAGCGCATGCGCGTGGATAGTTCTTACAACATACGCGGATGCTAATTTTTACAGCACACGCGCGCGGCAGTTCTAACGGAGCATGCGCGAGCAGCGATTTTACAGCGCATACGCGAGCAGCGATCTTACAGCGCATACGCGAGCAGCGATCTTACAGCGCATACGCGAGCAGTGATCTTACAGCGCATGCGCATGAAGTGCCCTTACAGAACATTCGCGTGAAGATTCTTACAGCGCATGCGCAAGGAGCGATTTTGCAGCGTATGCGCAAGGAGCGATTTTTACAACGCATGCGCAAGAAGCGATTTTACAGCGCATGCGCTAAGGGTTCATACTAGTGTTCTAAAGTTTGTGTCAATCGCTATCTAATGAAAAATTGCATAAGTAATGATTATTTACGTAACTTTGTTAAATGTTTTAATTTTTTCATGATTTTTTCAAAATTTTAATTAAAAATTTAGGTAGGTTTTGAACATTCGATTATGTGTAAAAACAATAGGCTTCCAGTATTTATTTATTGTGATTTTTGCACCAAACTTTGTTCGAACCGCTTCATTCGTTCGTGAGATATCGTCGCCACAGTCTCACTGACACGCATAGACGTCACCTTAAAAACGTCTGATTCGTATTCAGGGATGCTTGAAACGTGCTCTTCTTTCGAAAACTTGAATTCGAATTTTCGACCCCGCAACAATATTTTCCTTATACATTTCCTTAAACATCAGCAATATCACAGATAATTATTCTTTCAGTATTCATTATTATTATTATTCTGCATTGCATATTTATATTTAGTGAAAACGCTCTCGAAGTTTGAAATATCACTTTTTACCACTTTAGAACAAAGTTGAAAAGTGTTTATGACTTTGTTCATTCTATCTGTCTGTCTGTCTGTCAGTTAGCACGATAACTGCCGTAAAAATGACTTCATCAAAATGAAATGTTAGTATGTTGTTCAGACAGTCTGTAGGACCTATGGAAATATAAATGAATAATATCACCCTATTAGTTTTGAATTGGACCCGGGTTGAAAAAATGAAATGGGACCTCATTTTTCAAACATTTTTTAAGCGAATTTAAAATTCAGGAATTGCTTCGAAAATTTTAGGTAATATTCAAATTGTTCCATAAAATATATAAAAAAATATTCAGCGAAATATATTCAGAAGTTTTTTAAATGAAAATTAAAATAATAATTACACCTCTTATATGGAGCGATCACGTGACCCACTTCAAAATGATATATGGCATCCATCTTGGCTCAAAATCGTGATTTTTAAAGTTCTGTCTAATTCATATTGAGTGTTGTATCCGTCCTAAAACCACTTTATTTTTGCTTAAATTCTGTGCATCTACATACTGAAACAACGCAATTACAATATATTTGAGTTTAAATGCTCATCCAAATTTGATTATTTCTTCAACGAAGCCTATTTTTCACTTATGTAAAATGTAAACGGAAAAATATGTACAATGAGTTGTATTAGAATTACTGTATTTCTTTAACGCAAAATTATTTAGCTCGTGGAGTCTGCATAGCTGATATGAATGAAATATTCATTGATTTTACAAAGAGAAGGACGATTTTTTTCGATGAAGTTTTAAGCATAGAGTTTAATTACTTGTAGCTCCGTGGTCTTAATTTTTAAATAAAATAAATTATTATAGTATTGTGATGAATGAAATGAATGGGAAATTGTTCATGAATGAAATGCTGCTTTTATAGAGAGAGCCAGGCGTGATATTTTATCTATGACGTCATTTGAATGAATTTCAGTTGTTTTCGATGAAATGTTCAAATATAACAAATTTTCGTAGTATTATGATAATTCTAAAATTATTACCGAGGAATGTATCGCATTTTAGAAATGTTTAAACCAGGCAATTTATATTTCAATGCCGCCGTCATTTGAATGAAGTTCATTTTTTTCTCTGAAGGTTTAAGTTTTCAAATATAATAAATTAATTTAGTATTTAAATTAATTTAGTATTTTTATTAATATAATTTAGTATAAATTAATTTAGTATTTAAGTTTTAAAATATTACCGAGGAATGTATTGCATTTTAGACATGTTTCAATAAAATTGCATTGAAGTTGGAAAGTGTTTCATAAGCAATACTTTAAGCATAATTGATCTTTCTTGTTTATCTTTAAACATGAAATAAATATTAACAGTTCTTTTAAAGTTCATATAAATGATACATCATAGGAAAGGTAATTATTAGATCCTTCAATTATCTTACATAATAAATATATTTTTATAAATATATGACTTTCCTTTTCTAATTAGAATTATTATTATTTTTTTTTTTTTTTAGATATTATATGTTTCAGCACGAATTTGAGCGTTATTCACGATTTTCACACAAATCAGTTCTTTAGCGACCGAAAATATTATCACTGTTTCTATCTATCATGATTGGGTATTTTTCGGAAAGATCGAAAAACATTCCGAATCCGTAGGATAATTCCTTCATATTTTTTCTTTCCTTATATACATAATGAAAGTATTGTGACGGGGTCGAAAATCCGAATTCGAGTTTTCGACGGGAGAGCACGTTTCAAATATCCCTGATCACGAATCGAACATTTTTGAGGTGATGTCTGTGTGTGTGTGTGCGCGTGTGTGTGTCAGTGAGTCTAATGTGTGTGTGTGTGCGTGTGTGTGTCAGTGAGTCTAATGTGTGTGTGTGTGGAGACGATAACTGACAAACGAATGTACCGATTCGAACGAAATTTGGTACAAAAATTACAATCCGTGAATACTGGAAGTCTATTGTTTTTATACGCAATCGAATGTTCAGAACCCCCTAAATTTTGGAGTGAAATTTTGAAAAAATCATCAAAAAATCAAAACCTCTAATAAAGTTACGCAAATAGATATTTCTTTTGTAACTTTTCCTTAGAAAACGATTGACATAAACTTTAGAACGCTAGCATGAACCGTTCTCGAGATATTGCACATTTTTCATATAAATTTATCAAGAAATCCCATAAATTAAAAAAAAATATATTAACTGTTGAGAAACATGACCACTTTTCATATGTAATATCATGTGATAAATTTGGTGACGTCATTTTCGTGGATCTAGCTCGTTCCATATACTTTATATTTGAACGCCAATAGTCATTTATCTGCTATAAGAATAACTTATTTCTCCGCCTTAACGCTTGGCGAGATTTTGGCGACGAATTTGGCGGAATGTTGCCAATTTGACGACTTTTTGAAATGTTGCCAAATTAACGAAAATCTCGCCAAATGGATAAAAATGACGCTAAATCAATGAAAATGACGACTCATTGTCGGAAATTCAATATCTTGGAAAGAATATAAGTATCTACTATAACAAAAACCTATAGGGTCTACCTTGTTTAGGTATCCCTTCCAGCTTTCAAATTTCGCATTTGCTATTTGTCTGTTATAGCATGCTTGGGTTTTCTTATAATGAATTTTATATTTCATTTTGCCCTCTTCGTCCTCATTGTATCTTTGATACCTCCTCCTGTTTGCCATTACTTTTTTCCTGAGTATTGTTGATTCCGTGTTCCACCACGGTACTTCTTTTTTATTATTGACCCTGTTTGCTCTTCTCTTTGAAGCTTCGCACGCTTCCTGGGTCCATTTCGTAATTTTGGAAATGACTACTTCAATGTTTTTTCCATTGAGCTATCCCTTCCTGATATGGGCTATTCTTTTAACTGTTTCTAACTTCAATTTGAGCCAATCCATATTTTTCATCCTGTACCTTATTCCCATAGGTTTAGGAATTTCATTTGTGACTTCGGTGTATATCATTCTATTGTCCGTGTTTGTCTCTTCCTCCAGAATCTGCCAGTTTTGGGTTCTGATTTCTGGGTTTATTAATCTGGTCATGGTCAAGTCGACCCAACTCTTTCCCTTACATTTTCATGTGTGGGTTCCGAGTTGGGATCTTTTCCAATTTTCAGGTTAAGTTCAATCCCCAGTTCAGCTAGATTCCGCCCTCGCTCATCTTCTGGGCTCGGGCTACACAGGTTGCTTTTGCATTAAAATCACCCGTCATGATTATATTTGCTTCGTCGTTGTTGTTAGCGAGCTCTCGTCTTTCATTAAGAATAGGGCTTTGTTCCTCATTTGGCGAGCTATTATAAACGCAAACCATAAGGATTGCCGGGCTCGTATCCAGCGGTATAGCCGCCACGTCTCTTGACGTTTTTATTTCTATAGCATTTATCTTGCTATTGGTGATTATTGCTGCTCTTGGGTTCAGATGTTTCCCGCTGTATATTGCGCAGTTCGCAGGGAAACCCACTGCCTGACCTTGCAGGCAGTATGGCTCCTGCACACACACTATATCGTAATCGTACAAACGGCTCTTTAAAGTGGCTGTTGCCACTCTGCTATGCCCTGTATTGACTTGGATGATTTTAATTGTGTCCATAGCCGATACGATTTTTTTCCATTTTTAACACGTATAATTTTGCTGGGCATCTTGGATCCCAGCTGCTATGGGTTGTATCATATGTCGTTCTTCTATATTTATTAGTGTGTGTGTGCAGTTAGTGCAACGCTTTTTCTCTGCTTTGCAGCTTTTATGGTCGTGATTACCTCTCGAACACTTTGAGCACTTTTGTTCTTCCGTGCAGTTCTTGGCCATGTAGCCGTATCTGTTACAATTGTAACATTGTAGCACCGAGGTAAATTCCCTCGCGTGCGTCCTTTGCCAGTTGAAGTATAGAGACTTCTTCATTTTGAGTTTACGAAACTCTTCCCCGTCACATTCAATAACCCAATGGCTCATGTCTCCTCTTTTTATTGGAAACTTTATCCTGATTTTTTCTATATCAACTTCGTTTTGATTTTTGGGTGCTTCAGCTCTTTACTGATATTATAGATTATTACTCTGAGTTTTTTTCTTTTTTGGAGTTCTTGGTTCCATTTTATCATTTAAAGCTTGTTTGTTTTTAATGGCTTCTTCGAGGATTTCCAGGTCCTCTTTCCTTTCTGCCTTGACAACTAAGTTGCCTTTGGCAATGTTCCTTAGGGAAGTTAGTCCGATTTTTAGTTCTTTAGGTTTAATCGTTTTGACTAACTCTCTTTCTAGCTCATTTGAGGAAGTTCCCTGCTTCTTGGGCACCAGAATTGGGGTATTTTCTTCCTTCTTCCTTTTCTTAGGGATTTGTTTCGTGACGTTGGCATATGAGACTTGATTTTGGGTTCTAAGTCTGCCTTTTAGTTCAGCACTTTTTACTTGCTGATTTATCATTATTTCAAATAGTTCTGACATACTTCTATTGATTGTCTGGGCTAGACAATCATCTTCACCTTTTGGGGCCATCAGGCCATGTATGCTAGTTATTATTTGCTTAGCTTCCTCTGCATCGGTCTTTCCCTGCTGGGACAAGTAAGGGAAGTCACCGTCTAGTGAGGTGTCTGAGACAGAATAATATTCAATATATTACGCTTTAAGCGACTAAGTTTAAGCTGGCCTACTTTAGGCAATTTACCGTCAATTTAAGTTTCGTTGTTGAGAAATTGAACCCCTCTTGAGAGGGGAGCCCCCAGACCACGATAAGGATACTCCACTGGAATGCTTACCAGTTATACTTATTTTAATTTCAAATACACTTCTAGAGATAACTCCTGCTCCTGCCGATGGAGTTTTATTCGCTCTATTTATCGCTTTGTGTTCACAAGAATCTTATATCTGATAGCATTCCCCCTGGGGGACCAGAAAGGTGTAAGGTAACCGTTTGGACGGCCGGGAAGTGCCACCCAATTTAGACCGGAACCCAGTGGGGGATCACAACCAGTTGTAGAGAATCGTGGGACGAAGGTAAATCATTGTACATATGCAAAACAGTTCAGTCGACGTCGACATGCGCAAAACACCGGCGCACGTATAGCGTCGAGCGGCATGGTCAGTTGAGGCAGAAGTTCGTAATTGCTGTAGTATAGAGCGTTGTTAACAATCAAAAAGGACGAAAGATGTCACAAAGATGCCAACTTGACATGTTTTTGAAAGGATGAATTATTGGAATGCTGGAATCCGGTCGATCCCAAACCGAAGCGTCTCGAATTCTAAATGTACCTCAGTGGGTAATCTCCAGACTGTGGCAGAGGTTCCAAATCACTGGAGATGTTACCCAATGACTAGTACCAGGTTGACCAAGGGTAACAACCGCTCGGCAAAACCGATATTTGGGGATAACTGCGCGACGTCAGAGGAATCGTTCTGCCAAACAACTGGGTTCAGCCCTGACAGTCGCCACTGGAGTCCCTGTTTCGAGACAAACTGTTTACAAGAGACTCAGACACGTTGGTCTCTATGCCAGACGACCAGCAGTTTGTATCCCCTTGACGTCTGCACAGAAACGCTCGTTTACAGTGGAGTTTGGAACATCGGCAGTGGAGTGGACAACAGTGGGGCAATGTTCAGTGACGAGTCCAGGTTTAGCTTGCACATTAATTCTTGTCGTACCACGATCTGGAGAGAACGTGGAACGCGTTTTCACCCGGGAAACATCATGGAAAGACATCGTTTTCCGTTTGGGAGAGTTACAATCTGGGGAGGCATCATGATGGACGGCCGCACGGACCTCCACATCTTTGACACGGAGTCGGTTACCGGTCAAAGATACAGAGACGAAGTCCTTGAGCCTACCGTTCGATTGTTTCGAGGTGCTGTTAGTCCTGATTTCATATTCATGGATTATAACGCGCCTCCTGATCGTGCGGCCTTGGTTGACGACTTCCTTCAAACTGAAGATATCGAACACATGCAGTGGCCTACTAACTCTCCTGATCTGAATCCAATAGAGCATGTGTGGGATATGCTCGCTAGACATCTTGCAGTCCTCCGCTACCCACCAAGCTCCGTTCCGGGATTGAAAACTACTCTCCGTGAGGTTTGGAACTCTTTGAGCACACAACTTATCCAAACCCTCATCGAAGGTATGGGAAATCGTTGTGCAGCATGCGTGGCTACCCGAGGTTCCCACACACCGTATTAAACTTCAGCATGACATTGTTTTAATCATTCTGTTTCACTTAGGTTGACACTCGTATTGTGACCATTTTTTCTTTCAACTCTTTTCTTTGTATAATAAAAGTCATTATTATCCTTCTTTTGCATCGTTTTCTTCTTCTATAACCCTATTACACCCGCATACCGCGTTTCCTTCCATTCCGATGTAGATTTCTTGAAATTTTCACATAAACAGCAACTATGCTTAACTTTTGGACATGAGTGTGTACCGTCCATTCACAAAATTGAAATAGGTTAGTTTATTTGATTTTTTAAAGCGATTATAATTGTATCTCTAAATTGTGTTTTTATCTTTTTCACGCTTGCCTGCCAGGATCTACGCACTGATGATTGGAAGTAAGTAAAATTAAGTGAATAAAAGTATGAATTCACTCATGTTTGCACTTGAGTTTCATTCCATAATTACTATTTCTTCCACATGAGTTGCTGTTGTATATTTTACCTAGAGCGGTCTCTCAAAATAAAGGCCCCATTATAAAAGTACTTAATATTTAAAATGAAAAATTTATTTCGGTTCTAAAAAATCTGAACGACCCGTATCCAAAATAATTGTGACACCCGATTCCGCTGCACCCTGTTTTACTTCAACTCCTCTTCCATTCACTTTTTCCTGCTGGATTCAGGTTTCTGCTTCTTGCATTTCCTCACAATTGAGCATGGGCACCTGACGTCACATGGACCCTTTTAGCGCTACGTTTCCAAAACAAAACACTCGTTTGCTCAGCACTATGGACATTTTCGTTATTCCTGTATTAAAAACGGCTACTTCAGAAATTTACAATCGTTTGACCTCTCATTTTAGTAGGATATGTTTCAATTTATCTTCTTGGATAGATATTTTTGATGAACCGGAAACGAAATACTCACTTTCCTTAAAATATATACACGAGTTTTTTTTTAAGGAAAAACGTTATGTATCTCTCCTTTCTCGCTCACGTCGCAGAATTGGCTAGTAAATGCACACATCTTTAGAACGCTAGTGAGTGATTACGGAAAAAATGAGTAGTAGTGCACATTCACTTATAATCACTTAAAGTGCACTTTAACGAATGAAATATTTGAATTTATATTGTTATTCAAGTATTCTAAATAACTTATTTTCATCCCAAAGATACATTTCGATTTTCGATGTTTAATGGATTTAGTTTCAACTTTAACTTTTATTGGCTATCATCGCCCTCTTACCATGACCCACTATGGTAAAACGAATGCCCTTTTGCCCTTGCGTCTCTGCGCATTCTACCACGCAGGCTGTTTATGGACGCTCGTGCGTATGCTCTATTGCAAGAGCAGCCAGCACTCTCGGGGGGTCAAAAGGCAAATTACAAAATATCGGCACTCGCTAAGGAGGGAAGTAATTTAAATATATTAAAATAATTTAAGAAGCAATAAAGTTTTATTACATTTTATATGGCTCATTTCACTATAAAAAGTATATTCAAAAGCTCTCGTTCTGCTCTATTATTCATTTATGCAACGGCTGTCATTTGAAAATGATATAACAATTAGATCACACTAGCACATTCAAATTCCATAACAATCATTTCCAGAAAAATGGATTCTACATCAAGAGGGGCATCAAAATACTTCAGTGTTTATAGCCTCGAGGCTCTTCATATGTTTAGATTTTCCTCAAGTTTTTGGGTGTATAGAGAGCGGGGTCACGTGACGTCGCATGGAGAATGTGGCCCAAGCAAAATACTCGTATGCTTGACAGAATGGAAATTTGTATTATTTCTGTATTAGAAACGGCTATTTTATAAATTTACTATCGTTTATCTCTTAACTTTAGGATATGTCTAAATTTAACTTCTTTGGTAGACATTTTTGAGTTTTTAAAGCAAATTCTTTGTGTATATTTCCTTTCTCTCATATGCACCGCTGAATTAGCTACATCTTCAGGACGCTAGCGAGTGACTACGATAAAAATGAGTAGTAGTGAACATTCACTTTGCGGCAGCAAAGACGCTCAATAGCCACAACTTAAAGAACACTTTAGCAAATGAAAGTTTTACACATATATTGTTACTCAAGTATTCTAAATAACTTACGAGACTTTGCAACACAAAGATAAATTTCCATGTTTATTCGGTCTAGTTTCAATTTTTATTGGCCATCATCATCAGTTTACCATGACTCGCTATGGTAAAAATAATGTCCTTACGTTTCTGCTCATTCTACTACGCAGGCTGTTTATAGACGATCGTGCCGATGCTCTGTAGTGCCTTACATGCAAATGATATTACTGGATATTTTCCTTTCACCTAGTAGTCCCAGAAAAAGACGCTTCAATTCTTTTGTATTCTGTTTCTAAGGATACCATCTGAAACCCACAGGAAACATGCCGCCTCCTTATTTGTCCCTCGCATTGTGTCGTCCTAACCATAATCACCGCCTCCTTTAGACCCTACCTGTTCAGTCAGCCGTCTCTCCTTAGTAAACGGTGATGGTACAGCTTAATATTGAAAAGGGATATAAAATGCTTGAAATAGGATTTAATATTTAATTTACAAACATGATATATGCGAAAGCAAAGGTATAAAAACACGAGAACATAGTGAAACTAGGATAGACGACTTTTTTTATGGGTCACACACACAAAAAAATATTTTTATGATCTAATTTTTTTTTAATTTAATTTTATGATTTTTCTTTCCTTACAATTATTTTAATAATAATTTCTTTATGAGAAAAAAAATTCCAAACACCACAAGCCAGGAGACTCGTAGAAAGAATTATAATCCATATAATGTCTCATAAACCCACTTTGTAATTAAAGAAAAAATACTTACTTGAAATTAAAGGGCTTCAAACATTTAACGAAACCACAACAAATTGAAATTTTTCCTGCATTTATATGTGAATTTATATATAAGTCAATTTATATATAAGAATTTTTATATAATATCAAAAATTTATATAGAAGTTACATCATAAAAATCATAGAAAAATGACTTCAGATAATAAATTTGTGATAAAGTGAAAAGTATTATTATTAATAAAAAGTATTATCTTTAATGAATTTTCATGTTTTTATATGAAGAAATTTATTATTCCAAATCATTTTTCAATGAATTTTCTATTTCAATTTTTAATCATAGATATACACTTCATGAAATACATATGCAATATTTCAATTTATTGTGTATCTGCTAAGTGTTCTAAGTTCTTTTATTTCCTGCAGAAAGTTGTTTTCTATGTAAAGTACATTAAGAGTGGTAGAGCAAAATGTATATTTCTCCTATTGAAATGTATATAATTATTCTTATAACTGATTACCTAATTTAAGTGATAATAGGTTGGTCATTTATGTTAGTTAAAATTTTATATTTAGGCTACATTAATAAGAATTGTGCTCTAAAATTTTTTTATTTTATTCAATATCTATATTTTAGCACATAAAATATTACACCCCCTTCCCTTCAGACTCATAATCATCTTTTAAAGTATGTACTTGTGTATTTTTAATTAGTAACATAACCATGATAAATATTTTATGACTCTACAATATTAAAAACTTTAGATCACAGCCATTTGTATATTGATCACCTGCCTAGGATGCAGCTCAGAAATGAGAGTGGTGAAAACAAGTTTTACTATATTTTTTTTATAAAATAAAAAGTGTCATTCAAATAGCAAAATTGAATTGCATTAAAAATGTGTGTGTATAAAAGCATCCAGAATTTGTATTTGACTACACTATTGTTACATAAAGAAAAAAAAATTCTTTATATGGAAAATCTATAATTTTTGACAATTTATTAAGGATAAAATCCAATGATAAAAGTAGAAAAAACAACAACTAAAAATTTAAATTTCAAAATTATTCTACCGTAAACCAATCTAAAGATATGGATAAACCGCAAAAAAACATTCGACACAAGGGGCGCCCTCACGCGGTACAATGCATCATAATCCAAAATCAGCGCCAGCAGCTGACTGAACAGGCGGCGTCTAAAGGAGGCGGTGCCATAGGCACGAGCGTAAATAAACCTGCGTAATAGAATGCAGAGAAACGTAAGGGTAAAAGGACTTTATTTTGACCTTAGCTTGTAGTGCTAAACGGACGATGATGGTCCATAAAAATTAAAACTAAACCATTAAACGTCGAAATTTATCTCTGTGATGATAAGTTATTTAGAATACTTGAATAACGTGAATATTTTATTTTTCTGTTCATTAAAAATATCTATCAAAGAAGAAAAATTTGGATATATCCTACTCAAATGAGAGGTTAAACGATTGTAAGTTTCGAAAGTAGCCATTTCTAATACAGAAATAATGAAAATTTCCATACTACTAAGCAAACGAGTATTTTGTTTTGAAAACGTCAGGGCAAAAGGGTCCGAGTGATGTCACGTGCCCCTGTTCTATTGATTGGCACCCTACCTAAGTTTTATCGAAGTAGCTACATAGCTTTTTGCTGTCTCATCATCCTGATGGGTCGTGTCTGGTTAAAGCTGTGTAAGAAACACTGGAGCATGTGTTGCACTTAACTGGGTCTCCCTCTTCATTGTTGTTACCCACTTAATCCAAGCCCCATGCACAAGTAGTGATGTGCTGGAAAACGGTTTCAGTTCTTTGCAACGACTGTGAAAGATTGTCTAAGCGGAGTGTAGAAAGGAAGTTTATTTGGCTGTACTAGATTAACTATTTGTTGTACTTTCGGACTGTGGTTCTTAAATTTCTTGCCGTCGCACCCAGTGGTTGGAAAAACTACTTTATTATTGGAGTGATCTACAACTACGACTACATTATAACACATGTAATTCACTACAACTGCAACTGCTTTTTTAAAAGTTGTGACTACAAACTACTTTTAAAATGGAGTCACTACATAACTACTTTTATAAGACGAATTTTGATACAGCTTCAATTTTCAGAAAAAGTTAAGGATATGGGTATACTGTAGTCATATAACATATTTATTCTGAATAATTAAAATTCACTGATCCACTTACCAATCGTTACGATTTTACCAACTTTTAAAAACTGTAAAATAAAGTAAAACTATAAACTTTAAAATCAAAGACAACCCAAAATAGGTTTAAAAGTCCTTTAATAAAATCTCCTTTCCTCGACGTACAATAATTATACGGCCAAAGTGCGTTCCCTTTCTGTTAGATTGGACGGTTTGGGTCTCAACAACAACGCCTAAAGCACTTTCGAGCATCATCGATGCCCTTCATCAGTCGCTTCGCCACTGATGAAGGGCAAAAAGACTTTTAACCCTATTTTTGGTTGTCTTTGATTTTAAAGTTTAATTAAAATTGACGTGTATCCATTCTATTTATTAAAAGTATAAAATAAAGTAGCGCGTTACATTACAAATTACGAGAAAAAGTAGTGACTACTGTAGTTTCGCTACTTGTAGAGCTCTACTTCCGAGCACTGGTCCCACCTTCCCTGAGAGAAAAAGATCCTACGACCCACTCCTTCCCGTGATTCCGACTCAAAAACATACTCGCTGAAATGAACGCAAGCGAGGAAACAGTTTTATGGGAATAAAACCTGCATTTAAGGAGGTTGCTGTTTGAATACGACTAGTTATTCGATGGACAATTTTAGACAATAGAGCATGGGCATGAGCGTCCATAAACAGCCTGCGTAGTAGAATGCGCAGAAACGTAAGGGCATTATTTTTACCAAAACGGGTCATGGTCAACAATTGATAATGGTAAATAAAAATTGAAACTAAATCCATTAAATATCGAAATTTGCCTTTGTGCTAAAAATAAGTCATTTAGAATACTTGAGGGACACTATATGTTTAAAGATTCCATTTGCTAAAGTGCACTTTAAGTGATTTTAAGTGAATGCACAGTACTACTTATTTTGACCGTAATCACTCGCTAAGCGATGTATAGAAACATTGACTAGAAACTTCTGCAGTGTACATGCGAATGAGAAGGGAAAGATATATAATGAATTTTCTTAAAATATATATTTTATTAAAATTTGAATATTTTATTTTCCGGTCCATTTAAAACATCCATCTAAGAGGATCCATTGAGGCAAATCCTACTAAAATGAGAGGTTAAACGATTGCAAATTTCCAAAGTAGGCGTTTCAATGCAGAAATAATGAAAATTTCCCTGCTGCTAAGCGTGCGAGTATTTTGTTTTGGAAATGTGGGGGCAGAATTCTCCGTGTGACGTTACGTGCCCATGCTCTGTGTTAGGCGTACATCGTGTTCAACATCCAACCCTTTGGTTTTGACGAAAGTCCAATTTGCAGAGATAGGTTGTCACAAATGGAAATAAAGCTCTCTTTGACAAAATAGGGTATAAGCACTGGAATTCAATTTGTTTGAGCAAGATTTTCTTCTCAAGTTTCAAAGGTGAGGCTATCCTTTTGCAAATCAACATTATCCATAGTTCAAGTTAAATAGGAAAGAATTTTGAATGCAGTTGCCATTATTTTATTCGTTTGGATGAAAATAATAAATTGAATAAGTTGGACACATTTACCTAACAAGTTGAACGCGTATATTCAGTGGTCGGAAGTAGCGAAACTACAGTAGTCACTCCTTTTTCTCGTAGTTTGGAGTGTAACGCACTACTTTTAAAAATAAGTAGTGGAGCGAGTACAATCAACCACTCGTTTGGATCGAGTTTCGACGCTACTTTAAAGTTACTTCTGTAAACAAACGAGGTGCCATTCTACATATCACGGGATCACACTTTCTTCCTTTGTACGGAATTGGGTGTTCTGCGCAACGATGTGCGATGAAAATCTGCAGTGTGGGGAAGGCCATGAAGTTGATTTTTTATATGGCTGTATTCAGATGTGTTCATTCCCAAAAGATCCTGCTTATCTGCTTTTTGAGATGCAAATTCTACTAAAAATGAACAAACATGTTTTTAAATAAATAGTTTTTGCTTTTATTTTATTTTATACTTTTAATAAATAGAATGGATACACGTCCACTTTGATTAAACTTTAAAATCAAAGCCAACCAAAAATATGATTTTGATTTTAAAGTTTATACTTTTATTTTATTTTACTGTTTTCAGTAGTGAGTAAAAGCGTAAAGATCGGTAAGTGGGTCAATTAATTTTAATGATTCATAATAAGTATGTTAAATGACTACAGTATACCCATATCCTCAACTTTTTGTGAAAATTGAAGTTGTGGCGAAATTCGTCTCATAAAAATAGTTATGGAGTGACTCCATTTTAAAAGTAGTTTGTAGTCACCACTTTTAAAAAAAGTAGTTGTAGTGAACTGCATTTGTCATAATATAGTTGTAGTTGTAGATCACTCCAATAATAAAGTAGTTTTTCCAACCACTGGGTATATTCGCGTTTTAATGATTTTTGCATGTCACATCTGTTATGAAGTGTTTGCTGATTTCAATAGAGTAGCATTTTGTAGAACATTTTAAACAGTCTATCCAACTAACCTTCCTAAGCCAACATCTGTGTATGAAATATTTGTGTTCACTGTTCTCGCACATTCCAGAATTTTGTGCATGTACAATTTAAGGATATAGCAATTTCGATTTTAGAGCGTCACCTCCCGTAGAATCTGTCCACACTTCACAGATTGAAAAAGCTCTGGGAAATAATTTCGTCCTCTATGTATCTCTATTTCTTTTGCGCTGAGGGAGATATTTCTTAAAGGCCTTATACGTATTGTAAGTCATAAGCTGCAGCGTCCACTTCGACGATAAGAGCCTGTGATTTCGTTCCAGTAACTCAGCGATCGAGCGTCGACTGGCCCGTTCGATTCCAGGTTAGGCTCTTTACAAAGTAAAGACTTAATAGGATTTTTACTTGAGCACTGCTGTAAAGGGAAGCAGAAATGAAGACTAATATGCGCCTAGGATTTTTTGGGTGGGTGTTATTGGATTCTGGTAAATGTATACTTTTCCTAAGACTGCTAAGAAAATAATAACCACCACTGAGACACTGTTCCCTTAGAGCATTTTCACACTAGACAGTTCAGTATCCGCGTTCCGAATTTCATGGTCATACAACGCTTGGATTTCCCGCTACAGACTGCATACACACAGATCTTTCTTTGTTAAGTAAAATAAACAGTTAAAATACCTCTGATTTTTCTCTCAGGCTCTCTGGAGAGCGGCGACCTTCTCCAGGACGTCGGCCCCATCACCCTTCAGTCCGAGTCCGAGGTGATGGATTTCCTTCAGGGGGCTGACATTGAGAACATGCAGCTGGATGACCAAGAGTTGTCGTGGCTGGAGCAGGCTAACGGACAGGAGCAGGCTGACGGACAGGAGCAGGCCGCCACCAAGATCCAGGCTGCATTCAGAGGATACAGAGTGCGCAAGGATCAGCATAGCAGCAACTAGAAAAAACAGCAAAGCTTGTAGGGGGCGGGACTGATGGTGCCCGGGGCCTCCTTGGCGAGTCAAGTGGACCTCATTGTCATTCCGGGAAGCAGCACGAATGTTGCGCTCACCATTTTGCCTTTATTAGCTTTCTTAGGCGCAGACTAGTTAAGATTTTTAAATCCACTTTTCTAATCCGAGTGGTTTTATATTTAGGCATTTTCTTAACACGGAAGATACTAAGCTATTTTTGAGATATTTGCCTGTTGTCTTGTTATAAAGTGCAGTGCCGTCTGGTCATCTCAACTCAATAGTTGCTGTCGAAAATATTTTTGTGCTTCGTCTTTTCCCATGTTGCCTGAGACTGCCGTTCGTTTTTCTAACAATAAGTGCAGTTAAACGTTTTCATAATTAGGAACTTGTTGAGCTACTGCGATTCTTAAAGTGCTTGAAATGTTGCTACCAAAAAAATGCAGAAGGGAAATGTCTTTGTTGTACGTTTGCAATCCAATACTTCCCACGTTATTTATTACATATTAAACTTATGCTGAATGAATGTCATAACGAGTAGACATTTTTGGAAAAGATATCGATGTTGTGTTTGAACACCGAGAAATTTCTCATTTTTTTTTAGATTGGACGGCATTCATTCCGTTTCGAGACTGAATTTGCTTCCGACTGTCACTTTTTTTCGCGCGATGTTAGAAGTGACTCGTGATTATAAAAATATTCTATTCATTTTTTATAACTAATTATTATACTTCACTTAGCCTCGTGATAAATATATGGGCTCACAAACACATTTTACGTAACTTTATGCCTCACAATAGGTTTTAATTGATATTTATACACAATCATTTCAATCTAAAATTTTAAAGACGGGATCCAAATTATGGTATATGTAGATGCAACGGTCTTCGGCTATAAGATGGCTAGGTATGTTCATATGAATAGCCTGATAGTTTGATTATTCTTATCTCAGGGAATATCTGGTTCGGTTTGTCGTGACTTGCTCTCATCACCACCGACTTGAAGGTATGATCATATTGAAAGATTCATTTTTGTGTTATCGCCAAGCGGGAATTCGGCGCCCAAGTCCTGCCTCGTATTCCCATCCCACTTTCCATTAATCACCGCGAACTGTGATCAAAAATGCCTTGCGGTTCTAACTTCGATCTGTGTTAGATCAGCGAAACAGTTTTGTATTAAAAATTATATGAAAGGCTTTTCGATTCAAGTATGTAAATAAAATGCTTAATAATATTTTGCAGTGTCATTTTTCATCTGTTGTACATGTTTAAATAAAAGAACGAAAAACTGCTCGTTAGTGATATCTCTCTGGCCAAACAATCCACTCCAAAGCATACTGCGACTGAAAATCCTAACTACAAATATAGGGCCATATTGTATGCATGTGACTCACTACTAAGATGCACGCGGCATACACAGAACATGTGCATGCGGTTCGGTATTAACAACATCTATCTTCCACTCACTGACAATGCAGAAAATTGGCTTGTCTCATTTTTGTGGAAGACGCCTGGATAGTTCAAACTGTCAGTGAGAGGTCGATAGCACACAGCCTTGAGCAGGGTTTCTGATATCCACAACGTACTACGTTTGGCAGTTAATCCCTAAACGAGTCAGTTTCTATTAGAATGTTATTTAACCCTATCCTTCTACTCATATTTTTCAAACACTATCGCAACACTGATACCTCGCACCGCCACTTTTAATAATTCTAATTAATGTTAATGGGATTTAATATAAATCTGCCTCTTATATAAATATAAAAAAAATGTTTTGTTTTTTATTTAATTTTACTCTTATTTTAACAAAATATTCAACAATTTGTTTCAATTAAAATGAAAACATCGTATCAAATAAACATTGGGATACTTTCGCAATTTACATCATGTGTGAAATTTCTTTTCACCCACAGTAAGATAGCATGATAGGGCAGTGCATGTTATTGGTGCAGCGTCTATGCTGTAATGCTACTGGACTTCGAAGCTAATTACTGTAGCAGAAATCCTTTTCACCTCTCAAAAAGCACTGAGGAATTTTGAATCTTCTTTCTACTCTAAGAATTTAAGTCCTGCAGCATTAAGACATCAGCGCTTCCCAGGTAAAAACAATCTCTCCAAGAATCGAGAACTGTGTAGGCTTAAATCCCTAAGGAACCCCGAGGGAAATAGGTCCCCTGGCCCTCCTGACGAGCGAAAAGAAAGTCTTCCCTTTCCTTTCAACATGTCTAAGTAAGAAGGGTTCATACATCCCTTTACTTAACAGATTTCTTAGTGCTCTTCTTAATAATCTTCATCTTGGAAGATATTCTTTCAAAAAGCGCTTGCGTAGCAAGGATAGTCAAAACAAATTTAGAATATTTATATAAATTAAGTTACATGCATTTTAGAATAGGAAACTTTTTAAATAATTTTAAAGCACAACTGAGACATCACCCACAAGCTTTGCAGTTTATCCTTTCGCAATTAGTATATCATTTTCGAAATCATCACCACCAAGCATAATCCATCGAGATTCAAACCTTCTCCGTGGATGGCCAGTACATTCCATGGATGACTAGTACATTTTCTGCTAAGGACTCGCTAAGTGGCGGCAGACGTGCATAGTTCATTTCCACATCAACTCCACAGAGATTAGAGACGCAAACGATGCTGTCACTTGCTTCTCTAATCTCTTTGGAGTTGATGTGGAAGTGAAGGATTCGGTAAATGGCGGCAAACGTGCATAGTTCACTTTCACATCTAACGCTGCGTCTCTAACCTCTCCACAGAGGTTAGAGACGCAAGCGATGTTGTCACTTAGTAATCCTTCCCGGTCAGTCAGCAGCTCCGTGAATCTTTGCGTGTCGAGAGAAGCACAGTCTTTAAGCAAATCATCGTTAAGGGAGAAGCAATTCCTCAACCATTGTGTAACATGGTGAATTGCCGAGAAAAACAGCTACTCGAGCTTGAGCAACGCATCTTGCAGCTGCGTTCTTCTCAGCTGGATCACAGTCTCTTCCGAAATTTGAAGAAATCTCTATATTTAGTCCCTCTGCATTCTTTGTCTTTCATTCAGATTATTGATGGAGCTTCTTCTTGTAAGATGGAAAGCAGTCGTCCCCTTTCCGCACATTTTTATAAGGCTTTCTACTATTGAAAAGATAATTTGATAATTATGTGTAGTGATGACAGACACTTGGACACGAGCGCGCTTTCTTTGAATATATCCCTCACTATAAACGTCATCATGATGTTCCAAATCTACACCATCCATGAATGTATATGTCGGCACAAAATGTAGTTTTTGATTCAAAAGGGTAACGTTTGTATTTCGCTCATGCAGCCTGGAAATCAGGAAGGCTACCTACTGTTCTGGTCGTTCCCAAGCTTTGCCAATTTGATCAATCACAGACGATAATGTAGGTGTCTAATTCCATGATCGCGCAGCACTCAGGGCTCTCACTCAGGGGAGACAGAGGGAGTCCCCCCCCCCGAATGTCGAGAAATCCCTTTACAGTTGGCAAAATCAAAATCCAAGTTGACAGACTTGGTACATTTTAGATAAAATTTATTTAAAAATTAGTATCATCCCTGGCTGACTTCAAAATATTACTGTTGTACTTTCTCTTCCTCACTAACACATTATCTTTTAAACCATGATATTATAATGGATGACATTATATCATGATATACACTCCAGAGATCCATATAAATGAAATACGAATAAAAAAAAGGTTTTACTGTATTTAACTTATTTTACATAGACACGTATTCGTCTTTGCTTCAGGCAAGATCACCTTTCCATAGCATCTTCCAAGTTGATTTCGTTTCCCAAGTCTGCTTCGCACTTCAAAAGCATCAAGCTGTTAAGCCTCATGCCTGTCATTGTTGTTTTCAAGGAACCTTTCACAATCTTTAGCTGACTGAAGGCTCTTTTATCTGTGCTGACTCCACAACCGGCTGTTATAGTCAATTGGCACATTTTGAAAGCCAGCTTTAATGCATTTTTGAAGTGAACCATAACGTTCTTCAATGTTTCCATTGATAGTATATGTCTCTCCTTGCATATGTTAAAGAAGACTCCTAACTCATTTTGTAGAGCATGCATATCAGGCCTAGTAGCTGGAGGGAACATCATGACATCCTCTTCAATTACTTCGATTGTCAGATTATCCTTGTTCAAGGGAAATTTGAAAATTGAATGAAGTGAAGAAATGGTTGTCTTCATAGCAGCCACGTTGTCTTTAAGGCTTCTACATAGTGTATCAAGCATAACCTTGAACTCTTTTCTATAGAATTGTTTTAGGTCTATGTTTACTTCATTTTCAACATACTCTTCAATCCTTCTCGGCCTCATTCGTCTTCTATGGTGCAGTTGAAAGTCATGTTCAGGATCAACTTTAATGTTTCCAGCAAATGTTTCATCACTTGTGATCAAGTTGTCCATTTCTGTGGTGTTAATATTAATCTCCTCCAAAATTATTACAGTGTTTTCGACAACTATAATACAATCAATCAAATTCAGATCAGGGCTTTCCAAAGTTTCTGTCAAAATCTTCATCTTATACATAATGTTTTTCATAAAAAAACAAGCTAACAATGAAATCAACTGATTTCATCTTTTTGCATAACCCGTGCGCTTTTGTTTTTGTAGCACAGTCTAATTCCTGTTGTGTGGAAATTTCTTCTAATACAGATAGGATAGGTTCAAATGATGTGTTTACAGCTTTTATAGTCTCTTCTCTGGCTGTCCACCTAGTCCTAAACATATTTCTCAAAAAAAGAGCATTCTCCACTTCTTTGATTTTGTTTCTCAACTGTCTGAAACGTTTAGTAACTTGAATTAAAGAAAGCATACAATGCTTCAAGTGTGTCGAATAAGTCTCTAATAATAATGCTGATACTGCAGCTGTGTTCTACGGCTGTGTTCGTCCTGTGAGCTTGGCATGGAATGTATGGTATATGATGCCCTATGATTTCTGAGAGTTTCTTTTGTGCTCCATTAAACTGTCCTGACATTGAACTTGCAAAATCATATGACTGAAAAGCCAATGAGGATGTGTCAATTTTTTTCTTTCTTAAAGTCTCATAAATTTACTTTGTCATTCCAATACCTGTTTTTTCAGCACATTCAGAAACGTCTAGCAAGCGTTCTCTTGGTTTGCAGTTTTCATCGACAGTACGGACAACAATCGAAAGCATATCCTTTTGTGAATCATCAGGTGTGGTATTGGTCATCACTGAGAAAAAAATCACAGCTCTTAATCTCCTTAACAATTTTTCTTTCTATTTCTTCAGCAACATGAGATATAAGCTCATTTTGTGACTCAGGACTCATGTAACTCACGTGGTACGGCCGTAATTCTCTTTCATCAAACCACGTCTTCAAGATGTGGTTATATCTTGAGATGAGATCAGCGATATTATTTGTACAAAATTACCATCATTTGGTCCTGATCCTTGAAAGGCTGTCCCTTGACGTCTTAGGGTCCTGCATGTGTCGAGCAAGATTCTCACTACTTCTGTGACCAGCAGCTTTCTTTCTAATGATATTGTCTGTTCGCAAGAGCGGATTCAAAAAGCTCCGTAGGTAGAGTAAAATTTTTTTCTCTCTTGGCAATTTTGTGATATAGTATTATGCACAAAAATTTTAAGATATATGAGTATTGAGAGACATTATGGATACATTAATCATACCGATATATTGATGAATGAAATATCGATATAAAATGTGTTATCGGTGCAAAAAAGAACTCCCTAAACTTTGCTTAAGTTGGTAAAAATCATTACTTGACTTGGCAATTTTATCGGCTTCCCCCCCCTCCTCCAATGATAAGTCTTAGAGAGGGTCCTGCCAGCACTGATCTTCTTCATGTAGCACCGCTCTTCTTAATGTATCATGTAGAGTACTACAAGTGTTCACTATCCTTTGCCTCATTATGTATTATATCATATTCTTACGACGCATCCTATGAAATCGTGGATGTACTCCCGGATACAAAAATGAGTCCAAATTTTTGTATAAACACTTATTTAAAAGCACCAATAAGCGCAACAATAATCAATGAATAACACTATAACTATCTCAAGATCACAAAACAACTACTAGGGGTAGTATAAAACAGCAATTAATGGCTCAACTAATTCGCAAAATAACAGCCTCTGTTTTCATAACGAATTCCAGCAATTCATTTTTATCGTATTATATCAACTGTGTCCAACGGAACGATGACTTCTTTATAGACTCTGCATAGAAATTTGTAGAAAGAGTGCATATCGTCGAAAGTAAGAGATTTCAGGAAAATTCGAGTGTCTTCCAATACGTACCAAGTTGGCGATATTTCGCCACATGTACGACAACTCTACGAAAAATATCACCAAGATCAAGTACCCATTCTTTGAAATAAAGCAATGGTTAGCTGTAAACGTATATTCTCCTTTTTGAGAGCCAGCATGCCAAGAAGCATTTTATGCATTCACAATACTGCCCCTCCTTAAGAGACCGCGCGTTCCGGGCAGTATTAACCTACTGTGGTTCATAATATAAGGCTAGTCTGTCTATATGAATGACTTTTAGCTTGATTAGAGACGATTTCTGTTTTCGATAAATAACACTGTATATTCTCGTCATTATGATGTAGGGTCCTTCCCAGATGTGTTGCAGTTTCGGCGAAAATCCTTGTCGTCGCCGAGGGTTACACAGCCGCACTTTGTCGCCTTTCTGAAATCGTTTTTATTAACTTTGATAACGTACCGGGTCTCCATTCTGTCGGTAAACAACCTTCATCCTTCTACTAGTGAAACAAAGAATTTTCTCCAACCGTGCCTGCAAGTCTTGCATATATTCATCAGGAAATAAGCGAGTCGTCCAAACATCAGATTACACGGTAGTCGTAGATTCCGGCCAAACAGTATTTTGGTGGAAAATAGAGTATTCCACGTCACGTGGCCTCAGCTCTGGCAATAACATAGCAACCGGGAATGTAGGATAGACAGTTAAGGCTTAAGCTTTGTGTTAACATGGATTTTACAGTGGCAAAGTGTTATCAAAATGAAATTTCCATCATAAAAGTTATTGATCCATATATTTTAGATTCCAAAAATGGATTAATATCTTCTCGAGCTACATGATTACCGATGACGACCCAACTTACTCTCAATATGGTTCAGAAACATTTCAAACTTAATACTTTATGAATAAAAAGCTATTTTACATTAATAGCAAAGGATAAACTTACTTATTATAAAATGTTTATCACAAATTGTGTTTTCAAGGATATGAGAATTTCAATTTTGAAGTTGTTAATATTATCATATCCTTCCTTTTAAGATCTGAAATCCCTTTTATACGTCTTTCCGATTTTAATTTAATATTACCGGGTTTTCCTATTTTGGGAATACAGGGGATTCTAAAAAAAGAAACAGAATCTCTATCACCTCAACTACCACATCCTGGATAGCACAAAAGTTCGGCGCATTTATAAATTTGTCCTTCAAATCTCACGCTTTTCTTACAAAATTAAATGTATCAAGTCAAAGAATGATCACGTGAGGTCCTGCAAAAGCTTTTGAAGCAGACGATAAAGAATGCGTGACGTCATGTTGAAAAGCTCTTTGTCCAGTCGATTCGTTGACAGAACTGTTACATTGAATTTTCAGTCACAATGTAACATTGCAGTTCCGGAAGAGGAAACTGGGTCTAAGAAGATGGTCCCTGAAACAGTTACATAATATGTATACGCTTACCTGGAACGCACGTGCAACGGACGTGAATCAGGAGAAGAGTGTATGTTCTTGAACTTCAAGGGGGCTCCTATGCTGGCTGAGCGGAAGAAGCTGACCCGAAAGGTCAAAGAATATCATGTTGCCCGCGGGAGAGTCGACGTGAGAATTTTTCACAAACGAAACAAATACAGATATTTGGTTTCTATAATTTCAATAAGGAAATTAAGCCAATAATATTGCCGTAAGGCGTGTTCTAAATATTTGGCAGAAAATGTAAAAATTAAAGAATAGAGAGTTTGAATAAGAAATATAATAATAAAATTTTGATATGTAATTGGTATCAATTGTGAATAAATTGGTTAAGAAGTATAATATTTTTGAAAAATGCTGAGGGTATGAGAGTGCAAAAGAAAGTCTGAGTGTAATATATATGTATATGTCGGCCTAAACAAATCACGAAAATACAGGATAATACGAGTGGGGATGGCAGTGGTGCTACAGAGGAGAGAAAATCTGTTGTAAAGGTATTTCATCAACCAACCCAGCAGTGTAACACACTGTTCAGCGGTCATTTACACACGTCGTCACGTACATTTCTACAGTACAGTTATTTCCACTTTGTACAAAATTACATCGTCCGAGCCCATTTCACTGTGATACAGTTGCACGTTCCAATCATTCCATAGTTGCAGACATTAGACTTTGTTATGTTTCACTGTTTAACTACGTGTTTATGGTATCACTTTAGATACACTCTCTTCAAGTTCTCCGGTGTTATAAATAACCCCGTCCTTCTTGGCAAATTAAAAAACTGTGTTCTCGTTGCGAGAGAAATCTCGAACAAAGTTACCCAACCTT
This sequence comes from Amaurobius ferox, assembly GCA_951213105.1. NCBI lineage: Eukaryota > Metazoa > Arthropoda > Arachnida > Araneae > Amaurobiidae > Amaurobius > Amaurobius ferox. The sequence goes on along the minus strand of OX578146.1, from coordinate 141,459,473 downwards.
CCCGTGGGCATTCTCCCTGCATTTACGATCAGTGTTGTTCCTCACTGTTCCCCTGGTCTTGATTTGCACTACTGTTATATTTTGCAGCTCTTGTTCAACCAATCTGTATATACCTCACATATCGCATAATAATGATATAATTACTATACTGTAAAATTTTCCCTGGCCTCCTTTCAAGCGGCCATTTACTGAAAAACTGTACAAAATATTGTCATCACTTATTGCACTGCAATGTTATTACACTCCAAACTGCATAATGTATTGCAGAGAGACTTCATCTGTTTTTCTCTTCTTCTTTGTTTGCTTGCTTGTGTGTCTGCTTGTCCTGCTGTCCTTGGACATCTAATATGTAACTTTGTAAAATATTTTGATTTCAATAAACGACTGGTATACTCTGGGCAGCTCGCGGGTGTCTGTGGAAGTCGGTCTCCGGTCTAAATTTTTCTCCCGGCCACACATTTAACTGCCGTAAACCTTAGGGTTGGCTGTGTGGTCTGGGCCTTCTACACTCTCTTCAAGTGAAAAAAATTTCTTCCATTCATACCTGTCATGAACTATGAACCTACAGGTATAATAAATCCAATGACTAGAAGGTCAACAAAAATATAGCACATAGTGAACAGTGTTCAGAGATACCTGATCCCACGATATTCGTCCTTGTTTTGCGAACAGCATGCAAAGACTATCTCAAAATCCATTAACAATGAACAATGCTCAAAAATGAATTATACTTTGCAAGGTTATATTTACATTGTACTCCATACAAGTAAAAACTTAAGTTCCGTGACATGAAAGAAGGCGATTTGCTCCCCAGCAATGCTGTTTCGATAAGCGATAACGAACTTTGAATACTCACAAACTTTTAGGTAGTGGCACACGATTGAATACTGTTTAACGTTACAATATGGAATTCAATGATAGACATTTTGTGTATATATATATATATATATATATATATATATATATGTATATAGTATTTTGTGCTTTAATTGTTGTACAGTGCTAATAGTATGAAAATGTTGCTGTGTATATAATATGTTTTACAGAAGATTCAATATATGAAAGATTAATGAATGTTATAGGTATACAGTAGGGACTTCCACACAGCGGTTATGAGTTGGTTACTTTGTAATTGACTTTTTTCCCCGCCAAAATTTGTGGGGGAAAAGGGATAATTGTTACATTGAATTTTCAGTCACAATGTTGCAGTTTCAGAAGAGGAAATTGGGCCTAAGAAGATAATCCCTGAAAGAACTACATAATATGTACAAGCTTCCCTGGAACGCACGTTCAACGGACGTGGATCAGGAGAAGAGTGGATGCTTTTAAATTTCAAGGGGGCTCCGATGCTGGCCGAGCGGAAGAAGCTGATCCGAAAGGTCAAAGAATATCATATTGACCGTGGGAATTTTTCACAAACGAAACAAATATTTAGTTTCTATAATTTCAATAAGGAAATCAAGCCAATAATATTGCCGTAAAACGTGTTCTAAATATTTGGCTAACCAATAGAAAACAGGGGCACCTTGTAGAGGGGAAGACAGAGAGAGTGAGTTTTAAGTTTTGAAAATTGTGAAATCGAGGACTTGAAAAGAAGTGTTGGTGAGGAGGACCACAAGGAGACGAGCGGAGCTGACCCTTTCGTCGGGACGAAACCTCTTACAGTCCTGGATCACAACGGTCCGATGGAGGCAGGCTTTTTGTATGTACATACTTCAATGAAGGTTTCTTGGCACTCTCTGAACCCTCTACGTAGGTTAGCCTGAGCTAAAAGGGGATGTCAAATTACACGGCATTAAGATAGTGTTGGGAATTATTATTATTATACTGACATTTATGTAATAACAGGTAATTAGAATTTATATTTTGAGTGTTTGTTTGAAGTTAATATCATCATCTCTGGGATAATTAACTTAGTGTAATGTATGTTAAAACATTATTAGAAGATGATTACTTAATATACGGAATATCCCAAATAAATGTTATTGTTTCATTATTAATTACTAGACCTCATTTCAAGTGTTTGTGTAAATTGTTTTAATTGAATGGTTTCTCCGATCACGGCCTTCTTTTTAGCGTCTATACCAGACGTGTGGGATACCCACTTAGCAAGAACTTCTGTAAGCCGGCTAATATACAGGTAGATGACGGTCACAAACTCGATGTGTTCTGGATGCGAATATAGAAAGATAACTAAGCGAAACAATAAAACGAGGTATCATTTTTTTGAATCTCTACCACGCCTCTCGAAGAAAGAAAGTTGAAAAAGAGGTGTTCAAGAAACTGTGATCCTCAAAGTTTTCCCACTGAGCCGGACCAGAAATTATTATCTGAAGGACAAACAACTTAAATGCTGCTAAAAATAACAAACAAACAAAAGATAAACCATTTCATGTAGATGCAAAGATGTTGCGTCAATATCCAGTTCTGTTTGTGAATATGAAAAAACACTGAAAGAAAATGGAAAAGAAAGGTTTTTCTAAATGAAGAATATCCATCAATCCATTTTAATAAAGCTGAAGTTAGACCTGAGCAGAAAATATTTATATTTGGAACAGGCCATTTAGCTATTGCACAATGAAATCAGAAACAGCACCTATAGTAGCCAGGAAGAACATGCAACTTTGCTATCGCACAATGAAATTAGAAACATCTGCTACAATAACCAGGTAGAATAGGCCACTTCGATATCGCACTATGAAATTAGAAACAGCTGCTATAATAGTCGGGAAGAACAGGCCACTTTGCTATCGCACAATGAAATCAGAAAATGTTCTTATAATACCCAGGAAGAAAAGAGCCTCTGAAGAATAAATAGCTCGTCATTTTTGCTAAAACGGAGAAACAAATATAAATTCTAAAATTTCAAAATAAGCCAGTCATTTAATATATGAAAGTTATATTAATGCCAACTGCATACGATAAAGTTGGTGACAGATGTAGGTATGTTGAAAGTCCATCAACATCCAGTTTCGTTTGTATTTAGGAAAAATCGTATTATGAAAATTGAAGAAGGAAGATCATATAATAGGATAAAGAACAAGTCACAAGAACGACTTCACAAAAGGGCTCAATGCTGATCGAATTCATCAGATGACTGATGATCGACTTCAAAAAAAGCGGAAATCTAGCCAAATGACTGAGGAACGAATTCATCAAAAAAAGTGTCAACGTGAAGTGAGGCAACCGAGACAAAAGTGTGCCGGAGATATATCAATAGCTGCTTGTCATATAGTAAAAAAAGCATATCGTTGTAGAATAAAAATAGAGTGTTAAAATTGCGGAGCTGTCACATGTATATTAGTCAAAAGACGATTACTTCACGCATGCTGACACCAGGCTAAAGTTAAAATACCTCCTCTTTATGAATATCCAACTGAATTAAGGGAATGTCTAACTTCACAAACAGAGGAAGCGAAACATTTCAGACAACATATACGAGCATACAGTTGTGTTACAACATATACGAGCATACAGTTGTGTTACAACATATACGAGCATACAGTTGTGTTACAACATATACGAGCATACAGTTGTGTTACAACATATACGAGCATACAATTCCCTGTTGCTTTTGCAATCTTTGGTGCACACATTAAAAATTGACCACCATTGGTAAAGTGCATCACCATGCAACAACATCTCTCACTAACATTGGAAACAAAACTTCTAGGACAGGACATATCTACATTTACGGCAATCTGGAAGAGGAGGTTAAAATGCATTTAGACTTGGCATCGGGAAATGATTGTATGTATCGGGAATGGACGCATTAAAGAAGTATTACGAAACGCATACATATATATGACATTACATATACATGACATGAAATGAGTGGAGGGCAATATGTATTACAATTTGCGAAATATGATTTCAATTCATATGACAAGAGAAAATACAATACACTCACTTCTTCAGAGTTGGCTGTCGAAGGATGGGTGTAATCTAAGAGTCTATCGTAAACAGGATAACAATCGTGAAATAACTATCATTCCATCTCAACATGAAGATCCAATGGCCTTTCTTATAATTCCCTCGGGGTGATCTTGTATGGACTTTTAATGACAATTTCGAAATATTGGTGGTTTTTTTCTGGTCGCGGTGCATTGCCTTCTTTCGGGAAAAGAGATTGCGAATAGATTTTCCTTCTTTTGGTGGGCATAATTATCGTAAATGTTGGTTGATGTATGATCGCGGGGGTAGAGAGTCAAAGCAAGTTGTTCCTTTCCCGGTTTCATGAGCTGTCAAAATTGAGAATGGAATATTGGAAATATAAAAATTACGTTGTTTGTGGAAGACAGGGCATTTATATCAATCGGACTAATTGCGCTGAGATTATTTTTTCAACCCAGACCGTTCGACCTACCAGAAGGAGTTCGACCTATCTGTTTGGTAGACGGGGACAATGCTGAGATTATTGAAATTTCTATTTAAATTGTAGGGATTCCTTAGTTTAAGATGGCGATTCCTTATTGCTGTACGTTAAACTGAAACGCTTGATTTTAAAGCGTGCAATGGCCGGTGAATTTGTGACAGCAATATTTAGCCCCTTTGAATAAAATTCACTTTTGAAACTTGTTAAGAGTTGTACTTCTCTTAATTATCTTCCTTTGCAGCTGTTCAGAGTATAAATGACATGCAAGAGTTCAGTTGAGTTATTGGTATGGATTACCCGTTTTACACTTTATTTTCAGCTGAAAACACATGATAGAATTAGATATTGGAATACATACACTGTTTTAGTGGTCTAGAAAGTTCTGATCTATTGATCTAACTTCCAAAACTGATGGCAGAGACCACTAAAAACTGATGATCTCTAACGTGATGGTCCTGTATGTGCTTCTACAACTTTTGGTAAGATTATTCGTAGTTTGAGTATCGGATCGAAGTGGTCAACTATTTGTGGCTGATCCTTTAGGGAATGCAGTAAAAGAGGGTCAAGCGGTAGATGAGTCAGTATTACTTTTAAGTGGTTTGGAGCAATTTTTTTCAATTCTTGTGTATGTTAAGTATGGCACGCATGTTTAACCCTTACCAACTTACAAACATTGTAGAAATTTTTTCCTTTTTGACGATCAGACCCTGAACTATGGCTTAAACAAGTCTAGTCAAACTTTCACGTTGCTGACAAAGTTCCGTAGCTTTCACATTTACCTCACAAAGTTCCGCAGTGTCGTTATTGCCTTGGATTGTGATATATTGCCCTACCACCTCAAAATGCTTATGAAGCTCTTAAATAATGAGTAAGTAGACATTTCACAAAAACTGAAACAGTACGAGAGCGCTATTTCAAAAATTAACTCTCAGCGATAAACACCCCAAGCAATTGGTGCTTGACATGCAACATTGCGCTTGGAAACTAACATCAATTAACTTGGAAATAAACAACAAGCATTAGCGCCTGGAAAATTGACAAATAGCAGATTGCAAGCCTTATGGCTGCAACCCTTACCGATTGAGATTCAACAAATTCATTCCGTCAATGCTGGAAACCTTAGCCAAAATAATTGACAAAATCTCGGAAGATTCGAGTTTGTCGTAAGTAAATACTATATACCCTACGAATAATACAATTCAATCTTCAATCCGAGTTTTAACAAATCAAATACGAACTCCAACGCAAACAGTAGAACATTTGTCCCGTCAAAAATTCCGTTATAGGAGTCGGTGAAGACGATCCCGGTAGGTATGTACATCAAGATGCTGAGAAAAAGTGCTGATGATATTTTAAATTTGGTAAAAAAGCGCTTAAATGTACCAAACCATGCTTGGCAAACTGGCTGAACATTTCATCGCCATCCAAATCAACAATTTCCTTGCTAATAACAACATTCTCATCCCGGAGCAATTTGGTTTTAGACAGCTTCACTCTACAACACACCAACTGCTCCGCGTGGTGGAGTACATCTCTGATGAACTCCAAAACCGGTCAGCAGTTGGAGGTATACTTATTGACGTCGCTAAGGCCTTCGATAGGGCGTGGCAGACTAACATGGAAACCCCACATTGCAAAACTCAAAGATAAAATAAACTTTGTAAAATCAGAACTGAGCTCCCTCCTGTACTCGAATGATGTCAGCATTGAAAACAAAATCCTACTTTACAAATCAGTTATCCGCCCCATCATTCTCTATGCCGCCCCAATTTGGGGTTACCCTGCGAAATCTAATGTAAGAAAAAGTCCAAATCATTCAGAACAAAATCCTACGTTCTATCAGAAAAGCCCCAAGATACTTGAAAAACTTTGTAATACATCGCGATTTCAGAATTAAAACTATTGAGCAAGAGATGCGAAAACTCTCTAACAATTTTTATGACAACCTCGCTAGGATCCCCAACGAACTGATCTATGATAGGTTCGACTACGACTTCCGTGAATTTCAAAAACGACCTAGAGCTATCCTAAATCCCGATTTAGACGTCCTATACTGATTCCTGACTGAATCTCTTCTGCATCCCAGTAGGGGATATTCGCCTGTTCCCCCACCCTCCTTATCTTCAAAACTTTACAATAAGACCTCTGTTTGCAGCATTCTTTGTTTACTACTAACTTGTTTCATCAACATTATTGGCTCCTATTGAAGGACTAGGTTCAGTGGAAGACTGTGACCCACATATATGTTTACCTGACTAGGGATACGAAGGTCTGCTCTAGGCGCCCTGCTATCTACAAATTACAGGCTGGCCATGTATTTTTCCGGAAAACTATAGAATCAGCCCGTTTTATCTGCGACAGACGCCGGTAAAGGAGGTAGATTTGTTCATTTATGATAACATCTCAGGTCACCAATATCTTTATGATAGCAATGCATCCCTGTCCGTATTATAAAACCTAAGGACTTGAAACGCTATGCTGCTAATGAAACGGAAATTTCAAGGTACAAAATATGAACATCTCAGTTTAGTCATGAAAAGAGATATTAGATCGACATTTGTCATCGCGAATGTATACATTCCTATATTGGGTGTCGAAAAGCCAGGCCGCCCGGCTCATCCTAAGATATAGAGCAGCAATTTAGGCGACCGGGAAAACCTATATTGGATGTAGATTTCTGCAGTGGCGGCTCGTGAGCGACATGTAGAGGGGGGCGCTCATCTATGTATTTATGCCTATATATATGTTAGTAATATATATATATATATATATATACATATATATATATATATTATATATATATGTACATATAAAGCATATGTATATACATATACGTATTTTGGGCATAGCAACGGGAGTATTAAAAATATAAACGACGGATGCATTAAGTAAAATAACGTACCTCCCACCCGCTCGCTCGTTCATAAAAATCCTGGACACATGGAACATATCTTTCCTAGTGAAAAACATTACATAGTCCTAATTTACATTAAAGTAAAATTGTAGGGGCTAGTTAAACTAAAAGTTATGCCCAGGGAGTTGACTAAAAATATGCATATTCTGGTGATACGTACTGATGGTTCAGACACTATAGCCACCCGTAAAATCAAAATCGGTGGATTAGGAGGTGAGATAGAAAATTGGGGGGGGGGGGGGTATCAAAGTAAGAGTTACGCTCGGGGATTTGCTATATTAAAGTTGCATATCCAGGTGACATGTACAAATGGTAGAGAGACTCACTATAGCGACAAGCCGAACCAAAATCGCTCAATTAGGAGCAGATATGTAAAATTCTGGGGACTAGTTAAACTAAAAGTTATACCCAGGGGTTGACACAAAAATATGTGTATCCAAGTGAAATGTACAAATGTTGCTCAGACTATATAGTCACCAGCAGAATCAAAATCGCTCAATTAGGAATTGAAATGTAAAATTATGGGGACTAGTTAAACTAAAAGTTAAGCCCAGGGGTTGACGCAAAAAACGTATGTATATTATATCCATCAAATATGTATATCAAGTTAATACGTACATGTGGGTCAGAGACTATAGCCACCATCTGAATCAAAATCGCTTTATTAGGAGTCGAGATGGATAAGTGTGTGTGTGGGGGGGGGGGGAGGGGTGCTATTTGAAGTAAAAGTTACGCTCAGAGATTTATCACTATATCCAGGTGACATGTGCTAATGCTGCTGAGACTATAGCTACTAGTAGAACCAAAATCGCTCAATTAGGAACAGCGATGTAAAACTGTGGTGGATAAAAGTTACGCCCAGGGGTTGACACAAGAAACGTATGTATATTATGTCCATCAAATATGTATATCAAGGTAATACAGATGGTGCAGAGACTATAGCCATCAGTAAAATCAAAATCGCTCAATTAAGAGGTGAGATGAGAAATTGGAGGGGGGGGCGTAACTGGAGTAAAAGTTAATCTCAGGGATTTCTCACAACGATGCATATCCAGGTGACATGTACAAATGGTGCAGAGGCTATAGCCACTAGCAGAACCAAAATCTCTCAGTTAGGAAACGAGATGTAAAATTGAGGGAGCTAAGCTAAAAGTTACGTCCAGGGGGTTGGCACAAAATATATATTCAGGTGATACGTACAGATGGTGCAGAGACTATAACCATGATTAGAATCAAACTCGCTGAGTTAGAAGCCGAAATAAGAAATTTGGGGGCTACCTCAATTTAAATATAAGCCTAGGGCCAATATTATAAGTCTAGAGCCAATTTGGGGGCTACCAATATAGTCGCCAGCGGTCGGGCCAAAATTTCCAGGAAAACGGCGTCAGATAAAAGGATCATGTTGAAAATTTAATTTTTAAGTTTTTTAACAAATACTTAGAATTTCTTTAATTTTTAGGCATTTTTTAATGTTAAATAGCTGAAAAAGTAAGACAGCTGGGTAAGTCAACTCAAACTAAATATCCGAAACAACACATTTATGAAAGTGTCACTAAAAATAGCCTATATGTCACAGTGTGCTAAAAATTGGAAACTCGTGACGTTTAAAGAATTATTTTGAAGTCAAACATATTGAAATTCGTCACCAGCAGGTCAACCAGAGCATAGAAATAAATCCCTTCCGGAAGAACAGAACAACAGACAAACTACATCAGAAATGACGAAATGCGAAACAACTTCAAAAATTAAGACAGCTGGGTGGGTCAAGCGATCCCTCAAACTGAGTGTCCTAAACAAGACACTTTATTCACGATAGCCAGAAACCCCTAAAATATCATAACCCCCCCCCTTCCCATCACCACACACGTACACTAAATTCTCTCATTTGTTCAAATGTTTATTTAAACTTCCAAATTTATAACAAAGACGAGAATAAGAACAAACACATTCTTAAATGTAGAAAATTGAAGCCAAATTAGCGAAACTGAGCCAATTTGAGAAGTCCCTCTTCGTGTTTTTCTACTCTTCTGTTTCTTTTTGGCTGGGGGCGCGCTCAGTCCGCGACACAATCTACTAGTAAATCTGCAATGTCTGGTTTTTTTCACGCCAAATTTCTAATATTGCTCCTATACCATTCTTTCACTCAGGAGATGTCGACGGCAGGGACGCGGCTTTAAAAATATCCCTGTATTTTCCCCTATGTGTTGAAAATTCTGTGCAATACAGCTTTCGTGAGTCGACTTTCTCCGAAGAAAGGTGTAGTGCTGCCATCTAGTGACTTTTTTCATAACTTATTTTTAATAATTCTCGATTAATTGAACCAAAAATTCAAATTTTTTCATTAGAAATTGTAATAAATCTGTATAACTAAAAAAATAATTTGGGGTGTTTACTCAATGGTGTCGCGCGTACTCGCGGCCCCCCCAATGGCCGCTACTGGATTTCTTGCAAAAGTTTGCTTTATTTGTCGACATACGAAATCGTTGATTGTCGACAATATTAATTTCCTATAAACAAAAGGGGAAAAAAGTGCCAGAGCAATCTGACGACAATTTCCAGTAATTTATATACACTAAGGAAAAGTACTGATGATGTTTTACATTTGCTAAAAAAGCACTTAAATTTACATACACTGAGAAATTTACATACACTGAGGAAAATTCTATCTGGGGAACAAAATATTTGGTTTCCTCCCTCCAAAAAAAAATCTGGCTAAGCTACTTCTTCACAGACCACGGAGGTTGCAAATTTGCAGCATAACTCAGAAGGCATCATCTGTTACAGAATCGATTCCCTAAAACCGAATGATCTCTTTCACTCATTCAGATTTCGGAAAATTTCCTTCAGGACGAGTTTGAAGAGGAAAAGGAAATGTCCTCTCACGCGCATGCGTATGGAGTTTTTGTAAAGACTCATGCTACCAATCAAATGCAACTTCCCTATCTTCAGCCCAGCCCCCAGCATTTCATCTACTCAATTTCGGCGATTGTATTTATTTTTTTGATGTGCACAACTTTAAACATTAAGTACTTCATATTTCATTAATAATGGGTAAAGCTAGTGGTGTTAGTAGAAGGCGAAAGAAGAAGTTCAACTATAATAAAAATTTGAAGAGACTGCATAAAAAGTTAATTACTCTTCCTAAAGTAAAATGGTGAGTTAAAAAATGTCTGAAGAACACGTGAGTACCTGTACCATTGTCCAAACTTTATTATTCTACTAGATGGAATACCCAAATTCGCTAGGGGTTATTGTAAAATTAAATTGCCTAATTTGAATTTCATTAATGTACAATTAATGTGATATAGATCGGAAACACAATTTCATCGTTACAAATATTAATTGTAGTAAATATACAAAAGGAATTTTGCATAAATTTAAAGGGCCAAAATTCTGTATACAAAAGCTATTCCCATATTTATTTTCAATTCTAAACAACATTAATTATTTTATGTACTGTCACGGTAAGCAATAGTTTTTCTATTTCATAGCATTTTTAAAAAATTTTCATAGTAAAAGTGTATATCTTAAATTGTTTTCTTTTGAAAGTCCTAAATAAAATGACATACTTCATGGAAGCATTTAACCACACCTAATATCAAAGCTTTTGATCCTATGCCTGCTGTGTCATCCGTCTGGTTGGAATGGGGCACAAGATAAAAAAAAATCTGATGTGGGCAGCATATGACTTCCCCTGCAGACTTATATTCATGTTCTCTTAATTTTAATTCAATTTACGTAATTCACTTTTAATTCAATTTTCGTTCTCATTTGGCAACTGGACGTATTTTCAAAGGTGGCGCAGCAAAAGTACAAAAAACTAAAATATCTTAAGAACGGCTAGCTCCAGTGTAATGGGGTTGGTCTTATTCTTTTTATAGTTAAAAATTACATATAAAACAAGCATTTAATGGATATATTTAAGCATGCGTAGTTTTTATTTTAGATTTTCATGATTTTGCCAGACCATTTCACAAAAAAAGGCAGGTTATTTTTTTCCTAATCATACCAAAATCTAATCAGCACCAAGGTGACCCACAAATGACTTATCTACCAAATTTTGTTAAATTCGGTTCATTAGTTTTTCAGATAGAGTGGATGCAGCCAATTTTTGCGGTCCATTTCACAGAAAAAGGTGGGTTCTTTTATTCCGAATCGTACCCAAAACCAGATTTGCCCACAAGTGACTTGCCTACCAAATTTCATAAAATTCGGTCAGCTAGTTTTTTAGTTAGAGTGGATACGAAATCTGCACAGACAGACACACACACACAGACATCATGCTAAAAATGGTTTTATTGTTTTCAGAGGTCCCGAAATGTGTAAATACGTCAAAAACTCGAGTTGTGATTTTCGGTATGATTCCAATACTTTCCCTATACATTACCATGTATTGCAAGGAAAGTAAAAAGGTTGCTGATAAAGCCCCGTAACAAGTAAACTGTTTAAATCGTAAATTTAGCAATTAAATAAACAATTATTTTTGCAAGTCAATAACTTAATATATTCATTTTATATTTTTCAAAATGACAAAAAAAAATCCGTAATTCTGAAAATATTGACAGAAAATATACATTTGTAAAAAATATGGGTTGAACCGGGAAAATAGGCCCCCACTCATTTTTCAAAGTGCGATCCCGCGCCAAGTTGGCGCGATTCATCAGGTTGCAATTTCATTTCTTATACTTCGCCAATTCTAGTAGCCCACGGCTTCTGGTAACCTACTGACATCCAATCAGCGCTCGGCTGTTTGGGAATCTGCATTTTAATAGGCAGTAATCGTCTTCTGTGTATTTCATCAGACCTTTTTCAATCGAATTCGTCGACTCTTGTTTTTACAGATCTTTTTCGATCGATTTGCAAAGATTTAAACACGTACAAACTTTTTGGAATACATATTTAAAACATTCCTCGTAATTCATGGACATTAACATTTTACGCAAATTTTCAATAAATATGCAGGTTCCGGTGTTAAATGTACGTGTATGTTCAAGAAAACGTGCTGCAGTGTTGAATGTACGTGTATGTTCAAGAAAACGTGCTGCGGTGTTGAATGTACGTGTAAGAAAACGTGTTCCGGTGTGGATGTAATTAAAAATATGGATATCCGTTACGTAAAGGTCAGTTCTTTTCTTTGTTCATCCTGTGTTTTGAAATTGTCTTTTGTATTTTTCCGTGTGGTAAAACCGGATAATAGACCCCCACTCATTTTTCTAAGTACAAAATTGCGCCAAGATGGCGCGTTTCCCCGTGTTTTGAAATTGACTCCTCCCAACTGAAGTGACGTATTTTCCCGTGTTTTAAAATAGGCTCCTCCTACCAAAATGACGTCGTATTCTATACTTTTATGAACTGGAATTTTGTTAAATGATATTGCAATTGAATATAAATAAAAGTGAATAATACTCATAAAAATATTACAAAATACGATTTTTGTGCATTTTAAAAATATTGCATAATGGCAGACGTATAAAAATATCGCGTAATGGCAGATTGTACTTTAACTAAATTTAAAAAAAAAACAGAACTCAGAAAAACGTTTGTACTTTAACAAAATTTAAGAAAAAACAGAACTTAGAAAAACGTTTGTACTTTAACGAAATTTAAGAAAAAACGATACTTAGAAAAAAGTTTGTACTTTAACGAAATTTAAGAAAAAACAGAACTTAGAAAAAAGTTTGTACTTTAACAAAATTTAAGAAAAAACAGAACTTAGAAAAAAGTTTGTACTTTAACAAAATTTAAGAAAAAACAGAACTTAGAAAAACGCTTGTACTTTAACAAAATTTAAGAAAAAACGATACTTAGAAAAAAGTTTGTACTTTAACAAAATTTAAGAAAAAACGATACTTAGAAAAAAGTTTGTACTTTAACAAAATTTAAGAAAAAACGATACTTAGAAAAAAGTTTGTACTTTAACAAAATTTAAGAAAAAACGATACTTAGAAAAAAGTTTGTACTTTAACTAAATTCAAGAGAAAACGATACTTAGAAAAAAGTTTGTACTTTAACTAAATTTAAGAGAAAACGATACTTAGAAAAATGTTTGTACTTTAACAAAAATCAAGAAAAAACGATACTTTAAAATTAAGAAACCCATTTTAAAACACGGAAAAATACAAAAGACAATTTCAAAACACGGAATGAACAAAGAAAAGAACTCACCTTTATGTAACGGATATCCATATTTTTTATTACATCCACACCGGAACACGTTTCCTTACACGTACATTCAACACCGCAGCACGTTTTCTTGAACATACACGTACATTCAACACCGCAGCACGTTTTCTTGAACATATACGTGCATTTTACACCGGAACCTGCATATTTATGGAAAATTTGCGTAAAATGTTAATGTCCATGAATTACGAGGAATGTTTTAAATATGTATTCCAAAAAGTTTATACGTGTTTAAATCTTTGCAAATCGATCGAAAAAGATCTGTAAAAACAAGAGTCAACGAATTCGATCGAAAAAGGTCTGATGAAATACACAGAAGACTATTACTGCCTAATAAAATGCAGATTCCCAAATAGACGCGCGCTGATTGGATAAACGAAGTCGTGGGCTACCAGTTTGGCAAAGTATCCGAAATGAAATTGCAACCCGATTAATCGCGCCAACTTGGCGCGGGATCGTACTTTGAAAAATGAGTGGGGGCCTATTTTCCGGTTCGGCCTTCCGTGTTTTTAATATGGGTTTCTTAATTTTAAAGTATCGTTTTTTTCTTGATTTTTGTTAAAGTACAAACATTTTTCTAAGTATCCTTTTCTCTAGAATTTAGTTAAAGTACAAACTTTTTTCTAAGTATCATTTTCTCTTGAATTTAGTTAAAGTACAAACTTTTTTCTAAGTATCATTTTTCTTAAATTTTGTTAAAGTACAATCTTTTTTCTAAGTATCGTTTTCTTTAAATTTAGTTAAAGTACAATCTGCCATTATGCGATATTTTTATAATTCTGCCATTGCGCAATATTTTTAAAATGCACAAAAATCGTATTTTGTAATATTTTTATGAGTATTATTCACTTTTATTTATATTCAATTGCAATATCATTTAACAAAATTCCAGTTCATAAAATTATAGAATACGACGTCATTTTGGTAGGAGGAGCCTATTTTAAAACACGGGAAAATACGTCACTTCAGTTGGGAGGAGTTAATTTCAAAATACGGACAAACGCGCCAACTTGGCGCAATTTTGTACTTAGAAAAATGAGTGGGGGTCTATTATCCGGTTTTACCAAAATATGGAAATCTTGTTTTTGTTATTATTCACTGGCCGCCTTCGGCGACCAGCCTGTTTGCTAAACTTAAAAATTCTGACCGTGGCAAACTCGCTGGCACGACCTACCAACTATTTGGACGGCCAGGTAGTGCCATCCAATTTAGACCAGAACCTAATGGGAGAGACTTCCACAGGGACCATACCCATCTTCCCCTACCACCAACCTCTCGGAAGGACTTACCGACCCACATGAGTAACGTGATCGTGCTCCATGTGAACACAGTGGTAGTTTTGGCAGTGGCAGGGAAATCGAACCCGGGCCTACAGAGTACAATTCCCGCACGCCAACCACTGGGCTACCGTGCCCTCTGTGGCAATCTCCATAATTTTCTTTTTATTCACCCAATTTAGACCAGAACCCAGTGGGAGAGGTATCCACAGGGACCGTACCCTCCTTCCCCTACCACCAACCTCTCGAAAGGACTTACGGACCCACATGTTTAACGTGAAATACATCGCCACAATTAAGTTTTTACAATACATTGCAATCAATACATCACCACAATTCAATCCACCATAATTCAATCATTTAAATTTTATAATGACTATATACTAAGCTCTTAATTCCGTCATTTTCTTCCCTATTGCTTATTCAGAACCATGACGTCCCCTCCATCTTTCCTCCTCCCGCGCAAAAAACTTCTGTGGATGAAAACTGCGGCTGAAGGACTCCTTTAGCTGATTGCCAAGAAATTGAAATTCGTAAATTCTTAAAATCCCAATCCTGCAGCTATTAATAATTATTTCTTGGCCAGATTGGTCTTGTAAGAAAGCCTGAACTTTGAGCTTTCTAAAAATGTAAATTATTAGTCGAAATCAACGGAACGTTTCCCGATGCGAGGATTTTTCGTTTTTTTGAGCCGTAAGTGACTTTTGTTTTAAAATCTTTAAAAAATAGTAGAAATTGAAATTGATATATTTTTACTCGCAATTGTCTGCTATTTCCGGTGGTGTGATTTGTTTTTTCTATGCCGTCTGGATCGTGGACAAAAGAGGGAAAAACGGCCGCAATCGCATAAAACATTAAATAACTAAAAAAATAATTCAAATTTTGAAAATCAGTTTTCACGTGTCACAAACAATGATTGAAGTTGTTAGATACAATTGGGCAAACAACGATTCCTTTTCTTGGAAATTTTTTTTAGACTGACATCGTGCACAGCTTTAGATACTCCACTACAACTGAAGTAGGTATTAGGTATTTCGATTTTAAACTATACAGCATTTTATCTCTTCCTCCTTTGCCAGTCGATTGATGGGTTTCTTGAAGTATGTGGTAAAATTTTCCGTTGGTACTATTTTCATAACTGGATCAGAGTCAGTCGCAGCGCTGGCCGGCAGCTGTGCGAGTCCTGACTGGTTTATTTCATCTTTTCACTAAAACAGTTAAGGGATTTGATCAAATCACTTACTTTCTTTAGGGAAATCACACCACAGAGTTGTAATTTTAACATCTTCTGTGAATTGATCATCTACCTTAGGGATTTGATGAAATCTTCGTTTTCATCATTTCCCTGCGACATATATACCGGGTGGTCCATTTAAATTGAGACATCGAAATATCTAGTGAAATACGCATCATACAAAAAAAATATTTTAGCAAAGTCATCATATTTTCGAGAGGAAAATTGAACCCTCAAAATTTAGCCCACACCCACTACCTTCTGGGGGTGGGGGAGGAGGCAACTTTGAAATTTCAAATGCAAAACCCCCATTTTTTATTGCAGATTCGGATTCTACGGTGGAAAATACGCAACTTTTGTTTGAAACATTTTTTCGAATCTTTGTAGATTGCGCTGCAATCACAAAAAATAAATTATTTAAATTAATTTAATAAATACCTCATTTTGACTCCAGGTATAAAAATACTACTTGAAGATGGTTAAACATGTCTAACTGACGTAAGAGGAGCAAACAAAAAAATAATAAAAAATACTACTTGATGAAATAACTACTTCTAGCGCTACCCGATAAAACGTTCTTTTTCAACGATGCACCAATGTAAGTAAAACATGTGGATTCCTCTTGAAAAAACGAAACTCAACTAATCTTTTGTTGTCAGTTAGACGCGACAGATGGGGGGTGGGATAATGGAGCTAAAGCTTTGATTATTTCCCACATGAAATTAGCGAATGTAAAACTGATTCCCACTGCAGATGGGGTAGAGCAAAGGGGGGAAATTATATTTGCTGTAATCGATTTTTTTTCATCAATCTGCCAAATTTACAGTCTCAGTCATTTTTTGGGTACCATGTGCAACCTGGCCCCTATGATTTGTAGAGCCTTGGTGGCCTGGTTTAACATGTTTTTTGTTTTTCCAGACACTTTAAAAGCCTGCTTGCTCTCTCAGGCGCCCTAGAAAGCTGAATTGTATCTTTGCACACTTATACAAGGGCTGAATTTTAAATGGGAGGGATCCTCTACTCTAACATTTGTAAATATTTTGTACGGAAGTAATTTGTAACAAACATACATATTTTGTAACAAATAACATGAAAACTTGTATTCCTGAATATTGTACCTATTGATTTAGTGTTTGATAAACAAGAGCTTAATTGCAATAAACAGAAAATAATTATGCAAAGTGATTTATTTCAATATTAAAAAATAAGAGTACAATAATTTATCAAATTTATCTATCCTTCATATTATGCCATAACCAATTTGTAAATTCTAACATTTTAGCAGGGCCATTTTTTGAAATTTATGTCAAAGAATTTAAATGTGTGTTATTTGGGGATTTCTAGGGAGATAAACTGCTCGCCAGGTATGCTAGTCAGTGAATTGCAACACAATACTTATTTGAAAAACTTCTTGACATTTGGAAATGTGTTATTGAACATATTCAAAAAATATTTGCATAATTTGGAAAAACAAATTTTATTTTGTTTATTTTCCTGGGTTTGAATCCTGTTCTTTTTCTTTCTTCCTAGACTTTTCCTTCTATTTTTAAAAATTTATGTTTGTAATGATGGCTTTCCTGGATCGCATGATAGAGTAGAGATACTATTTTTTGACATATGTTTTTTATATTTGTTGTTACTGGTGCTCTGTGGAAAGAGACTGTTCTTGAAACAATTTGATACCTTTAGTCAACCTTGTATGCTGTGTCTAACGGAGGTTTTATTTTTGTGGATAAAATGTGTTATGTTAGTGCTTATAGAGTTATGTAATTTAAAGATTTATCATAAGTGTATTTTTTATAGTGAACATCTTGAGAAGGCATGGGATTCAAAGAAAAGTTACATAAAAAATATGAAAGATATGGGCTTGTCTGACAACCCAAACAAGACTATAAACAGTCATGTAAGTCACATATTTAATAACATTTATTAGTTAAACTAAGATAACTGCAATTGATTAAAAAATTATCAAAGCAAATTTTAAGGGAAGATGAACACGTTTTAAATCTCTGAATATATGTAATTGTTTTCTCCCAAACAGTGTTTGTCTAGGTGGTTTCTGTTATTAAAATTTGTAGAGAGAGATTTGAAACACTCTTTTATAATACTTGCACTATCCACCCAGTGGCTGCCCACTAGAAACGTCTGAAAATATGTAAACTTGATTAAATAGGTAATCAAAAATCTATTTTGATATTTTAAAACTTATTCGCTGTTGTAACTTGTTCAGCAAGAGATTTTTATGCTTGATTTTCAGTAGTTTTCACAAATAAATTGAAAATTTATTAATTATTTTGATAGAAAAAGTGTTCACTGGACATCAACCATGATTTAGAGGAGTACAAATTAGCTGAAAACAAAAATTACTGGACATAGACTACAGTATAGATCCTAGTGGATGCCTCCCCCACTGTGTTCCAGTCCAAATTGGGTGGCACTTCCCGGCCGCCCAAACAGTTACCTTAACCTTTCTGGTAGGTCGGACTGTCTGGATCTCAACAACAACAACATACAATATAGAATATTTTAGATTTTAAACCTATAGGGTCATTCCATGTCAAATCAACCAATAAAAAAAAAAAATTTGAGCCTTCACGATTCAGATTTTTATGATTTTTTGTTTATTTATTGTAACTATCAAGACGACAAAAAATACACAATTTCAGATTTTTTGGGCTCTTAGTTTTTCAGTTATTGACTTTCAAAAAACCGAAATCTGCCAAATTTTTCAAAGTTTTGAAATCTTTAAATAGCTGTAAATCAAAAACTATTTAACCTAGAGAGCTCAAATTGGTGTCATTTTCTTTTGTTTTAATGAGCCTTAATTTGATATATAACATGACTATGCTATTTCAAATTTGAATTTTTTGAAAAGCTTCAAAAAAAAAAATTTTTTAAATCCCAAAAACACCTTTTAATTTTTTTGAAAAAAATATATCCTTTAAAGATTTTAATGGACTATTTGTATACCAAGTTTCATAATGGGCTGCCAATGGGTTCCTACGAAAAAAATTTATTAAACTATACGTGAAATTTGCTAAATTTAATTACAAAAAATTTAATTTCCATAGGAACCCCTTAATGACCGATTATAAAATTTGGTACACAAATAGTCCCTTAATGTCTTTAAAACATATATTTTTTTTAAAGAAATCAGTTTTTTTTTTAGATTTTCTAAAATTTTTTATTTTAGTTTGTAATTTTTTAAAAACCCCAATTTAAAAAAAAGAGTTAAAATACCATAATCATGTTGTATATCAAATTAAGGCTCATCAAAAACAAAAGAAGGACACCAATTTGAACTCTCTGGGTCAAACAGGTTTTGATTTACAACTGCTTAAAGATTTCAAAACTTTGCCAGATTTGGCTTTTTTAAAAAAGTAAATAACTGAAAATCTAAGAGCCCAAAAAATCTGAAATTTTAGTTTTTGTAAACTTTACTGGTACTATCACTGTACCAAAAATGATCAATTTCTGAGGTATCAAGGTTCAAATAATTATTGATTTGACATATATTTTAACATATATTGAATGACATATATTTATTATTTAGTATATAACTCATTAACCAGTTGTTTCAAACATTCAGCCCACATATGTTCTTCTCAATTTTAACAATTTGCTACACACTTAATATTTCACATATGTCATTCAAAATTTAATTTTGTATTTACAATTATTAGGTTTTGTAATTATAAAATTACAAAACCTCACTTTTTTCAAGAACTTTTAAAATAAGTACTTCTCCAAACTGAGTGAAGACAATTTCATTTCTTCCTTGCTCAGAGTACAAACTCTCCCAGTTGCAGTAACAGGCTCTACTTTTTGCAAAATGGTATCACCTTACACATTCAATACGTCACTCGGTTGAGGATAAAAGAATGAAGGAGAAGGTCCCTTAGGATGTAGGAAACTTACTTTATAGTCGTTCGTAACATTATTCTTCTCAAGAATACATGCAAGCCACCAAGATCCTTTATAGACTTTAGTGACAAATCCAGATTCAATTTTTGCACATTTAGTGATTCAATTATGACCACACTAAAAGATAGTACAAGCCCAAGTACTTTCAGACACAAAATGTCCCTCATCAGGGGAATATGCTAAGAAAAAAGATACATTAGCTTTTTATGGAGTCAAAAACCATAAATAAAATGAGCATATCATGAGTTGCCAAATTGCACAATGGAAACATATTTGGATGAAAAACATAATTCTAAAATTGAAAATACAAGGACAAATTTAGAGGTTTAAAAATTCAGATGATTCTCAAGGGTTCAAAAATTAACATATCTGAACATGCATATAATATTAAAAATAATAAACTTTCCACTGTTATTAATGATAATTTTGTTCCGATTTTCGATAAAACATTTCTTTTAACTAATTGTTATAATCCATATAATATCTTGCTCTTTGAATCCTTATTCATTTATATTTATCATGCCTACATTTGTAATTGTGACCCTGTTCAAAACATTGCATGGCACTTCATTGACAATAATTTAACTCCTTGAGAGTGAAATTATTGTTTGAATTTTTAAACATCTATTTTGTATTTTTTAACATTTTTTTTTTTTTGTATTTTATTGCTGCTGTGTCTGTTTTAGAATTATTTGTTATTTCATTTTAATATCTTTAACTTGTGTAATCTGGCAACTAATAATATACAAATTCTGTTCGTGGTTTTTGACTGGGTATAAAGATCCAATGTATCTTTTTCTTAGCATATTCCCCTGATGAGGGATATTTTGCATCCAAAAGCACTTAGGCTTTATGTTTTTAATGTTTTTTAGTGTGATCAAATAGTCTTTTATGTGGTTTTATTGTTTAAATTTTATAAAATAGTTTGTCAAGATTGATAGCAATTTTGATCAGTTGCATGCAAATTATAGAATTATTGTGTATTACTACATCTTAAATCCCATTGCCCGGATTGTATGTATTACACAATATTGGATGAATTAAAATAGAAATAATTGAGAGGTTCATGATTAACATCTATTTTGTATTTTTAAACATTTTTTTTTTTGTATTTTATTGCTGCTGTGTCTATTTTAGAATTATGTGTTATTTCATTTTAATATCTTTAACTTGTGTAATCTGGCAACTAATAATATACAAATTCTGTTCGTGGTTTTTGACTGGGTATAAAAATCCAATGTATCTTTTTCTTAGTATATTCCCCTGATGAGGGATATTTTGCATCCAAAAGCACTTAGGCTTTATGTTTTTAATGTTTTTTAGTGTGATCAAATAAAGTCTTTTATGTGGTTTTATTGTTTAAATTTCATAAAATAGTTTGTCAAGATTGATAGCAATTTTGATCAGTTGTATGCAAATTATAGAATTATTGTGTATTACTACATCTTAAATCCCATTGCCCGGATTGTATGTATTACACAGTATTGGATGAATTAAAATAGAAATAATTGAGATGTTCATGATGGTTGATGCATATTTGTTGATTAAATTTATTTAAAGTAAAATAATTCCTTTACTGTGTAATTGTTGTAATTCATAAGCATTGTAAAGTATAAGAGTTTAGTTTAACTGTCTATTACTTATAGTTTATATTTTGTCGCACATGATTAATATTTTACATTTCTCTTTAGAAAAAGAAGAAACCAACAAAAATGGAAGTTGTCTCAGGTAAGTTATTCATGTAAAAATCTAGATGTTCACTGTAAAGTAAGCTTTCTATAATAATGAGCTTTTTTGGAAATTTTTCATTTTGTTGTTAATTAGATAGTATATTTACATTTTTCAAAGCAGGAAAAATTCATGAATTCAAACGCATTTAAATTCAAATTTATTCATTAATTCTAATGGATTTACAAATTTATAAATTCGAATTATAAAACATCTAACTGGTAACAAGTGATTTTTCATATCAATATATAGTTAGTGTCATAAAAATTAGAAAATAATAAATAGTATGCCTGTTGTAGACTCTTGCCTTAATAAATAAGGATATTCACAATTAAAAAATCAGCATATAAGTCAATCAAAAAATAATTTCCATATTTAGGGATATAGCACCTGTGTTAAATCTAGTACCCTGATATAAATTGCACCAGTATTCATGTTTTCTGTATATTTTTCACGGACCTGCTCCAATCTCAAAATTCAATTTGAAAATAAAACATACAAGTCTGATATATATTAAAAATTTCCAAATTTTTTGCAATTGCTGTACGCACTTTAAGGTAACCTTTTCTGGTGATAACTTTTATGATTATTTCCATAAACTGTATGAATTCACTAGGTGGGAGGGGGTGGGCACTTGCATCATTCAATTTGCAAGTGCATTGCTGAGAATCCAAATGCATCAGTTTGCATCCATTTTCATCTTCTAATGATTCCATATCACAGCAATAGAACTATTTTATTTTTATAGTATGAGTAAAAATAAACAAAATGTTTTACTAAATTTCCCCCCCCCCCCCTTAAATTATGGGATTGAGCAATTTAGTTTTAATTTTTGTGTGTTGCTGAAAGTACAAAATTATCTTTCCATCTATCTCCATCCTTTCATTATTGCACATTAGCTTGACTAAACTAGCTTATTTTCATAATTTGATTAATTATGATGGTTAACTTTTTAATTGAAATACTGAAATTACACAAGTATCTTTTTTCATCTATCTCCATCCTCTTATTTTTTTACATTAGATTGACTAAACTATGTTGCACATTAGGTTAACTAAGTTATCTGCATATTTGGAATTGCATAAGAAATATTTCTTATAATTTACCGAATAGTATTAAAGTTAACTCTTTGGCAAGAATGATATATTCTTTGAATATAGGCATTTTTTCTCCGTTTTAAGAATTTCAGATTTTAAAGTGGTAAATTTGTTTTTAATTCTGAAGTATTTGTTTTTTAATTGAATAATGCATTAAACAATAAATAAAATAGTAGTAATAAATAGATAAAACGTTTAATATATCTTCAGCATTTATGTATGGAAAAGTAAATTGTGTTTTGATAACTATAGTCAGGAGGAAAGTATTCTTTTTTTTTTTAATTTTTTCCATCTTTAAAAATTACCATTAAAATCTTTTTCCCCTTCTAAGGGTAACAGGTATAAAAGTGTGTATTAACAATTCTAAACAAGTTTTCACTAATTTATAAATTTACTGGAAACTACTTGGCATTGTCCGGAATTTATAGCAGGTTTTAATTAAATTTTTCGAAAGGCTTAGTCGCCTTCTGCACACTTAAATTACAAAACATACGTGAACATATGCTCGCCTTAAATAAGTATATAATCACACCATATTTTCTAAATAGTGTAAAATCTAAAAGTCCATTATTTATAAATAATTAAATAAGCACCCTCTGCTTAACTCTTTTAGGACATCAGACACGTCAACTGCGAAGCTGTGTTCAAAGACTATACTCATTCGCATCGAGGAAATATTTTGCCTAAAAGACCATCTACACAAATACATATTTTCATATGCAACTTTTTAATTTCAATCTATTTAAATATTAAGTGGCACTAAATGTCCATTCTAACATCTCCAACGTATTTTGCTGATACTTGTCCTTGGAATAGGGGAGTCCCAATAAATCATCACTTCATCTAGAGCAGAGGTTCTCAAGGGGGGCGGTACATCCCCCCCCCCCCAGTGGGTGCTGAAGTCTTCTATGGGGGCGGTAGCGGGCCCAGAGGCAAATGAGGGGCGTTAAGGCAGTCAAGGGGGTGGCCGTGAATAAAATACTTTGAAAATACTGTTTTCATGAAAAAATATTATACCTATCCCTAAAATTTTCATCTTATTGTTATCGCGTAAATAGGCATTAAAAAATTTAAATTAGCATTAGGTATACATGTACCTAATTCGATTTTAGTATTGTCGATGACAAGTCTTTGCAAGTTGGTAAGTAACAGAAGCCTCTGTGAAAGAGTCCTAAAATTTCAAGACATTTCATTGGATATCTGTGTGTTTTCGAGGACTCATTCTGATTGGTCACGATCCAAATTGACGCTACATGCTTTCTCACCTGGATATCGATCTGTTGATGGTTGTCTTGTATTTTGCGTTTTGTCCTGTAAGTAATTATTATTATTGAATAGATTCTAATTTTATATTGTATAATTGTTAGTAAATAGCATTCATAACAATCCAGTTGATGCTCTTTGTATGACTAGATGTAAAATGGATAATTTAGTCAGTAGAAGTGTATTTGCTGGTACAAATAAAGACTAATGAGCATTACTTGAAAAAATATATGTTTTATGTACATAAAACTGTGCAAATTTAGTTTTTATAATGGTATATAGTATAATTGTTAGTAAAGAGCATTCATAACAATCTGTCACAACTTCTGGGTTTCCGAAACAGACCGACTCCTTGAAAAAAAATCTTAACCGAGTAAAGTAAGTCAATACAGAAACTAAATGAATTGACTAAATGAAATTTAATCTAAATAAAACTGAAATTAAAACTTTTAATTTATTTTAACTGATGTCTATGCTTAAAAATAAATTATGGATAAAAAAATAAGAGATAAAATTTAACAAAAAAAATAAACACATTTTTTATGCTTTTAGCTAATAATTTATTATGGAAGCAGTTCTGATCATTTTTATCGCATTTGCAGATATAATTCATATTTTTTGAAGCATTTAAATATTTAATATGTATAAGAAAAGGTTTTAATGTGTTCGATCGAAATTAACGTTATTGAATATAATTCGCCAATAAGACGTTTTAGTTTTTATAGAAAATAGTAGATGGTGCCATCTCACATGAAATAATTCTTATTTGTGGGTGATACATGCTAGAAGTCATTAGCCATTATATTATATCTATACATCTGTTGAAAAGTGTTTTTATTATAACCGTGGCAAATGTTCTTTTACTTACGACATATCTGAAGCTATTAAGAGGAAATGCCGGCAGTACAGTATTGAGTATTTGAAATATGGATTTACGCACTCCCCTACGAACCAATCATTACCTATGTGTTTAATTTGTGAAAAAGTGTTTTCAAATGAAGCCATGAAGAATTCTAGGCTGCAAGAGCATTTGAATAAAATTCATGCTGATGAAAAGGACAAAGAATTATCCTATTTTCAAGGACTGGAAAAGAAATATTTAAAACAGCCAACTATATTAAACCTTTTTGCGTCGTCTTCTAAACATGATGATGATCTACCAGCTTCATATAATTTTTCATTGTTAATTGCAAAATCGGGAAAACCACATACATTTGGCGAGGAATTAATCTTACTGGCAGTCAAAGAAGTAATAAAAACTGTTCTTCATCATAAGACACCATCAGATATCATCAGGAAAACACCTCTGAGTAATAATTCAGTGCAAAGAAGAATAGATGAAATGGCTAAAGACATTGAAATATCATTATGCGATTACCTGAAGACTTGCAAATTTTCCATTCAACCCCATGAATTAACTTTACCAAATAACGAAGCACTACTCTTATCATACGCACGATTCATAAAAGAAGAAACAATTTGTCAAGCGTTATTATTTGCCAAAACATTGGAACCCGATACAAAGGAAGAATCAATATTTAATACCATGAACAGGTTTTTTCAACAGAAATTCCTTTTCTTAATATTTTATCAGCTGCTACTGATGGTGCTTCAGCAATGATGAAGCATCATAAGGGTTTCATAGCACATTTGAAACAAGCAGTATCAAATGTACTCGCTGTACACTGTGTTATTTATCGTCAACATTTGGTTGCAAAAATTCTGAATGAATGTCTGCATACGTCGCTTGATTACATTATTAGAACAGTCAATAAGATTAGAAGCAGTTCATTGAGTGACAGACTGTATGACCAACTTTGCAGTGAAAATTATGAAGATTATTATCGCTTACTGCTGCACACAGAAGTTCGTTGGCTCTCAAAAGGTACTTGTCTGAATCGTTTTTACAATCTATTTGACTCAGTACTAGATTTCCTTGAAAACAGAGACGAAAAACTGCGCGCAAACCTGATTACATCCAAAAATGATATTGCTTATTTGACAGACCTGTTTAAAATATTAATGAAGTAAATTTACAATTGCAAGGTGATGAGTTGAATTTAATTAAAACAAAAAACTTTACAGCTGCTTTTGTGGGGAAACTTCTTCTGGCTCACTTTCCCACATTATCAGCAGTCTCTGCAAAACAGGAAGATTTACTTACTGGCAACACTTGGTCGTTCTTCATGTTGATTTTAAGAAGTGATTCCAGGATATTTTAGGCATGAATAGCTGGGTTTCAGATGCTTTGATTTCATGAAGCTGGATTTCAGATCCTTTCGCAAATGCAGATGCAGCAGAATCATCAAATTGAGAAGAGGAACTCGTAGAACTCACAACTAACGAAGAAGTAAAATTCAGAAATGGATGCCAAGAGTTCTGTCTTCAAAAATCAATACCAGCACTCTACCCTGGATTGTGGGAAATAGTACAGAAATTTTTAATTGCATTTCCTTCATTGTATTTGGTTGAGCGTGGATTCAGTGCACTAGCAAATTTACTTTCTAAGAAAAGGAACAGACTGCAGATCGATGAGCGTGGCAATTTGCGACTGATGTTGACAAAACTGGAACCCGACATTAACAAATTAATAAAACTCCACCAGCCTCAACCATCTCATTAATTTTTTTATTACTATTTTTGTGTTAATTTTTAATATAAACAGTTTTCTACTTTTGATGGTCTTTTTAATTTCTACTTTGTGATTCTTAATAGATAGATAATGTGCAACAATATTTTAATATTTGGTATAACAGCAAAAATTAAGCACACATCCACAACAGAAGGTCTTTATTTTACTTCCTATAAGACGTACAAAAAATTTTTTAAAAAAATGTTTGTACGTCTTATAGGAAGTAAATTAAAAACATGTTGTGAATGTGTGCTTAATTTTTGCTATTATAACATCAGACGTGATGCCAAATTATTTATTTGGTATAATTATTATGGGAGAGGGGACGTTGAAATTTTATTTTCTGTAAAGGGTACGGTGGTCCAGAAAAGGTTGGGAACCTCTGATCTAGAGCATAAAACTTGAAAAACAGGCGATTAACAAAATCTTGACTATCAAATTCTATGACTCTTTTCCCTAAACAATCCCTCCTATGGAGTGAGAAAAATCTGTCAACAATTGCTATGATACAGCTACGGTGTTTCATTAGTTCTCCTTACTAGCTGATTGTAATTTATTTCATTTGCATAGCCTAAAATAGCCTGTTTGATGAACATTATCTCGGACGAATATACCTTGATGCACAACAGTTTCTCCCTCAGAGAAATTTTAGATTTCATTTTTTAGATTATACTCTGTATTAAGTTATTTATCCTTCATCAACGATGTAAAAAATTAATGTATAGATTCCTGAAATGTTTACAGCTTTTTCAGAAGTGCTAATTATTAACAATTATTATCAATTCAAGGTTAAATTGGTTCTATTTTCAACTTAACTGCGGTCAAGAGCAGTTTATACTGTTTCTCCTGTGAATTGCAAAATTTGAGCATTGCTATAGAACAGCATATTTTTAACAATATAAAATGACATTTTTAAAATTCAGAATGTCAAAATATTAAAAAAATCAAATTTCTTCAAAAAGATTTTCCTTTTATGAAATAAACATATTAAGGAAATTTTAAAAGAAAAGAGTTTCTAAGCTCATAAAGTCCGATAATATAACCAGAAAAAAGACCGAAATATCGTGAACACAATGATTGAAAAGTTACACAGGAAATGATCAAAAGATAAAATCAATAATATAAATTAATTAAAAATCCCCAAAAATTATTGATAAAACCCTTTAAATTAAAGAAAAATAGTGGCCTGCTTTTTTAAAAATAAAAGAGGAATAAATAATAGTAAATTCGTCATCAGCTTAAAAGAAAACTAAACAAAATTGAGTCTGGTCTGTTTTCCCTTTTTCGACCTCGATTTGGGGAAAATTGTTACATCTGTTCAAAAAATCAAAGACATAACCTCGGATAAAAAATGTATAATTAATCAATGAATGAGTTTATGATTTTTTTTTTTTTTTTTAAGTGGTGTGTAATATTTTATACAGGTGGAACAGAAAATAAAATGACCGTTGGTTAGATGATCGATAGTTAGTTAATTTCCGTATATCGTAATATAAAAATCTGAGAGATTTAAAATGCACAAAAAGTACATATTTTTTAAAATTTATCATCTATTCATCATATGGACTCCATTGAAAGTTTGTTTGAAAGGTAATTTTTTGATGTTTCCATTGGTGAACATAATATTTTGGGCCACTAAGGAATCGATTTGTGCAAATATCGGCCAAAAATTCTGGGATTTGTTTGCAATTAAAATGAGAATTTTACCCTATCATCACTCCCAATCTTCTTTCAATTTCAATGTATATTTTATTTTTATAAGGTTTGATTAAAAAAGTCAGTATTTGGTGAGATTTCTTCATTACACTTTTTTCAACGTTCTCCGTGATATTTGGTTTCAATTTTTTTAATTGTTTTTGTTAAAAGTTATTGAAGCGTTCTTAAATTTAATAATTCCTGGCTTTTTATTTGCACCTTGGTTTTTGTTCATTTTCCTATTTTTGTTTTACAATAATCTGTTCATTTTCAATTTTCCCTTCTCCTAGTTCAGTATTATTCTGCTCTACTTGTTCCAAATGGTTGGTCTCTTCTGTTATTCCTAATTCTAAATCTGTATGTCCGACGATTAACTTATTTTTGTACATGTCTAAAACCATTTATATTAATCTTTAAAACAAAACCTGAAATTGCATTGAAGTGGGTATTCCATCCACGATTCATTAGTTATAAAAAAGTGTTTTTGAAAAATGTGTTTTGTATCTTAAATCCAATCTCAGCATGTTTAAATGGGATTTTTGTGCCATTAATAACATGAATTGTTGCACTCTTAGATATGTATTGTATCTTTTATTCTTTCAAATAATTCATAGCTTATCAAACTGAGTCGACCATTGCAATGACTGAAATGACCGTAGAATTTAAATTTATTATTGGAAGTTTGCTATTTTTTATATCTGCTTCCTCGACTTGACATGAACCAATAGTTTCTAAAAACATTTCATCAGTTTGAGCAGTATTATATTTTTTAAAATCAAAATTTCAGTTTGTGTTTCTCTGTCAAACTTTTTAGCATCCATTTTAGTTTGTATTGCCTTGTTGGTATTGTGTACAATTTGTTTAGTCACATTTGGTTTATGTATTATTTTCACATTGGTCATATTTGTTTCTTTTTGATTGTTCTGGGATGACATCATGGGACTCCCGGTTTCTAATGCCTCCTATAGGAGTTTCCCAAATCTCTCTATATTAACTCTGAAAGTTGGAAATTTCTTATTGTGCTGTAATCTTTGATTATAATCGTGATTTTGTTCCCTAAATTGGTTATTTCCTCGTATTTAGATTGAAATTTCGTCTATGTTAGCTAGTTACCCTGGTTTCTCCTAAAAAAATTTAAACTTAGTCTGTATTGGTGGGGTCTACAATTTCTAAAATTATGCAGTATAGGCCTCTGCAAACCAAAGTTTGATTACTTTGCATTTGTATATGATATTGGCAAGAAATTCACAAGTCTTTCACTTTAAACAACATAAATTATTGCTATTAGTTTTGGATTTATCTTCTTTTGGTTTATTTTTCTCTGAGACTTTTATTGTGTTTACATCTTAATAAATGCTTTGAAGTATAAAATTAGTGCAGTTTTGGTTATCCTTCAATTCCTTAATTTCACTATTTTAAGTTTAATGTTAATGTTGTTTGTCGCCTCTACATCTTTGCAAGTCCTAGCCACCCGTTTTACAATTTTTACTGCATCTTAAAAAGTTCTTAGTTCTGGCCTAATTGTATCAAAAATTTTATTTGCTTTCAAGCTATCTATAAATTTTGTAGTTCTTTGTTATTTTTATTCAGGGCCTTTGTAAATATATTTTTGCTATTTTCAACTATTTCTTCTACCTCAACTATGGTTTGGTTAATTCCCTATACAATTGTGCTAAAATTTTGTTGCAAATCTGCAAAAGTTGCTGTTTTGGAAAAAATTTCTTTTAATTTTTTTGCATGTTTGTAGTTCAATTTCATATATTCCTTATTCTCTGTGACAAAATTTGAAATCTCTTCCAGTTAATGGAGTTTTAATTCAGACTTTTTTTTTTAATTGTTGCTAACATGGATACTTCGCCAAACTAACTGGTTCAGGTGGAATTGTATATCTTTGTTTTCTCCTCCTGAAAATTTCGGAATCGGTTGTAGAGCAGGCATATTTGCCAAGTTGGTTTGTTCATTTATGGAAATCAGTTTTTAACAATGTTTCTTAATTTGTCAGTTTCTGAATTGCTTTCACTTCCGCTCTCCTTTTCACCTTCGTGTTTGAGGTCGATATTTTGATTTCTTAAGCCTAAGTAGGTGTTTTGTCAAAAAAAAAAAAAAATTATCTATTCAGTCATCGTGCTTATCAGCTAAATAAAAAATAAATATTCGTATGTTTGGGGTGAAATCTTTGAATCAATTTTCAAGATGAGTATTTCAGAGATGCTAACTATTATGGATTTTCCATAATTCTTACGCATGCTTGAACAAAATTACAAATTATGGGGAAGACCTGTAAAATTATGGAAAATGCACAAGTATCTTTTCCATCCATCCCCATCCTCTAAATTAGTCTTAGATGGACTAAGGTATCATATTTTCATATTTTGGTTAATTATTAAGGCTAATTTTTTAATTATTTTTTTTAAATAGTGGGATTGCATAATTCAGGCAGTATCATGTACATTGCTGAGCATGGACTAATACATTTTTCCACCTGTCTCCATCCTGTAATTATTGCACTTTAAATTAAAAAAACTTGCTTATCTTTATATTTTGGTTTATTATTCATGTTAATTTTTTAATTATTTTGATACATTCAGTACAATTGCTCAATTTAGGGAATTCTCGTGCAGTCCTGTGAGTCCACAAGAATCATTTTCTATCCATCTCCATCCTCTAAATATGAATAACTGGATTGACTAAATTAGCTTATTTTCACATTTTGTTTAATTATAATAGTTAATTTTCTAGTTATTGTTACATAAATAGTGTGATTATACAATTCCTAATTTGAACATTTTATATAAAATTATATATAAAAAATTTGAAATGTTTGATCAAATATTATTCTGATTATCATTACAAACAATTTTTTATTACTGAAAATTTCCTGTCTAAATTACTGAAACTATAGATTGGCATCTCTGGTATTTACAAACATGTGCTATTTCACTGGGTGGAAAGAGAATAATAACAATCTAGAATTTTGGAGTGCATTATTTACCCAGAATTTCGCCATTGTAATCATAATAACTACATATAAGATTTCCAATTTGGGGTACTTTCATGCTACTTCTTTCATAAGTTTGATTACACCAAAATATTTACATCCATTTAAATATACTCTGAATTTCATAAATAATATATTTCATATTCCTAACCTAATAAAATCACTATCCTTTATTGATTTCACATTTTTTTTTTTTTTTTTTCTAAATTTAACCTCGAGAACATTTCAACACATTTATGTAAATTTCTAAATCATAAAATAATATCAGCACAATGTATATTCATTAATAATTCATCTTTTCTACTATATCAAACTTATTACCCCATACTCATGCCTCCCATTCTTTTTGCTTCATTTTTACATGCCTCCAATTATTTTTACTTCATTTCCCTCCATTTTTTACAAAATCATATTTTATTTTTTATTTCTGTTATATCAATTTTAAATCGGATTCTAATCAATTATGATTTTTATTTTTGTTTTAAAATTATTAAATTTTAAATTAAAATATTGTTTTAATTAGTTTTATATATGTTCATTAAATTACATTTTAAATGTTAATTTAGAGAGAGAGAGAGAGAGAGTTCCTTTCCCTATATCACTGGCACCACTTATGAGAGGGTAAATCCTTATTGAATAACTTCTCATGAGGTAATTAATAAAATTTAAATATTGGAAGCATCACCTCACAGGAATAGTTAATATCTTACAGGATCAAAATGTCATTAAACAATTATATTTAATTTGATTTTATCTGAGATGTTTGAACTTCACCAGAAATATTTTCAATCCTAATTCTGTTATTACCTATTTGGTGAATTTGATGGCATGAAACCAGTTATATTAGTGGCAAGAGCTATATTAAACTTAAACAAATGAATTCATAATAAAAATCTCTTTCTTTTTCCATCCATCTCAATCTTCTAAATACTGCATATTAAATTGACTAAACTAGCTTATTTTCATATTATGTTTAATTTTTTAATTATTTTCATATACACAGTATGATTGCGCATTTCATTATGTTTTCGTGACTCGCCGAGAGATTATTAGTATCTTTTACCATCCATCTCCATCTTATATTGCATATTAGATTGACTGAACTAGCATCTTTTTACTTTCTGTGTCATTTTTAAAAATTATTTTTGCAAAAACGGTGCCCATTTTAAGATATGGGTATAAACCATGTGAAGGAATATTTTCCAAAAGTGGCATGCATTACACAGGGTTCGTACACCTCCTGAAAATACTTAAAAACTCTGGATTTAAGGTTTTTTTTTTATATGGACCCTTAAAAACTCCTTATTTTATACGTTTTAGCTCTAAACTCCTGAAAATAGTAAATACTCCTGGAAAATCAATATTGCATTCTCTTATTTCTTAATATAATCAGTAGGTGGCACCTCAAAAAATGATAGTACCATGGAAATAGATGGTCACTACATCTTAATATTTTATTTCCTAATGCATGCAATATGTGGTGTCACTAAAAAAACCGATAGGTTTAGAAGCTTTATGTATATTTTTTGTTGAAGCTGTAAAGACTTTTATGCTTGTATTTTTACTTCAGGAAAATGTGCATTTAATGATGATTGGTTGAAAATAAATGAGTATTGAGAATATTTACTGAAAACTTGATTGTGAGATAAAACTGATTGCTGCTTGTGAAAAAAAACCCGATGCTTTAACATAGGGGAAGCCGTGTTAAATAGCCATATAAAAGGGGAAATACATGGACGCCAATGTCTGCAAAGGGGGATCAAACTGTTTGGGATAGGGTATGTCAAATACCTGTCTTTTGAGAGGTTCTTTGTTTGGGATTGACGCTGTCCCACCTGTAAGCAAAAAGTTAAATACTTGAATGTATAATAACTGATTTTGCAAGTAGTATAGAGGTTTTACTACAGTATGTTTAGTTAACTGCATAAATGACACCTTTTTATTGGGATCAGATTGGAGACCAGTGCTGCCACTGACAGATTTGCCAGGCCCCTTTGCAGTAAATGCACCCCCCCCCCCCCTATATTAGAAGTTAATGATCTTATTTTGTAAATTGTTTATACAGC
The DNA here is from genome assembly GCA_951213105.1 of Amaurobius ferox. Lineage (NCBI taxonomy): Eukaryota > Metazoa > Arthropoda > Arachnida > Araneae > Amaurobiidae > Amaurobius > Amaurobius ferox. Next base: position 141,426,087 of record OX578146.1, on the reverse strand, counting down.
AAGGTGCCCCAAGCCTCATATGCAAAGCATCCTTTTGCCCCTACCTGTCGGTAGCTTCTCTTGCAAAGGGTTTGCTCTCAGTTTATTCATCAGTTGATGTACAAGCCTTTCTTTTCCATTTTCTGCCTCTTCAACAATTTTTCATTTGCCTAACCATGGAAGCAGAAGATAATTTTTTGAAAGGTTGCCATGAATGTTTTCTGCTACAAACGATTTTTGTCAAAAGTGAAGAGAAGATTATTAAATGATGTTTACTACCATCCGCCATATATTTTAACTTATTTGTTACTAATTTATAACTAGCAATGCATAAACACATCTCATTAGAAGTATGACTGATAGAAAAGTATGATTTTTTTATTCATCTATATACTCTTATATCTGTGATTACAATAAGAAATTTTGTATTTTTTACAATTTTTTCCTATTCCCTATGGAAATATTTTTTCATTTTGTTCAGATTAATGTAAATTATTCATTATTTCATTAGCATTCTTTTACTATGATTTTCAGGAGCAAGTATAAAAAATGTATTAACATGTGTATTATAAATGTTTTCGTTTTTAATATTTACAAAAAGTGTCTTGTTACAGCTGAAATAAGTTTTATATGTAATTTTGCAGCAATTATGAATTTGTTATACGTTATAATAGCAATCTGTGACATCCCTAATATCTGTTATTTTTAAAGATAAAAATAGTAAAACCAAATAATAAAAACTTGAGTTTTATCAAATGTAAATGTTTGTTTTTAATATAAAGTAATTTTGACTGAAAAAAAAAACTTGTATGAATATATATATATATACAGTACAACCTCGAAAATCCGGACTTTGCCGATTCCGGATTTTCGATTTTTCCGGATTATAGAATTTGAATAAAATTCAGATTTGATATTAACTAAATACACTATAAAGCACTATTTTTAGTAAAAATAATGGCAAAAGTTAAGTTAATTAATTAAAACGTATTATTTAATCTAAAAAATAGGGCAAAAGAAATTTGTAAGAAAAAATATATATATAATAATTTAGAATGTGTGAACGAAACGAAATGTTAAAATTCCATTTTATCATTTTGTTTAAATATTTGAATTAACATTTGTTTTTTATTAATTTTGGTTTATGGGAAAGCAGCTTTCTTTATCCTGTAGATGGAGATTATAATGCTGCTCGGTTATAATGCTTCTTTGTTCAAGACCTTTAATTGCAGGATCGATTTTTTGCATAAGATTATCAATGGGTATTTTTTCTTCTTCACATTTATCGTCACTACTTCGATCTTTTTTTATTTAATATATCGCGAATTTCGCCATCATTCAATTTATTTACGATTGGCGCATCATCATCAAAGTGCAGAACTTCCGTTATATCGGCTTTGTCGAGATTTAATGCAGTGCCGAGATTTAATAAAGATCGAGGATTAGCACTTTTAACGATATATTTAAAGGTGTAAATGTGTTTAAACCGTTTTCGCTATTAACGAACGAAAAACAAAAAATAAGAACTTAAAAGTTTTATTTATTATCTAGCATCTACATAATGTTATGTTTAAAAAGACTGATGACTCTGAAAAAAGTAAAAACTTTATTAGTAATAGTCAAATATGTAAAAAATATCGCAGTAGATAAAATAAATATCTTTTCCAAAAAAGAAAAATATCCTCTCAATGATTTTTCTAAATTACTAGGTAAACGCAGCTGACTGTCACTGGTGGCAAGCCGACCCCTTTGAGAGGTCTGTGTGTTAATGACCTTGTTGCTCGGTTCTGTGCGATACCATATTATTTAGTTATTTATTTGCTATTTATAGTATGTAAATATGGCTTTCTAAACAAAAAAGGCAAAATATACAGTCGATTTCAAGCTGACACGTTCGACGATAACGAAAAAATCATCAGATATTGGGAGGGGGAGGAGATTCTGAAGACAAAACAGAATACATTGAAGAATGGAAATCGTACTCCGAAGTGAACAAAATAAATTTCCGTGAGCGTTAATATGAATTCTCGGGATTTTTAGATTTAATTGAACATCTGTGATAGAATGTTACGATAACGTTTTAAAGTGTTTAATATTAAAAATCACATTGTTTCAGAAAAATGTCTTTTTCAATAATGAGAAAAGGAAATTTTGATAATAAAAATTCCGTATTTAAATAACGATGTATATTTTACGCGAAATAATTCATCAGGAGTTGTGACTTGAATAAGGGGGAGGAGGGATTAACACTAACAATGCAATTTACGCTCCAACCACGCCTAAACTTTCTTTTCATTTCCGGGTTCAGAAAGTCGACCGGAAAATACGGTAAAATAAATAATCTTATAAAATAAATAATCTTACCCTGTTGTTTTTTAAATCCGCGACTTCGTCGGTCCGGGGGAAAAAAATAAACCGAAAATTTGGAAAACGTCCGGATTTTCGAGGTTGTACTGTATATATATATATATATATATATATATATATATATATATATATACATACACACACACACACATCAACTCTGCTTGTTTTTCTGGGAAACTCCCGGTTTCCTGATTTTAGGTGAGAATCTCATTATTTTTGTCAATTTTTTTTTAATTTCCCAAAGTTAGGGATTTTTCAATAAAAATTCTCTGTTAAAGGGAATTTTGATTGAACTTACGACCGTCCGCCATTTTATTTCCATGCATTAACCTAGTACCAGTACTAAGTTGCATCATTTTCGCTTTATTGATGGATACTATTTCAAGCAAGTGTGATTACATTGCCATGTAATGTTGAAACATTCGTTTCCACTCATGTTTAATTTCATATTATGTGAATGAAAAATACACTGCATTCATTTTTTTTTTGTAGTACGTTTCATTATTAATCGATATTTTCATAAAATATTGATTATTTTTTAAGTGCAATTTTGCAAGTATAGATTATTTCTATGCAATCCTTTTCCTGTTTAGTTTCAAATTATGTGAATGCACAACATTCATTTCCTTGCAGTATGTTTCATAATTAATATTTTTGTAAAATATTTATTATTTTTTAAGAACTATTTCGTATAGAGTGTTGAAGACCCAGACCGTCCGACTCGTCCAGAGGACTAAGAGCAGCTATTTGGACGGCCGGGAAATTCGTATAGAGTGTGTATAAATTAAATTCCCATGTATTGTTTAAATATCCTTTACATCCATCATTTTTTTAAAATAAAATCTCAAATTAATTTAACAGTACTTTCACATCTTTACAGTTTACATAAAAATGAAGGATTATTTTCATTAAAATATCCTCTTTTCCCCATATTTTTATGGCAATAGAGTTTCAAAAGCATTTTTCTATTAACTAAATTACAATTTGAGAACTAAATATATTTAGTTTCAGTGAGAGTTTTCCCCCGCAAAAATTTCTCTGTTATTTCTCACTGATATGTTTTTTTATATACTGATTTTATATATAAAAACATTTTTCTTATGTGGTAGACATCTTCAATGTTATAGTGAGTTACGATTCTCTGAAAAAAATAAAAAACATTTTTAGTATGTTGTAAGCACCGTAAGAAATGCTAACCATGCTATCTACTGCATTTTTATTCTCCAACTAGCCGCCTTCGGCAACCAGCCTGTTCGCTACCCTTGAGAATTTTGATCGTAGCAAACTCTCTGGCGCGACCTACCAGAAAGGTGTAAGGTAACTATTTGGACAGCCAGGAAGTGCCACTTAATTTAGACTGGAACCCAGTGGGAGGAGGCATCTACAGGGAACTTGCGCTCCTTCCCATATCACCAACCTCTCGGAAGGACTTACGGATCCACATGTTTAACGTGATCATATTCCGCGTGAACACGGCGGCAGTTTTGGGCGTATATATATATATATATATATATATACATACAGGGTGTCCAGTGCTATCGGTGCCCAATGGCTATTTCCTCAATCGTTAGTCACAGAGATATACTTCCAATTGCAAAAATGTTTTAAATTTTAAAATCTATTATCTAAACTGTTTAGTTTAAATCAATAAATGCATTTTTGAAAGAAATATGAAATATAAATTTTTATATGGTCCCCCGGTCCTACCAGTTATATTTAGGAAAATCATCCTCATACAATTTCATGCAAAATATAAAAAAAATCATCCTTTTGCGACCAAAATTCACAGTTATGAAGCATTAAACTTAAGTCACTTTTTCACTCATAAAAACGTCCCGTTTCTGGCAACCTTTAAGGCACCATGTAAAATATTGAAATTCAGTATTCAAAGTCAAAATAAATGCATTTCTGTAAAAATTACGAAATTTAAATTTTTATACGGTAATAGACCAGTTGCAGCATACCTATAGACGAAAATAAAAAATTATGCACATTAAATCTAAAATAATAAAGGCATATAGCACCTAAATAATAAGATTGGTATATATAATTATTGTGTATAACCCCCATTTCTCAGTAGCACAAAAAGTGCTCTAACTTTAAACAGCTATAAGTCTGTCAATTTTGGTCGTAAAAGGATGATTTTTTTTTATTTTGCATGAAATTGTATGATGATGATTTTCCTAAATATAACTGGTAAGACCTGGGTACTGTATAAAAATTTATATTTCTTATTTCTTTCATAAATACATCTATTGATTTAAACTGTTTCTAAGATAATAGATTTAAAAATTTAAAACATTTTTTCAATTGGAAATATATCTCTGTGACTAACGGTTAAGGAAATAGCCATTGGGCACCGATAGCACTGGGACACCCTGTGTATATATGTGTATATATATATATATATATATATGCATAATATGCTTAAAGAAGTTTATGTATTTTTGTATTGTGAGTATATATATTTAATTTCTGAAAAAGCCTTAAAACTACCAATATTTTCCTTCTTCGCTACTTTGAGGCCACACAGAGACATCATCTGTTTGATGTCTCTGTGTGGCCTACACTTTTTGTTGTGTGTCATGGCATTTCTCTAGCATATAGAAATACTAGTACAAGTTGATTAGTCCCTAGAACTGACACCATCTATTGGCAAAACTTGATGAAACTCAAATATAAAAAGTCAACATTCAACAAGTTGGAAAATACATGACTTTGCCAATTTGATTGTGGATAATTTTAAAGAATGTTACATATTTCTTTGTTACTTTAATACTATTGTTGCTTATGTATGTGAATGTGGGAACTTATAATATAATAGAATAAAGTTGGAATATTTTCTGTCTTGGCTTGTAGTTAGGATGCCCTTTCGCATCTTTGAGAATTGGTGAAAAAGTTTGCTTACATTCTGAAAATTCTGCGAATTATAATTGTTTTTTCTATCCCAAAATATTGAATAGTTATAATAAATATTGTATCATTCCAATGTGCACAACTACTAGAAGCTTTTTTTTTTTTAAGAAATTATTTTAAGATTATCCTTAAGGGTTCACTACTGGTTTAGCACTCTGTTTAGCTTTCCTAGTGTGAAAGCCTTTAATGTAGATACAAATTGTGGTTATTTTTAAATAAACGAAAAAAAAAAAAAAAATAGATGGTCTGGTATTGAGGTTGCCGAACCTTGCCTTAAAACCTGCTTAAAAAGTTTATTTTTGTGTAAATAATGAACATTTTGAACTTTGTAAATAATAGTAAGATTTTCAAAAAGGTAAATTGTCACTGTTTGTATCCTTCAGCACTTGAATCTGAAGCAAATGCTCCCAAGCCAAGAACTTTGAAGTTACCAACAGAGCCCATGAAGTTTTGCGTCTACATGATAGAGAAATATGGAGATAAATATTATGTAAGTTCTTATTTTCAATTGACTCATCAGGTTTATTGGCTCTTTATTATACAATTCTACTAAAGGTACATTATCATTTTTTACATATTTTTACTGTTTTAAAGTATAATTATCATCTCCCCCCCCCCCCCCCATTTCCCATTAGAGCATGATATACAAACACAGAAAAAATTGTACAAGTTTTCTCACACTAGGAAAGATGTTTTCCTTAGTCTCCTTTTCTTTTCTCCTTTAAGTTCAGTGATCACAGGGCAAATTTTTTCTACATCAAAAATAACAAACCCCCCCCCCCCCCCCTTCATTTTTTATAACACTGCAATTCATTTGTACCAAACTAATTTCTTTACTAAAATGTTGAGAAGAAAAGATTACAGTTCTCATGTCTGTGGGAATCTTGTTGCCATCAAAAATGGCATTTTTTAATCGATCTTTGAAATTTGAGCTAAAAGACTTAAAAAATGTGATTTTAAAATAATTTCTGACCTATTTCTGCAAATACTGAACTCTAGCTAAAGCAGACTGCCAGCATTTGTTAGATACAAATTTGTTTTGCTAAAGTTTGTTATAGTGTATGCTGTGTACATAATTGTATTTTTCTTTACATTTTGTAAATTAAAATTGTCTCATTGGAGCAAAATGACTTTTCATTCAAATTTTTTGCAAGGATGAGAAAATCCCACTTAACTTTTCAAGTTAGTGAAGATTGTACATCAGACCATGCCCTTCTAGAAACTAACATCTGTTACATCATATATAAGTTTCTAAGAATAAAAATTATTGTAACAAATACTGTATGAAAAAATTATTTTTGGCTATTCTGTAGATCAGCTCCTTAGAAACTTTAGTTTGACTGAAAGGTAGGTGTTTTTTTTTGTAAGAAATGTTTAAGAGTCTGCATTTAACTTACAGAATAAAACGCTATCGTTTAAAATCAAATTAAACCAAATATTAATTGGTTTAAAATTTGATTAAATCAAGGTAAATAAATTTAATTAAGATCACTGTGAAAGGAAATAACTTTTCTATATATTTCACAATTATTGATAATAAATCAGGGCTAGGCATTGCGAAAATATTTACAGAATTTTTTAAGAAATATGGCATCATAACTTGATAGAAGATTAGCACCAGTCACAGTACAAAGCTAATTTTTCCTCCTACAATATATCCTTTAAATATAGCTCCCAGAAATTGACAGTCCTCCCATCCTGGCCGGGTTAAAATTTAGCAAGGACATTTCTTAGGAATTAAGACATTTTTCTGAAAAGTTGCTGTCCTTCCACAGATGGCATTGAGATTAGCGATTCCATAGAAGAAGAAAAATCACAAGTAGTCGTCATCGTAAAATTATGGCTGCCTTTTCCCACGCCATAAAATCTGAATGAAAATTGAAATATCATCACCTGTGAATTCCCTGTTTAACCATAAACTTAGCTGGTGTGCATTATCAATATGCACAGGTGCTAATTATTTTCCCTCCCCTCACTCTCCATTCAGCGATGACCGAACAAAAATACCACGCTAAAGATATAACATTTAAAGGTCTGCATGTACTGAAATTTCAGATTTTCACCAACAATACCACCTGGCCCGAGCCAGGCCCAGCCACCAGTATGTAGAATATATGAATGTAGAATCAGCCCAGCCTGTGATGAACTGTCTCCCGGCCTTTTCCTGAAAATATTTGTAATCGAATGTGTTAAAATGTGCATTTCAAATATGTATTTGACATTTTTGTACGGAGAATTAAGATAAAGTTTGTTTTCTGAGACATTTATCTAAAGCATAGCTAAAATAAATTCAATAAGTTCATGTATTCAATTAAAATTTATTGAAAAAAATATGTCAAAATAAATATGTTCAACCTGGCCGTACCTGACTTTAAAAATAAATACCGAGCCAAGCTCGAAACAGTGTTAAAAAACTCAAGCCCAAATCTGTGCAGAGTGCCCTTTAATCCAAGCTGTAATAGATGGGAGTACGTAACAAGTTTGGATTTTTGAAGGATTCTTTCAGTTTCAGCCAGAAGTATTTTCTTTTCCTCCCTACTTTGTTTTCAACAAACAAATTCATTCATGGCATTTGTTCCAGTACAGTAAAACTTCGATTAACTGTCACTCGTTTAACCGTCAGTTTCTGTTATCCGTCATGGTATTACGATATTATATTTATGGTATTACGATAAATTTCTGTACATTACTACTCTTATATTGAAGTTTATATTGATTGTTTTGTAAAATTAAATACAATATGTATGTATTGTTCACTTTTAAAGGATTTTATTTTCATTTTCGTCCCAAGCCCGCAGTGAAATCACATTACTGTACATATATGTATTAAGAGATTTCTGTTATCCGTCACAGCCCTAGTCCCGACGGTGACGGTTAATCGAAGTTTTACTGTAGTTCCGACAACTGAAGTTAAGCTATGAAGCATCTATTCAGTCCAAGAAGATCTTGATTCAGTCACATTTCTTAGGAATTCTTAGAGTGTCATTGCATTGCTTAGCATTTCTTAGAGTGTCATTGAGGTTTAAACTGCTTAGGGACAAGATATAAGATTATTTACCACTCCTTGAAGTTACCAAACATTTGAAAAGGGGAGATTCCTTTTATGCTTCACCCATTCACCAGATCTGGTCCTTCATCGGATGCTCAGTGAATTTGAACTTTAAACGGTTAAGTGCTGTGTGTGTGGGGTATAGATATGCAGTTATCGCACTTCACCGTGAGGTAGTTGGCCCTAATTTACTATTGTGCTATATATTAATGAATATGCACATACACTGCTGGACAATTGCTAAGGAGAGATGACACTGTCACAAAATGTGTATGCAAATTTTTCATTTTCATGCCTGTTAGTCACGTGATAGCGCTGATAAAAGATTTCAAGGATTTGATGCATGTGGACAGTTGTTGTTCGAAGTGAAAGTTTTATGGCAAAGACTTAATTGACGAACTTGAAATTTTCGGTATATCTTCCCGATATCACTTAGATGATTTTACACTTGGCCGTATTATTGGAAAGATCAAAGAAGGTCGAAAAATAACAGATGCTGCCAGGGAGTTCGATATCGCCTACAGTGTTGTTTCATGGCTGTGGCAACCGGAATGTGTAGCAAGCGTCACAGAGGAGGTTGTGTTAGAAGTACGCCTCCAGGAGACGGGTACATTGACTTATCGGCAAAAAGGGACCAATGCACCACAGCTCAGCAGGTGGCAAATCAGTTTCTTGCTACCACAGGACAGTAGATCTCCCGAAAAACTGTAGCCAGATGTTTGGGAGAAGGACTATGCCCGCAGACCTGTTGTGTGTATCCCATTGTACTGTACAGCTCGCTTGCAATGGTGTCATGAGCATCGCAATTGGACCGAACAGGACTGGGCTTGCATACTATTCTCAGATCTGTTGTAGGTTCAGTCTGTCATTGGATTGTAGATGCCAACTGATCTGGTGTGAGAGTGGTACTGCTTATGGTCCAGAAAATATCCGACATGCATCATGGTATGGGTCGGCATCACAATCAATGGCTGTACTCCCCTAAACGTGGTTGCAACTGGGACTATGACCGGCGAACGATACATTCATTAAGTTCTACTGCCATGTTTGCTTTTTCCGTGGTGCTGTCGATGATATAAATCTGTTTTCATGGACGACACCATGTCATCGAACACTTTCTGTTCAGGATAGTCTAGTCAGCGAGTGTATTCGTATGGCCAGCACATTCTCCAGATCTAAAACCCCATTGAAAATATTTGGGATGCTTTGGGGAGGCCTGCCGCAATCATAAAATCTGATGTGGGCAGCACATGACTTTCCCTGCAGACTTATATCCACATTCTCTTTAATTAAATTTAATTCACTTTTAATTCAATTTTTGTTCTCATTTGGTAGCAGGACTTTTCAAAGGTGGTGTAGAGAAAATACAAAAAAACTAAAATATCTAGAGAATGGCCAGTCCTAGGTGTTAGAGTGTAATGGGATTGGTCTTATTCTTTTTATCGTTAAAAATCACATATAAAACAAGCATTTAATGGATATATTTGAGCATACATAGTTTTTTTAGTTTAGATTTTGACGATTTTTGCGGGCCATTTCGCAAAAAAAAAAAAAGCAGGTTATTTTTTCCCGAATCGTACCAAAATTCAATCAGCACCAGGGTGGCCCACAAGTGACTTATCTACCGCATTTTGTGAAATTTGGTCCATTAATTTTTCAGCTAGAGTGGATACAAGCAATTTTTGCGGTCCATTTCGCAAAAAAAAAAAAAAGACAGGTTCTTTTATCCTGAATCGTACCCAAAACCAATCGGCACCAGATTCACCCACAAGTGACTTACCTACCAAATTTTATTAAATTCAGTCAATTAGCTTTTTAGTTAAGAGTGGATACAAATTCTGCACAGACGTCATGCTGGTGGTGGTTTTTTCGTATTCTAGATGTCTCCAAATCTGTCGAAAACTCGAGTTGCGATTTTCAGCATGATTCCAATACTTTCCCTATACATTATTACCATGGATTGCAGGGAAAGTCAAAATGATTGGGACAAGTAACTATTGAAAATTTTATTCATTATGAAATATATAATCAATTGATCTTTCAATAAAATCAAAATTTCCATTAGTTCTACATTTTCTTCTACATTTGATAGAGGTACTGAGAATTTTTTTGATTCACATTAGTTTTTCAGTTTTGTTCTATGTTTTAAGCACGGGTTTGAGCGATTTTCACACAAATCAGTTCCTTAGTGGTTGAAAATATTATCTTGACACCATCGATTGAAGAATGTTCTTTCCAATTTTTGAACTGAATCCCATAGTCCTTCATATTAATTTTTTTTTAAATACATCAAAATTTGCATTTTTTAGCTTGGACTTATTGTGCTGCATCTGAAAAAGGAAGATTAGTATAGATACTTTGTGTGAATTTGCAAGCCAATACATGAAACTTGAAGATTCTTTTTTGAATGAAGTGTGTATCACTTTCCCCTGGTCGACTTTTGTGCTTATGCTCATCAAAGCCCTGGGATTCACCATGCCTCTCATAGAGAAAGAATTCTCTTTTAAGAAAAGCACCCTCCTCATGAAAAAAAATATTTCATCTCAATCTATTCTCAAGACCCCCTTTCACTGAAAAAAATTATCTGACCAATTTTCAAATATATTTGTTTTTCTACTGGTGTCCACAATTATCTTTACATGCATAAAAATAAACGGCACAAGTGCTGTTCCCTGTTAACTTCTGAAGGTTAGGATTTGATTTTGGTGTTTATCGACCCAAAACAGTTTTTAAAGTCTTTGAGATGGCAAACTATTGACCATTTAAAGGCTGATGAAAGTAGTAAATTGTTTCATAATTTATTTTGTATCGTATGCACTCCCCATTTGCAGTTTGTATTTGCTTTGTATCACTCTAAAAAATTGCATTCAATTATGTTGAGAAATGTTGTGCATGTAAAGATAATTTGGTCCACCAGTGTATATATATATATCAATGTCATCAGAATCATTTTACATTTTGGACATGGCTCTTAAAGAAGGAATGAAATCAAAATTATGAAAAAAAGTAGAAAGTTTTGAATAGTATTTAAATAGGGCACAAATAAATGTGTTTTTTACCCATTAATTTCTTTAATTTTATTTCAGGCAATGGCTAAAGATCCAAAAAACTATTATCAAGATACTCCTGCCCAAATAGAGAAGAAAATCAAAAAATTTAAAATGATACCAATTCAGTGGAATGCATATCTACGAGCAAAAGGACTTCTCAATACTAAAATAAATCCTGAGGAGTATAGTATAGACATTAGTGATATAATGACAGATGGCAATCAAATGGAAATTTTGTAAATAAAGCATCTTTCATAAAACATTCTTATTTAATTTAAAATTATTTAAAGAGAAGGGGCCAAAAAATAAGCACGAAATGAAAACTCTCATATCATGAGCAAACGAATGAATTTTATTGGACAAAATTTTCTGTATACTTCGATATGTAATCCTGATGAGTGTAGACATTAGTGATATTAATGATTTTTTTTAATTGTAGAACATGCATAGAATAGCATGTACATAACACATGCAATTGGCTCCGTTCCAAATATGCAAGTCTTGGTTAAAGCAGGTGTTTCTTTCTGTGCATCCTTACTTCTACTACAGGCATTGGGGGTTGAAAATCCAAAATGATCATTTCATTCGATATGTCCCAAAGAAGGCATTTAGATATGATGGTCAGTGATGGCAAGTCTTGAGCAGGTTTCAAATCCAACCAATCTATTGGAGAAGTTGCTGAATTCTTCAGAGTCCACTATTCTGTGATTTCACTCTAATAGACCCAATTTCAAAACAGCGGAATAAATAAGTGGAAGGCTAGGCTCGGGTCACCCTCAAGTTATAACATCTTCCAATGACTGCTACTTAGTGTGGGTCAGACGCAACAGCACCTGCTTTACGTTCTAGCCTTGCTACAGGATGCTGATTTATGTGTTTGGTATGGAGCCAATTTCATATGTTTGCATATTGTACTCGAAGTATTCTATGGCAAAAAAGCTCATATTAAATATTTGTTTAAACTGTTCATTTTGCACAAAATTGCCTCATTTAAATACTACTTTTGAAATGGCAAATATAACTGTGTCACTAGTGTTAGTAACAACGCTAGTAAGTGTATCTGGGAGTAAGTAGTTCCAGGTTGTAGAACAGAGTAGAGACAGAAGAATACATTAATAAAGAAATGAACTTAAACAGAAGCACTTACCTTGTACACTTGATGGTCACGAAATAGGTACTGAAATTGCAGCACTTATGCACAAAATTAAGATAAAAAATAGGACTAATGAGGAGTAACAATAATAGATCATTTAGTAAAATACAGATATCGTTCCGTAATTTATGGCAAATTGGGAGCGGATGAATGCTGATGACACTAGTATGAATTCGTTTCGACTTTGCACATCATAGCATTTGCGGTCATAAGCAACGAGAGATATTAAATAAGCATAAAGTTCCTTGGTTTTATAAAATTTTAATACATACAAGCACTTGGTACGCAATACAAATTTTATTGTTCAAGTAAAAATAGAAAGTAAGAAATGTTTTTTGCATTATTATGATAAAAATTCTATTAGTATTACAAAAACGGGTAACCACAAAAATACACAACATTTCCAATACTTCCTTAAAGAAAGCAGACATCTGCAACAAGTCAAAACAATGTCTTTACCTAACAAACACTAGGCAATAGTAAGGTGACAAGCAAAGAAACAGTGGAATACAACAGATAGGCACAGATTGAAACAATATTTAAAATAAATCTACGAGAGAAAACTTCTAATTTCAAAAACCGTGTAATCTAATCAATCCCCCCCCCCCCCCAAAAAAAAAAATTGAAGTAACTGGTTTTGGAAGGTATACTAGCATCATACAACTGAAATTAAATAGCATGATCACACTATTAAAAAAATTACCAGTCAATGAAACTTAAATTAAGCAATCAATATGAGGTAACTATAACAATTAAGGGCATTCGAACAAACTGCATTAAAATTACAAGTAAATATGGCTGGCATTAAGAATATCCAAATAATATGTGACCCAATTACGCAAAACTAGTCATATGAACAAAATAAGAAAGTTACAGTTTCGGAAGCTATATTAGTTAACATTATCAGTTAAACACTAGTGAATGAGACGAATTGTCCAGGATGAGTATGGAGCCTTAGTGTTTGGAAAGTAAAAATCCTGCTTTGACCTGATAAATAGAGAGATCAAAATTTCTTCAAAACAATTGTCACGTAATTTGCATATGTCTACTATTATTTAAAAAGTACTAAAAGTTATTCTCACAAGCAGTTGTTTTATTTTTGTGATAAAAAATACATGTTTTTCTTTTAACAAATATAGATTTTAATACTGTGTGGTACAATATTATATTGCCAAGAAACAACCACTGCCAAGATGTCATGATTTCTAAAGTACTGTGATCTATCCCCCTCCATAAAGATGTCTTTTAGAAAAAAATCATATAATGACCATTTTCCTGTTTTCTAACGTAGGGCTACAGGGTTTTTAGTCTGATATCCATATAAAAACAATTTTTTAATAATTTATATTGAGACAAGATACCAATTATAAACATCAACACCAGGTGCTAAAGCGGTTAACGAAAGAAATGGTATGAATTTAATGAAAAAAAAAAAAAGAATAGGGAGTTATATGCAGTATATATTTGTATGCCCTCTATATTTGATCTCACTTCCTTTTTAAGTGGCTATATTTTCATAGAAATTTCCTGCAAATCACAATTTTGAGTATTCATAAAGTGGCATGATTTTCCTTCAAATGTAAATTAAAAAGTACAAAACTAATGAAATTACAAACCTAAAAAAATGTATACAACAATTTTTAAATTTTTTTTTCATGCACTTTTGGATTAATTGGCCATTTGTTTACCTGGTCAAAGGTTCAGTTCCATAGGAATCAGTTAATCAAGAAGATACTGTACTACTATTCCTTTAACATTGTGTCAAAACCTGTTGCAATAAAAATCAAGCAACAAAAACTATTTCCTAAGTGGACAGAGTTGACAACGTAACGAAATAGAAAATTGGAACAGATATGCACTAATCCATGTTCAGAGAAGGAAAAGACGGACACTTTTAATATAGTGTTAACATTTGAGGGGGGGGGGGGGGGACTTTAAGGAAAGAATTTCAATTTTAAGACATGCAGAATTTCAAATTTTATCAATCTGCAGAAAATTCAAAATTTGGACTTTCCCGAGAAAATGCTGAAAAGGTTATCAGAAGCAAATGTAAATCATGTTTATAGTTGATATTTATCATTTAATTTTTTATTTAAGCTAAGAATTACAAGATAAATTTCAAGGTCAAATTAAAAGCATGACTTTGGGATGCTTGGAAACAGCAGTGACATGACATGGCCACAAAATCCATTATTTCTTCTTTGTGAATATGAAAAATAGGATTGCCCCCCCCAAAAATAACTGAGCTAATCTGGGGAAAAGGTTGGCGGCTTAAAGACATGTACATAAAATAAGGTTAACCACAACTCATTCATAAAAATGTGTTTTTTGGAAGAGTAATGTGCTACTTTTCAGTTCTATGGTTATGAAAGTTGCAATTTACAAAAGTTGTCATAGTTACTGAATATGATACAGTTAAGCAAAATAACATTTGTGAAGAACTTCACTCATGCAACGTTTGTAAAAAGTAGACAGTATAATTAATGCTTAAAAAACTTCTCATTTCTCACGGAATATAGAGATATATTTCCAGCAGCAAATTCACTGTCTTGGGGGGCCCTAAGATTATAGCTGTAATTATGCAGTAGCTACTTACCATCTGTGGCTAGTTCCTTGTATAATTGATTCAGTATAACCCGACCTGAATATATTTTTTCAACTCACTGTAACCAACTATTACAATGGTAGAAAAAAGTTTAAGGACAAATGAAACATCACCAATTCTAGAAAACTACTGGACAGAAAAGTAAGTATGTTACTCACATGACAGTGACTTATAAAGTGAAAACAAACATTTCTCAGTAGAATTCATATTAAAAACTGTTCTAGATATGCTGTTTAATAATTTTTAATAGAATATAAAATAAGGGCAATCAGTTTACCTGTAACAACAAAACTTTGCATCTTGTATTTTCTTTATAGGGTAGCTTCAACTGTCTTACACATTATTAAAAATTTAGCATTTTGAAGATTCGAAAAATACGACAATGCAGTGGTCATATTTTTCGAATCTTCAAAATGCCAAAACACACATAATTTTCTAAGATTGAAAGGGGCAGAATATTTGCTTTAAGAAATTGTAAATTGACTGGACATGAAATTTGGAAAAGATCTAAGCCTCTAGTTTTGAAGAATGCAGAAAAATAAGGTGCACTGATAGGTCAAGCTTCTTACCACTCTTCAAAGAAAAGCAATTATCAATAGAGTTTGTTGTAAAGAGAAATTTCTGCTCAGAATTAAAATTAATCTTGTATTATCTGAACTATGCGCAATGAACAAAATAATCCGAATATTCAGCATGCAAAATTAATGTCACATCCTCCCTTTACAAAACAGTATACGAGAAACAGAGTAAAATTTGCTCAGAGTTTTGAATATAAATGGGAGGATGTTGTATTTTCAAATGGAAAAGAGTTCAATTTTGATGGACCTCATTACTACTAGCATGGTTTCCATTAAAACTTTGCTGATTTTTAGAGATAGATCCGCGGTTTTGCAGCAAGTTTGTCTAAATGACAAAAAAAATCATTGCCAGATGTGCAATATGTGGGATTAGCCAGAGCGTATAAGAAACACATAAATTGGTTTCTTTTCAAAGTTACCAATGCTTCAGAATTCCCAGTTTATTCAGTCATTTAATGCAACTCTACTTACAGCTAGCTCTTAGTTCGGGTGCTACAACAATAATAAACAAAAATATAAAAGAAACACTAAAGTGAATGGAAGAATTCCTTTCATGTGCTCTAAAAAATACAATTAGTTACTATAAAGCTAGTAATATCCTTTATGTTTTGTTACGGCTGTAAATTTTAAATAAAATCTTTATTTATTTTGAAATTTGTATGTGTCTATTAACTGCATACAACTTAAAATAAACTGTACTCTGTATTATTTACATAAAATACTTGCTCTGTAATTTCATCCTTAAGGAGGCTGCTTTTTGCCTATGAAATCAGTCGATACTTTTAATCAGTTGCTTATTCCGTTACTAATCAAGTTTCTGTATATAAGTTTATTTTAGACAGCCATTTTGATCCAATTTTTATAATCTTATATTTATTTCATATGGGTATATAAAAAGAAAAATCAAGGTTGGCAGTTTGTAAAAGCTAAAATAATTTCCAATATTTTTGCTAAAAACTAAAGACTAGTTTTCAGCAAAAATACTTTAACTCTGCTTCAAATCTAGCCAGAACATGACAGAAAAGACCCAAAACCCTATGGGACCATTAAAAAAAAAAAAAAAAAATGCCATGCAAACTTTTTTTAACTCTGCGAACTTAAAAATGAACATTAGATGAGTGAGATTCTAGTATCATTTCAATCTTGTACTCTAACCTCTATGGTATCTGCAACTCCCATGAAAAATTAAAATACCAGTTTAGCACAGTAACAAATATTTTGGATCTCCCTTTGCATTTATATTTAAAATCGCACATTTTATATTTTGTTTTTTTTAAGAAGATATGAGTTCTGAAAGTGAACAATGCAGGATTTATGTACACAGGAACAATTGATATCTTCTTACTATGCTAAAAAAGATTATCATAATATTTCTGAAAAAATCCTTTGTCTCTCATCTAAAGATACTATACCTATGGCAAAGCTAACTTGACTATGAAAAGTTAGTCTATTAATTATTAAAAAAATAATTTTCAAAACAACTCATTATATTCATGCTTTTTAATAACAAATATTCAAAATGATTTTTTTTCCTTCTTTACTATGGAGTCACATAATGGACATATATGAAGACCAAACTCTCAATAGCTTCTACAGTATGTGTAAGTTAGCCTTGCCCCAAAGTATCTTTGTACATACTTATACTCTCCCCCTGAAGCCTATGTTTGTATGCAGGTTAAATAAAATAATAATAATAAAAATGAAAACTCTTTAAAAATTCACTTGAGTCACAGTCAGTCACTTTCACAATGTATAAATAATCTTTGAGTTTAGGAGGTCAAATCCTGGAAGGCTGATAATAACCAAATCAAAAAGATATCAACTTCTGATATGGATGCATAAAAAAAAATATCTACCAATAGACAACATGAATGTAATTATTATACAAGAATCCATCTCATGGAATTTTGTGAACAGCTTACAGTGTCACCATGCAAGATTATGCATTTAGAGATCCTTAAATACAACAAATAATAAAATTTAAATTCTTCTTCAAAACAATTATAAAATGAACCAAATTAACAAATCTTATAATTTTACACTCGCCCAACTTAAATATTCATTATTTTACCAATACTGATTGCACAAAAACATTTATTTTTTAAATCAAAATCAGCTTTTCAGGCACTGTCCTCCATTATTTACAATGAACTTATTTACAATTTAAAAGAGAAATTCTAGCCCGATTTACTCTACATCCATTGACATAATACAAAAAAGGGACGCTTTAAAGAAACTGTTCATTAACGAAAAAGCTCATTCAATGACTAAGACATGAAGTGTCAATTCCTTATTGATTTTTCCTTCATAAGGCAAATAGATTTTCTTTTTTTTTAATTTTGAAATTATTTCTACGCAATCCATTTCGATGCATAAATATGAAAAGCGGCTGTCACACAGCTATCCCCAACACACCCTTCCTCCAACAAATTCTATCAAAATCTTAAAAATAGTCCTAAAATACATTTTAAGCTCGAAATGTTCAAATTAAAAATTTTGATATTCTTCAGAAATGATTCGAAATTTTAATTGACTAGAAAACAAAATTTCAGCTCAGACCAACAATTGAAGTTTTCCTAGTAGCTCGATAAAAAATTATTGAGTCGTCCCAACTTGGTGCACAACCAAAAGGCTTAAAACTTTCATCCTGCATGCATGTAAAAACATGGATCAAAGAACATTTTTGAGTGCAGGGCATCACTAGAAATCTTAGAAGGTCTCTGTACATAACATTCAAACAATGTTAACTTGTGGCAGCAGTGAGAACAGCCATGGCGACTGCTGAGAGTATGGCTGAGATGGGCAGAGTGAGAACCCAGGCGAGAACAATGTTCCGGAATAGTTTCCAGTCAACAGCTGCTCTAGAGCGTGTCCAGCCGACAAACACCACCGAGCCTACTTTACAGTGTGTTGTGCTGATTGGAAGTCCAATCTTGGAAGCCAAAAGAACGGTGGTAGCTGCACCAATTTCAATACAGAAGCCACTGAAAAAAAAGAGTATCCAAGTAAAAAATACATGTATATGAATTGTGCACAGAAAATTGAATGCATTCAATACACATTTGATTCTGATATTGGATATGTGTCATTCGCTCTTAAAATTCCCATCGGGTGTAAGGCCCAACGAGTTAGTATATATGGAGGGAGCGTGGTTATATCTTCCTCATGCTAGAAAAATGCGACCAACATAAAGCAGGTGCAGTAGGTCTAGAAGGAGGACATTCATGATTTGGTGATTTATCGCCTAAACTGTGTAGTGTACCTTCTGCTTTTTTTTCAACTTCTAACGAGGATGAATGGGAAATTGTTATACGTTATGAGATCTTAAAGAATATGTATGAAGAAAAATACGAAATAGGATTAGAATATTTTTATTACCAAAATATTTTATTACTAAAGAATAATTTTGTTAATGAAGTCAATTTCGTAAAACAAATTGAACTACAAAGCAATTGCAAATAAAATATGATATGAAATAGATTACAAGTATACAAATTGAAGAATATGTATAATATATTTAAAAATAATTATAAAATATATGGAAAAATTGTGTGCATGCTTGCGTAAAATGTAGAATTCTCCACTTTTATCTTTGAAAGTTGTGTTAGCAGTATCCATATCTGCTTTGAGGCGTAATACAACTGAGTCATTTTTACATCTAATTTATTTTAATATATTGTATGCGTAAAGTCAAATATAAAACAATGTTATATTTGCAATAATAAAATATTTGACTTTATTTATATTTTTTTTTTATAAAATGACATTTCAGAATAAAATACAAAATTAGGTCTAAATTTATAAGTAGGGGTTCTATTGAATAGAACCCCTGATTCTTAAATTGTCAAAACGTATTCGGAAGGTTTTTGCATGTTTGATCGATATAAAATTTGGAAATTTTTTTAAAAATGTTTTTCTATAAAGTATAGGAAATAAATAAGGTTATAAAATATTATGGCACAAAATACAAAAATTGCATTTCATTATAATAGTTTCAGAGATTTGGATGCAAATAATTCGTTTAAAAAATGCTTTAAATACATATTGTGAAATTTGCATTCAGAATTAAATAAGACCATAAGCACAATTACAGTGGGCTAACTCAATGTGGCATAAAAATATCAAATGTACATATTAAATATTAAAAACTCATAGTTAAAATTGCGGATCAATCTACCCAAAATTATTTCTAAAAATTTTAAAAACAACTGAAGCATTAGGACCAAAATTATAATTAAAGCTATGTGCAGAATTAAGTTTCAATGATCTTTAAATAGAGTTAATTTTTTATTAAATGCTTCTGCATTTGTAATTTTTTTATTAAATGCTTCTGCATTTGGGGGGTGGGGGACTCAATGATAAGATTAACAACATTGACTAGTTTGATGTCTGCCTTTGTGATTTTGAAGTGCCCCCTTGTCTACTCCTATGGGCGTCCATGCTAACTAGTAATACTTATTAAGTATGATTTACTCTGAACTAGAAATGAGATCATGCTCATATATCATATATCTTTATATGAAATGTACTAAAAAGTTATGATGTAAAATCTAGCTGGCATTTTCAATGAATGTAAACTATTATTATATTTTATTATGAACGTAAAATTTTATCATACGACACATCTTTACTCTCATTATCTAAACTCCTATTTTTCTTCCCTAGCCACCAAATCTTGCGAGTCGCTAACCATCGCCAAGTTCAACCTCGAAGGGAAAACATACGAGGATACCGAAAATAACTCTATAACTATCAGCAAAATACTCCAAATGTTTTTTTAAAGTGTTAGAATGACATTATAAGTCTTTTGCAATATCACAAACACCAAAAACAAAGCAACACTTCTAATTATACAGCATTAAAAGCAATGAAATTAATAGCCAAATGAAATGCACCACACTAAAATCTAGCAAAATTACTTTTTAACTCTATTTGTAAGATATATAATGAAAACGAATCTTTTCCATGAAAATAGTAAAGTCCTCCTTTCACTTGCAGCCGTAAGTACAACAGTCCATAACCATTATTTTGTCCTTTATATTTCTCAAGTAGCCTCTCAGTCTGAAATCGACATTGAAATGTATAGGGTCACAGTCGGGAGAAAACGTGTTCACAGGAAATTCGTCCTGACAACACCTGCCTTTATCTTTGATGCTGATTGCAACCCTTAAGCTCTCTCCATATATACTACCTCGATGGTAAAGCCCAAATAAAATTCTAAACAAAAAGAGTCCTTGACACCAGTCTAGACTTGGAAAGTGTTGTCAGGATGAGTACACTTTCCTTAAAAAAAAAATTTCAAGGACTTTCAAGTACCATGCAAGGACATTATTTTTTCCATAATATGAAGTAGTATGAGTTCCTGGAAGGAAAAATCATAGTAAACTAATATTATTGTTTAATGTTGAAGCCGTTGAGGATATTTTTGGGCAAAAACAATGTTGCTTAGGAAAATTTCCAGAGAAAGCAGAACTTCTAAAAGAAAAAAACACAATGCTGTGAATCTGCAGAACACTTTCAACCCTGCCTTTTTCAAGGACTTAACCAAGAAAATGGGAATTTTCAAGTACTTTCCCAATTTTCAAGCACCAATATGCACCCTGTGTTATAAATATGTGACGGTAGGGTACAGTGCTACAATTTTTCAAGATACTGTATAGTTTTTCGCAACCGGTATCATTGATAATCTACTCTACAACTTATTTATAGCTCAGAAGGAGATCTTAAAAGTTGATATTCTGTCGCCTCATTATGATGTTTATGAAAAATGTTCCGAGTAAACTTGGTAACCATAAAGTAAACAGAGTATTTAGTGCAAAACAAATAAATGGTTTAGTGTGTATCTCAACTCATAATGAATGGTGGTTTCATAGGTACACCAGAGTGATGAATCATGTATGCTTTAGTGTCGGTATCTTCAATGTTTCCATAAATGGATTACTTCAGATTGGAAATTGTATGGATTAGGTATCTTTGGGTGTCTTGTGCTCTTGTACACATAACTAATGAAAATTATTTTTATTTATGGAATCAGATTTAAAGTTATCTTTAAAATTCAGATTGACCTACTTAAACTGTTTAAAATTTGAATTACAATAATTTGGAAAGATGTTATATAGACACACACACACAGATATAAACACTGCTTTACAATTGCTAAGGACACAAATTGCAATGTAGCACAACATTAAGTGGGGGTGGAGGCCGAGCAGGATAAAATAGTGTTGCCACACTGTTCGGACATTAGAATAAAGATCATTTATTGTTCTGGAAAATACAGAAGGTTTTGAAATATCTAAAAGGAAAAAAGTGTTCATTTGATGCTGTGTACGGAGAAATGGAAAAATGCATATGAACGACAGCAGGCACTTTTGAGAAAGGTGTCAGTACGGGATATGCTCACTGTGGAGTGTGATGCAACATTCCACATGCCATGTCATGCTCTGCATAACATTATCCAGCAGCTGTTGAGGCAAGTTATCCCACTCCTTTATCAGTGCACGGATGAGGGTGTTCTTGTTTGTTGGAGGATATTTTCGACCAGCAAGTCACCTCCCCAAAGCAACCCAAACATTTTCAATGGGGTTTAGATCTGGAGAACTTGCTGGCCATATGAGGCATTGAATACCCTCGCTGACTAGACCATCCTGAACAGTGAGTGTTCGATGACATGGTGCGTTGTCATCCATGAAAACAAATTTATCACGGACAGCACCACGGAAAAAGCGAACATAAGGCAGTAGAACTTCATCAATGTATCGTTGGTCGGTCATAGTCCCAGTTGCAACCACATGTAGGGGCGTGCGGTCATTGATCATGATGCCGGCCCATACCATGCATGTCGGATATTGGTCCCTTTCCTGCATATTTTCTGGATGATACGCAGTACCACAGACATAACAACATTCGAATAACTGTCAGGAACAACGTAACGATTTTATAATTTAGTACAGTTAACAAAATCAAGTCGCCGTCATAATCTTATTAACTATCAAAACCAAGTAAATTAGAGATTTGAAAATATTAATTTTTATATGCTTTTCAATCAAAATTATTGTAGACATTTTACCATTTTTTTAAAAGATTTATTCAATGATGAATATGTAGCTTTTTTGCTTTCACAAGCTTTTGTTCAGAAAAATTTTGCTATAACTTGTAACAAGAATATTTGCATTTTTGTATCATAAGGGATTCTAATATTTCAATGCCCAGGTTTGATCAAAATTCATTTTGGTTTTTTCTCACAGTGCTGAACACCCTCTCACAAGCTGCATTGCTGCGAGGAAAAAGAAGAATGCTCAACATTATTTTTGGCAGTATTTTAAATTTAATTACTCTTATGATCTTCTAGGACATAGCTGTCAACTCTGAATGGCTGAAAATCTGTAGATTTTCGGTTGAAAATCTGTAGATTTTTATTCATGACATTAGGCAAAAATTCATGACTTTAGGCAAATTCATCGACGTTATGCAAAATCATCATAAAATAAATACATCATACTTAAAAAAATGGATAAAATAACCTAAAATAGGGAAAAAAGAAAATAAGGCTAATAGAGAGAAAATGGCATAATTTAGAAATTAACCTTTATAATTAACCAAAATATGAAAATAAGCTAGTTTAATCAAGTTAATGTGCAACAATAGGGAGACAGAGATCGATGGAAAAGGATGATTGCATACTCTCGGCAACGACTGCAAAGAAAACAAAAAAAAACTGAATTTCACGATCGTACTATTTATATGAAAATAATTAAAAAGTTAACCTTTATAATCAACCAAAATATAAAAATATGCTACTTTAGTCAAGTTAATGTGCAATAATAAGGGGATGGAGATAGATGAAAAAAGGCAATTGTGTACTCTCGGCAAAGTCCGAAAAAGACTGAATTGCACACTTATAATTTAAGCAAAATATAATTTGTTTAGTAAAATTTTTCTTTTGTTTATCATTTTTAGAGAAGGGGGGGGGGGGGGCATTTTTAGGGAATTTTTGTAGTGGAATCGGTGAAAAGTAGGGACTTTTAGCTTGTGAACGAAAAATCGGAAGAAATCTGTTTCTGATCGAAATGATGCCCGAAAATCGGTAACTTTCCGTGTAAATCGGAAGCACTGGCAGCTATGAGAGTAGCAGTTATAAGGAAACGGGTGGATTTAATAAAAATTAAATATTTTTGCAATTCATAAAAAAAAAAATTATTTTCCGGAGCATTTAGGGGAAATGCGGAGCAACAAATTCTTTTAAGTTTTCCGGATTAACTCCTGACAATCCGGAGCAGTTGGCATATCTGGTACTACTCTCGTGTCAGATCAGTTGGGGCTTACAATCCGATGACAGATTGAACCTACTCTCATCTGAAAATAGTACGCAAGCCCAGTCCTGTTTGGTCCAATTGCGATGCTCATGACACCATTGCAAAAGGGGCGGTACGGTGCAGTCTAGACAATGGGACATACACAATAGGTCTGCTGGTGTATAGTCCTCCTTCTCCCAAATGTCTGGCTACAGTTTTTCGGGAGATCCACTGTCCTGTGGTAGCAAGAAACTGATTTGCCACCTGCTGAGCTGTGGTGTGCAGCTCCCTTTTTGCCGATAGGACAATGTACTTTTCTCCTACAGGCGCCGTACTTCTAACACAACCTCCCCAGTGATGCTTGTTATACATTCTAGCTGTTTTAAATGCTTGCCACAGCCGTGAAACAACGCTGTGGGCGATATCGAACACCCTGGCAATGTCTGTTATTTTCCCCCCTTCTTCGATCTTTCCAATAATATGGCCACAAGCAAAATCATCTAAGTGATATCAAGAACACATACCGAAAATTTTAAATTTGTCAATTAAATCTTTCCCGTAAAACACTTGGAGCAACAATTGTCCACATGCGTCAAATCCTTTAAATCTCTTATCAGCGATATCAAGTGCCGAACAGGCGTGAAAATGAAAAATTTGCATACGCACACCTCTTCTTACTCCCACACTTATTCTAATTTTCCACATTTTTTTCCCTTTAATTTTGTGGTTGCTATGGGTGATAGTATCATCCGTCCTTAGCAATAGTCCAGCAGTGTGTATATATATATATATATATATATATATATATATATATATATATAATATACAGGGTGTCCAGTGCTATCCGTGGCCAATGGCTATTTCCTCAACCGTTAGTCACAGATATGTATATCCAATTGCAAAACTGTTTTAAATTTTAAAATCTATTTATCTTAGAAACAGTTTAAATCAATAAATACATTTCTGAAAGAAATATGAAATATAAATTTTTATACGGTCTCCTGGTCCTACCAATTATATTTAGGAAAATCATCCTCATACAATTTCATGCAAAATAGAAAAAAATCTTCCTTTTACGACCAAAATTCACAGAGTTATGAAGCATAAAACTTTATGACTTAAGTCGTTTTTCCACGCATAAAAATGTCCTGTTTCAGGCAACCAACCCATCATGGACCGTATTGACCATTTTTGAGCACAAAATGTGCTCCAACTTTAAACAACTATAAGTCAGTCAATTTTGGTCGTAAAAGGATGATTTTTACTTTCCTTATATACATAATGTATAAGGAAAGTAATGTGACGGGTCGAAAATTCGAATTCGAGTTTTCGACGAGAGAGCACGTTTCAAGCATCCCTGATCACGAATAAAACATTTTTGAAGTGATGTCTGTGTGTGTGTGTGTGAAGACGATAACTGACGAACGAATGGACCGATTCGAACGAAATTTGGTACAAAAATTACAATCCGTAAACACTGGAAGCCTATTGTTTTTATATGCGATCGAATGTTCAGAACCCTCCTAAATTTTCAAATGAAATTTTAAAAAAAATTTCAAAAAATCAAAACCACTAACAAAGTTACGCAAATAGACATTTCTTATGTAATTTTACATTAGAAACGATCGACATAAATTTTAGAACGCTAACATGAACCGTTCTCGAGATATTGTACATTTTTCAAAAAAATTATCAAAAAGTCATATAAAATTAAAAAAAAAAAATTTCCTATTGAGAAACATGTTCACTTTTCATATGTAATACCATGCGATAAATTGGGTGACATCATTCTCGTGGGGTGCTCGTTCCATTCATGAAAAAAGATACTTTGTGTAATACTTTTGTATTTGAATGCCAATAGTCATTTATCTGCTGTAAGAAGGTCTTATTTCTTCATCCATAATGCTTGGCGAGATTTTGGTGACGAATTTGGCGGAATGTCGCCAACTTGGCGACTTTTTTATATGTTGCCAAATTAACGAAAATTTCGCCAAATGGATTAAAATGAAGCTAAATCAAGGAAAATGACGACCAATTGTCGAAAATTCAATATCTTGGAAAAAATATTAGCATCTACTATAAGAAAAACCTATTTTTTTTACTATAAAAGTAGTAAATTCATTACATTATATAAGGAAAGTCATGTGTTGCCCACATCAGATTTTTTTATTTTTATTTTGCATAAAATTGTATGAGGATGATTTTCATAAATATAATTAGTAGAACCGGGGGACTATATAAAAATTTATAGTTTGTATTTCTTTCAGAAATGCATTTATTGATTTAAATTGTTTCTAAGATAATAGATTTTAAAATTTAAAACATTTTTGCAATTGGAAGTGTATCTCTGTGACTAACGGTTGAGGAAATAGCCATTGGGCACCAATAGAACTGGACACCCTGTATATACATATATGCAAAATTTTCATTTCCACATCTGTTCATCACGTGATAGCGCTGATAAGAGATTTAAAGGATTTGACACATGTGGACAGTTGTTGTTCCAAGTGAAAGTTTTACGGGAATGATTTAATTGACGAACTTGAAATTTTCTGTATGTCTTCCCGATATCACTTAGATGATTTTATGCATGTCCGTACTTTATATTTACTTTCTCAAATTTTACAAGAAAGATGTGTATTGTTGATCCAAATGGTTACAATTATAGCATGTTATTCTTCATTTTAAAGGAGTTAATGTACCCCCCTCGGGAAAAGTAAGTTGCCACCCTAAATAAACAAAAATTGTGTGGCTGGTTATTTTTTACTACGATTGAAACTGTTAAGTTTCATGATCATTGAGCCTATTTGAAACACAACATTCTTAAACTATCTCTCCATTGCATTTGTATACCCATAATTGACATTTTAAATGGATCCACTAAGAATGAGAGTAACTAATAAAAGCCAAAATTTTCAAAAAAATCTGCAGCCGATTCTGAGCATTTTAAAATTCTTAGGTTCTATAAAACACATAAGCAGGAGGCCAATAACTTGCAAAACTCACCTGGAAGGTGTTATTTTCGTTAGATCTTCTCCAATGGT
Source organism: Amaurobius ferox (assembly GCA_951213105.1). NCBI lineage: Eukaryota > Metazoa > Arthropoda > Arachnida > Araneae > Amaurobiidae > Amaurobius > Amaurobius ferox. The sequence continues at coordinate 141,399,052 of OX578146.1, read as the reverse complement.
CTTGATGACTTTTTGGCCCCATAACCACAGACCTATACTGATGCCAACACCCCCATATAGCATGATCCAGAAGGGAGATTCATTAAGTTGGTATACATTACCATCATGATAAATCAACCAGATGGCAATTACGGGTCCAATTGCATTGCTGTAAATAATATATGACAGTCAGATTTTTCATCCAAGACAAACACAAACAATTCTCACGAATTTAGTGCTATGATAAAAAACAAGAAAGATCAACCATACATAAAGCATTGATTATGAAACACTTTTCAACTGAAATGCAATCTGCTGAATATATTGCATCTCTAAAATGTGATACATTCAGTAGTGATATTTTTATAATTATCACAGAACTACAATAATTTATTGTACTTGAAAACTTCATAAAAAAAATATGAACTTTATTCAAATGACGTAATCGAAATATAAATCGTATGGCTCTCTATGTAAAAGCAGTGAATATTTCATTCATACACTTTTATTCCAGATTCCACAGTTAAATAATTTAGTGTGAAAAAAATTCAGCAATTCTTATACAACTCACCTTACAATCAATTGTTTACATTCTACATCCATTAAATTAGGCTTTGTTGTAGAAATAATCAAAGTTGGATGATCATTTAAACTCAAAAATAATGTAATTGCATTGGAGCAGAATATAGATGCACAGAAAATACGAAAAAAAAAAAAAAAAAAAAAAAAAAAAAAAAAAAAAAAAAAAGCGGTTTTAGGATGGGGGACAACAATAAGCCCAATAGTTAGCGTGCAGGAATTGAACTCGGTCGGCCTGGGTTAAATTCCCGCCACTTATAAAACTGCTGCCATGTTCACGAAGAATACAATCACGTTAAATATGTGGGTCCTTCCATCCTTCCGAGAGGTTGGTGGTAGGGGAAGGAGGGTATGGTCCCTGTGGATGCCTTCCCCCATTGGGTTCCGGTTTAAATTAGGTGGCACTTCCCAGCTGTCTAAACAGATATCTTATACCTTTCTGGTAGGTCGGACAGTTTGGGTCGAAAAAGAATAAGGGAAAATTGTATAAAGCTGCTCTCCCCCCCCCCCCTTGCAAAAAATGGGGGAGGCATAATTTTCTGGTGTTTACCTTTTCTAAATTTTCCCTATTATAAAACATATGCAATAAGTCATAAAACAGGAGAGCACAAAACTTTTTTCATAAATAATTAAATACTATATTAACAATGTTTAAAAATGGCCAGGGTTGGAAAAACTGAAAAAACCATGATTTCAACAAAGAAAAACATGGTTTAGACCAATGAGGATTTATTCAGCCTACTCTGCTTCTGATAATTGAAAGGGAAATCTGAAAGACTCAGCTTTTTAAGCCCTATAGCATGTAAATTACCCCAACATTTTTATAGATACTTATTATTAACACATTGTGTCCCAGAAACCCCACAAATTTTCATGACAAAATAAGATATTATTATATGATTCACATTTTAATTATGCTAAGGTCATTATGCTAAGATCATAACCATCATCAAAATGTGCCAAAAATGATGTAAATTTGCATTACAAGTCTTTGGAATATGGAATGTGGTGCCCACTATTTTGACACTTTGGATTGACAATACAAATTTTTAATAGCGAACACTACATTTCTAAGCAGTATTTGGTCTTTATTTCATCTATCTTTCATATATAAATTTTCCGACCCACATCTCTAATTCAAACTTTTTGTATTAAAAGGGTATTGTTGCGGACGTGTGATATTCTCTCACTAGCATCCCAAGTCTTGTCTTTCGTCTCTATCGCAAACCTGAAGGTGCCATCAGAGTGTTTCCTTTGGAAGACAGCAGTATGAACATTCTTTTCCTGATGTCATTCTATGGTTGCTAGAATTTTGAGTCAGAAGAAGGGCTGCCAAATTTGGCAATTTATCACCAATTTGGCGACTTCAGCAAGTAATGATTATTCTATGAAATATTACATGATTCTGGAAATTTCTACAGAGGAATTTCCAGAAGTTTCTATAGAGAGACTATAAAAAAGACTCATCACTCTGTTGTAGTTCATTTGACAAGCTGATAATATACGAGCTGCAGTGGACTGTGACTTTTGTCAATGTTTTGAGAATAGTAGCCGTTTTGTGAAATTATTTTCACCAGTATTTTGAGAATATTATCGCTTATTTTGTGTAATCAGTGGAGCATTTAAGTGTTGTTTGATTGTATAGTGTTCCTGTTTACTTTGTGCTTGTGAATAAATGTAAGTTATCCAGAAACTTGGACCTGTTCTTGTATCCTGCATATGAGAGAATGTGCGGCAGTGGTAGAGGAATGTGCGGCAGTGAAATGATTCAGTTATTTCGGATAAAAGAATGGCTGGGCTGAGACGTTTTCTTTCTGTGGAAAAATATACTCATATGATAAACGCACCAGACAGTAATGAAAGTGATGCAGATAGTTAAGATTTGTGGACTACAAAAGGCAAAAGAAAGCACATAGACAGTTATTATGAATGCAAAGATTGCAATGTTGGTCTGTGCGTGGATTCTTGCTTTGAAATATACCTTACGCAAAAGGTGTATTAATTAATGAAAATAGCTAAGCTATTTTCTTGTATATATATGTACATAACTTCTATTAGCTATATAAATATTTCATTACAATCATTTCAATATTTTTTCTGATTAACTGATAACTATTTTAATCAAGGTAACTAATCATTTTTAATACACTAAAATTTTTAATATTTTGATAAAAGAAAATTTGTATGAAAAATATACATCAAACAGAAAATAAGTATTTCCTTTATTCCTGAAAAAAAGTAGAATGCTGTGTTGAACGGGTGATTTATTGTGAATTTTTTTAGAGAGTTAAGCTTAGCGCAAAAAAATTAGCCGTCCTTTGGGAACAGTTCAGAAATGAAGCGCTCCGTCCTTTGGGCCACGGCAGTTTCGGAATGCTGCCGTCCTGAAAGGGTTAAAAAAGTCTTTAGCTAGAAATGGGTCTAGAAACATCCTCATCTGCCAAAATCTTGAATTCAGCAATTTTGAGGAACAATGCTTTTTTTCTGAAATATTATGAGAAAGTAAAACTGTAACACACACTTACCTCACATCATTAGCACCATGAGCAAAAGATGCAAAAATGGCAGTTAAAATCTGAAGAGAGGAGAATAATTTAGCGGTTTCAGGAGAATCGTAAGAGGGAATAGCTCCTGATGGCAGGTCTTCTTTTTCCTGTAAAACAGAACAGAAAATAGGCACAAGAATATGCAAGATGAAGAACTTTCCCATTCCAAACAGTTGATGACACCCAATGAATGTACTCGCCCGCTGCAATACAATTTGTCCAGTGTAATTCAGTAAGTGTGTGTGAAAATTTTTAGTTAGTATGGATTTCCGCTTTTGTGTTTGTTTTTATTTTCCCGAAAATATTTTCCTCGGGAATTCCCAAATTTCTGTTTCATAAGCAGGGTGTCTACAGGTAAAACAAGTCCGGATAAAGTTTTGAAATCTGTCACAAATGTCAAAAATGAAACAGAAAGCAAAGTCATAAATATTGAGATTGGAATCTTTCTGATCTTGCATCTGCAAATCAGTTTCCTTGTAATTGCAAAATTGACACTGGCAAATGGTGATTCTTTCCACGTCACGAGGGAGATGACCTGTGATTACCTTTCTTCCACTTTTACAGTCTATTTGCATCCACTAAAATTTTTTAAATTATTTTGTGTTATATGCAACAAAAATATTTTTCAAGCATTTTTAAAAAAATGAAGAGCTTTTCCGCAGCCGTTTTGTGAAAAACGGCATTTGCACGTGATCCTTGGTACACCTTGCTTAATTGTTTTTGTTGTTGTTGTTGTTGTTGAAACCCAGACCGTCCGACCTACCAGAAAGGTGTAAGGTAACTGTTTGGACGGTCGGGAAGTGCCACCCAATTTAGACCCGAACCCAGTGGGGGAGGCATCCACAGGGACCGTACCCTCCTTCCCCTACCACCAACCTCTCGGAAGGACTTTCGGACCCACATGTTTAACGTGATCGTACTCCGCATGAACACGGCGGCAGTTTTTGGCAGTGGCTGGAATCGAACCCGGGCCTACCAAGTGCAACTCCAGCGTGCTAACCAATGGGCTACCGCGCCCCCACCTTGCTTAATTGTTGTTGTTGAAACCCAGACCGTGCGACCTACCAGAAAGGTGTAAGGTAACTGTTTGGACGGTCGGGAAGTGCTACCCAATTTAGACCGGAACCCAGTGGGGGAGGCATCCACAGGGACCGTACCCTCCTTCCCCTACCACCAACCTCTCGGAAGGACTTTCGGACCCACATGTTTAACGTGATCGTACTCCGCATGAACACGGCGGCAGTTTTGGCAGTGGCTGGAATCGAACCCGGGCCTACCGAGTGCAACTCCAGCGCGCTAACCAATGGGCTACCGCACTCCCACCTTGCTTAATTGTGAAAATATTTTCACATTAGCAAGTAACACCTGATTACTTTACAAGCAAGCTCGAAGTGAACTCCCTCTGTGTAACATGTTGAGTGTCATCCAAAATGAGCTGCTAAACGACAATTATGCACTATCTTGTAGCCAGCAGTCAATTGGGTTCTGCCCAAGTGCAGTAATTTGTCATGTCATCTGTAGTTGGAGCTTGAATGGGAGTTTTCAGATTTAAAACTATCATTCCTCTTGTAGCAATTCTTTATGCATAGTTTTATTAAACAAATTATAGTGATATGCTTACTACAGGCATAAGATTGTAGAAAGATAAAAAAAAGAAAATTTTGAATGCATGTGAAAAAAGTGCATGATGAACATCTGTTTACTTCATCTTGTTAATTGTAAAATGGAATTAAAACTGCACCAGCTCTATTGTGTATAACAATTAAATCTATGAAATTGGAAACATTCGAACTCAAATACATGTTTTATTTCCATGATACAAAATTAAAATCTTATCTTCAGCAATTCTTTCACATAAATACTAAGATCTAGACAGGTTACCTATACAACTCATCTGATACTTCTACGCAGCACAATACTACTGTAAAATAGATCTTTATTTCATTAATAATATATATAAAAAACAACTTTTTTGTATAAAACTTGTAGTAATTATTAAAATTTTATTTGATGCAAACAGATCGCATAAGTGGAAAATATTTTCACAATTAAGCAAGGTCTATCAAGAATCATGTGCAAATGCCGTTTTTTGCTAAACAGCTGTAAAATAGCCCTTCATTTTGTTAAAAATGTTTGAAAAACATTTTTGTTGCATATAACACAAAATAATTAAAAACATTTAATGGATACAAATAGACTGTAAAAGTGGGAGAAAGATAATCACGGGCCATCTCCATCGTGATGTGCAAAGAATAGCCATTTGCCAGGGTTAATTTCGCAGTTGCGAGGAAACTGATTTACAGATGCAAGATCAGAAAAACTCCAATCTCAAAATTCATGGCTTTGCTTTCCGTTTTATGACATTTTGGGCATTCGTGATAGAATTCAAAACTTTATCCACACTTTCTTTTACCTGTAGACCTTATGGCAGAGAAATTTAGGCATTTGTGAGGAAAAGATTTTCATGGAAATATTTGGGAAAATAAAAACAAACACAAAAGCAGTACTAACTAAAAAATACAATCCGTACTAACTAAAAATGTTTCACAGCAGATTTTTTTAATAAATTGGGGCAGTTTGTAGAATGTAACTTTTATTTACACATGAATTCACATTCCCTCTGTGTATTTCAATTTATTTTTGGACAACTTTTAGCTTATTTAAATATAACTAAACTTATTTTTTGCAGGGTCCATACTCATTTGCAAAAATCTATTTCCAAAGGGGTTTGAATATTTTTCCAGTTTTTCTAAACATGAAAGAGATTGCAAAGTGAGCTCCAGCAGTTAGTAAATGGTAGCGGACCTCAGAGAGAAGGGAGCGAAGCCCTGAATCACAAAGATATTTCTGGAGCTTGGCGAACGTCAATGAGCAGAGCCCCATGATGTTATAATCATGAAGTTATGGTTACACAAAAACTTGGTGATGTTGAGAAAAATTCCTCAAATTCAAGCGACACTAGAGATATTTTTCATAGGCAATAAGAAAATGTTTAGCAAAGTTTTGATGATATTTTACATGAATGATCACTTTTGCACAAAATAGCATATTTGGTGCATTAAGCAGTTTTTAAAGTCCGTAAAAATAAAACTAGGAATCAAGATATTTTTAGACCACTAAGGACCGCAAGCACCTAGTGTTAGCTAAAAACTATGGCACAAATAAAAGCAAAATGGCATGAAAGAAAATTATTTTAAAAACATTACAACTACTTACACACTTTTTGACAGCATCATCTTCAATAGTAAAAACTGACGTACTGTGACATGAAACAGATTCTGAATTGTGGTTACTTATGACATTTTCCATTGGAATTTCCAGCCCTGCAAACGAAGGACGAGAAGTCAACCAAAATCACAACACAAATGAATTTGAGGCATTTATGATAGTTTCAGTTTATTAAATGGAAAATATGTGTATAATGCATGCATGAATATGTGTATTCAATGTAAAATATGAGAACGTGAATCTCCATTTGACTTTTCCATTACTTATATTACAATCATTATCTAAATAAAAAGAAAAATGTCACATTTTGTGCTTAAGTTATTCTTTTAAAATACTTCATAAAAATTCCTCAATTTATCTATAAACTACACACACCAGCCAGTGAAATAGAAACCCAGGTTCAATATTTTATTGGACCGCTTTTAGCCTGAATTACAGCACATATGAAGTTAAGCATGGATTCTACAAGATGCTGAAGTGCATTGAAGTCAAGAGAATACTAGGCGTTGGACAAGCAGTTAGTACGCTCCTGGCAGAAGAAATTGTTGCCAGATATGTCTTTACAGCACATCCGAAATGTTCTCAATAGGGTTTAAATCTGGACTATGTGATGGCCAGGGTATATGGTGGAAGTCAGAGTGAACTACTGTTGTATGGTTTCTGCACAGTGGATGGTAGCATTATCGCACATGAAAGACAAGTCGCCTGTTGAGTAGAATATTAAAGTACTCCATGGATGACACTCAACCCTCTAGAAACACCAGGGGAGACCAGTACCAAACCATTAGAACATGCCGTACACCATAATACCCCCACCATAACATTGAACTGTGCGAACAAGGCAAGATGGATTTATGGCTTCATGGGGCTCTCGCCACATTATTTGCCTACTGTAGGTACAAAACACTGTGTGGCATGATTTGTCCGATCACATAGCTTTCTTCCAATCATCGGATGTCCAGTGATGCAGTCTCCGGCATGACAGCAAAAGCATTTTCAGGTTCTTTGCTGAAATGAAAGGTTTCCGCAAAGGCATGCGACTGGTTCACTGACTCGCTGCAATTTCTTGTGCAATGTTAGAGTCGAAATCAGTTGGGATGAGCCTTTCGCGAGTTGCTGCACAGTAGATTCCTTTTTCTGCTGTACAAGCAATCTAAGAAGCTGCCAAATGAGGCTTGATTCATAGTTTTTGATCCACATTTCTGCCTTTTAAACAATGCCTGGGGTTCTGTTTCTAACTGTTATACACTTCAGACATCTTCGGACAGTCTGGGTCTTCAACACTTTAGACATCTCACTTTTTGAAAAGCCACTGAGATGTTCTATTCTGGCAATCATAGCTCCTGCTACAATAAGACTTTTTTCAAACAGAGACAAATCCGTCATTTTCCCTATTTTGCTTTACTTCTTTCTCTCAGAACACAAACTGACAGCATTCTTATAGCCATGCTATGATCATGTGTATCTGACCAATGTAATGTGCATACATCCGCTTGTGACCTACATTTGCAAACATGCTCCCGGGTTTCAAATTCAGAGGCTGGTGCGTGTATTTTGATACCATAAACATTCATAACATAATTCAAATTATCCCCATTTGCTTATTATATACTATCATCATTGTTCCAAGAATGTAATGCTATGAAAATCTTAAAATTAAGTTCTAATAATAAAAATTACAAAAGACTCTATATAGTTCTAGTTTTTCACATAATGAATCTACATAAAATTGGGTAGCAGCATGTGCATTTGTTTTTTAGTTCTTGAAAAAAAAATTTATGAAAACAATACTATTTCTATGCAATAATAGTATGACAAAGCAAAAATTGCCTTTTAATCCTGCATAAAAATTATTTTTAATTTGCTTTATGTCACAGAATAAATACATTCATATTTCTGTAAAATTAAGAACACATTTAGTAAACTTCACAAAGTTTATTTATTCCAAACATTCCATTGTAAAACTGTTTGCATTCTCAAACTTTTGGGACTCAAAAATCCTCTTCAACGGAATATTTGTTTGCAAAGTCCTTTCTTTCATGAAGTTCAATGGTTTTAATTCATTGCTTAATATTACAGAATCCACAATTTATAATTTTCACTACTATATGCTGTAAATTGTTGAATTAATTCAGTCTCATTTTCACCATTAAAAAATTTATATCAATCTTGTTAATTGTAAAATGGAATTAAAAAATGCAGTAGCTTTATTGTGTATATAATAATTAAATCCATCAAAATGGAAACATTCAAGTTTAAATAGATATTTTACGAAATTTCAATTTTTCTGTAGTACAAAATTAAAATATCTCATCTTAATCAATATCTCATCATCAATATCTCAACAATTCTTCCACATAAATACTAAAATCTAGACAAGTTACAAACCTTAATATTCCTATACAACTCATCTGATACTTGTACACAGTGATACTACTGTAAAATAACCTTTCATTTCATTAATAATATCTTTGAAAACAATTCTTCTGTATAAAATTTGTAAACATTTTAGGCAATGCAATCAGTTTCATTGGGGGAAAATATTTTCACAATTGAACGAGATATATTGAGAATTGCATACTAATGCAAAATCACCCCAAAATAGTAAATATGGCAATCAAAAATGCAAAAATAAATGCATGCATATGACCCATTAAAATAAGAATTGGTATGCTTATTTTAAAAGAGAACAACATCCTAAATTTAATGGATCTAATTATGAAAAAACTTAAATTTATGGTTGTGTTTTTCTACAATATCCAAATGTGTTATTCTGCAAAGTCATATATTAGACACATATGATTTTTTAAATTATTTTACTATTACTTTGCATCTCACATTGAGCATAATGCTTACCATTTTCTTCAAATCCAGGATTTTCAGCTTCAGGATAAGAAAACTTAGAAGGCACTGAAAATAAACAGAAATCAATGTTTCAGCACATGACATACTCATAAAAATGAATAGAACTGAATGTTCATTAAAATTCTAATATTTTTTCTGTATGGGGCTGCTCCGATGTGCACTCATTTTCTATTGGTGGGATGTAAATCTTCCCCCTTTGCCCCCACCCCTTTACCGAGTCTCTTGGATACATGCAGTGTTTTTCGGAAACACATTTCTACCCCTTCAATGTCTTCCTTTATTTCTTGAAGAGAACATTACTCGTCTTTTCCAATTATGAAACTCAAGAGCTTATGATTTGGGACTTGTCCTAAATCAAACCAGAGAGCACTGCTCCGATTTTTACAACTATCCTTATGCAAAAATCTTTTAAGCTATTATTTCCCAATCCTCTCACTAGATGGAGCTTAAAGGCAGTATGCTTCCTGACCTGGGTTCTCCCATAGCTGATTCCTTGAGATTAAAATTCTAATGAAAAAATCTTCAATAATGAAAGGGAATGTCTGTATTTGTTTGTACACAATATTACAGAGTAATCACACAACCACAAAATTCGATACAGGCCTACTGCAGAGCCCTTTTGACCTCTGAATAATTTTTTAAAAACTTAAATTAGTTTTTAATGTTGAATTGGAATTTCAAGCAATTCCGTACTAACTTGTTTGTAAGAATCAGGAAAAAATTACCACACAATCTTAATGCCATGGTAAAGTACAAAAAACAGTCGTTAAAACATGAACCTGAATTTTTAGTAATTTAATAAAGAAGGTAAAAAAATTGAAATTTTCAAGATTGAAAAATTTCAGCATCAAAATATCGATTCACAATCCAATCTTCATACTTTTGTTGAGAAGGTTTTGACTCCTTCACTTTTAACTTGACTGATTATTATTTTATTTACTTATTTCATTTATTGATTATTAATTTATTTATTATTACACCATGTTATTATTATATTTAGATTTAATTTCCAGATTAAAGTTACTATTTTTCTTACATTTGGCCTGATCGTATAGAATTCAATAAATTTACATTTATAATTATTAACATTATCTCTTTGTTTCTTTCACTAATTGCCATTCCTACTGTTTGGCCTGTGCACAACACCCCTGAGAATATATATTCCAAACCAATTCCAAAATAATTTCACCTACCTTTAATACCTTCATAGAAATTGCAGAGTTTAAACCTAATTAATTTATTGCACAGCCACAAAGGGAACACAACTCATTTATATTAAATTAAAAAATTTTCTTTATTAATTACAATTAAACTTATGTGCTTCCAAACAAACAGGTTAAATTTTATAAATTCTTAAACAATTACTTTAGTGGTAGTACATTGCAAAAAAAAAGGGGGGGGGGATAATTAAAATTAACTTCAATTAAAATAAACCCAATTAACACTTTGCATACTCATCAATAATTTTTAAATAACCCAGGTACAGAATCCACTCTGATCAGAAGGCCAGAGCTTAGTCTGCCTGGAGAGCTGTCCACAAAAATGTTAGATATTAACACTCAAAATAATAAAAACACAAATTGTACATGTTAAAAATGGTAAATATATAGGTTCAAAACTCAAATGGAAACAAAACAAAAGGGTAAAATTCCAAAGTTTGAAAATAAAAGTGTAAAACATCAGTATTCAGCATAAAATATGTAAAACCAAATTATTTAAGTTACAAAATTTAAATTTTTGTCAATTGAAGAACCGTAATATTAGTAAAAACACTAGATGACCACACCATCTCTGCTAAAAAACATGCACAAAACAGGCACACATTTTCAGCCCTGTTAAATTTAATTTCACATCGCATGACGCTGACAAACTCTTGCTATGTTGTTGAGTTTGTAAAACAATTTCACATCGCATGAAGCTGCCAAACTTTTGCTAAGTTGTTGATTTTGTAAAACTTGGTAACAACACCTCGATCGTTGATTTTGTAAACTTGAAAATACACCCAGTGAAAGTGAACCTGCTAAATAGTTGTCATGTTGTTGATTTTGTAGAACTTGGAGATACTCACACCACAGAACATCAGTCGATGTAAATCTGCACAGATTTTAGATTACAGGTTACTTTGAAGCATTTAAACCGCAAGACTAGCCGAAATGCTGATTATTCAACAGGAAACCATCATCGGGGCGCGAGCGCCCTTACAAGGCCTCAGCCCGCGATTTTTAATAGCAACTCAGACCACCTTCACCATCTGTCACCAGGAATTAAAAGCCCCCTCAGCAACACATTCGCTTCCCAAGAGCCGCCAAACTGGGCGAGCGAAAACCTGCACCTCACGCAGAGCACCTACGCATATACCGTGGAATAAATATGATGCTACGTCAAGAACCGTGAGGCATGAATTTTCCGTCAAGCTCTACCTACCCCATATAGCAAACCCAATGGAATATCTGGCACTCCCTTTGAAGGTGCGAGAGATAACTGTGAAAGGGGTTCACTTTACTCTTAGGATGAGTCTTTTTTTCACAAACTCGTGAATGAAGTGAGGTGAAATTAAAAGCCAAGAGCGAACACTGGAGAATTAGCAAAATATATTTAGCATTTGAAGACAGACACATCGCGCATAATTTTGAATAATGAAAAACATGAAAAGGATAACAAACGAATTTAACGCTTAAAGGGGATAAATCGCCGAAATATTCAACAACAACAAATTAATTTAGAATTTTGAAGGGAAAGGGGAAAATAATGAATTTTGAACTATTAAATAAGGTAGCATTATAAAAACCCGGCATAACACTTTAGCAGCTTTAAAATATATTGCTCCACACTCTTTTAAAATAAAAATTATAAATCTAAAATAATAAGTTTAATTTTGGGAATTAAGAGGTTTCTAAAGGGTTTCTAAATTCATGAGAAGCAAATCTTGACGTACGGGGGAAAATTGCTTATTGCCAGCAAAGTTCTGCTCTACAAATCTGTTACTATGAGTATCCGAGTGAAATATTCAGACTATCCTTTGAAAGAAAGCATCCACGCACTAGATGCAGAATTATTGGAATAGGATTAAAATTACTAAATTTTATACTTCAATTAAGTCATTAAAAAGAAAAAAAAGTGCTGCTTCAGTGTTGTATCTAATTTTCATATAAATGGACACTTATAATATAAAAAAAAAAAAACTGTATGGAAACACTCAAATTTCAGTAAGTTGATGTCAATGATGGAACTTACACATACACACAAAATAAGTTTCATAGATATGCTATTTGAAAAAATTCTCAGATTGAATTATTAATTCCACAATTATTCTATGCACTGAACAAATTCCACTAAAACTAATTTAAATTGAGTTAATTAACCCTTAAAAGCACAAAACTCCAAATTCACTAATTTGTAAGAACTCGTACTTGTGGTAGAAGAGATGGATAAAACTGTATCTTAACACTTTACAACAAAGTTGAAAAGTGTTTATGACTTTGCTCATTCTGTCTGTCTGTCTGTCCGTTAGCACGATAACTGCCATAAAAATGACTTAATCAAAATGAAATTTCCATATGTTGTTCAGACGGTCTGTGGGACCTATGGGAATATAAGTGATTAATATCACCCAATTAGTTTTGGATTGAACCCGGGTTGAAAAAACACATTGAACCCTATAGAACCTAATTTTTCAAACATTTTTTAAGCGGATTTAAAATTCACAAATTACTTCGAAAATTTTAGGTAATATTCAAATTATCCCATAAAATATATAAAAAAAATTTCAGCAAAATATATTCAGTAGTTTTTTAAATAAAAATTAAAATAATAATTACACCTCTTTTATGAAGTGATCACGTACGTGACCATTATATGAAGAGATTACGTGATCCACTTCAAAATGAAATATGGCATCCATCTTGTCTCAAAATAAGTTATTTTTAATTCATATTCAGTATCGCATCCGTCCTAAAACCGCTTTATTTTTGCTTAAATTCTGTGCATCTACATACTAAAACAACGCAATTACAATATATTTGAGTTTAAATGATCATCCAAATTTGATTATTTCTACAACGAAGCCTATTTTTCACTTATGTAAAATGTAAACAGCAAAATATGTAAAATGAGTTGTATAAGAATTGCTGCATTTCTTTAACGCAAAATTATTTAGCTCATGGAGTCTGCATAGCTAATATGAATGAAATATTCATTGATTTTATTTTACAGAGAGAAGGACGATTTTTTTCTATGAAGTTTTAAGCATAGAGTTTAATTACTTGTAATGCCATGGTCTTAAGTTTTTAAATAAAATAAATTATTATAGTATTGTGATGAATGAAATGAATAGGAAAATGCTTATGAATGAAATGTTGCTTTTATAGAGAGATCTAGGCGTGTTATATTTCGATGGCATTATTTGAATAAATTTCAGTTGTTTTTGATACGTTTTCAAATATAATAAATTATTGTAGTATTATGATAATGTTAAAAATATTACCGAGGAGCCAGGCAATTTATATTTAATTGACGTCATTTGAATGAAGTTCATTTTTTTCGATGAACTTTTAAGTTTTCAAATATAATAAATTAATGTAGTATTGTGATAATTTTTGAAATATTACCGAGAAATGTATCGCATTTAAGAGATGTTTAAATGAAATTGCATTGAAGTTGGAAAGTGTTTCATAATCTATGCTTTATGCATCATTGATCTTTCTTGTTACATTGTAAACCAGTTCGTTATAAGAGGGGTGGATACGACCTTCTTTAATAAAATGTTCATAAAGCTCAGGTCCCCTTTTAATCAAAAGTTGACTATCAGTACTATTATAGCAGGGAGTCCAAATAAGTTCAGTTCCTTTTGTTTTTATTTTGAAGGAAAATACTATTATAATATTAATATTGATGGGTGGACCCTAAAATATTGGGGCCCAGCACCTTTTTTTTTTTTTTTGTAAGTGGGAAAATATGACATTAAAGGCCCTCTCAAATGATGGAGATGAAGCCCCGTTCGTTTTAGAGAGCATAAAACTATGGTTTCAGCATTGAGGCGGTCTCTAAAAGTGATGCAAAGGAAAATATATGCAAAGGGAAAGTGTTATTGCATTGGTACTCAGAGGGGCCTAAAAATGTTGGAGCCTTTTCATTTTCGTTACAAAGAAAGATAATACTATCAAAAATATAACTTTCAGAAGGGCCCTAAAATATTGGTGATCAGCTCCTTTTAACACTTTATAACATAGTTGAAAAGTGTTTATGACTTTGTTCATTCTGTCTGTCGGTCTATTCGTTAGCACAATAACTGCCATAAAAGTGACTTTATCATAATGAAATTTTAGTATGTTGTTCAGACAGTCTGTGGGACCTATGGGAATATAAATGAATAATATCACCCAATTAGTTTTGGATTGAACCCGGGTTGAAAAATGAAATACATTGAACCCTATGGGACCTAATTTTTCAAACATTTTTTAAGCAAATTTAAAATTCACAAATTCCTTCGAAAGTTTTATGAAATATTCAAATTATCCCATAAAATATATAAAAAAAATTTCAGCAAAATATATTCAGTAGTTTTTTAAATAAAAATTAAAATAATAATTACACCCTTTATATGGAGAGATCAAGTGACCATTATATGAAGAGATCATGTGACTCACTTCAAAATGAAATATGGCATCCATCTTGTATCAAAATCGCGATTTTTAAAGGTCTTTTTCATATTTAATGTTGTATCCATCCTAAAACCGCTTTATTTTTGCTTAAATTCTGTGCATCAATGTTCTGAAACAACGCAATTATTTAAGTTTAAGTGATCATCCAACTTTGATTATTCCTACAACGAAGCCTAATTTTCACTTATGGAAAATGTAAACACCAAAATATGTAGAATGAGTTGTATATGAATTGCTGCATTTCTTTAACGCAAAATCATTTAGCTCATGGAGTCTGCAATATAACTGATATGAATGAAGTATTCATTTAACACAAAGAAGACTATTTGTTCGATGAAGTTTTAAGCGAGTTAAATTACTTATACCTCCATGGTTTTAAGTTTTTAAATAAAATAAACTATTATAGTATTGTGATGAATGAAAGGAATTAAAAAAATTTATGAATGAAATGCTGCTTTTATATAGATGTGATTTAACTTTCAATGACGTCATTTGAATAAAGTTCATTTGTTTTCGATGAAGTTTTCAAATATAATAAATTATTGTAGTATTATGATAATTTTAAAAATATTACCGAGAAATATATTGCATTTTAGAGATTTTTAAATCAGGCAATGTATATTTCAATGCCGTTATTTGAATGAAGTTCATTTTTTTCGATGAAGTTTTAAGTTTCCAAATATAATAAATTAATGTAGTATTGTGATAATTTTTAAAATATTACCGAGGAATGTACCGCATTTTAGAGATGTTTATATAAAATTGCGTTGAAGTTGGAAAGTGTTTCATAATCAATGCTTTATGCATGATTGATCTTTCTTGTTCAATTATGCAAGTGCTAAAGAATTTTCTTTTAAATATTTTGTTAAAAGCACACATTTACAAAGGTCTCAAATCTAAAATAGTAATTGGGTGAAAAACAGAAATTAAATGTCACTTCATATTTTTAATGGCAGTAGGATCATTGGCAGAGCTTCAAATTTTGTCCCCATCTCATCTCGCCAAATCAGAAGTAAATCCTCTAACGCAGTTTCATACTGATGGTATATACTAGTATCAAGCTTATATCATAGCTGTCAACCTTAAGAAATAGAAATTAGGGAAATTTTCACGTCGTGCCAAAATCCCTATACCACGTCTAAAATTTTGTAAGAGGTGAGGGGGGAAAGGGATTTTTATTTTTTGAGTAGGGATTTCTACTTTTCCCTAATACAATATGGTACAGGGATAATCTCAAATCTAATCTAAACAATTATATAAAAATTAATACAGTAGACTCTCGATTAACCGGGATGATCAGGAAATGCCTAGACCTGGATAACTGAAAATCCTGGATAATCAAATTTATGCAAATTTGGATGAATAAATTTGAAAAAAATGATACAAAATGTAAAATTATTATACAATAGGATATTAATAATTTAATTAATACAAACATAAGATAGAGAATGAACATAAATTTTAATGCTGTTTTAGACTTACAATTAGTACAGCACAAAAAAATAGCAATGTAGTATTACAAAAATTTACCTCACTGTTTTGTGAAGAATGAAATGATAGAAGTCTGTTTTTGTTCTTCATTTACTCTTCAACGAATTGTGCTACGCCAATTTCTCACCATCTTTTTTCAGCAGGTGTGCTGTCAGTTTCTTGCTCCAAGTAATTCAGTTTGATCACCAATCCCATATTTCTCATTAATGATTTTACTGTTATGTCCATTCTCCGATTTATTAATTATTTCCAGCTTTTGATTTATACTAAGTACGACTCTTTTGCTTTTCGGCATATTACTTAAAGTATGTAAACTAGTATGCAATACTACGACAGTTGAATGTCTCACAATGCTTGACAGCATTCTAGAATGGGAGAAAATCTGTAGAGGGGGGGGGGGGATGAAACATTCTGCATTTTCCTTTTTTTCAGGGGGGGGGGGGGCTTCTTAAAAAAATCATATAGTGGATAGTTACTTTTAGTACATTGCAAAAAGGGATAATTAAAATTGACTTCAATTAAAATAAACCCAATTAACACTTTGAATACTCATCCATAATTTTAAAGCAAAACCCAGGTACAGAATCCACTCTGGTCTGAAGACCAGAGTTTAGTCTACCTGGAGAGCTGTCCACAACCATGTATAATTTCAAATAATGATTTTACTGTATATAAAAATAAGACTACAAATTATGTATGTAAGTAAAGCGTGTTAATTAAAATTCATATAAATTATTAGCATTCAGAATGCCAATCTAATTAGAGACACAGCCATTGTCTTTATCATTTTGGGAAAATTCCCATTTTGGCTGGGATGTTTCTAGAGGGAGCATATAGATGGCAGCACCACTGAGCAAAAGTGATTATGAAAATCAACATGCGAAACACCAAAACTTAAAACTTGCTGAGAGCGCACTTTGATAATATTGATGAGTGGAACACTAAAACTTGGTGACATCGAAGAAAAATCATGTCAAAAATGCCCGTGAAATCGGTCGGTGACAACACTTTCAGAACTCGAGACATGGCAGAAAGTGATGAGTTCCTTTTGCAAAACAAATGACGGCACATGACACATTCATTGGCAAAATAGAGGTAAGCACTGGACCCCCCCCCCCAAAAAAAAAGGCGAATCGGCCACAGGGCTTCAGAGGTGCATAACACAGCGATGTCAGAACAAGACCAGTGGCATTTTTCATTCTGCTGTTACCAAGTTAAAGTTGTCAAAATTTTCAATGCTAAGAGCCTAAGTGCGGAGTGATTGACCCTGATGATGCGAAGGCACAATTTTATGGAAGAAGGATGTCATCACTGGTCTTTGGGAATACTTGAGCTGTGGAATGTTGGAAATAATCAATACATCGCGATTCACGTTCCCGTGAACGGGTGTTTATGCAAATTTAATATGAACGACTCTTCCCGTTCACCGGCGTGAATCGTGACGTTTTTCAACATGAGGTTTCATGCAAATCAGTTCTCAATGCGTACGCATCTGATTTGCATATCCGGGGGCGTTTCCGGAGCTGTCCATTCTCGGATATATAGGGCAGAGGTTTCTTGAAGCAATTAGGAAGGTAGGAGAGTCGATCGAGATCAGACAGATCGATCAGATCAGACGTCTGAAGAAGTCAGACGAGATAGACACTGATGGTCTGATGCAGGCAGACAGAAATGTTTTTAACAGAAGTACTGCGGAATATCGTTTGACGACGGTGAATAGTCGAAACGGATGCAGATGTGGTCAGTTTGGACCAGCATGTATTGAACGTTAAATTTACTTACAAACGTTCGGAAGCCGCTTTAAATATTTTCCTGATGTTCTATCCTTTGGTTTCCCTTTGCCAAGTGTGATATCTTCGATGGTGGCTGAAATACACGCAAGTGATAGAGGTAGTATAGTAACTTACTACCAAATGCTTCAAGGAATCTCTGTCTAGTCATTTACAACTGAAAATCTTTTGTACATAGTATATTTTTGATGTTTTACGGCATGGAAAATTACCAGGTATGTGTAATATGCCGAGTTGTGTTTTTCACCAAATAAAGTGAACGAAGTTTTTCTTTAAAACTGAAATTGTGTACTTTCATAACCCAGCCAACACTTATTGACTCTGACAGTGCGTGCTTTGCTATCTTCAAATTTTAAATTTTCCAACAGAAACGGTTATGGGCCAGTTCAACGCCCAATAGAGTCATAAGTGCAAGTATCTTTAAAGAAATCGTTCCAGTGTTCAGATGGGGGCCGCACCTGGCACCATTTTGAAGTTCGTGTGAACAACGAAACGCAACAGTGTAAACGTAAACAGTGTACAAGAACTTTTACTTCTGCTTCTTCAAAACTACGAGTGGCCATGGAGGCAAGTAGAACGGAGTTGCTGACGCGGGACAACTACGTCACCTGGCGTACCGACATCTCATTCGTCCTCAAGGGAGAAGGATGTTTCGGACATGTAGATGGAAGCGTTAGGCCTTTGGAGGAAGATGCAAGTCGCCGCGACTACGATGATTTTTATCGCCGGAAAGACCGAGCATTAGCCATCATTTATCAAAGTTTATTCTCGGAATACAAGGAGTTGATAAACGTCACCGACGAACCTAGTCAAGTATGGAATACCTTGAAAGAACATTTTCAAGCGCCTTCCCGAGCCAACCTGGTTAGATTACTAGATGAGTTCTTCGACGTTCGGCCGGAGCAAGATGAGCCTGTTGACATTTTTTGCTCAAGACTGCGGAAGGCCGTGACGAGGCTTAAAGACGCGAAACACCCCATTGAAAACCTATATGTAGCATTCCAGTCGATTCGGTACCTTCCGGAAGAATTCCGAGGTATCGTTCAACTTATATATCGATGGAATGACTCGGACTTCAAGCTCAGCAAAATACAAGCAGAGCTAGCAGCGGAGGAGAGCCGGCTGAGGCAGCAAGCAAGTGACTTTTCCAAAACTGTGAGTTCAAATTCTGCATATTTTACTTCTAAGAAATTTGTAAATAGAGTAAAAGTGTCTAAACTTCCAAATGTATCTCATAATGTGTCTAATGTAAATACTTCTAGTCATAATGTAAATATTTCTAAAAGTAAAATTAAGTGTTTTAAGTGTAACAAACTAGGTCATACTAAATCTAATTGCAGTAGAAATAATGGATCTAGTATTGTGCAATTTCTTGGGTCTCCACAGATTGAGGCTAATACTGTAATCGATCCTAGCGATAGACTCAGCTGGGTAGTAGACACTGCTGCTACGCGACATTTCTGTAATAACATTAAGTTATTTTCAAAATTTAATGAGTGCAAAGGCACTTCAATGTCGCTAGCAGTAGGGGATGTCGAAAGTCCAGTTGAGGCTATCGGGACGGTGGAAATGTATGTCCAATTTAAGGATAAGCAAAGTATTATCAAATTGGAAAATGTTATGTATTCTCCTAAACTTAGGAGAAATTTATTAGCTGCATCTGTTCTTGAGGAACAAAATTTTAGTTTTAATGGAGCTAATGGGGTTCTATGGTTTTTTACACCTAAAGGGGAGAAATTCTTTTATGCAAAAAGAAAGGATGGGTTGTATTTTTTAAAACCTAAGTATAGTACCCAGGAACAACATAACTTAAAAACCCGTCAATCTAAAGATAGGGATCGAGATGGAGACAAGAAACACAAAAAGGATAAGAAATCCAAGGATAGGGATCCTAGTGCTTCCAGAAAAATAGACAAAGTGAAAATAGCACCTAATCTTAAAGAAACTAAATTTAAATCTGACAAAACAAAAACTAAGCAGAATAAAAATGTGAATAGTTCAATATCTAAGCCTAGCAGTTCAGTAACTGAACTTAATAGTACAAACTGTCTTTGGCATAAACGATATTGCCACATAAACGCTGAATATCTCCTCCAAACCAGCAAAGTTTCTGCCGTAAACGGACTTCCTAGGCTTAAATACAAAAAGTTAAATTGTAAATCGTGTAAATTGGCTAAGTCTAGGAGAGTATCATATAAACCCACCGGTAGGATAAGGTCCACTAAACCATTGCAATTGTTACACATGGATGTGTGTGGTCCCTTACCCACAGCCTCATATGGTGGGAACAAGTATGTCTTAACTATAACAGATGATTATAGTAGAAAAGTCTTTGTTTACCTCATGAAACAGAAGTCAGAAGTATTTTCACATTTTAAAGAGTTTCAGGCCAGAGAAGAAAGGCAGTTAGGTACTAAAATTCTATGTATCCGGACGGATAATGGAATGGAATTCTGCCATGATAAGTTCAAAAATTACCTGAAGGATATCGGTATTAAGGCTGAGAGGACTAACACATATACCCCAGAGCAAAATGGAGTATCAGAGCGATTCAACTTAACCGCATTTGACTGTGTTAGAGCCATGTTGAACGACAGCAAATTACATGACAGATTCTGGGCGGAAGCAATATTGTGTTTTGCATACACTAAACATCGAATATGTCACAAATTTAAGACAAAAACTCCACATGAACTCTACAGTGGTAGAAAACCTTCAGTCAAACATCTTAGAACCTTTGGTTGTAGAGCATATGTAGGCAAACCCAGTCAGCTCAGAAAGAAGTTAGACATGAAAGCTACAGAAGGGGTGATGGTAGGCTATGCTACTAAAACTAAGGGCTATAGGATATTTTTGTCAGGAGAGAAACGAACAATTGAGACCTGCAATGTGAGGTTTGATGAGGGTGATGTAGTGGAAGGCATCCTGGACCCAATTTGTCCCAGAAATATCTCCTCAGGGATATCAAGAGATAACCTTTCAGAATACTCCGACGGGGAATATCCGAGAAGGCAGTCTGATGGGGGGGCAGGAGAGAGTGAAGACACTGGTGACGATCCGTCTGAATCCAGTGAGGAAACGGACTCTACTGCTGACTCCAGTATGACTCCTTGCTCGGATATTGCTTGGCAGCGAAAGGCGGTTCCAAGACCCGATGGGAGTAGAACCGATGTGTATTATTACGCTCAAGGAGATAATAAAAGGCTGAGGTCGCACAATGATGTTAAGAAATATTGTGATAAAAGGAATATACAATTTGATCAGCAACTGTTTAATTTTCGGGAAAATAAAGGTCTTAAAAGGGTCAGAGGCAGACCAGAAGCAAGCAATATTGAAATAAATATACCAAAAGGGTACAACGCTGCTATTAAATCTTCCCAGTCCGAAAAATGGTGTAATGCTATGGATGAAGAAATGGCCGTAATGCAAGAGAGGGGTGTCTGGGAACTAGTTCCTGCATCCACCTCACAAAAGCATATAGGCAGTAGATGGGTCTACACCATTAAGAAAGACGAGAAAGGGAAAATCAAGAGATTTAAAGCTCGTTTGGTAGCCCAGGGGTATGGTCAGAAAAAGGGAGAATCATACGATGAAGTTTTTAGCCCTGTTGTTAACTTCAACTTAATTAGAGCATTCTTCTCAATTTTCGTATGCATGCTTGGCTGGATGCATTTCCAATTAGATATCAAATCTGCCTATCTCTATGCTAAATTGAGTCAAAAGGTATATATGAAACAGCCTCAAGGTTATGTCAATCAGGAACAGCCTGATTATGTTTGTTTGTTGAAGAAAGCCATTTACGGTCTTCATCAAAGTGGAAGAGAATGGTTTAATGAACTTGACACCAAATTAAAAGAATTAAATTTTTTAAAACTTCAATGGTGTAATTGTGCATATATTTACAATAGCAAAGTTCTTATGCTAGTCTATGTGGATGACATAATTCTCTTCTCAAAATATCAAAGGGACATAGACCACATTGTTTCATTACTTAGCATAGAATTTGATATCAAGGTATTAGGAAAAATTAGAAAACTTTTAGGCGTGGAATTTAAAGAGTGTGACAATAAATTTTTTATACACCAAAGTCAGTATATAGATAAAGTATGTCAAATGTTTCAACAGTATTAAATATCCAGTTACTTCACTTCCCATTTCTAAAGGGAATATTCTAAGTAAAATAGATTGTCCAAAGACAAGTGAAGAAATAAAGCAAATGCAAAGTTTTCCTTACAGGAGCTTAATTGGGTGTTTGGCTTTTATATCTAGTAGGACTAGACCTGATATTTGTTACGCCATCAATATATTATCTCAATTTCAAGAAAACCCTGGAATTAAGCATTGGGATGCATTGTTAAGACTTTTAGGATATGTTGAAAAGACTAAAAACTATATGTTGAATTTATCTAACATTCAGGAGTTAAAATTGAATTGTTATTCAAATTCTGACTTTGCTGCAAACCGAGATGACCGTGTTTCACTTGGAGGCATGATACTCTTTATTGACAATGTACCTATTTCTTGGCGTACCTTTAAACATAAGTGTGTCAGCTTATCAACCATGGAAGCTGAATACGTATCACTAACTGAAGCCGCTAAGGAAATGGTATGGGTACAAAACATAATTGAAGAATGTCATTTACTTGGGTTAAACTTTAATAAAAGTAACAGTGTTATTTTTAGCGACAACCAAGCAGCCATTAATTTTTCTAACTCTCCAATTGAAAACAATAGAACTAAGCATATTGATGTTAGATATCATTTCCTAAGAAATTTAATAGTCTATGAATCTTTTAATGTTAAATTTGTAAATAGTAAAGATAACTTAGCAGATCACTTTACTAAACCAATGACTAAGGAAATAATACTTAAATTTTGTAATAAAATTTTTAAAAACTAAATCAAAACTTTTTGAGATTAAATGTTTAGTCTAAAGAAAATTTTAAATACTAAATTGAATTTACAACTTGGGAATTTTTTTTAAGATGTCATATATATACATTATTGTTTATCTTAAACCTCATTGATATAAGATAGTATATCTTGAGTATAAATTTTTGTGATATTGAATCTTTTTCACTTTACACCTTTGTATATACATCCATTTTCCATGACCCGCATGATGCTAAATAATAGCTTATGTGTATAAAATTTTGTATTTTTCAACTTGGTAAAAAGTATGTGTTGAAAGTTTTGATAAAGGAATTTTATTATCTAATTACTTGCATCATGTATTTTTAAATATTTGGTATATCAATGCAGTCTAATAGTATTAATTATGTATACTTATATTGTGTTAATAGACTAAATTTTTTAAGCTTTTTGAATTATAGTGTTTATACTCAAATTTAAAGTAAACTTAAATTCTATGCTTATACAAAATCTTAATCTTTTAAAGTTGACTTGTTTAATATGATAATGTGCTTATACTTAAATTTTGGATACTTATAATTAAATTTAAACTAAAATTTCAATTTTTGAATGCTGATACTTAAGCATTGAAGTTGTGTTGTATATAAATTTCTACTTGATGTGAAATGTTGTTGTTACAATATTGTCGACAATACTTAACTATTTTTCAGATGCTATAAGTACTTATGCATTTTATTTTAAATTTAATAATGATATAATACTTTAAATTTTTTCCTTCATTATATGTTTGATAGGATACTGGGGGCCTTGGTGTTTATTGATATACCTTGGTTTCTCAGAGTAAGTTTTCTTTTGCATATGCATTGAGACTTAAGGATTTGCATGAGGGGGCCGATTGTTGGAAATAATCAATACATCGCGATTCACGTTCCCGTGACGTTTTTCAACATGAGGTTTCATGCAAATCAGTTCTCAATGCGTACGCATCTGATTTGCATATCCGGGGGCGTTTCCGGAGCTGTCCATTCTCGGATATATAGGGCAGAGGTTTCTTGAAGCAATTAGGAAGGTAGGAGAGTCGATCGAGATCAGACAGATCGATCAGATCAGACGTCTGAAGAAGTCAGACGAGATAGACACTGATGGTCTGATGCAGGCAGACAGAAATGTTTTTGACAGAAGTACTGCGGAATATCGTTTGACGACGGTGAATAGTCGAAACGGATGCAGATGTGGTCAGTTTGGACCAGCATGTATTGAACGTTAAATTTACTTACAAACGTTCGGAAGCCGCTTTAAATATTTTCCTGATGTTCTATCCTTTGGTTTCCCTTTGCCAAGTGTGATATCTTCGATGGTGGCTGAAATACACGCAAGTGATAGAGGTAGTATAGTAACTTACTACCAAATGCTTCAAGGAATCTCTGTCTAGTCATTTACAACTGAAAATCTTTTGTACATAGTATATTTTTGATGTTTTACGGCATGGAAAATTACCAGGTACGTGTAATATGCCGAGTTGTGTTTTTCACCAAATAAAGTGAACGAAGTTTTTCTTTAAAACTGGAATTGTGTACTTTCATAACCCAGCCAACACTTATTGACTCTGACAGTGCGTGCTTTGCTATCTTCAAATTTTAAATTTTCCAACATGGAAAACATATTTAAGCATCATCTCGGGTTACGGGTGCCCTTTTTCAAGGGTCCCAGCCCTCGACACTCAAAATTTTGTTACTACCTTCACGAAACGCCGGCCAGGAGTCGAATGCCTCTTAGCAACACATTCGCTTCCCAAGAGCTGCCAAACTTAGTGAGTGAAAAAATCTGCACCTCATGCAGAGCGCCTACACATATACCGCAGAATAAATACGCCAAGAACCGCGAGGCATGAAATTTCCACCAAGCTAGCTACCACGAACCCACGCCATGATGCATAGCCACGGAATGCCGTGAGGCAACCATACCTGCAGGTGTTGTTCGCAGATAAGCTGAGAAGAGCCAAATTTTGCCTAAAATGCATCCCTTTTTTCGCAAACTCGTGAATGAAGTGACGTCAAATTAAAAGCCGAGAACGAACACCGGAGAATTAGCAAAAGATATTTAGCAATTGAAGACGCATCATGCATAATTTTGAATAATGAAAAACATGAAAAGGATAAACTAAACAAATTAACGTTAAGAGGGGGATAAATCACCGAAATAGTCAATAACAACAAATTAATTTAGAATTTTGTAGGGAATGGGGACAATAATGAATTTTGAACTATTAATTAAGGTAGCATCATAAAGTCCCGGCATATCAGCATATTTTAGCATAGAGAAGTTTTAATATTTTAGAATTACAAAGAAGCAAATTCTAACTTGACACATCCCAACTGAAAATCTGTTTTAAAAGCTATTTCTCTTGATAGAATTAGCTGTAAATCAATACTGATTTCCAAAAAAATTTTTGAAAGTGCAAGGGCTTCATTTCATGCTTCTGAAACTATGTGATTGATAATTAAAAAGTTTCCATTTCAATTCAATAACACTTGAGATATTTTACAAGTTTCTTTATTAAGAGGAAATTAAATATACTCACACTCAGTTTTTCCAATTTGATTTTCACTATTTTCACTGTCTCCTAGATCTATAAGAGAAAAGAAGCTTGTTATCCAAAGTATTCATTCCACTTGTTATTAGCATTATGTTACACAGCAAGGTATATTAAAGCTGCTTTTCAGTTCTTTCTTAGTGTTTATTAAGCGAGCACACAGTTTCTGACCTGAGGAAAAGGGCTCAAAATAAATCTCACACTTATGCCAGCTTTCCTCCAGGAAGTACCAAAAAGTTGTATGTTAAGGGGTTTTGATTAAGAAAAAATGCCTTTTAGCATTCCGTCAGTTTGAATTTATGTAGCCAATTTTTTCAAGAAAACTACTCAACTGATTAAAATTCAATGTGATACAAATTTAATCTGTGACATGAATGTGTAAACAACATTACAGTAATGCATGCACTATATTTGTCTATATTGTGCACATTTTGAATTATTTTTCAATATCACTCAATGTACTGAAACAACTGAAACCAAATTCTGTTCTGTACTTTCTGTATTATGCTGGTATAAACAATTTCAAACCCAATTTTTAGCCTGACCATGTGGTAAATGTGCACGGACCAGGTTGCTATGGCATGTGCAACTGCATATATAGCTTTATTTTCAGTTCTGTCCGTCTCATCTTAACAATGTAGGTATTTATCATCAGCCGTGATCTGTTTATGTAAAATAATTTTCAACAATTGTCCATTAGCTGTGAGCATTGCAAAATAAAACAGTGCAACAGTGTGTTGGAAAACCCAGTTCAAAAATATCGGGAGTGTGACATAGCATTTCATAGTGTTTAATTCTACTTGCAAAGCAATCAGTACCAGAATTTTTAAAAATGTTCCTTTTTCATATTTTATACCCAAATTATTCTTTTAGCTTAGTACTGCTGCTGAATTGAATATATTTGACTTATGTGTTAATATAAGCTATTTTGATAACGATCATTTGCATAGCATACGAGGCATTCAACGTCAAATAATTTCATTATATTTTTACCATAGTTACAGGAATGAGATTGCCAAAAAAACAAAAAAGCTGAAAACAAAAATTTGGGAAATCATACGCTACAAACATTTTTTAAGTATTAAAATATTTGAGAACTTTGCATAACTAAAAAAAAATTACTACATTGGAAAAATGATTTAATTCATATTATATTTAGTATAATCCAAACTTGGCAATTGCGTTTAAAAACAGGGTTGTTTAAATCAGGGTTGGTAGGTTTTGACATGTGATGGTTTTATCCATGGTTTAAAGCTCCTCTTACCGTTCAGCGGAACTAAAATCCGCGATAATCTTCTCCCTAGATGTCACTTGTAAAAATGGTATGGTTGCAAGAATTTGGTCTTTAGTTCTTTTTACACAGTCCCTCCTTCTATTTGAGATCGAAATGACTTTCATATGAAAAAGTACACCTCTCATTGTAGCCAAATTTCGGGATGCACTTCAGCCATAAATTCCGGAACCCTTCTTATTCCTGCTGAATGAATGTCACAATACAAAGCACTAATGGGTTGGGTATTGGATCGAATGGGACACTTCAGTCCTCCAAAGAGAAATAAATATATTACTCTGAGTTTTAAACTGCTCTTGTCTGATGTGATATTATACTGATGATTTGATTATTTTATTGGGAAATTTACATAAATTTAAAAATAAAGTTTAGTTGAAAGTTGGAGTCAGCAGCATAAATATTTTAACATGTATTAATAACACCAAATTGACTTTAAAATTGGGACAATCGATTTGAAAGGCAGTGTAAAATTTCAGTTTCTTTCCTTATATGCATAGTATAATGTATAAGGAAAGTATTGTGAAGGGGTCGAAATTTCGAATTCGAGTTTTCAATGGCAGAGCACATTTCAAGCATCACTGATCATGAATCTAATATTTTTGAGGTGATGCTGTGTGTGTGTGAAAGTATGAGTGGGTGTGAGTGTCAGTGAGTCTGTAGAGACGATATCTCACGAACGAAAAAAGCGATTCGAATGAAATTTGGTACAAGAATTACAATCCGTGAATACTGGAAGCCTATTGTTTTTAAACACAATCGAATATTTAGAACCCCCTAAATTTTTGAGTGAAATTTTGAAAAATCATCAAAAAACCAAAACCTTTAATAAAGTTATGCAAATAGACATTTCTTTTGTAATTTTTCCTTAGAAAACGATTGACAAACTTTAGAATACTAGCATGAACCGTTCTCGAGATATTGCACATTTTTCAAATAAATTTATCAAAAAATCATATAAAATAAAAAAAAAATATTAACTATTGTGAAATATGTTCACTTTTTGTATGTAATATCATACGATACATTTGGTGACATCATTCTTGTGGATCTAGCTCATTCCATTCATGAGAAAAGTTTCTTTGGGTAATACTTTGTATTTGAAGATAGTCATTTATCTGCTATAAGAATAACTTATTTCTCCGGCCATAATGCTTAACGAGATTTTGGCGATGAATTTGGCAGAATGTCGACAACTTGACGACTTTTTTAAATGTTGCCAAATTAATGAAAATCTCACCAAATGGATAAAAATGATGCTAAATCAATGTAAATAAAGTCTAATTGATGAAAATTCAATATCTTAGAAAGAATATAAATATCTACTATACAAATAACCTATTTTTTTTACTGTAAAAGTAGTAAATTTATTGCATGATATAAGGAAAGTCATATGTTGCCCACATCAGATTTTTTATGTGATTGCATACCTCGTTCTATAAGAAAGAAGAAATCTTCGTCTTCAAAATACTAGAAGCATTTTATCGCCATCAGCTTTAATATCTTTGGCAATTTGTGTTTATTTAAAACAGCAAAACAGCAGTAATTGTATTAGATATCGAGATTGTCAATGTTGGCATATTTCAAAATCTGTAGTGTATTAATTCACAGTTTAAGCCACTGAGGGGGTGGGGGGGGGGGGGAGTATCAGAATGACTTATTCATACCCACGTGCAAAATCTTCATCAAAATGTAATTGGCATTTAATTAATATTCCGTGAAATAAAATATTATTGGTGAATTCTACGGGATTTAATTACAAAGCTATTATAAAAAGTATCTTCACACGTAAGTGGCATAAACTAAATCTATCAGATAGATATTGAGAGATTTGTTTAATAATATTGCATACAGAAATTGAAGCTATTAGATGATATTTACTACTTTTATTTTTATGCAATTTGCTTATAAATATATCTGAAAAGACTCACTATCTCAAGAAAGGTTTATTCTTGAGTTCTAAAGTTTATGTCATCCGCTTTCTAATAATAGCATATGGAATGATAATTTATTCAAGGTCCTAATATTTTAAGTATATTTTTTCAAAAATTCATTCAAAAATCGTCCATTATCTCGAGAATTGTTCATGCTAGCATTCTAAAATTTGCATCATTCGATTTTAATGAAAAATTACCTAAGACATGATTATGTGTTTGTAATTATTGAAGGTCCTGTTTTTTTTCAAAAATTCATACAAAAATCAGGGGGGGGGGGTGACTAGCTACAGTCTTCCTAACTGCAATGAAAATTAATGGGGTTCAACTAACCACTGAGTGTGGTAATCATCTAAAATTATTTCCAAAATGCTTCATTCGTTCGTGAGACATCACATCCACAGGCTCATGGACACACAAATATGCACACACATTATATCAAAAAAGTTCGATTTGAGTTTAGGGATGCTTGAAACATGCTCTTCCGTCAAAAACTCACATTTGAATTTTAGACCATGTCACAGCACTTTCCCTATGCATTATACACTATGTATGTAGGGAAAGTAAACGTGATTACGACAAAGTAAATGAGAAAATAATGTCTATATCACTGATTACAAGAACATATCAATAATTTATTCAGTATTACAAGATATTTTTATCAATATAAAAATCTAATAATGTTAGAACCTTCAAAGTTTGACAATCAAAACTTCAAAAAACTTAATGTTATTTTCTAAGTAGTAGCAGATAATACCAGCTAATATTTAGGAATCATAAACTAAAAATAAAAAAAGTATACATATCGATGCATTTAATGCTAAAAAAATAAAGAATACAAATTACATAAAAATATAATTGTTTATTTTAAAATAATAATAACAAGAAAGATCAATCATGCATAAAGCATTAATTATGAAACACAATCTAACTAAAATGCATGTAATATATTCAACGCTGATATTTTTCAAATTATCTCAGTACTACAGTAATTTATTAAACTTGAAAACTTCATGGAAAAAGACAATACTAGTTACACAAAATGAATTTTATTCAAATGACGTCATTGAAACATACATCGTCTGCTCTCTATGTAAAATCAATGAATATTTCATTCATATCACTTATGTTCCAGACTCCAGAGCTAAATAATTTTGTGTGAAAAATGCTTGTGATACATTCAGCGCTAATATTGTTTAAATTATATCAGTACAGTTGTTTGCTATAATTGAAAACTTCAAACTTTATCGAAAGACAATGCTAGTTGCACAAAATGGACTTTATTCACATGACGTCATCGAAATATAAATCGTCTACCTCTCTATGTAATATCAATGAATATTTCATGCATATCACTTATATTCCAGATTCCAGAGCAAAAGAATTTTGCATGAACAAAATTCAGCAATTCTTATACAACTCCTAAGATTTTTGAAAATTCCTTTCTATTGGCAGCTTTCCTTTTCCTTTCTGCGGTTGTTTCAAAATCTTAAAGGAGGTCAAGGCCCTACAAGGGCTGAAGTACCATGATGATGATGATGATTATATAACTCACTTTGAAATAGCTTGATTCTTTACATTTTCTATACTATAGCATTAAATTTAGGCTTTGTGATAGGACTAATCAAAGTTTTGTGATCATTTAAATTCAAAAATATTGTAATTGAGTTGGCAGAGAATTTAGATACACAGATAATACACACACACACACACACAAAAAGGCGGTTTTATGATAGATACAACACTGAATATAAATTTAAGTTATCTTTAAACATCTACGCTAACAGCGGATAATGGAAGCCATATTTATTTTGCAATGATTTACGTGATCTCTTCATCTTCATATATAAAGGGTGTAATTACTATTTCATATTTTATTTAAAAAACTACCCAATATATTTTGCTGAAATTTTTTTCACGCATTTTATGATAATTTGAATATTTTTTTATAATTTTAGAAGCAATTTGTAAATTTTAACTTTGCTTAAAAAATGTTTGAAAAATAAAGTCCCATGGAGTTCAATGTATTTCATATTTTCAACTCTGTATCTTAAACTAATTGGGTGATATTATATTTCATTCCCAGACATCCCATAAATGATCGTCTTAACAACTAAATATAAAAAAACTACTAAAATTTCTTTTCGATAACGTCATTTTTATGGTAGTTATCGTGTGAACGGACAGACAGAAAGACCAAAGTCATAAACACTTTTTAACTATCTTGGAAAGTGTTTATAAAAGTGCTACAATTGAATGCATTGTTTGCAAATGCATCAGCACACTATTATATTTTATTTGTATATATATATAACTTAATATTCAGTTACATTTTTAGATTGAAAAAGAAAATAAATTTCTTGTTACCTATAGAAAACTATCTTTTAGCTGACACCGCCATTTAACAAATTTTGCATTCCTCTAATTTCTCTGTCTCTTACCACAAAAATTATAACATACAAAAATATAACATTTGGTACATTTGTAGAGAAATGTTAGCAGAACACGCTTAACATTTTTTGATTCAAACTTTAGTTTAAGAAATATTTAAAGTCAAAGACAAAATATTTGAGCTGCGAGTTTGTGTCCTTGGCAGACTAACAATAGCAAAACTACGAATTTTTGAAGACATGTACCTGAATTTTTGAAAGACTGTTTTCTTTTGTATGTAGTTTATGAGTTATTCTACTTTTTATGCACTTTTGAAATGAAAAATTTTCTTTTGTATGGTTGCGTTCCTCAAGTTTCTCTGTCTTGTATCGCAAAATCTGTAGCATATAAAACTATGAAATTTTGTACATTTGTAGAGAAATGGTATGGGAACTCGTTGAAATAAACCATGTTTAATTGGCTTGAAACAGATCGCGAAGCCAGCTCAGCGAACGCCAACGAGTAGGAGTTGCAGCCTCCGGACTAGTGTAGAGCCCCTAGTATATTTGAAAAATCAGAGTGAGAGATTGTCTGGGAAAAAGGAAAGGGAAAGACAAATATTTCTCTCAGAAATGAAAACAGATTTGCATTGACAGCAGAAGCGTATGAACTGAAATAAGCTAGAATCCTGTCCAAAACTAGTTTGGAATCTTTTATCAATTCTATGAAAAACTGTATTGTCACAGTCCCTCTGGAACCACAAAAGCAAAGAGCTGCTGCACCCAGAAGTGGAAACTATAGATGGCTGTGCTTTTCTTGATAAACAGCTGTCAAACAATCACTTTCTCCCCCTAGTTGTTGACTGCATATAAAGATCTATTGCTGACCGACAGAAATTGTACAACCCACAAGTATGTGACTTACAGGGTTGCCGTAAACTTATCTTCATTCTGTTCCACATATCTGTACTTAAAATAGTTTATGTATTATTTTAAATCAATTTTATAATGATAAAATTATAATATTTGCTGATATCAATAGAAAAATGTATTACTATTTTATTTAAATAAGCAAAATATTCACATTTTCTTTCAAATTTACTACAGAAGCCCCTAATGGAAACTTCTGTTGGGATGTTAACTTTTAAATTCATTTTTGAAGCATTTAAATTTCAATATTTAAAAAAATCGTAATTCATGTGTTTGTCCTTTAATATTGCGAAAACAGTTAACATTTATGGGCAAAATTCATGGAGGAATCTTCTAAACAAATTTTCCCATTGGTTAACATGGAGGCAGCTCATAAGTTCTAGTGAGGTATGAATCCCCTTAAACCGTCACATCAATAATCTCAAATATGTCCAAAACAACCAAAACCGTCAAAAACATAATAGTCAATAAATAATATAAATATAGGTATCAGTTATATAAACTATATAAAAACCATATAAACTAAATAAAGATAACTCATAGGAAATTATTTCAGAAATCTTTTATTCCCCCCTTTGTTTTGCCTTATAAGGAGGAGATAGAGAAAGCACCAACCAATCAATGGATTGGCACTATCCACTATATCTCTACTGTATTCTGCTTAGCTGATAAGAAACAAGTGCTCCTCTCAGCACCTAAGATTGTCTATTCTATTGTTAGTATCGCCTGCCTGATCCTGATGGGTTATGGGGCATTCATTTAATTTCCGTTTTTGAATTGTAAATGTTGATGGTTGTTCTTCCAATGTTGATGGTTGTTCTTCCAAGAATAGCCTCTTGAATAATGATAATGATAGTCTAGTCCCTTTTCTGCTCCCATACTAATAAAAGATTGGTCAAGAAAAAAAAGGGATGACATGGTCACTTCATTGTGTTGACTCTAAGAAATAAAGAGGTCATTCTTCCAGAGGGTGGGAGAGAGTGCCACACACAGCCAGCCAGAAGTCTACCTCTTCATTTTTTTTCAGACCGTGTGCCTGTGATCTGAGAATAAGTCCTGCTTTTTAACAGAGTCAAAAGTTTTAATTTTTACTGATATCAATTACTAAGTAGCCACAAAATACCAGTGCAAACTGCAAATATGAATCGTGGTGGAAGGCCTCAAGATTTAGTTTGGCAGCATTTTGATAAAGTAGAAAAAGATGGCAAACAATATGCAAAATGCATTAAATGTGGAAATGTTCGATCTAGTCGTGTGAATAAAATGAAGAACCATGCAGCTCAGTGTGTCAGTAATAAAGTTGATGTTGATGAGCCTGAGCCGATGTACAAAGAACAACTATGTTGGAGTTTACTGAGCCTACTGTTAATGCTGACTCAATAGAGCCAGAGCCTGAAGTTTCGACAATGAAAAAAAGAAAGATAAGACAGTTTTATTGTGAAAACAGCTAAAGATACTGCTCAAAAATTGACCTACTAGTAGCTAAAATTTTTTATGCTAATAACATTCCATTTAGTATTGTGGAACATTCAACATTTCTAGAGTTAGTTTCAGCTTTACGGCCTGGCTACCATCCCCCAGGTAGGAAAACTTTAGCTGAATCACTGCTTGATAAAGTGACATCAGAAGTTGAACAAATTGCAAAGGATAATTTTAGAGGGAAAGCTGTAACTCTGATTGAGAATGGGTGGAGCAATGTCCACAATGAACTAGTTGTAGTAACAATGGGTGGAGCAAAGTCCACAATGAACCAGTTATGTGTTCATTCTGAAGGTAAAGCTTATTCTCTTGATGCTGTTCAGTGCAGTGCTGTTATGAAAGATACTAATTATCATAAGCAAATGCTCAGTAATGCTATACACAAGGCCCAGGAAAAGTATTCCTGTGATGTGAAAGCAGTTGTGACTGACAATGCAAACGTAATGGGAAAATCCAGACAGCTTCTGCTTAATGAGATTGACCACCAGGACTTGGTTAAACTTGCTCCATTGGTTAAACTTACTGGGACATGATCTATCACCAGATGCTAACTTCAAACAAGTGGCTAAAATTCAAAAATATTTCCAAAATCATCACCTACCTGGAGCATGGCTAAAAGAGTTTCCAAAATCTCTAAAACCTCAACTTCCAGGTGACACAAGATGGAAGTCATCTCACTTCCCTTGAAATTTTCTTACACAGTAAACCATTTCTTCAGAAAATAACGGAAGACCATGAAGGCGAAATTGATGTTGGAATTGCTCGCTTGATAATTGATTATAACTTATATAAACAATGCAGGGAGATCTTTCACTGCAGCTTAAGCCAATCAGTGTTGCATTAGACACCGTTCAGCGAGATATGGCTACAATTGCTGATGCATGTCACATTTGGCTGAATCTTTTTAAACAAAATTCTCTTCAGCCACATACTGAAACAGTGCATAAAAGAATGGAACAAATCTTGAAGCCATTCCATTATTTGGCATATGTTTTACACCCCGCACACAAAGGGAAAGGGTTAACCAATGAGCAAATGGATTTAGCTCGCACATGGGCTACAGAGAGAGTAAATGAGTGTTTACCTTTGTTAATTGCATATGAAGCTGAGGAAACACCCTTTCCTTCTTTTCATTTCAGTCCAACAGGAAGGGTAACTAATCCTATGATTTGGTGGAAAGGTGTTTCAAAATGTAATGGCTTTAAAACCGAGCCTGCATCTAAACTTGCTGAACTAGCAATACTTTTGTTATCAATTCCTGCCAGCTCAGCTTTAGTTGAAAGAAGATTTTCAAACTTTGGATTTGTACATTCAAAATTCTGGAATCATTTAGGTGTCAACAGATGTGCTAAATTAATCATGTGCTATCAGATGCTTCTAGGAAAAATTGAACCACATTATTAAATATTCACTACATTAGCAGTGCAGCTGCATTGCATATTTATGTCTGTAACTGTGTCTGTATTCAGTTTGGATTTGATATAAAAAATTTCACATTTTACCATTTCTTGCTGTAATATTAAAAAAAAATATGTTAATTAAAAATCAAACAAACATTGCAGTATACTTAAGGTGGTGCTTATTATTTAATTTATATTTAAAGGAGGTTGCAAATTGTTTAAAAGCATTATCTAAATTTTTGATGGTTTAAACCTGTTTATGAGAGTTTAAATCAGTTTTTGAAGTCAGAAACCCAACCCTGGTTTAAATACATAGGTAAATTTAATTTTAAAGCATTCTTTTATATTAATTCTAAACTATGCTTCTGTTATCTATAATAACTCATGCTTTTATTTTGTCAATTTTGTAGAAATTAAATCGTTACAGGATTAAATCGTTAGTCAGGATTTACAAATTTTTCACATTTGAAAAGACACATTTTTTTTGTTCGTAAAGTGCAGTATATTTTTAAATACTTCACAGAAAATTAAAAAATACTTCCACTGGTTGTATCTTTAAAAATAATATACTGTCATGAAAGGGGTAAAAGTAAAACAAAGATTTTAATTCAATAAAAATAAAAAAATTGTCATTTTAACTTCACTAGGGGTTCCTATTAAAGCAGAAACTGCGAGAATATTGCATAATAACAATTGCTGCACAAAGTTTCTTCCTGGCATGAAGTAAGATACTACTTCCTTGTCCCTCTGTTTCCCACTTTGAGCCCAGCGACAGCATATATATTGACATATACGATATACACATCTCGATGATTACAGAGACAAAAATTTACAACTTGCTTTTGATTCCCCTTCTGTGGGAGATTTTATGCCTTCACTTTCGGGTTAAACAGATAAGCATTGTCTGCCGTCCATTGTTTAGACGCTACATGCTGGGGGTTAAAGTATAAATAGAGCTTCTCACACAAGAAAGTTCTCATGTGACAGGTTCTATTTATTCTTTAGTGCCTTCAGCACACAGCGTCTAAAACAAAGGACGGCAGACAAAGCTCATTTATCGTAGGCTGAAGCTCAATTACAATAATAGCTCTGATTAGAACCAAGGCTAACTAGACTCTTTTTCTTTCACTCCCCCCTTTCTTGAATCACCTTCCATAGCTACCAACTCTGAATGGCTGAAAATCTGTAGATTTTTATTCACAGGAAAAAATTCACGACTTTAGGCAAATTCATCGACGTTATGTAAAATCATCGTAAAATAAATATGCATCATACTTAAAAAATTGGATAAAATAACCTAAAATAGGGAAAAGAGAAAAAAAGGCTAATAGAGGGAAAATGGCATAATTAAGAAATTAATCTTTATAATTAACCAAAATATGAAAATAAGCTAGTTTAGTCAAGTTAATGTGCAACAATAGGGAGATGGAGATCGATGGAAAAGGATAATTGCGTAATCTCGGAAACGCCCGGGGGAAAAAAAAAAAAACTTAATTTCACGATCGTATTTATTCATGTGAAAATAATTAAAAAATTAACCTTTATAATCAATAAAAATATGAAAAAAAGCTTGTTTAGTCAAGTTAATATGCAACAATAGGGAGATGGAAATCGATGGAAAAGGATAATTGCGTACTCTTGGAAACACCTGCGAAGAAAGAAAACGGAATTTCACGATCGTACTATTTATATGAAAATAATTAAAAGGTTAACCTTTGTAATCAACCAAAATATGGAAATAAGCTAGTTTAGTCAAATTAATGTACAATAATAAGGAGATGGAGTTAGATGGAAAAAGGCAATTGTGTACTCTCAGCAAAGCCCGAAAAAAAAAAGACTGAATTGCACAATCTTATAATTTAAGCGAATTATAATTTGTTTAACAAAATATTTCTTTATTTTTACTTGCACTATAAAAATAAATTAGGTCTATTGTTCTGATATGAAATCATTAGAAGAAAATGGATGCAAACTGATAATTTTGGACTCTTGGCAAAGCAGGGAATATGAATTGAATGGTGGGATGCATGGATTTCACAGGATTTTCTGTAGTTTTGGGAGTAATGTCTGTAAAACCGTAAGATGAAGTAAAAATCCGTACAAACTATGAAAAATCTATAAAAGTTGGCATCTCTGCACATGACTTACGTTTCCACGAAATGATTCATCCAATCACTGAGTGTTATAAGTACTCAGTGCCAATTGGTATGTCTTCATGACTGCTATTCTCCATATGAATGGAATACATCCGCAAGTCGCCAGAAAGGAAGTGAAGAAAATTTGTTTATAATTTTCAGAGGAAGAGGGTCATTTTTAGGGAATTTTTGTAATGGAATCAAAGAAATGTAGGGACTTTTAGCATGTGAATGAAACATCGGAAGAAATCAGTTTCCGATCGGAAGATTGGAATGATGCCCGAAAATCAGAAATTTTCCAGGTAAATCGAAAACATTGGCAGCCTTCCATTAACAGATAATTGCAATCCGAGGAGTTAACCGACCTTGATCCCATCCTCTAGTAATTTATCTCCCAGGAGGAGTGTTGAATTTAGTATTGTCACCGGCATCTATACTGCACAATCTATACTTTCTCCTCCTTCCTTTATAAACATTTTTTGTGCCCCCCCCCCTTTTTTTTTTAAGTTAAAAACAACTACCAGTACAGGGGGATTAAGATGAATTCCTTAAACTTTGATTGCGAAACTCCCATCTTCCTTTGTTAGCACCCCATCGACCTTTGTTAACCACTGAAGTTTAGAACCCGTAGTCCACTAGGCAAGAATGAAATGATTGAAAAGAAAAGGGAAGAAAGTGTTTCTTCCAGAAGCCCCCTTATTGCTTGTGTACTCATCCCGAAACAGATGCCAACATTACAGGAGAACAACAAAACTGAAGAAACTCTGCGGTCCCTCGTTCAGCAGGGAGTGGTCAATTTATCAATGTAGGGTGTATGGTAGTTAAATTTACAAATGAAAGGTTTTGTAGACAGAAGAAGTGCATGGATTTTTTGGCGATTTTCCTTGAAAAGTGGAACTTTTGAGGAAAAAAATTTATTAAAAAAAACTGAATTTTTCGGAAGTGGATATTTTTGGGGATAAAAGTAAAAACAAAAAAGTGGACTTTTTGGGGAAAAGCAAAAAAAAAGCGGAATTCCGCTGAAAAACTAGAGAATCTCATGCCTGCATAGTTAATAAGTTTGCAGTTATGCCAAAACAATTTTTTTTAACTTCTTTTACTTGTCAGGGTAGACAAAAATCCACGTTCACAGAAATGGCTGTAACTCCAACACCATCTAAAATAACTAAACAAACATTTTCCCCCTTGAAAGTAATGAGCATTCAAAATCAGTGTTTAAGTTGTATTTAGCTTTTAGCAAAACAAGATTTATTACAGATTTTATACAAGATTTATTACAAGATTTTATAGATTTCACCTAGCTGATTCCAACAAGGGCTTTGTTTGCTCTGTGGAAGAGGAGACTCTGGAACACATCTTGTTCTTCTGCACGGGAGAGAACTTTTTTAGAACTGTCTTAACAAAAATTTGTGTCCCTCTGTCTATTATATCTGTCTTGTCCAATGTACGAACTCACGTAGTATGTTAGCTTAACAAGACTAAATGGATTTAAATTCAGCAAATAGGATTTAAAAAATACCCACTTTTAGGTGGCTGTAACTCAAAAAGGATTAACAACCACAAACTATAGGAAGGCTGCTTTTAACTCATCAAGAAAATAATCCTTTTTTGCCAATTTTGCAAAAATTGCATATTTCAAGATCAAATATCTTGCGGACATACCAACAATTTGAAATTTTTTTTATTAACTACTCTACTGCTATGGCTTTCTGGAAGGATTCGAAAAAGATTATCAAAACTAATGATCAAAATCAAAATGGATTAGCAATCATACAAATTTGCATAACAAAGGATTAAAAATTGGCTTGCCATAAGCTAGCTAATTTTCATAAAATTCATGAAAAATTAGAAATTTTTAAAACAGTACCAAGAACTTATTCCAAGTAAAAGTTACTAGAAACTATGATATTTTTTTTTTTTTTTAACCTGAAATTATCACAAATTCAGTCTTAAACAACAACTTTACTTTGGTAGTGCTTGGTACTTTATTCTACAAATTTAGAATTTTCCATTAGTACCCCAGCCTACCATTTTTTTTTTTTTTTTTTTAACCTGAAATTATCACTAATTCAGTCTTAAACAACAACTTTACTTTGGTAGTGCTTGGTACTTTATTCTACAAATTTAGAATTTTCCATTAGTACCCTAGCCTACCAGTAAGGTAAGATCAAAATATTCTATAAATTACAATCTATCTAACTTGGGGTGTATGCTCAAATAATTTTTAATGACATTTGCTTGTAACAGTCTAAAAGCATATCTATTTGTTTGTCACACAAATGGCTTATTACCACACTTCATAATTCTGAGTCTCTAAAATCCTGAAACCCCAAAATGATATTCAAACCACTTATAGGGTAATACACAAAAACATTTTAATATTCTTCCAACGTATTTGATCTTGAAATATGTAATTTTTGCAAAATTGGCAATTTTAACATTAGAAAACATTAGAAAGGAGTTTAAGATGATTTTTTTTTCCAGACGAGCTAAAAGCTGCCTTTCTATAGTTTGTGGGGATTGAAATTATCAATTTCCCCATACACTATACACTACCACCATTATTTTTGAAATTATTGATTTCCCATAAGAAATAATATGAAAATCTTAATTCAAATTCTAATCATACGAATGACTAACAATTTATCTAATTCTAGTTCTTCCCGTAAAAGCATATACACAAAATGATAGGTCAGAGAGGTCACATGAAATTCATTTTGAAATTCCCTGACATTTTCCTGATTTTTCCCCAATAATTCCCTGAAACGTTCCCCAAAAAGGAGGTTTATCGAGGTCACGTCACATGTTGATGAAAACTCTCCCTCAGAAGTATATTTAAAAGAGATGAGTGATGGATCTTGTGATGCGAGTTGAAAAATCTGACATCTAGGAATGAACAAGCACTGTCCATTCAGCTTAAGGAAAACTATGATCGGAAAATGAAAAAAAAATTAAAAATTCACAGTTTTCCTCTACTTTTCAACGGAATTCTCTGATTTTTCCCCAATATTTCCAGAAACAAAAAATTCCCTGATAATTCCAGGTTTTCCAGGTCTGTGGTCACCCTGTATGTGCATTCATTCTTGAGGTACCATATCCACACCTAATAGACATACATACATTCACACACTGATGAACACTTTTACAAAAATCTTCAAAATAGATTCAGAAGGTCTTAAAACATGTTTAACAAAATTTCAAATCTGAAATTTTTCGTGAAAAAAGAAAAACTTTTTCTATACAATAATAAAGCAAAAATAAAGGATAGACACATAAAAAGCACTTACTTGAAATAGCATGCTGTAGATGGGGAACTAAAAAGTACCAAACACATAATCCAAAGATAAGGCCCATTCCTATGGATAAGATTAATACACCCCACCA
Source organism: Amaurobius ferox (assembly GCA_951213105.1). NCBI lineage: Eukaryota > Metazoa > Arthropoda > Arachnida > Araneae > Amaurobiidae > Amaurobius > Amaurobius ferox. The sequence goes on along the minus strand of OX578146.1, from coordinate 141,358,530 downwards.
GGGGATGTACTTAAATCCAAGATCTGAAAGAACAAGAAAGATCAATCATGCTTTAAGCATTATGAAACACTTTCCAACTTCAATGCAATTTTATTTAAACATCTCTAAAATGCAATACATTCCTCAGTAATAGTTTAAAATTTATCACAATACTACATTAATTTATTATATTTGAAAACTTAAACCTTCATCGAAAAAAATGAACTTCATTCAAATGACGGCATTGAAATATAAATTGCCTGGTTTAAACATCTCTAAAATGTGATACATTCCTCGGTAATGTTTTAAAATTATCATAATACTACGATAATTTATTATATTTGAAAACTTCATCGAAAACAACTGAAATTCATTCAAATGACGTTATAGAAAAAATAACACGCCTGGCTCTCTCTGTAAAAGCATTTCATTCAGCATGCAGCATTCCATTCAAAAATATATTCCCATTCATTTCATTCATCACAATACTATAATAATTTATTTTATTTAAAAATTAAGACCATGGAGCTACAAGTAATTAAACTCTTCTTCGAAACTATTGCTCTCTTCATCGAAAAAAATTGTCCTTCTCTCTGCAAAATCAATGAATATTTCATTCATATCACCTATGCAGACTCCATGATGTAAATAATTTTGCGTTAAAGAAATACAGCAATTCTTATACAACTCAGTCTACATATTTTGCTGTTTACATTTTACATAAGTGAAAAATAGGCTTCGTTGTAGAAATAATCAAATTTGGATGATCATTTAAACTCAAATATATTGTAATTGTGTTGTTTCAGTATGCAGATGCACGGAATTTTAGCAAAAATAAAGCGGTTTTAAGACGGATACAACACTCAATATGAATTAAAAAGAACTTTAAAAATCACGATTTTGAGATGAGATGGATGCCATATTTCCTTTTGAAGTGGGGCACGTGATTTTTTCATATCATGGTCATGTGATCGCTTCATATAAGAGGTGTAATTATTATAATTTTTATTTAAAAAACTACTGAATATATTTTGCTGATTTTTTTTTAATATATTTAATGGGATAATTTGAATATTTTCTAAAATTTTCTATGCAATTTGTGAATTTTAAATCCGCTTAAAAAATGTTTGAAAAATTAGGTCCCATAGGGTTCAATGTATTTCATTTTTTCAACCCGGGTTCAATTCAAAACTAATTGGGTGATATTATTCATTTATATTCCCATAGGTCCTACAGACAGTCTGAACAACATAGTAAAATTTCTTTTTGATTAAGTCATTTTTATGGCAGTTATCGTGCTGACAGACAGACAGAGTGAACAAAGTCATAAACACTTTTCAACTTTGTTGTAAAGTGTTAAAAAATAGCCAAATAAAACTTTTGCCCTCAAACACAGATTCATAGTCAAAATAGGCAAGGCAAGTCAAGACTAACTATTTTATAGTGTTGGAATTATTGGATAACTTTACACGGTGAATACACTTTTCTTAAAAAAATTTCAAGTACTTTTCAAAGACTTTGAAGTACCATGCAATTATTTTTCAAAGACATCATTTCTTCCCTATTATGAAACTGTATGCATTTCTAGGAGGAAAAATCACAGCAAACTAACATTATTGTTTAATGTTGAAACCGTTGAGAAAATTTTTGAAAATTTCAGTGACAGCGTAACTGCTAAGGAAATTTCTTGAGAAAGCAGAAATTCTCAGAAAAAACACAATGCTGTGAATCTGCAGAACACTTTCAACCCTGCCCTTTTCAAGCACTTTCAAGGACTTAACCAATGTTAATCTAAAATTCAAGTACTTTCCCAATATTCAAACACCCATATGCACCCTGACTTTACTGTCTTGTGAGGATTGTGCAATTGCTTGTAACTGAGGTTGGCAAATTTCTTCCTGCTCCATCCTTTGGGCCACAGCAAATCCAGAATGCCGCCATCCGCAAAGGGTTAATGATTGCTTCTCTGTAGAATGATTCAGACCATCCACTTAATGGGAAACATTTCCTTACAATAGACCCTCTTAAGAGGTGGAACATCTTTTCTCAAAGTTTTATACAACCATGTGTTATCCCCCTACACTTAAATGGGGGGGGGGGGGGGTGTCTTCTGTATGATGATTTTCTTTTGTCTGACTGCCACACTTGCACCATGTCAGAACTCTTATCCTTTTTTTCTTTTTATATGTGTCTTTGTATTTTTTAAGTACCCTAGGAGTAGTCTCATGTTGTAATTAAGAAAAATGAACATCTGAAAAAACTATGTTTATTTTCCCCCTAAAACAAGTGTATGTCTGTGAGTCTGTGCAAGTGATATCTCATGAACGAATGCAGCATTTTGAATGTAATTTGATACGATTATTACAATTCATGAATATCGGAAGCCTAAATTAAAAAAATTGAAATGAATGTCTTAAAAAATCATTTTTCGCAATATGTTAAATAAATAATCATTTACATGTAATTTCTCATTCTAAAATAAATGACACAAACTTTAGAATGCTAGTTTGAACCATTCTCGAGATATTTTATGTTTTTTAAATAAATGCTTCTAAAAAATTATACAAAACTGAACAGTAGTATCATCAAATATGTAACACATGGTGACAAATTTGATGAAACTTGGCAACTTTTTAATGTAATACCAAATTGACAAAAATGAAGCTAAAGTTACAAAAATGATGTCAAATTGATGACTGATACAACATGAGTTGCCATGAGCCATAATTGCCAGATAGCCTGTTATGTCTTGAGGATTTGAAGAAGCACCATAAGGCAAGTTGGATATAACTAGTAGAATAGACTAATAAGAAACTTGGGTTAAATAGTTGTATCCTAGAAGGGTTCCAGCACACACAGAAATAGAGGGTAATAAGTGTGTAGACCAGGCAGCGAAGAACACAGTGGAACATCTTTAAGATATAATGCATACCCATACCAATGTCAAGCTCCCAATTTCAAGCTTTAAGACATATCTAAAACAACACCTGATGAAAAAGTGGCAAGAACACTGGATGGCATCAGAAAATGGATGTAAAACACATGCATTTATACTACAAGCAGCATTTAAAATCATTGGTCCGAGACCAATAAAAGTTTGATTGAGTCAGAAGAATTAATATATTGGCGGTCCATGGGACCAGTAGATTTACTGAGTGCAGAAGCACAAGATTTCATCTCTAAACAAAAGTATTTTGCTGTTTCATCTTTACAAATATGCAAAACAATATTGCAGTCCGCAGAGCAAAAGTCACCTAGTCGTGTCTTGCCTAACAAGGTTAGAAAAAGAAAATTTCAGCATTTCATTACGCATTTATAATCCACTACTCTCTTATTTATCAGGAATTTAAATATTTTAAATAAAATTGCAAATTTAAGCAATTTTTCATTAAAATTGCACCTTTCACTGCTTTATAATAACATTGCAAATTTTATCACTTTTAAACGAAATTGCAAATTTCAGCACATTTAAATAAAATGTCAAATTTTAGCATGTTTATATAAAATCGCTAATTTTAGGACTTTAAATTACACATTTTAGTGACTTTAAATATGCATGAAAAATTGTTGCTCATAAAAATTGTGACTTTTACTACTTTAAATAAAATTGAGAATTTTAGCACTTGTAAATACAATCTCAAATTTTATATACTTGTATTTCGAACTATACAAGTATATAAAACAAACTCAAAAATTGAATAGAAACAATTGAATAGAATCAAATTGAATTGAATAGAATCAAACAGTTTGGTTCAAACTAGCATTCTAAAGTTTGTGTCATTTATTTCTATTCAATTTTTGATTCTATTCAATTCAATCAATTCCTGGTCTAAACAGACCAGGTGTCTGTGAATGTCGTAAACAGAGTCAAGCAACTACACATGCTTTCATGTGTGTGCACCTGCAGTGTAAATGATATTTTCAATTGATTGCAACCACACTGCAGAAAATGCCTTGTGCAAGGTTGACAGTCTGCCTGTCGCATCCTGAATTAATAATAATTTATGTGTTTTAATATAATATAATTGAATATATTACTTAGTAGATGTTAGCAATATTTCCAATTGTCAAGTTATGTTTGTACGAAATATAAGTTAACCCCTTGCCTGTGGAGTATATTTCAGAAAAATGTGTCAAAAATGGAAAATTTAATTTATGCTTCAGTTTTGTGCATTATAACATTTAAAAAATTTAGAAAAATTTTATTTTGTAAAAATATAAATTTTTATATGAAATAACTACTATATTTAATATTTCGACATACATGTGGAAAATTAATGGATTATGTTCATATTTTACTCAAAATTGTTTAATTATAGAAAATAAATCAAATAAGCTTTTGAATTTCACAAATCATTTCACAGAATCATTTTTCAGAATTTCACAAATCTTTTATAGTATGATATATACGAAAACATGGCACGGCACACAAGCCTACATCACACTCTTTACAATAAACTCGGTTTATATCCCGCCTAATCAAGCTAGCTGATCCCGCCTACTTCCAAAAAAAAATGTGGACAAGTATCGCCATCTATTGGAAAAACAGTGAATTATATTGTAAAGCATTTGATAAAGCAAAACGAACTCAATTCAGGATCAACGGAATAGAAAAACTGATTTTTCGCTTGCCCGAAGTCAGTTCGGGCATTCCAAATTTGGCGCAGAGAGGTTGCCCGAACTGGTTTCGGGTGACACAGGCAAGGCGTTAATTGGTACTCTAAAATAATTTCATATGACATCCTACAGAAAAGTGCCAATTATCAGTGTACTTTTCAACATTAAAACGTGCTGTGAATCTTGTCAATCATTATTTCACATCAAAAGAAGTGAAGTACTTGTAGGGAAAGTGTATGTAGGAAAAGTAGTGTGTTGCCCACATAAGATTTTTTTTTTACTTGTAGGTATGTTAAGGCCAAAAAATAAATGAATAAAAAATAATAATACTCACACTCAGGTCCATCATGAACAGCAGAAAATAAATTTATAAATATGGTAAAACCCCAGAAGAAAGGCAATGAAAAATAACCTCGTTCCAAAACATTATCCTAGGTAGTAATAATAAAAAAAATATTTCAGCCAGTACAAAAATAAGCAAATAAAATAATTGCACGTATGCACTAAATAATAATCTAAACATCAAAGAATTGTTGCAAACAACCTGGAGAGAAATGTGGTGTATATTTCTCAAAATAAAATCCGATTTATATAATAACTAACCAATGGTTGGAAGTAGCGAAACTACAGCAGTCACTACTTTTTCTCATAGTTTGTAGTGTAACACCCTACTTTTAAAAATAAATAGTATAGCGAGTAGAGCAATACAATAAATCATTACTGTATATCGAGTTTGGATGCTACTTTTAAAGTTACTTCAGTAAGCAAACAAGGTGCCATTCTACATATCACATGATCACCCTTTCTTCCTTTGTATGAAATTTTGTGCTCTGTGCAACAATGTACGATTTGCAAAGTGTCTTTCGAACAAATAAAAAATATCGGTTGTTTTAGCTGACAAGTTATCTTCAGAGCTAATTTCCCATCTCGTAATATTAAATAAGACGAGATAGACCTCAATGCATTCTGCTGTCGAAAACATGGCAAAATGAATTACTTTTAATCTCATGATTAATTTTTCAAACTAAAATTAAGTACTTTTAAGGCACATACAAACCCTGCCTGCAAATCCGTGTTTCTTAAAATCAAGTACACCTCACATGATGATTTACAAAAGACAAACCAAATGGCTGCTTTCAGCACCCAAGACAGTAATTCCATTGTTACAAAACCTTTCAAAAGAAATATTAGAGACCCAGATTTTTTAAATAGTAATTCCATTGTTACAAAACCTTTCAAAAGAAATCATGGAAACCCAGATTTTTTAAATCTAATTAAAAACACAATGCAGCCTAAATTACAATAGGCGAACTAAACAGTCACTTAGTGGCCCAATACAGTACACTTGATGCTATAAAACCGAACGAAATTCTCACTGGGTTGCAGATGAGGCGACGAGCTCTAGGTTGAAGTAAAAGAGCTGTTACAGTCAGCCTCGTAGTGAGTCACAAAGCCCGATGATGTAATGAGTCGGAGTCAAAGAATCTTGGAAGATCGGAAGTGGTGCCATTCCATGGGGAGTACTGAAAGAACATTTATGATGCAATGTATATATAAGACTCAGGAAGCTTAATAACTGGACATAATTGAGCAAAGAATGTTTTGTGCTTGTGTCCAAGGTCACCAATGTAGCGAGAAAGTGAAATTACCTACTTGGCAGTGTCAGGATTTGATCACGGGGCCAAAGAATGGTAAGCCAGTGTCATAGCGTAAAGCTAAAGATGTCTCCAGCTCAAGGCATTTAATACTGCCTTGTGAATGTTCACTACAAAACCTCTTAACAAAAATCCTGCAGACCCCAGATTTTTAAAACAAAGTACAAACCTGACACTTCACATAATAATATATGAAAGGCAGACTAAGAAGCCGCTTACAGCACCCAAGACAGTAATTCTGTTGCTGCAAAACCTTTCAAAAGAAATCTTGGAGCCGAGTTTTTTAAATACGAAAACGTCCCGGTACTTCACATGATTATTTATGATAGACAGTGTAAGTGGTTGCTTTGGGACCCCAAGACAGCAAACCATCTAACCAAAACTCAGATACAATTTTTTTAAAAGTTTGAGTCCAGGAAGTCCTAAAATTTCACACATGAATTTACAATAGGAGGACTAATTGATCACATAGGGGCCTGTAAGACAGAAAATCCAATGCTGTGAAACCTTTTAGCAAAAATTCAAGGGGCTAGAATGTTTTGTAAGAAACCACCTCAATCCAAAATCTCACATGTGGATTTATGATAAGTAGATTAAAAGATTACTTAGGGCCTCTGATACAATAAATCCAATGCTACAAAACCTGTCAATAGTAATACAGTGACCGCCGGTTATAAGATTCAGTAGTTATAAGAAACAGCCGTTTATAAGACCCAAAACGACAGAAACAAATACAAACTTAAAATACTTTAAAATACTAAAATTGTGTTGCTTATAATAAACACAATTCCACTTATGAGAAATAGTTTTTCTACCGAAATTTCGCAAGGAAATCTTTGTTGATTTCCTTGCGATGCGGGTGTAAAAAAAAAACCCGATTTGTTTAAGGTTAACTGAAGGACGAGTTGTTATCTCTTCTCTTTGAGCATATGGCGAGGGGGTGGGAGTTTGTTATGTGACAAAGAATGACAGAGAATTTCTCCATTGAAAGACTTGGGAGAAACAACCCCAAACCAGTAAAAAATGAGTTTTAGTCTTTTGTCAGTTAAAAAAACGTACTCATAAGGAAAGGCATCTTTGTTTATGCACTCAAATAAGATTCGTACAGCTTTAGTTAGTTATTTTATGTTTTGCTAGTGGAAGCATGTCACAAAAGAGAAAAATCCTTACTTTGCTTGAAAAGCAAAGTTTACTTAAAAAGTATGATTCTCTTCCTCCGTGTAGTCAAAGAGAAGCTGCTTCTGCATTAGAAATTCCACACTCAACATTATGTAAAATCCTGAAAGGCAGAAATGAAATTTTGATGCCAAATTGTAATCTTCAAAGAAAATGGAAATGAGAAGGAAAGGCAGCTACTATACAGGAAGCACTCTTACAATGGTTTTCTAATGCCAGATTAAAGAACGCTCCTATCAGTAGGGCAATTTTACTGAAAGAAGCAGAAAATTTTGCAGAAAAATTAGGAGAAAAAGAGTTCCGTGCGACTGATGGTTAAGCCACTGGAAAGAAAGAAATAACATTGTGTACAAAAGAATTATGGAGAAAAACAGGACGCGGACTCCGAGTCGGCATCTTCATGGATTACGCAAAGCTTACCACCTCTATTAGAAAAATATGCTCCTCATCACATTTTTAACACTAACGAGACTGGGCTCTATTTTAGAGCGATGCCAGAGTATGCAATGATGTTCAAAAATGATCTATCCTCCGTTGGAAAAAAACAAAAAGATCGTGTTACAGTTTTGTTAACAACAAATATGACGGGAACTGTAAAATAAAAACCGTTTAGTTATTGGCAAAAGCAAACGTCCACGTTGTTTAAGTGGAATGAAAAAATTGCCAGTGATCTACGAAAATTCAAAGAATGCCTGGATGACAAGTAGAATTTTTGAAGACTTTTTGTTAAAGTGGGACAAGGAACTGATGGGAAAAGAAAAAAAATCTTTTAATTCTTGACAACTGTTTGGCTCATTCTGTAGCATAGCTGATAAACATTGAACTTTGTTTTTTGCCACCCAATACGACTTCCATCATACAGCTTCTTGACCAAGGAATTATTAGAGCATTTAAAACTCTGTATCGGTCAAATATGCGACAGAAAATAGTGGATGCAATTGATGAAGAGAAAGGATCGGTTTCCGAAATAAGCAAAAAAATAACCTTGCTTGATGCTATCCATATGATCGCAGGGACATGAAAAAAATTTTCTGACATATGCATTTTTAATTGCTTCCGTAAAGCAGGATTTTTGAAAAATAAAATTGACATACCAGCAGAAGACGAAGAAGAATTAGAAGCACCTTTTGAAGAATGGATTCACATCGACGAAAATTTACAAACATCTGAAGAAAAAAGTGATGATGACATAGTGGCGGAAATTCAGAATGTTTGCATGAAGAAGAAAATGAAGACAATGTTCCAAAAGAAGAAAATTTTCCTACAGCAAAACAGTCACGAGAAGCCCTAACTATAATTAGAAAAACTCTTGAACACAGAGTGGCATCAGAAAAAGTTTATGGACTATTTTAAGATTTAGAAATGGATGTACGTAAACTAATCACAGATCGTTAGCACAAACAACACTGGATAAGTTTTTTGCTGTTCCTCAGTAATAGATTACAGTATGTATGAAAATGTACTATGCTCTTATACATAAATGAACGACCTATGAGCTTTACTTTTTATTCTTATTTAACTACATACTATATGCATATAGATAATATTTTAAGTTGTAAGGCTTAATTTGTAAAATAAGAAATATTTTTTAATGCAAAACTCAATTTACAAATATATTATGTATGTACTAATATTTAAATTATATACATTTTTTATCTTTTAAATTCTGTAAAACTGTGTTCAATAGTTAGTATTTACAGTGGAAGAACTATATTAAAAAAATTTCTGGATTTAAGAATCAACTGCTTATAAGAAACGAACGTGTTTCTTATAAGTGGCGGTCACTGTATAAGAAAGATCAATCATGCATAAAGCATTAATTATGAAACACTTTCTAATTGAAATGCAAAATGCGATACATTCAGCGGTAATATTTTTTTAATTATCACAGAACTACAATAATTTATTTTACTTGAAAACTTAGAACTTCATTAAAAAAAATGAACTTTATTCAAATGACATCATCGAAATATAAATCGTCTGGTTCTCTATGTAAAAGCAGTGAGTATTTAATTCATACACTTTTATTACAGACTTCAGAGTTCAATAATTTTGCGTGAAAAAAATTCAGCAATTCTTATACAATCACTTGTTTACATTCTGCATGCATTAAAATTAGGCTTCGTTGCAGAAATACTCGAAGTTGGATAATCATTTAAACTCAAAAATATTGTAAATTGCATTGGAATAGAATACAGATGCACGGAAAATACGCAAAAATAAAGAGGTTTTAGGATGGATGCAACACAAAATATAAATTTAAAAGAACTTTAAAAATCACTATTTTTTCTCTGGGGGAAAAAAGATGGATGGATGCCCTATTTTATTTTGAAGTGGGTCACGTGATATCTTCATATCGTATGGGTGTAATTATTATTTTAATTTTTATTTAAAAATCTACAGAACATATTTTGCACAATTTTTTTTATATATATTTTATGCATACCTGCGAACCTGGGAAAATTAAAATGTGTAAAATTTTGCGTGAATGACATTTATAATGCTTTTTTTTAAACTACACACGCAAACGACATTTCTAATGAATTTAACTATGTACAAGTAACACTTTTAACAAAAATAAATGCATATATTTGCAATAATAAATGCATATACTTTTGAACATTTTTAGATTTCACATTAAATTAATAAAAGTATTTACTTACAGAAATTTACTTCAAATTAGTTATAAAGTAGTTCACAGGGATGCAGCTGTAGCCGTTTTTGCTTTGTTCAGCATGTCTTCACTGAAAACATACTAATAACATGGTTTGGAGTTTGGAGTCTTTAGAATAAGCAGACTTTCTAAAGTTTCATCCTGATCTAAACTCAGTCCTATTTTCCTTAACAATGCTAAATATTCGCTCACAGTCAGCATTACTGTGAGGAATAAGTAAAATAGATAAAATTACATCTGACAGTTCTTTATATTTTGGAAGTCCATTGGCTCCGACAATTTTTTCAATTGCAACCCACTGAACATCAATACGCTGCTGACTGTTTAAAACAGCAGAAAGATCTTCAATCTGCAGAGAACAAAACTGGTTTTCAAGTTCATCAATGGCTTCATTGAATTGACCAGGTTTTGGTTTCAGGTGACAAGGAAACAACTTTACGAAAAAGGTTATACTGAAAAATTTCGAATTTTCAATTTTTGTTCAAGTCTGCCACTTCAGCATCTTTTAAAATTTCGTCATTAACAGGAAATTTATTGATAATGTAGTCACAAGAGGCTATGTAATATTTCAAGATGTTGCAAAAGAAAGTTTTCTTACTTTCGTCACATAATTTTGAAATTTCTTCGATAGTTGAACTTCCAACAGTGATGTCTTAATTCCTTTTGGTTTTCTTTTGTGTGGTAATTAATCTTTAACAGATTTTTATTTATGACAACAGAAAGTTTTAAGAACCTACAAAATAGTGCTTTTAATAGTTCAAGATAAATCTCTCTTAGCCTGTGTATAAGTGGAAATGCACACTGTAATAATGTGTTTATTTTTTCAAATGTCAGTATGACGTTTAACAAGAATAGGCAGTAAGCTTTGTTTTCTGTCGAAGATAGAAACATAAATATATATTCTTCCCTACTTAGAACTTTTGATATATTTCGCATCCTTTTTTTACACCCTTCTCCTGTGGCTTGCCTTTTTGATAGATTTTCAATGTCAGCACTGGTGCTATCTATTTTCCTTTTAGAAGATGTAGAAGCATTTTTTACAGTATTTATTTTAGAAGAATCATTTGAATTTTTTTTTTTTTGGAATCTGATAAGTTGACAAACCAAAAAATACTCCACATGCTTGAGCTTTGGCTATATCTTTAAAAAAACTTAATAGCGGATCCCACAGATAAACAAGACGAGTCAAACTTCGACCTAAAGAAAGCCTAAGAGTGCAGACATGTTTTAGAATTTTTTGAGCTTTCTTGTCATGCAACGCCTGGAAATGTTTTAAAGTTTCCTTTTTTTTGCTCTTTTATTTAAGTAATAATAAATGTCAACAAAAAATTTATCTAACTAGTAAAGCAGCAGCACCTTTTCAGATGCAAGATTCACTAAGTGGCAAGAACAGCCCATGGCTATTAAATTTTCATGTTTATGTTTTAAAAATGCAACAACTCCCTTTTTTCTGCCTTGCATAGCTGAAGCATTATCCACACTGAATGCTATGCAATTCTCATTAGGCACCTTTACTCTTTGAAATTCATTTAAAATTAATATACTTATGTTTTCCCAAATTGCATCTCCTTTTAAATTCGGTATTGAGAGGAGATTATTTTTAATTAAACTTTCAACTGGGTTAAAAAACTTACAACAATAGGATATAACTTATTGTCCGTATCATTGCCACCATCACAGGCTGCAGAAAATGAGTCAAGTTGCATCTTCTTTATTAGACCTTCAATTTGATTTGATGTTATTTCTTTGACTAAGGCAGTCGTCTTTGTTCTTGCGGATCCATACTGCTTGGCAATATCACACTTGGGAAACATTTTCCGGAATAGTGGACCGGCATGATCGGCAGCAACAAGAGGCACGTTATGTTTCACTAGAAAAGCAGTAAAGAGCAATTCTGCTTGAATAACGCTAGACTGAGTTGAAGACCCAGATCATCTGACTCATCCTAGCATATAGAGCAGCTATTTGGACACACTAGACTGAGTCTAGGACTGACACTAGACTGAGTTGTTCCTGAGACCCAGACCGTCCGACCTACCAGAAAGGTGTAAGGTAACCATTTGGACAGCCGGGAAGTGCCACCCAATTTAGACCGGAACCCAGTGGGGAGGCATCCACAGGGACCATACCCTCCTTCCTCTACCACCAATCACTCGGAAGGACTTACGGACCCACATGTTTAACGTGATCGTACTCCGCATGAACACGGCAGCAGTTGTGGCAGCGTGCAAATCCAGCACACAAACCACAGGGCTACCGCGCCCGAAAAGTGCCACCAGCACACAGTGTTCCCAGGTGGTCACCCACCCAAGTACTACGAGAACCGGTGTTATCAACACAGTAGGGCCATTGGCGGACGCTAGATTGAGTGTCATTTTTGAAAATATTATCAAGTTTGACGTTGTTACTGCATTTAACAGAGTTTAAATGTTTTTCCAATTTTACATGGCGAGAAATGTCATACTTTCCAGCATGTGAAATCATAAAGTCACACCGACATAATTCACAAAAGGCAAATTTTTCACCTTTTCTTGATGCCTTTAAGAAAGGAAAATCTTCAGAATAATTCTCCTTGAATGATTGAAGATATGTTTTATCTTTACTAAGAGCCATCCCAAACAAGAGTTTCACGAAAAAAACTTTACACAGGCAAAAACGATACGAAACACACACAACCATGTGTGAAAAGCTTTCCGAGGCAAGGTGAGCAAGAGAGTTGATGATTAACTTGACAAATAGTTGAAAAAATGGCAACTGTTTGCGCTTGTATGCCAACAGAAATTTACTTAGATCGCCGAACTAGCGAGGTGATGAATTACGAAGATCTGAACAAGATCCGTGCTGCCAGCTTGCAGTCGTATTTCTCACTAGTGTTGCCAACTGAACTCATAAGATAAGGGATGAGATAAGGAAACCGCTAGTGCTGGCAACACAGTTTCCCACTTCTGAGAAGGGGAATTCCCCTTGTCAAATTAACATTCCGACGATTAGTGGAGCCTTCTGTTAGATTGATTTCCTAGTAATGTTAAAAAATTCAAATAAATGTGGAAATGCGGAAATACAGCAATATATGTGTAAAAGCGTAAAGAGCAGTTAAAATGAGTAAAAGTTGGCAGATATGTTTATGGGATAATTTGAATATTTCCTCAAACTTTCGAAGCAATTTGTGAATTTTAACTTTGCTTAAAAATTTTTTGAAAAATTAGGTCCCATAGGGTTCAATCAACTTCCTTCTTCTTCAACTATGTTGTAAAGTGCTAAAAAGTGGCCTGAATTCTTATATTATAAATAATTGCTTCCAAATGCTTACTTACAGTACTATATCAGTAAAATAGAAATAAACAATTTTTTTTATAATGTCTAAATGCAGTTTAAATATTAGCACATTTAAAAACAATTCATGATCAATCCAATAATTGAGCTTTGATTCCAAATAAAACAGAAAGCCTTACCTTGGTGAGGATGCATTTCTTGACTATGAGAAAGATGGCGGATGAGATGAAACCAGAGAGGACAGGAGACACGAACCAGGAAGCCACTGAAAGGTGAGCAGATCACCTGTGAGGAACAAGTACACACACTCACCCTTACTTTGGAAGCACAACCCACAAGACCCACTGAGGGGGCATAACATTAAATCAATACTGAAATTAAAGCTTAAAATTCCCATTTTTAGTTAGTAGCCACTGGCCGGTACGTCCATGAATTTTAATGACCAGTTGTTAACAGTTGCAAAATGTCTGATGCTTTTTTTCAACTTGCTTAATGTTAGGCAACATTGTGTATGTTATATAATAATTTACTGTTATTACTTATTTATTTATAGAATTATTATACAGTAAACATAAGTCACTATGTCTGTCGGCAAGAAAACTCCCCTTCTTTTCAATAAGTTAGTGTCCACATCCCCATCTTTTCCATTTCTTAAAAAGGTTTTTCAAATTTAAATTTTGCCTTTATCCCATTTTTGAATATTTTAAATATTTATATTCACTAATTTTTTAACCTTGTTTTAAATATTTTGCCAATGATTTTTATTATAAGTCATTTCAGGTGTTTTATAATATTTGTTTTCCAATAGATCATAAAAAAATTAATTTATCATAAAGCATTCATATATTTTTGAAGGCAATTTCAAATTCTTTTAAGTTTTCTCATCTTGATATTTTTATTTTTTACTTCTCCAAGCTGATGAAGCATTTATTATTATTTATTCCTCCCTATTATTTTTAAGAAGCCCGGCCACTAACTTTAATTTAGAGGGTTTGACAAATGATTTTCGGTGATTTTTGATAAATTTATAATCTTTTTATTTTTTTATCATTTACACTGTAACTTTTCGGTCATCGTGATCCTGATATTTTGGTCTTTTTTCCCGTTATATTATCTAACTTTATGAACACTTTTATTTTAAAATTTTCACAATATATTTATTTCATAACAAATAAATTCTTTATCTTCTTAAAAACATTTAATTCTTTTTTAATATTTCAATGTTTTTTAATTTAAGAAATGTAGTTTTGTATCGCTAGAAACATGACGTTTTATTACAATACTCGAATTTTCTGATCAACGGGGGAAAGGGGTGTGAATAGCCCCTGGCCGTTGGTAAATTGAAAATGCAACAGATTTATCTCTGGATTTATAATAATTGTTAACAATTAGCACTTTTAAAAACACAAAATCAAACATTTTAGGAATCCATCATTTTTAGTTTTATACATCGTCGATGAGAGATTAATAACTTAAAACAGGGTATGATCAATAAAAGGAAGCCTGAAATTTCTCTGAGCAAAAAATTGTTGTCCATCGAGACTTTAAAAATTGTGAAATTCTTTCGATCTAGCTTTAAAATTAATACGAAGTATGTCAGGGGTAGTACCCTTCAAACGCGCTATTTTAGTCAATGCTACACACATTTATAATTTCCATATGGTCGTTTATGCACCGAGCATATGTAGATTAAAGTGGAACAATAATACATAACATTGCAATATCGGCAATTGAGCTCGGAAAATAATTCCCCCTTTCCCAAGGTTGGTGTCCTTTATTTGCGTCGGATGCCCAGATTTAAGTTCGCTCATGCTGGTCCCGAGTCACAGTGTATTCCTGAAACTCTTTCATATAGATTAATTCTTTTAATTTTTTATTATGAAAAACATGCTATAATAAATATTTAACCAATAAATAAATTCACATGCCGGAAATAGCGAGGGCAAATTTCATACACCATTTTTATTTTAGCGAGTGATTAGAATTCCGTTCGTGTATCCACTTTCAGGAACCCTTTTAAATTTGAGGTAGGTATAAAAATGATGAAAGACCTATAGTACAGTGTGTAAAAATGGGGGTGTCTAGGTCAATGCATAGAGTGCGGCAAAGATGCTACGCCACAGCATGTCACAAAACACATCGGTGATTACAGGGAGGGGTAGGATAGGAATGAGGATTCAACTCATTCTCGGCTGCAAATGCAATAAATTAAGATCACCTTGTAGAGAAGAACAACTACGAATGAGCCGTAGCAGTATAGTAGCGATTACTGACAGAATTTTCTTACTCCACAGGTGGGATTGTTTAGGGAGAAGGATCATTCTAAGCTATCAGAGTTTGGCAAGTAGTCAGGATTTAGTCAATTGCCAGCTTTTCAACTTTAATTGCCATGTAGCGACTGGCGAGTGGGAATTTTAAGCTTTAACTGAAATCCTGCACTGCAAAATGGATGCAAATGTTTAATACTTTGCTTACGCGAAAACTTAATTCTATTTCCAAAAGACCAACTAACCCCAACTGCAAGGCATTTTAAAGATATTAAATATTGGAATAGAAAATAGTTAAGGAAGATAATCTTAGGTAACAATCAGGTGGTCATTCTATTCTGTCCAAGGAGAATTGATTTCATAAAGAAAAAAAAATGCCGAAAATTTCATATACATAATCTTAAAATTCATAACATTTATCTTTTTATTAACTGATTGTTAAGGAAGTTAACAAATTTGTTAACCACAGCTAGCTATTGCTTCAATTATATGACAGCCACTAGCCATAGCCTGCTAGCTAATAATTTTTAAATTTGGCTAGTAAATTTTTGTACATTAGTAGCCACTGCAACCAGTACTCGTAGCTTATGTGAATAAATTTCTCCTATAATCCTAATGATGGTAAAATCATAGAGCCTAGCCAATCAAGTTAAATCTTTTGAAAACTGGAGCAAAAGTGAATATACGGCAATACAGTAGTACTTCTCTCATTAAAGGGCATCCCCAGTACATAATGTTCTGTTTGTAAATAAGGTGTTCGTGAAAGAAAGGGGCCATTTTTCTATCAACAAATTAAATAGCATAATTCAGACATTTACAATAGACATACACACACAAAAAATGATGAATCATTTCAAATGCAACATTATATTTATTCATGAACTAATAATGTTATAGTATTTGATTCAAATAGTGAAATATGTGCAATAATGAAAAAGAAAACATTTTATTGAATTAAGAAAACAATATTGAAAAAAAAAATTACAACTTACTCTTTCAGTACATCTCTTTTTTTTTTGGGGGGGGGGGATGAAAAAATAGTATTCTGGCTAACTCTGGTATCTTTGCAGTAACCATTTCGTTCTCAAAATGAATTCTAAGCTGAGATATAAATCTAGAGCTTTTTCATTGGGCTGATAAGAAACTGATCGGAATTCATCAACTAAGTCGTACGTTTCATTGAATGTTGGTATGGTTAGACTAGTTTCTTCTTCAATAGCAACATCATCATTGATTGGAAGACATTCCACTGCTAAAATATCAGGAAAACCGGCTTCTGTCAACAATAGTTGAAATGAGTTGTCATTAAGATTGTAATCAACTTCATCTGTTGTTAATAAAAAGCCATCATTTTAAAAGCAACTGCTAATTATCAATAAGTGCAATACTCTTTGTGGGACGGATAAGAAAAACTTGAGCAACGTATAAAAACACATTACTGCATCATTTGTGATTTTATATGTTGCTGAAATTTTTCTTAACTGCTAATTTCTTTTAACAAAATTCCTTGCATGTTTTATCCATTCAATAGCATCAAATACATTGATCATTTTGACTAAATTGGAAAAGGTAGATGATTCCACTGACATCAAGTACTTTGAAACACGATGACGATAATAAAGTTTAAATGATCAAATTAAGCCCTAGTCCAACAGCTGACATACCAATGCTGTGTTAGGTAGTAAAAAAAATTTTTTAATTTTTCAATCGAAGTTCAGGATGAGGAAGGAGTAGCATTATCAAGGAACAGAAGGATTTTTCTTTTCTTTCATTGCCAAATTTCTTGTCAAGCTTCAATAACCACTCAGTCATTATTTCTTTTGTCACCCAAGCTTTACGATTTGACTTCCACTCGACTAGGATATTATGTAAATTAAGTCCTTTGAAGCAACACGATTTTACTGTTTACCAATAACTAAAAGTTCTTCCTTGTGACCTGACATGCTTGCACAAAGTAGTAGTCCTGTCAGATGCTCCTTCGGGATTTTTCCACCACTGCAATGTTCTCCTTTAATACTTATTGTTTTATAGGGAAGTGCCCAAATGCCAACCTATCGGTGTTGTAAATGACCATGTAACTCACCATATCCTGATGGCAACTTTCCTTCCCAAGTTCGCAATACATCTTTGTCCACTACAGCAGCATCGCCATGGGATTTGATAGTCCAGTGATTTAGGCACTGGATTGCACTCAGAGGATTCAATTCCCAGCTCTGCCCAAACTATATCTGTGTTTATGCGGAGTACAGGCAAGTTAAATCTGTGGGTCTGGAAGTCCTTCCTAGAGGTTGGTGGCAGGGGAAGGCGTATATGGGTCCTGTGGATGTCGCCTCCAGTGGGTTCCAGTCTAAATTGGGTGACACTGTCCTGTACGTCCAAACAGACATCTTACACCTTTGGGTAGATCGGACGGTCCCAGAAGGAAAGAAAGAAAGAAGCGTTGCAACAGATTTTTTGGAAGGTAATCTTTTGTCAAATGATGCAAAAACTTTCAAGCCATCTATTTGATGCTTTAAAATCAGTTAGTCCAAGTTCTGAAGCAGTTTCTCTAGCTTTTTCCTATTTAAGGGGTCTAAACAAAGGAATATATTTATTTCTAGTTGTGCAAACAGAAAAGCCACTAGATTTTAGAAATTTGTTTTACCTATTTTCATTACTGTTCTTACACCATTGTTTTAATAAACTCTTTTTACAACAAAACATTTATTTCTGTTTTTTTTCACTCCAAACTTTTCAGCAAAGGCTCAAATACCACATTTATTTTTATCGGCAAAATCTATAAGATCAATTTTCTGTTGAAGAAACAGAGCTTTTCATTTTTCCCGCAGTCATTAAATTCAGACTAAGTTTAACTGAGATTTTACATCAACAAAAGTTTTGCGACCTTCACATCTTATCACGTGTTGGGACATTCCCTTATGACAGGGGTGACGGTGGATAAATTCCCTCTACTCCCAAACTCAGCTAGATAAGGTTGGAGGAGGTGGGGTGTTTATTGCAAGGGGGAAAGGGGGAACTCAAACAATAGCGATTGATTTTCAAAAATGTCACACAGTCTGAATTTTACTACTACTGTGGTTGTTGAAAACATTCTTTGTCATTACTCATTACATTGGCCTATTTTGTACTAGTGTCCACTTGTTGGAGGTTCTATTCCAATGTTAAGAATTCTAAAATGAGTGTTGGCATCTCAAAGTATCTGCAAATCAGTGGTTATTAATGCCACTGAACTTAATGCACATTTTGGTGGGAAATTTTAAACTGTTCATAATCGAGGAGTGTCTTTTAGGAAGTTTTACTGTATATTCATGTTTTAAATACAGTGGATTCTTGTTAAGACGGCACCTGTTTAAGATGGATTTCTCATTATTACATACAAATACGGATTCGCCGGTTAAAGTCTACGGACATTGCATGTTATAAACATCACTTAATACATTCGTTCATTCGTTAAGATAGACAAATTTTATGTAATTTTTAAATCAGTAGATGTTCCAAGCAATTTACTAAAATTTTGAGCAATTTACTAAAATCGAGAATGGCATAAAAAGAAGATTGTTTACCCAGAAAAAACAAATAAAGATTACTTCAATTTAAACATAGTAATATGAACAACTACATTTTGTTTATGCTTTGAATGTTAATATTTTTAAATTTTTACCTCACTATAATATTAAAATTTTTTGATTTAAATGTTTTGTCTGTTTTAAGATTGTTGTTTTTCCAATGTACTTAATATGTTACATAAATTGGGGATAACAAATTTTCTTTACTATTTTACTATTTCATCACTAATTTACATCAGATTTATGGACTCCTGTTATAATGGACTCTTGCTAATACATACAATAAATGAGTGTCTAACTGTTTGTCTTAACGAGAAATCACTGTATATATTATCCAAATGAATATTTTTATTTATTGGTTATGAAATATAACATTTAAAAAGTTATTTAAAAGTGTCACATTTTTTTATTGATTATTTTAATTATGTTTCTCAGACTGAATAACTTTTGCAACCAATTGTTATGATTAACCGATATAGAGCATGGGCACATGATGTCACATGAATAATTCTGCCTTTACATTTCCAAAATAAAATATTCGTATGTTTAGCAGTATAGAAATTTACATCATTTCTGCATTAAAAATGGCTAGTTTAAAAATTTATAATAATTTAACCTCCAATTTTAGTAGGATATATCTAAATTTATCTTCTTGGATGGATATTTTTAATTTACCGAAAATAAAATATTCACTTTCAATAAAATATATATACAAGTTTTTTAAGAGAATTCATTATGTACCTATCCCTTCTCACTTGCATAAATACTACAGAATTTTCTATGAAATTATACATCTTTAGAATGTTAGCTAGTGACTATGGCAAAAATGAGTAGTAGTGTACATTCACTTAAAATCACTAAAAGTGCACTTTAGTAAATGAAATCTTTACACATATATTGCTACTCCAATATTCTAAATAACTTATTTTCAGCATGAAGGTAAATTTCGATGTTTAATGGGTTTAGTTTTAATTTTTATGTGACATCATCGTCCATTTATCATTATCCACTTTGGTAAAAATGTCTTTTTGCCCCTACGTTTCTGTGCATTCTACTATGCAGGCTCTTTATTGACGCTCGTGGCCATGCTCTATTGTAATTTGTACTGAAAGTGGCTAGCAATGATCCAAGATTGTCAAGTAAAAATAGGGAGTCTAATAGCTACTAAACTTCAGAATCATATTTTAAACTATAACTTTAATCTTCAGAAAATAATTATATAACACACTACTAGCACTATATTGGATTATAAAAAGGATAAATATCATAGCTGCCAACTCTGAATGGCTGAAAATCTATACATTTTTATTCGCAGAAAAAATTAGTGACACTCTGAATATGTAAAGTGAACACTGATGACACTCCGATATTATAAAGTGAATGCACACCATACCACCAAAGGGGGAAAAAATAAGCTAAAGCAGGGAAAAAGCAAAAAATGAGCTAAAATAAGGAATAGGGAACTTGATATCCAATGTAATTTTCAATTCTACTTTATGGATATTTATTATTATTATTTACTCTTTTTTACAAATGCTGTTGAACAAAATTTTGCTTTTACAAGATTTTTTTTATTATCAAAAACAGCTTCAAACCATTTACACGGTTCATACCCATTTTATAGAATGAAATTACCAGTAATTTTTAGGCTTTTCCTGTTGTTTTCAAAATTCCAAATAAATGCAGAATTTTTTCCATAACAATGATTAATCAAAGCATAATTTACTTTTCTGTGCAAGAATAAATAAGGTTTAAGACATGAAAAGTGTTTATTAATTTAATATTACTATTTTATTGTTTCAAGCATTATAAAAAAATATGTATTTTAGAATACATTTTAATACAATAAAAATGTTGTAATTTCAAAACCAGATTTTTTTTTAAACAAAAAAATGCCTTTAGATTTACAGTAGAATACAAAGTGAATTGCGCAATCTCAATTTATGTAAAAATAATTTAAAAATTACCCTTAACAATTAACCATAATAGGAAAATGTTAGGTTAGTCAATCTAATATGCAATATTTAGAAGATGGAGATGGATGGAATAAGATACTAGTGGACTCTCGGCAATAATTATAAAAATTTTAGTCAATGCAAACAGATTGCTAAGTGAAAATATTTTCATATTAAACGAAATATACTAAGGAGTAAGGATCTCATACAAGTGTAGTTACTTTTTTGCAATACGGCTGCAAAATAGCTCTTCATTTCATTAACAACACATCTAAAGAATAGTTTTTCATGTACAAAGCTCAAATTAATTATTAAAATTTTAGTCACTGTAAATAAGATTGCAAAAGTGGGACATAAATAATTATTGGCTATTAATGCACTTGTGATCACCAATATTGCAATCGTGAAAAAATGAATTTTCCAGATGCAAGAACGGGAAAACTCTAATCTCAAAATTCACAACATTTTCGGGACTTACATAACCAATTTTGTGATTTTCCGATCCTATAGACATCCTACTAAAATATTAGGGAATCTGAAAAAGTAGGGACTTTTGGTTTTTGAACAAAAAATCAGAAAAAATCGGTTCCCAATCGGAAGATACTTGAAAATTGAAAACTTTTGGGGTAAATTGGAAGGATTGGCAGCTTTGAAATATGTACATATGCAGTAGTCAATTGACTAACCATAGATACATTTTTATCAAGCGCAGACTGGAATTTTACAGTTATTTCAAGTAGATTCTGATGAATATTATAAATAGTCACACTGAAACAATACCGTAGTTTCAACATCTCAACATCTTTGTAAATGTTTGTTTCACAATTTCTAGCCAATATATTAATCGGTCATTATTGGCTGCAACGTCATAGACATCCATTCTTAAAATGGCTTAAAACTAAAAACAAATATAAATATTAATGACAACCTTTTTTACCATTAAAATTAAAGGCATTATGTTTTAGATAGTACAAACAGTTGGATATGTGATCAACTGTCAGCACTGCTCAATTGGAATAGCATCCACAGAATGAGGGTAGAGGCTTGAGATTCAATTGATAAAAATGTATAAAGTTTATAGTACTGGAAAGAAATACCTTTGCAGGGGATTTTCCTAGAGAAAACTGGCCCTATTTGAAGCCACAGTCAAAGCACATAACGAAATATGATATAACAAGAAAAATGTATAGCATATCTTGTAAATAATATGTCAATGACTTTTGGTTGTAAAAAGTGACATTAAATGTATAATGACATTTGGTTGGTTTGCATGCTAAAAAATATGAATTTTAAAATAGTATAGTAAAATCTACAAAAAAACAAAAAACAAAAAAAAAACCTACATAACAGTTGGGGTTTTTAATTACTTTTTACCAAGAATCACATTTTTTTTTCCAATGGAAATGGTCCAAAAGGCATTTGCCCCAAAAACACTGCAATTTTAAGCAGGAAAGGTAAGTGCAGATTTAATACCACCTAAATCTAGTATTTGTAACTCATGAATTTAGTTACTCTACATAAATGTGGATAATTTAAAACATAGTCTAAGCAGACACCATGCATAATAACAGAAATATATTCATTCCATATCAAGTGATCCAATTTATGAAAAAAAAAAATTACCTCACATTTTTATGATTTCTTTTAAATTTGGCTTATCTATTGTACCCCTTAAGATAATTAAAAATCCAAATGTTCAGATTTCTATCTCCTATAGTTTTCCGGTTACAAGACTAAAAATTTTTAAAAACACATTTTTATTAACAAAAAAAAAATTATCTTCTCAAATTTGAAAGAAATCATAAAATGTGAATTTTATGATTTCTTTCAAATTTGGCTTATGTATTATACCCCTCAAGATAATTAAAAATCCAAATGTTCAGTTTTTATCACCTTTAGTTTTCCAGTTGTAAGACTTTAAAAATTTTTTTTTAAATTGCTTTTTATTCAAGCTTGAACACAAAATTGACCATAACTCATCACCAAAAATCGAAAGCTGTGATAAAAAACATTTTGCAAGGTATTTTATATGATATACATCATAACTACTTTTATAAAAGTTTTAATTTCAAGGTCAAAAAGTAATTTCAGGTTTAAAATTTTAATTTCACTTAAACATTTTTCAAAAAATTCACAAAGTTCTTTCATATATTGTCTTTATTATACCAAATTGCAAGCTAGAATCTCAATTGGATCCTCCTTTTCTAATTTTTGAATATATTTTGACATGTCAAAAAATGCCTTTTTTAGCACTTTTAAGGACAAGCACTTTTTTAAGGCACTTTCAAGAAAATGGGAATTTTAAAGTACTTTTAAGGCCCTGAAAATGGTCATCTAAAATTCAAGCACTTTTCCAATTTTTAAACACTGATATTTTAATCGATACTCAAAATATAATTGGCCAATCTTTCACCTAAATACCGAGAAAAAAACCAGCGGCTATAAAATGTGATTTAAGACCAACTTTTGCATATACTAAACCCTAGGTAAAGCTGATTTTCTGTGTCCAAGAAATGCACATTCTTTTTTACCAAGTTTTACTATTTATACTGTATTTGCTAAATTTTTGTATATTATGTAAATAAATGCATTTTTTTTTAATTATAACATTATGCAAATGTTTATAAATTAAAACTGTTTTATTGAAACAAAATATATTAAATTCTCAAGTTTTAAAAATCTCATTCAAATTTTTCTTCCCCAGGGTGAGAAAGCCTCCTTTAATTTTTTATGAGAACCCTGAATCGACAATGCTTTTTCATTAATATTATTTTATTTATCACAGTGCCCTCAGGGTGGATCAATTCATTTAGAGGGTTGCCATAGTTTAGGTCCTGATCTAATGCATATTCCATTCATAGTCAATTCAATTCATCCATATGAATAAAGATAATCAACATTAATCAATTGTTGTACAGCCTTTATGCTTATGAACACAATATATGATGGGCATCTAAATTGAAAATCATTTTTCAAAATGGCAATACCATAAATGATATTAATCCCACCATAAATAATATGAATCCAACAATTTTTCTTTCACAGCCTTTTAGACAATACTTTTAGGTGGTTCAATTTTTAAAAAAAGGGAGACTCTGGTGACCTCACATCATAATACTCAATGAATATGTCTTTGTAATTAAAAATGTGTTAATAAAATTAAAATAATTAAATTCTAGTGTCTCTCATAGGTAGGCAATATTTAAACAGTATTTTTTTTCTCCAGAAATCTGCATATTTTTATTGATATGTGGTGAAAATTTGGTAGAGATATGTAGATTAGACAGAGATATGAATTGTTTTTACAAGTACTGCCTCTAACAGTGGGGTGGGTCTCAGAAAAGTAATTTTTCACAAAACTTTGACATTTTAAATCTCAGAAACTATGTAGCCTTGAGAGGAAACATTTTAGCTTAGTAATTTGGTGGTAATAAAAAGTTTCATAAAAATCTGAGTTGAGACTTTGGGTCAAAATACATTTAAGACAGGTTAAAATCAAAACATTAGTGAAATATTTACCTATTTGTCCCAGCATTTTCCATTTGATTCCTAGAAAGCCACGAGCCACAAGAGAAAAACCAAAAACAGCGCCGATAATACTATGCGTGCCCGAGATAGGCCACCGGAAGAAGGTTGCAACAATATTCCAAATAGCACTTCCTATACAAAACAATATATACTTTTATTACTCAATTAAATGGTTATAACACATATCAAGTTAGCATTTTCAAAGAGTGTTCCGCGAAACCCTAACTACCTCTGCGACAGTATTCCAAGGGTTACGTGACCCGAGTGTTTCATGTAAATGTTCATAACCCTTTGTGGACAGTAGCATTCTGGAACTGTTGTGGTCCAAATAACAGAGAAAAATTCA
This sequence comes from Amaurobius ferox, assembly GCA_951213105.1. Classification (NCBI taxonomy): domain Eukaryota; kingdom Metazoa; phylum Arthropoda; class Arachnida; order Araneae; family Amaurobiidae; genus Amaurobius; species Amaurobius ferox. The sequence continues at coordinate 141,333,494 of OX578146.1, read as the reverse complement.
ATAAAAATCACCCATTCAACACAGCATTCTACTTTTTTCAGGAACAAAGGAAATACTTATTTTCCATTTTATGGATACATTCCAAACAAATCATCTTATCAAAATATTATAAATTTAAGTGATTAATATAATGTAACAGATCTGTGAAGCAGGGAAAATATCCAAATGATTGTACTCAAAACTTCAAACAGTTAATAGAGATCGTGCACAATTTTTTACAAGAAAATAGCATTACTACTTTCATTAATGCCTTAATATGCCTTTCAAAACATGGATACACACACAGACCTACATTGCCATCTTAACATTCATAAAAACTGTCTGTATACTCATCAGAAATGTCAAAGTTCCATGAATCTTCACTACTTTCATTATTTCTGCATCACTTTTATTACTGTCTGGTTCAAATACCATGCGAGTATATTTTTCCACAGAAAGAAAGTGTTTTGATCGTCATTCTTTTACCGAAATAACCCAATAAATTCACTACCACTACATTCCTCTAAAACCCAAACTTGGTAGAGAATATTCTCTTGCATTCCAATAATTCAGCCATGCAATCATTAAGCTAAAATCAAAATGAGAACTCATACTCAGTTATAGTATAGCAGAGTCTGCACTATATTACAAAACCACATTTTTCAAATCTAGATGAAGTGAAGATTCATTGGGATCACCCTATACCAAGATCAAGTATTAGCAAACCATGTTGGAAATGCTAGAATGGATATTTAGCACCATCTAGTATTCAAATACAAAAGTCACAGTTTGCTTAATCAATCTAGTTACACCACTGACGATGCATCATGCAGAAAAACAAAATCAACATACAAGCCAACAGCACATATTAGAACATACTTGCAACCAATGCAGCTCAAGAAAAAACAGCCTACTGCTGTAAGGTTATAGTAGTCAAACATGAGAGCAATATCACCCATTCTCCTTTCCTTCTTTTTGGCAAAAGTTGCCAATGAGACCGGCAATCATGTTATCTATGTGCACTAATTATGAAAGAAATTTCTTTACAATATCATATTTGGTAACAAATTGCTCAATTTGGCTAAATACTGTGAAAGAATTTTTTCTCGTTGAAGTTACCCAAAAAAATTTAAATATCAGAAATTTTAACGCGATTAATGAAAATTGTGGACATTTCCAAGGCGAAAAAAAAAATTTCGGAAGATTTTCCAAGGTGAAAGTAAAGGTCCATGGTTTTTCAGGTTTTCCAGAAAGACTTTTTCTTTTCAAGGATTTTCAAGTGCCATGCAAATTATTTTCAAGGATGCCAATCAAGCCCTCATTATGAAGTTGTATGCACTTCTGGGAGGAAAAATCATAGCAAACCAATATTGTGTGTTGAGCAAAATAGTTGAGTTAAAAAATATCAATAACACTAAAATATGTTAAAAGCTAGCATTAAGAGAAATTTATGAAATGTCTAGATCAGATTAACTAATTTTCTTATCAATGAATTATTAAAAGTAATCTATTGACAGCTGTAAAATCAATGAGTTGGCAGACTTCCTTTAATATCCCCCCCCCCCACACACACACACAAATTTTACAAAAGGAATATGAAATTCAAGAAATATTGCCATGATTTAAAAGTGATCAATTTTTAAATAAATTGATATCCCCTGCCCCCACAGGCTTCCTCATGACTTGTCCATACCTAGTGCAGAATGCAATGGTTCATTGTAGCTGTCCTGCTGAGTAAATTTTCAGGAAAATTTATGTTGTTAAAGAAATTTTCAAAAAAAAAAAAAAACAGAACTTCTCAGAAGAACAAACACTGCAGATCCATGGAACATTTTATTCCCTGCTTTTTTCAAGCACTTTTAAGAACTTCAAAAAAAAAAATGTGAATTTTGAAGTACTTGAAAATAGTCATCAAAAAACTTCAATGTACTTTGAAGTCATCAAAGTACATTGAATCAGATTTTGAAACACCCATATGCACCCCCTGATATATGTGTAAATATATATATATACAGTATAACCTCGAAAATCCGGACTCGTCCGAACTTTGCAGATTCCGGATTTTCGATTTTTCTGGATTATAGAATTTGAATAAAATTCATATTTAATATTAACTAAATACACTATAAAGCACTATTTTTAGTAAAAATAATAGCAAAAGTTAAGTTAATCAATTAAAACATATTATTTAATCTAAAAAATAGGGCAAAAGAAATTTCTAAGAAAAAATATACACATTAATAATTTAGAATGTGTAAACGAAACGAAATGATAAAATTCCATTTTATCATTTCGTTTAAATTTGAATTAACATTTGTTATTTCATTAATTTTGGTTTATGGGAAAGCAGTTTTCTTTATCCTGTAGATGGACATTATTTCTGCTCGGTTATAAAGCTTCTTTGTTCAAGACCTTTAATTGCATGATCGATTGTTTGCATAAGATTATCAATGGGTATTTTTTCTTCTCCACATTTATCGTCGCTACTTGTATCTTTTTTTATTTAATATCATATCGCGAATTTCGCCATTATTCAATTTATTTACGATTGACGCATCATCATCACAGTGCAGAACTTCCGTTATATCGGCTTTGTCGAATTTAATGAAGCGCCGGAAGATTTAATGAAGTGCCGAGATTTAATAAAGATCGAAGATTAGCACTTTTGACGATATATTTAAAGGTGTAAATGTGTTTAAACCGTTTTCGCTATTAATGAACGAAAAACAACAAATAAGAACTTCAAAGTTTTATTTATTCTCTAGCATCTATATAATATTATGTTTAAAAAGGCCGATGACTCTGAAAAAAGTAAAAACTTTATTAGTAATAGTCAAATATCTAAAAAATATCGCAGTAGATAAAATAAATATCTTTTCCAAAAAAGAAAAATATCTCTCCTCTCAATGATTTTTCTAAATTACGATGAGTCATTACTAGGCTGCAGCAGCACCGGGACTTGGTGGGGCAGGGAAAGTGAAGAAAGAAATTTGCTTAGTTCCTAAAACCTAATCGTAAACGCAGCCGACCTCTTTGAGAGTCTGTGTGACCTTGTTGCTCGGTTTTGTGCGATACGATATTATTTAGTTATTTATTTGCTATATATAGTATGTAAATATGGCTTTCTAAACAAAAAAGGCAAAATATACAGTCGATTACAAGCTGACACGTTCGACGAGAACAAAAAAATTGTCAGATATGTATCGGGAGGGGGAGAAAATTCCGAAGATAAAACAGAATACATTGAAGAATGGAATTCATACTACGAAGCGAACAAAATAAATTTCCGTGAGCGTTAATATGAATTCTCGGGATTTTTAGATTTAATTGAACAATTTGTGATAAAATGTTACGATAACGTTTTAAAGTGTTTAATATTAAAAATTACATTGTTTCAGATAAATGTCTTTTTTAATAATGAGAAAAGGAAATTTTGATAATAAAAATTCCGTTTTTACATAACGATGTATATTTTACGCGAATTAATTTATCGGGAGTTGTGACTTGAATAAGGGGGAGGAGGGATTAACGCTAACAACGTAATTGACACTCCAACCACGAGTCGATCTACGGTCGTCCATCAAAACTTTCGTTTCATTTCCGGGTTCAGAAAGTCGACCGGAAAATACGGTAAAAAAATCTGATGTGGGTAACACATGACTTTCCTTATATAATGTAATGAATTTTATACTTTTACAGTAAAAAAATAGATTTTTCTTATAGTAGATACTAATATTCTTTCCAAGATATTGAATTTTCGCCAATTAGTCATCATTTTCATTGATTTAGCATCATATTTATCCATTTGGCGAGATTTTCGTTAATTTGGCAACATTTCAAAAAGTCGCCAACTTGGCGACATTCTGCCAAATTCGTCGCCAAAATCTCGCCAAGTGTTATGCACTAAGAAATAAGTTATTCTTACAGCAGATAAATGACTATTGGCATTCAAATACAAAAGTATTATTCAAAGTATCTTTTTTCATGAATGGAACGAGCTAGATCCACGAGAATGATGTCACTCAATTTATCGCATGGTATTACATATGACAAGTGAACATGTTTCTCAATAGGAAATATTTTTTTTATTTTATATGACTTTTTGATAATTTTTTTGAAAAATGTACAATATCTCGAGAACGGTTCATGTTAGCGTTCTAAAATTTATGTCAATCGTTTTCTAATAAAAAATTACATAAGAAATGTCTATTTACGTAACTTTATTAGTGGTTTTGATTATTTAACGATTTTTTCAAAATTTCATTCAAAAATTTAGGGGGGTTCTGAACATTCGATTGCGTATAAAAACAATAGGCTTCCGGTGTTTACGGATTGTGATGTTCGTCAGTCATCGTCTCTCCCCCCCCCACACACACACACACGCACACGCACACGCACACACACACACCACTTCAAAAATGTTTGATTCGTGATCAGGGATGCTTGAATCATGCTCTCCCGTCGAAAACTCGATTTCGAATTTTCGACCCCGTCACAATACTTTCCTTATACATTATGTATATAAGGAAAGTAATAAATAATCTTACGTATAAAATAAATAATCTTACCCTGTTGTTTTAAATCTGCGACTTCGTCAGTCCGGGGGAAAAAAAAAATGAAAATTTGGAAAACGTCCGGATTTTCGAGGTTGTACTGTGTATATATATATATATATATATATATATATACAGTGTGTCCAGTGCTATCAGTGCCCAATGGCTATTTCCTCAACAGTTAATCACAGAGTTAATCACTTCCAATTACAAAAATGTTTTGAATTTTAAAGTCTATTATCTTAGAAACAATTTAAATCAATAAATACATTTCTGAAAGAAATACGAAATATAAATTTTTATACGATCCCCCGGTCCTACCAATTATATTTAAGAAAATCATCCTCATACAATTTTATGCAAAATAAAAAATATATATATTCCTTATAAGATCAAAATTCATCCAGTTATGAAGCATTAAACTTTATGACTTAAGTCGCTTTTCCACACATAAAAATGTCCGATTTCAGGCAAACAACTAATCAGGGACCGTATTGACCATTTCTCTAGGCAACCAACCAATCAGGGACCGTATTGACCATTTCTCAGCACAAAATGTGCTCCAACTTACAGCTATAAATCAGTCAATTTTGGTCGTAAAAAGATGATTTTTTTTTATTTTGCATAAAATCGTATGAGCATGATTTTCCTACATATAAGTGGTAGGACCGGGGGACTGTATAAAAATTTATATTTCGTATTTCTTTCAAAAATGCTTTTATTGATTTAAACTGTTTCTAAGATAATAAATTTTAAAATTTAAAACATTTTTAGCAATTGGGAGTGTATCTCTGTGACTAATGGTTGAGGAAATAGCCATTGGGCACCGATAGCACTGGACATCCTATATATATATATATATATATATATATATATAGAGAGAGAGAGAGAGAGAGATCACATTTGTTGTCAATTGTAATTTCTTACTTAGAATTTACCTTGATGACACCTCAGAACAACCAGAAATGAGCAGCCTCATTAGTGGCAGTTTTTCAAAGGTTTTACTATATCTACAAGTTTCAGAGATATTTGAGTGTCTAGACATTCTGTATAGCATGGAGTATAAAATAAATGCCACTTTAACAAAACATAATGGTAAATCGGTATAATACCCCACACCTCATTTTTCTAAGTACAAAATTGCACCAAGTTGGTGAGTTTCTCTGTGTTTTGAAATTGACTCCTCCCAACTCAAGTGACGTATATTCTCATGTTTTAAAATAGGCTCCTCCTACCAAAGTGACGTATTCTACATTTTTATGAACTGGAATTTTGAATGTAAATGATAGTGAAATTCAATTTTAATAAAAAGGAATAATACTCATTAAAAGATTACAAAATACAATTTTGTACATTATAAAAATATTGTGTAATGGCAGAATAAAAAACTTTGGTTAACACTTAAAATTTTAGAAACCATATTGAAACATGCGATACTTAAAATATTTTTTGATTTAAAAACAATATCAAAAAATTTATAACTTGAAACATCGAAAATTTAAAGAAAAAAACTTAGAAAAAATACGAAAATTTAAAAAAATGTACTTTATACTAAGAAAAATCGATACTTAAAAAAATTGTACTTTAACAAAATTTAAGAAAAAACGATACTTAGAAAAAAGAATAGACTTTAACGAAATTTAAGAAAAAGCAATACTTAGAAGAACCATTTTAAAAACACAGGAAAATACAAAAGACAATTTAAAAACAAGGGATGAATAAATTAAAGAACTAACCTTTACTAACCTTAAAGAATGAACACTTATATCCATATTTTCTCTTACATCCACACAAACATGTTTTCTTGAACATACACGTACATTCCACACCGATACATGTTTCACACAATCCAATTAAATCTACAAAAATATCTACTAAATCCACACACACACATTCGCTCGAATCCATTTGCCGCTCACCAGATGCCATTTAAAAACTTTATCTGCAATGCAAAAATATCTACCGACGGCAATCTTTATGTACGTTAATTACTGGGAAAGAAATAAACATGTATTCAAAACAAGGTTCAACGAATTTGAACGAAAAAGATCTGATGAAATACAGATTACTATTGAAATACTATTCCGAATGCTGATTGGATGTCCAGAAAGTGTCCGGAAAGTCGTAGGCTACCAGATTGGCGAAGTAAGCGGAATGAAATTTTAACCCGGTGCATCGAGCCAACTTAGCAAAATTTTGTAGTTTGAAAAATGAGGTGTGGGCTATTCTATCGATCACCCAAACATAATATATACCTATAAGAGCTGAAAGATATCCCATCATCAACTCTCTCTCAGATGCTGAATACATCTCCACATCAAATATCCCTTTCCGAACCGTATTAGAAACTTTATAACCTGGAATTTAGAAAAGAAGATTAGAACACAAGACACTCACTCATCTAATACATAGCAATTTTATGACAGCTAGGTAATCTGATCTGTACAAAAATAGTGTCTTTTCATATATGTAACCTGAAAATATGAATAGGTATGAGGCAGACCATGTACCAGCAAGTTTACTAGTCTTGTTAGAAAGACTCTGATTCCAGCTTTATCTACAATACTAAAACATGTCCGAATATGTTAATATCTATGTATATCAATTTAAAACACTGATTCTTGGCCTAGAACCACATTTTTTTTTTCAATGGGAAGTCACAGTCTCAGTATGTGTGCAAAAAACATTAAATGTTTAATTCACTAGTCTACAGCCAAAATGCTTCAGACATCATACCACCTGAATTTTAACTAATTCAAGAGTAGTGAATACAAATCTGGCAATAAAAATTGCCAGCTTGCTCCTGTTTTTAAGATTTCAGAAATAACTGCTATATATAATAAAACCCATCACATGTGTTTCAGTGGCTAATCCTGGTCTAGAAAGCATGTCATACAAAAATGCATACTAAATCCCCCTCCCCTCACATTATCAATCGCACTACAATACTCAAAGGATTTAATGGTGATAATAATAGTAATAATAATTAATAATGTTACTGCTATTGTGTTACTGCAACTAGGGAAGAGTTTTTGTCGAAAAATTTGGTATGGCAGTAGTATCCTATCCCATATTAAATCCGATGGCAGTATTTGCCACTGTTGTGTTTCTGCATGTTATGATGCCATCCCCTCAAAAACTCAATGTATTTTCTTAATTTATATGTCAAAATGTTCATCTTGATTCTGTGTCCAATTTAAGGTTTAATGAGTACCTCAATTATAATAGAAATATTTCTTAAAAAACTGTGAGAAAGAAAAACTTAAAATCTCTGATTTATATGGCACTAAGTATACTTCTAACTGCTGAACAAAAAGGAAACACCCATTTTTTCAGTAACAAATCATTCCTACTCGCCTCCTTAGTGCGATGAATGTGCCCCAGATTTGCACATGCAACATTCCCCAATTGTTGATTCGCATTTGATTATACTACCACCTTTGCACATTCATTAAATTAGGACTAATGAAAAACTTTATCAAAGCCATAGACCATAACGGAACAGCATTTCGTTATCCAAGAGACAATTTTTTACTCTTAAGTGACACAGTTAAAGCAAAGCAGGCTCTATCTTCAAGGATGGACGCTTTAATGAAGTACTATATAGTTATGAAAAATGAACTTGGGTTACTTTCCGGATGTATGAAAGTTAAAGAGTTAAGAGACTCTCTTCCTTCAATGCTGAATGGTAAAGGACAATTTTCTTAGAAACTGCAAAGCTGGGAATTGCAAAGAACTAATAAGAAACATGCTTTCATATTACAAAAAAATCTGATGTGGGCAGCACATAACTTTTTTTATATAATACAATGAATTTACTTTTGTAAAGGTGGAAGAGTGATGAAAAAATCCATGGTACAGCATTTGTAACATTCAATTGTACATTTCGAGCTTTACCAGATGACAACATGTAAAACTATTTCGCACCCAATTAACTTGTATTTTACGTAACTCTAAATTAACAATTACCAATATTGATATCATCCTCAATAAGCAATATAGCCCATATATTTAAATATTTTAATAATAAATTCAATTAGGCATTTTTGCAATTTTGACGATATTTTTATGAATGTAGGGCTGTATATTGCCAAGTAGGCGATATTTAGAAGAGTATTTCTTATACAATAAAAGGTATGCCCATCAAATGACAGAATTAAAAATTTGCAAAGCATTACAATATTTGGCGTCATTTTTATCAAAAAAGTCACCAAGTTGACGATGTGCCTCCAAAATTAGTCATAAGAATTCCACGAAGCGTTACAGATGGAGAAATAGGTTATTCTTATGCTCTTTCCAAAATATTTAATTTTCATCAATTAGTTGTGATTTTCATTGATTTAGCGTCATTCTTATCAATTTGGCAACATTTTTTTTTATCAATTTGGCAACATTTTAATCAATTTGGTGACATTTAAAAAACTCATCAAGTTGATGATATTCTGCCAAATGCCAAATTTGTCACCAAAATTTTGTCCAGCATTATGGTTGGAGAAATATATTCTTATAGTAGATAAAGAACTAATGCCATCCAAATACAAAAGTATTACCCAAAGTATCTTCTCTTATAATAGATTCTTATATTCTTTCCAAGATATTGAATTTTCATCAATTAGTCTTCATTTTCATTGATTTAGCATCATTTTTATCAATTTGTTGACATTTTTATCAATTTGACGATATCTTTGTCAATTTGGCAACATTTAAAAAACTCGCCAAGTCTGCGATATTCTGCTAAATTCATAGCCAAAGTTTCACCAAGCATTGTGTTTGCAGAAATAGGTTATTCTTACAGTAGATAAACGACTAATGACATCAAATTAAAATGCTATTACCCAAAGTGTCTTCTCTCGTGAATGGAATGAGCTAGATCTATGGGAATGATAATACATTTATCGCATAATATTACATATGAAAAGTGAACTTATTTCACAATAGTTAATACTTTTTATGAATTTTTTGATAAATTTATTTGGAAAATGTGCCATATCTCGAGAATGGTTCAGATTAGCGTTCTAAAGTTTATGTCAATCATTTTCTAATGAAAAATTCTAAAGAAATGATTATTTATGTAACTTTATTGAAAAATTTTTCAAAATTTAGGTGGGTTCTGAACATTTGATTGCGTGTAAAAACAATAGGCTTCCAGTATTCACTGATTGAGATTTTTGTACCAAATTTTGTTCAAATCGCTTCATTTATTCATGAGATATCGCCTTCAGAAACTCACTGACACACACACACACACATCACCTTAAAAACATCTGATTTGTGTTCAGGAATGCTTGAAACATGCTCTCCCGTCGAAAAGTTGAATTCAAATTTTTGACCCAGTCACAAAACTTTTCTTATACATTATACTATGTATATCAGGAAAGTAAAAATGTGATGCAATGCAATATGTCTAAAAAAATTCATTTCTTGAACTCTCATCTTGACTTCTGTTCTGATAAATTTGCTCAGTAAGTGATGAACATGTAAGTGGGAAAATGCTACCAAGGACAATGAAACCTATCAATGTTTGCAGACTTCTACTGTTGGAATATCACACAAAAAACATTCTTATAAAAAGAGAGTACAGTAGCATCATACATACAAGAGGGTAGGATAGCCCAATGGTTATGGTGAAAGGATCAGTATAGAAGAATCCAAATTCGAAACATCCAAAACTATACCTACATCTACAGTGTATGGGCACAAAAAATTTGGATCAGGGGAAGGATAAAAGACCCACTGTGGTTACCAACCCCATTGAATTCTGGTCTAAATTCAGTGTCTCTCAGACAATTCAAACAGTTTCCTTATACTTTCGGGTTAGTCGGTCTAGGTAATAAGAGTGATATCAGTTTATAATGCTACATTGTGATTTATTGTGTACTTAACACACAAAAATTTGCAATAATAATTAAAGTCATTACACTAAAACTTTTATTTTAGAAATCAAAAAGATTTTTATTTATAACAATTAACATGTCACACAATAAACTCAGAATACTATTTTATAATAAAGTTAAAAAATGAAAATAACATTCCGAAGTCACATTCGGAAACGATTGACACATTCAATCAAAACACTAAAAGGAACAAATCGCATAGTCAGAAATGACATACATATAAAACAATTTAAGAACTAACCCATTAAAACTGCGCCTAGAATTTCAAATATAGTGGCAAGAATACAGGCTTGTCTCAGAGTTAAAACCTTAGACCCAACGGATGTTCCAAATGAATTGGCGACATCATTTGCTCCAACACCAAAGGCAAGAAAGAAACCAAAGATGAAGCCCAATATCAAGACCCACAGCACTTCAGGAGATTCTGGTATCATTGTTTCTAAACGAAGAAAGTACAGTTAAACTTTATTAGTTACAGAAAAAATTTAATAGCATATACAAGCAGAAATACAGATTATAGATACAATACACCAGGGTTGCAGAAGTTCTATTTGTACCTAGGAATCTAGCACAGTGGAAAAGGGGAATTTGAAAGGGGGAGTCATACTCAGGTATGTTGCCCACCTACTTGCTCTTCGTATCAATTTTTGGAGCAGGCAAAACTCCCTTTTGGAGCAGAATGAAATGCTTCGGAGCTGGAGTAAAAAACACTTTTGGAGCAGGAAGAAATATTTTGGAGCAGGTATAAAACTCACTTTTGGAGTAACATGAAAAGCTTCGAAACAACAAATTTACAAACTTTAGGAGCAGTAAATTGAAAATATATGCATACTTAAGAGACAGATTTTATAAGGATGAGGCAAAAATGGGGGTGTCATCATACACACCATTTTTGATTTTGCTGAAATTTTTATGGTGGTTTCTTCTAATGGTTTTAGAAGACACGTAATTTTTTTTTTACCCAAAAAAATTTTTTGTGACCCACAAAAATTCCTAAAACGGGTCCCAACCCAGTATTTTTCTCAAATTGACATATATATCTCTCTGCATTGAGCATCAACCAAAGTAATTCTTGTGATTACAACATGACCTTTAGTAGCTAAATTGAATTATTTTATAAATTTCATGGCTGACCTTCAGTGCAACCTGGCAGGGTTGGCCAAACTTTGTCGCGGAAAGTGAAAAAGAGCCATGTTTGAGCCCATGCACTGAGGGTCAGCCATAGTTTTCGGGTTTAACTTGTGTAGTACTATCCAGTATTAACTTAATTAGCTCATTTGTTGCATGGCTCACCCTCCATGTTGCTAAAAAATAGCTACTTTTGTTTCTAACGAAACGAAAAAGGGTCCTTTTGGTGGTCCTGTATCTAGTGCACTGAGGGTCAATGTGGAACTTAATAATGCTATTGCTATTTCATAGTATGAGACCTGTCTTTTAACAGACAATTGACAGAACTTTGGCTAATAGCCATGCGAGCACATAGGGCTTACTTCAAGACATTGTGGAAATGGAATATATGGTTACAAAGCATACAATTAGCTGTACAGTAGGGTTTGTAGCAGAAAATAAAAAATACATGCAAATTTGTATTTTTCACAGTACATTTTATTACAGACTGTCTACTTGACTACTTTTAAAACACATACCTTCTTTTGAAACATAAACCTTTTTTTTTTTTTTTTTTACAAAAACAAACTGTCGCAAACTATGGTAGGCCCCTGCTATAGACAGCTTTGACATATACCATGTATTTTCAGTTTCCAAATAGCTAAAATAAGATAGAAAGCTGTAAAATAGCAGTTCTTATTATCTGTTTTCTAAAAGCCACTCTTTAAACAAATCCTGACACTCCAAAATTTCATCATCTCTGAAAACAAATGACAGTTTCTTAGTGGTTCCCTGAATGGTTGGTGGTTCCAGGCATTTCAAGATGTCACTTTGCTGAACCCAATTTTGGTCGTCTGTTTAACATTACAAAACAACATTTATCATTACGGTAAAAACATAAAATATTTGTAACACCTTTTTCTTTTTTTTAAAGGGTTTTAAATATTTTAAAGTACTTCAATAAAAATGTTTTATCAAAATGATAAACATTGTTTTTTACTCTTTTTTCAATTTTAGGGTGTACATCATTGCAGTGAAAATTATTTTCTCGGAACTAGGCTACCGGTACTATGATTGCTAACAATTACAATGTTATTTTTATATTACTTATGCTACAAGTAAAATTAGATGACATCGTAAAAAAAGGATATGGTTGTCTACTGACTAGTCACATATATAATAAAAAAACATATGACACATAGTGAATAGGTTATAGGCCTGCTGTACAGCTAATTGTATGCTTTGTTACCATATATTCAATTTCCACAATGTCTTGAAGTAAGCCCTATATGCTCGCATGGCCATTAGCCAAAGTTCTGTCAATTGTCTGTTAAAAGACAGGTCACATACTCTGAAATACTATTATCAAGTTCCACACTGACCCTCAGTGCACCGAGATACAGGACTACCAAAACGACCCTTTTCTGTTTCGTTAGATACAAAAGTAGCTATTTCTCAACAGCACTGAGGGTAACATGCAACAAATAAGCTAATTAAGTTAATACTGGGTAATACTACACAAGTTAAACCCGAAAACTATGGCTGACCCTCAGTGAATGGGCCCATGAGGTCTCAAATATGGCGCTTTTCACTTTCCGCAACAAAGTTTGGCCAACCCTGCCAGGTTGCACTGAAGGTCAGCCATGAAACTTACAAAATAATTCAATTTAGCTACTAAAGGTCATGTTGTAACCACAAGAATTACTTCGATTGATGCTCAATACAGAGATAATAGAATAGAGAGATATGTTGATTTGAGAAAAATATTGGGTTGCGACCCGCTTTAGGAATTTTTGTGGGTCCCAAAAATTTTTTTTGGGGAAAAAAAAAAATTACGTGTCTTCTAAAATCATTAGAAGAAACCACCATAAAAAGTTCAGCAAAAAAAATGGTGTGTATAATGACCTGCCTCACTCTTATAAAATCTGCCTTTTAATATCTACGAAGAAGTGTTTCTACAGAATTTAACTGGTCTGTATACAGTCAAGTACATTAGCAAAAAAAGAAGTCAAGAAAATTACAATATACTTCCCCTCACCCCCAAGAACACATTGAAGTTCAAAGCTGATATGAGAAACAACATATTTGGTTATCAATCGTCTCCCCAAAAAAATATTTTTATGGACGCTACAAACCAGGCAAAAAAATTGGGCTCCAATCATACATAATATTGTCACATTATATCTTGAAAACACTATTTTTTCAACTCTCAATTTATTTTATTTTCTAGATAGCAAAGTGAAAATAATAGACCAAAAATCTTGATGCCATTAATTTAGGACATAAAATAAAATAAAAAGAACCATAAAACAGATTAATATTAACAGAAGTATTTTTCATGTCTAGTGCCTGGCAACCACATACACACCTTGTTGTTTTCATCAGGGCCATAGCCAGGCATGGGCCAGAGAGGGCTAAGCCCCCTCCCCCACACAAGAGGTATACTCAGCACCCCAGAAAAAATTATTTAAATTTTTAGTATTAATATGAAATTTCATCCAAATTTTGTATAAAAAATTTCTTTATAAGATTTTTTTTTATAAATTATCCTTGTTTTATAGATATATTAGTTCACCTGAATTTGTGGTCATACTGATGATCCATTTATTTATATATTTAATTTAAGAATTTTAAAAATTAAGACAATAGTATTTAGATACTATACTTTTGTATTATTGTGGGGGTTCACTGTTATACATCATGGAGTTGAGTTAATATTAAGCGTTAACTTGTATTAACTTTCAGAAATTTTCTTCAATTAACTAACAGTTTTGTTACTAGTTAATACTTATATTAAAATCAATTGTAATTATTATATATTTATACTGATATATAGTAGCTACAGGGATTTTCCTAATAAACTCTTACAAATATAAATATGTAATTATGTTTTAATAATTCATATGGGTTGAAATATATAATAATAGTAACTATTATGGTAAATAAAGGTAATGATTAACTGTGTTTTGGGTGAGTCCCTCCTTCAAGACTGTTGAGCCAACCTTGAATTTAACTCCAGTCCTTCTTGAAATTCATGTCAGGCTAAGGCCCTAGTTTTCATTAAATTTCTATTAGAGCTAGAGATTGAATATGCTGATAACTACATGTGACACATTGCTAATGATGACAAGAAATGGAAGATTTCTGGGAATTTATATAACTTTATAAAAAATGTGATATATTTGTGAACATGAAATTATTAGCCAACTAAAATTTAATAATGGTTGTAACATAGTCAAAAGTGTTGGGTGTCATAACTAGGTCCTAGGACCTGATCAAGCCAAAGTGAAGCCCAGGGCTGTTGTAAATTCGGGGCCTAAAGATCACAGCCCCAACAGCCCTTTTGTACATATAAAAAACTTAATTTCTAACTTCAAAGTAATATACTAAGACTTTAAAGGATGTAAAAAAGTATTAACATGTCTAATAATTTAAAATAAAAACTAAAATTACCAGTTTTATATTAATTAAAAAATGATTTCTGCTTAAGTTACAAATTTTAGGGGGCCTCTTATTTGGGGGCCCAGGGCCGCGGACCTGGAGGCCCGTGCATTAATCAGGCCCTGAAACAACAGAGGAGACTTGGTAGTGACAAAAAGACATCTGGTACAGACATTTCTAAGTGCCATGGAAAAGTAAACCATAGAAGACCTGGTAAGATTTGTCAAACTCTGTGGTAACCTATTCTATCAAACATCTATTTGAATGATTTATCTAGAGGGAATCTCCAAACGAAAAAAAAGTCAACGTGTCAGACATCTTTCAGTGATCACTTTGGATAAATCATGTTGTTTTCATAGATCACTTTCTATGAAAGCAATGTGATTCATCCAAAGTGACCTGCTGTTAGCATCTATTTCACAGAACATTTAATGCAACTAACTACTCTGTACATTGTAAACACTGTATAGTTCAGCACCAACAGACATAATTAGTATTCAAATATTATATGACCGTATATAAACACTTTTATATAAAAACATTCATTTAAAATGTTAATGCAATTTATGATGCAATTCCTAGTAGTAAATGTCAATACGAAAATTTTGAAATATATTTTTTGTTAAGAATAAGATTTCAAGATTTAACATTTCAAATTGATAACCATAAATATCTTTTTAAATAAAAAGTTTTGACTCTGGCATTCTCCAACCTGTAATTTTACATGAAGGAGTAAAAGAAATTGTAAGGCATTCTTTAAGACAGAATATATTTTTAAATAACCTTTTATATATCTAGGCATAAAACAACACTGTAATTTGATATTTTTTAATAAACTTTACTACAATGAATTCAGGGTCAAATGTACGTATAATCACGTGCTAAAATGCAAAAAGAATCTAAATTAAAAGCATAATACAGATTTCGAGATGGGATGACCCTACATCAAAAAGCAATGACATGCTAAAACGGAGTAGCACAATATAATGTTCGGGGACCAATAGGTGAACTGAATGTCGAATTGTTGAAATAATACAGTAAATGACAACTTCATAGCATAAGGTATGATTTCATTTTTCAAAATGACACTTAAACAATCTGAAATCGAAAAATATCTGGCGTACCTGTAGACAGATTCAAATTTAAAATAGGGTTTTTATATATTAAATAGTGGAATGATGAATAAATTTGTGTCATGTAATAATTGTACTATACTTAATTTACCGCTATAATCCATAACTAATCATTAAGTTTAACAAATAAAACTAATATAAACAAATCTTAAACACGTGCTGAAAACCACGTGCGAAAGTAAAGCGGTACAGAAAAAAAAGGAAAGTAAATACCGTTTCCTAATACGGCACACGGTTCATCTATCAGATAACCGCGGTTTTTCGGTATAAACATCAACAAGGGCTGTATTTTTCACTTTCATTTCACAACACGGTAATGTTAGAAAATTATTGGAAAATGTTCCGTAAACTACATGGTAAGAAAAAGTATCGAGTTTTCATCGATCTACATACACATTTAGGGCACGCTCCTAGAACACAAATCCACTATTTTTATCGTGACATCTTTGTGTGTGTGTCTACGCAATGTATGTATCCACTGTAACTAAAAAACTATTCAACGAAATTTCACAAAATTTGGTAAACATGTCACTGGAGTTACCATAGTGGTGATTACATTTTGGTACGTTTCGGAGAAATAGAACTGGTTATTTTTACGTAATAATGGCCGTCTGGACACCATAAAAATCTAAAATAAAAGACACTAACAATTGAAATGTTTGGATTAAATAATTGTATTATACGTAATTTTTTGTAAGACTACCCTTATTTCTGTTAGAGTGTAGAATGAATAATTCTCAAGTCAATCGGGATTTTGAGGATCTAATAATGTTGTAAAATGCGGAAACTCTATAGGACAGGGTCATTTCTGTTTCGTAAGCAGGGTAGGCAAATCCTGAGACCCACGCAGCTCCATGGACCTAGGATGTTTTTACTACAATTTTTGAGGTAGTGGAAATCCGACCATAACGAAAAGTGAAATTCCTCTAGTGGCGTGACAATTAAGATGGCCAGAGCACTTGGCCTAACAGTGCGTTACACTTTCTGTTACGCCAAGGAATCAGTAGAGGAAGTGGTTATCGCTCGCCCCACTCTTTGCAGACTAGTGAATGCAGCTAGCGTGTTTTCGTTATACTTCAGCTGTTTTTTTTTGCAATCGCAACGGACATCGGGGAGTCTAGCGTGTTTCATATTTTCATTATATTGTATGTAGTAATGTGTTTCGTGATTTTCGATTACTGTATTTATTATTAAATAGAGTCATTATGTCGAAATCTGATACGCATTACTCAGAATGGATTTGGACAAGGCTGTCTGGAAGAAGGGGAGTTTGGCCTTGATTTGGATAACATTTTCGGTGGCGATTTCAATGCCAATTATATTTCTCCAAATGCACAGCCACGAATTACATTTTTAAACACAAAATTCAAACTGAAAATGAATCATGATCCAGCAGTAACTACCACGAAAGCTGGGACTACGATGGACGCAGTATTTTCTAGATATTTAGAACAATAGAGCTGTTTCAGGCGACGTCACGTCGCCAAGTTGCCACCTAGCAACCGTTGCTGGTAGACATATATTTCATGTTTTTCAATTGAATTTTTAAATATACTCAGGTGTATAGCGTTATAAAAATTTATATTTGTTATTATGCCTACCGTCTGTGGTGTTTTCATATCCGGAAATTCTTCTGATAGAAACAGTAAATATTTTTTTAGATTCCTTGCTGCATCAATTAGAGAAGAAGAATCTAAAAAACGTCTTAGTGAAGATCGCCAAGAGAAGTAGTTGTTGGCCATCAAAAGAGCTGAACTTATTGAAAGTATAAAAATTTGATGTAAGCAGCACGACTTTCCTTGCAGACTCATATTCATGTTCTCTTTGTTTTCTTAATAATTCATTCAATTGAATTTAATTGCACAAAATAACACCCATAATTATTTTAAATTATACTGAATTTGCATTTTCATTTAGTGACTGGGCTTATTTTCAAAGGTGGAGTAGCGAAAAAACGAACCTCACCAAATTCTGAATCATACCAAAATCTAATCAGCACCAGGGTAACCCACAAATGACTTATCTAACCACATTTTGTGATTTGGTGTATTAGTTTTCCAGCTAGAGTAGATACTGGTAATTTTGCGAGCCATTTTGCAAAAAAGACAGGTTCTTTTATCACTGATCGTACCAAAATCTAATCAGTACTAGGATCACCCACAAGCGACTTACCTACCAAATTTTATGAAATTTGATCGATTAGTTTTTGAGTTAGAGTGTATATAAATAATGCAGAGATAGACACACACACAGACGTTACGCTAAAAATAGTTTTTTCGTATTCTAGAGGTCCCAAAACGTGTAGATACCTCGAAAACTCGAGTTGCGATTTTCGACGTGATTACAATACTTTCCTTATATATTACCATGTATTGCAGGGTATGTAAAAATGACTAAGAATATGTGAAGATTACTTTATTTCAGGTAATTATTACTCTTATCGTCACTCCATTTATTAAAAGGAAATTAAGAATTGTTTCTTGTTTAAAGTAATGATGAACGTATAAGTTGTTCACAGCACTTATTATTTTAAATGCTCGTCAATGATATATGAAACGAAAATAAGTGTGCGTTTGAAATTTTGAAGTGTTACGCATTGAATGCGTATTAAGTTTTACACTTTTACACATTGAATACAGATCTTTGTTTCCTATTGATGCAATCTTCAGAACATATCGAGATTTATGTCGATCATCTATATCCTGAAAATATTTAGATAACATAAATATTATTTAATGTTTAAATAAATATTCTTGACGCAACGTACGACGTGTATACCAATGGGCGACCTATGGATTGTATGTCTACCAGCAAGCGTTGCCAAAGCTCGTTACTAACGGAATGCCACGTGGTTGAAGCAGCTCTATTACAAATCAATGAATATATTCTATTTCAGTTATCATAAACCAATCATTTCGTTTTTAAATTGGGCGGAACAGAATCCGTCCATATAGAATTTAATTTCATGTACGTTTTATTTTGAAGGGTATAAACTTTAATATTAATGCTTTTTCTTTTCAAATAACATAATATCCGGATTATATTTTTATGTATTACATACTATTTAGAACACATGTTGAGACCATTATCTGATTATTGCACTCTTTAATTATGAACTCCATTTTCCTTATATCGTCCTAAAAAGCTTCACTTTTAGCGAGCGTTGCGCATTTTATGGAGGGGAGGGGGTCCCGTCGAATTTATATAGAGATCAAAGGGGAGTATTCGCCTTCTCTACTGCTTCAATTCAGAATGAGAAAAAAATGCATTCAATTACTAACCAAAATGTTTCAATGCGTGAAAATGTTTGGGATAGAATAATGATAAAATATATCTGTATAGAGTATTCCATATCACGTGTCCCCAGCCTGGCAACAGCATAGCAACCGGGAATGTAGGACAGACAGCTAAGACTTAATCGTTATGTTAATATGCATTTCACAGGGGCAAAGTGTTATCGAAATAAAATTTCCATCGTAAATTGTATTGATCCATACATCTTAGATTCCAAATATGGATTAACATCTTCTCGAGCTACATGATTGCCGATTACAACCATACATATGTTCAATATGGTTTAGAAACATTGCAAAACTTCATACTTTATGAACAAATAAGTTATTTTACATTAATAGAAAAGAATAAACTGACATGTTATAAGATATTTATCACAAATTGAGTTTTCAGGGATATGAGACCTTCAATTTTGAAGTTGTTACTATTATCATATTCTTTGCATTCCCGGTTGCCTTCCTGTTAAAACTTAATTTTTGTGTTAACATGGATTTTGCAGTGGTAAAGCGTTAGCGAAATAAAATTTCCATCATAAAAGGTATTGATACATATATTTTAGATTCCAAAAATGGATTACTATCTTCTCGAGCTACATGATTGCCGATTATAACCATACTTAAGCTCAATATGGTTTAGAAACATTTCAAACTTAATATTGTATGAATAAATAAGTTATGTCACACTAATAGAGAAGAATATACTTATTTGTTATAAGATGTTTATCACAAATTGAATTTTCAGGGATATGAGAACTTCAATTTCGAAGTTGTTACTATTATCATATTCTTCGTATAAAGTCTGAAATCCCTTTTTCACGTCTTTCCAATTTTAATTTAATATTACCGGTTTTTCCTGTTTTGAGAATACAGCGAATTCCAGAAAAAGAAACAAAATCGCTATCACCTCGACTACCACATCCCAAAGAGCACATAAATTCATCATATTTATAAACTTTTCCTTCAAACCTCACGCTTTTCTTACAAAATCAAATGGATCCAGTCAAAGAATGATCACGTGGTGTCCTACAAACGTTTTTGAAGCAACGATAAAGAAGTGTCAAGTTGGAAAGTTCTATATCACAAATATATAGTTCAAGTAAATTTATTAAAATATTCTAAATATGTATGACTGCCGAATTTTCAAACTTTGAACATGAATGTGTGAGTTGAGTATGTATGTGTGTAGGAAATATCTTTAGAAATTCCATTAAAACTTAATGGTGTTTCAAGGAATAAACATAAAAATTCTTTCTGGTTTCGGGAAAAACAAACTATATATTCTAGATACTTCCTGTTTTGTTGCGAAAATATAAAAAAAGCCATTTTACTCCGCATTTTATCTTTTTTTGGATGTTTAGATCCAATGCTCCGTGGCAGGGACGTAAAAATTGACTGATCTCGGCGTGGTCCCCCTACATCAGGAGCAATGCTTCGGAAGACCGACTCTGATCTAAGAACCGAGAATATCATCTCCTGGTGTAGGTTAGTAGCTAAAGAGTAAAATGTTTCGCCAGCGAGTCTGATATTTTTGCTCTGCTTTGCCCCTTCACCTAGCTAAAACTGTTTTCTTCAGTATTTAGCTGCAAAAATATGCATTTCTAATACGCATAAAATCAAAACTCAAAATAAGATAAAATGAAATAAATTAACGTATAAAAAATAAACACAAGGACCTATATACAACTCAATTTCGATATTACTCCAAAAATAACCTTTGCATATAAAATGCATATTAAATAAAGAAGCCATATTTAAGCTATAATTGCATGTAAAAATTTTCAAAGGAATTCCTTGATCGCCGAAATTGTGTAGTTGATAGGATCAATTTCAGGGCTGAGGTGAAAGCAGGTGTCCCGGGGCACGGGCCCAGATCTCTTCATTATAAAAGGGCTCCAGAAGCCAGCTTATGTGAAAAAGAGCAAACTAAACATCTGTTTATTTATTTTTACAAAAAAGTTACATTTTAATCAGTAACTTCTGTGTATAAATATGGAAGATAAAACAATTGTGTGCAATTTGAACAGGTGAGAATTTCAGAATTTATGCACAGTGCAAATTCATGTAGATTTGACAACAAAAATATTAAAAGTGTTATTTTTACTCATTAAAATACACTGTTGATATAAAATGAAAAACCCTGATAATTCTCCGATGTTAGAGATTTGTTTTAATTTTGTGGGGAAGTGTCGTCAATTCTCAGGCAATCCTCTAGCATGAGTTGAAGGCCCCGAATGTTTGCTTGGGACAAGGGGCCCCGGGAAAGCGCTTAGTCGAGCCCTGATCGGGTTCTATTGCCGGTTCCCGTTAGTGAATATTTACTTTACATGTGCTTTCACTCATCAGAAAAACAATATGCAATGCAAATTTCCTAAATGATTTAGCATGAACATTAGGACGGAAAAGTGGTGCATTTTTACGGTCTTAAATAAGATGTTTTTACTCCACATAGCTGAGGAATCTAAGTACTTTTGAAATATAAAATATGAAATGGAAATGTAAAAGGCGTCATTTGTATTTTACAACTCCACATGTTTATAAAAGTACCTTGCGTTTTCTTAAATTTACAAAAGGATTTTCAAGTGAAATATCTATCTTATCTCTTTGCCCATTTTATCCTTTTTCAGAGAGGACCGTCTTCGAGTGCCACAGCAAAGGGCAAGACCATCCAACGACATTTTCCAATCCAATAAGCGAAATGAAAACTGCGAATCCGAGTTATTTCAAATTCAAACTCGCGATTGGAAACGATAACACTCCCATTTAGAAAACGCACACGTTTCAAGATAAAAGATCTCGCAGTCTATGGGAGGACTCGCTACCGCCACAGAGATTTGTCTTCGCATTTTGTTTAGCAATGTAGGCATTGACGGCGCCACGGGAGGTGCTATAGCACCCCATTACAAATTGTGTAAACACTCCTTTTTACTTAACAACTGCCCCTTATTCCAACAATTTCAGTTTCTTTCTCTCTCTTTTTAAGTCGTTATTTTATTTATATTTTTTTACGGATTTATAAATTTGAGATCCGATAATTTTAGGGTTTCTGGCTAGACCCCGTTCCAAATGAATGCACATGCGCAAGGCTTCAGTCAAGAAATGCGTCACGAACTCTCGCTTACTGCGGAAAGAGACAGAGACGGTTCGTTTTGTATCGAGTTTGGTCAATATTCCATGGGTGTCTGTGCTAGCATGTTCATAGTTTTCAAATTTCTTTTTATTGAGTGTTTTTTACGAATTAAGACCATGACTATATCATACAGAAATCGGTGGACAAAATATAATGAATTAAAGTGTCACAAGTAAACTATTTGTCATTTTTAAACTATACATGTTTCACATGATCATCCCCCATTGTGAAAGCCTGGCGCCGCCTATGACTGCAATCTAGGTACACCCATCAAGGTGTATCTTGCTTCATACACCCTAATAAACACCTAATTCCATTTAAGCTTGCTGCATGGGCACGATATGGTCTTGGGAATCGAGAGGCATCCACCTGAGCCACTAAGCTTATCTCATGTTAGTATGTTATCGGATTATATTTGCGTAACACTCGTGATTGTGTTCGCACACGTGGACGACACGCTGCGTCTCTCAAATCCTTGATTTATTAAGGGACACCATAAAATATCGGATCGCTTTACTTGCATCAAAATTATTAACAGGATTAAAAAGCATTATATCCGTTTTTACTTTCCCTGCAATATATGGTAATGTATAGGGAAAGAATTGGAATCATGCCGAAAATCGCAACTCGAGTTTTCGGCGGATCGACACGACTTGGGACCTCTAGAATACGATGAAACTATTTTTAGCGTGACATCTGTGTATGTGTGTGTATGTGTCTGTCTGTCTGGGCAATGTACGTATCCATGCTAACTCAAAAACGAATGGACCCCATTTCATAAAATTGGGTAGGTAAGTCACTTGTGTGGGACCCTGTGTTGATTAGTTTTGAGGACGATTCGGAATAAAAGCCTTTTTTGAGAAAGAGCCTGCGAAAATTGTCTGTATTCACTGTAACTGAAAAACTCATTGATCCAATTTCACAAAATTGGAAGAATGAGTCATTTGTAGGATACTTTGGTGCTCATTCGATTTGGGTGCGATTCAGAAAAGAAGAACCTGTCTTTTTTTACGAAATGACCTGCAAAATCTAAAACAAAAGACAACATATGCTCAAATGTATCCATGTACTTGTTTTATACTTTGTTTTTGACGATGAAAAAAAAAGACCAATCCCATTGCTCTAGGGCTAGCACTTCTCGAAATAGTTGAGGGTTTCTTCGCATTTTTGTTACTCCGGTTTAGAAAATAAGTCCAGTTACCCAATGAAAATGAAGACTGAATTAAAAGTGTCATTTCAATTATGTGTATTATTTAGTGCCATTAAACTCAATGAATTATTAATGAAATAAAGAGACAATGAATTTGAGTCTGTATGGAAAGTCATGTGCTGCCCACATCAGATTTTTTAGATTGACAGGACCCAAGTTATTCGTATAGAGCTTTCCAACATGACTTCACACGTTCTTTATCGTCTTCTTCAAAAATGTTTGTAGGACATCACGGGATCATTTTTTGACTGGATCCATTTGATTTTGTAAGAAAAGCGTGAGGTTTGAAGGAAAAGTTTATAAATATGCCGAATTTTTGTGCCGTTTGGGATGGGGTAGTCTAGGTGATAGAGATTCTGTTTCCTTTTTAGAATCCTCTGTATTCCTAAATTAGGAAAAACCGATAATATTAAATTAAAATTGGAAAGACGTGAAAAAGGGATTTTAGACTTTATACAAAGAATATGATAATAGTAACAACTTCAAAATTGAAGGTCTCATATCCCTGAAAACTCAATTTGTGATAAATATCTTATAACAGGTCAGTTTATTCTTTTCTATTAATGTAAAATAACTTATTTGTTCATAAAGTATGAAGTTTTGAAATGTTTTTAAACCATATTGAACATATGTATGGTTGTAATCGGCAATCATGTAGCTCGAGAAGATAGTAATCCATTTTTGGAATCTAAAATATATGTATCAATACCTTTTATGATGGAAATTTTATTTCGATAACGCTTTACCACTGCAAAATCCATGTTAACACAAAAATTAAGTTTTAACAGCAAAGCAACCGGGAATGTACGAGTAGTAATCTTACATTTCCGGTTGCTATGCTGTTACCAGGGGTGAGGCCACGTGATGTGGAATACTCTATTCACTTTTTAAAATATTCCCTTTTCAAGTTGGCAACAACTTAGTAACGCAATGGATGCATTCGGCCTATCAGCTATCAGTATCAGTCAAAATGATCCCTCCTGCAACCATACTTGTTCCTCGAATGATTCCATTGAAAATAAATGCTCAGATTCAAAGCATTCCAGCTCGAATCATGGGAATGGATAAATATCGTATCTAGGCTTTGTTTTTCACATAATATATTTATACTTGACGCGATAGCGGTATGGGGAGGGGGGGGGGGATCGAAACCTGAGCTGAGTTAGAGTCCATCTTTGACTCTTTCGGACGCCAATCAAATCGACTGAGAAGAAATGCTACATATTGACACTCAAATTACATATTCTTTATGTAAGTCGATTATTTTGAAGTTTTGTAATGCACATTTTATAGCGGTTAAAAGAAGTAAAATATTCTCTGAAGAAAATATAATCCACATTTTTGTTGATATTAAGCCTTCCTGGATAGTTTATTTTGAGCAAACAAAATCATGATCTGATTGAAAACTGCGAAAAACTCAGAGCAGTGGTGGTTCCCAAACTTTCAAACTCGAGGACCAAGAAAATTGGCGAACCTCCCTTGAGCAAACATTTCCTTGAAAAACACGATTTAATAAAAGTTTTAATACTTCTTATGTTATTAACCGACTCCCTTAAAGTTTATCTCCGACAAAGAAGGGCGCTATGGCCGAATCCCCGCCTTAGAGGATCAGCATGTATGTATACCGATTTCCGCACCAGACTTCCAAAAGTCAGGGCAAGACGAAGCAATGGGATTTATTTTTCTTATTCAGAATGAATCTTATTTTTAGAACAATGCGTTTCAGTGAATGAAAGTAAAAAATATTTTTTTTCTAATGGCATCGAAAATAAATCTTCGAAAACGCAGTGCTTTGACAATAGTTTGCCAATAGTTCAAGTTGCAATCAACCAGTTTCTATCATTAAAATTCAAAATTATATTCATGCTCCGTCATATGGATAACAGAAGTAACCTCAATGAATGTCCAAAATGAATTATGTTGCTATGGAAACGCTATACAAAACTGATTTAAGAGTCAGTCATAGCATCCACAAAGTATTCAAGTTAGCCTTGCGCCGAGTATATGGTGCGTACGCTCTTAAGGCAATATTAAATACCTTGAGCTGGAGACGTCTTTAGCTCAAAGCTATAATATTGGCCTACCACGCTTTGGCCCCGGGATCAAACCCCCGGCACTGCTGAGTTGGTTATTTCCCATTCTCGCTACGTATACATACAAAATTGGATAGCAGCAGTAGGTGGATCTTCCTGTAAACAATATGGAATAAGAATGCACGAGAAAATTTCGAGTAGAAAATGTATATCTGGAAGTTTCCACTCCAGATGTTTCAACTCGTTCAACACCGACCCTCCTTTTCGATATTTAGAGACTTACCCATCTCTGGGATGCTGCTGCTCTCCTTACAGGATGAGAGTGGGAAGAGCCTTCGTCAGTGATGCATACCTGAAATGCAAACGCAGCAATGAAATATCGGAAAGGAAAGGAAATTCTAGGAGCCGGTGCGCCCAGTCGCGTCCGAGCAAATACACTGCCTTCAAGCAACTCGATATTGGGGAGCAACTGGACCGAAATCATTGGAATGAGACAGTTCACACGGGACGCTAGGTCTGGCGTTTAGTTGGCGGCAGTGACACGTCAAAACAAGGGATTCGGCTTTCTCTGGGATGCGCATTTGAAGCCAGACCTAGCGTCACGTATAAAGTGCATCATTCAAATCACTGTATTGCTGGGACGCGACTGCAAAAATGAAGTACGTCACTTGTGCGTACATAACTCGCGTTAAGGTCATCCTACTGTTTAGGGGATGCATGGATTCCCTCCCATCCTAATATCCTCGGACATATGCAAATAACCACGATCCATCCTATTATATGACATACATGGCAGACCGTCCAAAACGAAATTCATTTATGACACCAGTGTTTCTTTCAGATATATATCTCCGGTGGAGCGAAGCCTCTCGAAGACGATTGTTCGCCCCCCCTTCCTTCCCCCAGCGACATTTTATGTTAACCTAGTTTCTATTTGTGTGACAGCAATTAAATATATTTGTATAGGGCAAATAAAAAAATTTCCCCCTTAAAGTCCCCCCCCCCCGGCCAAAAAGTCCTGAAAGAAACACTGTATGACACAACAAAACAATACCTGTCCCAAGAAACACTTTGAATGAAAAATGTTAAATGAATAATTACCACAGAATATTCATTTAATTCTTTTGATTTAAAATGTCTTGTAAAATCAAGTCCAATTTATCCAGGAAGTTTCTTTGGATGCTCTCGCTCGCATGTGTCTTTGCCTATTTATTTCATCGCAGTTTTACTGGATACGTCAATCTGATTTTCGACTTCCTGATGAAGGACGCTCTTTTTTTCCCTCTACCCACGCCAACTGACTTACAGTAGCGTGTCGTCCATCGAGGCTAAAAAGCTGAGCCTCTTCTGTTTAAAATCAAATTTAAAGAATTATTTAAACATACTTTTATTTATTAGCATTTTTAAAATAATTTTGCGAAGATGTATGTATTATTTAGAAAATTGTTACATTTGACTTGCTTAAAGTGACACGATTCAAATATTTTTCCCAATAAAACGCATATTTTAATGTTTTAGAAGCTAAAATCATCCAGCCTTCGTCGTCTATATAGAGAAGCATGGCATGAAGACCACCCATTTGTTAAACTCCTCCTTATAGCTGATTAACTAACATGGAAGCTAGCTTATGGAAAGGCGTAGCTATTGCTTCCCCCATTTTCAACCCTTTATAAACAATAAATGATTGAAAATGGGGGACGTGACGTTTCATCCATGATGAGTAAGTGAAGGTGGGTAGTGCAAGTTAATGGATCCTCCATTTTGGGTCAAACGTGAGTCTATTAATTAATATTCGTAGAAAATAACCATTCTTTGTAACAGAATTTGAGCCATTTTTCACGAATAGCCTAGGATTTACCTAACTTTAAACAGTATCAAGATAAAGAAATATACTAATATGTAATGACTACCATTAAACTTAAGTAGTTTGCAAAGTAGATTTATATGGGCATCCATATGGCAAAGCATCCGTTTGCGTATTTGGGGGTTCTAGAAAAAATAAATTTCATTTCCCTCTGTTAGACGAGAATATCAGTGAGATAAAGGTGGGTATAAATGTATAAAAGTATTTTCTAGCGGATTCTTAGCATATTGTAATTATAAGATATTTTTAAGTTTTCTAAGGACATTGTTGACTACAGTGATTTTCAACTAAGATTAGGTTCCAGATTTCTCACACATTTTCAGTGCACTTTTTCATACATGGGCGCCCTCCGGGGAGGGGGGGGGGGGGGTCAAGAATAAAATGCATAACATCGTCTAGCTTGATACTCGCCATTCTTATCTTGAATATCTAAGGGGGGAGAGTGTCCTCCTTTATGAGCAACCATGACTTCAGATTTAATAAAATGGTTGGGAAAAGTTCACAACTCATTCAGAGATGAGGAAACATTTAAAATGTTATACTTTGTATGTATTTATCTTACATAGGTGATATATTTTAAAATATCATGCATTTCATTCACTCTTAGCATTTTTATGTTAAATTATTTTAGTTTCCTCGCCAAGGAAATCAAACTTATTGAAAGTGCGAATTCCAATATAAATTCACTTATCATAAAACCTTTTCGAAATTGAAATGACAATCGCTCAGTCTCCCCAGTCGAAAGTATCACGCTACGCTACTGCTGACTTGCCCGAAAGTGTAAGAGTTGGACGGTGCTGCCTAATACAGACAGAAACCCAATGAGATACAATTGCCCTTCTGTACTAACTCGGATGGACACGGAAGTGTAGCAGCCCGGCTCAATCACCTACTGCAAAATGAGAAAGATCATTAAGTGTCGCATGATTTCCTGACTGAGGATTTAATTTTTATTAATTTTACTAAGGATTTAATAAAGGATTTTACTTCTCGAGATACTTGCACATAACTTTACATGGGTGATACTGGTTCGTCAGTTGGACTGAAAAACAGATACTTTAGCGACACGGCTGGCACCCTCGGAAAAGGGTCTCGCTATGCTATTCACCCTGTGGGGGATTGGGGGGATCATGACACCCAGTAACCTAGTGAACACACTGAATTTCGAAGAAATGATATGTGGGAAAATGGAAGGTAATATATTGGGTCCTCACCACTACCACAGTTTTTTTTCTGGCAACATACTGACTGCTATTCAGGACTTGCTTACTAGCCCATCACAGAATCGCCCTGTTTCTGTAAATATTTTATGTGTGCACATAGTGTTTATAACAGAATAATAAAAAATATCGATACATACAGGAAAACGCGTGGTAAAAGTAAAACAATTCAACGAAACAAACCTGACCCTCTCGCAAACAATCAGAGACAATACATACCCTGAATTGGGTATCAACAATAGCAGGCACCCACAAAGCAATTCCAGCCATCTAATTTTCGTATCTTTGCAATAAGAATGTGTATATAACAAGAATTTGTATATAATAAGTATATACAAATGTACAAGTATGTACAATTTATATATACAAATAAAAATTTGTATATAACAAGTTTTCTTTCTGCCTGTGCAGTTATCGGTTATTCGGTGTTAAAGAGAACTAATACACGCGAAACCGTGTCAAGAGCTATTCCACGTCCGTTTATATAGTTAAAAGTCTGTCCACGATTTTTCGTGTTACCAGGTGTGCTTCATTGCGAAAAATGATAATTATGTGAGAATCCAAACATGTATGTTTTATATATTTAAGTTCTGACGACGTTCCGGTTTCCGCAGAGAGTTCTCAGAACCGATTTTCATAATGATTCTTTTAAACGAACAATTCGACTTCGCCCTGTCGATTTGAACACTATTTTTAACCAACTCGAGAACGCAATCTAATTCGAACGGGGATCATTGGAATTCTTAGCTGCTTCAATATCTTGGAGATTTTAGCTCTTCCACCCAATTCTCGGAAGCGACTCGGCAGATTAAATAATAATAATAATAATAGGGACTTTTCTTCAAGATTTGACCGATTAGTTTCTTCTAACTCGAGAACGCGCATAAATTGACTTTTTTTAACACTTTACAACAAAGTTGAAAAGTGTTTATGACTTTGTTCATTCTGTCTGTCTGTCCGTTAGCACGATAACTGCCGTAAAAATGACTTAATCAGAATGAAATTTTAGTATGTTGTTCAGACGGTCTGTAGGACCTATGGGAATATAAATGAATAATATCACCCAATTAGTTTTGGATGGAACCCGGGTTGAAAAAATGAAATACATTGAGCCCTATGGGACCTAATTTTTCAAACATTTTTTAAGTGGATTTAAAATTCACAAATTGCTTCAAAAATTTTAGGTAATATTCAAATTGTTCCATAAAATATATAAAAAAAAAATTCAGCGAAATATATTCAGTAGTTTTCTATATAAAAATTAAAATAATAATAACACCTCTTATATGAAGCGATCACGTGACCATGATATGAAAAGATCACGTGACCCACTTTAAAATGATATATGACATCCATCTTGTCTCAAAATCGTGATTTTTAAAGTTCTTTTTAATTCATATTAAGTGTTGTATCCGTCCTAAAAACATTTTACTTTTGCTTAAATTCTGTGCATCTACATACTGAAACAACTCAATTACAATATATTTGAGTTTAAATGCTCATCCAAATTTGATTATTTCTACAACGAAGCCCATTTTTTACCTATGTAAAATGTAAACAGCAAGATATGTAGAATGAGTTGTATTAGAATTGCTGTATTTCTTTAACACAAAATCATTTAGTTCATGGAGTCTGCATAGCTGATATGAATGAAATATTCATTGATTTTATAAAGAGAAGGACGATTTTTTTTCGATGAAGTTTTACGCATAGAGTTTAATTACTTGTAGCTCCATAGTCTTAATTTTTAAATAAAATAAATTATTATAGTATTGTGATGAATGACATGAATGGGAAATTATTTATGAATGAAATGCTGCTTTTATAGAGAGAGCCAGGCGTGTTATTTTTTCTATAACGTCATTTGAATGAATTTCGGTTGTTTTCGATGAAGTTTTCAAATATAATAAATTATCGTAGTATTATGATAATTCTAAAATTATTACCGAGGAATGTATCACATTTTAGAGAGGTTTAAACCAGACAATTTATATTTCAATGCCGTCATTTGAATGAAGTTCATTTTTTTCGATGAAGGTTTAAGTTTTTAAATATAATAAATTAATGCAGTATTGTGATAAGTTTCAAAATATTACCGAGGAATGTATTGCATTTTAGATATGTTTAGATAAAATTGCATTGAAGTTGGAAAGTGTTTCATAATCAATGCTTTAAGCATGATTGATCTTTCTTGTTTAACACTTTACAACATAGTTGAAAAGTGTTTAGGACTTTGTTCATTCTGTCTAGGGTTGCACCGAATATTCGGTTGGTATTCGGTATACGGCCTATTCGGCAGTCAAACCGAATATCCGGTTCGGCCGAATACTTTAATATTCGGCCTAACCGAATAGTAAAAAAAATTTAAAATATTCGACAATTGGTAAAGCACATTTTTTATAAAATGAATGAAAGTTATAGTATCATAGTACAAAATGAATTCAAATTTTTACTTACCAAAATTATCACATTTAAAATAATTTTAATGTAAAAGAAAACACTCTGATATTAAATTTTTTTTTTTTCAATTTTTCTTAAACCTTATCACACCTTAACCTTACTAACTCGTTTAAATATGAAACAGTAACCAGAAAATAAAACTCATAATATTACGTGTTCAAAAATATAACGGTTAATTTTTTATAAAATATGCAGCTAAAAAAAAAATCTATTATCATTTCACCAATATTAAAAAACGGTGAAGGTGATTAATATATAAATAAAAACACTTGGATGAACATTCAATTTTGCAGTATTTTAATTTCGATAAAGATAGATAAGATACTGAGGGTGCCATAGGTGTTCTTTTGTATCCATTAAAATGTGTCAAATAAGATAACCAAAGAATTTCTCTGTGTGTGGCCCCATTGTAGTCAACCCTTCTAATTTCTTTCATGATTTCTGAAGCGATGATTACTTTGTTGAGTCTTTTGTCAGAGGGTGGGTACACCTGTCTGTAACTATTAAATTATCTATCAGTATCTACTCTGTTGTAGTCAACGTGTTAGTATATATGGAGGGAGTGCGGTCCTATCTTCCCCATGCTAGTAGCATGGACAAACACTGAGAAGGTGTAGTAAGGACGAGGAGGAGAAGGACTTTCATGATTTGGCGATTTATCGCCTAAACTGTGTAGTGTACCTTCTGTTTTTTTTTTAACTTCTATTAAAGTCGAGGATGGATGGGAAGTTATTACACGTGTTATACGTTATAAGATTTTAAAAAATATGTATGAAGAAAAATACGAAATAGGATTAGAATATTTTTATTACCAAAAAGTTTTATTACTAAAGAATAATTTTGTTAATGAAGTCATTTTTGTAAAACAACTTGAACTACAAAGCAATTACAAATAAAATATGATATGAAATAGATTACAAGTATACAAATTGAAGAATATGTATAATATATTTAAAAGCAATTATAAAGTATATGAAAAAATTGTGTGCATGCTTGCTTAAAATGTAGAATTCTTCACTTTTATCCAGATAAACTTTATCTCTGAAAGTTATGTTAGCATTATCCATATCTGCTTTGAGGCGTAATACGACTGAGTCATTTTTACATCTAATTTATTTTAATATATTGTATGTGTACCGTGAAATATAAAACAATGTAATATTTGCAATAATAAAATATTTAACTTTCCCGAGGAAAACTGAAAAATATAAAACTTTATAATATTTCTTATATAGGGAAATATATATATATATTCGCTATTTTATCTCATACGAACTAAAAAATATTAAAATATGTGTAACAATTATTGCCTTTTCATCTCTTCCTCCTGACTACATCTTTATTTAATTCCCATTACCCCCCCCCCCTTCCTTTTTTTGAGTTTTTCGTGTGATATTATTTCATTTAAATCATGTTGTAACTAGTTGATGAAGATGATATATGTAGTCCTATTTCAATATAAAATTATTTCAATATAAAATTATTACTTTTGAATCACCTAAGCTAGGTGTCCTAATAGCTTTATTTTCGTCAAATTTCTGTAATTATAATAATTTGGACTTCAACTTATATTAGTCGCACTTGAAAGACTCTGAAACACGACTTTGGTACATAAAACATGATGTAAGTAAAAATATTTATATTGGTAGAGCTGTTTCTAGATCAAAAAGCCTATTACTTAAATTATGATGAGGAGAATGTAAGGTTCTTTTAGAGTTAATATTTCTCATTTAATAGATTGCTAACGCGTGATCAAGAAGTCGGTGATTCAAATATTTCTTTGGGCAAGGCATATTTCTTTCTCGAAAACTAAACAAGAGTGTAATACCAAAATTTTAGTAATACTACTACACTGGGAGTTTGATGATATATCCTTTTATATTTAATTTGTGAACAATCGATATGTTTATATGAAATTAATTCTAACCAACATCGGCATGTATAAAATTTATGCAGAGAGAGTGAAGGGGGGGGGGGGGGGGGCAATCTCAAGGATAAGATTAATAACATCGACTTATTAAGTACAATTTACTTTGAACTAGAAATGAGATCATGCTCATATTTCAGATCATATATCTTTATATAAAATGCACTGAAAAATTGTGATGTAAAATCTAAGTGACATTTTCAATGAATGTAAACTATTATATTTTATTTTGAAAGTAAAATTTTATCATACAACACGTCTTTACGCTCATTATCTAAACACCCTATGTTTCTTCCCTAGCCACCCAATCTTGCCAAACATCGCCAAGTTCTACCTCGAAGGGAAAACATATGAGGATACCGAAAATAACTCTATAACTATCACAAAAGTACTCCGAATGTTTTTTTAAAGTATTAGAATGATATTATAAGTCTTCTGCAATATCACAAACACCAAAAATGGAGCAAAACTTCTAATAATATAGCATTAAAAGCAATAAAATTAATAGCCAAATGAAATGCACCACGCTAAAATCTAGCAAAATTACTTCTTAACTATATTTGTAAGATATATAATGAAAAAAAAAACTTTCCCATGGAAAAAGTAAAGTCCTCCTTTTACATGCTTTTCCTTGCAGCCGTAAGCACAACAGTACATAGCCATTATTTTACTATTTATATTTCTCAAACACGCTCTCAGTCAGAAATCGCCATTGAAATGTACAGGGTCACAGTCGGAAGAAAACGGGTTCTCAGGAAATTCGTCCTGACTACAACTCCCTTTATCTTTGGCCCCGATTGCAACCCTTAAGCTCTCTCCATTATATACTACCTCGATGGTTGTAGTTTGCAAGACCAGGTGTGACAACAACTTAAAAAAGAATGGCTAGACATTCTGGCAAAGTATCCTTTGCACTTTAAAAAGAAAAAGGATTTGGCAATGTTTGAATTAGATAGCAAAAATTCACTTGAATAAATTGTAATTCTAATTTGTAATGATATTTTAAGCAACTTGGGTTTGTATGTAAGGTAAATGCAAAATTCTCTATAACATAATATGAAGCCATGATTATCACATATCAGAAATTAAATATCAATTATCAATTTATGCAGATCCCATGCAGAAACCAAATTAGGTAGCCATTTACTATATTAATTTGCGTTTGGAATGATTTATTTTATTTTTTATTTATTTTAAATTAATAATTATACTTAATGTATATGCAAATAAATTTAGGATGTTAAATGTAAATGCATTTAAAAAAGGCACAAAATAGAAATTTTTTATTTTAAATTGGCATAAAATAGAAATATTACCTTTAAAAAATTTAACCGAATATTCGGTATTCGGCCGAACATTCGGTTAGAATTTTAACCGAATATTCGGTATTCGTTATTCGGCAAAAAATAGTATTCGGTGCAACCCTAATTCTGTCTCTGTGTCCGTTAACAGAATAACTGCCGTAAATATGACTTTATCAAAATGAAATTTTAGTATGTTGTTCAGACAGTCTGTGGGACCTATGGAAATATAAATGAATAATATCACCTAATTAGTTTTTGATTGAACCCGGGTTGAAAAAATAAAATACACTGAACCCTATGGGACCTCATTTTTCAAACATTTTTTAAGCGAATTTAAAATTCACAAATTGCTTTGAAAGTTTTAGGATATATTCAAATGATCCCATAAAATATATAAAAAAAAAAATTCAGTAAAATATATTAGGTAGTATTTCAAATAAAAAGTATTTAATATAGGGAGAAAAACAAATTCAATTAAATTCTGACTCTTGCTATATCCCCCAGAAAGAAAAAAAGAGATATATTTTATAATAAATATCTTTCCA
This sequence comes from Amaurobius ferox, assembly GCA_951213105.1. Lineage (NCBI taxonomy): Eukaryota > Metazoa > Arthropoda > Arachnida > Araneae > Amaurobiidae > Amaurobius > Amaurobius ferox. Next base: position 141,298,404 of record OX578146.1, on the reverse strand, counting down.
AGAGTTTAATTACTTTATACTAGCCGCCTTCGGCGACCAGCCTGTTCGCTACCCTTAAAAATTCTGACCGTGGCAAACTCGCTGGCGCCACAACCCCGTGGAGTTGATGTTGAGACCCAGACCATCCGACCTACCAGAAAGGTGCAAGGTAACTAATTTGACGACCAGGATGTGCCACCCAATTTAGACCGGAACCCAGTGGGGGAGGCATCCACAGGGACAGTACCCTCCTTCCCCTACCGCCAACCTCTTGAAAGGACTTACGGACCCACATGTTTAATGTGATTGTACTTCGCGTGAACACGGTGGCAGTTTTGGCAGTGGTGGGAATCGAACCCGGGCATACCGAGTGCAATTCCCGCGCGCTAACCACTGGGCTACTGCGTCCTCAACCCCGTGGAGTTAACAAAGTTTGGTTTAGTTTAATGACGTTAAAACTAACAATGAAATTTTAAGATGAAAATTAATGTTCTAGTGGGGGTTCTTGAAAATTGATTTTAAAGTGAATTTATTCTAACGTTTGTGAACTGTGAGATTCTGAGGATTTCTGTACCTGTAACCTTAGGAAAGGGACCCCTTTGATGTGTACTCACAGCCGGGATCAGCTGCTCCTATGTTTTTTTTATAGAGGTATGCTCCTCTACTTTTTGTTTTACATAAATGAAATTGTATCCATTTGTCTGTATTTTTAGTATTGTATCGCAAATGGCATGAAAGTATTTTTGAGACTGATGATGTTGAATATGAATTTATTATTTAGGATATAACGATACTGCTCAGCGAAAAAAAAATTTTTTTTTTAAATTATCCCCACCACCATCCGGTGCATAATGCACCGCGACAATCTCCATAACTTTCTTTATATTTATTTTTTTATTTCTTCAGTGTTTAAGTTTTTTCATTGTGGTCCCAACCACTACCCGATGCAAACAATACATCGCCACAATTGAATACAGCATAATGAGCCAAAAACCTTATAACAACAAACACTAACTCAGTTTTTAATTATCCCTAGGCCAAAAACCATACAAAAAGCAAACACTTATTAGATATTTAATTGTCCCTAGGCCAAAAACCGTATAAAAAGCAATCACTGATGACATTTGCAAATATAATTTAATACCCATGCAAATATCCTCATCAGGATATTGACATGGGTATCAAGAGCATGGCCCAAATGTATCAGCCAGATACCACCAAACACTAATTCGGTTTTTAATTGTTCCTAGGCCGAAAGCCGTCGCCATAGCAACACAGTGCATCTGCGCGCGCATGTGGGTGAAAATCGAACTGCTTTCGCCGTTTAACTGAGAAATTGAAATTCTTTACTTCCTTAAAATCCGGATCCTGCAGCTACTTTTTATTATTTCTTGATCAGATTGGGCTTGTAAGAAAGTCTGATTTTTGAGCTTTCTAAAAATGTAAATTATTAGTCGAAATTGTCGGTACTTTTCCCGACGCGAGGATCTAAAAACGAAAGTTCGTTTCTTTGAACCGAAAGTGACTTTTGTTTTAAAATCTTTATTAGAATTTGTCCCTCAGATTTGAAATTGATATATTTTTACTCGCAATTGTCTGCTCTTTCCGGTCATGTGATTGTTTTTTTCTATGACGTCTGGATGGTGGAGAAAAAAGGGGAAAAACGGTCGAAATGGCATAAAACATTAAATAACAAAAAAAAATAATTCAAATTTTAAAAATCGGTTTTCACGTGTCACCTTCCCACAGTTTTTCCTTTTTCCAGCGGAGGGAATCGAACCCGGTTCTACCGAGTGCAATTCCTGCACGCTGGCCAGTGAGCTATAGCGTCCACTCGTCTGTCTGTCTGTCATTTTATACTTATTTGATGGTATTTTGAATGCACTTTTCTACGTCCTGGAGAGTTGAAATTTGGTACACAGCTTAAATTTGTAGAACATTTTATTCTACAAAAATTTGGTAGATCCTCAAATATAGATCCTACATTTGTTTCGAAATGGACTGCAAATAATCCCCGTTCACTTCTATGAATCATTGTTGTTGATGTTGAGACCCTGACCGTCCGACCTACCAGAAAGGTTTAAGGTAACCGTTTATGAATCATTGTTGTAAGATTGTTAAAAATTCTGATGTAGGCAGCACATGACTTTCCCTGCAGACTCATATTCACGTTCTCTTTATTTCTTCAATAATAATTTGAGTTTATCTGCACAAAATAACACCTATAAGTATTTTAAATTAGACTGAATTTGCACGTGAAACTTAAATTTGGTTCCCATTTGATAGCTGGACTTATTGTCAAAGGTGGCGTAACAAAAACGCGAAAAAACTAAAATATCTCAAGAACCGCTAGTCCTAGAGTAATGGGGTTAGTCTTATTCTTTTTGTTGTCAAAAATCACGGATAAAATAAGCATTTAATTGATATAATTGAGCACACGTAGTCTTTTATTTTTAGATTTAACGATTTTTGCGGGCCATTTCGCAAAAATAGCCCGTTCCTTTTCCCGAATCGTATCAGAATAACCTACAAGTGATTTATATACCAAATTTTGTTAAATTTGGTACATTAGTTTTTAGCTAGGGTGGATGAAGGCAATTTTTGCCGACCATTTCGCAAAGAAGGCAGATTCTTTTATTACGAATCGTACTAAAATGTAATGAACATCAGGGTTTCCCACAAAAACTTACCTACCCAATTTTATGAAATTCGGTCCATTAGTTTTTCAGTTAGAGTGGATACAACATCCTCACAGACACACAGAAACACACAGAGATACACCCTTACACACACAGACGTCTCCTAAAGGTAGTTTTTTCTTGTTCTAGAAGTCCCAAAACGTGTAGATCCTACGAAAATTCGAGTTCCGAACTTCGGCACGATTCCAATACTTTGAATACATATACACACACACATGTATTATCTGTGTATCTAAATTCCGTGCCTACGCAATTACAATAGTTGTGATTTTAAATGATCCCTAAATCTTTATTATTTCTACAACGAAGCCTAATTTTAACTTATGCAGAGTGCCAATATCTCAAGCGATTGTAAGGTGAGTTATATAAGAATTGCTGAATTTTTTCACGCAAAATTATTTAGCTTTGGAGTCTGGAATACAAGTTATGTGAATAAAATATTCATTGATTTTGCATAGAGAATCAGACGATTTATATTTCGATGAAGTTTTAAATATTTAAGTATAATAAATGACTGTAGTACTGTGATAATGTAAAAGGTATCACCACTGAATGTATCCCATTTTAGAGATTTTTAAATGAAATTGCATTTCAGTTGGAAAGTGTTTCATAATCAATGCTTATGCATGATTGACCTTTCTTGTTTAATCCATCCGCGCGTTCTTAGAATCTACGCGTTTGCCTTTGGACGATTTGATTTCGAAACGAAAGAAGCCTTTACCGAGGTAGATCTATATTTATCACCGCCTGCGCGGTTCTCGATCATTTAAAAGTTGAATGCGTGCCCGAGGGAAAAGGAACTCTGTTGGATCAATCCATTTCTCACTCCCACAATTGCGCCATTTCGAAATAATGGGTTAACTTTTTAGAATGCTGCGAAAAAAATCGAGATCCATCCACACGCTTTACTTTATTTCTCTTACAATTTCTAGGGACCCTAAATGTTTTCGAGCATCGATATATGCGAGCACGAACACAGTTAAGCCTTCGGTCAGAGTCCCTTTTAGAGATCCTGACTACGGACTAGGGTACACTACTGGCTACGGCCTAGTGATGGATCCTATCTTTTCTCCAGTCATCTAGAAACAAACGAATGGATGTGACCTCCGTTTAATGTGACTTCTCGGTATGAATAAACTCACCTTATTTACACCTACTCACTTTATATTTTTATATACGTATTTTATTTCTTATAAGCGTGAATAAACTATAAACTCTTGGCACAATTTCATTCCTATTTCATTTTCATTACTTGAAACGTTCCTAAATAATTAGAATAAAAGGTAATCGTAAATTATTTGGACAGACCCTGTCTGCCTTGTCTTCCCCACTCATCCATTGGTTTGGTGTGAGCAAGCAGCACATGACTTTCCCTACAGACTTAAAATCATGTTTCCTTTATTTCTTTAATAATTCATTAAATTGAGTTAAATGGCACAAAATAGCACTGAATCTGCCCTTTTAATTCAATTTTTGTTTTTATTCAGTAACTGGACATTTTTTCAAAGGCGGCGTAACAAAAGTGCGAAATAACTAAAATATCTCGAGAACGGGTAGTCCTAAATAAGTATATAATGGATACATTTGAAATTACGTAGTCTTTTAATCTTGGATTTGAGCGACTTTCATGAGCCATTTCGTAAAACAGAGGCAGGTTACTCCAAATTGTATCAAAATCTAATCAGCACCAGAGCATCCCACAAGTGACCTATCTGCCATATTTCGTGAAATTGGGTCAATTCATTTTTTAGCGAGATTGGATGAGATTTTTGCGCAAACAAAGACAGGTTCGTTTATCCACAATTGCACCAAAATCTAATCAGCACCAAGGTCACTCACACCTATAAAATGTCCTATAAAATTGGGTCCATTAGTTGTCCATTAGTGGCTGCTCTGTCGTCCAGAAAAAAGTTCTGTCTTCGAAATCGTATAATGCCTTTAACCCTTCGTTTTAAGCTGTTTAATAATGACATTTTTATCCTCAAGTACTTTGATGTGAATAGCATCCATTGTTGGGGTATCTCGAGCTGAAATCGGAGCGTTACGAAAAGTGGAAACACTTTGGAAGCTTATATCTCCGAATCTAATAAATAAAAATGTAAACAAATTTTTACTTGTTTTGTCGGAAATAGGGTACAGTTTATGAATATATAAAAGTCATTTCAATGTTTTAATATTTTGAATCTCTTTTTTTCGAAATAACTAAAAATTTTTTGCCTGCGCGAGTTTTTCCTTTCCTTTCCTTACAATCGAAAGATCTTCGAAGATCTTTCAAGCGAAATATCTTCTGAACTATAAAAGAGAAATATAAATATTAGCGACAAAAATGTTCAGTAGTAAATTCAATTTCCAGATTTATATAATTTGCTTTTACGAAGCTCTGATAGTTTTTGAGGAATCGGTTTGATAAGTTCAAGAAGATTGAAAATTTTTCGTTTTAAAAGTTTACAATGATTATATATATATATATATCAAAAACTAAATGTACTAGCTATGAACTATAAGAAGTAATTTGTAGCCCTTTGAAAATCCTATAAAGATATTTAGATTTCGGACCATGTCCTTAGTTTTCAAATTACAGTGGTTATAATGTCTATATTTTAATATTTTGAACTATTTGAAAAGGTAGTTCTAATTACGATATTTTATTATTTTGAATCATTTAGAAAAGGTGTTTCTAATTTCAATATTTTAATATTTTAAATTATTTTGTAAAGGTTGTTCTAATTTCGATATTTTAATGTTTTGAACTCATTTGAAAAGGTGGCTCTAATTTTAGATTTTGAGCTGTTTCAAGATTTTTATATTTTAAGATGTTGAACTGTTTTAAAAATGTCTAAAAAAATAAACCACTCGCAAAGAAAGCTATTTTCAAGCGAAACCATTCCGACTTGGCCCACTGCCGATTTTTTTTAATGCAGCCTGAGTGGACATTTTATAAGCCATTATTGAACGGTCATGAAGAATGTAACCTTGGAGACTCTATCATCATTGTTTCTATAAAATCCTTTTCTTTTTCAGCAATTCTCGCTCACGGATTCGATAATGAAATCTAAAAACCGTAAGCGGCTTTTTCTCAGTCGCTCCTTTCTAAATCTGGCTCCCTTTTATTTATTGCGCAACTGTTTACTTACTTTTATCATAATTCTCGAGTCTCAGTTGGCTCATGAAAATAAATAACAAATATTTTAGATTCTATTATCTCGTGTTTGCACACCAAACACGGGAACGGAGCAAGATATCAAAGATGAAACGATTTGTCTGGAAGATAAAATCGTCCATCGAAGAGGTCGATGTCTGCTTCTGTACTTGCGGCACCCAAGGTCGCTGTATAAAACGGATGCTTTGAATTGAAATCACCCGATCTTTCAAATAAGTACTACTATTCAAAATTCTACTATTTTAAAAGTAACGTTATTCAAAATGCACTCTGTCGCTATGAAAACCATCTACTCTTGCGGTAAAACTAACTGGACACTCAAGAAGTATAAGGACATCTTAAAACCTCCATTATGTTATAAAGCTCATCTGTTAAACGCGAATACCAATTAAAACGAAAATTTGGGTATATAAAACCGATCGTTTTAAGCTCCATTCCTAGGGTTGAAATTCGAAATGACAGTCGTGTTCTTTCATATTTCAATAATAATAATTAATTTGCAACAGATAACCCAATGACCTCGGAGGGTTTAACTTCTTTAGTGAATGCGGGTGTTGCAATACCGAGGTACCACCTTAGCAATCTTTTCATCTCTACCTCAGCTGCTGGTATTCTCAACAAAGCATGCGCACGTGACGTCATACGGACCCTTTTGTCCTTCCGTTTCCAAAACAAAACACTCGTATGTTTAGAAGTAAGGACATTTTCATTACTTCTGCATTAAAAACGGTTAGTTTAGACATTTGCAATTGTTTAGCCCCTCATTTTAGTAAGATATATCTCAATTTGTCTTTTTTCATAGATATTATTTATTGACTAAAAAATAAATGATTCACTTTTAGTAAAATATATACACGAGTTTTTTTTAAAGTCAATTCGTTATGTACCTTTCCGTTCTAGCTCGCATATGCACTGCAAAACTTTCTAGTCAATGCGTACATCTACAGAACGCTACTACGGTCAAAATGAGTCACTTAAAATCATTTAAAGTGCACTTTAGCAAATGGAATTTTTAAATATATAGTGCCACTCAAGTTTTCTAAAATTATTATCAGCACGACGATACATTTCGATGTTGAATGGGTGTAAATTTAATTTTCGTTGCCATCCTCGTCCGTTTACCATGACCCGCTATGGTAAAAATAATACGTTTTTGCGCATCCTACTTAAATGGCTCCTTCCTTGAAGGCATGAAGTTACTTCTCACATTGATTTCAGTGATGTAATAGTTTATATTACTTTAAAGAAAGTACAAAAAGCAAGTTTTGTTATCGGTGCTAGTGCATCTAAATTTTATATAAAAAAATAAATTATTCACTGAAACAGAAGCAGTATTGTATGCATACTACCATCTAAGATTTAAGGTATGTTCAAAATAATTGTCTTACATTTTTCAAATATTATTTTTAGATATCTTACTCCTGAAACAAAGTTAATCTTAGAATAGTTTAAATTTATTTTATCACATTTCTATGCTACTTTGTAAATTTATTTCTTTAAAATAACTTCAGGCAAAATATTGCATATTAAAGGAATATGAATGCTTTAGTGTTTATAATAATGCGTTTTTAAACTGTCGATTTTATGTTGAACTTCGTAATTAGTAGAGAAAATCCATTGAAATAGAAAATTCACACGCTCTCTATTATATATTACATTTTGCCAAGACGTATCCTGAGGAGGAAGCGGGAGATTTGGGAGTCGTCTGTCCCCTCTACCGAAATCCTAATTAGAAAATGCTTTTTTTATGAATGGCACCTATTGTGCATACTCATTTGACATTTTTTTCATAAATATCAGAATTGATACCTTTTGGAAGAAACATTTTATGAACATTATGAATGAGTTTAGAGCAATATAATTTTAGAATAGTATGAGAACATATTTAGAACATATTTAGAACAATATGGCAATATAATTTTGAATTAACTTCATGTTTCCATTTTCGAAATGTAATTATAAAAATGAATTAGAATCAAATAATTAGTTATGAAACGAAAACGTTTCCGATGAACTTCATTTTATCAATGTTATATTGGCGGATTGTATAAATGTGGGAGTATCTAAGCAGTTTATGTATTCACCGTAGTTTAAAGGATATTCACTAAATTGCCTTGAAATTTGGTAGCTATGTTGGTTAGGCATTACTCTGGTGCTAATTTGATTTTTGGTGACTATCAAACAATAATAGTGGCACTTAAAAATCCGAAAAATGAGAAGTTTCTATTAAACTATGTACTCTGTGAAGTAATTGTCGTGCTACAAAATAAAATAAAATGTTACTGCTCCCGCTATGCTGGAATAAACTGTTTTCAACACCATCATATTTTCAATTGTGGCACGATACTTAGCGAATTGGTATTCAAATAGAGCTAGTTTACTATATAAAAGATGAAATTCAATGATAAACCTCAAAATCAATGTAATTTAGAAATTATAATTTTGTAATGACATAATGCATTAAATCAACAAGAAAGATCAATCACGTATAAAGCATTGATTGTAAAACACTTTCCAACTTCAATGCAATTTTATTTAAACATCTCCAAAATGCGATACGTTCAGCGGTAATATTTTTTAAATTATTACAATACTACATTAGTTTATTATATTTGAAAACTTAAAAGTTCATCGAAAAAAATGAACTTTATTCAAATGACGGCATTGAAATATAAATCGCCTGGTTTTCAGTTTCGTAAAGTCATTTTTACGGCAGTTATCGTCCGAACGGACAGACTAACAGACAGACAGACAGAATGAACAAAGTCATAAACACTTTTCAACTATGTTATAAAGTGTTAAAAATGATTTCAGTCGTTAAAGTTTTCAAAAATGTACCAATTAAAATCTTTTAGGATAATTTTAATAGAGCATTTGGAAGATACAAACTTTTACTGCTAATTGTTAAAAACGGTTTTAGTCAAAAGCAGAGAACTTTCCGTCTTTGGATTTTTCAGTGAGTCAAAACGATTGAGGCACCAAAATGGCATGTATCTGAACATGTGCTGTTTCCATCTAAAAGGTTGCGAAACAAATGAAAGTTGATTTTCTGATAAAATCCCAAGATACTTTGGACATATTTTATTTTATTTATATGCTGCATATGCATGCTGATTGGGGATAATTCGACTATCACACCGATAACTTTTTTTTGTATGTGGCTGTTCGCCACAGAAATGTTGCAATGCCATTGTTTTCACAAATTTTTTTTTGAGGTATCAATTTCTCAGGATTTATTATAGATGAAACTTAGATACGACCTGGTATGGATCGAGCATTCAATTCTGGAGGAGGTAGGCAGGTTCACTAAAGATTTCCATATCTGATTCTTTTTACGTTTCTAGTTCAGTTTTTTCTTTTCCTTGAAGCATCCATTTTCTAAGATTGGCTGTAAATAGAGCTTTGGTGATGGAAAGTTGAGGGATTGAGAATAATTTTTAATTCGGATTTTTTCCTACTTCCGGTTCAAAAAATTTCCCTTGTTTCTTGGAATTGGCTACAGATTTCCAAAAATTTCCAATCTATTTTTTGGAATTGGCTACAGATAAAGCTTAGCCAATGATTGACGCAGTCACATTTTGAAGAGGTTAGGGGAAATCACTAAGAATATTAACTTCCGATTGTGGAAATGTCACTTTCATTTAAAAAATTTACATTTTTCTTGCGACATATTTTTTTTTAATGAGCTTAGATGATGATATGGATTCAGCATCAAATTCCAAAGGAAGTAGGGAACCTTCTCTGGAATTTGGTTTTCTAAGGATTTCTACTTGCAGTTTTGCATCTTATGGTTCAAAATCTTTCCTTGAAATGTATATTTCGATTGACTATAGATAGAGCTTAGGTGATGACTGATATGAATTTAGCATCGAATTTCAGGGACGATCGGGATTTACTAAGAAATTCTACTTCCAGTTCTTTTTCCAATTCTGGATAAAAAAAAATTTCATTTTCCTTTAAACATTTATTTCTCAAAATCGGTTATAGATAGAGCTTATGATGACTGATATATTATAGATTCAGTATCAAATATTTTAGAAGTTAAAAAATTCATTATGGATTTCTAGTTCTGGTTCTATAGATGTCTCTTTCGATTAAAAAATTACAGTTTTTTACAATAATTATTTCTCAGGATTGATTACTGATTCTACATCGAACTTTGGAGGTGGTCACTAATGATTTACACTTCTAGTTCTGAAAATGTTACTTCAGATTGTTCCAAACATGTGTATGACTATACGAAATACGCAAGCAAAGAAGTATAAAAATATTTCTTCTAAAATGAAATGTACACACCATTTGCCATCATATGAAATATCCTTCACAAATTTCTTATTTTTCAGTGTTATATTGTATAAAACCTTGTACTTGATATATTTTATGAAATTCTACTCTACTCCTAAATAATACAGAAAAAAGAGGCACCTTCCCCCTTTATTCTTTTATCTAGAGTCCGCGGCTCGACTTGGTCCCCGGGCCCAAAATTGGATGTGAGGGCCCTGCTTCCATAGACTATAACAACCTTCCATAGACTATAATAACCGTTTGGTTCCGGTTCATATGTATGTGAAAGATCAGTAGCATTGTCTTTCAGAAACGTTTGCAGTAAACTGTTCCAAGGATGAGTTCCTTAGTTGTGTTGTTTGTTTGTTTGTTCGACCCAGCAGACCATCAGACTGACCAGAAGGTTGGTTGCGTTGGTTGGATGGTGAAGAGAATTTCATATCAAGAAATCTCCACACAGTTTCTTGATAGTCCTTTGGGTCCTGTGTACCGGATGCACGTTATGGCCCGTTCTCCATCATCCAGTTTTGCAAATGACTCCAGCGGTTACACTTGTCACATGGGGAGACCATGAAGCTGGAGTTCCAGCTTCACGGACGGCTTCGGTTGAACTGGAAGTAATCCGCAGCTTTCTACTAGTGGAGAGTTCGAGTGATTCTGTTGCCTTGAGTTCTTTTCACGCTCCTCCAGCGTTATAGCTCCTTCTTGGAGGACTCCTTCTCCTCCTTCACATCGTTCTGAAGTAAACAGCGATGCAAAGTTTTTCATATGACATCTTAATAGTCCAGATTCGTTTTCTGAAACTTCACCTTCCTCGACTCGCAAACATATCGTAAATGCTGCGGTGGAATTGAAATTCATTAAAAAATGAAGAGCTGGAAATATCCTTACACATACCTGGCCCCACATTAGGTTCTTTTACAAATGAATAAAATTTGGCAAGCATGAAGTAAGAGTTTCACTTCATGGCGCTTTGAATCCCTTTCGAAGTGTCGTTTCAGAAGGTCGACTGTTGCATGATTCATCTTAGCCCAACCAGAGGAGCCAAGAAAAAAAGTATGTGGTGTTAGATATATAACTATTCGCAGGGATGGAAAAAGCATACCAACAAAGGCCCTCATCCTCGTACTTGCTGCAAAATCTTACCACAGCGAATAAAAGAAACTTGTTGAAGTTGTCCTGTCAAGCCACGCATGCGCAATCCTACTCAGTACCAAACGTCTCAAACGCACTCAAACATTTCCTGTTGCGCATCGTACACTACTTGTTCTGACGTGGGTCATAACAGTGATTCTTATCTAAGAAACCAAAGTGCGCCCATCGGCAGGACGAGCATTCAGCCTATTCAAGAACATGTACAAAATGGCTTTTCCAAAAAGAAATACAAATAGTGAGACATTAAACACTATGTCATATCTGGATGCCCGCAAAATAGTTTTTGCGTGTACTTCTTAAGCAGGTGTAAGTTATGCTGCTATATCGGAAACTGCAAAGTCCACCTATATGCAAACAGTTTGACTTTAATTGGATTCCTGCAACTTCTAATGCTCTATCACATCCCGAACGGAAAAAAAGTTCATAGTAGTATCCCAACTTCTAAAAATTCTGCACAGGCTCAATACTCCAAACCTTCAAAAACAGATAAGGATTCTAATTAAACCGATAATCCTGCATCGTAACTCCAAACCCAAACGACTCAAACTCCAAACTCTCTGAAACGAGTCAAGATTTCGAACCAAATCAGAGATTCAAACTATTCACCTCATACTATTCACCTCATACTGCTACGAAGTCTGCCGACTACAAAGTACTCACTCCAAATCCAACATTCCTCCTAAAGACATATTTTTCCACAGAAGAAATTGATTGAACAATGTACTATTGTCAGCTTCAGTAGAAAACCTCGCAAACAGGAGTGCAATTCATCTTGAAGCCCCTCAAAAGTGAACTCTTTAAAAGAGAACCGACATATGTAAATGACGCCCAAACGGTTACAGATGGAGAGGCACTTCTTCAAATGAACTGCCGACCATTTTAATGAACCTCCGACGATGAAGATGACTTTATTTCGGAAAAAAGAAGAAACTTAATGATAATCGGATCAGTTTAATGACTTCTTTTGGTGCAACTTTTTTTTTTCTTTTCCATTATATTTTGCCTTCTTTTTGCATTTTTATAGCACGCATGAATTTGCTTTTCACCATAGCCATGTGTCATAACATTTTATATTACATTGGCAGTTTGCAACATTATATGAACACGGTTTTAACATTCTCGCATCTTTATTTGTAATTTCATCCATGCAGCGTGTCAACTCAGATTTTGCGTCATTAAACCTCAATCAAAAAACGATAACCAGATTAACAAGAAAGATCCATCATGCTTAAAGCATTGATTATGAAACACTTTCCAACTGCAATTTTATTTAAACATCTCTAAAATGCGATGCATTCGGCGATGGTATTTTTAAAATGATCGCAGTACTCCAATAATTTATTTCACTTGAAAACTTAAAGCCATGCAGGTAAAAGTCCTTTCAAACTCCATACTTAAAACTCCCTCGAAAAAGGCAATGCCATGAAATCGTCTGCTTCACTATGTAAAATCAATGCTTATTTCATTCATATCACCTGAGGTTTACCTGAGGTTCGCCTCCTCCTCCTCCTACTATTTCTGCCTAGGTTAGTACCCTGCGAGGTCGTCTCCCAGAGTCCACTGAAACCGTACTCGTGGTACTAGGGTCGCTTTCAGACCTCTGACATCTTTGCACTAACCTACAGGGTTGATTGGTTCAGGCGCTATTGTAAAGAACCTTTTGGTCCTAACAGTAAATCGAGCCCAGGATCTCCGAACTGGTCAGCCGACGTTCTACCGTTGAGCTACTGGGGCGCAAGCTCTTATCATCGTCGATGTGGACTCTACAAAATGCGCAGATCAGTAAAAGAAGTCAGTACTTGTTCGATCCCGTTCTTGGATGAACTGGGCTTGTGAAACGTTAATTTGTACTACACAAATAAATTTCAAAAAAATTTGATGGAGTTTCAGAGAAGTTATCTTCGGACGATGTATATCAGCAAAGGGAGGCGGGGTGCACAATTTTTTTCCGACTTCGTTCGGCAACTAAATCGACCTGCAAAACCTTTATCTTCACCACACATTTAAATTGTAAAACGAAAAACAAACAAGAAAGATCAATCATGCATAAAGCATTGATTACGAAACACTTTCCAACTTCAATGCAATTTCATTTAAACATCTCTAAAATGCGATACATACCACGGTAATATTTTAAAAATGATCACAATACTACATTAGTTTATTATATTTGAAAACTTAAAACTTCATCGAGAAAAATGAACTTCATTCAAATGACGTCATTGAAATATAAATTGCCTGGTTTAAACATCTCTAAAATGCGATACATTCAGGGGTAATATTTCTAAAATGATCACAATACTACAATAATTTATTATATTTGAAAACTTCATCGAAAACAAATGAATTTTATATTCAAATGACGTCATCGAAATATAAATCGCCTGGCTCTATCTATAAAAGCAGCATTTCATTCATAAGCTTTTTCCATTCATTTCATTCATCACAATACTATAATAATTTATTTTATTTAAAAACTTAAGACTATAGAGGTTCAAGTAATTAAACTCTATGCTTAAAAATTCATCGAAAAAATGGTCCTTCTCGCTGTAAAATCAATGAATGTTTCATTCATATCAGCTATGCAGACTCCATGAGCTAAATAATTTTGCGTTAAAGAAATGCAGCAATTCTTATACAACTCATTCTACATATTTTGCTGTTTACATTTTCCATAAGTGAAAAATAGGCTTCGTTGTAGAAATAATCAAATTTGGATGATCATTTAAACTCAAATATGCTGTAATTGCGTTGTTTAAGTATGTAGATGCACAAAATGTAAGCAAAATTAAAGTGGTTTTAGGACGGATACAACACTCAATATGAATTAAAAAGAACTCTTGTCTCAAATCACGATTTTGAGACAAGATGGATGCCATATTACTCTCCTTATATACATAATGTATAAGGAATGTATTGTGACGGGGTCGAAAATTCGAATTCGAGTTTTCGACGGGAGAGCACGTTTCAAGCATCCCTGATCACGAATCAAACATTTTTGAAGTTATGTCTGTGTGTGTGTGTCAGTGAGTCTGTGAAGACTATAACTAACGAATGAATGAACCGATTCGAACGAAATTGGGTACAAAAATCACAATTCGTAAACACTGGAAGCCTATTGTTTTTATACGGAATCGAATGTTCAGAACCCCCCTAAATTTTCGAATGAAAATTTGAAAAAATCGTCAAAAAATCAAAACCGCTAATAAAGTTACGCAAATAGACATTTCTCATGTAATTTTTTATTAGAAAACGATTGGCATAAATTTTAGAACGCTAACATGAACCGTAATCGAGATATTGCACATTTTTCAAAAAAATTTTAAAAAAGTTATATAAAATAATAAATAAAAATATTTCCTATTGAGAAACATGTTCACTTTTCATATGTAATACCATGCGATAAATTTGGTGACATCATTCTCGTGGATCTAGCTCGTTCCATTCATGAAAAAAGATATTTTGAGTAATACTTTTGTATTTGAACGCCAATAGTCATTTATCTACTGTAATGATAACTTATTTCTCCCTCCATAACGCTTGGCGAGATTTTGGCGTCGAATTTGGCGGAATGTCGCCCACTTGGCGACATTTTTAATTGTTGCGAAATTAACAAAAATCTCGCCAAATTGATAAAAATGACGCTAAATCAATGAAAATGACGACTAATTGAAGAAAATTCAATATCATGGAAAGAATATAAGTATCTACTATAAGAATAGCTTTTTTTTAGCTGTAAAAGTAGTAAATTCATTGCATTATATAAGGAAAGTCATGTGTTGCCCACATCAGATTTTTTAATTTTGAAGTGGATCACGTATCTCTTCATATAATGGTCACGTAATCGCTTCATATAAGAGGTGTAATTATTATTTTAATTTTTGTTTTAAAAACTGCTGAATATATTTTGTTGACATTTTTTTTATATATTTTATTGCATAAATTGAATATTTCCTAAAATTTTCGAAACAATTTGTTAATTTTAAATCCGCTTAAAAAATGTTTGAAAAATGATGTTCCATAGGGTTCAGTGTATTTCATTTTTTCAACCCGGGTTCAATCCAAAACTAATTGGGTGATATCATTCATTTATATTCTCATAGGTCTCACAGACCGTCTGAGCTACACACTAAAATTTTATTTTGATAAAGTCATTTTTACGGCAGTTATCGTGCTAACGGACAGACAGACAGACAGACAGACAGAATGAACAAAGTCATAAACACTTTTCCACTTTGTTGTAAAGTGTTAAAAACTAATCCATTTAATTTCCGGGTTGAGTCATTATCGAACAAAGCGTACAGAGAGCGTCCAGCTCAAAAGTACGAAGCTTCCAGTCCTTCCTTCCGATGTTTTGCGAAATCAGAATTAGACCTCCTTCATAATAACATTTCCCATAAACAACTTGGTAGTACATTTTCCGTTTCGATGCAAAAATCTGCCTTTCTTGTATTCAGTGTAATAAAGTGGATACGTCTTGACAATGACATGCTGCTGGTTTTATACTATTTCCGGATTATATCCTCTGCATTCGAGAGGATCGCTCTATGGAATTGTTTAACTCATGATCGTCGACGCTACAGAACCTAACACGAGACTGGATTTTCGATTGACCTCGCGAAGGCAAAGAAAATGAGTGTGTGTCTGGGTGCCGAAAAGTATTTCCAGACCCTTCCGAAGCCCCTCCGTTGACCCGGAAGGCAAAATTTTTTCACACTTATAGTATCGAACTTTGAACAGAACCCAACGGAGCCGGATTTTCGAATTTTCTCCAGAGTGGACAAATGGGTGGGGGAGTTTGACAGAAGCCCCTCAGGAACATAGAAGGTTGAAACTCGACAACGGGGCAGAACCCAACTGCGCACGTTTTCAATTGAAACAATTATCTTTACTAAGCATCGTGCATTGTTAAACAATTTTTACTTTCCATATTATTTATACATATAATGTATAAGAAAGTATTGTGACTGGGTCGAAAATTCGAATTAGATTTTTCGACGGGAGAGCACGTTTCAAGCATCCCTGAACACAAATCAGACGTTTTTGAGGTGATGTGTGTGTGAAAGTATGTGTGTGTGTGTGAAATTATGTATGTGTGTGTATGTATATCAGTGAGTCTGTGGAGACGATATCTCATGAACAAATAAAGCGATTCGAACAAAATTGGATGAAAATATCACAATCCATGAATACTGGAAGCCTATTGTTTTTACACGCAACCGAATGTTCAGAACCCACCTAAATTTTGAAATGAAATTTTAAAAAAATCATCAAAAAATGAAAACTCTCAGTATAGTTACGTAAATAATCATTGCTTGTGTAATTTTTCATTCGTAAACGATTGATACAAACTTTGTAACGCTAGCATTAACAGATATTGTACATTTTTCAAATAAATTTATCAAAAAATCATATAAAATTCATAAAAAGTATTAACTATTGTGAAATTTGTTCACTCTTCATATGTGACATTATGCGATAATTTATTATCATCATTCTCGTATATCTAGCTCGTTCCGTTCACGAAAGGAGACACTTTGGGTTCTAATTTGACGCCATTAGTCGTTTATCTACTATAAGTATAACCTATTTCTGCATCCACATCCACAATGTTTGGCGAAAGTTTGGCGACGAGTTTGGCTGAAAATCGCCAACTTGGCGAGTATTTTAAATATTGCCAAATTGACGATAAATATCGCCATATTGATAAACATGTCATCAAATTGATAAAACTAAGCCTAAATCAATGAAAATGAAGACTGATGAAAATTCAATATCTTTGAAAGAATATAAGAATCTACTATAAGAGAAAAGATACTTCGGGTAATAGTTTTATATTTGGACTCCATTAGTCGTTTATCTACTTTAAAAATAACCTATTTATCCGACCATAATGCTTAACGAAATTTTGGCGACGAATTTGGCGGAATATCGCCAACTTGTCGAGTTCTTAAAATGTCGCCAAATTGATGAAAATGGCGCCAAATTGATAAAAATGACGCTAAATCAATAAAAATGACAACTAATTGATAAAAATTCAATATTTTGGAAAGAACATAATAACCTATTTCTCTGTCTGTAACGCTTGGCGGAAATCTGGTGACGAATTTTGGCGGCATATCGCCAACTTGGCGACTCTTTTTCATTGTTGCCAAATTGGCGAAATTGTAGTCAAATTGAAAAACAATGTTATCAAATTGATAAAAATGTCGCCATATTGATAAAAATGATTCCAAATGGGATGCAATGTTTTTTAAATTTTTCATTCCGTCATATGATGGACATACATTTTATTATATAAGTAATGCTCTTCTAAATATTGTCAATTTGGCGATATTTAGCCTTATATTGACGAAAATATCGTCAAAATTGAAAAAAATGACGTCAAGTTAATGAAAATGACTCATAATTGATGAATTTATTATTACAATATTTAAATATATGGACTATATTTCTAAGTATGATATCAATATTGATAATTGTTAATTTAGAGTTGCGTAAAATATAAGTTAATTAGGTACGAAATAGTTTTACATGTTGTCATCCGAAGAAGCGCCCAATGTACAATTTAACATTACAAACACTGTGCCGTGGATTTTTTTCATCACTTTTTCACCGTTAAAGAAGTTAATTCATTGCATTATATAAGGAAAATCATGTGCTGCCCACATCAGATTTTTTTTATAGGTCAACGGGCTTAGCAGCAGCAGCAACAACAACAATAACAACAACAATAACAACAAAACTTTTTCTGTGACAGGCTTAAATACTATGGATAAATCCAAATATTTAGATAAATTCAAATTTTTAATAAGCGTCAACAGTTAATAATACTCCAACTGTCTAGTAAAGTTACCAAACAACCGTCAGCAACAATAAAGCCATCATTCGATGCCATTCACATACGACAATTTCTTTCGTATTCTCAAAACGTCTTCATTCACACTTTAACTCCGCGGTCAGTAAATAGAACAACAAATTTTTTAGAGCAGTCAATTTTCAGCAAGTTCTACTCTCGCTGCTCGAGCGCAAAAGCCCCCCCCCCCCCCTCCTTTCACAGCCCCTTTGTTTGATCTTCCCGGCCCTCGTCTTGCGCGGGCGCAAAAGCCGTAACACAATAAAATTGGGTCTAAAGTTAACTTCGGCAGGTCGAGTGGATCTATGAAGATTCAGCTTTCTGGGTCATCGTGGGAATAGGATCTAGAGGATCTAAAAAGACTTAAGAACTCACAGTCCTCTTTCTTGCATGGAAGCTAAAGTAATAAAGCAACAAGCTTGGATCCAAGTTTAGCGTGAGCATGTCGAGTGGGTCCATTGCAGAGTAGAAAATACAACGTGAAAATTGCAACAAAATCTGTGCAGGCGTCGCCTTATAATAAACTTTATAAAAAACGGAGATTTTAAAAAGCCACGCTCCCCTTGTTTTGCCACTCCCCTTCTACTGCGGTTGCTCACTTCCCCCAAAAGTAAAAATAAGAAACGAGAATATAAAACGAAAATTCCTGTAAATATAAAGACGGAATGATCCAATCTTGAGTCGATAGACAGACAACAACTTTCCGGATGAAAGTTATTGAACCATGGATTCCATTGTATGCAAATAACAAATAAAGTCACAACAAATAGAATTGAAGTTTTGTAGAACTAACTGTAGAACACTGCACGATGTAGAACATTGTACGATGATAAAATTTGAAGACTGTACCTGCAGCAGTATATTTTAGACTAAATTATAAATTTAAGCATTACGTCACATTAAAAGTACAAACCCTTCATTTGATTTAAAAAAAGTAACAAATAAAGTTAGGACAAAAAGAGTGGAAGCTTTCTAGAGGTAAGAGGAAAACTTTCGTCGAACTACAGGACATTACCACTGAATGCAATTTCTAATACCTTAAAATGAATCAAGCTGAATAAGTAGTATTAGCGTAGGGGCACGAAAACTGTTAATTCTTCGATGAATCTAGGTTAAGTTTAGTTTCCATTTGGGAGACAGATAGTGGATTTTTTGGGGGCGAATGAAATTTTAGCGAATGAAATTTAATATTCTATTTACCCTATATAAATATATCTAAATGCTGCGTCTCATAAATAGAAATTAGTTTAACATAAAATGTACGCCAGAAAGAAGCACTGAAGACAGGTAAACACTAACAGAAGACCCACTTACGTCAATCGAGTCCTCCGAGTCGATCGCTTATTGGGATGGAAAACAGTTTTTTGGATGAAGCCCTTTTGAGATATTCGATGCCCTCCGCCGGCAGAACAGTTTCCCCCATTTTATCAAAATGACGTCCATTATCGAAAGCGATAAAAAGTGAAAATTTCTCATAAGAGGGCGGAATCCAAACAAGATTCTATGACGTGTTACGAGCGTATATTTATTTATCGAACTTTCACAATATTTTCTCTTTCTTCAACGGCTAACAATGATGCTACTTCACAGATCTTGCTTCGATAGAGGAAACACAAAGCGTGCACTGATAAAACGTTTCTAACAACATACTCTCGACATTTCTTAATCAACTTTTTATATTTTCATATTATTATATTTTCATATTATACTTATACAGAGGTCGTTCGCACTCGATGGAAACGGTTTTGTATTTATGTTTCTCGTTAGTATTTCGAGATAAAGATTTGGCATTTTCAATAGAATCGTCTGCTACTAATTTGTTCTGATTGGAATGCAGAATAAAATATTTATTTCGAAAATAGCCCCTGAAATGGATAGATGGTTCGAAGGTTACGTAAATGCGCTTTCCGAGGGAAAATATTCGTATCAACACATTGTAATGCGATGTAAAAATCGAAGTTATTGCATCTTAAAGAAAGGTATTTTTAATATATTAAATTTGAATGGGAAAAAGCGTCTATAACTGAAAGTAAAAATAAAAAATTGGCCTCAAAATCGTATCTTAAGACTATTCGAACGCAGGTAAATATCAAGAAAGTGAAGTCTCTGATCCCAAAAGAAAATCCAACGACTCAAAGATCTATTGAATCATCGAAACTGGGAATGTCTTCCGGCACTGTAAGTAAAATCATTCAGAAAGATTTGAAATTAAAAAAGATGTTTACATCTAAAGTTCGTCTGCTTTTGCCAAAGCATATTGCGGAAAGAAAAACAAATTGTAAAAAATTATATGAAAAACACCTAGCTGCTGATAAATGGAAACGTGTGGTAACACTCGATGAGGCATAGGTGTATTTAAATGACTGTAATAAAAAAAGAGCCATTTTCTATCGCTCAACTGACGAAAATGACCGTACGAAATGGCTTCGTCAATGTACAGAAAAGTTCCCAAAGGGATTCATGATTGTTGCAGAATTTTGTTAAAACGTGTAAATTAAAATCCAAAAAAGTCTCAAGTGAAGCTAAAATGAATTCACTCTACTATCAGCAGAATAATTTAGAACCCATTTTTGAAGGAAACATTCCAGCCTTATACGGAAAGGACGACACCAATGAAGTCAAGCTTCATATGGACAAAGTCTCTAGTCACACATCTAAGTCAACTGACGCATATTCAGCAAAGAAAGAATCAGAAACGGAAAAGAAATGTATCTCATTTAATAAAATACCTGTAAATCACCTGGCGTTCCTCCTATGGAGTTTTGCACTTTCGGTTTGTTTAACGAGTCCTAGGAAAACGGCATCCGAATACACTGAACGGAAAACGACCCAAGAGGAGTGGGATAAAATTGACATGAAGATGCCAAGAAAAAGTTTACATTAATGGAAAATTCGAGCTAGAACTATAGTCAAGAATCAAGGCTATCAGATAGAAGCAAATCGGCGGAAGAAATACGCCCTTTATGCATAAACATTAATCATCAAAACCTTTTCCATAAAGTGCAAACGATCTTTTGTATATGATGATCGAAGCACAGATAAAACGTTCGTCGAATGTTTTTAACAACACACCCTCGACACTTCTTAATTAACTTTTTATATTACTTTCCTTATATACAATAATGTATAAGGAAAGTATTGTGACGGGGTCAAGAATTTGAATGCATGACGTTTTCGACGAGAGAGCACGTTTCAAGCATCTCTGATCACGAATCGAACATTTTTGAGGTGATGTCAGTGTATGTGTGTGTGTGTGTCAGTGAGACTGTGGAGACGATAACTAACGAACGAATGGACCGATTCGAACGAAATTTGGTAGAAAAATTACAATCCGTGAATACTGGAAGCCTATTGTTTTTATATGCAATCGAATGTTTAGAACCCCCCTAAATTTTCAAGTGAAATTTTGAAAAAACCATCAAAAAATCAAACCTTCTAATAAAGTTACGCAAATAGACATTTCTTATGTAATTTTTCATTAGAAAATGATTAACATAAATTTTAGAACGTTAGCATAAACCGTTCTCGAGATATTGCACATTTTTCAAAAAAATTATCAACAAATTATATAAAATAAAAAAAATATTTCCTATTGAGAAACTTGTTCACTTTTCATATGTAATATCATGCGATAAATTGGGTGACATCATTCTCGTGGGTCCAGCTCGTTCCATTCATGAAAAAAGATACTTTGAGTCATACTTTTGTATTGGAACACCAATAGTCATTTATCTGCTGTAAGAATAAATTATTTCTCCGTCCATAACACTTGGCGAGATTTTGGCGACGAATTTGGCGGAATGTCGCCAACGTGGTGACTTTTTTAAATGTTACCAAATCAAAGAAAATCTTTTCAGAAAGGAAAATTTGATGTGGGCAGCGCATGACCCTCCTTACGTAATGCAATGAATTGACTCCTTTTACAGTAAAAAAGAAAATCTGATGTGGGCAGCACATGACTTTCCTTATATAATGCAATGAATTTACTATTTTTACAGTTTAAAAAAATGTTATTCTTATAGTAGATACTTATATTCTTTCCAAGAAATTTAAATTTTTTCAGTTAATCGTAATTTTCATTTATTTAGCGCCATTTTTATACATTTGGCGAGATTTTCATTAATTTGGCAACATTTAAAAATGTCACTAAGCTGGCGACATTCCGCTAAATTTGTCGCAAAATCTCGCCAAGCGTTATCGACGGAGAAATAAGTTATCCTTACAGCAGGTAAATGGCGTTCAAATACAAAAGTATTACCCAAAGTATCTTTTCTCGTGAATGGAACGAGTTAGATCCACGAGAATGATGTCACCCAATTTAACACATGATATTACATATGAAAAGTGAACATGTTTCTTAACAGTTAATATTTTTGTTTAATTTATGGAATTTTTTGATAAATTTATTTGAAAAATGTGCAATATCTCGAGAAAGGTTCATGCTAGCGTTCTAAAGTTTATGTCAATCGTTTTCTAAGGAAAAATTACACAAGAAATGTTAATTTGCGTAACTTTATTAAAGGTTTTGATTTTTTGATGATTTCTTCAAAATTTCACTCGAAAATTTAAGGAGGTTCTGGACATTCGATTGTGTTTTAAAACAATAGGCTTCCAGTATTCACAGATTGCGATTTTTGTACCAAATTTCATTCAAATCGCTCCATTCGTTCGTGAGATATCGTCTCCACAGACTCACTGACGCACACACATACATCACCTCACAAATGTTAGATTCGTGATCATGGATGCATGAAACGTGCTCTCCCGTCGAAAATTCGAATTCGAATTTTCTACCCCGTCACAATACTTTCCTTATAAATTATGTATATAAAGAAAGTAATAATGTATAAGATCCACGGTACTGTGTTTTTAACGTTCAATTGTACATTGGGTGATTTTCTGAATGACAACCTGTAAAACTATTTCAAAGAACTTATATTTCGCGCAACTTGAAATGAAAATCTGATGTGGGCAACACATGACTTTCCTTAATTAATGCAATGAATTGACTACTTTTACAGTAAAAAAAAATCTGATGTGGGCAGCCCATGACTTTCCTTATATAATGCATTGAATTTACTACATTTACAGTAAAAAAAAAAGATTATTTTTACAGTAGATATTTATATTATTTCCAAGATAATGAATTTTCGCCAATGAGTTGTCATTTTCATTGATTTAGCGTTATTTTTATCCATTTGGCGAGTTTTTCGTTAATTTAGCAACATTTAAAACAGTCGCCAAGTTGGCGACATTCCACGAAATTCGTTGCCAAAATCTCGCCAAGCGTTATGGACGGAGAAATAAGTTATTCTTATAGCAGAAAAATGACTATTGGCGTTCAAATACAAAAGTATTACTCGAAGTAGCTTTATTCTTCAGTGGAATGAACACCACGAGAGTGGTGTCGCAAAATTTATCGCATGATATTACATATGAAAAATGAACATGTTTCTCAACAGTTAATATTTTTTTTTAATTTATGGGATGTTTTGATAAATTTATTTGAAAAATGCGTAATATCTCGAGAACGGTTCCTGCTAGCGTTCTAAAATTTATGTCAATCGTTTCTAATGAAAAATTACATAAGAAATGACTACTTGCGTAGCCTTCTTAAAGGTTTTAATTTTTTTATGATTTTTTCAAAATTTCACTCGAAAATTTAGGGGGGTTCTGAACATCCGATTGCGTATAAAAACAATAGGCTTCCAGTATTCATGGATTGTAATTTTTGTACCAAATTTTGTTCGAATCACTCCATTCGTTCGTCAGTTATCGTCTCCACAGACTCACTGACACACACACACACACACAGAGACAGACATCATCTCAAAAACGTCTGATTCGTGTTCAGGGATACTTGAAACGTGCTCTCTCGTCGAAAACTCGAATTCGAATTTTCGACCCCGTCACAATACTTTCCTTATACATTATATGTATATAAGGAAAGAAATAAAAGAAAATTTATACTTGCGCATTGGGCTAACCTTCAAATATTTACATACAAAATAATATACCACTAGGATTTGCTAGCATTTACGCTTGTCGAAGATAGAGAAGCTATCACTCTTGAAAGAAAAATCGGATGTGGGCAGCCCATGACTTTCCTTATATAATGAATGCAATGAATTTACTACATTTACAGTAAAAAAAAAAAAAAAAGATTAATTTTATAGTAGATATTTATATTATTTCCAAGATAATGAATTTTTGTCAATGAGTTGTCATTTTCATTGATTTAGCGTTATTTTTATCCATTTGGCGAGTTTTTTGTTAATTTAGCAACATTTAAAACAGTCGCCAAGTTGGCGACATTCCACCAAATTCGTCGCCAAAATCTCGCCAAGCGTTATGGACGGAGAAATAAGTTATTCTTACAGCAGATAAATGACTATTGGCGTTCAAATGTAAAAGTACTACTCAAAGTATCTTTATTCATGAATGGAACGAGCTAGATCCACAAGAATGATGTCACCCAATGTATCGCATGGTAATACATATGAAAAGTGAACATGTTTCTCAATAGGAAATATTTTTTCTTTATTTTATATGATTTTTTGATAGTTGTTTTGAAAAATGTGGAATATCTCGAGAACGGTTCATGTTAGCGATCTAAATTTTATGTCAATCGTTTTCTAGTGAAACATTACATAAGAAATGTCTATTTGCGTAACTTAATTTGAGGTTTTGATTTTTTGACGATTTTTTCAAAATTTCACTTGAAAATTTAGGGGGGTTCTGAACATTCGATTGCGTATAAAATCAATAGGCTTCCAGTGTTTACGGATTCCAATTTTTGTACCAAATTTCGTTCAAATCGGTCCATTCGTTCGTCAGTTATCGTTTCCACAGACTCATTGGCACACACACACACACATACTTTCACACACACACACACACATACTTTCACACACACACACACACACACATACTTTCACACACACACACACACACACAGACATCATTTCAAAAATGTTCGGTTCGTGATCAGGGATGCTTGAAACGTGCTCTCCCGTCGAAAACTCGAATTCGAATTTTCGACCCCGTCACAATACTTTCCTTATACATTATGTGTATAAGGAAAGTAACAATGATAATCATGGATAGCATTCTCAGTAAGTGATGGAGTGCGTATATTAAAATATTTTAATTATTAATTCATCAATGTCATTTTCATGAATGTAGCATCATTTTTGCAATTTTGACGATATTTACGACAATATGGGGTAAAATATCGTAAAGTGGACGATACTTTGCTAGATTATTGGGCCAAGTTCGCCAAATACATCACCAAGTGTTACAGACAAATGGGGAAAAGAGCATTTCTAATAGCCTAGAAGATATGTCCAATCAAAATTTGCGAAACATGACTTCCCATTTGGCTTCATTTTTATCAATTTGGCAACATTTTTATCAAGTTGGCAACAATTTTGTCACTTTTGGCAACATTTAAAATAGTCGTCAAAGTGGCGACGTCTCGCTAAATTTCTCGTCAAGCGTTACGGACGGACGGACGAAGAAATGGGTAGACTCTTATGCTCTTTCCAAGATATTGAACTTTTATCAGTCGTCATTTCATTGATTTAGCGTCGGTTTTAACAATTTAGCGAATTTTTATCAATTGAGTGACATTTTAGTCAATTTGATAACATAAAGTTGAAGATATTCCGACAAATTTGGCACTAAAATTTTGCCAAACGTTACGGACAGAAAAATAGGTTATTCTTAAGTAGATTCTTATATTCTTCCCAAGATATTGAATTTTCGTTAAATAGTCGTTATTTTCATTGATGTAGCGTCATTTTTATCCATTTGGCGAGATTTTCTTTGATTTGGTAACATTTAAAAAAGTCCCAACGTTGGCGACATCCGTCGCCAAAATCTCGCCAAGCGTTATGGACAGAGAAATAAGTTATTCTTATAGCAGATAAATGACTATTGGCGTCCAGACACAAAAGTGTTACTCAAAGTAACCTTTCTCATCAATGGAACGATGTCACCAATTCATCGCATGATATTACATATGAAAAGGGAACATGTTTCGCAATAGTCAATATTTTTTTTTAGGTTATGTGATTTTTTGATAAATTTATGTGAAAAATGTGCAATATCTCAAGAACGGTTCATGCTAGTGTTTTAAGTTTATGTCAATCGTTTTCTAATGAAAAATTACAGAAATGACTATTTACGTAACTTTATTAAAGGTTTATATTTTTTGATGATTTTTTCAGAATTTCACTCGAAAATTTGGGAGGGGGGGGGGGAGGGTCCGAGTATTCGATTGCGTTTAAAAACAATAGGCTTACAGTATTCCCGTATTGTAATTTTTTTACCAAATTTCGTTCGAATCGCTCCATTCATTCGTGAGATATCATCTCCCTATTCACTGACACACACACGCACATATCATATCAAAAACGTCTAATTCGTGTTAAGGGATGCTTGAAACGTGGTCTCTCGTCGAAAACTCGAATTCGAATGTTCGATCCCATCACAATACTTTTCTTATACATTATACTATATATAAGGAAAGTGAAAAGCCTTTCTGAATTAATTTGCTAAATGAATATTGCATTTCGTGCCTGATACTTGTCTTCTTTAATGCAATTTTCAGCCATTCAGGAAGGAAGGGGAAACTTTTCTATTCTAATTTTCAGTTTCTGAAAAAACTAGTTGTCGTTCAAGACGACATTTTTACTTTCCCTATATAGATAGTATAATATATAGGAAAAGTATTGTGAAAGGGGTTGAAAATTCGAAATCGAGTTTTCGACGGAAGAGTATCTTTCAAGCATCCCTGAACTCAAATCGATCATTTTTGAGGGGATGTTGTGTGTGTGTGTACGCGTGTCATTGAGTCTGTGGACACGATATCTCACAAACAAATGGACTGTTTCGATCGAAATCTGGTACACAAATTAAAATCAATGAATACTGGAAGCCTATTCATTTTAAACGCAATTGGAAGATCCCCAAATTTTAGAAAGAATCATTAAGAACTCAGAACCTTAAATAATGTTACGTAAATAATCATTCTTTATGTAATTTTTTATTAGAAAACGACTGACATAAATATTAGAACGCTAGCACGAACCTTTCTTGAAACATTGCACTTTTTCAAATAAATTCATTAAAACAAATCACACAAAATTAAAAAAGTATTAACTATTGTGAAATGGGTTCAATTTTCATCTGTAATATTATACGAAAAATTTGTTAATATCATTCTCTCGTGGATCCAGTTTATTCAATTCACAAGAGAAGATACGTTGTGTAAAAGTTTCGTATTTTGACGCCTAACAATTCGTTAAAAGTCATTTATATATAAGAAATGCTCTTCTCTCCGTTTGCCTGTAATGTTTGGCGATGAATTTGGCGAATTTCATGACTGATTTAGCGAAACATCGCCAACTTAGCTATGTTTCACATTAGATTAATAAAAATATCGTTAACATTGCAAAAATGACGTCAATTAACGAAAGTGACGTCATTATTAAAATCTTTTATAATATGGACTGTATTGCTTATTCCGGATGTTATCATTTATAATACAAACACCTTGATTTATCTGTCTATCTATCTCTTTCTGCTACAAAATGTTGCCAAACGTGTTTCAATCACGGATAAACATTTCAATTTTTATGATATAACCATGGAGCTTGACGCAGTGTATGATCAACATATACTGAAAGTGAGGCCATGATGTGGCCAACCTGTTTCTTATGTGATGTAGTGACTGTACTTATTTCACAGCGAAATTATGATGGAGCTTTGCGTAGCGTATGGCATCAGATACTGAAAGTGAGACCCTGATGTTATTTTATTTCTTATGATTTTATATATTTTTATTTGAGATACCACGCAACTCAGAGTGGCACACTCATTTCGTTAACATGTTTAACGAAGGCTTAACTGTATCCTGCCTCCCGAGCTCGCTTATCAACGGAACGCGGGGTTTAAATTAAGCTTTGGTTTAACATTCAAAATAGTTCAAGCTTCTTCCAACAAAAGTAGGAGATATTACTCTTTCGTGTTTTTAGTTTATTACTTTTAGGGCAAAAATTGACAAAAATGTCGCCAAATTAATAAAAATGGCTCCATATTGATAAAAACGTCGCCAAATTGATAGAAATGACGACCCATGGATAAAAATTCAACATCTTGGAAATAAAAATGAAATTCAACCATAATGAGGAAATTAAAATGCATATTACTAGTCATCAAGCTAAGGTAATCAACAAATATCAATGGTGTGGAATCGAAAATAGGAATACAAAAAATACTAAGCATTAAAGCTTGCATGTGGAAAAGCTCTAGGCTTAAGAATTGTTTATATGGAAACAATTGTTTTTCAAGACCAAATATTTAATCGAAATGAACACAAAAATGCTTTTTTCTGAAACACGAGATAGATTTCATCTATAAACCCGTGTTATTTGGACGACAAGCATAAAGATTGAAAAAAAAGATAGGAAACATAAATACCTGAAAATACACCTCAAATGTACAACTATGACGATCAATAAATGACAAAACCAATGTTGCCATTCGCTAAAGTTTAGTGTAGAGGTCTACTGTTGCCAACTGTGAGTCATAAATAACAGTACTGCGTAAAGGCTGTAAAATGTGATATTCTACAGTAAAAGTTGCAAAATAAAGGATGAAAATACATTGAAATGTATATTCAAGAGAATGTAGATGTATGACTAAAATAAGATATTAAGGAGAGAATTGTAAGAATTTTAGGCTAATCGAAACTTATTAAGTATACCATTTACTAAATATGCTGGATATTCATATAATTTACTGGTAATTTTAGGTTATTAATGTGCAAGATATGAAATTTTTTGATAATCTATAAATGATAATCTATAAATTCTAAAAAGTTGACTCAGTATAATATTTCTAAACAATTGAATCAAGTTGCAGGAATAAAATGGTAATATTTTATTAATAATGAGTTTAGAAATATCTTTTTTATTCTATAAATTAGTAACTAACCCATTAGTAGGTTCTGTAATTCGATTTAAATCCAAATAATCAATATTTTTACTAATAGTAGTTTCATGAGGTATTCATTCCAAATGATCCGGATAGAGATCCGTATCTATGACAGAATTATCAGTAAATCAGATGATCGACATATCTGTAAATTTTATAATCCATTGCAGTAAAGGATTTTTCACAATGACATAGGTATAAATTAGCTAACTATATATATATATATATATATACAATAAAAGTCGTTCATGATAACCCAAAGATATAATGCAGATACATTGTGACACCTACATATAACACATTTAAGGAACTTGACAACAGAATTAGATTGAAACTAGCCGAATACCCGTTGAAAATCAACGGTCTCACACAAAGCAACCCCTGAATAATGTAATTTTTTTAATAATTCGCTTTTCACATTTATTTGGCAAATAGAATATTTTGGTGTACAGAACCCCCTAAAGAATAAAATATTAGAAAACTTAAATTACGCACTTCTTCCTTTCAAATTATCTACACCTACACCAAGTCTATCTCATTTCCAAGCATACCAATTTATCATTTCCCCTTTAGAAAGTTTTTCTGTGGAGTACACTCATAAATGAATATTTTTGAAAAATCCTGTTCGTCTTGAGTTTTTTTATCAGGTGATTGGTCCATATACCAAATATTAAGCCTTTATCACATTTAAAAGGAAGCGTGTCTCATTTATTCGAAAAATCGAACATATTAGTGCGCGCCACCCCCTAAAGTAGTAAACATTGAAAATCTGAAATTGCATGCTTTTTTCTTTTGAAACTGTCTATCCATACACCAAATTTGAAGCCTCTATCCTATCGTGAAGTATACTTTTACTATCACTTTACCTTTCGAACGTTTCTCTATGTAGCATCCCCTTAAATGAACATTTTTGAGAAACAGTATTCATCTTGGTCTTTTTTTATCAAATTATTAGCCCATATACTAAATTTCAAGCTTTTACCACATTATAAAAGAGGCGTTTTTCACTAGTTCGCCAAATCGAATATTTTAGTGAGAAGCAACCCACTACAATAACAAATATTGGAAAACTGAAATTGCACATTTTCTTACTTTCCAACTATTTATCCATACACCAAATTTGAAGTCTCTATCTCATCGCGAAGCATGTTTTTTCTATCATTTCACTTTTCGAACGTTTTGATGTGAAGCACCCACACCCTTAAATATACATTTTTGAAAAACTCTATTCTTCTTGTGTTTTCTATCAGATGATTCGCCCATATACCAAATATCAAGCCTCTATCACGTTTTAAAAGGCGCGTTTCTCCTTTATTCCGAAAATCGAACATTTTGGTGTGCGACACTCCCTAAAGTAGGGGCCAACGACCGTACCGTGCTGAAAACACCGGTTCTCGTTAGATCACCGAAGTCAGGCAGCATCGGGCGCGGTTAGTACTTGGGTGGGTGACCACCTGGGAGTACCGCGTGTTGTTGGCTCTTTTCGGGCGCGGCAGCCCAGTGGTTTGCGCGCGATTCTCGCCGCTGCCAGAACTGCCGCCGTGTTCATGCGGAGTACGATCACGTTAAACATGTGGGTCCGTAAGTCCTTCCGAGAGGTTGGTGGTAGGGGAAGGAGGCTACGGTCCCTGTGGATGCCTCCCCCACTGGGTTCCGGTCTAAATTGGGTGGCACTTCCCAGCCGTCCAAACAGTTACCTTACACCTTTCTGGTAGGTCGGACGGTCTGGGTCTCATCAACAACAATCCCCTAAAGTAGAAAATATTGGTAAACTGAAATTGTACACGTTCTTCCTTCCAAACTATCTACCCTTACGCCAAATTTGATATCTCTATCTCATCCCGAAGCATGGTTTTTTATCGATTCACTTTTCGAATGTTTTTCTCTGGAGTACCCCCTTAGACGAACATTTTTGAAAAACTATATTCGTCTTGGGTGTTTTCGCCAAAGGATTAGCCCATATACTAAATTTCAAGCCTCTATGAAATTTTAAAGGAGTCTTTTCTCATTTATTCGGTAAATCGAACATTTTGGTTTGCGGCGCCCCCTTAAGTAGAACATATTGGAAATCTGAAATGGCACACTTTCTTCCTTTCGAACTATTTACCCATACACCAAATTTGAAGTCACTATCTTATCGCAAGCCATGCTTTT
Organism: Amaurobius ferox; assembly: GCA_951213105.1. Taxonomy (NCBI): domain Eukaryota; kingdom Metazoa; phylum Arthropoda; class Arachnida; order Araneae; family Amaurobiidae; genus Amaurobius; species Amaurobius ferox. The sequence goes on along the minus strand of OX578146.1, from coordinate 141,267,116 downwards.
CTATTATTTCACATTTCGAACGTTTTGGTGTAGAGCACCCCCTCGAGAGAACGTTTCCGAAAAATTCGATTTTTCCAGGGGGTTTTATCGAAAGTCCGAGCCGTGTACCAAATTTTAAGTCTCTATCTATTCGGGAAGCGACTAAAAAACGCGTGACAGACGGACACTTGGCAATTAGTATATATAGATGCTTTCTAATTAGCTACATCTATTATTAGGAAAATAAAAATCCAGGTAAGTAATCATTATGACTTTCTAATTCGTAAAAATAAAGATTCAACAATTAGGGAAGTATAAAAATAAAATAATGTATAGCAGCTGGCTAGCAATCTGTGAATAAACAACAGATATCAATGATGAGAATTCGAAAATAAGTGAGTAGAAAAAGACGTGCCGATAAAGTAGAAAAGCGCTAGGCTTAAGAAGGAGATCAATTAGGTATCGATTCGTCTTCAGGGCTGAGTATCGATCCAAATTGAACCAAAAAAAAAAACTTATTTCTGAATAGATATAATATCTTTCAACTCCGTATGTTCGCCTACAAGCATAAAAAGATTCAATTATAATAAAACAAGAAAGATCAATCATGCTTAAAGCATTTATTATGAAACACTTTCCAACTTCAATGCAATTTTATTTGAACATCTCTAAAATGCAATACATTCCTAAGCAGTATTTTAAAACTTATCACAATACTACATTAATTTATTATATTTGAAAACTTAAACCTTCATAAAAAAAAATGAACTTAATTCAAATGACGGCATTGAAATATAAATTGCCTGGTTTAAATATCTCTAAAATACGATACATTCCTTGGTAATATTTTTAAAATCATCATAATACTACAATAATTTATTATATTTGAAAACTTCATCGAAAACAACCGACATTCATTCAAATGACGTCATAGAAAAAATAACGCTCCTGGCTCTCTCTATAAAAGCAGCATTTCATTCATTTCATTCATCACAATACTATAATAATTTATTTTATTTAAAAATTAAGACCATGAAGCTACAAGTAATTAAACTCTATGCTTAAAATTTCATCGAAAAAAATCGTCCTTCTCTTTGTAAAATCAATGAATATTTCATTCATATCAGCTATGCAGACTCCATGAGCTAAATACTTTTGCGTTAAAGAAACACAGCAATTCTTATGCAACTCATCCTACATATTTTGCTGTTTACATTTTACATAAGTGAAAAATAAGCTTCGCTGTAGAAATAATCAAATTTGGATGATCATTTAAACTCAAATATATCGTAATTGCGTTGTTTCAGTATGTAGATGCACAGAATTTAAGCAAAAATAAAGCGGTTTTAGGACGAATACAACATTCAAAATGAATTAAAAAGAAATTTAAAAATTACGATTTTGAGACAAGATGGATGCCATATTTTATTTTGAAGTGGGTCACGTGATCTTTTCATATCATGGTCACGTGAACGCTTCATATAAGAGTTGTAATTATTATTTTAATTTTTATTTAAAAAACTACTAAATATATTTTGCTGAAATTTTTTTTTATATATTTTATGGAATAATTTGAATATTATCTAAAATTTTCGAAGCAATTTGTGAATTTTAAATTTGCTTAAAAATTGTTTGAAAAATTAGGTCCCATAGGGTTCAATGTATTTCATTTTTTCAACCCGGGTTCAATCCAAAACTAATTGGGTAATTTAAGTCATTTTTACGGCAGTTATCGTGCTAACGGACAGACAGACAGACAGAATGAACAAAGTCATAAACACTTTTCATCTTTGTTATAAAATGTTAAAAATGACGCTAATTAATGAAAATAACGACTAATTGATGAATTAATCAAAATATTTTAATATATGGACTATATAGCTTATTGAGGATGCTATCAATATTGATTTTGTTAATTTAAAATTGTGTGAAATATAAGTTAATTGGATAGTTTGAAATAATGTTAAATATTATTATCCGAAAAATCACCAACTGTACCATTCAACGTTAAAAACACAGTACCAAGGATCTTATACATTATTTTAACAAGAAAGATCAATCATGCTTAAAGCATTGATTATGAAACACTTTCCAACTTCAATGCAAATTTATTTAAACATGTCTAAAATGCAATACATTCCTCGGTAATATTTTAAAACTTATCACAATACTACATTAATTTATTATATTTGAAACCTTAAACCTTCATAAAAAAAAAATTAACTTCATTCAAATGACGGCATTAAAGTATAAATTGCCTGGTTTAAACATCTCTAAAATGTGATACATTCCTCGGTAATAATTTTAGAATTATCATAATACTACGATAATTTATTATATTTGAAAACTTCATCGAAAACAACTGAAATCCATTCAAATGACGTCATCCAAAAATAACACGCCTGGCTCTCTATATAAAAGCAACATTTCATTCATAAATAATTCCCCCATTCATGTCATTCATCACAATACTATAATAATTTATTTTATTTAAAAATTAAGACCATGGAGCTACAAGTAATTGAACTATATGCGTAAAACTTCATCGAAAAATATCGTCCTTCTCTTTCTAAAATCAATGAATATTTCATTCATATCAGCTAAGCAGACTCCATGGACTAAATGATTTTGTGTTAAAGAATTAAAGCAATTCTAATACAACTCATTCTACATATTTTGCTGTTTACATTTTACATAGGTGAAAAATAGGCTTAGTTGTAGAAATAATCAAATTTGGATGAGCATTTAAACACAAATATATTGTCATTGCGTTGTTTCAGTATGTAGATGCACAGAATTTAGGCAAAAATAAAGTAGTTTTAGGACGGATACAACACTCAATATGAATTAAAAAGAACTTTAAAAATCATGATTTTGAGACAAGATGGATGCCATATATCATTTTGAAGTATGTCACGTGATCGTTTCATATCATGGTCACGTGATCGCTTCATATAAGAGGTGTTATTATTATTTTAATTTTTATTTAAAAAACTACTGAATATATTTCGCTGAATTTTTTTTTATATTTTTTATAGAACAATTTGAATATTGCCTAAAATTTCCGAAGCAATTTGTGAATTTCAAATCCGCTTAAAAAATGCTTGAAAAATTAGGTCCCATAGGGCTCAATGTATTTCATTTTTTCAACCCGGGTTCAATCCAAAACTAATTGGGTGATATTATTCATTTATATTCCCATAGGTCCTACAGACCGTCTGAACAACATACTAAAATTTCATTTTGATTAAGTCCTTTTTACGGCAGTTATCGTGCTAACGGACAGACAGACAGACAGACAGACAGAATGAACAAAGTCATAAACACTTTTCAACTTTGTTGTAAAGTGTTAAAAATTCAAAAAAACTAGAAAGAATCCATATGGATGATATAAGTAATGAACCTATGCTAAAATTCCAAATCAACTGCTGCCACTCGTAAGAGATAAAATTGCAAATCAACTGTTGCCAATCGTAAGAGATACCCAATAAGTAGAAAAAGTGGAAAATACCCCTATAAATACAAGAAATAAGTAAAAATATGGAGTTAAATGTATATGAAGAAGTGGATATAATGATATGTAAATATAAGAGAATGATAATGATAAGCTAAATAATAATAATATGGACGATGAAGTTAATAATGTTAATGAAGTTAATAATGCTAATTTAAACCTTTTCACTATACCATTAACTAAATATGCTGGATATTTATATAATGCACTAGTATTTTTAAGGTTATTAATGTGCATATTATGATATTTTTTTTATCAGACAATCTAAAAATTCTGAAAAGTTGATGAAGAATAATATTTCTAAATAATTGAATATAGTTTCAAGAATTAAATGGTAATATTTTAATAATATTAAAATTAAAGTTATCTTTTTTTGTCATATAAATTAGTAATAACCGTATTAGATGGTTCAATACTTGGATTTAAATCCAAAAAATAAACACTATTACTTATTGATAGTAGCCAACGGCTCTACCGTGCTGAAAACACCGGTTCCCATTAGATCACCGAAGTTAAGCAGCATCGGGCGCGGATAGTACTTGGGTGGGTGACCACCTGCGAACACCGTGTGCTGTTGGCTCATTTAAGTCGACGTGGTAGCCGAACGGTTAAGGCAAGCGTTTCCAACGATCGATCGGCAGCCACGTTGTGGGTTCGAGTCCCACGTAAGACTTGGATGTTGTGTGTTCCGCCCCCCTCTGGTACGCCTGGGCCAACGTCCTAGGACGGCAAAATGGTTCACGATTTCGACCGTACATAGGGCAAAACGACATAAGTCGACGTAAAGTCTAGTGCTAGATTCTAGTGCCTGGCCATTGGGAGAAAAAAAAAATTTATTGATAGTTCATTAGGTAATAATTCAAAATTATCCGAATAGAAATATATATTAATGGTACAATTATCAGTTATAATTGAACATATCAGATCATCAACATATCTATAAATTTTATAATCAATAGATGTAAAAGAATGTTCATAATGATAAAGATATAAATTAGCCAATGCACTGTTACTGCAATCACTTTGAGGGACAACTATATTTGTATAATTTATTACCTTGGAAAATATAATTGTTAAATAGAACAAAGTGTACACACACACATATAATAAAATTATAATATGAAATTCCAATGATAGAAAAGAGAGATGTTGTAACTTAAAACGCTAACAACATAAAAGGATGTAAAAAATAGACAATCGCCAATCTAGCGGCGAATAAAGTGCGTATATCTAGTCATCAAGCTAAATATATTCAACTTATATCAATGGTGAGAATTCGAAAATTGAAAAACAAAAAATAGCAACAAATATATATATAGATATATACATATATCAGCGGCGTATCGTCCAATGAGGCCAAACAGCTAAGCCTCCCCTGCTTAAAATCTAGTTCAAAGAATTATTTAAACATATACTTCTATTTATTGTATTTTTAAAAAATAACTTCCGAATATATATGTACTATTTAGAAAAAGTTTACATTTTACTTGCTTAAAGTGACACGTTTCAAAGTATTTTTCCCATTAAAACACGTATTTTGATGTTTTAGAAGCTGAAATCATCTAGCCTTCGCGGTCTATAAGGAGAAACACGGTATTAAATCAGCCCATCCGTTAAACTCCTCCCTAGCTGATTAACTAACATGCATACAAGCTATCCTTCAGAAAGGCGTGGCTATTGTTTCCCCCACTTTCAGCCGTTTATGAACAGTCAATAATTGGATGAAAGAACATTTCTCGGGCAAAGCTAATGGATCCTCCCTTTTGGGTCACATGGGACTCTATTAATTAATATTTTACAGAAAATAATCAATATTTGTAATACTAAAGAATTTGAGCCATTTTTCACGAATAACCTAACATTTACCTAACTTTAAACACTATCAAAACGAAGAACTAAGAATGACTTTCATTAAACTTATGTAGTCTGCAAAGTAGACTTAGTTCTTTATATCGGCCTCAATATGGCGAAGCATCCGTTTGCGTATTTGGGAGTTTTAGAAAGAATCAATCTGATTTCCCTTTAAAAGTCCCATGTTACACGAGAATCTCAGTTAGATAGAAAGGGTCGACCATTTTCTAGCGGATTCTTGGATTCTTAGCAAATTGTAATTATAAGCTATTTTCACAGGACAGTGTTTGTAAATAATTAATATACAGTATTGTTTAAAAACATATGATTTTCAACTAAGCTTATATTCCAGTTTTTTCAACAATTTTCAATGCACTCTTTCATACATGAGCGCCCGTAGAACGTTTTTCGGGAGATTGACTCAATAAAAAATGTACACCATCGTCTAGTTGGATGCTCGCCTTTGTTATCTTGAATATCCAAGTGAAAGAATGAATGTCCTCCTCTATGAGCAGCCATGGCTTCATATTTATTTAAATGGTTGGAAAAGTTCAACTCATTTAAAAATAAAAAAAACATTTAAAATGTTATATTTTGTATGTATTTATCGAATTCTGATATAAATTTCACTTACAATACGGAAACCTTTTCCAAGTTAAAAAGCCAATTGCTCAACCTCCCCAGTCAAAAATATCACGCTACGCTACTGGTTAGATGACATATTTACAAAAAGCTTACTCAAACCTAATGTAAGGTCTAGGTTTTAACACTACTCATGCATCAACTACTCTTACATCAACACTACTGTGAGGTAATTGTACAGTTTATCACTCATCGTAAACTGTTTTATTAATAAAGTTTGTACTTGACAATCCGCCAGCTCTTTATGTGGATGTCCTAGTTGTGTTGTTGCTTTGATTTTGGAATGCTCGAGTGTATGTTGTTATGAAAGTAATAAAATGTTAGTTTGAAGTTTCATCGGACTCTTGTTTTACAAAACAATAAGATAAGGGATCCGTTTGGGCCGAAGAAATATCGTCTGCAGAAAGGCAGAGCAAAAGTACTTTACAGCCTATGAAATCCCTTGGATCTTAAATAGCATTTATTGAAACTCGGTAGATGAGATTTCCTTTAAAAGCTTGCAGAACATTTAACCTTTTGCGTACGGGTGGAACAGCGTCCATCTCAAACGAAGAACTTCTCAAAAAGACATGTATTTGACATACCCTATCCTAAACAGTTCGATGTCCTTTTGCAGACATTGGCGTCCATCAGGAGCATCGAACTGTTTAGGATAGGGTATGTCAAATACTTGTTTTTTTTTTTTTAGAGGTTCTTCGTTTGGGATGGACGCTGTCCAACCCGTAAGCAAAAGGTTAGAGGATTCGAAATGGGACTGGTTTGTCGGGGGTCCTTGAAATTCCTAAATGTTAATCACTGTTATAGCATCTCATTCCGAATGCGAAATTCACCCACTCCCTGCTCACGCGATTGAATGGCCGAACCTCTTATCCCCCTCATCTGCCGATAACCTTTGTGTGTGAACGACCTCACTTCAAAATAAACAGAGATAGAGGACCAGGCTTGTACGGAGCTGCTTCCACAACTTTCCAACGCTCTTGGGTTGTTTATTATCGAAACCTGTCACGGGAAATGGCTGACAACTGGTTTCGCGCTTATTATGCACTCTTATGCAGAAGTCTGCTACGTAGCACACATTCAAACCTTCTGAAAGACCCTATGGGGTGTGATCGCGTTACCTCTATCAGTGGCAACGACTCGCGGTAGGAATAAATGGACCGATTCTCAAATAGATCCTAAAAAATGTGGCATAGAGCGAGTTTTCTTACTGTCATTGCAGGTATCTTAAGCGCGGAAGTAGTCCATGGGTGCTGCTATCTGCAATGGGAGCGTGATCTTAACTTTGAGAACGCCCTTGTAGGATAGTTCTGTAAGTGGAACGAACGCAGCCCTATTCAAAGCCGAAACGGCAGAGGAAAGAACTTTTAACAGTGTCACCATTTGGCATTAGACGGATGTCATGGCGTTACCACACTCTAAATAGGAATATACCTCCAAAGATATAAACGGTTTTCAAATAGATAATCGAAACGAATTGATTTTGTTACTATTCTTATTACTTTGTAGTCATCCTGATGTGAGTGGCCTATTTGACTCCCTTTACCTAGAGAATATTATTTTATTTCCCCCAAAGGGACAATGATTATCAAAGAAATTTAATTTCATTATTTTAGTTATTAGACGTGACTTTTGCCCATTTGGTAACATTTAAAAGAAAGAATCGCTCCAAAGGGTAGCTCCATTTATCGCTCCATGTGACACAGAGATGAGCAGAAAGGGGAGTAGGATTTTTCTTCGATGATTTGAGTTCTAATCAATAGGTATTCTTCTCTCATGAATGGAAAGAGAATGATGTGGGTTAATGTGTCCCATAACATGTTGCATACGAAATATTAACCTGACATGTTTTAAATGCGTGTTATTTTTTTAGTAAATGTATTTGAAAAAAGTGCAAATTCTCGAGAACGGTTTACGCTAGTATTCTAAAAATTGTGTTATTTGCTTTGTAAGGAAACATTATTTAACAATATTGAAGGTCATGACTTTTTGACGATTTCTTTCGGAAAATGGAGCGTCCGAACATTCGATCGCGTTTGAAAATCAATAGGATACCTAGTGATCAATAGACCTAGATCAATAGGTGAACTAGTATTCACCGATTGTAATAATCAGGACTTCTGCTTTTCATCCGGTAACATTTCTTTCGCTAGATTTATATTTGCAAAATATTCGATCTAGGGAGGAGGGGAGGTAGTTATTGTCTCGTTTAATTTTGACTCGATTTTTTTCATACTATAGAATATAGTATAAAAAAAGTATTGTTTTCCACGAAAATTTTCGACTTCGACATCTTGATGCCAATATATGTATTAGGAGCCCCTGAACACGTTTTGGTTATTTTTAGAGTGATATTTGCCGTATGTCTCTTGTCGATCACTTGTGTATGCGTTAGCTTCCACACATATGAATGTATTTTCACGGAACTTTTCATCCGGCTTTGTTAATGAAAAATCTAGAACTAGATAGAAGGTTTTGAAATTCGAGCGAAACCTTCGAAATTTATATTTTCTTTACACGGTAGCCTCGGACAAAATTTGACATAATTATACATTAAAGGAGTGTATTTATGGCCCAATCATCACGAAACTTAACAGCTTTCAACCATTGCAGTGAAAAATAGCCGTGATATAATTTTTATGTTCATGATACACGTTTTGCGTTCGTGATATCGATACTATAAGTGTGCAAAGAGTCAGCCTTTTGAGCCCCGGAGGGCTGCTGGGAGGTCTTTCTTTCGATCTAGACCGTCCGATTTCAGGTAGGTAGGACGGTCTGGTAGGCACAAGGCCTGTTGGACGGACGAATCTGTTTGAACTGCATGGGACAATTTAGATCGGAAGCCAGTGGGGGAGACGTCCATAGGGACCTTCCTTCCCCTGCTCCCCACTTCGAAGGACTGCCGAATACACAGATTTAATGTGCAGACACGGAGGTAGTTTGGGTAGTGTCGGGAATCGAACTCGGGTCCTTCGAGTGCAATCCTCGTACTTTAACCACTGGGTTATCCCGCTTTCTGCTGGAATGTCTTGAAAAACAAAGGAAAATTCCATTATCTCCGCCCCTAGGTTGGGATCAAAAATCCGTTTTGTTCTCGGCGGGGGACAATCGAAAATTCTGTTAGACTCTGTACTGTACTTATATATATATAATATATATATATATGTGTGTGTGTGTTCTCTTTTTAATTTAAATTTATTTTGTTTATTATCGCTAACGCATTTCTATACTATAACTACCAGCCCATCTATGTCTTAACATGGACCTCTATGGATAATGTTTTTATACAGCTCACCCTTTCATTCCTTATATTGATAAATCGATTAATTTGATTGTTTTTGGTATGTATTCACATTTCGAATCATGAAGTATTTTGGTTTGAGTTCACTCATCGCTTTTATGAATTTTCCTGCGGATTATTGCTATTCTTGGTCGATTTTCAAACTCGATATCAAACTCTTTTTATGTGTGTGTAGTGCTGACATCACTCGGCAGGCAAATAGTTTATTGTGTTTTTTGTGTTATATATTTCTGAACCTTTATGTTAACCCAGACGTCAATAACTTTTATTGCTTATTTTTACATTTTAATCAAGACATGTATTTCCACTATATGTAGCCCCCTTTTGCCTGCTGTTGTAGGGATTCAGTCAGACACATACGTATTAATAGCTTTGCATATCTTCCTTTCTATGATATGGCTCTGTTTGTTCACACTTCGAACATTTAAGAATACTACGTATGAAAATCTCGTGTAGTTCCTATCTATGTTTTTTATGTAACTCTCCGAAATTTCGTTTCACTTCTTCATTATGGTATTAGTTATGATTAGAAATTCGTACCTGACAAAATAGTTTTTGAAGAGGTTTATATTGGGAATTTTAATTTAAATTCGGGATGTAAATATTCATTACCTAGTGTCCGGTCTATTATTATTAATTGGGATAATTATAGATCGAAAAACCTTGACCAATTAGGCGTTATAGACGATTTGGAAGAATACCATACCAACTCTCAATCTAAATCTTATTCCTTCAATAGATGCAACAATAATAGGTGTAAAACTTGTCCTTATACTGACCCATTACAAATTAATAATAATTCCCCCTCACAAAAATTCTGAAAAGTTTTTAATTGCATTTACAAACTCAATTGCATAATTTGTAATTTATCTTATATTGGCCAAACCAGCAACCCTTTACATCTTAGAATGAATGTCCACAGGGATCATATTAAAAAAAATTGACCATAAAGTTGTTAATGATCTCCCAACTAAAAATCAATTTGAATGTCAGCACTTTGCTACCCACGGATTTAAAACTGTATCCCTTCATATTTTAGATATTAAAATTTCACTCACTCATAGATTAGTATTTGGAAATTATTTTATTAAAAAACACAAAACTCTCTTCCTCTATGGGTTAAATCAAATATATAATAATATTATTGAGGTTAACAATAGTTTTGAATACAATTTCAATAAATC